>JALMGF010000012.1:15314654-16605904 GCA_023333645.1 Sceloporus occidentalis | reverse complement strand
AAATAAATCCTCCTTCTATTCAAATCTGTTGTGACAGTGGGACTGCCAAGGGGAAGGGCACTAAACCTACCATCTAATCTGAGTGCTATTACTGTGGAGTCATATATCCACCCAGTCCACTATCTAGAATTAGTCTTCTTTGCTAAAACAGGCACCAACATTATTTTTTTAAAAAATCCACTTCAATTCGCCAACTTACAAAGGACCCCTGGTAGAAGCTGATCTGAATAACTGCTACCTTTCATATTTTCAAAGGGAGAACAGTCCTTTCTTCTTTGTGCCGGCATGCCTTGCTGTAGTAGTGTCTCTTTCCATCAGGCACAATCTAACTTAATTATTAACCTCACAGACAGTGGTTCCCATCATGTCTAGAAACATCTTTCTCTCTTTCTCCTCTGCATCATTCTCTCTCTCAATCTCTCTCTCGCTCTCTCCTGAACATATAGCTCAAAGAAAAGGATGAACTCAAAAGTATCCATACTACTTCGTGATTTTCTGTTGGTTGTAAGAAAGGTATTTCTCTGATATCCTTGTATGGAATAAATTCAGTAAATCATCCAAAAATTATTCAGAGGGAATTAGTTCAGGGAGTGGGGGCAGGAACACACATAAGAATCCCTGAGGTTGACATTCTAGATTGTAGGCAAAGCAGATGCAAGCACATTATTTGCAAGCACCTGAGCAGGGTATAGTTCATCTTCCCTGTCTCATCAAATTCTTCACAGGTACCCAGAGAGAGGGAGTTTTACCTCATTTGTCTGATCATTCGCATTCACAAATAGAGGCTTCCAGCCAGGAGGGAGGGAGCTGCTGTCAATTGCATAGCCATGATTCTGAGCAGTAATGAAAGCCTGTCCATTTATCATGTTCACAACTGGTTGGTTCTGTCCTCTGAAAAGAGACAGGTGAATAGAAAGAGATGGAGAGAAGGAATGTTTTGGAGAGCAAATGGGGGATTGTGAAGGGCAAGGGAAGAAGACAACAATGAATAATATAGCGGGGCAAGAAAAAGGAACACACTGAACGGTTCAGTATCATACTGTGGGTAGATAAAGAAAAGGTTAAGGCTAAAGTAAAGTTACCTCTTCAAATCAAACAAGAACATTCTAGTTGAGAGGCAGCAGTATTCCATGTCATCATGATTTATGTTTGGTGATGGTGAGGTTCAGAGTATTTCTGCTACATAGTTATTGCCTATGATAGGATGTGTTCCACACTTGTCAACAGACACTAAGTTTGCACATAATACAATGACATGATTGCCACTGTATGGAAATTTTTAGTTGTAATCCCGCTTCAATCCATTGGGAGAAGCAAGAAAATACAAATAAACATATTATTATTATTCAAAGAAAATAAACAATTTGGGACCCACAAAAACAGTGTTACTTTAGTCATGATTACTTCTACATCAGGACCATTTTAAGAATCATATTTCTGCAGCAAAGGGGCTATTAATAATGCCTCACAGAAAGGAAGCAAAAATAAGGGCAGAATCTGTAAGTAGGAAACTACTCATAAATGCTGCAAGGGCTTATTTCTGAATAAAAGACTAGAGTTAGATCTTGGACATGAGCGTAAACATTACTGGACAATATAGATGACAATATGGAGTCACTGTTTAATTTTGTGCATCAATGATGGTCTTCATTTCCCAACATCCTTGACTATTACCTCTGCTGGCCAAGGCTGATGGGTGTTGTAACCAAATACATCTGGAGAGTAACAATAACCTATCCTTTTTATAGACCAATATCACTGCATAGTTCTCATGGCTAACAATTTTCTCCAGTGTTCAGTTCAAAGATTAGTATCATTTAGCAAAGTTGTCAGCAACTTTAGTTAGTAGCTTCCTGCTTGTAACTTCTGCCCTTGCTCTTGCTTACTGTTCAGCATGACAACAGCAGCATTATGCATAAAAATATATCTGGCTTCAGCTGTGGACCAACCCCCTGGAAATCCCGCCCTTGCACCCAGTGACATCTGATGTGGGAATGCCACTGTGTTTGGGCACTCTGTCTCAAAAAGGTTTGCCCATCACTGGTCTAGGACAAGTCACCAAGAAGGCTATCTCTCATTTCCTCATCAAACATGCTTCCAAAGTTCATGTGAGTGAGGAAAGGACCCTTCCTGCTGCCAAAGACTTATATGAAAGAACATGGTACTTCAGGGCATGTAGGACACCCTTTCCTCTTTGTTAGCTGTTCTGTCCTAGCACTGTCCATTTTTTTCTATCAACATGTGCACTTTCTCAATTAATTCTTTTTCTACAGTTCTCATAGCAATGATAGTGTTTTGGACTGCAGCTCCTACCAGATCTAGCCAGCCTACAGTGAACAATAATGTTTCTTGCAGCCAACAACGTCTGGAGGGCCACAAATTACTTATACCTGCTGTACAGCAATTTCATAATGCTAGTAAAAATTGTGACAATGGCCATACCTTCCCCCCCCCCCCCCGCTAAATATGGAAACTAGCATTTTTCTGTTCCAAAAGACTGGTGTGACATCAAAGGGTGAGAAACAATCATTCATCTTCATTGTTGCACCTAACATCCACAAGTGAGATGTACATAAAGCAGAAGCTATGCAGGGGTAACTCTATTGGCCATTTAACAAATGCAAACAAAAGGCCATCAGTGACAAAGCAGAAAGGTCATCCTACCTGTTGGCCATTGGCATTTTGTAGGATGAGGCCCCAGCTGCCAGTCCAGTGATTAGACTCCCCAAACTGGTTCCAAACAAAGGTTCCTGGCGGTTATTCTCTAGGACCTGGAAGTCAAAGGTTTCTGATCAACAGTAACTATGAATTTGGTTCTATACAAATTAGTCTTTACCTGTACAAATAAGATTGCTTTCTTTCTGGTTACATTCAATATTCTAGATTGATTTTAAAATTGTATTTAAAAAATTTAATACATGAAAGGAAAGTTACTAACTTCCTTTTTAAACCAGATTAGAACTTTCTCTTCTTCTACTTTTTAAGACAGTATAGGGAGATATCCTAGCTGTGCAACTTTTTCTCATAAAGAGCAATAGGAAAATCTGCACCTAATGGATTTAGATGCACTCTCATGATAAAGGCACAAGAGTTTCTATAATCAACATGGCAAGCAATCCTAATTTAAAGAAGTCTGAGTCTTCCCCCTGCCCCAAATTTCAGATTGTGAGAGCTGCAATTTAAGGGGGCCAGAATTCAATGCTGCATAACAGCTGGTAAAAGATGTTTCTCAGCAGATCCAGGAGGAGGTTAACTGCCCTTCCTGCAACAGGATTTTCTCCTTCTTCCTATTGTCCATTCCCATGCTATTCTAAACTCTAGCCTTCTGGAGCAGTTATTCAGAATGCTCAAGGACTGTGTGGGCAACAGAAACTCTGCTTCCTGGTTCCATTGATGGACCTCCTTTTGACAGTAGATGTGCACCATTGGATTATGACCAAGGAATGACATATCCCCAAATTATGAATGACTACAATGCCACGAGAGAGGTGTAGGATAACCACACCCTCCACATGTGGGAGGTGTAGGGCAGCAAGAGACTGATATGGCCGAAGCATGTATTCTACCTTCTTGACATTCTCAATTAGTTCTTGAGCTTGGGTTGGATCACCCGGACCACCAGAAATAAAAAGTCCATCGTAGTCCATTCCAGTGAAATCATGATTCCAAGGAACCAGATGCACTTCAGCACCTCTCTGGCAAGAAAGCAAAAAGTGAGGAATGAAAAGGGGATTAGGTAACAAAATGTAACTCCATGAAACTATTCAGTGCAACCTATCAGGTTTTCATTGAGTTACCTTATGCCATGCTGTCTTATCTTGACCTAACTTATAGGGTTGTTGTGACAATATAATAGGAAGGAAGAGAGGAGGACTAACAGAGTTGGAGTTTAGGTTAACTGATGGACTGTATCATCCATATGACTCTGGCCCTGTACACACTGGCCATTAAGGCTGACATAGGTGCGGAATCAAGGCAATGCATGCCCGAGTCCGCCTCCCAGAGTGCCCTGATGCCGCATGCCACTACACACAATGCACAGTGTCATGGCACTCCTCCATATGCAATGCAGCTATGGTGCCCTTTCGAGAGTGCAAAAAGGAGCTGTTTTTTGCACTCCTTTTCATGCCCTTGAAAGGCCGGATTAGGGTTGCAGTGTGAAGTTGCTGCGACCCGATACAGTGTGAAAAGGGGCACCCTTTAGGAGTGGTCTGTAGAGCCCCACTGTCTGTATTTTGAGATCTTCCAGGGAGGCTTCTCTTTCTGTCCCACCACTTTCACGGGTCCAGTACATCTGGTGGGAAAACAAGGAAAGAGGGCCTTCTCGATAGCTGTTCCCAGACTATGAAACTCCCTTCGTATAGAAGCTAGACTGGTGCCATTCTTGCTATTCTTCTATAGACAAATGAAGACCTTTCTATTTTGGCAGGCCTTTGAGAAAGGGAGAACGGGCCTTTCATAATGTTTTGTATTGACTATATTTGATATTTTCCTTTTTTAATGGTCATGCTATTAATTGCTTTTATTACAATGATAGTTTAATTTTATTTTTAAATTTTGGTTGGGTAATTTTTTTAGCTGTATCTGTTTTAACATTTGCATGCTGCTTTGATTTGTTGTACTGGAGAAAAGGCAGTGTGTGAATAGGAGTACTAATAATATAGTCCATCATAGCAATAATAATAATAATAATAATAATAATAATACAATAAATAATAATATCAGAATATGGGAGAACCACATTCAAATCCATGGACTCTCCTTGATGCTTACTGCCTAGACTCAAGCACTTAACTTAAACTTAAGAGACCTGTTTGTACCAACAACCAGGAGTGAATGCCCCTGAAGATGAAGGTTCCATTTGGCCATTGACAGAACCATTGACTCCTTCATTAATTTATTCCATTAATTAATTAATTACATCTGTGCCCCCACTTTCTACCATCTTATGGCTCTCCCCGTCCCACTTTATTTTCACAACCCTGTTAAATTAGGTCAGAATGAAATAGATTGCTGTAAGATTATCTAGCAAGGAGTTTAGGAACTGGTCATGCTAGCTAAGTGATTCTGGAATTGTATTCCATAAGTGTCTCTTTTCCAGGTTCTGCAGTGCTACAGACTGCCACAATGTAAGGGAATATTCTCTGAGAAATAAGAAAGCAAGTATTTCAACTTAGTTGGACATGTTCCAAGCCAATTTATTAAATATAAGGAAAAAGCCATTTTTTTAAAAAAAAAAAAATTACCTTTACTAGCAAACGAATAGCATTCTGCTTTAATCCACAGTCCACAGCTACAATTTTCAATGGATTGCCTTTGCCATATACTTTGACTTCCTGTTGAGATGTTAAGACAAAAGGGGGGAAATCATGGTGGTGTGTCATTTATTACTTTATTACATGCACAGTGAGGCTTGAATCAGAGTGAGGCAGGTTAAAACACCCAAAGGAAAGCATCTGCATCACTCCTAAATTAATTTAGTTTAGGAACATCCTGGAACTTTTTGTGAGTGGTTGGGACTTCAGTGGGGCATAGAGAGCAGCAGAGAAACAGTGAACATGATAACAGGGTAAGGTTATTGTCAAAGCAGCCTCCCCATAACAGCAGTCTTGTCCACCGTTGCCAGATTGTGGTGGAAAGGGAAGTCTGAACCTCACCTGCACCCCAGTGGCCCTACAGAAAATTGCTGGAGTGAGTGGAGGGAGAAGGGAATAAATCCTTTTTGCCCACCTTACCAATCTTCAGCATGATCGCTTTGGGGAAAATTAAAATTTGCTGGAATAATGTTAAAGCCAATTAGTAGATAGCTACAGATATACACATCTTCAGCCCCCAGCAACTCATCAGATGTCAAGGGTGACGCTTGAAATTCTGTCCACTCTGCTTTAAAGTCTCCCTTTGCACCACACAGCATGCATAAGCTCTGGAGTCTATGCTCTGCAGATTTCCTTAACAAAGTGTCATCTATCCATTCCATCAAGGGAGGAAAAACCACTTCAGTTTCCCATAAGTTTGGTGTTGTCAGCTGAGCAGAAAACAAAACAAAGCCAAATATCTCAAACACTTTTTCACTCCTTCTACCACCTTAAACCCTGCACCTGCCCTTCCGAAGTTTTGCAAGTTTCTTACTTGGGGACACTCTACAATGTGTGCATCTGAATTTCTCATGAACCCAGAGAGGAAAGAAGTAGATCCTCTTTAGCGCAATTTAACTGTAAAGGTGGCTAGCACAAAATACACTTGAAAAATGACTTGTACAAAAATCCATCAACCTACCCTTCTGATATTTTGCAGATTTCTTCCCTTGGTTGACCTCTGTTTTGTTTTTCTATTTGATACAGATTTCCCCACTTCACCTCATCCCACCCCCAAAATCTCAAAAGAATAAACAAATCAATTTTTGAAAACCTCCAAAGACTACTGTTACACAGAGTCTCTTGTATTTATTTGTCCAAAATTCAATATGCTTGGTCTTATTTTATCCATTTATGGCTCACTGAACTTTCAAAAAAAGAAAACACATCCCATTTAATTATTTATGACAAGCTCACAAATAATCAAATCTGCAAACGTTAAACCTGCAGAAGTTGAGGTTTCACTATAAGCAGTTGTCTTTAGCTTTCACTAGGAAGGTATGAAGCTTTACATTTCTTAAATGAGATTCTGTTTGAAGTCTAATCAGATAGCCTCTGATCAAGTTCAAGACAAAGTGGGCTGTTTTCCAGATCACTGACTTGTGAGTCTGAACCAAATCTTGTAGGTTAGTTTCTATCCTGTCTTTCTCTCAAGATGGGATTCAAGGTGGCTTATATTCTGTCTTGGAATGATACAATGTGTATCATTTTCTAGAGCAGTGATTCCCAAAGTGGGTGGCATGCCCCCCAGGGGGTGTTGGAAAGATAAGGGGGCAGCAAGGGGTCCTTCCTCCAAGTATTGGTCTGAAAGAAAGACAAGGGGAACCAGCAGCCTTTAGGACCATGGTGGGCATGAGACTTGCATGAAACATTTTTTCAGGGTCCCTTAAAACCACCATGAATCCTCACTGATCATTTAGTGTGGTGGCACATCTCCTGCTCTTTGCCTGCTGACATGAGCTCACTCCCTTACCTGTATCTTCACTGGTGGTGGCAGGAATGGTTGGGAAACACTTGCAAGGCTTGGTTGCAGGACACCACTTTTATGGCTCAGAGTGGCACCATTTTGGGGCAGAATGACTGACTACAAGGAGTTAGAGGCTATGGTAGTGTGGGACAAGTGGCAACACAAAGGAGCTTTCAGATTTGGGACCCTGCTTAAGCTTTGTGAACTTCGCTGGGACTTGGCTGGTAGGTTGGAGCTGCACTGCTGCTCCTGATATCTTTCATCAGACAGGCTGAGAGGAGATGTAACAGAAGAAGCAGTGTGTGTGCGTGTGTGCGTGTGCGTGTGTGTGTGTCAGCAAAAGTCCTTCATCTTGGAGCGGCTCCTCTAGTTAAAATCTCTTCCTGTCTCCATCCATTCCAGTCTCCAGTCCATAGCATGTGGCCTCTGTAAACCCCCTACACATACACACACCGGCTGCATACCTCTCTCCCCTGATAAAGAAGGATTAAGAGTCCTTCTTCACTGACATAGGTGGCATAGGTGAGAGGCATCTCAGTTGTTGTTCAGCCAGCTGCTTAGGTGCTGCTTCCAAGGTGACCAGGTTCAAAGGAAGAAGTGACAGATATTGGCAGTTTTGAATTCACAGCAGAACAGTAGACCTAATACAATGTGCTCTTGCTTTACATGGGGGATCCATTCCAGACTCCCCAGCATAAAGCAAATACTGTCTGTGCTCGAGTCCCATTTAAATGAATGGTGCTCGTGCATGCAGCGGTGCAGCAGCAGGCGCGCACCCCATTAGTCCCTATGGGACGCACTGCCCCTTCTTCCTGCTCGGCTTTCAGCATATGCTGAAAGCCGCGTATGACACGAGCGCACTGTATAGTAATATGCATGGAGGGCACTAGCATCATCATTCAAGACAAAAGGTGGCAGTGAACAAAAAGAATTTGGGAACCACTGTTTTAGAGCTTACAAAAGATACCTTTTGGGACTACAATTGGTCCTTTCTAGCTGGAAAATTATGAAAATTGGAGTAGAAAAAGTAATTTTTGCCAACTCTGTTCAGTCAGTCTCCCATCCAGTCATTGACAAGAGCTAGTATCCCAGCTGGCTGAAGGATTGTGGGAATTGTACACACACACACCCCAAAAAAACCTAACTTTTCCAAGCTCTGATCAAAGCAGGTTCCTAACTTTCTATCATTCCATCCATTGAAACTGTTGGGATTTCTCAGTTCTATTCATAACATTTTGAATGATTTGTTCATTGATAATGATCTTAACCCAATATTTCACCTAAATGAAACATTGTTACATTTTTCTGGTTTTAAAAGTTAAACTGTCATTTTCAAATGATTCCATTCTATTAGTATTTCATTACAGTCTGTCACTTGATTTTCATTTATTGTGATTATGATTACTACTGTTTTTATTCTGTGTTTGTATCTTTCTCAACATTTTTTTAAATTCAGTTATCCTGTAGATCATTTTGAAAAATATAGAAACTGATTGAAAACCTATTGCCATAGGGGAGGGGGGGAGTAGTTTTCAGTATGTCATCTGCAAACTACCTTTTGTTCCTTCTCAGTAAAAACAATGTAATTAAAGCCGTCTCAGTTCCTATCGAACATCATCTATACCAGCCTCCTCTTTCCAGTAGTGGACATTCAGATACATGAGGGAAGACCACAAGGCATAACATGATGGCAACAGCCAGCCTTCTTTCCTTGCTTTTCTATAACTGATATCCAGAGGTACACTGTCTCTTATCATGAAGGTTATCATCTAGATGCCTATATATTCACATATTGTCCTTCATAAATTTGTTCAAAACAAATGCTTCTTAAGCTATCTCATGTGAGGGAACAGCCATCCCCCCCCCTCCCCATTGTGCCAGGGATTGGTGCCCTATTCATGCCATTGCTTTACTGGAAGCTCTCCAAGAACCAGCAGCTCATGGCTTGTGAGCCAGTACCACCCCATGGACCACCACTTTTAGTAGCACTGGTTGAAACCATGCCCTTTTGGACATCTGTGCTACTGGCCATCTTGTGAAATGTGTATTGTCTAAACAAGAATTTGGTTCTGTTCTGAATTTACTGCCCATTAACTTTACTAAGTGGCCTAAGTTCTCTATGTTGTACTTTTTCTACACCATCCATGATTTTATGAGCTTCTAATCATCATTTATATGGTTGTAAGATATGAACTATGATCTTTTAGCCATGTGTGTTAAACTGTCACGATCCACATTTAGTGTTCATCCTGGTTGCTACCAAACATCTGTACAAAGTTACCAGGGATCCTTAGAGACCGATTGCATTTTAATACATTTTGCATCTTTACTCCGTCTTCTATGTAAGCAATTTTGCTTCCCAACAATGAGCAACTCAGCATTCTCCTTCCCCATCAAGTCCACCGAACCTGAGACAGCTGCAGTTTTAAATGCATTTTTAAAAGTCCATGTCTGATCTACTGCTGAGCAAACTATTTTTATTCTTTTAATAACTCCCTTTTAATCAGGCTCTTTTAGCACACAGATATTTCACAGCTGGAAGGCTTCATGATAAGATTATCATCATCTCGTAACTAAATCATTTCACAGGTGAGCTGCTACTGTTCAGGAGAAAAACAGAAGCTTCTTGTAGGGAAATCTGATCTGAAGGACACATGGATGCTACTTAAAACCCCTCATCCTGTAAGCTCTACACAGGGGCCTGTGCCACAACTTTGCTGCATCTCACAGCATGAGAGGATGCTGAACTGGAAAAACTCCAGTTTCCTCAGTCCCACCAAACCTAGAATCCTTCCCAAATTGAGGATCCTCAGATAAACTACACAAATCCCTGAATACCTCAACTTTGACCATGTTGACTAGGGCTTCTGAAGGTGATAGACCAATAACCTCCGGGGAAACAAGTTTGGGAACTATACCCACAAACCCATTAGTCCCTGGTGAGTGAAGGACAGGAGACTGGCCTCTTACTGCTGTTCTCTCAAGGTACAAATTTTCCTGACCATGATCAGGAATGTACTAGAATTAATTCCACAGATGGAAGTCTCTGGTTGCTAGATATTCCTCAGCCATCCCAGGATTTGCGTGACTGAGATGGTATGTGAGGTGCACCACAGAAATGCATGAAGAAGACATTTAACACACTATTAGCTAAATCATGTTGGCACACTATTAGGTAAACCATGTTGGTTACCATTTCTATTTAGCAATGAGCCCAAATGAATTTACCCCTGCAATAAAGGGCAAAATCCCAATAAACCAGCCATATTATCACAGTCTTTTTCTTTAGAAATTAAAGTTCATAATTTGGTTTTGATGTCATAGGCGCGAGACAGATGGGCGCAATAGGGTGCCCTCATCATGTGCGAGGGGCGGCGCTTCCAGATGCCCCTCGCATATGACGAGAGCATCAAAATGGCGGCGCCCTGTATAGATGGGTGCCACCATCATTACGTGATGGACGCTTAGCGTCCACATGTCACAGCGCCATTGTGACATCACAAGTATGCCACTGGCGCACTGCAGCATCACAATGGCCCCACAAGAAGAACCCACTTTGTGCGGGTTCTTTTTGGTCAGCGGGGAAGTCCTGCGGTCTGGAGGCCATCCTTTTTGGACAGTCTGTCCCGCACCATAGTTAGCTCAAGCACAAGTCATACAAGCAATTCTGCCAGGGAAAGAAAATTACATATTCCTGCATACCTTGTACTGTAGAAAATATAGTCTGGGTACATTTCCCTACATGTCTAATAGGAGCCCTGGTGGCGCAGTGGTTAAATGCCTGTACTGCAGCCATTCACTCAAAACCACAAGCAAGTTCAAGACCAGCAAAAGGGCCCAAGCTCGACTCAGGCTTGCATCCTTCCAAGGTTCCTAAAATGAGTACCCAGACTGTTGGGGGCAAATTAGCTTACTTGCTAATTAGCTTACTTGCTGTTCACCGCTATGATCTTTGGAATATCGGTATATATAAAAATAAAACAAATTATTATTATTATTATAGAAATATATTTTATTTTAAACAGATGCATAGGCCAGAGGAACACCCTCTGGATCTGACACAATCTATGGACTACATCACTATATATTCTGCATTCAAAACTAACATCTGGCCTTGGATGGTGAGAGTAACAGAGTGCATGAAATTATGTTTTAAATCTTTTTTAATTTACATTTTATATGTACACCATCCAGAAATCCAAAAATAAAAGACGGTATATAAATGTAATAATGATGGTGGTGTTTGTGGTGGTGACATCAGGGAGAATAAGAGATTTGTATTTATATATATATATATATATATATATATATATATATATATATATATCTTGTGTAAAATGTGTGGTGCATTTTCTGTTCCCTTAGGCTTCTATATGAACTATATTGTGAACCTTTAAACCAACAGACTCATGAAAAGTTCCAGCAGTAAATGAAAGAAAAAGAAAAAGAAAGAGTGCTATAATTTTGCTGTAAGGGCCAAAGTAGACATGACAGGCAGTTATGCTTGTTTACTTAAGTGCCTGCACCAATCATGTCTAAAATGATAGGGGGAGAGGGTGAATCAGAGCTTTATGACAAAAATGTGTATTATGTTTGCTATCTACATGCCCACTTCATCTTATACAAAACAGATGACGTGATATCGTTTTTATTTATGCTGTCTCCCATGCCCCTCTGCTTCAAGCACTTTTAATGTGTCTGGGTTCAGCCTCAGAGACAGACTGGTAGAAAAGTGCCCAACAAAATGAAGCACCCAATGGCTAGGTGGGGATGATGGAGGATTCCCCATTTATGCACATCAGTTTATGCAAACATTTATCTGACACCCTTTCTTTGATACATGATCATGATGAAGGATACTCTTTATACATAAATATACATAAGCATATAAAGGACTACCAACATGACTATTCCCTTCTCACGCAGCTTGGACCCATTTCATAGTGTCTGGAAATAATCTCTTGAACTAGTGCTTCTCAGACTCTAGTTTTCTGGGTGTTTGGGACTCTTGCTCCCAGAACCTGAACATTGGCCCAAAGCTGGGACTTTGGGGAGCTGAACTCCATCAAGAGAATAAGAGTGTGAGAACCATAATCTTAGACGGTTGTTGTCCCTGTGCCTCATTGTAGGAATCTAGATGTCATGACAAACAAGATGTGAGCCATCTAACTCTTTAAAAAAAGATAAAGTTAACATGGTTCCAGTTCAATCAGTATATTGTCTAAAACACAGGCCTATTGCAATGTCATAGAAATGAGAAAATCAATCCCTTCTAATATACCATTGATTAAAAGAAAACCGTTACTAAATGTTACCGCATCTTGATTTATATGAAAACAGTTGCTAGGACATAGATTATCATGTCCCATAATTACCACCATTGAAGAGCTTAGTTAATTGTCAGCTTTATTTGTGATGTTACTTTATAAGACTATAAAATAAAGTTATAAAGATAATGAGATCACAGGAGTTCTGTTAATCTTTTTATATCTCTTTTATGTGTGCTGTATTCAGCATCTTTATGGCAGCCCCGTAGTGCTAGTGGCACAGACCATCCACAATACCTACGACAGCTGCTTATTTATGCTTGAAAAAATGGTAAAACTGAAACATGGCTTAAGCTCTCAAGGATTGGGCAAACAGTCTCCTTTTTAGTTTCTACAGCTCTTTAAGAAAAACAAAAACAAAAGGCAAGCAGCAGAATATTAATCAGCAGGAGATAAGATTCCAGCTGGAAGGCTGAAAATTACCAACACTCCAACCCCAAATGTACTGCATGGAAATAAGCATTAATATATTCTTAATCCAAGCATAAATTGGGGGGATGGGATTAGACCTACCAAGAACAGGCAGAAGGGCTTACCACCAGGTATAAGCCTTATACTGGTCCAAAATACACTGCAGCAACGACCCAGTTTGAGACCACTTTAACTGCCCTGGATCAATGCCAGGGAACTGTAGTTTTGTGAAACATTTAGCCTTCTCTGTCAGAGAGCTCTGGTGCCAAAATAAACTACAGTTGCCAGGATTCCCTAACACTGAGCCAGGCCAGTTAAACCGGTCTCAAACAGGATTATTTCTGCAGTGTGTTTTGGACCATTGTTTCCCCTCCAAATTCACCCTTATAGCTAAAGGAGGGCTCCATTGGCACCAAAGGAATGAAGGAAGATCCCCAGCTGGGCAGGAGAAGATTTAAGTCCTGCTGCAGCTGCACATGGTATAGGCTAATCTTGATCAAACTCCCATGTCAATTTGTGAGTAAAACTGAAAGTAAAGCATGCTAGAAATTCAACAGAATCCATGGATTAACCCTAAATTTATTTATTCAGCAGTAAACCACAGAGCTAGACAGAAAGATCACTACACATGGCTTTGAAAGCACAATTAGAGCAGGAAAAAAAACAGGTTTGGTGACACTTATTGCACGACAGCACTTCCAACACATAATAGCTGCATCCCCCAAGTACGGTTAGGGCATCCCTTTTCACTAATGGTGAAATCTGTCAGTGACCTCTAAATTGTACTAGTCCCCAGGTGTGAAACATTAATGTTGGAGCAGTTGTGATATTAGCAGTCAGGTGGTGTCACATGCCCTGACATCGTTTGGCATCCATGTCAAGACTGAATCTGCTTTTGGATAGCTCTCTAACACTGTAGAGGAGCTATCCAAGGTCCTTAAGCTGACCTCCGTCCCCTAAATAGATTCAGGACCTTGAATAACTCCCTTAAAGTTCAAACCAAGTTCTGGAGCAAATTCTTCACTTGATTGATAAGGAAACCATTAATCACCTCTGCACTGATGCTAAACACGTTTGTATTATAAGCGTTTCAGCTCTTTCCTGCCTCAATACAGTCCAGAAAGGCCTTCCCTGTACCTGCTATGTATGTAAAGACCTGACAGGCTCTCTAATGACGGTTTAGTATCATGTCTTGTGTGGCCATAAGTGTGGATCACTTAGCCTGTATCTAATATGTGTTACAGGGGAGACAGAAGGGAAAGTGATATGAGATTTCTCTTTTCAGTGGTGATATCTATTTTGCCATTTGTAGGTTTTACATGGGGTCCACAAAGATTTTGCCCAGACAACAATTTCAAGCAAAACAATCTGATTTCTAATTCCCAGACTAATATGCAGATCAAAACATAGCAATGCTTCGGGTTTATTTCCCTAAAAATGTTGATACAGTTCTTGACTCAAAGAATGTACCAAAATGCTTATTAAAATGAGTCTAAATGACTACATGTGAAAAATCGCATTACAAATGTTCATTGTATTCCACACTCACCTGGAAACAACACAAAACATACTTAAGAATGGCTGCATGCAAAACTAACATGGATCAATAATAGACTGATCTACCCATTGGTGGTAGACTCTTACTTTATCTCACCCTACTACTGGCCATGGTATAATTTTCTAGATTCCTGGATAACACTTACTGTATATTCATTATCTTTAGTACTACTCATACCATTGTTATATTTTTGATCTGAACTTCTATCAGTTAGGAAATGTTTCTTTAAATAATTCTGCAACAAGTTCTTTCTTATAACATCCTCTCCTTTTTACCCCCCCCCCCCAAAAAAAAGATGGAAAATAGCCACAAAATTGGGTATACGAGCTAGGACAATGCAAGAAGGAAAGTCTCCATCTCATTGCCCCTCTTGAACTCCTAAGTACTGAATCTGACCCAGTCTTGAACAAATCACAGATTTGCCTCATTGGAAGCTATTCACACAGAGACCCAACAGTTGCCACACCACTATTCATTTCCCAGGAGAATCAAAACACTTTCCAGACAGTGTGATGTGAACAAGTGACAGAAGATAATACCTCTTCTTTTTCATTTGGCAACATCACGAAAGAAGCTTCCCTAGCTTAGGAAAGTCACTCCCTGCTAACCAAAGATCTTTTTAATTCTATCATCTATCTATCTATCTATCTATCTATCTATCTATCTATCTATCTATTTGATACCACTTTAACTGCTATGGGAACATCCTATGGAATCCTTGGATTTGCAGTTTAGGGTGGGACCCTAGAAGAGCTCTCTGTTAGAGAGTTCTAAAGGCCCTCTCTGAACCAGTGGTGCAGTGGTTTGAACATTGGACTATGCCTCCAGAAATCAGGGTTCGATTTCCCACTCAGCTATGGAAACCTACTGGGTGACCTTGGCTGAGTCACATGCTTTCAGACCCAGAAATGTGATAGGATTGTCTTAGGGCTGCCATAAGTCAGGAATGACTTGAAGGCACATAACATCAACAACAACACAGTGCTATTATCATGCAGTGTGTAAGAGATCTAACTACTTTGCAAACAGTTGCCCAATCTTACTAGGGACTCCTTTAAATACAAACAGCTCCAGGCCAGTAAGAAATCATGAAGTCATCCTAAGCATTCCTGATAGCCTGTTTCCTGAGCAGGCCTGTTTTTAAAACATGCATATTAGCCTAAGCCACCCCATGGTTTTCAGATGACAAAAGGAGCACATAAATTATGGCATGTGGGAAGAGAAGGGGATGGGCTGATCAGTATTCACATTAATCAAAGCCAGCCCCAAGTATACTTCCCAAAAGGCAGGATAACCCAACCCACCATCCTGGAAGGCAGGACAAGATATCTGGCACACTCTGCTCTCTTTTCCAAAAAGCTGGAGTGATCAGCAAACACAATGAAGATCAGCAAGAACAATGACTGGGGGTCTGCTAGTGTTGCATCCCTATGTCCTCAGTATCTGATGATTGCGGTGGTTGCTTCACAGTGGTATGACCAGCCCTGCCCACAGACTTTTTTTAATTTTTGGCAGTCCAATCAATGGTAGAAACTCAAGCCAACCCCATAAACAATATAGGTATCTGCAAGTAGATGGCATTTCATTAACATGATGATGTGCGGTACAGACTGCTCCTTTGGGGTGGCCTGCACTCGCCCCTTTCCTCAGAGCATTGGGGCCAGCGTAGACATAATTGCAGCCCAAAGGCCCCAATCCAGCGCTTCTCCAGGCCACAGAGAAGCGGCAAAATGCAGCTTCCCTGTGGCCTGGAAAAGGGGTGTCCTAGGGCTTCATGCCTCAAGACACCCCAGGAGCCAGAGCCAGGGGAGAAAGGAGCTCCTCTGCCCCTTTCTCCCTGGTGTCTTTCCCGCAGCCATTTGGTGGCTGAAGGAATGAGGCGCACCCACAGAAGGAGCTCCATTTCAGAGTTCCTTTATGAGCTGTGCCCAGGCCACCCTAAGCGGCCTGGGCTGGCATGAAGACGCCACATCCACACCACGCCATTTGGATGTAGTGCAGCCTTGACGTCATAACTGCAGCGCCCGTGTGCACAAGGTGCCGCCATTATCATGCTACCATTACCTGCTAGGGTTAGGGACCGTGCGGTTGCCACGCAGTCCCATAACCCAAGCACGACGCAAGCATGGCGCTTTAGCACCATGTATACTGCGCCATAGATATGTCAATTACATAGTACAACAGAGATGTCTGTTGTAGTTCAGTGATAATGGAATGTTTACCTTAGTTGAAACTTCATCTATCAGGTTTCTCTTGTTTGGATCCAAAAATTCCACAGGCTGACCTTCAAATTCAATTTTCCCAAGAACAGTTCCCTGTTCAAATAAAGAATTAAACAAGTCAGTGACAAGAAGGGGGAAAAAGTTGGGTAAATTCTCTTCAGAGGTGGAACAGCTGCCTGGTATATTTTTTATTTTATTTCCTTGTAATTTTAGACAGCTTAAACATTTTTAACTATCTCTCTTTTAACTATGATCATCAGCATTGGCTAGCTAGCATGGCAGCTGGGAGTTGTATCCCGAAAAATAACTTTTTCAAGTTCTCAATGCAAAGTACATTACATTGTGTTGTACATTCCATTGCATGTTCATGAGGTTTAGATGTGGAGGACCTCCATGAACGGGGAAAAACTGTGAATATCTTAGCCCCCCCCCCTCCCCATGAATGATACAGATTCCTCTATCACCAAGAGGACCACCCATAACTCTCTCTGCAACCTTACAACACATTGACCCCCCCACATATCCAAACATATTCCACTTTCAATTTGACGTTGCAGCCATCGCTGCAAAGGATCCACCTTCTTCCCCTCCTCTTCCTTCTCCCTCCCAGCTGGTCAAAAACAATACTGTACCTTTTCCCCACTTTGCATACTCCTCATTATTGAAGTATTTTCACTTTCAATCTGAAGGTACAGTGACTGCTAATGTCAGATTGAAAGTGGAAGAATTTTGGGAATGAAGAGGATGCAAGAGGAATGTCAAGAGGGATGCAAAATGGCTGTCAGACCTACCAAGGATACCCATGCTTGCAGTGCAGCACACATAGGCGCAGTACACATGGGGCTAAAGCGCCATGCTGGCACCGTACTAGGTTTAAGGGACACAACCGCACGGTTTGTAACCCTAGTACGGCGTGGTGCCCTAACAATGGCAGTGCCCCATGTATATGGGTGCCGCCATTGTGACATGACGGATGCATAACGTCCGCACATCGTGTCACCTCTGTGACATCATGAGTGCACCATCGGCCCTGCAGGACAAAACAAACCCATTTTTCACAGGTTCTTTTCCCTCCACAGGGAAGCTGCACAGTTTGGCGGCTGCAGCTTCCCGGCGGAGGAAAAACAGGTGCCCACAGGCCTCCCTTTTTGGGAGGTCTGTACCGTGCCATAGTCTTTTCAGTTTGTTTGTACTTCTTGTATACTATTTATTTTCAGTTAGTCTAATGGCTCCCAAACTTTTTCAGGCTACCACCCCCTTTCCTCTTGAGTGGTAATCCTAGCACTCCTCCAACACCTGTTTATTGATATTAGGTCTACTGTTTGTGCAGCAACCACCGAGCCAACAGTGTCCACCTCAGCCATGTCCAGCTCACCACCACCACCACCTCCTCCTCCTTAGCCTCTCATGTGTGAATACTGCAGCAGAAGAGGCCCAGACCAGTTCCTCCCTCTCGCCTGCACTGGCCTTACAACAGAAGGAAGGCCAGCTGGACCGAAAGGCGTCACTCACCCTCCCCTGGGTCTCCTGCCTTTTGCTCTCCATGGAGAGCAAAAAGCAGGAGACCCAGCAAGGGAGGGAAGGGTGCCCTTCAAGAGCAAAAAGCAGGAGACCCAGCAAGGGAGGGAAGGGTGCCCTTCGTTCTCCCCTGGGTCTCCTGGGCTGCTTGGGAAAGCCTTCTCCGAAGCGGAGAAACATCCTCCGCCTCAAAGAAGACTTCCCGCTGAACTGATCTGCTTGGGAAAGCCTTCTCCGAGGCAGAGGTACGTCCTCCGCCTCAAAGAAGGCTTCCCACCGAGCTGGGCTCCTTTGCTGCAATGCTGGCATGGGTAAGACACATTTTGGTCACTACTCAGCTGGCTGCTCAGTTGCTGCACCCATAATGACTGGGTGCAAAGGTGGAAGCTTCTCCCTGGCAAGGAAGAACTCTCAGTCCAAGAGAGGTAAGAGAGATGAAGGACTGTTTTGTTGAATTGAGCCCCCCCCCTTGCCCAGAGACACGTCTTCAACATACTGCTCCAAGTCATCCCCCACCCACAAACCCTTCTTTGAGTCATCCTCCACTCACAGACATGGTTTCTTCTCTGCTGCTTCTCTTGGCCTGTCCAATGAAAAAAAGAAGGAGCAATAGCTCCAACCTGCCAGCTGTTCTCAAAGCTTAAATAGAGTCTCAAATGTGAAAGCTTGTTTTTGCCACTGCTTCTCCCTAACCACCAAGCGTTCTAACTCCTTGCCCCCACATGGTCCTAAAGACCTGTGGTTCCCTTCCCTTCATCTTGCTCACCAGTACTGTTACTGAAGACTCCCCTGCCACCCCCTTTTTCCTCATCATCCCCCTGGATCTTTACCCATTTTAGGAATCACTGAGTTAGTCTCTTTCGTATGTTGTATCTTTCTATTATCAGGAGGATATTCTTCACATATTTTTAATTAGCTGCTTTCATAAGGTTTACCCAAGCCAGCATTAAAATAGCACCAGTGATCTAGCAGATGGGTGATGGTCTCAGTCTATAATAGCACAGGTGATTACAAACTCTCCACTCTCATAGGAATGAGTTGAACTTCAGCCCTGGGTAACCTAATGAAACCAGGCTACTAGGTTTACGCTTAGTTTACTCAGAATTCATTGATGTATCTTACATATTGAAACTCCATTTCTCAACAATGATTTGCAAACACTGATTTGCAAATGGAAAATATAGGTTAGGTTCTAAACTATATGAAAATTACGGGGAGGGAAAAGGCTACACTACACATTTTTAAAAATATGAAGCATCTCTCAGTATGTTGTTCTTGTGTGTCTTCAAGTTGCTTCCAACTTATGCCAACTCTGAGGAGGACCTATCATGGGATTTCCTTGGCAAGATTTGTTCAGAGGTGGTTTACCATTGCCTTCCTTTGAGTCTGAGAGAATGTGGCTTGCCCAAGTCACCCAGTAGGTTTCATGGCTGAGCTGGGAATTGAATCTTGGTCTCCAGAGTCATAGTCCAACACTCAGACCACTATACCATGCTGGCTCTCTCTCTCTCATTATACCTCAGCATAATGTACACAGCATAGTAATTTGTGTGATAGACTATGACTTAAATAGTGAAACCATGGGGTCTGTGCCACACGTTTTTGCCCCATGCCTGTGCTGCAGTGTCTGCACGCTGCAGCACAGACACGCCGCCAAAAAGAAGCTGCCTAGAGCAACTTCTTTTTTGCAGTGTCGCAAACAGGAAGGGGCGCTGCTATGATGCCACTTCCTGCTCGCGGCGTCCGGGTGTTGGACAGGTGGTGTCATCTTGGTGGGCCCCATGTGGACCGGAGTCAACTTGAGGCCAGTTAATAACTAACCATCACCACCTTGCACTTGTCTTTTGAGCTATCCCTAAACCCATTGATTTCACAATTCTTTTGACTACCTTGTCTCGAATTATTTTTGACAGCATCCTGGTATCAATCCCATAAAGAGCTGGGACCTGGAAAAACACAAATGCAGGCAGATTAAAGATCAAAAGTAGAAATTTATGGCAATCCTGTCAAAATATTGAAATAAACTAACTTTGTAGAAGACTACACCGGCCAATGATGCCATTAACAAAATTAACACCAATCACAAAACAAAGCCAAGATTTCCATAGTATCTGTGGGGTTGGTGTCATTTGGTTAATATTCTATCCATGTTATTATGGTGAATATATATCTGTTAATACATCCTAATATGGTCAGAACTGCTATTTAAAATAAAAAAAATGTAATACAATATTGTGTTGTTGTTGTTATATCTTACCTCCCTCTTCCCATGGATTGAGGTGGGGAACAACAACAGACTGATACACAAAACACAGATTTCTTCTTAAAGAATGGCAGAAACTGTAATTCTTTGGAGAGTTAAGCATTTTCAGTGCAATTTTTAATGCTGTAAAGTTAAACTGAATTTATAGCATTTTAACTTTTATAGCTTCTCCCCCAAATCCTGAAAATTGTAGCAAGATGCAGAGGCTTTTATTTTAAGAGAGACCTCCTGCTGTGTGCTATACTTGAACTACAGCACCTAAGGTTTTCTGGAAGGAGCAAACCATTGGTATCTGAGGGAATTATCTTCAAAGCTACCATTTGCAGGAATTGGTGGGGACTGATGGAGAGGCCTTGAAGAGAAACTCTGGTTACTGAACCCATTTAAACATAACCTGACATTCCAAAATCAAGAAAGAATTCACTCAAGGGGAGGGAAGGAAATTTTGCTATAGAAACGCTTGCAAAAACCTGTTTTAGCAAATGATTGCTTTTAGAACTATTGAATGTGTACTAGGATTTGAAGGCAGGCATTTCAGAAAAAAAAATATGAACTCTTTTTTTTTCCTCTTTGTGTCTCATTGTCTTTCAACAGCTAGCACTTCCAAAAATATATTTGGCAAGAAATGGTCTACTTTTGGTTATCTAACAATCCCTCACCTTTTCTTCTTTCAACCACTGCCCAAGGGGTTTGACAGCCCTCCAATGACTGTATTCATTGCTATAGTCCAACACCAGCAAACCTGAAACCTGTAAAGAATGACAGCAAATGACAGTTGGAAGAAACAACTTTTAAATATAACCTGATGTCAAACCTATGATGAAGCAAATAAATGTGATGCTTGACACAGTACAATTTTTACTTTATATTAGAAGGAATATTTTTAGAGGAGTTCACTAATTTAATACTTGCATCATAACAGAAGAAAATTTTTAAAAAGTCAATATATTCAACTTCAGCAAGGAAAGTCTCTTTCTTACTAAATCAAGGTTGTTGGTTTTTAAATCAGCTCTGATGTTGTTTCTCCTTACCTTGATACCATCAGATTCCAAGAACCTGCTGAGTCCCATTTCATCCAAAGCAGTAGTATCAGGGACACCACCATTTCCTATGATGGGATTAACCAGTGTGAGGATCTGTCCATGGTAGCTGGGGTCAGTCAGACTTTCTGTGTACCTGGAGTTAAAGCCAATTGAAAATTATTTTCATGCATGAGAGCTGGGGAAAGGCAATCAGAATTAAAGCTTCTTATCAGAATTGCAAACCCAGCCTTATATCATATCTAAATTATTATTATATCTAAAGCTCATGGAGAATAACATTCCACCCGTATATCCATTTGGAAGTCCAAGAGGATGATGTCTGCCAGCCGGGCAACAGTGCAATGGAGCTCTTCTGGTGTACTCAGCTATTCTGGGTCTGTTTGGGCTGGAAGAGCCAAGCTGCAGCCAGTAATGTCCAACAACCTGGGATAACTCATTACACAAGGAAGTACCAAGCGCCTTCTTGAGCAACACTGGAAAAAATCTTTATGCTAACATAGCTCCCTGATTATACCAGTACACATCACTGAAAGGATTCCAGCCATAATGAATGAAATGTGGGAAACAGTGTTTTTTCAGCTGTGAATGTCCTTAACAAGTTTACAGATATTCTCATTATGCTTTAAATTCACGGTTCTTCTATGGTTGTGATAGTGTTCCTACATTTTCATATAAGGATTTTAATTACCAAGGTGAATCCTCATCTACCTTCAGTTGCACATTTCTGAAGGTTGCCTCTATGCATGTTGTGTTTTACTGAACAAAAATCAACTCCCAGAGGGAAATAAAAATAAAAAATAAATGCATTTGAGAAGGTGTTGTGAACAAAGAACAGCTCCAGTTACACTTGGGGGGAATGGTATAGGCAAATGGCTTTGAAGGAATAGGACAGAGTGGCTCAATTAATACATATAAAGGCAAATCATGGTTTAGGAACTAGGAATGTTCACTGTAGTAATATAGGTGCTTTCCTTTGTCCTCTCTTATTCATGAGTTCCATAGGTCTAGTTTCTTGTCATGTCACTCATATTGGCAACCTAGGGTTAGTGCTAACCTCCAGGACATGGTTCAAGAGGGGATTGGGAATTCTGATGGAGTAGGACTCAGAAGGAATGAGGATACAGTTAGGAGGAGGTGTTGTTGATTCCATCATTATCATTAAAGGGTTAAATGGAAAGGAGCACCTATTACCACTTTCCTAAACAAGGATAGCCTGGCAACTGTAGTCTGTGCACTGTTATGCTGCATTTAGATTATTGTCATGCACTTTAAGCAGGGCTGATCTTGTCTTTAATATGGGAGCTGCAGCTGGCACAGAATATAGTGGCTAGGATGCTGAGTGGGTTGTCAAGCCACAAGCACATTATACCAGTACTGATACCTATTTGCATTCAAACCCAGTTCAAATCTTGCTGTTGACATATGAAGCATTGAACAGCTTCGGATCAGGTTAGGTGGCACATCTCCTTCCCCAATGTTTGGATTTAATCATTTTTACCTTTATGTCCCATTCAAGATAACATTTTAGATATAATAAGTGGTGCAGAAATAGGCTCAATATATAAATAGTCCTCCAAGGTATACATTTTGCCTTCCCCTTTTCCTCCCTTACCTGAAAGTGATACATATGCAGACCTGGCCTAACTGTAAAACGTTACCCTATTTGTGGTGGCAAATTTCCAGTTGCAATAGAGTCTACCCATCTCATTGCAGCTGCCTTGTTTATATAATTCTGACAAGTTCCTAAGGTGCCACTTTTCCAGGAGACAGATGTGTTAAGTTTTAGAATGAAAAAGAGGGGTGTGGAGATATGAAGCAGTACCTTTAAGACTGATTTATTTTTGCATGGTCTTTCATTCAATCTACTTCTTCAGAGGCATTGAATATCAACACCACAAGTCTTTAAGCAGTGTGGGTCATTCAGTTTCTGACCTACAAGTGGCATTTGGAGGGGGGACATTTAAAGGAAATTCCAGTGCACTAGAATGGATGAACAGATAACGTTTTCTTGGCAGACTACATTTATTAATATATTAGTCTCATCACAGCTATATATTTAGTAAAAGTATTGTCTCAAGTACATTTTCCTGTTTTAAGGGGCATGACTTTCAGGTAATCGGGAAGCATTGGTTTCACACATTGGTTTCTCATTGGTTTCCTCAAAACAGGCTAGCTGCTTGACACCTTATACGACTCGGAAGGTTTATGGCTAGTGTCACAATTTACATCATTATGGCCTGTTACAGACTGCCAAAATAAAGCTGCTTCGGGTCTCTTTGGAGGTATGTTGTTTAAATGATGCATGCATCCTAAGAATCCGGAAGATGCACCAAAGCTGCACTCTAGTCCTTAGGGCTGGAGCATGGCTTTGGTGCGACCTCCAGACTCTTAGGACCCATGCATCATTTAAACAGCATACCTCCAAAGAGACCCGAAGCAGCTTTATTTTGGCAGTCTGTAACAGGCCTATGTATCCCTTTACACTGGTCTCACCCTCACAGCTATGGAACTGCTTCAAAACGTGTGTCATTAATATTACATCTGAACAGACGGATTGAAATCCATGAAAGTGCAGGCTAAGATAAACCAGTATTAAAGGCGGTACTATATTCCTTCTTCTTTCTGTTTCCTTCCTAAGATGGTATTGTATCCTAATGCAGCCAATAAGGTTGCTTGAGGGCATCATTGTACACAAGTTAGTATCCTACCTGATAAAGCTGGCAGGCTGCTGAGAGACTTTGCCTAGCCAACAGAGTAAGAGTGAAGAGGTGGTGCCTGAGGCAGAACTTTATTCTTTGAAGAAATAAGTGTTGTTGGGAGCAGGAGCTGTGAGTACTGGCCTTTTTGCCTCTCACCTGAGGTAATGCTGATTCTGGTACTCCCTATTGCACCCCACCCAAAAATATGTGCTATTTTCTAGACCAGAAGTTCTTAACCTTTTCATTACCATGAACCTCCTTTAAATATCCTTTGTTGCCATGGCCCACCAAGACTTCACTCAAAAACCCAGAAGTGTCTCACATTTTTATTTAAAATTACTCATCATGGGTCTTATTTGGAGAAAAGGAAGAAATAGGTAAATGGATACACTCCTATTACAGTGGGCATTTGGTATCCACTGTTCCATAAATGCCTCCCCCCACGGTCTATAGCAAAATCTGTGGATGCTCGTGTCCCATTATATACAGTGAGGTAGTAAAACATAGTGTCCCTTATATAAAGTGGCAAAATCAAGGTTTGCTTTTTGGAGATATATATATGTGTGTGTGTGTGTGTGTGTGTGTGTGTGTGTGTGTGTGTGTAAATACATATACATATATACATATACATATACATATATATATATATATTTTCAAGCCATGGGTGGTTGAATCCATGGATGCAAAATCTGTGGATACAGAGGACTGACAGCCTAATATTTATATTGGAATGATCCCATAATTCTTATTCTTATTACCTGAACACTGAACTATGGTCTATTATTTGTTAATATTAATGATTGATTATGAGGATGTCCATTTCACTTACAAGCTTTGTTATACGTGGTAAAAGACTTTAAAAGAAATCCTCCAAGCTTTGCTGACCAGATCTTGTTGCTTTGCTACCAACCCCCTGCACTTTCTGGCCACCAAGAGCTCTCTGATGTATCAACCACCTCTGTGTGTGTGTGTGTGTGAGAGAGAGAGAGAGAGAGAGAGAGAGAGAGAGAGAGAGAGTGCAATAGTGTCAAGTGACACAAGGAAATGGGACCTTGCTTGTGGGTCATGTCTGTATGCATGCATGAGATGCAGAGGGATCACACTTGCATCTCATTCCTCTACCCCATGTGCTGATTTGATGAATCTGGAGGGGGGTCCTAAATGTAGGGATACACATACATGAGCATACACACACACATTTAAAACACTCTCTTGCTAAATATCAGATCTAGAGTCTTGGATCAGTATCTAGAATTGTTGGTCCACCTGGTTGGCATGGTATAGCTGTTGCTATTGTTGTTGTTGCTAATTTTGTATGCCTTCAAGTTATTTCCAACTTATGGCAACCCTAAAGCGATCCTATCCTGGGGTTTACTTGGCAAAATTTGTTCCGAGGAGGTTTGTCATTGCCTTCCCCTGAGGCTGAGATCATATAGCTTGCCCAAGGTCACCAAGCAGGTTTTATGGCTGAGCTGGGAATTGAATCTTGGCCTCCAGAGTCATAGTCCAACACTCAGACCACTACACCATGCTGGCTCTCTCTCTCTCTCATTATACCTCAACATAATGAACTCTCATCTCCAGAGTAATAGTCCAACACTCAAACCACTATGCCACACTGGCTCTAATGCACTGTACTGAATCTGTTTATCATGGCGGACAGAAACTGGTGGGTTGCTTTGAAGGCGCTGAAGGAGGCTTGTTAAAACAGTTACAACAGGGGATTCCTTATGTAGGACTAGATTTTCCCAAAGGTATAAAATGTTCAGGGCTGTCCTTCTAGAACTAATGAGTTTCACTTCAGCAGTAAGTATAATATATCACACTGCACTGACTATGAAGTATTCCCAGAGTGTCTTTTGCCAAGAGCACTGGGATTCTTCTGCATGATTTACAGAAGCTAAATCTAATTTGTTTTTGTTGTTGTTATTATTTCAATGATATATAATTGAATCCATTGCACAGTTTTTCAAATATCAGCAAGTTGCATGAGGTGTTGTTATGGAATGCTGACATCACTGTGAAAAGATGGATGGCTGCACACCTTAAAGCATTTTAAAGATTCCAGAATGGTTGTTAGCTGATATCAACAATTGAGTGTGTTAGCCAATTGAGAGAAATTATGTGTCAAATGAAACAATTGCTATGAAATATTCCAGTGTCACGTTTTACTTTTTGAATATGTAGATTTTGCCACTAACCAAAATAAATTGGGCTCTTGCTTTTAATGTATGATTTTGGTAAGCCTGCAGCATACATAAATAAGCACAATCATGCTACAATTATTATAGAGTAATCCTATTAAAGTCAGCTGGGTTGCTCTGGAATAAATGAGTTATGAATTGCAGCTGCAGTCTCTTGCTAAGTGAGAATGCCTTTATGGCAAAATAAAGCTATTGCTATGGATAATTATAATGACATTTTCTTTTTTCAGCCTGATATTCTATTGCATAAAAATCCTCCCATAATCTGCATATCATTACTACAGTAAAATAGGTGAGTTGATGATGCATGCTAGAATTGGCCAAAATTGAAATCTTCCGTTGAGAAGGTCTTACAAATAATATACTGAATCTTTTCTTTAACGGGTTTAGAGCCTTTCATATGCAGTAAGTTACATCCATGTGAGACTATGGCCACACAAGCAAGGAAGTTTTCCAATGGTCTTCATGCTTGCAAAGTCACTGAGAAATGTGAAGTCGAAGGCTTTCATGGCTGGCATCTATTTTTTTTTTTTTTGTGGGTTTTTTTGGGCTATGTGGCCATGTTCTAGAAGATTTTCTTCCTGATGTTTCGCCAGCATCTGTGGCTAGCATCTTCAGAGATCTTCAGCCACAGATGCTGGCGAAATGTCAGGAATAAACTCTTCTTACTAATATGTCACAAATTCTATGAGTTCCCTTAAAATAAATAAGGAGCTATTTCTGGCACCTATTATGTCTTGCAAGACATGCCAATATTTTCTGATACTGCTCTGCAGTTTTTTTGGTTATGCTATCATAAGTCACACTGAAGTTTATTCTGGGATTAGTTTTTCTTTCCTGTTTTTTGCAATATCGGTGTGTGTTGTCCGTGCAGCCCTGTTTAAACCATGGTTATAAAGTTGCATTTTAAGTAATGTTTTGTACTTGTTCATTTGGGCTAATAGGTCTTTTTAAAAATGAGAAATTTTACATGCATCTTGAGGGAAGATGCATGTAAATTTTTCTTTTGTCATTCCCTGGAGAAGGCCACTAAATACTCTGTGTGTGTGTGTGTGTGTGTGTGTGTGTGTGTGTGTGTGTTTGTTGTTGTTGTTGTTGTGTGTGTGTTGTGTGCCTTCAAGTCTTTTTCCACCTTATGGCAACCCTAAGGCAAACCCTAAGGCAAACCTGTCACAGGGTGTTTTTTTGCAAGTTTCTTCAGAGGGCGTTTGCCATTGCCATTCTCTGAGGCAGAAAAAGTGTGACTTGCCCAAAGTCACCCAGTGGGTTTTCATGGCCAAGATCAGATTTGAACCTTGCTCTCCAGAGTCACAGTCCAGTGCTCAATCACTACCCCACACTGGCTCTCAGCTGGGCCAATTGGAAGGATAAAATCATTTTTCAACACTGTTTGTCATAGGAGTCAGTGGTACATAGCAGTGGTGGTGCTTGCATAAAGTAACCTGCATAAAGAAATTCTGGTAGTCATGCCCAAAATGCACAAGCAGGTGAAGTCATGGCATCTGTTTATGTTGCTGCTGGAACTTCCTGACATCTGATCCTATGGGATAGACTGTCAGTGCAGTGGCTCACCAGATACACTGATGGATTAATAAAAGCACCATGAAATGTAGGCATGTTTTTATGACAACAGGTGCAAATTCACACAAACCCAAAGAATGATCTGCAAATAAATGACTACAGTTTGTGCTACCGTGCCATTTTGTTGAAGGGGAATTAATCCATCAGATGCTGTTTGGCTTTTGTGATGTGACAAGATTTATTGCCCATAATCTATCACAGGGGAAGAAAACTCTGGTACCCTCCATCATTCTGATCTATATTAAACAGTTGTTTGTTGGCAGGTATATTAACACAGCTAGTAATTAGTGCTGTCAAAAAGCGTAAATAAGTGCCTGCAGAAGCAAAACAGGGCAAACAGATTTTCTTTGCTGCACTGTAGTGTTATTCTACCAGTGAAACGGTTTAAGGACCCATCTTGTGCTGTGGTGATTGACATACATGAAGAGCAAAGTTCTTTTAGGATCTTGCAACCATGTAAAGATGTGTTTGATCATGAAGGAAAATATTGAAAGCCACTCTAGTGGAATCTTATAAAAGCTCTTTTCTAGAAGGAGGGACATTTTACCCCTCCACTGACACAATAACATAGATGTTTCTACTACATAAGAATTTCTACAGGCATGAATAATATTAAACCTTTTCATGTGACACAGTATTAGTGCTTTGGTTCCACTTTAACTACCATGACAACATCCTATGGCCTAATACAGACAGCCAAAATAAAGCTGCTTCGAGTCACTTTGGAGGTATGGTGTTTCAATGATACATGCGTCCTAAGAGTCCAGAAGCTGCACCAAAGCCACGCTCCAGTCCTAAGGACTAGAGTGCAGCTTTGGTGCAGCTTCCAGACTCTTAGGATGCAAGCATCATGTAAACACCATACCTCCAAAGTGACTCGAAGCAGCTTTATTTTGGCTGTCTGTATAGGGCCTATATATCCTGGGATGTGAAAGTTACAGGTGTGTGACGTTGGCTTTTCCAAGGCTGGCCCTGCAGTTCCTAGCCTTGGATGCTTCCACTCTCACCTTACCTTATGGAGCCCTTTAAAATCTCTCCTTGGATTTGGGTCCTGGACTTTCAGGTGACCGCACTGTGAACTACTGTGTGTTAGATTTATGTTCTTTATGATAAGCATGACCCACCCTTGATTCAGGTTGGAAGAAAGCCAGTCTAAGTCAGAGTTAACAAATTAACAAGCAGTTCAACCTTATTTGTTAGATCTTGTAGAACAGTTAAAGCTGTAGCAACTTCCCAGTACTTAGTTCCAACCATATATTGATTTTCAACCTGAGTTATGGCAGACCTTGCCATTCTCAACTGTCTACAAACCAGAACTTTTTGGCTTTTCTTCAACCAAATAGATCTCCTTACTGGATCACTCGAGCCTATCTTTCTCACACAACATTTTCACAAACTCAGATCTTTTTTCCTCAGATCAGATCCTTTCTGATCGGATTCCATCACTTGGCACCAACATTATTGTGAAGTTGGCCTATCCAAGGGTAGGAATTGTGGGACAAGCCTTAGGATGCCTTACATCACGGGGGGATACATGGAATTCTCAGCCAGGGAGTTCTTCTAGCATTCCACCAAACTACAAATCCCAGTGTTCCATTGGATGCAGCCATTACAGTTAAATTAGAACACAGCAATACAATTGTAATATAATTAACAATATAATTAGATTGTACGCCACTTGACAAGTTTTTATTCTTTTTTATATTTTTATTTTATTTGACCCTTGCTATGCAGACTTTACAGCGCTCTATAAATAAATTTTAATAATAATAATAATAATAAGAATAATAATATGAAAAGTCCTATTATCAATTACTCACACTGTTTTAGAATTTGAAAATCAAAGTAAGTAAGTAATAAAAAGTAATAAAAGATAGTTGGCAGGAGAAGACATATTTAGGGGCTAGAACTTTTGGCCCAAGTTCAAGTCTATGTCCCTATTAGAGGAATAAATACTTGTTTCCTTCATTCTGATTTCACTCTTCTTATATCCACTATGGGTCCTTTTCATGTAAAATAATTATAACAATGATGTAGACTTGAGCCAATTGACTTGGGCTCAGGTTGGACTCAAATTGCTTCAATGACTTGATTTGGACTCGACTCAGCAATAAAAGATGTACTGACCTACTCCACTGAATATTTTTAATGACCAACTTGCTGGCCTAACTTCAATCAGAAACAGCAAGTGCATTAGGCAATGGACTTGAGGCAGGGGTTGAGGCAGGGACGTAGCCAGGATTTTGGGAAGGGGGGGGGGGGTCCAGACTAAGTGTCACCATTATAATGGGGCTTGGGTGCAGCGGCGCAGCAGCACGCACCATTCATTGTATTTAACGGAAGGGGGGTTCGGACCCCTCGGACCCCCCCCCCCGGCTATGTCCCTGGTTGAGGTCTACTCAGCAGCCTATCCTTGCTGCACATCAGAGAAGCCTTTGGAATGGCTTAAAAGGATCCTTCCCCCCTCAAGCCCATTGCATAATATGTTTGCTGTTACCCTATGAGAATATTTTAATTAATTTTGTGCACATCATCTTAATTTTCTAGTTACTGACACTCCACCCCCCCACACACACACACACACCACACCGCCACCTTCTTTTTTCTGTTAAAGTTGATTGCCAGATTTGAGATTCAACTTGAGACTTGACCTGAACATATTTTTAAGGACTTGAGACCTAATCTGAGACTTAAAGGTAGAGACTGGAGACTTGATTTAAGCCCTGGAGTGAGAGACTTGAATGCATCACTGGATTATAGTGGCATGATCCCACTTAAACTCCCAGGATGGGGAATTCTGGGGTCTGCATAGTTTGGTCAGAGATACCAGAAGAATTCTGTGGCTGAGGGTCCCAAAGGTCCCTCCCCTGAGCTGCAACTTCTGGGATTCCATAGGATGCAGCCATGAAAGTCAAAGTAGGAAGCAGTAGTGTAAGACTATTTTTGTCTCTTTTCTATCTCCATTACGAGGCCTGTCCTCACATATGATCCCTCAGAAACATTCTTATTTGTCTAGTCACAATAGAATGTGACTAATTATATGGTGATTATGATAACTGATTGTTTAAAGAGCACTTTATAGTTACATTAAGAGATGCAGAGTTATAAGCTAGTGTGTATAAAGGGAATCATAGAGAAAAAGAAAGAGACAAATGTTAAGGCTAAATAACATTTTGTCTTAAATTGTGTAGTTAGCCAATACACCTAGGGTGTTTATTTAAATACCAGTAGGATGGAATAATCAAAAACAGATGCTCCCCAACTAAGATCCCAAGAGAAATTCTCCTCCTCGTACATATCTTTGAAGTTCAGGCCAAAAGCTTTTAATTGTACTAACAGAAACTTTTCTTAGCCTAATATCCACATTTTGTGTGTGTGAACATGCATGCACTTTTCACTGCAACTGCAATTTAGTAATTTATGTAATATTGGCAGTTTTATGTATTTCTTTATATTTTTATCCTAGTCCGCTCCTTCTCCCCATGGACCTCTTCCACTGTCCTTTTAATTTTCACAGTGGCCCTGTCAGGTTGGTTAGGCTCTATGCCATTCAAAAAGTTTCCTAGCTGAATCTAATACTTGGAAAAGCAGACAGGAGGAAAAACAACTAATTTGAGACCTGCTGCTGGAGAAGAGTGCTGAGGATACCATGGGCAGCCAAAACATACAAACAAATGGGTCCTTGAGCAGATCATGTCCAAACTCTCCCTGGAAGCCAAGATGACAAAATTGTGGCTCTCGCACTTTGGCCACATTATGAGAAGGAAAGACTCATTAGAAAAGACAATAATGCTTGGGAAGATAAAAGGCCACAGAAAGAGAGGCAGTCCACACTTCAGATGGATAGACTCAATTATGGAGTTCACAGGCCTCAATTTACAGTACCTGCGCAGGGCAGTTGAAGGCATAGGATCCTGGAAATGTCTCATCCACAGTGTCACCATGAGTCATGTTCAGCTTAAGGGCAGTTAACAACAAAAGCCTAAATTCTCTTGCAATGTAATCCAATACTATACCACACAGTGGCTTCTTGAAACTGATCAGCCTAAATTTTCAATGTGAAATCTCAAATCATCACACAGGAATTTTGCCTTGGACATATGCATAAGACAGAAGACCCCTTAGTTCTTCCAGTGTCTCTGTCTCTGCAGCATTCCCTATCCACCAGGCCCATTTGCTTCTATGTCACTCACTCACTCACTCACTCACTCACTCACTCACTCACTCACTCAGTGTTTCCAAATCAAGAAGGAAGGAAGAAAAGAAATGCTTTGCACACCACCCCTGATTTGTGAAATAGCGCTTCTGCAAGGAAACAGGAAAAAAAAATATAGCAGGTTTCTTTGGGAGTGATAGAAAGACTTTTGAAAAACAATGCTTATTGGGCTATGTTGGGCTTGCAAGGAAGGGGTGTGTTATTTTTTTCAGTTTACAAAAGGGTATCTAATGTAACTTAGAGTGATAGGAAACAATGCCAGCTTTGTTATTAGCCCTTCCTCTTCATGGAGAAACTGGCTACCACTTGCCAAGGGGAAAAAGAAAGGCATCTTGCATGTTTTCAGAGAAATTTATTACATTCCCAATGGTTAATAAGAACAAATTTGGCAACTAAGGCCAAAGGACACATGGGCAGGAAGCGGCGTGGTGGCGCCGATTCTAGGGTTCCAGAGCACGCAGTAACCGCATGCTCCAGAACCCTAGTCTGTATGGATGCCAGCATCATGGTGGCCTCCCATCCACACAGGGGCTGCTGTGATGATGACGCTGCCAAACAGCGACCAGATGTCTCTGGCAGGAAGTGGCATCATGGTGCCCCTTTCTGATTGCGACGCTGCAAAAAAGAAGCCACTCTAAGCAGCTTCTTTTTTGCTGTGCATCGTTGCCCCATGGTTTGGTTGCTGAAGCAATGGTGTGCAGCAAAGAGGGGTGGCATTTCACCACCAGTGTGTACCAGCCTTAAATCTGAACATTTGTAGAGCCCTGTTCTTGGGAAAGATTGCAGAAAGACAGGCATGGGGATCAGGGAGATTTGTCAACAGCTTGAACTGCAGAGTGAAATCACAAAAAAGGCAAACATTTTTTAAAAAATCAAATTGATTTGGCAAGCCATTTGGTGAAATAAAAATGGGCAGTATTTTATCATCACTACAATATGAGAGCCAATTCCTAGACATGACAAAGAAATTATGTTGTTCTCCTTACCCAGCAAGGCCAGTATTGAATACCACTTCTCCAGCTGTAGAGGATGGATGGCCAAACGAGTAGCCCTTCATCTTGGTTCCATCTTCCAGCACCAAGTTGGCAGTTTGTGCCTGGGAGGGGCAAAAGTTCATGAGATTAAGCATTTACATACTGACATATATGAAAATTATTTTGCATAATACTGGCCTATGTCTCTGGTTTCTAAACCTGCAAACTTCCTTCATTCTGCACTTATTCACATTTCCATCTTCTCTATGGTAGCTTGGTACAGAAAGTTGTTCATGCATTTGTCTTAGATAATATGGGTAATATGGCCAGTAAAATTCTCTTAAATAGACCACACAACTTCCTGCGGCCCAGTTAAGAGCCCTGTTGCACTGGCCAGTGGCCAACGCTGAACACTGCCACTGCAATAGCACATGGCTTTTTTGTACTAATGGCCTCTTGCAACAGATCTGGCACAACAATTCTATGTAAAGGCCTCCCAAAACAGTAAGGCAGAAATAGAGTGAAGGTTTAGGAATGGACAGTATCTTTGCTGCCACCTATTGTCAGGGTGACCAGATGTCATAACTGCAAAGGAGCACAAGGCATTGTAAAATGTATAATATTCAATAAAACATAGGCCATTGCAAAATAGAAGATAAATTCATGCTCCTCAGTCTTGCTTAAAATAGAGGACATTTTGGAATTCCTCCTGGACAGAAGGCTGAAATGTAGGTCATTTCCTGAAACCCTACCTGCTGAGGAGCTCATCAGATTTTAGTACTAGAACTACAATATAGTCCCAGGATTTACAATCAGGGCTCAAGAAGATTCCTACTTGAAACCCTGCAAAGTTACTGCCATTCAAGATCGGAATAGAGTCTGGCTCATAGACTGAATCATAGAGTTGGAAAAGACCACAAGGGCCATTGAATGGTGTAACTCTTTTTCTGTTTTACCCAGATGATCTTAAGAAGTGGGATTCTTGTTCAGGGTTCCAACCAGAATGCTGATTCCAGGATATTCCATTCCATTTCCCCACTTCCATTGCTTTCTCAAACATTTCTCATTCTGGTACCATTTAATTTTTCTCCCCAGAGGGTGGGTGACTTATTTTTGCCTAAGTATTTCATAATTTGAACATATGTGTACCTTCCTTTTCCTTCCTTCCTTCCTTCCTTCCTTCCTTCCTTCCTCTCTCTTTCTTTCTTTCTTTCTTTTTTGGTGGCTTCATTTTGACTACAAACCTGTTGACACCAATATCTATCTATCCAAACAAATGAATTTAGTTTCACTTAGTCTGCTTTCTAGGTTGCTACTCATTAGAGACATGTTGTGAGAAAGTTTTCCAGTTAGCCTAACATAATATTATTATCACTTTTTTGCTAAGAAAATGCACAAATGGCTCCAGATTTTAGAGAATCAGTGTTCCACTGGAGGGACTGTTTCGTTTTTAATAGCAAGTGTTGTTTGTTTGTTTGTTTGTTTGTTTTTGTTATTTTGGTCTAATTTGAAAAATATTTATGAATTTAGAAAGTAAACTTTTCTTATATTTCAAATCACAAGAAGACAAAAACAACATGAAGAGGAGATGCACATCTGGCCAAAGAAAAAAATTAAGACAAATCAAACTCAAAGTACTCAAAATATTTTACTGAATCTGATACATTTCAGAAATTAGAATCCTTTCCTTTTTAAAAAATTATTACAAGAAAGTAAATAAAAATTTCATTAAAACAGCTGAAGAGCACACGCAAAACATAACTATGTAGAATAGCTTACTGTGCTACCGCTTAACAAATTTAGCAGTTTTATCACATACAAAAAACTATCTTCTAACATGCTGTAAACAGTCCTTGCACTGAACTGCAGCCATTTGTCCCTGCTGCTATCTTTCACAGCAACATTGTGTGTGTGTGCCCCTTCAGGTCACCTGTGGACTTACTGTGATCCCATTAATTTTGTTGGGTTTTCTTAGGTAAGGAACACTCAAAGGGTGGTTTTCACATTTCCTTCCTTCTGTGAAATATTTCATCCCTTCTCATTTGCTGGTTAAGCATTTACAGATTTGATTATTGCTGGATCACTGTATTTTTTCTTGTCACTGAAAAATATGTTCTCTCTAGGTGCTCCAGCATGATTCTATGGTCAGCTTCAATAGGAATTCAGGCTGGAGGACTTACAGATACCTAGAAAAGTGTTCTCTCAAGTTAAAAAAAAATAGAGGACTTATTTTCATGGTTTGGCCACTTTCATGGAAGGAGTGACCCTAACTCCCACAAAAGTTGGGAGTCAACTGTATAGTGACATGGGCATCTTTATTATTCCAAACCAGGTCAGTGATCCTATTTGTGAGTATAGTTTAGGAAACCAAATGGCATTCTCTTTCCAGGAGTCTGCTAGATGTACAGTCAGCCCTCCATATCCATTGAGGTTTTTTTATCCACAGATTCAAGCATCCATGGCTTGAAAATATTTTAAAATATATATTAATTCCAAAAGGCAAACCTTGATTTGCTGTTTTATATAAGGGACATCATTTCACTACACCACTGTATTTAATGGGACTTGAGAATCCTTGCATTTTGGTATCCACGTGGGTCCTGGAACCAAATCCCAGAGGATACCAAGGGCCCACTGTACACACTAATACATATCCAGAACACATTATTCTCAAACAACAAAACATTTCTTTAAGTAATTGACTGGCTATTTCTCTTAAATGTTTAGTAAGGTTTCTTGTTTGTTTCCTTCTCTATTGCAGCCAGTTGTTAACTTTAACACTGACAGCAACATCCATACCCAGACAGGCCTATCCTTCCTTGCTAGGAATGGAATGCTATGTTCATTATGGGCTGGCACAAATTACAGTCATTAGAATGCCTACTTAACGGAGGTGGATAAGATTGTGTTTACTCAGAAAACCTCCTCAGGCAAAATAAATCTGGCTTTATTTTTTCTCCTCATTCAGGCTAATATTCACTTCTTATTGACTGTGATGAGCCTACACATTTAAAACTTGAAACGTATACAAAATCATCTGTTGATCAGAAGATCATTACAACCGTGTTATTATCCTGGTTCTCTATCATTGTTGAGTCTGGAGACAACAAGCAGATTAGTACCTTGGCAAAGCCAGGAAAAGGTGGAAGCTGCTCCCAGGAGTGAGTATATTCATTAAGAGGGAGGAGCAGATTTGAAAGAGGTTGATGTTTAGTGTGCCCTGAGGGATCAAGAGCCCTTGAGGCTAGTTCAGGACCCTGTGAGGGGCAGTTAGTAAGGGCTTTAAGTTCCCAAGAAAGGGATGAAGGGTGTCCTTAATTACATTGTTATAGTGTCCTGTAGGAGACATAGTGTTTAGAGACTAGTGCAGTCACAGGTAACCAAAAGGGTTATACAATACAGAAATAGCAAGCAATAGCAGGTACACTTCTATGCTGCTTATCAGTGCACTTAAGCACTCCCTAAGTAGTTTACAATGCATACAATACAAAAGTTTAATAAAGGTTGCGAACAGACAGGCCAAAATAAAGCTGCTTTGGGTCACTTTGGACGTGTGCTGTTTAATTTATGCATGCATCGTAAGAGTGCAGAAGCCATTCCAAAGCCATGCTCCAGTCCTAAGGACTGGAGAACAGCTTTGGTGCAGCTTCTGGCCTCTTAAGATGTGTGTGTCATTTAAACAGCATACCTCCAAAGTGACCCAAAGCAACTTTATTTTGGCCTGTCTCTTTGGGCCCTTAGTCTGTAAGGAAACATATATAAAGCTATAAAGAAATAATTACAAAGACAAGCTAAAGAAATTGTTAAACTGCGTAACTAATAAAGTACTTATACGCTGTATTCATTGTGAACACCATCCACTAAAAGAGATATTGTATTCAGCCTGACTCGTAAATAAATGTATTACTTTCTTTCAACAAGCAGCTGTCTGAAGTGATTTCAGAAACACATTAAAAACGTTACCAACATTGAGAGAAATCTTTTAAGCTTGGGACACATTAATAATAATAATAATAATAATAATAATAATAATAATACATTTTATTTATAGACCGCTATTCCGCAGTGATCATAGTGGTGTACAGTAAAAATTGAATACAATACAATTTTATTAGATATTGGATAGTTATTATTATTTATATTTATATATATATATATATATATATATATATATATAGTTATATATAGTTATTTATTAGATAGTGGGTGTGTGACCATGAAAGAATAATTGGTGCCAGGCTGGGGGGGATTCGAAACCCAGAGGGCTGGCATCAAAAAGAGATTTTTAGTGCAGGAGACACTTGGGAGAGTGTCATCCGAGTAAAGAAGTTGGGTGGGTGAATCTCACCTTCACACTGAGCTATATGCTGCTTGATGTCACATAATAACTAGGCAAATGATAAGACTGACCATGCAAAAAACATAGCCTACAGTATCGGAAAATATAACCTCCTCCTTTATGAAGTCCCCTATTTTTATTTCTTATTTTTTAAAGGATTCCAATTATTTCTATTTCATCTTTCTACACCAAAATGACTTACCATAAAACAACCAATCAGAACTACAAATGCAAACAATAAAACATGAAAGCAGGAGTTAAAATGTCATTGAAAACTTATTGGGAGAATGCCTTACCTCTATGCCATGCAGAAGAAACAGTGCTATGGGTTAAGTGGCACTTGCAAGAGTAGCATGCTCCAAAATAACTAAATATAACTGGAAAACATGAAGTAGCTGGGTGGAAAAATGCTAGAACTGCTACCACATTGCAGAATGAATGCAGTTTGATACCATTTTAACTGGCATGGCTCCATTCTATGGAATCCTGGGATTTGTAGATTGTTGCGGCACCAGAGCTCTTTGACAGAAAGGCTAAATATCTCACAAAACTACAAACCTAAAATTTCATAGCACAGAGATATGGTAGTTAAAGCAGTGTCAAACTGCATTAATTCTGGACTTCTTCAGTACTGACCTCTGCTTGTAACTCTGCTTGTCCCAGTTTGGAGCAAAGATGAGGTATAATGAAATGATGGATGATGGAACCCTAAATGCTATGCAGAAAGACACAGAGTTGTTGCAGAAAGCAGCTGCTCTTCCATTCTCCTTCAGGGAAATGGTTGCTAGATCTCTGGCAATTCAGAAGGTGGAGTTTGGTATTTATAGGGTGGAACATGGCAGTTCAGTGGCAGAAACTGGAAACAACCAATGAAGTTCAGCCAAAAAGAGACAGAGCAAGAGGGAGGAGGGGGCTTTTTGCGTCTGCAGCCACCTTCAGCTCTGCCGGATTGGGGCCATGGCAACCGCACACCATGGCCCCAATCTGTCCTTTCCAGAGTGCAAAAAGGAGCCACAAAAAGTGGCTCCTTTTTGTGACCTGGAAAGGGCTCAATAGCTGCAGTGCTGCAGCTTTAAGGTGCTCCTTCGGTGCTGTGTCATGTAGATGCAGCACCAGAGGAGCACTGTGATGCCACATGCCATGTGGAGTGGTGCATGGCATCATGACGCCTTGGGGCCAGAGTTGGGATGTGCATCGTGTGGACGCCACGCCTCAACTCCGCCTCAAGCCTTACCTATATGGCTGGTGTGCACAGCCCTTAGGACTCAGAATATTTTTAAAGGGTATGATTTGCTCAGAAAAACGTCCACACATTTTGATCAATTAATTATATAATTAATTATATATATATATAATTCAGAGCAGAGCCTAGTAGCAAGTGGTGGGAACACAGGGTGCACGTATTTATCTGTCAACATGGCTACTACCAGGATGTTAAGTACTATGAAATTCTTAGCAGTGTTAGTAAGCAAAAGGTTGCCTTATTTGGCCTTATTATTTCTCTGCCCAAGGGCCTCGTGCAGCACAGGTGAACATTAGCCTGGCAGTGTATATTTCTAAATAGCTGAACATTTTCCAGTTCTTGATGTATCATCACCATTATTTAAGAATAGATTTGTTTACACAGCACTCCTGGAGCAATTATTTTTACTCTTTGTGCAGGTATGGACATTATCATAAATCCCATAGCTGACATTACTATTGCTTTCTGATGCAAAACATTATTTAAAAAAAATTATTTGTGAACAATTAGAAAAGGCCACTTGGGCTAATTGGTACCCTGTGTGAATACCCTTTGAGCTTCAGATGAAATTTAAAAATTCTTGATCCCTCTCCTGCATGGAGGTGGGGATTCTTTACAACCCACAGCTAACATGTCTTCTGTGTAATCTTTTCTGCTGAAATAGAAATCCCCTACTACTCAAAAGAGAGCCAGCATGGAGAAGTGGTTTGAGCATCACTCTGTCAGTCTCAGAGGAAGGCAAAGACAAGCCCCCTCTGGACAAATTCTGCCAAGAAAACCCGGTAATAGATTCACCTTAGGATCACTATAGGTCAGAAACAACTTGTAGGCACACAACAACAACAACAACAACAACTCATGTTTTATCTTTTAAAAAGTGGCTAAATGTACTGGTACTTGTTTAAAGTAAGACAAAATAATATATGCTACTATTAACTAGTTCAGGTTTATTTTAATCGATTTTACTTTATGGTAGCAACAACAAAAGGTACGTCGCAATACTTTGGCTAGTCCGGTTAAACGGCATGTAATAAGGACCTATGAATGATTAAAATATTTATACTATAACCTGCTTTTCATCTAGAAATCATAAAGACAATTAAGCTTCAAGACAGATAAGTAAAACAGATTAGGTTATAGGAAAACAAGATCAAAACAAAATTGCTAGCAGATTTTGCTTGTTAGGTATTACTTTCTCACAGATAGCATATTAATCACACAATCATATAAAATATGGCATATAAAAAAGCCCTATATGGCTTGGGTCCGAGTTACTTGAGGGAACGCCTCTCCCCATATAGTCCACCCCGCACTCTCAGAACATCAGGAAAAAATGTATTAGTACACCCTAAGGTGAGACTAGCAGCAACTCACCAGAGAGCATTTTCATCGGCTGCACCAATGTACTGGAATAAACTTCCAGGAGAGCTTCGTATGACGTCTACATTGGATGCCTTCCTAAAGGCTTTAAAGACCCATCTCTTCCGATTAGCATTTCCTTCGGACTCCTTATAGAGACTGTCCCCCTGATTCAAATGACTAATTGCAATTGATAGATTCCATGTTTGCTTTACTTGATGTTCGGTATTTATTGATTTTTATTGATGGGTATGTTGTGATGTTTGCTTTTTATGATGTGAAATTTTTAAATGATTCTGTGAACTGCTTTGATCGTTTCGGAAGAGCGGTATACAAATAAAGCATATTATTATTATTATTATTATTATTATTATTATTATCAGACGTTATCATTGAATAGAGAGCCAGCAACTGCTTATGTTCTTGTTCTTTGCTAGTCAATGTCTGACATAAAGTCGGTGAGAGTGGCTTGCATTTGGGAATCCAGGAATAGACAGAAAATCACAAGTTGGAATATAGAATATTAGAATACACAGACATATAGCCTGATCACTGTCAGATTCAGGCTCTCTTTGTTGTATAATTCCAAAATTTTAAACTTGGATCCTCATACCTTCCAACTGGCCTAATTTGGCAGTGACAGTCCCAATTAATCCTCTGTTGTCCCACTTTTTCGACTGTTCTTAAAATATCCCATTTCTCTCTCCTCCTCCCACTTTTCCCCTTTGTCCTCAGCTTACACCTATTAATGCAACTTGAAATCAAAAATGCAAGCAGTTTATACTTAATTAACTCAGCAGCGAGGAGGAGGGAAAGAGAGAGGATTTTGCCTTTCCCAGTAGGCTCCGACAAAAGAAACTGCCACAGCCTTTCCCAGGTTGCGAGTTCTTCCTCATTAATAATTTTTGCCATCTTGACTACACTCTGATGTTGCTTGGCCACATATGCCCCAGTTCTCATCTGTGCTATGTTGGAGAGTATAGATACTAGCTATCCTGTCTTTTACTGAGTCTAGAAATATTATTGTAAGAAATAATGAATTGGCATGAAAGGAAGGAAGGAGACTAACAAGAAAAGTGGTCTGATGGCTATTAGTCATTAGTGATGCATTATTAAAACATTATTGTTGCGTTGTTTAAAAAAACAAAAGAGGGCAAAACTGTCCCACCCTAATTTTCCAAAAAGGTCCTCAAGAAATTATATTGTATTGCCATGTAGACACAGAGGGTCCCACCAGTGGGAGCAGTGCATTTTGTGAGGATATTATTGGCCTTTGCTACTGTGCTGTCCCAGTTTTGGAATGTCCTCCCCTCAGTGACCCAACTGACACCAATACTGGATCTAAAACTCCCGCAAGCTCCCATTTTTGAAAAGCTGCGGGATAAGCATAGCTGGGGCCCGGGCTGCAGATAGGTTGCACTCGCCCAGCTGCGCTTGTGTGCGATAACATCTGCTTTTAAATTTAAACACAACTTTATCCCGTCAGGGATAAGTCAGTTTAAATAGAATGTGGTAATCTTCTTGGGGCAAGTCACACATTCTCAGTCGCAGAGGAAGGCCATGGCAACCTCCCCCCCCCCCCCCGAAAATCTAGCCAAGAAAACGCAGTGATAGGGCCACCTTAGGGTCACCATGGGTCAGAAGCAACCTGAAGACACAGAACAACAAAAGATCTAGTGACTATTTAATTAAATAAATGAAACAAATCATCTATCTAATCCCAACTATGCTTGTAGTACACAATAGGGATCAAACAGGAGAAAGTCTCCACTGGACACATGCCTTTAAAATTATACTTGGAGGTCATTGTAAAAACTACATGAATTACTTAGATTGGACTTTCCCTCAGTTCTGCTTTTCCACTTCCAGTGAAACAATTTTCTACTTTGTTTTCTTCACACTTCAAATATTTTGAAAGAGTCTTTGTAGAGCTGACTGAAATAGTCTTTAAAGGCAGCATTCAATATTTCTCTCTCCCTTTAATTACATTTTTCAGTTTGCTCCTAGGGGTTCTATGGATCTCCCAATCCTCTTCTTTGCCTGGTAGGCTGCATTGTTACAGGCTCAGTATTTATTGCTTTGCTCATATTGTTCTTTATATCTCCCCACCGTGTACATTCAGTGTCTCCAGCTGTGTATTAAATGCAGCCAGTTTCAAAACTAGAAGCTTCTGCATTTCCCCCCCCCCCAAAAAAAGGTGGGACTTTACTGAAGCAGACCCTTTCCTAAATGAACCCCTGTTATTATGGTTTTTAAGGCATTTGGGTTATGTCTGAAATTAGGAAGGGAGTCACTTTATGTGAGCACCCTGCTCTACATGCAGAACTCACACCTAGGGTTTAAAATTCAATTAAATATGGTTATCCAAGGTCATTATGGATGCAGATCCTGTGCTATTAAAAACACACAAAATCAGAAAACCTGGATCCTGCAGTGCTAATTTAATATAAGTAACTAACTGCCTGGTTCCTTATAAAAAACTTTACAGACGGAAGTGATGTTCTTCCACTTCTGGTAGCACTCAAGACAGATACTGAATTGCTACCAGCAGCTGGGTTTTACAATGAAAACTAATGAGGAAAGCAACAAAGAAGAGGACAAACAATGGAGCCCAGTGATTCTGGAAGTATTTTATGGTAACCTGCTCTCAGATTCCGATACTGATCTATTTCATTTGATTTTCTATGTATGACATATGCCAGTTTGGGAAATAAAAATATCAGAGAGGCAAAATTCCTCCAAGAGCTGGAATTTCCAGCAGAGACCAAATTTATTTGCAATATATCCAATGCAGCACTTTCCAGTAAATCTCATGAGCACATACCTGCAAAGGCAAAAGGGACATAATCAGAAATATCTCTCTGTAAACACAGTACAACTGATGCTAACTTAGGTAATAATGGAAAGAGGAGCAGAGCAGGGTTGCTATGCATTGTTACATCTTATTGTGACATTTTTCAGGGAGGAAAAAATAAAGCTGGGGATGGAAAAAATGTCCATCACTCCCAGGTCAAAAAACAGGTTTTCCAGACAATTAGGAAATCCTACTGGGAAAGAAAATAGGCCAGGGAGAAATTTCTACAATTTTCTCCTGGTGCTTGAACATTACCAAGAATTGCAGAGGAAATATTCTGCAAAGAAAAACATATCGGGGGTTTTCTCCCTTCCCCCCCCCCCCATGAAAAATGCATTTTACTCTGAAGAATATTCATTTTCTCCCACAGCAGGAAGAAAAATACTGTTACTACGAGTTTGTGCATGCAAATAAAATGCAGAATTTTATTCCTTGTTGCTTTCCTTTGGACACTCTGGACAACTTTTTAGTGTCCAGGTAGGAGTCAAAATATGCAAATGACATACTTAAATCATCCTCTTTCTCTTGGGATGCATTTACACCATGGACACCAATTCAGCTGCCATGCCTCCATTCTACTGAATCCTTGGAATTTTAGTTCATAGGGGGATTTGCTATTGTCATACTTTCAGGCTGAGAGAGTGTTATTTGCCCAGGGTCACCCAGTGGGTTTCCATGGCTGAGCTAGGATTCAAACCCTGGTCTCCAGAGTCATAGCCCAAGGCTGAAACCACTATACCACACTGATTCTCACCAGTTAGAGTCTGTAGTAGACTGAAGTACAAGGGCAAAGCAGCAAATAGTCAGCCGTACAGAAGACCCGAGAAAAGATTATGTAAATCTATACACTACAGGGATGTGGTGGCTTAGTGGTTAAGACAACAGTTCTGACAATTGTAAGGTCAGAAAGTTGGCAGTACTGCATGATGGGGTGAGCTCCTGTCACCCCGTCTGTTACCAGCTTCTGCCAACCTACCAGTTCAAAAGCATTCAAATGCAAGTAGATAATAGGGTACCACTTTGGTAGGAAAATAACAGCATTTGGTGCAGTCATGCTGGCCACATGACCACCGGAGTTGTCTTCAGACAACTCTGACTCTTCAGCTTAGTAACGGAGATGAGCACCAAGCCCTACAATCAGTTATGACTAGACATTCATGTCAAGGGAAAACCTTTACCTTTATACACTACAGACATGAACTGCTATCTCCATTTGTATAGTTTGGGGTGGGGGCTTTAACTGGGATTTGTCTGCATCCTTAACACACTGACGTTCCTATGATTATTTGAGGGAAGCCAAGTCATGATAATCATTATGGTTTTGAGAGGCTGGGATCACACTACACGGGGAAAACTACCAGGTATTTTTTTTCTTATTGTCATTGAAAAACTGCGATAAGACAGCAAGTCTGGTGTAATTCTCAAGTTGGTATAAGGACCCTCTCAGGTTCTACACTTTCAGTCCTAAGGCAGCAATGTGAGTATGATCAGGGCAGTGAAGATGAGATGGTTTCAGGGATCTCAGCCAAATCAACTGTCAAAAAAGGAAGCCATAAAACTTTTGGGCCCTGGGTTTTTCTGACCAAGCTTCTTCTTCTTCTTAAATAACTGTCACATGGCACCCCTTGGACCATCTATGGCAGCATCTCAGTCCTCTGAGAAGATGGTGTAAGAGGGAAAGTGGGGGAAACCATCCTTCAGCCCAGCCAGTCCAACCCCATCTCTTTCTCTTTCTGTGCTACTGTTCTTAGAAATACCACATTGTTAGCTTTACTGTGCTTTTAGCAAGGTTTCTCCACACACACAGGGCTTTCTTGTCTTGTCAGCTGGTGAAGGCAGTAAAGCTGACCTGCGAGATTTTATGAAGTAGATCGAGATTCAGACTGTGTGGAAGTAATGACTAACCTTGCAAACAGCCTGTCACAACACATCTCGAAACCTGTTACGTTGTTCAGCACTTTTACTTTCACTAAAGAAAATGTAGCTGGGCTCGATCAGCCTCAGTAATGTTATTCCCTCAGAGCTCCCAATCCAAGCCCTTTGGTGTCACCATCCATCACCTATGTCTCTTTAGTTATTCAAAAAGGTTACAAAGGAGCAGGAGACTCTAAATAATGCAACAGACTATTGTGCATTATGGATATGGACCCAGTGAGGTAAAAGCATCTGCAGCAGGCAACGTTAGATCTAAGCGTCACTTCTCATAAAACTTTTTCATGGAAGAAAACTGCCCGCTGAAGGGGCCAACTTGCGTGAGCAGAATGGTATCAGCACAGAACACACAAGGCTGCCTCTTCTTCCATAAGATGGGAAATCACCATTTTCAGTTTTTCTTTTATAGGACTGCAGTTGTAGCCTTGTGTGAGTTTGTGAGTTCCATGAGACAGTGTTCATGAATATGACCACTTTTGTGAGCAGTTTTTACATGTAGATTGGCTGCCAATGGATTGTAGGAACCAACACTCGGAGTTAAACAATTTGGTACATTAAATGTATGCTATGCAGCCTAAAAGATAATGCAGTTATGTATGTAGCTTGAACCTCAGACTCAGATATTAGACAATAGTGCTCTTATAAGACTGGGAGTTTGGACAAGAGAAAGTAATGGAGCCAGAAGTACTGTTGGAAGTTCCCTGAATAGCCCTAACAAAATTGCCAGGTACATCTTTTGTTGGAGAGATTGGCTGATTGCTCTCAATAGCTGAAACTTCCTCAAGTCTTCCGAATGACTAAGAAATACAAAAAAGTCAACTTGCTTTTCTTCCACCCACTCCCTCCTAGGTAAGGATGAATTGGTCTAGGTCTGTTAAAGGGAATAAAAGAGATGGGTTGTAGTTAGATAGAGGAAGAGCATGGACAGAGTATGCTGAACTCTTTTTCGTCTCTTTTTCGAGCTCTGATCATCAGAGTGGATGTGTTTCTCTATTGGAGGGTTTAAGCTAGTTGCCTACAGCTGGGCTAAAACTGTATATTTGTAAATAAATTCCCAACAAGAGAAAGTACCATAAATGTTGAGTGGTCTCCCTCTGAAGGAAGTGAAACCAAGGCAAGTGTTGTATTCCTAGCATTTTTCATTACTCAAATAAAGGATGTGAGTATATTGGGACAGCTTTGAAAACTTGCCACTACTACCAACCTGACTCGTTTTACAACATAATAAAAGCAAGACATCATTTGAACCCAAATTGAGTGCTGCCATTGTACCTGTTTTTGAATGCCAATGCTCAGCCCAGGAAAGTGCATGTCCAAAAACTGCATGAGAGAATTACACAAGCAACAAGTCCAAGGGTCCCTGCAGAATGAAGATGGGACCACTAGGAGGATAATGTAGTGTTTCCTTGCCCTTCTAGGGTGGCCAGTAAGTTAGAATTCAACATTTTCAGAAAACACAACTTTGGACAATGCTGCCACCATTAGCTTTGCAAGAGCCAACTCTCACTGTACAGTATAAGGTCTGTTGTGTCACCTTTGGCTGTTACGCTATACTGAAATATTCCTAATGTGCAATAAGCAGGCACATGCTTACTGTTGTATCATATTATATATTTATATCATCCTCCAGGACATAAATATTTGGTTATAGTTATATTGTATCAACAGCATTCAACTAGAGGTCTACGTACTAAACACTTAAATATTATTTCCCACTGTGTAATAGTGGTGGGATACAGGGTGGTCTGCCACCGCCTCCATTTCCGCCGGCGGGAAGCCTCAGCTGCCAAACAGCGAGGCTTCCCGGCGGTGGAAAAATAACCTACAAAAAGCGGGTTCTTTTTGCATCACACTTGCGATGCCCAAGTGCACAAATGGCACACTCATGACACTGCCAGTGCAACAGGGCACCGCCATTTTATGCCCCCATCACATGCTAGGGGTGAGGCCAGTATGGACGTTGCATCCTTGGCCAACCCCTAGCACGTCACGGGGGTGGCGCAAAGGCCTGTTTAAATTGAGCCAGAGTCCCTCAGTTGTGTCTTAATAGTGTTCTCCAACCCACCCACAACTCCTTCATCCTCACACACTCCACATGGTTCCTCTTCCCCTCATTCTCAGGCAGTCTCCATCTGTGTGCAAATGAACAGTGTCTGTCAGTCATTCCACACTTATCAGTTGTGCTATAAACACAATGAGAAAGAGAGGAAAAGAGAGAAAACATGGCACCATCCTCATAACTGTATGGTGACCGAAACTGATATTATGGCTTACAACAGGTCACAGAGGGAACTGGTGGGACTCCAAACTTTTCCCTTGTGGGAAGACCTGTATGCTGAAAGCAGTCCCACCAGCCTCATCTGCTGCATAGGAAATAGAAATCTAGAGGCAGCTTTCCTCAACACAGCTGTTGAATTTCTGTCCAATTCATAACTGTCAGTGGGGTCAGTGCACTATCAGAGATGATTTATCTCCCTTTATGGGCCAATTAGAGTGCTAAAAATCATCTGAAGAGGCCCTTCTCTCTGTTCCACCACCCTCCCAGACTTGTTTGATGGCAACAAGAGATAAGGCCTTCTTGGTGGTAGTTCCCAGGTTCTGGAATTCCCTTCTAGAGAGCAAAGGATGGCCCCATCCCTGCTCTCATTTCAGAAGGTGCCATCATACTTTTTCAGTCTGATAAGGGTTGAGCTTTTAAATCCCAAGGTTTGTACAGTGCACCCTTGCCTTACGGGGGATCTGTTCTGGACCCACCCACCCCGCGTAAGGCAAATACCGCATATGCTCGAGCCCCATTGAAAACATTGCCTGTTCCGTTGCACAGCATTCGGAGTAAGTGTATGATGCAGGCGCACTGTATATAGTTTTAATGCATTTTAATCTTTTTATTGTGTAATATTTTAAACTTTTTAAAATTGTTTAATTGTTTTTTAAACTGTATATTTACATTTTTCTTGTTTTCGTATTGTTTTTAATTTGCGCTGATTTACATTTGTTGGAAGTGCCTTTGAGTCTCTATATGATATAAATAAATAAAACAAGGAGGAGGAGGAAGAAAAATGAGAAGGAGAAATAAATGATCAATTCTAGTACCAGGGGTGGCCCCAGTGGGAAAAATAATTGAGCTTGGAATATGAGCATGTTAGGCATTCATTTGGGGAGTGATAACAATTCTGAGCCAAGACTGGGAATAAGAGATCCCATCTGCAAGCAGTACTCTATTGATACCGGATGCATAACTGCATGCAGTGGAAATGTCAGGCTACCAAGATAAAGCAATGCTGCTAAGCATTTCAACCCACTGCTCTATATGCACCATTCATTCACTCTCTGAGATGACAGGATTGTCACTCACTAATACCCAAGAAGAGTCAAAGCCTATCCCACTCCTGAGTGAACTCGCTGTGATGAAATGGGTCAAAGAAAAGTAGTTTCTCCCACAGTTTTAGAGCCTAGTTGCTATAAAATGGTAAAACAGGAGGACAGCACCAGAGGATACTGAAAGACACTAGTGCTCTCAAGGTGTAAATAAATCAGATGTGTAAACTGACTCAGACAGAGGTCGACTACGTGGAAATATAAGTCCCTGTGTGAAAATATATCATTCCATATTATCAGGTCATTCACCAGTAACATTAAAAGCATTGACAAAAATAGATAGATCAGTATGGTTTGTGGACACCATCTGTCCCTAGTAACTTACACAAGGAAACAGAACAGCAGAGGAAAAGTAATATATAAAGCATCTGCAAGAAAAAATGTGTGGCTATAAATTAAGAAAATAGAATAAGATGATCAAAATATTAAGAACCCAAACATGAAAATAAAAGCAAAGAAATGAAAAATAATTTAAACAGACTGTACTGGAGAGAGAAGCCACAAAATGATCTTAATAAAAAGGTCATGACCCATCATAAAGACTCTGGATCTGCTTTACTGCCTTTATTTATAAAGCAAGTAGAAATGTTAGATGAGCTGAACAAAAATGTGGGAAATGTTGTGGTTTTTTTAAGGAACTAAAGACAAAGAACTCAAGAGAATTATTGCTAAAACACATCTTTTCCACTCCACTGATAGTTAAAATAGTTCTGATTTTTTTTACTTTTAGCATACAGATTTTAATGCAGAAAAATAATAATAATGTAATACAGAAGAAAATAAAATGTAATATATGCAAATACAAACTATGTAACTTAAGAATGTACCGTAGTAAAAAAACACTACTCTGAACTGCCTGGAGGAATGATGGGATAAAAATGTAATAAATAAAAAAAATATTTATTTATTTATTTATTTATTTATTTATTTATTTATTTATTTTCTATATGGCAAAGTATCCAGAGAAGACACTTGTTTAATATCAAGTGAGAACTGGGCCATGGTTCATGTCCAATATGTTATCTATTGATTTTTAGCATTTCAGGCAATGACGTGATGTAAAGTAACAGCACAGAAATAAGACTTTATCCAAGGAGGATCCTTTGGACTGATACACACTGCAGACATAATTCAGGTTGACACCACTTTTACTGCCACAGCTCCATGCTATGGAATTCTGGCACCAGAGCTCAGCGAAGACAGAGGCCCTATACAGACCAACCCAAAAGGCCAGCCTGTGGCGGAGTCAGGGCACAGCATCCTGATGATACACTCCTCAACTCCACCCCCAGGGCGCCATGATGCCATGCGTTGCTCCAGATGGTGCGCAGTATCATGACGTACCTCTGGTGCTGCGTCCAAATGATGCAGTGCTGAAGGGGCACCATATAGCCGTGCAGCCATGACTACGGCACCCTTTGAAGGGCGCAAAAAGGAGTCACTTTTTGCAGCTCCTTTTTGCGCCCTCCAAAGGCCGGATCAGGGCTGCAGCATGAGGTTGCTGCAGCCCTATCCAGCAGGATAAGGGGAAGCCGCAGGCCTTCGGGGCGGTCTGTATAGACTAGGAGACAGAAAAGGCTAAATGCCAAACAAAACTACTTTTCCCAGAATTCCATAGCACCGAGCCATGGCAGTTAAAGTGGGGTCAACCTGGATTATTTCTGAAGTGTGGGTGTAGCCTTGGCAATGTTTCCAGTGTAGTCTGAATCCTTGAACCATCTGTATTGTCCCTCTCACTCAGACTTGTGATTTGTATTGGTTTATATCACACCATTTGTTGTTGCTTTTGAATGATTAGCAAAATATGTGGATTTGTTTTTTAATAATAATAATAATAATAATAATACATTTTATTTATAGACCGCTATTCCACAATGATCATAGCGGTGTACAGTAAAAATTGCACTACAATGCAATATAAAATACAAGGTGACAGTTAAAGGAGGGAGAAGTATCGTCCTTCAGGCTGTCCCTGATGGAGCTGGGTCTGCCTGATTGCTCCCTCTGAGGCCAAGATGACAGTTAAAAGAGCGGGGAGCCTCTTTTATATTTAAGGCAGGACACACAGCATCAGATCTTGATACCAACTGACACCTTTGCTCAATCTTTGCTCAAACCATTTAGAGTTTAACACTGAAGTCTAATCAAAGACAAACAAAGCCTACACCAGGCTTTTAGTGCTATTTCTCAATAATGTATCTGATAATATAGTATATAAATGCTTCACAAAAGTTACAGCTAAAGTCTCACATGTGCAAAATAAACCAATCTCTGATACCCAATCGTATCACTTTATTCAGGATGAAAGAAACGTATTTTCTTACTACATAGCAAAGACCAATTATTTCACAAAACCGTGTCACTTGAGTTATTTGAAGACTTAACAAAGTTTATGAACCTTTATCTTCCTAAGGAATTTAAAGTTAGTATATAGCTCAGGGTAAACATTACAACTATTTGCTAAGTCAATACATCCTCCAGCCTAACCAGGCTAACAAATTAGAACTTAGAACTTAGTTTTGTTCAAGAATTTGTTTGTACGAATGCACAAGCCAAGGTTATCTACAGCCAAGCATTTCTCAGCATGTTACCTATTGGAAACAGGGAGGGGGGGAGAGACAGAAAGAAAGGTAGGAAGAATTAAAGAAATTGTTTATGAATTACCTTCATACTCAATGATCGGATACCAGTTCTGGAAAGGTAATGGTTATGCTGAACAGCCCTATGAAAAATGTCCTGTCCCCTTCTTAAAGTTTTCATCATTTTGCATGTTGTCAAAATTCGTGTCATTTTGTAGAAAGCAGCAAAACAGGGAATGGATACAGATGCTCTACTAACGTAGATGGAAGAAAATTCTGAGAAGCAGTTGGTCTCTTGATTTAGCTATGCAGCCTTTGCTTTACATCTTCATTCATTCTTCTATTAAAAGGCGTCCACCTGGCTCCACCTTCTCTGCTCCTCCTTAGAGGAGTGTCTAAGATAACTAGGAAGATGTCAGTTGAAGTTGACATCTGGACCAAGCATAAAGAATATTCCCACTACTGGGACATAGCTAGAACTGCAGGAGAGTATGTGTTTTCCCAACTACACTAGTTGTGTAAACTCTGAGAAAGTAAAAGATATCGAATTACAATGATCATTCTGATCAGAGACAATGTATATTTGACATATATTACAGGAAGTATCTTATATTAGACCAAATATTGGCTGTCCGTTTGATAAACTGGCGAGTTCCCAAGATTCTGTTCAACTGCCCCAATGTAGGGAATCAGCTAACCAGTTTTATGTGGTCTGTTTCTTTTGTTTCTAGATTCCTTGCCACATAATTCTGCACTATTAGTTGCAAGAGTTGTAGGGACCCTCCCCTAAAAAGAAAGTTCTTTTAAAGTCTAGTTCCTGGCAAGGCTGTTTTTAAAAAGGTTCCTTCTCTATTCCAGAGCTGGGGGGGGGGGGGGGGGGGCGGATTCAGTAATTAACTCATTATTTCTAATGCATCAAACCTTTCAATGACAAAGTTAAAACATTTTTTATTAAAATCAGTAAATGACAATAACATTAATGGGTTGATCAACAATATATAATTTAAACAAGATTAAAAATATATTAATTCAAATGCATTAAAAGAGCTTTAATAGGCTAAAAAGTTTCTAATGCATTAGCCATTCAGGAAATATGCTGGCAGAACATAAGATTCCATCACTGTATTTAAACTGTTGGGGGATTTGGGGGGCAGTTCTGTTCTCCCATCCACAGAGGGCACAGGGAATCATTAGGACATTTTACAGCAGTTTTTGTAGCTAATACCCCAGAGGACAGGATCAAAATTCAGAAAGACCTTAATAGATTAGAAAGCTAGGCCAAAGCTAACAAAATGAATCTCAACATGGAGAAATGTAAGGTACTGCACTTAGGGCGGGAAAATGAAATGTACAGATATAGGATGGGTGACACCTGGCTGAATGAGACTATGTGTGAAAGGGATCTAGGAGTCCAAGTAGACCACAAGATGAACATAAGTCAACAGTGCGACACAGCAGCTAAAAAGGCCAATGCAATTTTAGGCTGCATCAATAAAAGTATAGTGTCCAGATCAAGGGAAGTAATAGTGCCACTATATTCTGCTCTGGTCAAGCCCCACGTGGAATATTGTGTCCAGTTCTGGGCACCACAATTCAAAAAGGACATTGAGGAACTGGAGCATGTCTAAAGGAGGGCAACTAAAATGTTGAAGGGCTTGGAAGCCATGCCCTATGAAGAACGACTTAGGGAGCTGGGAATGTTTAGCCTGGAGAAGAGAAGGTTAAGAGGTGATATGATAGCCCTGGTTAAATACTTGAAGGGATGTCATATTGAGGAGGGAACAAGCTTGTTTTCTGCTGCCCCAGAGAACAGGACCTGGAACAATGGATGCAAGCTACAGGAAAAGAGATTCCCCCTCACCATTAGGAGGAACTTCCTGACAGTAAGGGCAGTTTGACAGTGAAACGCACTCTTTCCTTGGAGTGTGGTGGAATCTCCCTTCTTGGAGGTCTTTAAACAGAGGCTGGATGGCCATCTGTCGGGGAAGCTTTGATTTGGATTTCCTGCATGACAGGGGGTTGGACTGGATGGCCCTTGCAGTCTCTTCCAACTCTATGATTGCACAGCTTAGAGAAAGGAAACATGTCAAGCAATAGTTCTGTTCCTAATCCTTGGCTGGGTGTTCTTGTGCAGAGGAAGTGACAAAGCTGAGCAGAAAGGTATAGGATATCTGTTTACACAGTTTGCTTCACAGTACACATCCTGGTTCAACCAAGGGTTATGATGGCATACGCCACCAACATGGTTCTGTTCATTATTAACAGTTAACCTAATGAATCAATTGTTGTTGTTGTCATGCAGCTTTAAGTTGTTGTTTTTTACTTATGGCAACTGTATCATAGGGTTTTCTTGGCAAGATTTGTTCAAAGGGGATTTGTCTTTGGCCTCCTCCAAGGCTGAGAGAGTGTGATACGTCCAAGGTCACCCAGTGCATTTTCATTCCTGAGTGGGGAATTGAACCCTGGTCTTGCAGAGTCCTGGTCCAGCACTCAAACCACTACACTATGCTGGCTCTCTCTAAAGCAACTAACATAAATAAATTGATTTGCAGTTTAACATTGATATCAACAAATGAGCTTGAACAGTGACACTTTCCAAGCTGCATTTTATTCCCATTATTTCTTATAGTTTTTGTCTACCTCCCTCCCCTCCATCAATTTTCTTTTCTCCACTCTTCCTTCCTCTCATCACCACCACCTCTTCTTTCTTTGACCCCTCCAGGAACAAACATCTGACAAAACAAACAAACTGGATAGTGATGGCAGCAATAAGGGTTCTGCTAAAGCCATTTGAGAAGTTATAGAATCAAAACAGAGTCCAAAGATTAGAAATGTGTTCCTTTCTACAACACTGAAAAACAAAGCTGCCGTTCTTTCTTGGAGCTCTGAGAAGGCTGCACTTTCTTTCACATTTATTCACTTTGCTGCAAAGCATCTGGGGAAGATATACTTTAGAAGTATATTTTGCAAGGGAGTCTTGGAGGTGTCTCATCCACAGGGTTGCTATGAGTCAGGATCAACTCAAAGGCAGTTAACAACAACAACTACAAGCCCTCAAGTTCCCAAAGTCTCAAAGAAAGTTGACAAGAAATCTTCACCTTTTGTCGTTTTTACACTCATTTTGATACATAACTATAGCCAATCCAGAAAGTGAGGAAGGCAAATCATTAATTCATGTTTGAATGGGAGATGATGTCTTTTCTTCGCAAGGCTGGAGTATCAACACGTTTAGCCATCTCTCTGCTCTACACATTACCCCTTAGTTCACAGTCTGGTAGTAAAATACCTATGATAGGTATAAAGTTTAATAACATGAGAATATCTTTAAAATACAGCAGTATGTCTTTTAGTAAATGAAACTTCACCAAAAAAAGAGCTTATAACAAAGTATCACATGTAGGAGAGATTCCATTTCCACCTCATGCTTGCCAGGCCAGCAGCAGCACCCCATTGCTCAGATTTCAGGGCCAAATGTGAGTCTGGGGCCAAGATCTTATGATGTCACAAGGGTGTACCTTTGTGATGTCATGAAAACACAGGGGAATTTGGATAAATGGTCCCCAAGTAGGTGAGAAATTCAGCTACCTAGATAATATGACAATTCAAATAAAGTCATTTGGGTGGCTGGCAAGCCAGCTAAATGTACGTAGCTCAAGCAATTGGTGTCACTTCTGTTTGGGAACACATTTCACATTGCTTTACCTACAACACATACAGCTCATGAAGAGCTTTTCCAGACACTAAGCTGATGCTTGGACTTGTGGAAGGCTCCCTGCCAGCCATTGGCAAAGGTTTTTGCAGGCTGCTTGTACAGCTGCTGCTAAGGCTTAAACAACAAGACTTCCCAGTTGTGATACTGGTGCTCCACTCTCATACTCTGAATGGCACAAAAGGCTCAACTCAATTACAGTCTCTCTGCACAGTCCTCCCTTGTTGTTCCTGCCTTTTTGGAGCACCAACATCCCATAAATGCAACACATATTCTGACAGCTTCATAGAGAACTAGAGAGCCCTCGACTTGAAGTGGCCAAATCTTGGAAGGCAGGACTTGTGTCCCTAGATAACTGCTGGAAAAGAGTCTGGGACCATTGGCTAATGGAGAAGCTACTGGATAAAATGAAATGTAACTGAATACAACAAAACCAAGAACCTCTCTATGAAAAATGGCTTCCTTTTATTGATTTTGTTAATACAAATGTTATAATTGTCCACCCTCCAACTTGCCAGTGGTCACTATGTTCTGATCTATTTCAAACAACTTAAACTGCATAGTACTATATATATATGTGATGCTTTGAGGAGTTTATTTTATAATTGTAAGATTTTGTGGGGTTTCAGCCATCGTTTACTGTTCTATTTTTTTTGCATAATCTTTTAATAATTAAAAAAAGAATTAAAGAGCCCTGGCCACAGCTACAAATGTGTAAAGATAGTGCCCAGACTTTAAAACTGTTTCACATATAAAAAGCAAACTTTGGCCACACACCCAGAGATCTGTTGGGCCTGTAGACCCACAGCAGTTCTCAATCATTGTTTTGAAGCTGGGTAATTCAATAACAACAGCGTAACAGAAGATAGGAACACTGTAGACCAGAACTGGGAAAAGTTCGTCCCACAGGCCACATGCAGCCTTGGGGCCCCAAAATGTTGCTGAAGCCCCCAAAGCCTCCAGAATGCTTTTTTTAAAATCACTCTGATTTTGGAGTGTTTTCAAAACTACCCCAAATGAGTTGCAAATGTGGCATTTTATTTCCTCTACTCCAGAGCTCCATAAAAATAACATAAAATAAACTCAAGATTGAGCAAAATGGCAATCTGAAGTGATGCTGTGCCACTTCTAGTATGTTGAAAAGCAATGCTCTGGTCCACTGGAGGGGTGCAAAGAAGGGGGGACTAATCCCCACATCTTCTCAGTTGCCCACCCCTGCTGTAGACCATTGCTTAGTCTGAAAGGATCCCTCCTGTTTCGTGTCTCTCTCCTTGTCGAGATAGAGTAATAAAAGTGCCTAAAAACTACCAGTACAAAATAGATCTCCATGCTAACTAAAGGCACAGTTTAGCATGACATTAAACTCGTATCTGAAAGAAGGTACCTAGCACCGCTGTTTTTGGTTTTTGAAGAGAAATCAGGGACAGCACATCTTTTTTCCCAGACTCTTTTGAAGGGGCAGAGAAGAGGAGAGATTGCTATTTATGTTAATTGTATAATTACTACTCCCCCACCAGCTTCTTATCCCTTTCGTTTTGAAGTTCTGCTATTCAAGGGATTGATTTTGTAAGCAACTTCTAATATTTGATATAAGGTAAGGTGGCACAAGATACATTTTACAGATGCATTTATCTCTTTAGCAGGCATGCTTCTCCTGATGACAACTGCAGTCTGTCAAGGGCATGACTTGTCATTCGGCATGCTTGCAAAATATGGGTGAGAGAGAGAGGAAATGACCATCAGTGGTTTTGTGTAATAAATACCAGCTGATTGGTTCCTTCCCCTTCAGGGAGCACAGGATCCCATAGCAAATGAATTAGGCAAGACTTTGGGTATCATCACACATCATGAGGATGGATTATCTGAATCTATCAGTGGGTCAACTTCCAGCGGAAGAAAAGTTACCACAGTTCTAAAACAAACATATACCTCTGAGGAACTGCTCCATAGACATAACCTTTTGACCCAATGTGCAATTTTTTTAAAAGAATGGCAGCAATAGCCCTTTCATATTTGAATATGTGAAATTCGCTGACTTTACTGTACTTTTTCCTAGGAAAGATAGATGTTTCCTACGTAATTTGTTCAGAATCAATAAGATAAATACAGCGTCTTAGGTCCAACTTCCTTTCCACAGCAGGGCTTACAAAATGAATGAACCTCTCCCCTTTCAGCTCTCTGTGCAATTCCCTAAATCTGCTATTGGTGGTTGGGGACCTTTAGGAAAGATACATTATATGGCAAAGAAGTTCCAGATACAGAAAGGGGGGCAGAAATCCACTCCATTTTGTGTGATTGGAGAAGCAGGTCAAGATTCAAAGTGGTATAATTAGGATCTTGATCAATATTGATCCCTTTGGAGAGGCGGAATATAAATAAAAATTATTATTATTATTATTATTATTAATCCATTTAAATTTTGTGTTCAAAGTAAGAGCTTTCATATGGCTGACTGCAGTCAGTCAGCAACTATTAAAGTAATCCAATGCTATTTAATCAATCGCATCTGACTCTATGACACAACATTACTCAAAATTAAGGAGAGAAATTATTTGTTCCCAGCTTGAAAAATGGGGTTCCCAACTCTCAGAAAAACCTGTCAGGAAGAATAATAGGCTAACAAATTTGCACAATTTTCTACCAGTATTCTAATGTCTGAAAGCGTTTAGAAGAAAATATTCTGAATAGAAAAATGTTATTTTTGTGAAAAATCCTGTTTTCTGTTTTTGTTTCTGTTTTTTCTTTAAAAAAGAAACAACTTCTTCCTACATAGGAAACCCTATTTTGTACACATGACAAAAAAAAGTTTTGCACAAAAAAAAAACCACCTGTTGTTTTTTTTTCTGCACTGAATGCTTCCTCTGCAACTCTTTGGAAGGTTTGAATGGGGAGAAAATACTGTGGAAGAACATTTGTTTTCTTCTAGAGTGGGGAGAAAATTATAGTGGTTATTCATTCCTGCATGTGAGGATGAAATAGTCAAGGATTCACATTCTTACACAGAACAAAAGGACCTGATTCAATGTAAAAACCATATGTCTTGAATTTTTAGCCCTTTCATAGAAATCAATGAAAAAGTGCATTTAGTTGCTTCCAAGTGTTCACAAAAAAGAATTGTACCAAGATATAATGAAACAGGGGAGCTGGTGCCACCACGTACTCACACCTCCAAGCACTTTCTTTTCAATACTTGCTCATAGGAAGCACACTGACCTTTCACAGGAAAAGAAACTGGCCTTCTGAAGGGGCCCTGGCTCAGTGATATAGATTCAAATCAACTGATTTAGACTCAAGTCACTTTGGCGGGATACAGATCGCCCAAAGTGGGCAGTCTCCCACCGCCCTAGTTTGCTCCACGGGGAAGCCGCAGCCTCCAGACCACGGGGCTTCCCCACGGAGCAAAAAGAACCCTTAAAAGACGGGTTCTTTATGCAGCGCACTTGTGATGCCACAATGCACCAATGGTGCACTTGCAGCATCACAAACACACCAGGACATGCAGACACTAGGAGTCTGTCACGTCAAAATGGCAGCGTCCATGTAGACAGGGCGCCGCCATTTTGATGTCCTGGTGACTTACTAGGGCTAGGGAACGTCTAAAAACTATGCTCCTGGGCAACCCTAGTACGTTGTCAGGACGTACTAAAAGGGCCATGTAAACAGGGCTTTTGATTACCTGACTTGGACTTGACTCTGCAATAAATGATGCACTGGTTTGACTCAACTCTCAGTTTGTATATTTGTAGGAAACAATTTACTGGCTTAACTTCATCTAGAAATGGAAAATGGTTTTCCTCCTTTGAGCAATGCTTCCATGTCAATGCTTTTTGCCTACTGGCCACATAACAGGAATAGTACATTACATCTGCCCCAGAAGAGGCCTACATTTTTGACAGACCTCTGTCTAAAGCTCATTGCCTAACACGTTTGCTGTTTTCCTCCAAGAAATGCACCCCACACTATGGGGGCAAATCATGCCTGCTGCTGCTAGGAAAAGCTTTAAAAGGCTCCTCCAGTGTCCAGGGGGGACAGGCTGCTGAATTGACCTCAACCATTGCCTCATAACCAGACTGCTGGGCCTGTTTCTTAGAGGGAAATAGCAAACACTTTATGCAACGGGCTTCAGACATGGGTTGAGATCTACTCAGCAATCTGTCCCCACTGCACATTGGGAGAGCTTATAAAACTTTTGAAAAGCTTTAGAACTCAAGCCTACCCCCGCAACCCACCACCACCTCCTTTTTTCTGTTGAGATTAAACTGGAGACTCAAAAGTATCTTGCAAGGACTTGAGACTTGAAATAAGACTTGGAGCAAAATTCTTGAATATATCACTACCCTAGCAGCTTGCAGGCCTTGGTCTCCTGCTTAACAAAAAAACAAAAACATAGTTCCCCACCCCACATTCTGTTCCAAGACTCACTTTGATTTTGTTCTTTTTCATTCTTCTCTTTGCCTGCCCCCCAAAACTCAGCTCTTCTTCTGCTCCATAAACCCAACTCTTCTGATCTGACCTGCACTTGAGAAAGTGCTTTTCTCCACTAGCACTCAAATATCTAGCAGAAGCAGTTGACTTTAGCTCTAATAGTCTTCACATATCATCCCTTGGCCACATCTATGCCAATGGCCTAATTTTCTCTGGAGGGAAGCTGCAGCTGCCAAACCACATGGCTTCCCTCCACAGGAGAAAGAACCTGGAAAAACAGGGTTCTTTTTGCACCAAAGATGGCACGTAATGAGTGTGCCAGCTGTCAACCTTGTCTTTCAGAGAGCTATTGGGTTGTAATCCCTATCATAGGCTGGCTTTCTGGCTAACAGAATTTCAGCTTTATTTAGTCAAGGCCTCAATTCATTCATGCACATCCATTTAACTCCATTTCTTCCCATCTTTGGCTATCAAGCGATGTAAACTTTTAAAGCAAGCCAAATACTCAATAACATTTCACAATAAGGTACCACTGATAATACGCAGAGGGTGTAAAAGCTGCCAATTTCCATGATTTGAAATAAGGAACAGGCATTCCTTTATAAGGAAATGTCAAAGGTAACAGATAGGATTTCTCTCTGTGTGTAGAGGATCAGCACTGTTCAAGCAAAGAAAAAAAATCTGAAATACCTTTCTTATCTAATGTTTTGTTCTTGTTGTGTTCCTTCAAGTCACTTGAGATTTATGCTGACCCTAAAGAGAACTTATTATGGGGTTTTCCCTGCTGTTCCAAGGGGGTTTGCCACTGCCATCCTTTATGACAGAGAGAATGCCACTTGCCCAAGGATCACCCAGTGGGTTTCCATGACTAAGTAAGAATTTACACCCTGATTTTAACACGTCAGTTCTTCAAAGAACAATTATGACCAAACATGGGAAGGAATGTTGATTTATTATTTATTTATTTCATTTGTATGCTGCCTTTCTCCCAGAAGGAACCCAAGGTGGCTCACTGATAAAACATTTTTAAAAATTACAATGAAATTTAAAACAGTCAAAAATATCCTTTAAAAGTATAAAATTACATTAAAATATACAAAAGTTAACAGACATGACTAAAACACAAACATAACAGAGAGAGCTTAAAAAGAGGCAAAGGTTGTCTAGGGACCAGTGGCCCAACAGTATTTAGAAAATAATGGTGTGGGACAGACTGCCCCAAAAGGGTGGTCTGCCAGCAACCTAATTCCCTCCAGAGGGAATCCGCAGCCGCCAAACCGCGCAGAGTCCCTCTGGAGGAAAAAGAACCCAGAAAAAATGGGTTCTTTTTGTGCCGCAGGGCGGACCTCACGAGTGCGCCAATGGCACACTCTTGACATAAATGACGTGCGATGCGGTGTGGATGTTGCACGGCACTTACATCACAATGGCGGCACCCGTGTACATGGGACGCTGCCATTGTTACGCCGCCCGCCCGCACATATTGATTTTATTGACTATTTTACTGGGAATTGTTGTTTTAATGCTATTTTAGGGTAGGAAGGAGATAGAGAATTAGGAATTGATATGTCTTGTTATGTTTTTACTTGTCGCTTGTTGTATTTTCATTGTTCTTGGGTTTGTGTTACCCGCCTCGATCCAATACAGGGAGAGGCGGGATACAAATTATTATTATTATTATTATTATTATTATTATTATTAATGTTGATTTACCAACTCCCTACTGATTAAATGGTTCTATTCTAATTGAGACAACTAACAGGAGTCCCATTTGTAAGGCTGCACATATTGCTAGTTGTATGTGAAGAGATGGCAAGAGAAGCCGGTGTCCTGATGATCACAGCAAATTGACATTTGATAGTTAATCTGGAGTTACCAGTCACCTAGCTGGAAGCATCATAGTAGTTGGTGTTTCTTTCTTTCTTGGGTTAGTAAAATCCATTTTCAAATATGTTTATTTTCTTTTTCTTTTTTTATTGTTGGTAGACTCTAAGCCTATTGCTCCTCCTAGGAGATAAGGCTTATATTCCTTCCAAATGCAAGAGAGATAAGGCCCTTCTCTTATCTTCAGTAGAAGAGAAATGACCAAGTCTTGGTAATAGGTCAAATTCCATTGTCAATAGGATTAGTGGAATCAGCTGACAGAAGACACCTTTCTGATGCTTGAAGAAAATTGTGCTGGTGTGGATTCCAAAATACATTAGGAAAACCAAAATCATAAACCCTTATTCAAGAATAGCTCCAGTTGTAATGAGAACTGACATTTTTCACCGTGTATCTACATGTTCACTGTACCACTAACAAGGGCCATCTTCCCTTTCTATTAGCAAAAGTTTTGTGAGATTTGGCTTCTTAGAAGTCTAGAACTGCTCAAGTAAAACCAACCTATCATAGTAAATCAATGTGATTATATATAAAGGGCCCTATGAAACTATCAAAAAACTATGTATGCTCAGCTAGTGTTAATCAGCCTTACAGCTTCGCCAATGTGCTTTCTAGACCAGCCAATTAAGATAAAACCATGTCCAAATTTCTCATCCAGATCTACCCTTCTTAACACACTGCCATCCATCATGCCATCCATCTACACACACTAAACCCAGATATTAAAAGAACATAAAAGATCACATAGTGCTCGTACAGACAGGCCAAAATAAAGCTGCTTTGGGTCACTTTGGAGGTATGCTGTTTAAACGCTGCATGCCTCCTAAGAGGCTGGAAGCCAAGCCAAAGCCATGCTCCAGTCCTAAGAACTGGAGCACAATTTTGGCTCAGCTTCTCGCCTCTTAAGATGAGTGTGTCATTTAAACAGCATACCACCAAAGTGACCTGAAGCAGCTTTATTTTGGTCTGTCTATATGGGCCCATAGTCTTCATATACAATTTGTGTTAAAAAGTAAGGGAAGTGTTACAATTAGCAGCTGTACTATTTCCTGACATATAGAAAATATTTTAATAAGCAAGCAACTCTAGCAAATAAATAGTTTGCACAGAAAGATGGGGAAAACAACCACATCACCAGGTATTTCACTTTGATAAAGGAGATTATCAGGTGTGGGGGGGAAGCCAGGAGTAAAAGGCATCCTCCCAGCAAAATTGCATGATCTCACTGAAGATTTTCAAACACATTGTGCTTATCTAGGACCTAATCCATGAAGATCCAGGAATGCTCCAGCAACAAGCCATTCACAGGGAAGTCCCAGGAATGGTTTGTTGCTGGAGAATTCCTGGATCTTCGTGGGTTAAGTCCTGAATAGGCGCGATGTCATCTGAAAATCTTCAGCACAGTTGTGCAGCTTTGCCAGGAGTATGCTTTTTTCTTCCCCGATTTTCCCCTGTCTGATCATCTCCCAAGTCTCTTCCTGGCCTTAGATATAGTCACTTGTGATAATGTTGTTGGCTGTTACATCAGATCCTCTGCTGTTCCTGGAAATGTTTTAAAACCCTGCTATATAAGTCTCCTAATAGCTCTTGCAGCATTTTTCTGAGTGGAAATCCATTTATAAATAGACAATCATAATAATGGCAATTAGTGATTAAAACACAGATTAATTTAAAACAACTTGCATTCTGCTTTAACAGGTTTTATGACCAATTCACCAGATAGTGGCTTATCTTGGAAACAAGGACTTTGCTCAAATAAAAAAGCAGGAGATTGGAGGCATTCCATATGCATTTTTTAAAGAAGGGATTCTGCCCTGAGGCTATGCATCCCTTTTGACGCTTTAAGAATAATGTGTCCTTCCCACATCTTGCTCAAGGTCTATACTATTTTATTTCCTTTAAGTCAGTGTATGTGTGTCTAAGCACTTGGAAGGCTATAATGAAAGATCCCCTTGGTTTGTTTGCTGTAGCATACGAAACAATATAATCTTGCCCTTGACGAAATGTTGAATAAATGGATATTTGATTCCTAGCCATGAATAGTTTATATAAGCCATATTTCTACCAAGAAAAGTTTGAAGAAATGGAGGAAAATGTTTAGGAAATCTATTTCAGCATGACCCTCTTGCACCTAAATTTCCCAGCAAAGCATTTTCTTGCAATGGATTTCCATTCCCTGGATATGGTTGGAGAGAAGGAGGAAAGGAGGGGGTCTGAAGGTAAATCTAAAACTCTGAAGTGGAACACTGCACATTCATATTGAAAACATTTGGGAAACGCCTGATACGTATCATTAGGCAATGTCTTCTAAGCAGATATGAATGAAGGATCTCTCAGAACTTTAAAATAATGTGTTACAAGTGACAAAGGTACTTGTAAACCACTACTTTTAGAGGTAAGGCCGGGCAATATTTTTATTTTGAAAAATAATGTTACACATATGAATGCCTTTTGCTGTGATTGAGTAACATGTTACTTTTAGTTTCAAAATATTATTTTGGAGGTCAATGGGGGAGTCTTGGCTATGTTTAAAAACAGTTAAAAAGAAGTGCATTGGCAAAGCAATGGATTACTTTTTTAAAAAGTATTTGTTGTTAATTGCCTTCAAGTCAACTTTGATCCATGGCAACACTATATATGAGAGACCATACATCCTATCCTGAATTGACTTGCACAGCCGCTGCAGACTCATGGCCGTGGCTTCTCTGATATAACCTATCCATATGGAATGATATATATTAATTATATATCTTGTTTAGTTCCTTCATAGCTGCCCTTCCAAGTCCTAGTCTTTTTTTGATTTCTTGACTGCAGTCTCTGCTCTGACTGATGACTGAGCCCAAGTATGGAAAACATTGAACCACAGTGGGACCGCAGTATCTGTTGGGGATCCATTCTGGGCCCACCCGCAGATACCAAAATCCATGAGGCCTCAAATCCCATTGTCTCTAATGACAGTGTGTGCACACGACTGCGCTGCCATTAGGGACAGTAGGACTTGACTTAAGCCCCCGATGTCCCCAATGACAGTGTGTGCATGCAGCTGCGCCACCGTTATGGACAATGGGACTTCAGGTGAAGTCCCATTGTCCATAGTGTGCCACCAGGAACAATGAGAGCTGTCCCTAATGGCAGTGCAGCTACATGCGCATGCCACCACTGGGGACAACAGGGGCTGTCACTAATGGTGGCATGGCCATGTGCACACATTGTCATTGAGGACAATGTGGGCTTGTGGTCTGCAGATGCTTAGATCTGTCGATGGCAAGTCTTTTGATCTTTTCATCATCTTCTTTAAAATTATATGGCCAGTTGTAAACCTGCCTTGACCTTCTTCAATACTTTTTCCATATCTCTGATATTTTCTGCTAGTATTATGGTGTAATCTGCATATGTTCGATCGTTGATGTTCCTTCCTCCAATTTTCACACCTTTCTCTGCTGAGTCCAATCCTGCTTTTCATATGATGTTCTTGGCATGCAAGTTAAATAGATAGATAGAATGCAGCCTTGTCTGACTCCCTTTCCAATTGGAAACCATTCCATTTCTCCTCATTCTGTCCTAACACTAGCCTCTTGTCCTAAGTACAGGTTATGCATCAGGACTACAAAATGTTGTGGCACAACCTTTTCTTTAAGAGGGATCTATAGTTTCTTATGATCTATACTGTCAAATCCTTTGTTATAGTCTATAGAGCACAAGGCGATCTTCTTATGGATCTCTTAAGTATTTTCCATTATCCAGCATGTCCAGGTAATAAGTTGTGACTGGATGAGAATCTAGTGAGCAGGCAGGTGTAGACCATGGTAATGAGCTAAGTAGACCAGGTGATTGTATTAACTAATTAGAAAGGTATAATTGCTTGGTGGATCTACTGGGTCTTGGGAGCATTCATTGAATCCTGCTCTCCTCATGGTAATGTATGCATGCTGCTGCTTCTGGATTTTGTACTGTGCTATTCATATTGTTCTGTTTGCTTCAGCTTTTTGAGACTTCTGGTAAGTAAAGTTATGTTAAATTTCCTCAAACCTCTGCTGTCATTTTTTCTTTAATACTCACACCCCAACACAGCAAGTGTTTACTATATGATCCCTAGTGCCTCATTGTTTTGTGAACCCTAGTTGGACATCAGGCCATTCTCGCTCCATCTGTGGTAAGAGTCTGTTGTAGTATTTTAAGTATCACTTTGCTTCCATGTGAAATCAATGCAATGGCTCTGTGATTATTGCAGTTCCTGGTGTCTTCTTTCTTGGGGACTAGAATATGCATACAACCTTTCTAGTCTGTGGGCCTTTTTTTTCAAATTTGTCCCCATATCTTAGTTAAAACTAGAGTACATTCTGTCTCTATCGTTTGGGGCAATTCTACTGGTATTGTATCAATTCCTGTGAATTATTTCTCTCAAGTATTCTGAGTGCAGATTTCACTTTACTTTTTAAAAAAAATTGAGGTTCATCTTCCTATGGTTCTACTTTAAATGAATCTCTCATCAATTCATCCCTTTTATTTCATTCTTCTGTGTATTGTTTCCACTGTCTTTTTATTCCTTCCTAGGTCCAAAACACACTGCAGAAATAATCCAGTTTAAGACTAGTTTAACTGCCCTGGCTCAATGCTAGGGGATTCTAGGAATCGTAGTTTTATGAGACATTTAGTCTGCTGTGTCAGTGAGCTCTGGTGCCACAATAAACTACAATTCCCAGGATTCCCTAGCACTGAGTCAAGGCAATTAAAGCAGTCTCAAACTGAATTATTTCTGTTGTGTGTTTTGGACTCTAGTTATGTAATATGTTTCCCTGCTGGTTACATAACATCCCTGTTCTCACCTTAAATTTTCCCTTGATTTCTCAGATCTTCCTGAAGAGATAACTTGTTCTTCTTTTTTGTTGCAAGCTTCTATTTCATTGCATTGATTGTTATAGTAGTTCTTCTTATCCTTGTGCACAAGTCATTGTAAAATTGCATTCAGCATTCTGATCCTATTTCAGTCACCACTCTTTTTGCTTCTTTTCTGTTCTTGACTACTTGTAGGGTTTTGTCTGTCATTCGTTGAGGCATTTTTCTCTTTCTGGCTACATACAGTGTCTTTCTGCTATCCTCTCTAACTATAGGGCTGTGCAGTCCACCTCTATCAGCAGCAGATCGGGGCTGTGGCAACTGCATGCTATGGCCCCGATCTCTCTTTTCCATGGCACAAAAAGGAGCTGCAAAAAGCAGCACCTTTTTGTGCCCTGGAAAGCATGCCATAGCTGCCAGCATGTGGCTTTTCTGTGATCCTTTGGCGTTGCATCATGTAGACACAGTGCCAGAGGAGCACCATTTGGTGTGGCATGTGGCATCATGCCAGCCTGGGGGCAGAGTTGCAGGTATGCATTGCGTAGATGCCATGCCCTAAATCTGCCCTCAGACCAGCCAAAGATGCCGGTCTGTACAGCCCCTATGTCCCTGGCTTCAGTCCAGAGTTTTTCTGGCTTAATATTGCAAATTTGGTGTTTTTTTGGTGTTTTTTTTTTTCTTCTTCTTTATCTTTACTTTGACTTTTGCTATTACTAGTTCATGGTCTGTGACACAGTCTGCTCCTGGCCTTGTTTTTGTGGAAAGAATGGAGTTTCTCCATCTTCTTCTTCCAATTATTGAATCTATTTGATTTCCAAATTGGCCATCATGTGATGGTCATGTACAGAGTCGCTTCTTGGGTTGCTTGAAGAATGTATTTGCAGTGAAGAAATGTTTGGTCTCATAGAACTCAATCAGTTTATTTCCTGCTTTGTTTCTTGAGCCCATGCCAAATTTTCCTACAATCTTTGATTCTGCTCCATTTCCTATTTTTGCATGGAAATCACTTATGATTAGCAAGGAGTCCTTTTTTGTCTATGATCAATTTCTTCTTTGACTCCCGCATAGAATCCCTCAATTTCCTCATCTTTTCTTGTTTATGATTTCTTATTTCTGTTTTCTGTCTTTTTTTCTTTCTTTTTTAATTCTGTACTGTTTTTGTTTTTAACTAATAATGACTTTTTTAAAAAGTATTGCTTATATTTAATTGTTAGCTATCACTGTAAAATGTCCAAGCTCTGGAATCTCTTAAAGGAGTTATGACCCTATAACATAGCTTTCTCAATACCCAATCCGGGCTGTCAAAAAGCAAGAAAATATAATAATAATAATAATAATAATAATAATAATAATATATCCCACCCCTTTGAGGTCAATCAGGGCGGCTAACAGCAATAAAATACAATACATTATACATCAAAATTCCCTTCCCCCTTAAAAAGTTATTAAATCACTTTTAATTAAAACCAACAAATTAAACAACATTAACACATACACATGACGAGACAAAAACAAGCCAAAACAAAACAAGTAAAACAAAACAAAACAATAAACTACGGTGGCATTTCCAGGGAGGATAAGAAGAGAGTTCCTGAGGCTGGGGTTATCTATCCCGGAAAGGCCTGCCGGAAGAGATCCATCTTGACAGCCTTTTTAAAGCTGTCTAAAGATGTCAATTGACGGATCTCATCCGGCAGGTCGTTCCATAATCTGGGGGCAACAACAGAAAAAACCCCTGGGAGGTAGCCGAAAGCCTAGATCTTTGAGACTGCAGCAAATTCCTCCCAGAGGACCGGAGTGTGCAGGGAGGATTATATGGGAGGAGGCGGTCCCTGAGATAGTTTGGACCAAAGCCATTTAGGGCTTTAAAGGTGATAACCAACACCTTGTACTGGGCCCGGAAACTAATAGGCAGCCAGTGGAGGGACTTTAATACCAGAGTAATATGGTCCCTCCTAGATGTTCCTGACACTTCCCTGCTACTTTACTTCACATGAATGTAGAGTCTACACTACAGCATCTTTTGTTTCCAAGGTGATACTGTTCTGGTGTATTTCTCACATGTAATAGATTACAGCACAATATCTTTTGTGTTCATAATGCAATCATAGTACCACTCACCCAAACACAGAGTCACAGTTATAGGGAGAGTAGGAAGTGACTGAAAAAAGAGCCTGTGTGCTTTGCCACTTGTATTTATACCATGAAGATAAGGTACAGTATAGCATTGTAGACATAGGAAGCCATGCTTCTATACTTAGGTTATCTTCTCTCTCTCTCTCTCACTTACAGGTGTGTATGTGGACACCTATACAGCTGAACTGGAATGCAGGTTTTAAAATAAAGGGGCCATGTATTTATATTCACAAATCTACAGTTGTGGAGATACATACTAAAAATTAGTTTCTACTAAATAATTACATAGAGAGTCAGCGTGGTTTATTGGCTTGAGTGTTGGACTAGGACTCTGAGAGACCAGGGTTTGATTCCCAGTCATGGAAACCCATTGGGTGACCTTGGGGGAGTCACACACTCTCAGCCCCAAAAAACTCTGTGATAGGTTTGCCTTAGAGTTGCCATAAATCAGAAATTATTTGAAGGCACAAAACAACAACAACAACAAATAATTACAGCAGACCAACCAACCACATAAAGAAGAGAAAATGGAGAGCAATCATGATTCACCACGTAAAAGCCATTCCCACCAGTAAGAGTTAAAAGACCTTTAGCCTGCATACACAAAACTCAGTTGCACACAAAAACCATAAACGGAACACACTTCTGGCTTAGAGGGTAAAAATACTGACAGAAAAACACCATAAGAACAAGGGACTTGGAAATCTGTTGTCTGCTGTGCCAGTGAGACATATGGTGTAATACCCATTTAGATTGTCCCTGGAAGAGGTAATTCATCTACCCTGTTGTTTGTAAATGCAAAACCATGAAGGACAGTGTTTAATTACTTAAGCTGGTGTATTAGGAATGTAAGCAAACTCTGATAATGTCATTTACTGGAGGTTTATTCAGTGTGAAAGCTCATGCACATTTTTATTATATGGTAGGCATTCAGTAAGCCTACTGCAGATCTCACTCAGATACTACTCCCTTTGAGCCTAGAGTTCAGTGAGCATCACTCTTGCTCCTGCTGTTGTAATATTTGCTTCTCCCCAAAGCTGTGGGGGACAACAAATGATTGTCCTCTGTATGGAAAGGCTTAAGAAACAACCACTATAGGACACATTTTTGTGTGCAGTGATGTTGTTCTACACACAGTACTGGGGACCATGCCATTTTGTGGACTGAATATATTGTATCGCTACTTACACAGTAGGGGCACCACATACATTTTCGATTTGACAGATTCACTGTGGAGCATATTGTGCAAAACTGCAAATGGTGCTGCTGAGCCAGGTTCCACAAAAAAGGGTTCTACAATAAATGCAAAAATATATTATAATAATAATTGAGATTAATTATATACATTCATCTTGGGAATGCCACAAATTAGAATCTGGTGACTGGTGATTAATCATTCTTGTCTTGGTCATGTCACCTGTCCTGTTCTGTTGTCCACTCAGTGTGTGTGCAGTAGAGCCTGGTACAGTGTTGGCAGATGTAGGGGGGCTCCAAATTTGGAGGTTTTTAAAGGCCTTGGTGAGAGTTAGGGACGCCAAAAAAAAAATTGTTTAGCACATCTAAAGGTCTTATTTTGGCCATCCTCATGCTAGAATCTTGGGTCCAACACACCCTGAGATGGGGTGCATTAAAGCATGTTTTGTTATGTGCCTTCCAGTTAACTCCAACTTGTGGTGACCATATCATAGGGCTTTCTTGGTAAGATTTATTCAGACGAGGAGTGCTCCGATTCTATAGTTTGGAAGCTATTCCCACCAGTATGAGTTCAAAGACCTCTAGACTGCATACATAAAACTCAGTAACACACAAAAATCATAAACAGATCACTGTCCTAGGAGGAAAGTACTGATAGAAAAATAGCATAAGAACAAAGTATGAGGATGTCTGTTGTGTCTTCTCCTAAGACGGAGACAGAGTGACTTGCCCAAGATCACCCAGTGGGTTTCCATGACTGAGCAGGGATTTGAACCCTGGTCTCCCGGAGTCCTTATCCAACACTGAAACCATTACACCACAATGGCTCATCCCCAAGATGGCATCTTCCAGACTAAGGGCCCTATGGAGTCTTGTACAGAGAAAACCATAATCCAATACAGTGACTTAACAATCTTAAAAAGTGTTTGGCAACTGCATGTGCTATACATCTTACTATGTATGCATTGCTGGATTAAGGCATATTAAACTGTAAACTCTGTCACATGAAAGAAGCCCCATAGCATTACTAAAAATTAAAAAGATGAATTGCAGCATCTCTCTCTCTCTCTCTCTTTCTCTGCATGAGAGCCCCTCATAATCTGTGGCCCTAAACTGTAGTTTTACTGAGCTTGTCCTTAAATCTAGCACCAATTGGAGAGCATCAGGTTGCAAAGAAGGCCAACTTACTGTACAGTTACAGTAGAACAGTTTAATTATTGTCACATCCCAAATTTCATTCCTCATGCTCCGAAGGAGGCACAAATTGCCACATTTTATTTGTTCTCCCTTGTTGCCCCAGATAAAGTTGATAACAAGCTGCTGCAGCCGTGGTTTATTGTGCATACATCCAACCTGTTGGTTTAACTTACACATAAATACACAGTAGGCAGAGATGTGCCTCGGGCAATAGGCAATTGTTTAAATGGGACAGCACATTCCTTCTGCATACATTCCATTACAGCTCTGTTTACCAGAGAAGGAGGTGAATTTTGATCGGACAGTAAAACATCCTCAGGGGAGGGGAGGGAATATAACAATTCTACTAACTCAGCTAAAATGGTTGCTCCAATTTTTAACCTGAGAAATTTATATTTGTCCTTTCACTGAGGAGTTTTAACACCGTAGGTGAAGCAACCTTGTGTGTGAGGGGATATGCATGTGACTATCATATGCTCCTTCAGAAGATTAAGATTTTTTGAATAAATGGACTTACACTGCCCTCCACTGTCAGGAGGATATAAAAGAATCTGCTGAAAGGATAAATGGTCTAGCTAGATGATTGTTTGGAAAGAATTAGATGCACCTAAATGCACCAGACTCCACCTGATCTTGAAAACATAACAGGGTCAACCTGGTTAGTACTTGGATGGAAGGCCACCAACAAATATCAGGTAGTTGATTCTATGACTCTCTTAACTCCTTCATCCTTACAACAAATGAGTGAGGTAGGTCAGGTTCAAGTAGATTGGTCCTAGGCCACTTAGGCCCAGTACACACCACCAGGAAGCAACATCCTGGTGGCGATAGTAGGGCTTGGGAGCACACACCAACCACATGCTCCCGAGCCCTACTGCATGCAGACAGTGCCATAATTGCATGGCACTGCCCATATGGGGAGCATGTCTATGATGTGTGGGCGTCTGAGAGCTCACACATCTTCTGGAGGAAGGGCCATCATAGGGCTGCGTTGCAGACCTTATGACGGTGCAAAAAAGGAGCCACTCTAGGCAACTCCTTTTTTACTGCGTGGCAGTGCCGCGCCATTTGATTGCTGCGGTAACTCTGCGCAGCATACAGGGGCGGCATTTCTCCACCCATCTGTTTTGGGCCTTAGTCACTTTCATGGCTTTGTGGAGTATAGAACTCGATACCCGCTCTTTAATTACTGTCTCACACTGACCCTCGACACTGCTTCAAATGCTGCTGATTATATGACTGTGAGAGATGGAGAGAAATAATAATGCCTTTCTAGTCTGCCCAGGTCAGACCTCACCTGAAATCCTGTGTCCAGTTCTGGGCATCACAATTCAAGAAAGATGTGGAGCATGTCCAGAGGAGTGCAACCAACACAGTGGAAAGTCTGGAAACCACTAAATCCTGTGAGGAGTGGCTTAGGTAGGTTTAGCCTGGAGAAGAAAAAGTTAAGAGGTGACATGATCGCTGTCTTTCTTTAAATATCTGAAGGGATGTCATGCAGAAGATGGAGAAAGCTTGCTTATGCTGCTCTAGATACTTGGACATGGAGCAATGTATTCAAATTACAGGAAAAGAGATTCCACCTAAACATTAGAAACCTTTTCCTCTGTCATTCCCAAATTATGGAATAGCCTCCTGGAGGAGATTCAATGTATCATTAGCCTTGATTGCTTTAAAAAGGCAATCAAGACATATCTCTTCCGGCAGGCCTTCCCAGATTAATAATTTAGCAACCTTGTATTTAAACATTCGACAACTGTCCTAACTGCCTCTGCCTTGTATTTTTAATAATTGTTTTAATAACTGCTAATAATTTAACTGTATTTTATTGTGGATGGAAAGGTTAGGGAGGGTTTGGGATACAATAGTAAAAGTGACTATTGCATTTTATGGATGTTTTTACTGTTAGCTGCTTCAGTCTTCTGGAGAAGCAGGATGATGATTATTATTATTATTATTATTATTATTATTATTGAAAGAACTCTTCTACTGTAAGGCCTGTTTAACAAAGGAATGGACTGCCTCAGAGGACTGTGGCTCTCTATCTGTGTAGATTTTAAAGCAGAGGTTGGATGGATATCTTTCTGGAGTGCTGTGGTTGTGTATTCCGGCATGGCAGGAGGATGGACTACATGTGGTACCTTCCAACTTCTAAGATTGTATGAAAGCTGGACAATGAAGAAAGTGGGCTGCAAGAAAATTAACTCATTTGAAGCATGGTGCTGGAGGAGAGTTCTGTGGGTATCATGGCCTGTCAAGGGATGTATGAATAGGTCTAAAATCAAATCAGCCCTAGACTCTTCCTAGAAGCCAAAATATCTCAACTGAGATGACATGACCCACTGGTAAAGCTGAATGCAGCAGGAAAAGAAGAAAATTGCATTATGATTGGATTGCCTCCATCAAAAAATCCTCCAGTGGCCTGACTTTGTAAGACCTGAGCTGGGCTTTTAGGAACAGGGTCTCGTGGAGGTTTTTAATTTATAGTCAAAGCATAAATCAAATCCAACTGCATGGCAAAAAACAACAAATGTTTTCTTCCCCCACTTGTCTCTCCCACTGTCATGTTTTCTCTCCCCTATCTCTGAAGGTAAGCCCCTTGACTAAAGAGACATGTCTATTCTTGCAAATAAAGTTCTGCATGGCACTAGGCCAGTGTGGTGTAGTGGTTTGAGCATCGGACTACAACTCCAGAGACCAGCGTTTGATTCCCTGCTTGGCCACAGAAACCCACTGGGTCACCTTGGGTGAGTGACACACTCTCAGCCACCCTGAGTTTGCAATGCCTTGTACAGGCCTGAGTTTGCAAGGCCTGTGGACAACAACATGACTTGGGGGTCTCTCATTCATGGGGTCACCATCAGTTGAATCATAGAGAGTTGGAAGAGACCTCAAGGATCATTCAGCCCAACTCTTATTTGCCATGCACGAAGACACCATCAAAGCACTGTTGACAGATCCAGCCTCTGTTTAAAAACCTCCAAAGAAGGGGACTCCGCGCTCTCCAAGGCACCGACTTGCACTGTCCAATACCTCTTACTGCCAGGAAGTCCTTCATAAGGTGAAATCTCTTTTGCTCTATGTCCTTGTCTCTGCAGCAGCAGAAAACAAGCTTCCTCCATCCTCAGTAGGACACTCATTCAAATATTTAAAAAGGACTATAATATCATGGTGCTGGAGGATTATAATACTATAATCCTCCAGCACCATGCTTCAAATGAGTTAATTTTCTTGCAGTCCACTTTCTTAACCTTCTGTTCTCCAGGCTAAAGAAACACAGCGCCCTAAGCCACTCCTCATAGGGCTTGGTCATTTCCAGACTTTTCGTCATTTTGGTCACCCTCATCTGGTTGAAGTCAACTTGATGGCAATTAACAACAACAGGGACAATTGAACACGAGGATTCCATGTACTCCATCCTGAGGCCTAAATTGCAAATCCCTATGCGTTGGCATGGTGTAGTAGTGTTTGAGCATTGGACTATGGCTCCGGAGGCCAGGGTTCAATTCCCCACTTGGCCACAAAACCCACTGGGTAACCTTGGACAAGTCAAACACTCTCAACTTCAGGGGAAGGCAATGGCAAACCTCGTCTCAACAAATCTTGCCAAGAAAACCCCTTTATAGGTTCGTCTTAGGGTTGCCATAAATTGGAAATGACCTGAAGGTGCACAGCAACAATGACAAAGGCAGTATGCACACAATAAAGTAATGCAAAGTGATGGTTCCGTATTATTGATCCTCTTATTCTTTGGATGATGGCTTCCCCAACCTCCCTTTCTCCCAAGTCACTTAAACACTATATTGTATTGACTGGAGGTCCATTCCTTTCTATGAAAAACTTCCCCCTTTGGCCCCAAGGGAATTTTAAATAATCACATGTGCCCAGAAACCTTTGAGAATGGATGTGGGTTTTGGACCAGGCAATCTTTAACTTGCTGATGGGTGCACTGCTCTGGTTAACCTTTCAGTGATTAACAGGACCACCGTTTTAGCTGAACTTTGGCCTCTGGTTTAGAGCCAGACAAAGAGGAGGAGGAGGAGGAGGAGGAAGTCATTGGTATTGATGATGCAATGCCTGGGTTTAAAGTATTGGTTCACAAAACCTAGTCCCACTAACGTAAAGGATGCCAGTATTATCTGTTTTCTCACAATATGCTTCCTAACAGGGACAAGCAACAACCAGAACTGGGATGTTTCCCTAGGCTTCTCCGAGGGGGTGCTAAAAAGTTATCGGCCCAACCAAGAAGGGAATGACCTAAAGTCATGACAATTACATGCTATTCCACATATTCACCACAAAGATCAATGGACATGGCACATCATTTCTCAGGTTTAACCCTTCCAAAAAATACAGTTGCCCCTCCATATCCATAGATGCTTCATCCACAGATTCAACTAACCATGAATGTGTGTGTGTGTGTGTGTGTAGGTGGGATACAGACCGCCAAAATGTAGCATGGTGGTGGCGATTCTAGGGAGCGGGCACCAATCACACACTCCCTAACCCTAGGACGTACTCTGTACATCAAAATGGTGGCACCCTGTCTACATGGGCACCGCCATTTTGACATGACGGATGCGCTACGTCCAAACAGCGCGGCATGGGTGTCACATCCTGCTGCCCTTTCAGCAGCACCGGAAGGAGCTCCAAAATGGATCTCCTTTCACCGCGCGTATTGCTGGCGCGGCCTTTAAATGGCCACGCCAGCAATATGGAAGAGAAAGGGGCCAAGTGGCCCTTTTCTCTCTTTCCCCGCCGCTGTCGAGGTGTCCTTGGGGCATGAAGCCCCAAGGACGCCCCTTTCCAGGCCGCAGGGAAGTAGCGTTTTGCCGCTTCCCCGAGCCCTGGAGAAGCGGCAGATCAGGGCCTCCAGGGCTGCCACTGTGGCCACTCAGGCCCCAATCCGTTGGGGAAAGGGGCGGATGCAGGCCGCCCCAAATGGGCAGTCTGTATCCCACCATATATACCCAAAAGCAAACCTCAGTTTTGCCATTTTATATAAGGCAAAATGTTATATAAGTCAAAATATATTAGATGCTTCATCCACATATTCAACTATCCATGCCTTGAATGTATGTATGTATGTATGTATGTATGTATATATATCCAAAAGTAAACCTCAGTTTTGCCATTTTATATAAGACAAATTTTATATAAGGGAAACCATTTTACTGCCCAGCTGTATTTAGTAGGACTTGAGTGTCCATAGATTTTGGTATCCATGGGGGTGCCTGGAACCAAACTCCAGCAGATACCAATGACCCACTGCATTATTATTATTATTATTATTATTACCCCACTTTTCCCCAAAATTGGGACAGAAAGCGGCTTACAATTTAAGACCATTAAAAACATACAAAGATAGACATTTAAATAGGATTAAAACTCAGTAACAATCATCACCAATAAAATCGCAGCATGTATGCAGTGGTTTGAAAAAGTGATGGGGATGGCTCAAAGTAACGAAAGCAAACAATAGTTTTTATAGATCATTGGAAACTATTGTTATTTGTATCAAGGTGTTAATGAAGGAATGTGGGATAGTATTATGGTAAATATTTATGTAGAAAGAGAAAAACAGAAGACCAACAGAGGAGAAATAAAATTTTATTTCAGTTAGGAAATCAATTAAAGAATAGGCAGGAAGTTTTCAGTTATATGTTTTAAGGGGGGAGATCAATGTATACTGTGTCCAGTTCTAGGAGCCACGATCTAAAAGGGATGTTGAGAAACTGGAGCGTGTTCAGAGGAGGGCCACTAAATGGTTAAGGGTCTGGAAACTATGGCTTATGAGGTACAGCTTAGGGAGCTGGGTTTTAGCCTGGAGAAGAGAAGGTTAAGAGGTGATATGATAGCCCTGTTTAAATATTTGAAGGGATATCATATTGAGGAGGGAACAAGCTTGTTTTCTGCTGCTCCAGAGACTAGGACCTGGAACAATGGATGCAAGCTCCAGGAAAAGAGATTCCACCCCAACATTAGGAAAAACTTCATGATAGTAAGAGCTGTTCAAAAGTGGAAGTTGCTGCCTTTGAGTCTCCTTCTTTGGAGGTCTTTAAGCAGAGGCTAGATGGCCATCTGTCAGGGATTTTTTGATTGAGAATTCCTGCATGGCAGACTCGGGCTGGACTGCATGGCCCTTTGTGTCTCTTCCAACTCTGTGATTCTATAAATAAAGCAAGACTTGCTACCAGTGCAGGAAATGTCCAGTTTTGGAAGATTTCACCGGTGCCAAAGCGACTTTGATTTTCGTGGACTATGTAGAACCACATTGGTCAACAGGCCACAACCCTAGGGTCAAAGTTACTTTTGGAATACAAATCCAAACAAAAATCCATCAGTGCTACCTTTATTGGCCAACTAAAATGCACAATATACTTGTTGCAAGCTTTTGAAGCTCCGTGGGCTTCTTCACCAGGCAAGATGTTACAAACCAAACAGGAGAGAAAAGACAATTGAAGATATTAATCAGATGCCTGCATTAATTTCAGCCCTTAGTAAAGATGGTGTACTGGAGAGGATATATTTTGTGCAGACAGGCTCCTTCTCCTCCTGGCCCTGCAGCAATAGGGAGATTTTCACTGGCCAGGAAATTTAAAGTCCATTTGCATCTCAAGAGGGACTCTTCTTTTGCAATCCAATCTGCCTCCATTCTTGTTAAGGCCACAGGCCTCTTTGTAGGCAGAGGACAATGGATTCCTCATGAAGTCTACATGTTTTTGCATCAGGAACATTTCAGTGGTGTAGAGGTAAAACATGCAAATTGGGTCCACATTTCAAAAGAAGAAAAATTGTGGTTGAAGCCCCACTCCACAGATTCTTTGTGGTTCCCTGTTGCAGCTACAATGTGGTATCTCACAATACAGAAAACATGCAGTGGCAGCTGTGTTGACCATTTAAAAAATACAAATAAAAATCCATTAGTGGTACCTTTATTAGCTAACCGAAATGCCCAATATACTTGTTGCAAGCTTTTGAAGCTCCATGGGCTTCTTCATCAGGCAAGAAGAAGAGGATCCATTGGATTCCAAATTTAACACTGGAAAATTTCTGTGCTGCCCCCTTCCCTTGATGATAATAACAAATAAAATAGTTTTTATTTCTTTCCTGCCTCTCCTCAAAGCTCCATGCTAGTTTTGCTTCTTGGTGAATCCATCCCTGGCTCCTCCAGACTAGTGATTTCAAGCAATTTATATTGCATCTTGAAGCTTCTCCGTCAACATGCTCAATCCTAACTTACAAAAAATAAACTTCAATAGAAAGCTGGCACATTTTGTTTATTTGTGAGTGTCTTGCTTGTGACATGAATTGAGACCATAGAGGCTGGTGTGAAACCATTTTCTTTCAGTTCCCCCAGATCTCTTTCCAGATTGTGGCACCACGTCTCCTTCAGCTTCTTTCCAAACACTTCCTTCTCACAGCTGGGCTGCTTTTGTTCCCTGAAATTATCAGAAACACACACAATTATCAAAACACGCACCACACACACATACAGACTATGTTGTCATGAGGTTCTTAGTGCACAAACCCTGTCTATTCATTAGAATGGAAGTATACGAAATAGGAAAAGATAGACAGAGGAGATGAAATACAACCTTCCTAGAGAGCTGTTCTTTCAGGTGAAAAAGGAAACCCGTGTGCTTTTCTTTGCAGTTTCCCCACTATCTCAGGGCTCCTGTGTCCCAAATCCCAGGGAATGTGGAGGGAGCACTGTCTGTGAAAGAGGAAAAGGCAGAAAGAGGAGAGGAGAAGAGAGCTGCATTGGGAGGAAAGCAGGGCTCCGCAGGGACTTGAACCCCGTCCTGGAAACCAGGAGTGCCAACCACCAGCGCCTTTTGCTTTTTTTCTGGCAATGCAACAAGGAGAAAAGCAAAACCTGAGAGAACACAGAAGTGTTCACTCAGGAAAAAGAAAACCTGACAGAGTTAAAACAAGAACATTTGAGCCATAAAGCTTCAAATGTTTCAGGTATTCATTTTTTGCAACCTAAAAACACTCATGAAATCTTGCAGAAACCTCCTTATTGACATCATCACTGCCTTTAAGATGCATCCTAGAGATTGGTTTTGTTAGGGATCTCTTCCTAACATACTGTTGTTGGTATTTGTTGAGCCTTGCTCTTAAAATACAGAAAAGATAACTTACCTGATCATCCAACCGCAATGGGAACAGGTCTGGGATGATTTCAGACAAACGGTTGTGTGGATTCTTCATAGGAACTGCTATAACCCAAGAAAAGGAGAGAAAACCCCCATACAAACACACTGGGGATGCGTTCCCACTATGAAATAAAGCGAATCGCCAATTGGTTTAAATGACCATAATTCTCATTTGAAACCGGTTCCTGTCGTAATGTGATTGATTCCTGTCATGACACAGCGAGGCAAACTCAAAACACCCAGTTTTTCCTGACACTAGTTTCCAGCAATTCTTTTGGAAAGAATCGATTCTGGAGCATGTTCATCATGTGGAAATGATGTCGGATCTGAAATCGCATTATTCTGGAGAGGAGGGACAATAGCAGAGGGGCTGGCCAAGGAGTGTCACCCACCCAGCCTTCTTCTTGCTTGAAATACGCTATTTGTTCAAGTCTACCAAACGCATGGCTTGGCTTCGATTTTCCCATCGAATCGGCTATAAGCTAATCGATGTGAATGCGGTGGGCATGAACATTTCTCTATGTATTTATAGAGGTAAGGTGACAGTGTGATCCTATTTGTGGGGGTCTGAATTTTTAAAATTTTAATAATATGATCGATTACACGTTTTTTCGATGTACAGCAAAAATAGCACAAGCGATCAAGGGCTCTCCATGGTAGAATTTCTTTGTCCTTTGGCAAGCATTAATCTTGGGTGCCTACAGTAGAAGGCGCGGGGGGAGGGGGCAAAGGTGTTATTTATAGATGTTTTCAGGGGGAGTGTTAATGACAGCATATGCGATACAGGGGCTAATGGGGAGATGGGCATAGAGACCATTTTGATCAGCCTTTTGTTCATTCCTACAGGAAGAGACGGTGTTACCAGCTGGGTAAGGGATGCTGATGTCTATAGTTACCTATGCCCACCCACCTTTGTGCCCTTTGTGCCCATCCTCAAACTCCTGGCATAGCGCCATTTTTAAATGCCTTACATGCGAAGCGGGTTTTTGGATTTGTAGCCCAGGTGCAATTTAATTCTGAAGGGAGGCGCTATTTCTTCTTGGTCTGCTTTTCCATGGAGGAGACCAAAGATTTGGTAGCAATTAGAGCGAAGAGGTGGTGCAGATGCCACTCAATAAAAATCACCGCAATATAGATGTGTATGAAAGAATCGCAGCTAAGTTTTGAGCCAAAAGGCATGATAGGACAGGATCAGAAAGTTGAACAAAGGCCAAAGCAATGAAGTAGAACTTTAAGAAGGCAAACCAGCTAGCAAACAGGAGATGGGCTGGACCAGTAACCATGCCGTATTTTTTTTTTCAGCTGAAGGAGATCTTTGCTGGCTTTTCTAGTGTAGAAACAAAATGGGTAACTTCTGCAATGGATGTTGTGATAGTGTAGGGAGGTGCTGCTCCTCAGGACCCCTGCATGGCGCACTGACATTTGCAGCCAGCGCAGGGCTCCGAGGAGCTCTTTTCGGAAGGTACGTTTCACAAGGGAGGTCCTCCTCCACAGGAAAAAACTAGTTCTGGCCCCAGTGAAAAAGACCTACCTGGACCTGCAACGTTTGACGCACTGGAGAAACTATGTTGTAATGACAACAGTCTGCTCCTCCGATCATTTGCGGAAATCCCAGAGCTTCAAAACCAGCCATCATCTGCAAGGGCAGTGTAAAAGCGCAAAATGGTAATTAGTAATGTTCATTCTAAATCAATTACAATTACAATGCAGAAGAAGGCAGGAAAGCAAAGCAGTTATCATACAGATGAACAGATACTGAAAGTAACAATAAGAAAGCAACTAAATGCAACTACAAAGTAACAAACAGCAAACTGAAACTGTGCAACAAATAACAGGATACTGTAAGGTCAAATCGCAGAAAATGGCATATCTTACTATAGTCTCCAAGGTAAACAGTTTTCTTCATGAACATCAATTCCATGACATTAACCAGTTGTATTATGCCTTTGCAGGCTGTGGACTTCCCAACACCGAAAAATGTAGCAATAGTACATAGGAGCCTCGTCTGCTTCTCGTCCTCATCCACTAATCTTTTTCTTTATCTCCGTCTGCTTCTCGTCCTCGTGCGCTGTCCTCGTTCTCCGTCCTCGTCTGCTTCTCGTCCTCGTCCGCTGTCCTCCTTCTCCGTCCTTGTCTGCTTCTCGTTCTCATCTGCTGATCTCTCTCTCTATCTCCATCTGCTTCTCGTCCTCATCCAATGTCCCCCTTCTCCGTCCTCGTCTGCTTCTCGTCCTCGTGCGCTGTCCTCGTTCTCCGTCCTCGTCTGCTTCTCGTCCTCGTCCGCTGTCCTCCTTCTCCGTCCTTGTCTGCTTCTCGTTCTCATCTGCTGATCTCTCTCTCTATCTCCATCTGCTTCTCGTCCTCATCCAATGTCCCCCTTCTCCGTCCTCGTCTGCTTCTCGTCCTCGTCCGCTGATCTCCCTACCTACCTCCATCTGCTTCTCCTCCTCGTTAGCTATCTTCGTTCTCTGTCCTCGTCTGCTTCTTGTTCTCATCCGCTGATCTCCCACTCTAGCTCCGTCTGCTTTTTGTCCTCGTCCGTTGTCCTCGTTCTCCATCCTCATCTGCTTCTTGTCCTCGTCCGCTGATATCTCTCTCTCTCTCTCTTTCTCTCTCTCTCTTTCTCTCTCTCTCTCACTCTGTCTGCAACTCATCTTGGTCCAGTGTTCAAGTTCTCCGTCCTCGTCTGCTTCTAATCCTCATCTGCTAATCTCCCGCTCTATCACCATCTGCTGCTACTTTATCAGGGGGAACTTTTTAGCAAATTGCCATTTCAAACATTATTTTAATAAGACTAATAGGCTCCACAAACAGCGTCGCTGACCAGACACTTCTCTAGTTCGTGGCTTTTCACTCCGCCATCTTACTGGACGTCCCTTGAGCCTGGATGCCCATGACTCAGGAGTGTATTTGCACATCTTACAATTATCCATCATCTGCATCCATTCCTTGAGACGTCAGATCAGCCTGGACTCCTTTCTGAGCGCGGATGGGCAAGTATCAGCAGTGCCCAGGACTGCATTTGAAACTTTTTACACTTGCTGCCATGGCGGCACTGTCCGGCATTCCTTATGGTGCTGCATCATCTGGATACAGCACCAAGAGAGCGCTGTGCTTGAAATGTCAGATCTCCCTGGACTTCTCTCAGGGCCTGGACGCCCATGACTCAGAAGTTGAAAGGAGAGCATTTGCACATGCTAAAATCATGTGCCATCTGAGTCCATTCCTTGAGACTTAAGATCTGCTGGGACTTCTCTCTGAGCCTGGATGCCCATGGCTCAGGAGGTGCCAGGAGCGGATTTTCACGTCCTAAAATCATGTGCCGTCTGAGCCAATTCCTTGAGACTTCAGGTCTGACTGGACTTCTCTCTGAGCCTGGACGCCCATGACTCAGTAATTGCCAGGAGCGGATTTACGCATCCTAAAATCATGTGCCGTCTGAGTACATTCCTTGAGACTTCAGATCTGACTGGACTTCTCTCTGAGCCTGGACGCCCATGACTCAGTAGTTGCCAGGAGCGTATTTGTGCATCGTAAAATCATGTGCCCTCTGAGTCCATTCCTTGAGACTTCAGATCTGACTGGACTTCTCTCTGAGCCTGGATGCCCATGACTCAGTATTTGACAGGAGTGTATTTCCACATCTTCAAATCATGTACCGTCTCAGTCCATTCCTTGAGACTTCAGATCTGACTGGACTTCCCTCTGAGCCTGGACGCCCATGACTCAGTAGTTGTCAGGAGCGTATTTGCGCATCGTAAAATCATGTGCCCTCTGAGTCCATTCCATGAGACTTCAGATCTAACTGGACTTCTCTCTGACCTTGGACGCCCATGACTCAGTAGTTGCCAGGAGCGTATCTGCACATTGTAAAATCATCTGCCCTCTGAGTCCATTCCTTGAGACTTCAGATCTGACTGGACTTCTCTCTGAGCCTGGACACCCATGACTCAGTAGTTGCCAGGAGCGTATTTGCGCATCTTAAAATCATGTGCCCTCTGAGTCCATTCCATGAGACTTCAGATCTAACTGGACTTCTCTCTGAGCTTGGACGCCCATGATTCAGTAGTTGCCAGGAGCGTATCTGCGCATTGTAAAATCATCTGCCCTCTGAGTCCATTCCTTGAGACTTCAGATCTGACTGGACTTCTCTCTGAGCCTGGACGCCCATGACTCAGTAGTTGCCAGGAGCGTATTTGCGCATCCTAAAATCATGTGCCCTCTGAGTCCATTCCTTGAGACTTCAGATCTGACTAGACTTCTCTCTGAGCCTGGACGCCCATGACTCAGTAGTTGCCAGGAGCGTATTTGCGCATCCTAAAATCATGTGCCCTCTGAGTCCATTTCTTGAGACTTCAGATCTGACTGGACGTCTCTCTGAGCTTGGACGCCCATGATTCAGTAGTTGCCAGGAGCGTATCTGCGCATTGTAAAATCATCTGCCCTCTGAGTCCATTCCTTGAGACTTCAGATCTGACTGGACTTCTCTCTGAGCCTGGACGCCCATGACTCAGGAGTTGCCAGGAGCGTATTTGTGCATCGGAAAATCATGTGCCCTCTGAGTCAATTCCTTGAGACTTGAGATCTAACTGGATTTCTCTCTGAGCCTGGACGCCCATGACTCAGTAGTTGCCAGGAGCGTATTTGCGCATCGTAAAATCATGTGCCCTCTGAGTTCATTTCTTGAGACTTCAGATCTGACTGGACTTCTCTCTGAGCCTGGACGCCCATGACTCAGTAGTTGCCATGAGCGTATTTGCGCATCCTAAAATCATGTGCCCTCTGAGTCCATTCCATGAGACTTCAGATCTAACTGGACTTCTCTCTGAGCCTGGACGCCCATGACTCAGTAGTTGCCAGGAGCGTATTTGCGCATCTTAAAATCATGTGCCCTCTGAGTCCATTCCATGAGACTTCAGATCTAACTGGACTTCTCTCTGAGCTTGGACGCCCATGACTCAGTAGTTGCCAGGAGCGTATCTGCGCATTGTAAAATCATCTGCCCTCTGAGTCCATTCCTTGAGACTTCAGATCTGACTGGACTTCTCTCTGAGCCTGGATGCCCATGACTCAGTATTTGACAGGAGTGTATTTCCACATCTTCAAATCATGTACCGTCTCAGTCCATTCCTTGAGACTTCAGATCTGACTGGACTTCTCTCTGAGCCTGGACGCCCATGACTCAGTAGTTGCCAGGAGCGTATTTGCGCATCGTAAAATCATGTGCCCTCTGAGTCCATTCCATGAGACTTCAGATCTAACTGGACTTCTCTCTGACCTTGGACGCCCATGACTCAGTAGTTGCCAGGAGCGTATCTGCGCATTGTAAAATCATCTGCCATCTGAGTCCATTCCTTGAGACTTCAGATCTGACTGGACTTCTCTCTGAGCCTGGACGCCCATGACCCAGTAGTTGCCAGGAGCGTATTTGCGCATCGTAAAATCATGTGCCCTCTGAGTCCATTCCTTGAGACTTCAGATCTGACTGGACTTCTCTCTGAGCCTGGACGCCCATGGCTCAGTAGTTGCCAGGAGCGTATTTGCGCATCGTAAAATCATGTGCCCTCTGAGTCCATTCCTTGAGACTTCAGATCTGACTGGACTTCTCTCTGAGCCTGGACGCCCATGACCCAGTAGTTGCCAGGAGCGTATTTACGCATCCTAAAATCATGTGCCCTCTGAGTCCATTCCTTGAGACTTCAGATCTGACTGGACTTCTCTCTGAGCCTGGACGCCCATGACTCAGTAGTTGCCAGGAGCGTATTTGCGCATCGTAAAATCATGTGCCCTCTGAGTCTATTCCTTGAGACTTCAGATCTGACTGGACTTCTCTCTGAGCCTGGACGCCCATGACTCAGTAGTTGCCAGGAGCGTATTTGTGCATCCTAAAATCATGTGCCCTCTGAGTCCATTCCTTGAGACTTCAGATCTGACTAGACTTCTCTCTGAGCCTGGACGCCCATGACTCAGTAGTTGCCAGGAGCGTATTTGCGCATCGTAAAATCATGTGCCCTCTGAGTCCATTCCTTGAGACTTCAGATCTGACTGGACTTCTCTCTGAGCCTGGACGCCCATGACTCAGTAGTTGCCAGGAGCGTATTTGTGCATCGTAAAATCATGTGCCCTCTCAGTCCATTCCTTGAGACTTCAGATCTGACTGGACTTCTCACTGAGCCTGGATGCCCATGACTCAGTATTTGACAGGAGCGTATTTCCACATCTTCAAATCATGTACCGTCTCAGTCCATTCCTTGAGACTTCAGATCTGACTGGACTTCCCTCTGAGCCTAGACGCCCATGACTCAGTAGTTGTCAGGAGCGTATTTGCGCATCGTAAAATCATGTGCCCTCTGAGTCCATTCCATGAGACTTCAGATCTAACTGGACTTCTCTCTGACCTTGGACGCCCATGACTCAGTAGTTGCCAGGAGCGTATCTGCGCATTGTAAAATCATCTGCCCTCTGAGTCCATTCCTTGAGACTTCAGATCTGACTGGACTTCTCTCTGAGCCTGGACACCCATGACTCAGTAGTTGCCAGGAGCGTATTTGCGCATCTTAAAATCATGTGCCCTCTGAGTCCATTCCATGAGACTTCAGATCTAACTGGACTTCTCTCTGAGCTTGGACGCCCATGATTCAGTAGTTGCCAGGAGCGTATCTGCGCATTGTAAAATCATCTGCCCTCTGAGTCCATTCCTTGAGACTTCAGATCTGACTGGACTTCTCTCTGAGCCTGGACGCCCATGACTCAGTATTTGCCAGGAGCGTATTTGCGCATCCTAAAATCATGTGCCCTCTGAGTCCATTCCTTGAGACTTCAGATCTGACTGGACTTCTCTCTGAGCCTGGACGCCCATGACTCAGTAGTTGCCAGGAGCGTATTTGCGCATCCTAAAATCATGTGCCCTCTGAGTCCATTCCTTGAGACTTCAGATCTGATTAGACTTCTCTCTGACCCTGGACGCCCATGACTCAGTAGTTGCCAGGAGCGTATTTGCGCATCCTAAAATCATGTGCCCTCTGAGTCCATTCCTTGAGACTTCAGATCTGACTGGACTTCTCTCTGAGCCTGGACGCCCATGACTCAGTAGTTGCCAGGAGCGTATTTGTGCATCGTAAAATCATGTGCCCTCTCAGTCCATTCCTTGAGACTGCAGATCTGACTGGACTTCTCTCTGAGCCTGGATGCCCATGACTCAGTATTTGACAGGAGCGTATTTCCACATCTTCAAATCATGTACCGTCTCAGTCCATTCCTTGAGACTTCAGATCTGACTGGACTTCCCTCTGAGCCTGGACGCCCATGACTCAGTAGTTGTCAGGAGCGTATTTGCGCATCGTAAAATCATGTGCCCTCTGAGTCCATTCCATGAGACTTCAGATCTAACTGGACTTCTCTCTGACCTTGGACGCCCATGACTCAGAAGTTGCCAGGAGCGTATTTGCGCATCGTAAAGTCATGTGCCCTCTGAGTCCATTCCTTGAGACTTCAGATCTGACTGGACTTCTCTCTGAGCCTGGACGCCCATGACTCAGTAGTTGCCAGGAGCGTATTTGCGCATCGTAAAATCATGTGCCCTCTGAGTCCATTCCTTGAGACTTCAGATCTGACTGGACTTCTCTCTGAGCCTGGACGCCCATGACTCAGTAGTTGCCAGGAGCGTATTTGTGCATCGTAAAATCATGTGCGCTCTGAGTCCATTCCTTGAGACTTCAGATCTGACTGGACTTCTCTCTGAGCCTGGACGCCCATGACTCAGTGTTTGCCAGGAGCGTATTTGCGCATCCTAAAATCATGTGCCCTCTGAGTCCATTCCTTGAGACTTCAGATCTGACTGGACTTCTCTCTGAGCCTGGACGCCCATGACTCAGTAGTTGCCAGGAGCGTATTTGCGCATCCTAAAATCATGTGCCCTCTGAGTCCATTCCTTGAGACTTCAGATCTGACTAGACTTCTCTCTGAGCCTGGACGCCCATGACTCAGTAGTTGCCAGGAGCGTATTTGCGCATCCTAAAATCATGTGCCTTCTGAGTCCATTTCTTGAGACTTCAGATCTGACTGGACTTCTCTCTGAGCTTGGACGCCCATGATTCAGTAGTTGCCAGGAGCGTATCTGCGCATTGTAAAATCATCTGCCCTCTGAGTCCATTCCTTGAGACTTCAGATCTGACTGGACTTCTCTCTGAGCCTGGACGCCCATGACTCAGGAGTTGCCAGGAGCGTATTTGTGCATCGGAAAATCATGTGCCCTCTGAGTCAATTCCTTGAGACTTGAGATCTAACTGGATTTCTCTCTGAGCCTGGACGCCCATGACTCAGTAGTTGCCAGGAGCGTATTTGCGCATCGTAAAATCATGTGCCCTCTGAGTCCATTTCTTGAGACTTCAGATCTGACTGGACTTCTCTCTGAGCCTGGACGCCCATGACTCAGTAGTTGCCAGGAGCGTATTTGCGCATCCTAAAATCATGTGCCCTCTGAGTCCATTCCATGAGACTTCAGATCTAACTGGACTTCTCTCTGAGCCTGGACGCCCATGACTCAGTAGTTGCCAGGAGCGTATTTGCGCATCTTAAAATCATGTGCCCTCTGAGTCCATTCCATGAGACTTCAGATCTAACTGGACTTCTCTCTGAGCTTGGACGCCCATGACTCAGTAGTTGCCAGGAGCGTATCTGCGCATTGTAAAATCATCTGCCCTCTGAGTCCATTCCTTGAGACTTCAGATCTAACTGGACTTCTCTCTGAGCCTGGATGCCCATGACTCAGTATTTGACAGGAGTGTATTTCCACATCTTCAAATCATGTACCGTCTCAGTCCATTCCTTGAGACTTCAGATGTGACTGGACTTCTCTCTGAGCCTGGACGCCCATGACTCAGTAGTTGCCAGGAGCGTATTTGCGCATCGTAAAATCATGTGCCCTCTGAGTCCATTCCATGAGACTTCAGATCTAACTGGACTTCTCTATGACCTTGGACGCCCATGACTCAGTAGTTGCCAGGAGCGTATCTGCGCATTGTAAAATCATCTGCCCTCTGAGTCCATTCCTTGAGACTTCAGATCTGACTGGACTTCTCTCTGAGCCTGGACGCCCATGACCCAGTAGTTGCCAGGATCGTATTTGCGCATCGTAAAATCATGTGCCCTCTGAGTCCATTCCTTGAGACTTCAGATCTGACTGGACTTCTCTCTGAGCCTGGACGCCCATGGCTCAGTAGTTGCCAGGAGCGTATTTGTGCATCGTAAAATCATGTGCCCTCTGAGTCCATTCCTTGAGACTTCAGATCTGACTGGACTTCTCTCTGAGCCTGGACGCCCATGACCCAGTAGTTGCCAGGAGCGTATTTACGCATCCTAAAATCATGTGCCCTCTGAGTCCATTCCTTGAGACTTCAGATCTGACTGGACTTCTCTCTGAGCCTGGACGCCCATGACTCAGTAGTTGCCAGGAGCGTATTTGCGCATCCTAAAATCATGTGCCCTCTGAGTCCATTCCTTGAGACTTCAGATCTGACTGGACTTCTCTCTGAGCCTGGACGCCCATGACTCAGTAGTTGCCAGGAGCGTATTTGTGCATCGTAAAATCATGTGCGCTCTGAGTCCATTCCTTGAGACTTCAGATCTGACTGGACTTCTCTCTGAGCCTGGACGCCCATGACTCAGTATTTGCCAGGAGCATATTTGCGCATCCTAAAATCATGTGCCCTCTGAGTCCATTCCTTGAGACTTCAGATCTGACTGGACTTCTCTCTGAACCTGGACGCCCATGACTCAGTAGTTGCCAGGAGCGTATTTGCGCATCCTAAAATCATGTGCCCTCTGAGTCCATTCCTTGAGACTTCAGATCTGACTAGACTTCTCTCTGAGCCTGGACGCCCATGACTCAGTAGTTGCCAGGAGCGTATTTGCGCATCCTAAAATCATGTGCCCTCTGAGTCCATTCCTTGAGACTTCAGATCTGACTGGACTTCTCTCTGAGCCTGGACGCCCATGACTCAGTAGTTGCCAGGAGCGTATTTGTGCATCGTAAAATCATGTGCCCTCTCAGTCCATTCCTTGAGACTTCAGATCTGACTGGACTTCTCTCTGAGCCTGGATGCCCATGACTCAGTATTTGACAGGAGCGTATTTCCACATCTTCAAATCATGTACCGTCTCAGTCCATTCCTTGAGACTTCAGATCTGACTGGACTTCCCTCTGAGCCTGGACGCCCATGACTCAGTAGTTGTCAGGAGCGTATTTGCGCATCGTAAAATCATGTGCCCTCTGAGTCCATTCCTTGAGACTTCAGATCTGACTGGACTTCTCTCTGAGCCTGGACGCCCATGACTCAGTAGTTGCCAGGAGCGTATTTGCGCATCCTAAAATCATGTGCCCTCTGAGTCCATTCCTTGAGACTTCAGATCTGACTGGACTTCTATGTGAACCTGGACGCCCATGACTCAGTAGTTGCCACGAGCGTATCTGCGCATCGTAAAATCATGTGCCCTCTGAGTCCATTCCTTGAGACTTCAGATCTTACTGGACTTTTCTCTGGGGCTGGACGCCCATGACTCATTAATTGCCAGGAGCGTATTTGCGCATCGTAAAATCATGTGCCCTCTGAGTTCATTCCTTGAGACTTCAGATCTGACTGGACTTCTCTCTGAGCCTGGTCGCCCATGACTCAGTAGTTGCCAGGAGCGTATTTGTGCATCGTAAAATCATGTGCCCTCTGAGTCCATTCCATGAGACTTCAGATCTAACTGGACTTCTCTCTGAGCCTGGACGCCCATGACTCAGTAGTTGCCAGGAGCGTATTTGCGCATCTTAAAATCATGTGCCCTCTGAGTCCATTCCATGAGACTTCAGATCTAACTGGACTTCTCTCTGAGCTTGGACGCCCATGACTCAGTAGTTGCCAGGAGCGTATCTGCGCATTGTAAAATCATCTGCCCTCTGAGTCCATTCCTTGAGACTTCAGATCTGACTGGACTTCTCTCTGAGCCTGGACGCCCATGACTCAGTTGTTGCCAGGAGCGTATGTGCGCATCGTAAAATCATGTGCCCTCTGAGTCCATTCCTTGAGACTTCAGATCTGACTGGACTTCTCTCTGACCTTGGACGCCCATGACTCAGTAGTTGCCAGGAGCGTATCTGCGCATTGTAAAATCATCTGCCCTCTGAGTCCATTCCTTGAGACTTCAGATCTGACTGGACTTCTCTCTGAGCCTGGACACCCATGACTCAGTAGTTGCCAGGAGCGTATTTGCGCATCTTAAAATCATGTGCCCTCTGAGTCCATTCCATGAGACTTCAGATCTAACTGGACTTCTCTCTGAGCTTGGACGCCCATGATTCAGTAGTTGCCAGGAGCGTATCTGCGCATTGTAAAATCATCTGCCCTCTGAGTCCATTCCTTGAGACTTCAGATCTGACTGGACTTCTCTCTGAGCCTGGACGCCCATGACTCAGTAGTTGCCAGGAGCGTATTTGCGCATCCTAAAATCATGTGCCCTCTGAGTCCATTCCTTGAGACTTCAGATCTGACTAGACTTCTCTCTGAGCCTGGACACCCATGACTCAGTAGTTGCCAGGAGCGTATTTGCGCATCCTAAAATCATGTGCCCTCTGAGTCCATTTCTTGAGAGTTCAGATTTGACTGGACTTCTCTCTGAGCTTGGACGCCCATGATTCAGTAGTTGCCAGGAGCGTATCTGCGCATTGTAAAATCATCTGCCCTCTGAGTCCATTCCTTGAGACTTCAGATCTGACTGGACTTCTCTCTGAGCCTGGACGCCCATGACTCAGGAGTTGCCAGGAGCGTATTTGTGCATCGGAAAATCATGTGCCCTCTGAGTCAATTCCTTGAGACTTGAGATCTAACTGGATTTCTCTCTGAGCCTGGACGCCCATGACTCAGTAGTTGCCAGGAGCGTATTTGCGCATCGTAAAATCATGTGCCCTCTGAGTTCATTTCTTGAGACTTCAGATCTGACTGGACTTCTCTCTGAGCCTGGACGCCCATGACTCAGTAGTTGCCAGGAGCGTATTTGCGCATCCTAAAATCATGTGCCCTCTGAGTCCATTCCATGAGACTTCAGATCTAACTGGACTTCTCTCTGAGCCTGGACGCCCATGACTCAGTAGTTGCCAGGAGCGTATTTGCGCATCTTAAAATCATGTGCCCTCTGAGTCCATTCCATGAGACTTCAGATCTAACTGGACTTCTCTCTGAGCTTGGACGCCCATGACTCAGTAGTTGCCAGGAGCGTATCTGCGCATTGTAAAATCATCTGCCCTCTGAGTCCATTCCATGAGACTTCAGATCTAACTGGACTTCTCTCTGAGCTTGGACGCCCATGACTCAGTAGTTGCCAGGAGCGTATCTGCGCATTATAAAATCATCTGCCCTCTGAGTCCATTCCTTGAGACTTCAGATCTGACTGGACTTCTCTCTGAGCCTGGACGCCCATGACTCAGTTGTTGCCAGGAGCGTATGTGCGCATCGTAAAATCATGTGCCCTCTGAGTCCATTCCTTGAGACTTCAGATCTGACTGGACTTCTCTCTGACCTTGGACGCCCATGACTCAGTAGTTGCCAGGAGCGTATCTGCGCATTGTAAAATCATCTGCCCTCTGAGTCCATTCCTTGAGACTTCAGATCTGACTGGACTTCTCTCTGAGCCTGGACACCCATGACTCAGTAGTTGCCAGGAGCGTATTTGCGCATCTTAAAATCATGTGCCCTCTGAGTCCATTCCATGAGACTTCAGATCTAACTGGACTTCTCTCTGAGCTTGGACGCCCATGATTCAGTAGTTGCCAGGAGCGTATCTGCGCATTGTAAAATCATCTGCCCTCTGAGTCCATTCCTTGAGACTTCAGATCTGACTGGACTTCTCTCTGAGCCTGGACGCCCATGACTCAGTAGTTGCCAGGAGCGTATTTGCGCATCCTAAAATCATGTGCCCTCTGAGTCCATTCCTTGAGACTTCAGATCTGACTAGACTTCTCTCTGAGCCTGGACACCCATGACTCAGTAGTTGCCAGGAGCGTATTTGCGCATCTTAAAATCATGTGCCCTCTGAGTCCATTTCTTGAGACTTCAGATCTGACTGGACTTCTCTCTGAGCTTGGACGCCCATGACCCAGTAGTTGCCAGGATCGTATTTGCGCATCGTAAAATCATGTGCCCTCTGAGTCCATTCCTTGAGACTTCAGATCTGACTGGACTTCTCTCTGAGCCTGGACGCCCATGGCTCAGTAGTTGCCAGGAGCGTATTTGTGCATCGTAAAATCATGTGCCCTCTGAGTCCATTCCTTGAGACTTCAGATCTGACTGGACTTCTCTCTGAGCCTGGACGCCCATGACCCAGTAGTTGCCAGGAGCGTATTTACGCATCCTAAAATCATGTGCCCTCTGAGTCCATTCCTTGAGACTTCAGATCTGACTGGACTTCTCTCTGAGCCTGGACGCCCATGACTCAGTAGTTGCCAGGAGCGTATTTGCGCATCCTAAAATCATGTGCCCTCTGAGTCCATTCCTTGAGACTTCAGATCTGACTGGACTTCTCTCTGAGCCTGGACGCCCATGACTCAGTAGTTGCCAGGAGCGTATTTGTGCATCGTAAAATCATGTGCGCTCTGAGTCCATTCCTTGAGACTTCAGATCTGACTGGACTTCTCTCTGAGCCTGGACGCCCATGACTCAGTATTTGCCAGGAGCATATTTGCGCATCCTAAAATCATGTGCCCTCTGAGTCCATTCCTTGAGACTTCAGATCTGACTGGACTTCTCTCTGAACCTGGACGCCCATGACTCAGTAGTTGCCAGGAGCGTATTTGCGCATCCTAAAATCATGTGCCCTCTGAGTCCATTCCTTGAGACTTCAGATCTGACTAGACTTCTCTCTGAGCCTGGACGCCCATGACTCAGTAGTTGCCAGGAGCGTATTTGCGCATCCTAAAATCATGTGCCCTCTGAGTCCATTCCTTGAGACTTCAGATCTGACTGGACTTCTCTCTGAGCCTGGACGCCCATGACTCAGTAGTTGCCAGGAGCGTATTTGTGCATCGTAAAATCATGTGCCCTCTCAGTCCATTCCTTGAGACTTCAGATCTGACTGGACTTCTCTCTGAGCCTGGATGCCCATGACTCAGTATTTGACAGGAGCGTATTTCCACATCTTCAAATCATGTACCGTCTCAGTCCATTCCTTGAGACTTCAGATCTGACTGGACTTCCCTCTGAGCCTGGACGCCCATGACTCAGTAGTTGTCAGGAGCGTATTTGCGCATCGTAAAATCATGTGCCCTCTGAGTCCATTCCTTGAGACTTCAGATCTGACTGGACTTCTCTCTGAGCCTGGACGCCCATGACTCAGTAGTTGCCAGGAGCGTATTTGCGCATCCTAAAATCATGTGCCCTCTGAGTCCATTCCTTGAGACTTCAGATCTGACTGGACTTCTATGTGAACCTGGACGCCCATGACTCAGTAGTTGCCACGAGCGTATCTGCGCATCGTAAAATCATGTGCCCTCTGAGTCCATTCCTTGAGACTTCAGATCTTACTGGACTTTTCTCTGGGGCTGGACGCCCATGACTCATTAATTGCCAGGAGCGTATTTGCGCATCGTAAAATCATGTGCCCTCTGAGTTCATTCCTTGAGACTTCAGATCTGACTGGACTTCTCTCTGAGCCTGGTCGCCCATGACTCAGTAGTTGCCAGGAGCGTATTTGTGCATCGTAAAATCATGTGCCCTCTGAGTCCATTCCATGAGACTTCAGATCTAACTGGACTTCTCTCTGAGCCTGGACGCCCATGACTCAGTAGTTGCCAGGAGCGTATTTGCGCATCTTAAAATCATGTGCCCTCTGAGTCCATTCCATGAGACTTCAGATCTAACTGGACTTCTCTCTGAGCTTGGACGCCCATGACTCAGTAGTTGCCAGGAGCGTATCTGCGCATTGTAAAATCATCTGCCCTCTGAGTCCATTCCTTGAGACTTCAGATCTGACTGGACTTCTCTCTGAGCCTGGACGCCCATGACTCAGTTGTTGCCAGGAGCGTATGTGCGCATCGTAAAATCATGTGCCCTCTGAGTCCATTCCTTGAGACTTCAGATCTGACTGGACTTCTCTCTGACCTTGGACGCCCATGACTCAGTAGTTGCCAGGAGCGTATCTGCGCATTGTAAAATCATCTGCCCTCTGAGTCCATTCCTTGAGACTTCAGATCTGACTGGACTTCTCTCTGAGCCTGGACACCCATGACTCAGTAGTTGCCAGGAGCGTATTTGCGCATCTTAAAATCATGTGCCCTCTGAGTCCATTCCATGAGACTTCAGATCTAACTGGACTTCTCTCTGAGCTTGGACGCCCATGATTCAGTAGTTGCCAGGAGCGTATCTGCGCATTGTAAAATCATCTGCCCTCTGAGTCCATTCCTTGAGACTTCAGATCTGACTGGACTTCTCTCTGAGCCTGGACGCCCATGACTCAGTAGTTGCCAGGAGCGTATTTGCGCATCCTAAAATCATGTGCCCTCTGAGTCCATTCCTTGAGACTTCAGATCTGACTAGACTTCTCTCTGAGCCTGGACACCCATGACTCAGTAGTTGCCAGGAGCGTATTTGCGCATCCTAAAATCATGTGCCCTCTGAGTCCATTTCTTGAGAGTTCAGATTTGACTGGACTTCTCTCTGAGCTTGGACGCCCATGATTCAGTAGTTGCCAGGAGCGTATCTGCGCATTGTAAAATCATCTGCCCTCTGAGTCCATTCCTTGAGACTTCAGATCTGACTGGACTTCTCTCTGAGCCTGGACGCCCATGACTCAGGAGTTGCCAGGAGCGTATTTGTGCATCGGAAAATCATGTGCCCTCTGAGTCAATTCCTTGAGACTTGAGATCTAACTGGATTTCTCTCTGAGCCTGGACGCCCATGACTCAGTAGTTGCCAGGAGCGTATTTGCGCATCGTAAAATCATGTGCCCTCTGAGTTCATTTCTTGAGACTTCAGATCTGACTGGACTTCTCTCTGAGCCTGGACGCCCATGACTCAGTAGTTGCCAGGAGCGTATTTGCGCATCCTAAAATCATGTGCCCTCTGAGTCCATTCCATGAGACTTCAGATCTAACTGGACTTCTCTCTGAGCCTGGACGCCCATGACTCAGTAGTTGCCAGGAGCGTATTTGCGCATCTTAAAATCATGTGCCCTCTGAGTCCATTCCATGAGACTTCAGATCTAACTGGACTTCTCTCTGAGCTTGGACGCCCATGACTCAGTAGTTGCCAGGAGCGTATCTGCGCATTGTAAAATCATCTGCCCTCTGAGTCCATTCCATGAGACTTCAGATCTAACTGGACTTCTCTCTGAGCTTGGACGCCCATGACTCAGTAGTTGCCAGGAGCGTATCTGCGCATTATAAAATCATCTGCCCTCTGAGTCCATTCCTTGAGACTTCAGATCTGACTGGACTTCTCTCTGAGCCTGGACGCCCATGACTCAGTTGTTGCCAGGAGCGTATGTGCGCATCGTAAAATCATGTGCCCTCTGAGTCCATTCCTTGAGACTTCAGATCTGACTGGACTTCTCTCTGACCTTGGACGCCCATGACTCAGTAGTTGCCAGGAGCGTATCTGCGCATTGTAAAATCATCTGCCCTCTGAGTCCATTCCTTGAGACTTCAGATCTGACTGGACTTCTCTCTGAGCCTGGACACCCATGACTCAGTAGTTGCCAGGAGCGTATTTGCGCATCTTAAAATCATGTGCCCTCTGAGTCCATTCCATGAGACTTCAGATCTAACTGGACTTCTCTCTGAGCTTGGACGCCCATGATTCAGTAGTTGCCAGGAGCGTATCTGCGCATTGTAAAATCATCTGCCCTCTGAGTCCATTCCTTGAGACTTCAGATCTGACTGGACTTCTCTCTGAGCCTGGACGCCCATGACTCAGTAGTTGCCAGGAGCGTATTTGCGCATCCTAAAATCATGTGCCCTCTGAGTCCATTCCTTGAGACTTCAGATCTGACTAGACTTCTCTCTGAGCCTGGACACCCATGACTCAGTAGTTGCCAGGAGCGTATTTGCGCATCTTAAAATCATGTGCCCTCTGAGTCCATTTCTTGAGACTTCAGATCTGACTGGACTTCTCTCTGAGCTTGGACGCCCATGATTCAGTAGTTGCCAGGAGCGTATCTGCGCATTGTAAAATCATCTGCCCTCTGAGTCCATTCCTTGAGACTTCAGATCTGACTGGACTTCTCTCTGAGCCTGGACGCCCATGACTCAGGAGTTGCCAGGAGCGTATTTGTGCATCGGAAAATCATGTGCCCTCTGAGTCAATTCCTTGAGACTTGAGATCTAACTGGATTTCTCTCTGAGCCTGGACGCCCATGACTCAGTAGTTGCCAGGAGCGTATTTGCGCATCGTAAAATCATGTGCCCTCTGAGTTCATTTCTTGAGACTTCAGATCTGACTGGACTTCTCTCTGAGCCTGGACGCCCATGACTCAGTAGTTGCCAGGAGCGTATTTGCGCATCCTAAAATCATGTGCCCTCTGAGTCCATTCCATGAGACTTCAGATCTAACTGGACTTCTCTCTGAGCCTGGACGCCCATGACTCAGTAGTTGCCAGGAGCGGATTTGCGCATCTTAAAATCATGTGCCCTCTGAGTCCATTCCATGAGACTTCAGATCTAACTGGACTTCTCTCTGAGCTTGGACGCCCATGACTCAGTAGTTGCCAGGAGCGTATCTGCGCATTGTAAAATCATCTGCCCTCTGAGTCCATTCCTTGAGACTTCAGATCTGACTGGACTTCTCTCTGAGCTTGGACGCCCATGACTCAGTAGTTGCCAGGAGCGTATCTGCGCATTGTAAAATCATCTGCCCTCTGAGTCCATTCCTTGAGACTTCAGATCTGACTGGACTTCTCTCTGAGCCTGGACGCCCATGACTCAGTTGTTGCCAGGAGCGTATGTGCGCATCGTAAAATCATGTGCCCTCTGAGTCCATTCCTTGAGACTTCAGATCTGACTGGACTTCTCTCTGACCTTGGACGCCCATGACTCAGTAGTTGCCAGGAGCGTATCTGCGCATTGTAAAATCATCTGCCCTCTGAGTCCATTCCTTGAGACTTCAGATCTGACTGGACTTCTCTCTGAGCCTGGACACCCATGACTCAGTAGTTGCCAGGAGCGTATTTGCGCATCTTAAAATCATGTGCCCTCTGAGTCCATTCCATGAGACTTCAGATCTAACTGGACTTCTCTCTGAGCTTGGACGCCCATGATTCAGTAGTTGCCAGGAGCGTATCTGCGCATTGTAAAATCATCTGCCCTCTGAGTCCATTCCTTGAGACTTCAGATCTGACTGGACTTCTCTCTGAGCCTGGACGCCCATGACTCAGTAGTTGCCAGGAGCGTATTTGCGCATCCTAAAATCATGTGCCCTCTGAGTCCATTCCTTGAGACTTCAGATCTGACTAGACTTCTCTCTGAGCCTGGACACCCATGACTCAGTAGTTGCCAGGAGCGTATTTGCGCATCCTAAAATCATGTGCCCTCTGAGTCCATTTCTTGAGACTTCAGATCTGACTGGACTTCTCTCTGAGCTTGGACGCCCATGATTCAGTAGTTGCCAGGAGCGTATCTGCGCATTGTAAAATCATCTGCCCTCTGAGTCCATTCCTTGAGACTTCAGATCTGACTGGACTTCTCTCTGAGCCTGGACGCCCATGACTCAGGAGTTGCCAGGAGCGTATTTGTGCATCGGAAAATCATGTGCCCTCTGAGTCAATTCCTTGAGACTTGAGATCTAACTGGATTTCTCTCTGAGCCTGGACGCCCATGACTCAGTAGTTGCCAGGAGCGTATTTGCGCATCGTAAAATCATGTGCCCTCTGAGTTCATTTCTTGAGACTTCAGATCTGACTGGACTTCTCTCTGAGCCTGGACGCCCATGACTCAGTAGTTGCCAGGAGCGTATTTGCGCATCCTAAAATCATGTGCCCTCTGAGTCCATTCCATGAGACTTCAGATCTAACTGGACTTCTCTCTGAGCCTGGACGCCCATGACTCAGTAGTTGCCAGGAGCGTATTTGCGCATCTTAAAATCATGTGCCCTCTGAGTCCATTCCATGAGACTTCAGATCTAACTGGACTTCTCTCTGAGCTTGGACGCCCATGACTCAGTAGTTGCCAGGAGCGTATCTGCGCATTGTAAAATCATCTGCCCTCTGAGTCCATTCCTTGAGACTTCAGATCTGACTGGACTTCTCTCTGAGCCTGGACGCCCATGACTCAGTTGTTGCCAGGAGCGTATGTGCGCATCGTAAAATCATGTGCCCTCTGAGTCCATTCCTTGAGACTTCAGATCTGACTGGACTTCTCTCTGAGCCTGGACGCCCATGACTCAGTAGTTGCCAGGAGCGTATTTGCGCATCCTAAAATCATGTGCCCTCTGAGTCCATTTCTTGAGACTTCAGATCTGACTGGACTTCTCTCTGAGCCTGGACGCCCATGACTCAGTAGTTGCCACGAGCGTATTTGCGCATCGTAAAATCATGTGCCCTGTGAGTCCATTCCTTGAGACTTCAGATCTTACTGGACTTTTCTCTGGGGCTGGACGCCCATGACTCATTAATTGCCAGGAGCGTATTTGCGCATCGTAAAATCATGTGCCCTCTGAGTTCATTCCTTGAGACTTCAGATCTGACTGGACTTCTCTCTGAGCCTGGTCGCCCATGACTCAGTAGTTGCCAGGAGCGTATTTGTGCATCGTAAAATCATGTGCCCTCTGAGTCCATTCCTTGAGACTTCAGATCTGACTGGACTTCTCTCTGAGCCTGGACACCCATGACTCAGTAGTTGCCAGGAGCGTATTTGCGCATCCTAAAATCATGTGCCCTCTGAGTCCATTTCTTGAGACTTCAGATCTGACTGGACTTCTCTCTGAGCCTGGACGCCCATGACTCAGTAGTTGCCAGGAGCGTATTTGCGCATCCTAAAATCATGTGCCCTCTGAGTCCATTCCATGAGACTTCAGATCTAACTGGACTTCTCTCTGAGCCTGGACGCCCATGACTCAGTAGTTGCCAGGAGCGTATTTGCGCATCTTAAAATCATGTGCCCTCTGAGTCCATTCCATGAGACTTCAGATCTAACTGGACTTCTCTCTGAGCTTGGACGCCCATGACTCAGTAGTTGCCAGGAGCGTATCTGCGCATTGTAAAATCATCTGCCCTCTGAGTCCTTTCCTTGAGACTTCAGATCTGACTGGACTTCTTTCTGAGCCTGGACGCCCATGACTCAGGAGTAGCCAGGAGCGTATTTGTGCATCGTAAAATCATGTGCCCTCTGAGTCCATTCCTTGAGACTTCAGATCTGACTGGACTTCTCTCTGAGCCTGGACACCCATGACTCAGTAGTTGCCAGGAGCGTATTTGCGCATCCTAAAATCATGTGCCCTCTGAGTCCATTTCTTGAGACTTCAGATCTGACTGGACTTCTCTCTGAGCCTGGACGCCCATGACTCAGTAGTTGCCACGAGCGTATTTGCGCATCCTAAAATCATGTGCCCTCTGAGTTCATTCCTTGAGACGTCAGATCTGACTGGACTTCTCTCTGAGCCTGGACGCCCATGACTCAGTAGTTGCCAGGAGCGTATTTGCGCATCGTAAAATCATGTGCCCTCTGAGTCCATTCCTTAAGACTTGAGATCTAACTGGATTTCTCTCTGAGCCTGGACGCCCATGACTCAGTAGTTGCCAGGAGCGTATTTGCGCATCGTAAAATCATGTGCCCTCTGAGTTCATTTCTTGAGACTTCAGATCTGACTGGACTTCTCTCTGAGCCTGGACGCCCATGACTCAGTAGTTGCCACGAGCGTATCTGCGCATCGTAAAATCATGTGCCCTCTGAGTCCATTCCTTGAGACTTCAGATCTTACTGGACTTTTCTCTGGGGCTGGACGCCCATGACTCATTAATTGCCAGGAGCGTATTTGCGCATCGTAAAATCATGTGCCCTCTGAGTTCATTCCTTGAGACTTCAGATCTGACTGGACTTCTCTCTGAGCCTGGTCGCCCATGACTCAGTAGTTGCCAGGAGCGTATTTGTGCATCGTAAAATCATGTGCCCTCTGAGTCCATTCCATGAGACTTCAGATCTAACTGGACTTCTCTCTGAGCCTGGACGCCCATGACTCAGTAGTTGCCAGGAGCGTATTTGCGCATCTTAAAATCATGTGCCCTCTGAGTCCATTCCATGAGACTTCAGATCTAACTGGACTTCTCTCTGAGCTTGGACGCCCATGACTCAGTAGTTGCCAGGAGCGTATCTGCGCATTGTAAAATCATCTGCCCTCTGAGTCCATTCCTTGAGACTTCAGATCTGACTGGACTTCTCTCTGAGCCTGGACGCCCATGACTCAGTTGTTGCCAGGAGCGTATGTGCGCATCGTAAAATCATGTGCCCTCTGAGTCCATTCCTTGAGACTTCAGATCTGACTGGACTTCTCTCTCACCTTGGACGCCCATGACTCAGTAGTTGCCAGGAGCGTATCTGCGCATTGTAAAATCATCTGCCCTCTGAGTCCATTCCTTGAGACTTCAGATCTGACTGGACTTCTCTCTGAGCCTGGACACCCATGACTCAGTAGTTGCCAGGAGCGTATTTGCGCATCTTAAAATCATGTGCCCTCTGAGTCCATTCCATGAGACTTCAGATCTAACTGGACTTCTCTCTGAGCTTGGACGCCCATGATTCAGTAGTTGCCAGGAGCGTATCTGCGCATTGTAAAATCATCTGCCCTCTGAGTCCATTCCTTGAGACTTCAGATCTGACTGGACTTCTCTCTGAGCCTGGACGCCCATGACTCAGTAGTTGCCAGGAGCGTATTTGCGCATCCTAAAATCATGTGCCCTCTGAGTCCATTCCTTGAGACTTCAGATCTGACTAGACTTCTCTCTGAGCCTGGACACCCATGACTCAGTAGTTGCCAGGAGCGTATTTGCGCATCCTAAAATCATGTGCCCTCTGAGTCCATTTCTTGAGACTTCAGATCTGACTGGACTTCTCTCTGAGCTTGGATGCCCATGATTCAGTAGTTGCCAGGAGCGTATCTGCGCATTGTAAAATCATCTGCCCTCTGAGTCCATTCCTTGAGACTTCAGATCTGACTGGACTTCTCTCTGAGCCTGGACGCCCATGACTCAGGAGTTGCCAGGAGCGTATTTGTGCATCGGAAAATCATGTGCCCTCTGAGTCAATTCCTTGAGACTTGAGATCTAACTGGATTTCTCTCTGAGCCTGGACGCCCATGACTCAGTAGTTGCCAGGAGCGTATTTGCGCATCGTAAAATCATGTGCCCTCTGAGTTCATTTCTTGAGACTTCAGATCTGACTGGACTTCTCTCTGAGCCTGGACGCCCATGACTCAGTAGTTGCCAGGAGCGTATTTGCGCATCCTAAAATCATGTGCCCTCTGAGTCCATTCCATGAGACTTCAGATCTAACTGGACTTCTCTCTGAGCCTGGACGCCCATGACTCAGTAGTTGCCAGGAGCGTATTTGCGCATCTTAAAATCATGTGCCCTCTGAGTCCATTCCATGAGACTTCAGATCTAACTGGACTTCTCTCTGAGCTTGGACGCCCATGACTCAGTAGTTGCCAGGAGCGTATCTGCGCATTGTAAAATCATCTGCCCTCTGAGTCCATTCCTTGAGACTTCAGATCTGACTGGACTTCTCTCTGAGCCTGGACGCCCATGACTCAGTTGTTGCCAGGAGCGTATGTGCGCATCGTAAAATCATGTGCCCTCTGAGTCCATTCCTTGAGACTTCAGATCTGACTGGACTTCTCTCTGAGCCTGGACGCCCATGACTCAGTAGTTGCCAGGAGCGTATTTGCGCATCCTAAAATCATGTGCCCTCTGAGTCCATTCCTTGAGACTTCAGATCTGACTGGACTTCTATGTGAACCTGGACGCCCATGACTCAGTATTTGCCACGAGCGTATTTGCGCATCGTAAAATCATGTGCCCTCTGAGTCCATTCCTTGAGACTTCAGATCTTACTGGACTTTTCTCTGGGGCTGGACGCCCATGACTCATTAATTGCCAGGAGCGTATTTGCGCATCGTAAAATCATGTGCCCTCTGAGTTCATTCCTTGAGACTTCAGATCTGACTGGACTTCTCTCTGAGCCTGGTCGCCCATGACTCAGTAGTTGCCAGGAGCGTATTTCTGCATCGTAAAATCATGTGCCCTCTGAGTCCATTCCTTGAGACTTCAGATCTGACTGGACTTCTCTCTGAGCCTGGACACCCATGACTCAGTAGTTGCCAGGAGCGTATTTGCGCATCCTAAAATCATGTGCCCTCTGAGTCCATTTCTTGAGACTTCAGATCTGACTGGACTTCTCTCTGAGCCTGGACGCCCATGACTCAGTAGTTGCCAGGAGCGTATTTGCGCATCCTAAAATCATGTGCCCTCTGAGTCCATTCCATGAGACTTCAGATCTAACTGGACTTCTCTCTGAGCCTGGACGCCCATGACTCAGTAGTTGCCAGGAGCGTATTTGCGCATCTTAAAATCATGTGCCCTCTGAGTCCATTCCATGAGACTTCAGATCTAACTGGACTTCTCTCTGAGCTTGGACGCCCATGACTCAGTAGTTGCCAGGAGCGTATCTGCGCATTGTAAAATCATCTGCCCTCTGAGTCCTTTCCTTGAGACTTCAGATCTGACTGGACTTCTTTCTGAGCCTGGACGCCCATGACTCAGGAGTAGCCAGGAGCGTATTTGTGCATCGTAAAATCATGTGCCCTCTGAGTCCATTCCTTGAGACTTCAGATCTGACTGGACTTCTCTCTGAGCCTGGACACCCATGACTCAGTAGTTGCCAGGAGCGTATTTGCGCATCCTAAAATCATGTGCCCTCTGAGTCCATTTCTTGAGACTTCAGATCTGACTGGACTTCTCTCTGAGCCTGGACGCCCATGACTCAGTAGTTGCCAGGAGCGTATTTGCGCATCCTAAAATCATGTGCCCTCTGAGTTCATTCCTTGAGACGTCAGATCTGACTGGACTTCTCTCTGAGCCTGGACGCCCATGACTCAGTAGTTGCCAGGAGCGTATTTGCGCATCGTAAAATCATGTGCCCTCTGAGTCCATTCCTTAAGACTTGAGATCTAACTGGATTTCTCTCTGAGCCTGGACGCCCATGACTCAGTAGTTGCCAGGAGCGTATTTGCGCATCGTAAAATCATGTGCCCTCTGAGTTCATTTCTTGAGACTTCAGATCTGACTGGACTTCTCTCTGAGCCTGGACGCCCATGACTCAGTAGTTGCCACGAGCGTATCTGCGCATCGTAAAATCATGTGCCCTCTGAGTCCATTCCTTGAGACTTCAGATCTTACTGGACTTTTCTCTGGGGCTGGACGCCCATGACTCATTAATTGCCAGGAGCGTATTTGCGCATCGTAAAATCATGTGCCCTCTGAGTTCATTCCTTGAGACTTCAGATCTGACTGGACTTCTCTCTGAGCCTGGTCGCCCATGACTCAGTAGTTGCCAGGAGCGTATTTGTGCATCGTAAAATCATGTGCCCTCTGAGTCCATTCCATGAGACTTCAGATCTAACTGGACTTCTCTCTGAGCCTGGACGCCCATGACTCAGTAGTTGCCAGGAGCGTATTTGCGCATCTTAAAATCATGTGCCCTCTGAGTCCATTCCATGAGACTTCAGATCTAACTGGACTTCTCTCTGAGCTTGGACGCCCATGACTCAGTAGTTGCCAGGAGCGTATCTGCGCATTGTAAAATCATCTGCCCTCTGAGTCCATTCCTTGAGACTTCAGATCTGACTGGACTTCTCTCTGAGCCTGGACGCCCATGACTCAGTTGTTGCCAGGAGCGTATGTGCGCATCATAAAATCATGTGCCCTCTGAGTCCATTCCTTGAGACTTCAGATCTGACTGGACTTCTCTCTGACCTTGGACGCCCATGACTCAGTAGTTGCCAGGAGCGTATCTGCGCATTGTAAAATCATCTGCCCTCTGAGTCCATTCCTTGAGACTTCAGATCTGACTGGACTTCTCTCTGAGCCTGGACACCCATGACTCAGTAGTTGCCAGGAGCGTATTTGCGCATCTTAAAATCATGTGCTCTCTGAGTCCATTCCATGAGACTTCAGATCTAACTGGACTTCTCTCTGAGCTTGGACGCCCATGATTCAGTAGTTGCCAGGAGCGTATCTGCGCATTGTAAAATCATCTGCCCTCTGAGTCCATTCCTTGAGACTTCAGATCTGACTGGACTTCTCTCTGAGCCTGGACGCCCATGACTCAGTAGTTGCCAGGAGCGTATTTGCGCATCCTAAAATCATGTGCCCTCTGAGTCCATTCCTTGAGACTTCAGATCTGACTAGACTTCTCTCTGAGCCTGGACGCCCATGACTCAGTAGTTGCCAGGAGCGTATTTGCGCATCCTAAAATCATGTGCCCTCTGAGTCCATTTCTTGAGACTTCAGATCTGACTGGACTTCTCTCTGAGCTTGGACGCCCATGATTCAGTAGTTGCCAGGAGCGTATCTGCGCATTGTAAAATCATCTGCCCTCTGAGTCCATTCCTTGAGACTTCAGATCTGACTGGACTTCTCTCTGAGCCTGGACGCCCATGACTCAGGAGTTGCCAGGAGCGTATTTGTGCATCGGAAAATCATGTGCCCTCTGAGTCAATTCCTTGAGACTTGAGATCTAACTGGATTTCTCTCTGAGCCTGGACGCCCATGACTCAGTAGTTGCCAGGAGCGTATTTGCGCATCGTAAAATCATGTGCCCTCTGAGTTCATTTCTTGAGACTTCAGATCTGACTGGACTTCTCTCTGAGCCTGGACGCCCATGACTCAGTAGTTGCCAGGAGCGTATTTGCGCATCCTAAAATCATGTGCCCTCTGAGTCCATTCCATGAGACTTCAGATCTAACTGGACTTCTCTCTGAGCCTGGACGCCCATGACTCAGTAGTTGCCAGGAGCGTATTTGCGCATCTTAAAATCATGTGCCCTCTGAGTCCATTCCATGAGACTTCAGATCTAACTGGACTTCTCTCTGAGCTTGGACGCCCATGACTCAGTAGTTGCCAGGAGCGTATCTGCGCATTGTAAAATCATCTGCCCTCTGAGTCCATTCCTTGAGACTTCAGATCTGACTGGACTTCTCTCTGAGCCTGGACGCCCATGACTCAGTTGTTGCCAGGAGCGTATGTGCGCATCGTAAAATCATGTGCCCTCTGAGTCCATTCCTTGAGACTTCAGATCTGACTGGACTTCTCTCTGAGCCTGGACGCCCATGACTCAGTAGTTGCCAGGAGCGTATTTGCGCATCCTAAAATCATGTGCCCTCTGAGTCCATTCCTTGAGACTTCAGATCTGACTGGACTTCTATGTGAACCTGGACGCCCATGACTCAGTAGTTGCCACGAGCGTATTTGCGCATCGTAAAATCATGTGCCCTCTGAGTCCATTCCTTGAGACTTCAGATCTTACTGGACTTTTCTCTGGGGCTGGACGCCCATGACTCATTAATTGCCAGGAGCGTATTTGCGCATCGTAAAATCATGTGCCCTCTGAGTTCATTCCTTGAGACTTCAAATCTGACTGGACTTCTCTCTGAGCCTGGTCGCCCATGACTCAGTAGTTGCCAGGAGCGTATTTGTGCATCGTAAAATCATGTGCCCTCTGAGTCCATTCCTTGAGACTTCAGATCTGACTGGACTTCTCTCTGAGCCTGGACACCCATGACTCAGTAGTTGCCAGGAGCGTATTTGCGCATCCTAAAATCATGTGCCCTCTGAGTCCATTTCTTGAGACTTCAGATCTGACTGGACTTCTCTCTGAGCCTGGACGCCCATGACTCAGTAGTTGCCAGGAGCGTATTTGCGCATCCTAAAATCATGTGCCCTCTGAGTCCATTCCATGAGACTTCAGATCTAACTGGACTTCTCTCTGAGCCTGGACGCCCATGACTCAGTAGTTGCCAGGAGCGTATTTGCGCATCTTAAAATCATGTGCCCTCTGAGTCCATTCCATGAGACTTCAGATCTAACTGGACTTCTCTCTGAGCTTGGACGCCCATGACTCAGTAGTTGCCAGGAGCGTATCTGCGCATTGTAAAATCATCTCCCCTCTGAGTCCTTTCCTTGAGACTTCAGATCTGACTGGACTTCTTTCTGAGCCTGGACGCCCATGACTCAGGAGTTGCCAGGAGCGTATTTGTGCATCGTAAAATCATGTGCCCTCTGAGTCCATTCCTTGAGACTTGAAATCTAACTGGATTTCTCTCTGAGCCTGGACGCCCATGACTCAGTAGTTGCCAGGAGCGTATTTGCCCATCGTAAAATCATGTGCCCTCTGAGTTCATTCCTTGATACGTCAGATCTGACTGGACTTCTCTCTGAGCCTGGACGCCCATGACTCAGTAGTTGCCAGGAGCGTATTTGCGCATCGTAAAATCATGTGCCCTCTGAGTCCATTCCTTAAGACTTGAGATCTAACTGGATTTCTCTCTGAGCCTGGACGCCCATGACTCAGTAGTTGCCAGGAGCGTATTTGCGCATCCTAAAATCATGTGCCCTCTGAGTCCATTCCTTGAGACTTCAGATCTGACTGGACTTCTATGTGAACCTGGACGCCCATGACTCAGTAGTTGCCACGAGCGTATTTGCGCATCGTAAAATCATGTGCCCTCTGAGTCCATTCCTTGAGACTTCAGATCTTACTGGACTTTTCTCTGGGGCTGGACGCCCATGACTCATTAATTGCCAGGAGCGTATTTGCGCATCGTAAAATCATGTGCCCTCTGAGTTCATTCCTTGAGACTTCAGATCTGACTGGACTTCTCACTGAGCCTGGTCGCCCATGACTCAGTAGTTGCCAGGAGCGTATTTGTGCATCGTAAAATCATGTGCCCTCTGAGTCCATTCCTTGAGACTTCAGATCTGACTGGACTTCTCTCTGAGCCTGGACGACCATGACTCAGTAGTTGCCAGGAGCGTATTTGCGCATCCTAAAATCATGTGCCCTCTGAGTCCATTTCTTGAGACTTCAGATCTGACTGGACTTCTCTCTGAGCCTGGACGCCCATGACTCAGTAGTTGCCAGGAGCGTATTTGCGCATCCTAAAATCATGTGCCCTCTGAGTTCATTCCTTGAGACGTCAGATCTGACTGGACTTCTCTCTGAGCCTGGACGCCCATGACTCAGTAGTTGCCAGGAGCGTATTTGCGCATCGTAAAATCATGTGCCCTCTGAGTCCATTCCTTAAGACTTGAGATGTAACTGGATTTCTCTCTGAGCCTGGACGCCCATGACTCAGTAGTTGCCAGGAGCGTATTTGCGCATCGTAAAATCATGTGCCCTCTGAGTTCATTTCTTGAGACTTCAGATCTGACTGGACTTCTCTCTGAGCCTGGACGCCCATGACTCAGTAGTTGCCAGGAGCGTATTTGCGCATCTTAAAATCATGTGCCCTCTGAGTCCATTCCATGAGACTTCAGATCTAACTGGACTTCTCTCTGAGCTTGGACGCCCATGACTCAGTAGTTGCCAGGAGCGTATCTGCGCATTGTAAAATCATCTGCCCTCTGAGTCCATTCCTTGAGACTTCAGATCTGACTGGACTTCTCTCTGAGCCTGGACGCCCATGACTCAGTTGTTGCCAGGAGCGTATTTGCGCATCGTAAAATCATGTGCCCTCTGAGTCCATTCCTTGAGACTTCAGATCTGACTGGACTTCTCTCTGAGCCTGGACGCCCATGACTCAATACTTGCCAGGAGCGTATTTGTGCATCGTAAAATCATGTGCCCTCTGAGTCCATTCCTTGAGACTTCAGATCTGACTGGACTTCTCTCTGAGCCTGGACGCCCATGACTCAGTAGTTGCCAGGAGCGTATTTGCGCATCCTAAAATCATGTGCCCTCTGAGTCCATTTCTTGAGACTTCAGATCTGACTGGACTTCTCTCTGACCCTGGACGCCCATGACTCAGTAGTTGCCAGGAGCGTATTTGCGCATCCTAAAATCATGTGCCCTCTGAGTCCATTCCATGAGACTTCAGATCTAACTGGACTTCTCTCTGAGCCTGGACGCCCATGACTCAGTAGTTGCCAGGAGCGTATTTGCGCATCTTAAAATCATGTGCCCTCTGAGTCCATTCCATGAGACTTCAGATCTAACTGGACTTCTCTCTGAGCCTGGACGCCCATGACTCAGTAGTTGCCAGGAGCGTATTTGCGCATCCTAAAATCATGTGCCCTCTGAGTCCATTCCTTGAGACTTCAGATCTGACTAGACTTCTCTCTGAGCCTGGACGCCCATGACTCAGTAGTTGCCAGGAGCGTATTTGCGCATCCTAAAATCATGTGCCCTCTGAGTCCATTTCTTGAGACTTCAGATCTGACTGGACTTCTCTCTGAGCTTGGACGCCCATGATTCAGTAGTTGCCAGGAGCGTATCTGCGCATTGTAAAATCATCTGCCCTCTGAGTCCATTCCTTGAGACTTCAGATCTGACTGGACTTCTCTCTGAGCCTGGACGCCCATGACTCAGGAGTTGCCAGGAGCGTATTTGTGCATCGGAAAATCATGTGCCCTCTGAGTCAATTCCTTGAGACTTGAGATCTAAGTGGATTTCTCTCTGAGCCTGGACGCCCATGACTCAGTAGTTGCCAGGAGCGTATTTGCGCATCGTAAAATCATGTGCCCTCTGAGTTCATTTCTTGAGACTTCAGATCTGACTGGACTTCTCTCTGAGCCTGGACGCCCATGACTCAGTAGTTGCAAGGAGCGTATTTGCGCATCCTAAAATCATGTGCCCTCTGAGTCCATTCCATGAGACTTCAGATCTAACTGGACTTCTCTCTGAGCCTGGACGCCCATGACTCAGTAGTTGCCAGGAGCGTATTTGCGCATGTTAAAATCATGTGCCCTCTGAGTCCATTCCATGAGACTTCAGATCTAACTGGACTTCTCTCTGAGCTTGGACGCCCATGACTCAGTAGTTGCCAGGAGCGTATCGGCATATTGTAAAATCATCTGCCCTCTGAGTCCATTCCTTGAGACTTCAGATCTGACTGGACTTCTCTCTGAGCCTGGACGCCCATGACTCAGTTGTTGCCAGGAGCGTATGTGCGCATCGTGAAATCATGTGCCCTCTGAGTCCATTCCTTGAGACTTCAGATCTGATTGGACTTCTCTCTGAGCCTGGACGCCCATGACTCAGTAGTTGCCAGGAGCGTATTTGCGCATCCTAAAATCATGTGCCCTCTGAGTCCATTCCTTGAGACTTCAGATCTGACTGGACTTCTATGTGAACCTGGACGCCCATGACTCAGTAGTTGCCACGAGCGTATTTGCGCATCGTAAAATCATGTGCCCTCTGAGTCCATTCCTTGAGACTTCAGATCTTACTGGACTTTTCTCTGGGGCTGGACGCCCATGACTCATTAATTGCCAGGAGCGTATTTGCGCATCGTAAAATCATGTGCCCTCTGAGTTCATTCCTTGAGACTTCAGATCTGACTGGACTTCTCTCTGAGCCTGGTCGCCCATGACTCAGTAGTTGCCAGGAGCGTATTTGTGCATCGTAAAATCATGTGCCCTCTGAGTCCATTCCTTGAGACTTCAGATCTGACTGGACTTCTCTCTGAGCCTGGACGCCCATGACTCAGTAGTTGCCAGGAGAGTATTTGCGCATCCTAAAATCATGTGCCCTCTGAGTCCATTCCATGAGACTTCAGATCTAACTGGACTTCTCTCTGAGCTTGGACGCCCATGACTCAGTAGTTGCCAGGAGCGTATCTGCGCATTGGAAAATCATCTGCCCTCTGAGTCCATTCCTTGAGACTTCAGATCTGACTGGACTTCTTTCTGAGCCTGGACGCCCATGACTCAGGAGTTGCCAGGAGCGTATTTGTGCATCGTAAAATCATGTGCCCTCTGAGTCCATTCCTTGAGACTTGAGATCTAACTGGATTTCTCTCTGAGCCTGGACGCCCATGACTCAGTAGTTGCCAGGAGCGTATTTGCCCATCGTAAAATCATGTGCCCTCTGAGTTCATTCCTTGAGACGTCAGATCTGACTGGACTTCTCTCTGAGCCTGGACGCCCATGACTCAGTAGTTGCCAGGAGCGTATTTGCGCATCGTAAAATCATGTGCCCTCTGAGTCCATTCCTTAAGACTTGAGATCTAACTGGATTTCTCTCTGAGCCTGGACGCCCATGACTCAGTAGTTGCCAGGAGCGTATTTGCGCATCGTAAAATCATGTGCCCTCTGAGTTCATTTCTTGAGACTTCAGATCTGACTGGACTTCTCTCTGAGCCTGGACGCCCATGACTCAGTAGTTGCCAGGAGCGTATTTGCGCATCCTAAAATCATGTGCCCTCTGATTCCATTCCATGAGACTTCAGATCTCACTGGACTTCTCTCTGAGCCTGGACGCCCATGACTCAGTAGTTGCCAGGAGCGTATTTGCGCATCTTAAAATCATGTGCCCTCTGAGTCCATTCCATGAGACTTCAGATCTAACTGGACTTCTCTCTGAGCTTGGACGCCCATGACTCAGTAGTTGCCAGGAGCGTATCTGCGCATTGTCAAATCATCTGCCCTCTGATTCCATTCCTTGAGACTTCAGATCTGACTGGACTTCTCTCTGAGCCTGGACGCCCATGACTCAGTAGTTGCCAGGAGCGTATTTGCGCATCCTAAAATCATGTGCCCTCTGAGTCCATTCCTTGAGACTTCAGATCTGACTGGACTTCTCTCTGAGCCTGGACGCCCATGACTCAGTAGTTGCCAGGAGCGTATTTGCGCATCCTAAAATCATGTGCCCTCTGAGTCCATTCCTTGAGACTTCAGATCTGACTGGACTTCTATGTGAACCTGGACGCCCATGACTCAGTAGTTGCCAGGAGCGTATTTGCGCATCGTAAAATCATGTGCCCTCTGAGTCCATTCCTTGAGACTTCAGATCTTACTGGACTTTTCTCTGGGGCTGGACGCCCATGACTCATTAATTGCCAGGAGCGTATTTGCGCATCGTAAAATCATGTGCCCTCTGAGTTCATTCCTTGAGACTTCAGATCTGACTGGACTTCTCTCTGAGCCTGGTCGCCCATGACTCAGTAGTTGCCAGGAGCGTATTTGCGCATCCTAAAATCATGTGCCCTCTGAGTCCATTCCTTGAGACTTCAGATCTGACTGGACTTCTCTCTGAGCCTGGACGCCCATGACTCAGTAGTTGCCAGGAGCGTATTTGCGCATCCTAAAATCATGTGCCCTCTGAGTCCATTTCTTGAGACTTCAGATCTGACTGGACTTCTCTCTGAGCCTGGACGCCCATGACTCAGTAGTTGCCAGGAGCGTATTTGCGCATCCTAAAATCATGTGCCCTCTGAGTCCATTCCATGAGACTTCAGATCTAACTGGACTTCTCTCTGAGCCTGGACGCCCATGACTCAGTAGTTGCCAGGAGCGTATTTGCGCATCCTAAAATCATGTGCCCTCTGAGTCCATTCCATGAGACTTCAGATCTAACTGGACTTCTCTCTGAGCCTGGACGCCCATGACTCAGTAGTTGCCAGGAGCGTATCTGCGCATTGTAAAATCATCTGCCCTCTGAGTCCATTCCTTGAGACTTCAGATCTGACTGGACTTCTCTCTGAGCCTGGACGCCCATGACTCAGTTGTTGCCAGGAGCGTATGTGCGCATCGTAAAATCATGTGCCCTCTGAGTCCATTCCTTGAGACTTCAGATCTGATTGGACTTCTCTCTGAGCCTGGACGCCCATGACTCAGTAGTTGCCAGGAGCGTATTTGCGCATCCTAAAATCATATGCCCTCTGAGTCCATTCCTTGAGACTTCAGATCTGACTGGACTTCTATGTGAACCTGGACGCCCATGACTCAGTAGTTGCCACGAGCGTATTTGCGCATCGTAAAATCATGTGCCCTCTGAGTCCATTCCTTGAGACTTCAGATCTTACTGGACTTTTCTCTGGGGCTGGACGCCCATGACTCATTAATTGCCAGGAGCGTATTTGCGCATCGTAAAATCATGTGCCCTCTGAGTTCATTCCTTGAGACTTCAGATCTGACTGGACTTCTCTCTGAGCCTGGTCGCCCATGACTCAGTAGTTGCCAGGAGCGTATTTGTGCATCGTAAAATCATGTGCCCTCTGAGTCCATTCCTTGAGACTTCAGATCTGACTGGACTTCTCTCTGAGCCTGGACGCCCATGACTCAGTAGTTGCCAGGAGCGTATTTGCGCATCCTAAAATCATGTGCCCTCTGAGTCCATTTCTTGAGACTTCAGATCTGACTGGACTTCTCTCTGAGCCTGGACGCCCATGACTCCGTAGTTGCCAGGAGCGTATTTGCGCATCCTAAAATCATGTGCCCTCTGAGTCCATTCCATGAGACTTCAGATCTAACTGGACTTCTCTCTGAGCCTGGACGCCCATGACTCAGTAGTTGCCAGGAGCGTATTTGCGCATCCTAAAATCATGTGCCCTCTGAGTCCATTCCATGAGACTTCAGATCTAACTGGACTTCTCTCTGAGCCTGGACGCCCATGACTCAGTAGTTGCCAGGAGCGGATTTGCGCATCTTAAAATCATGTGCCCTCTGAGTCCATTCCATGAGACTTCAGATCTAACTGGACTTCTCTCTGAGCTTGGACGCCCATGACTCAGTAGTTGCCAGGAGCGTATCTGCGCATTGTAAAATCATCTGCCCTCTGAGTCCATTCCTTGAGACTTCAGATCTGACTGGACTTCTCTCTGAGCTTGGACGCCCATGACTCAGTAGTTGCCAGGAGCGTATCTGCGCATTGTAAAATCATCTGCCCTCTGAGTCCATTCCTTGAGACTTCAGATCTGACTGGACTTCTCTCTGAGCCTGGACGCCCATGACTCAGTTGTTGCCAGGAGCGTATGTGCGCATCGTAAAATCATGTGCCCTCTGAGTCCATTCCTTGAGACTTCAGATCTGACTGGACTTCTCTCTGACCTTGGACGCCCATGACTCAGTAGTTGCCAGGAGCGTATCTGCGCATTGTAAAATCATCTGCCCTCTGAGTCCATTCCTTGAGACTTCAGATCTGACTGGACTTCTCTCTGAGCCTGGACACCCATGACTCAGTAGTTGCCAGGAGCGTATTTGCGCATCTTAAAATCATGTGCCCTCTGAGTCCATTCCATGAGACTTCAGATCTAACTGGACTTCTCTCTGAGCTTGGACGCCCATGATTCAGTAGTTGCCAGGAGCGTATCTGCGCATTGTAAAATCATCTGCCCTCTGAGTCCATTCCTTGAGACTTCAGATCTGACTGGACTTCTCTCTGAGCCTGGACGCCCATGACTCAGTAGTTGCCAGGAGCGTATTTGCGCATCCTAAAATCATGTGCCCTCTGAGTCCATTCCTTGAGACTTCAGATCTGACTAGACTTCTCTCTGAGCCTGGACACCCATGACTCAGTAGTTGCCAGGAGCGTATTTGCGCATCCTAAAATCATGTGCCCTCTGAGTCCATTTCTTGAGACTTCAGATCTGACTGGACTTCTCTCTGAGCTTGGACGCCCATGATTCAGTAGTTGCCAGGAGCGTATCTGCGCATTGTAAAATCATCTGCCCTCTGAGTCCATTCCTTGAGACTTCAGATCTGACTGGACTTCTCTCTGAGCCTGGACGCCCATGACTCAGGAGTTGCCAGGAGCGTATTTGTGCATCGGAAAATCATGTGCCCTCTGAGTCAATTCCTTGAGACTTGAGATCTAACTGGATTTCTCTCTGAGCCTGGACGCCCATGACTCAGTAGTTGCCAGGAGCGTATTTGCGCATCGTAAAATCATGTGCCCTCTGAGTTCATTTCTTGAGACTTCAGATCTGACTGGACTTCTCTCTGAGCCTGGACGCCCATGACTCAGTAGTTGCCAGGAGCGTATTTGCGCATCCTAAAATCATGTGCCCTCTGAGTCCATTCCATGAGACTTCAGATCTAACTGGACTTCTCTCTGAGCCTGGACGCCCATGACTCAGTAGTTGCCAGGAGCGTATTTGCGCATCTTAAAATCATGTGCCCTCTGAGTCCATTCCATGAGACTTCAGATCTAACTGGACTTCTCTCTGAGCTTGGACGCCCATGACTCAGTAGTTGCCAGGAGCGTATCTGCGCATTGTAAAATCATCTGCCCTCTGAGTCCATTCCTTGAGACTTCAGATCTGACTGGACTTCTCTCTGAGCCTGGACGCCCATGACTCAGTTGTTGCCAGGAGCGTATGTGCGCATCGTAAAATCATGTGCCCTCTGAGTCCATTCCTTGAGACTTCAGATCTGACTGGACTTCTCTCTGAGCCTGGACGCCCATGACTCAGTAGTTGCCAGGAGCGTATTTGCGCATCCTAAAATCATGTGCCCTCTGAGTCCATTTCTTGAGACTTCAGATCTGACTGGACTTCTCTCTGAGCCTGGACGCCCATGACTCAGTAGTTGCCACGAGCGTATTTGCGCATCGTAAAATCATGTGCCCTGTGAGTCCATTCCTTGAGACTTCAGATCTTACTGGACTTTTCTCTGGGGCTGGACGCCCATGACTCATTAATTGCCAGGAGCGTATTTGCGCATCGTAAAATCATGTGCCCTCTGAGTTCATTCCTTGAGACTTCAGATCTGACTGGACTTCTCTCTGAGCCTGGTCGCCCATGACTCAGTAGTTGCCAGGAGCGTATTTGTGCATCGTAAAATCATGTGCCCTCTGAGTCCATTCCTTGAGACTTCAGATCTGACTGGACTTCTCTCTGAGCCTGGACACCCATGACTCAGTAGTTGCCAGGAGCGTATTTGCGCATCCTAAAATCATGTGCCCTCTGAGTCCATTTCTTGAGACTTCAGATCTGACTGGACTTCTCTCTGAGCCTGGACGCCCATGACTCAGTAGTTGCCAGGAGCGTATTTGCGCATCCTAAAATCATGTGCCCTCTGAGTCCATTCCATGAGACTTCAGATCTAACTGGACTTCTCTCTGAGCCTGGACGCCCATGACTCAGTAGTTGCCAGGAGCGTATTTGCGCATCTTAAAATCATGTGCCCTCTGAGTCCATTCCATGAGACTTCAGATCTAACTGGACTTCTCTCTGAGCTTGGACGCCCATGACTCAGTAGTTGCCAGGAGCGTATCTGCGCATTGTAAAATCATCTGCCCTCTGAGTCCTTTCCTTGAGACTTCAGATCTGACTGGACTTCTTTCTGAGCCTGGACGCCCATGACTCAGGAGTAGCCAGGAGCGTATTTGTGCATCGTAAAATCATGTGCCCTCTGAGTCCATTCCTTGAGACTTCAGATCTGACTGGACTTCTCTCTGAGCCTGGACACCCATGACTCAGTAGTTGCCAGGAGCGTATTTGCGCATCCTAAAATCATGTGCCCTCTGAGTCCATTTCTTGAGACTTCAGATCTGACTGGACTTCTCTCTGAGCCTGGACGCCCATGACTCAGTAGTTGCCACGAGCGTATTTGCGCATCCTAAAATCATGTGCCCTCTGAGTTCATTCCTTGAGACGTCAGATCTGACTGGACTTCTCTCTGAGCCTGGACGCCCATGACTCAGTAGTTGCCAGGAGCGTATTTGCGCATCGTAAAATCATGTGCCCTCTGAGTCCATTCCTTAAGACTTGAGATCTAACTGGATTTCTCTCTGAGCCTGGACGCCCATGACTCAGTAGTTGCCAGGAGCGTATTTGCGCATCGTAAAATCATGTGCCCTCTGAGTTCATTTCTTGAGACTTCAGATCTGACTGGACTTCTCTCTGAGCCTGGACGCCCATGACTCAGTAGTTGCCACGAGCGTATCTGCGCATCGTAAAATCATGTGCCCTCTGAGTCCATTCCTTGAGACTTCAGATCTTACTGGACTTTTCTCTGGGGCTGGACGCCCATGACTCATTAATTGCCAGGAGCGTATTTGCGCATCGTAAAATCATGTGCCCTCTGAGTTCATTCCTTGAGACTTCAGATCTGACTGGACTTCTCTCTGAGCCTGGTCGCCCATGACTCAGTAGTTGCCAGGAGCGTATTTGTGCATCGTAAAATCATGTGCCCTCTGAGTCCATTCCATGAGACTTCAGATCTAACTGGACTTCTCTCTGAGCCTGGACGCCCATGACTCAGTAGTTGCCAGGAGCGTATCTGCGCATTGTAAAATCATCTGCCCTCTGAGTCCATTCCTTGAGACTTCAGATCTGACTGGACTTCTCTCTGAGCTTGGACGCCCATGACTCAGTAGTTGCCAGGAGCGTATCTGCGCATTGTAAAATCATCTGCCCTCTGAGTCCATTCCTTGAGACTTCAGATCTGACTGGACTTCTCTCTGAGCCTGGACGCCCATGACTCAGTTGTTGCCAGGAGCGTATGTGCGCATCGTAAAATCATGTGCCCTCTGAGTCCATTCCTTGAGACTTCAGATCTGACTGGACTTCTCTCTGACCTTGGACGCCCATGACTCAGTAGTTGCCAGGAGCGTATCTGCGCATTGTAAAATCATCTGCCCTCTGAGTCCATTCCTTGAGACTTCAGATCTGACTGGACTTCTCTCTGAGCCTGGACACCCATGACTCAGTAGTTGCCAGGAGCGTATTTGCGCATCTTAAAATCATGTGCCCTCTGAGTCCATTCCATGAGACTTCAGATCTAACTGGACTTCTCTCTGAGCTTGGACGCCCATGATTCAGTAGTTGCCAGGAGCGTATCTGCGCATTGTAAAATCATCTGCCCTCTGAGTCCATTCCTTGAGACTTCAGATCTGACTGGACTTCTCTCTGAGCCTGGACGCCCATGACTCAGTAGTTGCCAGGAGCGTATTTGCGCATCCTAAAATCATGTGCCCTCTGAGTCCATTCCTTGAGACTTCAGATCTGACTAGACTTCTCTCTGAGCCTGGACACCCATGACTCAGTAGTTGCCAGGAGCGTATTTGCGCATCCTAAAATCATGTGCCCTCTGAGTCCATTTCTTGAGACTTCAGATCTGACTGGACTTCTCTCTGAGCTTGGACGCCCATGATTCAGTAGTTGCCAGGAGCGTATCTGCGCATTGTAAAATCATCTGCCCTCTGAGTCCATTCCTTGAGACTTCAGATCTGACTGGACTTCTCTCTGAGCCTGGACGCCCATGACTCAGGAGTTGCCAGGAGCGTATTTGTGCATCGGAAAATCATGTGCCCTCTGAGTCAATTCCTTGAGACTTGAGATCTAACTGGATTTCTCTCTGAGCCTGGACGCCCATGACTCAGTAGTTGCCAGGAGCGTATTTGCGCATCGTAAAATCATGTGCCCTCTGAGTTCATTTCTTGAGACTTCAGATCTGACTGGACTTCTCTCTGAGCCTGGACGCCCATGACTCAGTAGTTGCCAGGAGCGTATTTGCGCATCCTAAAATCATGTGCCCTCTGAGTCCATTCCATGAGACTTCAGATCTAACTGGACTTCTCTCTGAGCCTGGACGCCCATGACTCAGTAGTTGCCAGGAGCGTATTTGCGCATCTTAAAATCATGTGCCCTCTGAGTCCATTCCATGAGACTTCAGATCTAACTGGACTTCTCTCTGAGCTTGGACGCCCATGACTCAGTAGTTGCCAGGAGCGTATCTGCGCATTGTAAAATCATCTGCCCTCTGAGTCCATTCCTTGAGACTTCAGATCTGACTGGACTTCTCTCTGAGCCTGGACGCCCATGACTCAGTTGTTGCCAGGAGCGTATGTGCGCATCGTAAAATCATGTGCCCTCTGAGTCCATTCCTTGAGACTTCAGATCTGACTGGACTTCTCTCTGAGCCTGGACGCCCATGACTCAGTAGTTGCCAGGAGCGTATTTGCGCATCCTAAAATCATGTGCCCTCTGAGTCCATTTCTTGAGACTTCAGATCTGACTGGACTTCTCTCTGAGCCTGGACGCCCATGACTCAGTAGTTGCCACGAGCGTATTTGCGCATCGTAAAATCATGTGCCCTGTGAGTCCATTCCTTGAGACTTCAGATCTTACTGGACTTTTCTCTGGGGCTGGACGCCCATGACTCATTAATTGCCAGGAGCGTATTTGCGCATCGTAAAATCATGTGCCCTCTGAGTTCATTCCTTGAGACTTCAGATCTGACTGGACTTCTCTCTGAGCCTGGTCGCCCATGACTCAGTAGTTGCCAGGAGCGTATTTGTGCATCGTAAAATCATGTGCCCTCTGAGTCCATTCCTTGAGACTTCAGATCTGACTGGACTTCTCTCTGAGCCTGGACACCCATGACTCAGTAGTTGCCAGGAGCGTATTTGCGCATCCTAAAATCATGTGCCCTCTGAGTCCATTTCTTGAGACTTCAGATCTGACTGGACTTCTCTCTGAGCCTGGACGCCCATGACTCAGTAGTTGCCAGGAGCGTATTTGCGCATCCTAAAATCATGTGCCCTCTGAGTCCATTCCATGAGACTTCAGATCTATCTGGACTTCTCTCTGAGCCTGGACGCCCATGACTCAGTAGTTGCCAGGAGCGTATTTGCGCATCTTAAAATCATGTGCCCTCTGAGTCCATTCCATGAGACTTCAGATCTAACTGGACTTCTCTCTGAGCTTGGACGCCCATGACTCAGTAGTTGCCAGGAGCGTATCTGCGCATTGTAAAATCATCTGCCCTCTGAGTCCTTTCCTTGAGACTTCAGATCTGACTGGACTTCTTTCTGAGCCTGGACGCCCATGACTCAGGAGTAGCCAGGAGCGTATTTGTGCATCGTAAAATCATGTGCCCTCTGAGTCCATTCCTTGAGACTTCAGATCTGACTGGACTTCTCTCTGAGCCTGGACACCCATGACTCAGTAGTTGCCAGGAGCGTATTTGCGCATCCTAAAATCATGTGCCCTCTGAGTCCATTTCTTGAGACTTCAGATCTGACTGGACTTCTCTCTGAGCCTGGACGCCCATGACTCAGTAGTTGCCACGAGCGTATTTGCGCATCCTAAAATCATGTGCCCTCTGAGTTCATTCCTTGAGACGTCAGATCTGACTGGACTTCTCTCTGAGCCTGGACGCCCATGACTCAGTAGTTGCCAGGAGCGTATTTGCGCATCGTAAAATCATGTGCCCTCTGAGTCCATTCCTTAAGACTTGAGATCTAACTGGATTTCTCTCTGAGCCTGGACGCCCATGACTCAGTAGTTGCCAGGAGCGTATTTGCGCAACGTAAAATCATGTGCCCTCTGAGTTCATTTCTTGAGACTTCAGATCTGACTGGACTTCTCTCTGAGCCTGGACGCCCATGACTCAGTAGTTGCCACGAGCGTATCTGCGCATCGTAAAATCATGTGCCCTCTGAGTCCATTCCTTGAGACTTCAGATCTTACTGGACTTTTCTCTGGGGCTGGACGCCCATGACTCATTAATTGCCAGGAGCGTATTTGCGCATCGTAAAATCATGTGCCCTCTGAGTTCATTCCTTGAGACTTCAGATCTGACTGGACTTCTCTCTGAGCCTGGTCGCCCATGACTCAGTAGTTGCCAGGAGCGTATTTGTGCATCGTAAAATCATGTGCCCTCTGAGTCCATTCCATGAGACTTCAGATCTAACTGGACTTCTCTCTGAGCCTGGACGCCCATGACTCAGTAGTTGCCAGGAGCGTATTTGCGCATCTTAAAATCATGTGCCCTCTGAGTCCATTCCATGAGACTTCAGATCTAACTGGACTTCTCTCTGAGCTTGGACGCCCATGACTCAGTAGTTGCCAGGAGCGTATCTGCGCATTGTAAAATCATCTGCCCTCTGAGTCCATTCCTTGAGACTTCAGATCTGACTGGACTTCTCTCTGAGCCTGGACGCCCATGACTCAGTTGTTGCCAGGAGCGTATGTGCGCATCGTAAAATCATGTGCCCTCTGAGTCCATTCCTTGAGACTTCAGATCTGACTGGACTTCTCTCTCACCTTGGACGCCCATGACTCAGTAGTTGCCAGGAGCGTATCTGCGCATTGTAAAATCATCTGCCCTCTGAGTCCATTCCTTGAGACTTCAGATCTGACTGGACTTCTCTCTGAGCCTGGACGCCCATGACTCAGTAGTTGCCAGGAGCGTATTTGCGCATCTTAAAATCATGTGCCCTCTGAGTCCATTCCATGAGACTTCAGATCTAACTGGACTTCTCTCTGAGCTTGGACGCCCATGACTCAGTAGTTGCCAGGAGCGTATCTGCGCATTGTAAAATCATCTGCCCTCTGAGTCCATTCCTTGAGACTTCAGATCTGACTGGACTTCTCTCTGAGCCTGGACGCCCATGACTCAGTTGTTGCCAGGAGCGTATGTGCGCATCGTAAAATCATGTGCCCTCTGAGTCCATTCCTTGAGACTTCAGATCTGACTGGACTTCTCTCTGAGCCTGGACGCCCATGACTCAGTAGTTGCCAGGAGCGTATTTGCGCATCCTAAAATCATGTGCCCTCTGAGTCCATTCCTTGAGACTTCAGATCTGACTGGACTTCTATGTGAACCTGGACGCCCATGACTCAGTATTTGCCACGAGCGTATTTGCGCATCGTAAAATCATGTGCCCTCTGAGTCCATTCCTTGAGACTTCAGATCTTACTGGACTTTTCTCTGGGGCTGGACGCCCATGACTCATTAATTGCCAGGAGCGTATTTGCGCATCGTAAAATCATGTGCCCTCTGAGTTCATTCCTTGAGACTTCAGATCTGACTGGACTTCTCTCTGAGCCTGGTCGCCCATGACTCAGTAGTTGCCAGGAGCGTATTTCTGCATCGTAAAATCATGTGCCCTCTGAGTCCATTCCTTGAGACTTCAGATCTGACTGGACTTCTCTCTGAGCCTGGACACCCATGACTCAGTAGTTGCCAGGAGCGTATTTGCGCATCCTAAAATCATGTGCCCTCTGAGTCCATTTCTTGAGACTTCAGATCTGACTGGACTTCTCTCTGAGCCTGGACGCCCATGACTCAGTAGTTGCCAGGAGCGTATTTGCGCATCCTAAAATCATGTGCCCTCTGAGTCCATTCCATGAGACTTCAGATCTAACTGGACTTCTCTCTGAGCCTGGACGCCCATGACTCAGTAGTTGCCAGGAGCGTATTTGCGCATCTTAAAATCATGTGCCCTCTGAGTCCATTCCATGAGACTTCAGATCTAACTGGACTTCTCTCTGAGCTTGGACGCCCATGACTCAGTAGTTGCCAGGAGCGTATCTGCGCATTGTAAAATCATCTGCCCTCTGAGTCCTTTCCTTGAGACTTCAGATCTGACTGGACTTCTTTCTGAGCCTGGACGCCCATGACTCAGGAGTAGCCAGGAGCGTATTTGTGCATCGTAAAATCATGTGCCCTCTGAGTCCATTCCTTGAGACTTCAGATCTGACTGGACTTCTCTCTGAGCCTGGACACCCATGACTCAGTAGTTGCCAGGAGCGTATTTGCGCATCCTAAAATCATGTGCCCTCTGAGTCCATTTCTTGAGACTTCAGATCTGACTGGACTTCTCTCTGAGCCTGGACGCCCATGACTCAGTAGTTGCCAGGAGCGTATTTGCGCATCCTAAAATCATGTGCCCTCTGAGTTCATTCCTTGAGACGTCAGATCTGACTGGACTTCTCTCTGAGCCTTGACGCCCATGACTCAGTAGTTGCCAGGAGCGTATTTGCGCATCGTAAAATCATGTGCCCTCTGAGTCCATTCCTTAAGACTTGAGATCTAACTGGATTTCTCTCTGAGCCTGGACGCCCATGACTCAGTAGTTGCCAGGAGCGTATTTGCGCATCGTAAAATCATGTGCCCTCTGAGTTCATTTCTTGAGACTTCAGATCTGACTGGACTTCTCTCTGAGCCTGGACGCCCATGACTCAGTAGTTGCCACGAGCGTATCTGCGCATCGTAAAATCATGTGCCCTCTGAGTCCATTCCTTGAGACTTCAGATCTTACTGGACTTTTCTCTGGGGCTGGACGCCCATGACTCATTAATTGCCAGGAGCGTATTTGCGCATCGTAAAATCATGTGCCCTCTGAGTTCATTCCTTGAGACTTCAGATCTGACTGGACTTCTCTCTGAGCCTGGTCGCCCATGACTCAGTAGTTGCCAGGAGCGTATTTGTGCATCGTAAAATCATGTGCCCTCTGAGTCCATTCCATGAGACTTCAGATCTAACTGGACTTCTCTCTGAGCCTGGACGCCCATGACTCAGTAGTTGCCAGGAGCGTATTTGCGCATCTTAAAATCATGTGCCCTCTGAGTCCATTCCATGAGACTTCAGATCTAACTGGACTTCTCTCTGAGCTTGGACGCCCATGACTCAGTAGTTGCCAGGAGCGTATCTGCGCATTGTAAAATCATCTGCCCTCTGAGTCCATTCCTTGAGACTTCAGATCTGACTGGACTTCTCTCTGAGCCTGGACGCCCATGACTCAGTTGTTGCCAGGAGCGTATGTGCGCATCATAAAATCATGTGCCCTCTGAGTCCATTCCTTGAGACTTCAGATCTGACTGGACTTCTCTCTGACCTTGGACGCCCATGACTCAGTAGTTGCCAGGAGCGTATCTGCGCATTGTAAAATCATCTGCCCTCTGAGTCCATTCCTTGAGACTTCAGATCTGACTGGACTTCTCTCTGAGCCTGGACACCCATGACTCAGTAGTTGCCAGGAGCGTATTTGCGCATCTTAAAATCATGTGCTCTCTGAGTCCATTCCATGAGACTTCAGATCTAACTGGACTTCTCTCTGAGCTTGGACGCCCATGATTCAGTAGTTGCCAGGAGCGTATCTGCGCATTGTAAAATCATCTGCCCTCTGAGTCCATTCCTTGAGACTTCAGATCTGACTGGACTTCTCTCTGAGCCTGGACGCCCATGACTCAGTAGTTGCCAGGAGCGTATTTGCGCATCCTAAAATCATGTGCCCTCTGAGTCCATTCCTTGAGACTTCAGATCTGACTAGACTTCTCTCTGAGCCTGGACGCCCATGACTCAGTAGTTGCCAGGAGCGTATTTGCGCATCCTAAAATCATGTGCCCTCTGAGTCCATTTCTTGAGACTTCAGATCTGACTGGACTTCTCTCTGAGCTTGGACGCCCATGATTCAGTAGTTGCCAGGAGCGTATCTGCGCATTGTAAAATCATCTGCCCTCTGAGTCCATTCCTTGAGACTTCAGATCTGACTGGACTTCTCTCTGAGCCTGGACGCCCATGACTCAGGAGTTGCCAGGAGCGTATTTGTGCATCGGAAAATCATGTGCCCTCTGAGTCAATTCCTTGAGACTTGAGATCTAACTGGATTTCTCTCTGAGCCTGGACGCCCATGACTCAGTAGTTGCCAGGAGCGTATTTGCGCATCGTAAAATCATGTGCCCTCTGAGTTCATTTCTTGAGACTTCAGATCTGACTGGACTTCTCTCTGAGCCTGGACGCCCATGACTCAGTAGTTGCCAGGAGCGTATTTGCGCATCCTAAAATCATGTGCCCTCTGAGTCCATTCCATGAGACTTCAGATCTAACTGGACTTCTCTCTGAGCCTGGACGCCCATGACTCAGTAGTTGCCAGGAGCGTATTTGCGCATCTTAAAATCATGTGCCCTCTGAGTCCATTCCATGAGACTTCAGATCTAACTGGACTTCTCTCTGAGCTTGGACGCCCATGACTCAGTAGTTGCCACGAGCGTATTTGCGCATCGTAAAATCATGTGCCCTCTGAGTCCATTTCTTGAGACTTCAGATCTTACTGGACTTTTCTCTGGGGCTGGACGCCCATGACTCATTAATTGCCAGGAGCGTATTTGCGCATCGTAAAATCATGTGCCCTCTGAGTTCATTCCTTGAGACTTCAAATCTGACTGGACTTCTCTCTGAGCCTGGTCGCCCATGACTCAGTAGTTGCCAGGAGCGTATTTGTGCATCGTAAAATCATGTGCCCTCTGAGTCCATTCCTTGAGACTTCAGATCTGACTGGACTTCTCTCTGAGCCTGGACACCCATGACTCAGTAGTTGCCAGGAGCGTATTTGCGCATCCTAAAATCATGTGCCCTCTGAGTCCATTTCTTGAGACTTCAGATCTGACTGGACTTCTCTCTGAGCCTGGACGCCCATGACTCAGTAGTTGCCAGGAGCGTATTTGCGCATCCTAAAATCATGTGCCCTCTGAGTCCATTCCATGAGACTTCAGATCTAACTGGACTTCTCTCTGAGCCTGGACGCCCATGACTCAGTAGTTGCCAGGAGCGTATTTGCGCATCTTAAAATCATGTGCCCTCTGAGTCCATTCCATGAGACTTCAGATCTAACTGGACTTCTCTCTGAGCTTGGACGCCCATGACTCAGTAGTTGCCAGGAGCGTATCTGCGCATTGTAAAATCATCTCCCCTCTGAGTCCTTTCCTTGAGACTTCAGATCTGACTGGACTTCTTTCTGAGCCTGGACGCCCATGACTCAGGAGTTGCCAGGAGCGTATTTGTGCATCGTAAAATCATGTGCCCTCTGAGTCCATTCCTTGAGACTTGAAATCTAACTGGATTTCTCTCTGAGCCTGGACGCCCATGACTCAGTAGTTGCCAGGAGCGTATTTGCCCATCGTAAAATCATGTGCCCTCTGAGTTCATTCCTTGAGACGTCAGATCTGACTGGACTTCTCTCTGAGCCTGGACGCCCATGACTCAGTAGTTGCCAGGAGCGTATTTGCGCATCGTAAAATCATGTGCCCTCTGAGTCCATTCCTTAAGACTTGAGATCTAACTGGATTTCTCTCTGAGCCTGGACGCCCATGACTCAGTAGTTGCCAGGAGCGTATTTGCGCATCCTAAAATCATGTGCCCTCTGAGTCCATTCCTTGAGACTTCAGATCTGACTGGACTTCTATGTGAACCTGGACGCCCATGACTCAGTAGTTGCCACGAGCGTATTTGCGCATCGTAAAATCATGTGCCCTCTGAGTCCATTCCTTGAGACTTCAGATCTTACTGGACTTTTCTCTGGGGCTGGACGCCCATGACTCATTAATTGCCAGGAGCGTATTTGCGCATCGTAAAATCATGTGCCCTCTGAGTTCATTCCTTGAGACTTCAGATCTGACTGGACTTCTCACTGAGCCTGGTCGCCCATGACTCAGTAGTTGCCAGGAGCGTATTTGTGCATCGTAAAATCATGTGCCCTCTGAGTCCATTCCTTGAGACTTCAGATCTGACTGGACTTCTCTCTGAGCCTGGACGACCATGACTCAGTAGTTGCCAGGAGCGTATTTGCGCATCCTAAAATCATGTGCCCTCTGAGTCCATTTCTTGAGACTTCAGATCTGACTGGACTTCTCTCTGAGCCTGGACGCCCATGACTCAGTAGTTGCCAGGAGCGTATTTGCGCATCCTAAAATCATGTGCCCTCTGAGTTCATTCCTTGAGACGTCAGATCTGACTGGACTTCTCTCTGAGCCTGGACGCCCATGACTCAGTAGTTGCCAGGAGCGTATTTGCGCATCGTAAAATCATGTGCCCTCTGAGTCCATTCCTTAAGACTTGAGATGTAACTGGATTTCTCTCTGAGCCTGGACGCCCATGACTCAGTAGTTGCCAGGAGCGTATTTGCGCATCGTAAAATCATGTGCCCTCTGAGTTCATTTCTTGAGACTTCAGATCTGACTGGACTTCTCTCTGAGCCTGGACGCCCATGACTCAGTAGTTGCCAGGAGCGTATTTGCGCATCTTAAAATCATGTGCCCTCTGAGTCCATTCCATGAGACTTCAGATCTAACTGGACTTCTCTCTGAGCTTGGACGCCCATGACTCAGTAGTTGCCAGGAGCGTATCTGCGCATTGTAAAATCATCTGCCCTCTGAGTCCATTCCTTGAGACTTCAGATCTGACTGGACTTCTCTCTGAGCCTGGACGCCCATGACTCAGTTGTTGCCAGGAGCGTATTTGCGCATCGTAAAATCATGTGCCCTCTGAGTCCATTCCTTGAGACTTCAGATCTGACTGGACTTCTCTCTGAGCCTGGACGCCCATGACTCAATACTTGCCAGGAGCGTATTTGTGCATCGTAAAATCATGTGCCCTCTGAGTCCATTCCTTGAGACTTCAGATCTGACTGGACTTCTCTCTGAGCCTGGACGCCCATGACTCAGTAGTTGCCAGGAGCGTATTTGCGCATCCTAAAATCATGTGCCCTCTGAGTCCATTTCTTGAGACTTCAGATCTGACTGGACTTCTCTCTGACCCTGGACGCCCATGACTCAGTAGTTGCCAGGAGCGTATTTGCGCATCCTAAAATCATGTGCCCTCTGAGTCCATTCCATGAGACTTCAGATCTAACTGGACTTCTCTCTGAGCCTGGACGCCCATGACTCAGTAGTTGCCAGGAGCGTATTTGCGCATCTTAAAATCATGTGCCCTCTGAGTCCATTCCATGAGACTTCAGATCTAACTGGACTTCTCTCTGAGCCTGGACGCCCATGACTCAGTAGTTGCCAGGAGCGTATTTGCGCATCCTAAAATCATGTGCCCTCTGAGTCCATTCCTTGAGACTTCAGATCTGACTAGACTTCTCTCTGAGCCTGGACGCCCATGACTCAGTAGTTGCCAGGAGCGTATTTGCGCATCCTAAAATCATGTGCCCTCTGAGTCCATTTCTTGAGACTTCAGATCTGACTGGACTTCTCTCTGAGCTTGGACGCCCATGATTCAGTAGTTGCCAGGAGCGTATCTGCGCATTGTAAAATCATCTGCCCTCTGAGTCCATTCCTTGAGACTTCAGATCTGACTGGACTTCTCTCTGAGCCTGGACGCCCATGACTCAGGAGTTGCCAGGAGCGTATTTGTGCATCGGAAAATCATGTGCCCTCTGAGTCAATTCCTTGAGACTTGAGATCTAACTGGATTTCTCTCTGAGCCTGGACGCCCATGACTCAGTAGTTGCCAGGAGCGTATTTGCGCATCGTAAAATCATGTGCCCTCTGAGTTCATTTCTTGAGACTTCAGATCTGACTGGACTTCTCTCTGAGCCTGGACGCCCATGACTCAGTAGTTGCCAGGAGCGTATTTGCGCATCCTAAAATCATGTGCCCTCTGAGTCCATTCCATGAGACTTCAGATCTAACTGGACTTCTCTCTGAGCCTGGACGCCCATGACTCAGTAGTTGCCAGGAGCGTATTTGCGCATGTTAAAATCATGTGCCCTCTGAGTCCATTCCATGAGACTTCAGATCTAACTGGACTTCTCTCTGAGCTTGGACGCCCATGACTCAGTAGTTGCCAGGAGCGTATCGGCATATTGTAAAATCATCTGCCCTCTGAGTCCATTCCTTGAGACTTCAGATCTGACTGGACTTCTCTCTGAGCCTGGACGCCCATGACTCAGTTGTTGCCAGGAGCGTATGTGCGCATCGTGAAATCATGTGCCCTCTGAGTCCATTCCTTGAGACTTCAGATCTGATTGGACTTCTCTCTGAGCCTGGACGCCCATGACTCAGTAGTTGCCAGGAGCGTATTTGCGCATCCTAAAATCATGTGCCCTCTGAGTCCATTCCTTGAGACTTCAGATCTGACTGGACTTCTATGTGAACCTGGACGCCCATGACTCAGTAGTTGCCACGAGCGTATTTGCGCATCGTAAAATCATGTGCCCTCTGAGTCCATTCCTTGAGACTTCAGATCTTACTGGACTTTTCTCTGGGGCTGGACGCCCATGACTCATTAATTGCCAGGAGCGTATTTGCGCATCGTAAAATCATGTGCCCTCTGAGTTCATTCCTTGAGACTTCAGATCTGACTGGACTTCTCTCTGAGCCTGGTCGCCCATGACTCAGTAGTTGCCAGGAGCGTATTTGTGCATCGTAAAATCATGTGCCCTCTGAGTCCATTCCTTGAGACTTCAGATCTGACTGGACTTCTCTCTGAGCCTGGACGCCCATGACTCAGTAGTTGCCAGGAGCGTATTTGCGCATCCTAAAATCATGTGCCCTCTGAGTCCATTCCATGAGACTTCAGATCTAACTGGACTTCTCTCTGAGCTTGGACGCTCATGACTCAGTAGTTGCCAGGAGCGTATCTGCGCATTGGAAAATCATCTGCCCTCTGAGTCCATTCCTTGAGACTTCAGATCTGACTGGACTTCTTTCTGAGCCTGGACGCCCATGACTCAGGAGTTGCCAGGAGCGTATTTGTGCATCGTAAAATCATGTGCCCTCTGAGTCCATTCCTTGAGACTTGAGATCTAACTGGATTTCTCTCTGAGCCTGGACGCCCATGACTCAGTAGTTGCCAGGAGCGTATTTGCCCATCGTAAAATCATGTGCCCTCTGAGTTCATTCCTTGAGACGTCAGATCTGACTGGACTTCTCTCTGAGCCTGGACGCCCATGACTCAGTAGTTGCCAGGAGCGTATTTGCGCATCGTAAAATCATGTGCCCTCTGAGTCCATTCCTTAAGACTTGAGATCTAACTGGATTTCTCTCTGAGCCTGGACGCCCATGACTCAGTAGTTGCCAGGAGCGTATTTGCGCATCGTAAAATCATGTGCCCTCTGAGTTCATTTCTTGAGACTTCAGATCTGACTGGACTTCTCTCTGAGCCTGGACGCCCATGACTCAGTAGTTGCCAGGAGCGTATTTGCGCATCCTAAAATCATGTGCCCTCTGATTCCATTCCATGAGACTTCAGATCTCACTGGACTTCTCTCTGAGCCTGGACGCCCATGACTCAGTAGTTGCCAGGAGCGTATTTGCGCATCTTAAAATCATGTGCCCTCTGAGTCCATTCCATGAGACTTCAGATCTAACTGGACTTCTCTCTGAGCTTGGACGCCCATGACTCAGTAGTTGCCAGGAGCGTATCTGCGCATTGTCAAATCATCTGCCCTCTGATTCCATTCCTTGAGACTTCAGATCTGACTGGACTTCTCTCTGAGCCTGGACGCCCATGACTCAGTAGTTGCCAGGAGCGTATTTGCGCATCCTAAAATCATGTGCCCTCTGAGTCCATTCCTTGAGACTTCAGATCTGACTGGACTTCTCTCTGAGCCTGGACGCCCATGACTCAGTAGTTGCCAGGAGCGTATTTGCGCATCCTAAAATCATGTGCCCTCTGAGTCCATTCCTTGAGACTTCAGATCTGACTGGACTTCTATGTGAACCTGGACGCCCATGACTCAGTAGTTGCCAGGAGCGTATTTGCGCATCGTAAAATCATGTGCCCTCTGAGTCCATTCCTTGAGACTTCAGATCTTACTGGACTTTTCTCTGGGGCTGGACGCCCATGACTCATTAATTGCCAGGAGCGTATTTGCGCATCGTAAAATCATGTGCCCTCTGAGTTCATTCCTTGAGACTTCAGATCTGACTGGACTTCTCTCTGAGCCTGGTCGCCCATGACTCAGTAGTTGCCAGGAGCGTATTTGCGCATCCTAAAATCATGTGCCCTCTGAGTCCATTCCTTGAGACTTCAGATCTGACTGGACTTCTCTCTGAGCCTGGACGCCCATGACTCAGTAGTTGCCAGGAGCGTATTTGCGCATCCTAAAATCATGTGCCCTCTGAGTCCATTTCTTGAGACTTCAGATCTGACTGGACTTCTCTCTGAGCCTGGACGCCCATGACTCAGTAGTTGCCAGGAGCGTATTTGCGCATCCTAAAATCATGTGCCCTCTGAGTCCATTCCATGAGACTTCAGATCTAACTGGACTTCTCTCTGAGCCTGGACGCCCATGACTCAGTAGTTGCCAGGAGCGTATTTGCGCATCCTAAAATCATGTGCCCTCTGAGTCCATTCCATGAGACTTCAGATCTAACTGGACTTCTCTCTGAGCCTGGACGCCCATGACTCAGTAGTTGCCAGGAGCGTATCTGCGCATTGTAAAATCATCTGCCCTCTGAGTCCATTCCTTGAGACTTCAGATCTGACTGGACTTCTCTCTGAGCCTGGACGCCCATGACTCAGTTGTTGCCAGGAGCGTATGTGCGCATCGTAAAATCATGTGCCCTCTGAGTCCATTCCTTGAGACTTCAGATCTGATTGGACTTCTCTCTGAGCCTGGACGCCCATGACTCAGTAGTTGCCAGGAGCGTATTTGCGCATCCTAAAATCATATGCCCTCTGAGTCCATTCCTTGAGACTTCAGATCTGACTGGACTTCTATGTGAACCTGGACGCCCATGACTCAGTAGTTGCCACGAGCGTATTTGCGCATCGTAAAATCATGTGCCCTCTGAGTCCATTCCTTGAGACTTCAGATCTTACTGGACTTTTCTCTGGGGCTGGACGCCCATGACTCATTAATTGCCAGGAGCGTATTTGCGCATCGTAAAATCATGTGCCCTCTGAGTTCATTCCTTGAGACTTCAGATCTGACTGGACTTCTCTCTGAGCCTGGTCGCCCATGACTCAGTAGTTGCCAGGAGCGTATTTGTGCATCGTAAAATCATGTGCCCTCTGAGTCCATTCCTTGAGACTTCAGATCTGACTGGACTTCTCTCTGAGCCTGGACGCCCATGACTCAGTAGTTGCCAGGAGCGTATTTGCGCATCCTAAAATCATGTGCCCTCTGAGTCCATTTCTTGAGACTTCAGATCTGACTGGACTTCTCTCTGAGCCTGGACGCCCATGACTCCGTAGTTGCCAGGAGCGTATTTGCGCATCCTAAAATCATGTGCCCTCTGAGTCCATTCCATGAGACTTCAGATCTAACTGGACTTCTCTCTGAGCCTGGACGCCCATGACTCAGTAGTTGCCAGGAGCGTATTTACGCATCTTAAAATCATGTGCCCTCTGAGTCCATTCCATGAGACTTCAGATCTAACTGGACTTCTCTCTGAGCTTGGACGCCCATGACTCAGTAGTTGCCAGGAGCGTATCTGCGCATTGTAAAATCATCTGCCCTCTGAGTCCATTCCTTGAGACTTCAGATCTGACTGGACTTCTTTCTGAGCCTGGACGCCCATGACTCAGGAGTTGCCAGGAGCGTATTTGTGCATCGTAAAATCATGTGCCCTCTGAGTCCATTCCTTGAGACTTGAGATCTAACTGGATTTCTCTCTGAGCCTGGACGCCCATGACTCAGTAGTTGCCAGGAGCGTATTTGCCCATCGTAAAATCATGTGCCCTCTGAGTTCATTCCTTGAGACGTCAGATCTGACTGGACTTCTCTCTGAGCCTGGACGCCCATGACTCAGTAGTTGCCAGGAGCGTATTTGCGCATCGTAAAATCATGTGCCCTCTGAGTCCATTCCTTAAGACTTGAGATCTAACTGGATTTCTCTCTGAGCCTGGACGCCCATGACTCAGTAGTTGCCAGGAGCGTATTTGCGCATCGTAAAATCATGTGCCCTCTGAGTTCATTTCTTGAGACTTCAGATCTGACTGGACTTCTCTCTGAGCCTGGACGCCCATGACTCAGTAGTTGCCAGGAGCGTATTTGCGCATCCTAAAATCATGTGCCCTCTGATTCCATTCCATGAGACTTCAGATCTCACTGGACTTCTCTCTGAGCCTGGACGCCCATGACTCAGTAGTTGCCAGGAGCGTATTTGCGCATCTTAAAATCATGTGCCCTCTGAGTCCATTCCATGAGACTTCAGATCTAACTGGACTTCTCTCTGAGCTTGGACGCCCATGACTCAGTAGTTGCCAGGAGCGTATCTGCGCATTGTAAAATCATCTGCCCTCTGAGTCCATTCCTTGAGACTTCAGATCTGACTGGACTTCTCTCTGAGCCTGGACGCCCATGACTCAGTAGTTGCCAGGAGCGTATTTGCGCATCCTAAAATCATGTGCCCTCTGAGTCCATTCCTTGAGACTTCAGATCTGACTGGACTTCTCTCTGAGCCTGGACGCCCATGACTCAGTAGTTGCCAGGAGCGTATTTGCGCATCCTAAAATCATGTGCCCTCTGAGTCCATTCCTTGAGACTTCAGATCTGACTGGACTTCTATGTGAACCTGGACGCCCATGACTCAGTAGTTGCCAGGAGCGTATTTGCGCATCGTAAAATCATGTGCCCTCTGAGTCCATTCCTTGAGACTTCAGATCTTACTGGACTTTTCTCTGGGGCTGGACGCCCATGACTCATTAATTGCCAGGAGCGTATTTGCGCATCGTAAAATCATGTGCCCTCTGAGTTCATTCCTTGAGACTTCAGATCTGACTGGACTTCTCTCTGAGCCTGGTCGCCCATGACTCAGTAGTTGCCAGGAGCGTATTTGCGCATCCTAAAATCATGTGCCCTCTGAGTCCATTCCTTGAGACTTCAGATCTGACTGGACTTCTCTCTGAGCCTGGACGCCCATGACTCAGTAGTTGCCAGGAGCGTATTTGCGCATCCTAAAATCATGTGCCCTCTGAGTCCATTTCTTGAGACTTCAGATCTGACTGGACTTCTCTCTGAGCCTGGACGCCCATGACTCAGTAGTTGCCAGGAGCGTATTTGCGCATCCTAAAATCATGTGCCCTCTGAGTCCATTCCATGAGACTTCAGATCTAACTGGACTTCTCTCTGAGCCTGGACGCCCATGACTCAGTAGTTGCCAGGAGCGTATTTGCGCATCCTAAAATCATGTGCCCTCTGAGTCCATTCCATGAGACTTCAGATCTAACTGGACTTCTCTCTGAGCCTGGACGCCCATGACTCAGTAGTTGCCAGGAGCGTATCTGCGCATTGTAAAATCATCTGCCCTCTGAGTCCATTCCTTGAGACTTCAGATCTGACTGGACTTCTCTCTGAGCCTGGACGCCCATGACTCAGGAGTTGCCAGGAGCGTATTTGTGCATCGGAAAATCATGTGCCCTCTGAGTCAATTCCTTGAGACTTGAGATCTAACTGGATTTCTCTCTGAGCCTGGACGCCCATGACTCAGTAGTTGCCAGGAGCGTATTTGCGCATCGTAAAATCATGTGCCCTCTGAGTTCATTTCTTGAGACTTCAGATCTGACTGGACTTCTCTCTGAGCCTGGACGCCCATGACTCAGTAGTTGCCAGGAGCGTATTTGCGCATCCTAAAATCATGTGCCCTCTGAGTCCATTCCATGAGACTTCAGATCTAACTGGACTTCTCTCTGAGCCTGGACGCCCATGACTCAGTAGTTGCCAGGAGCGTATTTGCGCATCTTAAAATCATGTGCCCTCTGAGTCCATTCCATGAGACTTCAGATCTAACTGGACTTCTCTCTGAGCTTGGACGCCCATGACTCAGTAGTTGCCAGGAGCGTATCGGCGCATTGTAAAATCATCTGCCCTCTGAGTCCATTCCTTGAGACTTCAGATCTGACTGGACTTCTCTCTGAGCCTGGACGCCCATGACTCAGTTGTTGCCAGGAGCGTATGTGCGCATCGTAAAATCATGTGCCCTCTGAGTCCATTCCTTGAGACTTCAGATCTGACTGGACTTCTCTCTCAGCCTGGACGCCCATGACTCAGTAGTTGCCAGGAGCGTATTTGCGCATCCTAAAATCATGTGCCCTCTGAGTCCATTCCTTGAGACTTCAGATCTGACTGGACTTCTATGTGAACCTGGACGCCCATGACTCAGTAGTTGCCACGAGCGTATTTGCGCATCGCAAAATCATGTGCCCTCTGAGTCCATTCCTTGAGACTTCAGATCTTACTGGACTTTTCTCTGGGGCTGGACGCCCATGACTCATTAATTGCCAGGAGCGTATTTGCGCATCGTAAAATCATGTGCCCTCTGAGTTCATTCCTTGAGACTTCAGATCTGACTGGACTTCTCTCTGAGACTGGTCGCCCATGACTCAGTAGTTGCCAGGAGCGTATTTGTGCATCGTAAAATCATGTGCCCTCTGAGTCCATTCCTTGAGACTTCAGATCTGACTGGACTTCTCTCTGAGCCTGGACGCCCATGACTCAGTAGTTGCCAGGAGCGTATTTGCGCATCCTAAAATCATGTGCCCTCTGAGTCCATTTCTTGAGACTTCAGATCTGACTGGACTTCTCTCTGAGCCTGGACGCCCATGACTCAGTAGTTGCCAGGAGCGTATTTGCGCATCCTAAAATCATGTGCCCTCTGAGTCCATTCCATGAGACTTCAGATCTAACTGGACTTCTTTCTGAGCCTGGACGCCCATGACTCAGTAGTTGCCAGGAGCGTATTTGCGCATCTTAAAATCATGTGCCCTCTGAGTCCATTCCTTGAGACTTCAGATCTTACTGGACTTTTCTCTGGGGCTGGACGCCCATGACTCATTAATTGCCAGGAGCGTATTTGCGCATCGTAAAATCATGTGCCCTCTGAGTTCATTCCTTGAGACTTCAGATCTGACTGGACTTCTCTCTGAGCCTGGACGCCCATGACTCAGTAGTTGCCAGGAGCGTATTTGCGCATCGTAAAATCATGTGCCCTCTGAGTTCATTTCTTGAGACTTCAGATCTGACTGGACTTCTCTCTGAGCCTGGACGCCCATGACTCAGTAGTTGCCAGGAGCGTATTTGCGCATCCTAAAATCATGTGCCCTCTGATTCCATTCCATGAGACTTCAGATCTCACTGGACTTCTCTCTGAGCCTGGACGCCCATGACTCAGTAGTTGCCAGGAGCGTATTTGCGCATCTTAAAATCATGTGCCCTCTGAGTCCATTCCATGAGACTTCAGATCTAACTGGACTTCTCTCTGAGCTTGGACGCCCATGACTCAGTAGTTGCCAGGAGCGTATCTGCGCATTGTAAAATCATCTGCCCTCTGAGTCCATTCCTTGAGACTTCAGATCTGACTGGACTTCTCTCTGAGCCTGGACGCCCATGACTCAGTTGTTGCCAGGAGCGTATTTGCGCATCGTAAAATCATGTGACCTCTGAGTCCATTCCTTGAGACTTCAGATCTGACTGGACTTCTCTCTGAGCCTGGACGCCCATGACTCAGTAGTTGCCAGGAGCGTATTTGCGCATCCTAAAATCATGTGCCCTCTGAGTCCATTCCTTGAGACTTCAGATCTGACTGGACTTCTATGTGAACCTGGACGCCCATGACTCAGTAGTTGCCACGAGCGTATTTGCGCATCGTAAAATCATGTGCCCTCTGAGTCCATTCCTTGAGACTTCAGATCTTACTGGACTTTTCTCTGGGGCTGGACGCCCATGACTCATTAATTGCCAGGAGCGTATTTGCGCATCGTAAAATCATGTGCCCTCTGAGTTCATTCCTTGAGACTTCAGATCTGACTGGACTTCTCTCTGAGCCTGGTCGCCCATGACTCAGTAGTTGCCAGGAGCGTTTTTGTGCATCGTAAAATCATGTGCCCTCTGAGTCCATTCCTTGAGACTTCAGATCTGACTGGACTTCTCTCTGAGCCTGGACGCCCATGACTCAGTAGTTGCCAGGAGCGTATTTGTGCATCCTAAAATCATGTGCCCTCTGAGTCCATTTCTTGAGACTTCAGATCTGACTGGACTTCTCTCTGAGCCTGGACGCCCATGACTCAGTAGTTGCCAGGAGCGTATTTGCGCATCCTAAAATCATGTGCCCTCTGAGTCCATTCCATGAGACTTCAGATCTAACTGGACTTCTCTCTGAGCCTGGACGCCCATGACTCAGTAGTTGCCAGGAGCGTATTTGCGCATCCTAAAATCATGTGCCCTCTGAGTCCATTCCATGAGACTTCAGATCTAACTGGACTTCTCTCTGAGCCTGGACGCCCATGACTCAGTAGTTGCCAGGAGCGTATCTGCGCATTGTAAAATCATCTGCCCTCTGAGTCCATTCCTTGAGACTTCAGATCTGACTGGACTTCTCTCTGAGCCTGGACGCCCATGACTCAGGAGTTGCCAGGAGCGTATTTGTGCATCGGAAAATCATGTGCCCTCTGAGTCAATTCCTTGAGACTTGAGATCTAACTGAATTTCTCTCTGAGCCTGGACGCCCATGACTCAGTAGTTGCCAGGAGCGTATTTGCGCATCGTAAAATCATGTGCCCTCTGAGTTCATTTCTTGAGACTTCAGATCTGACTGGACTTCTCTCTGAGCCTGGACGCCCATGACTCAGTAGTTGCCAGGAGCGTATTTGCGCATCCTAAAATCATGTGCCCTCTGAGTCCATTCCATGAGACTTCAGATCTAACTGGACTTCTCTCTGAGCCTGGACGCCCATGACTCAGTAGTTGCCAGGAGCGTATTTGCGCATCTTAAAATCATGTGCCCTCTGAGTCCATTCCATGAGACTTCAGATCTAACTGGACTTCTCTCTGAGCTTGGACGCCCATGACTCAGTAGTTGCCAGGAGCGTATCTGCGCATTGTAAAATCATCTGCCCTCTGAGTCCATTCCTTGAGACTTCAGATCTGACTGGACTTCTCTCTGAGCCTGGACGCCCATGACTCAGTTGTTGCCAGGAGCGTATGTGCGCATCGTAAAATCATGTGCCCTCTGAGTCCATTCCTTGAGACTTCAGATCTGACTGGACTTCTCTCTGAGCCTGGACGCCCATGACTCAGTAGTTGCCAGGAGCGTATTTGCGCATCCTAAAATCATGTGCCCTCTGAGTCCATTCCTTGAGACTTCAGATCTGACTGGACTTCTATGTGAACCTGGACGCCCATGACTCAGTAGTTGCCACGAGCGTATTTGCGCATCGTAAAATCATGTGCCCTCTGAGTCCATTCCTTGAGACTTCAGATCTTACTGGACTTTTCTCTGGGGCTGGACGCCCATGACTCATTAATTGCCAGGAGCGTATTTGCGCATCGTAAAATCATGTGCCCTCTGAGTTCATTCCTTGAGACTTCAGATCTGACTGGACTTCTCTCTGAGCCTGGTCGCCCATGACTCAGTAGTTGCCAGGAGCGTATTTGTGCATCGTAAAATCATGTGCCCTCTGAGTCCATTCCTTGAGACTTCAGATCTGACTGGACTTCTCTCTGAGCCTGGACGCCCATGACTCAGTAGTTGCCAGGAGTGTATTTGCGCATCCTAAAATCATGTGCCCTCTGAGTCCATTTCTTGAGACTTCAGATCTGACTGGACTTCTCTCTGAGCCTGGACGCCCATGACTCAGTAGTTGCCAGGAGCGTATTTGCGCATCCTAAAATCATGTGCCCTCTGAGTCCATTCCATGAGACTTCAGATCTAACTGGACTTCTCTCTGAGCCTGGACGCCCATGACTCAGTAGTTGCCAGGAGCGTATTTGCGCATCTTAAAATCATGTGCCCTCTGAGTCCATTCCATGAGACTTCAGATCTAACTGGACTTCTCTCTGAGCTTGGACGCCCATGACTCAGTAGTTGCCAGGAGCGTATCTGCGCATTGTAAAATCATCTGCCCTCTGAGTCCATTCCTTGAGACTTCAGATCTGACTGGACTTCTTTCTGAGCCTGGACGCCCATGACTCAGGAGTTGCCAGGAGCGTATTTGTGCATCGTAAAATCATGTGCCCTCTGAGTCCATTCCTTGAGACTTGAGATCTAACTGGATTTCTCTCTGAGCCTGGACGCCCATGACTCAGTAGTTGCCAGGAGCGTATGTGCGCATCGTAAAATCATGTGCCCTCTGAGTCCATTCCTTGAGACTTCAGATCTGACTGGACTTCTCTCTGAGCCTGGACGCCCATGACTCAGTAGTTGCCAGGAGCGTATTTGCGCATCCTAAAATCATGTGCCCTCTGAGTCCATTCCTTGAGACTTCAGATCTGACTGGACTTCTATGTGAACCTGGACGCCCATGACTCAGTAGTTGCCACGAGCGTATTTGCGCATCGTAAAATCATGTGCCCTCTGAGTCCATTCCTTGAGACTTCAGATCTTACTGGACTTTTCTCTGGGGCTGGACGCCCATGACTCATTAATTGCCAGGAGCGTATTTGCGCATCGTAAAATCATGTGCCCTCTGAGTTCATTCCTTGAGACTTCAGATCTGACTGGACTTCTCTCTGAGCCTGGTCGCCCATGACTCAGTAGTTGCCAGGAGCGTATTTGTGCATCGTAAAATCATGTGCCCTCTGAGTCCATTCCTTGAGACTTCAGATCTGACTGGACTTCTCTCTGAGCCTGGACGCCCATGACTCAGTAGTTGCCAGGAGCGTATTTGCGCATCCTAAAATCATGTGCCCTCTGAGTCCATTTCTTGAGACTTCAGATCTGACTGGACTTCTCTCTGAGCCTGGACGCCCATGACTCAGTAGTTGCCAGGAGCGTATTTGCGCATCCTAAAATCATGTGCCCTCTGAGTCCATTCCATGAGACTTCAGATCTAACTGGACTTCTCTCTGAGCCTGGACGCCCATGACTCAGTAGTTGCCAGGAGCGTATTTGCGCATCTTAAAATCATGTGCCCTCTGAGTCCATTCCATGAGACTTCAGATCTAACTGGACTTCTCTCTGAGCTTGGACGCCCATGACTCAGTAGTTGCCAGGAGCGTATCTGCGCATTGTAAAATCATCTGCCCTCTGAGTCCATTCCTTGAGACTTCAGATCTGACTGGACTTCTTTCTGAGCCTGGACGCCCATGACTCAGGAGTTGCCAGGAGCGTATTTGTGCATCGTAAAATCATGTGCCCTCTGAGTCCATTCCTTGAGACTTGAGATCTAACTGGATTTCTCTCTGAGCCTGGACGCCCATGACTCAGTAGTTGCCAGGAGCGTATTTGCCCATCGTAAAATCATGTGCCCTCTGAGTTCATTCCTTGAGACGTCAGATCTGACTGGACTTCTCTCTGAGCCTGGACGCCCATGACTCAGTAGTTGCCAGGAGCGTATTTGCGCATCGTAAAATCATGTGCCCTCTGAGTCCATTCCTTAAGACTTGAGATCTAACTGGATTTCTCTCTGAGCCTGGACGCCCATGACTCAGTAGTTGCCAGGAGCGTATTTGCGCATCGTAAAATCATGTGCCCTCTGAGTTCATTTCTTGAGACTTCAGATCTGACTGGACTTCTCTCTGAGCCTGGACGCCCATGACTCAGTAGTTGCCAGGAGCGTATTTGCGCATCCTAAAATCATGTGCCCTCTGATTCCATTCCATGAGACTTCAGATGTCACTGGACTTCTCTCTGAGCCTGGACGCCCATGACTCAGTAGTTGCCAGGAGCGTATTTGCGCATCTTAAAATCATGTGCCCTCTGAGTCCATTCCATGAGACTTCAGATCTAACTGGACTTCTCTCTGAGCTTGGACGCCCATGACTCAGTAGTTGCCAGGAGCGTATCTGCGCATTGTAAAATCATCTGCCCTCTGAGTCGATTCCTTGAGACTTCAGATCTGACTGGACTTCTCTCTGAGCCTGGATGCCCATGACTCAGTTGTTGCCAGGAGCGTATTTGCGCATCGTAAAATCATGTGCCCTCTGAGTCCATTCCTTGAGACTTCAGATCTGACTGGACTTCTCTCTGAGCCTGGACGCCCATGACTCAGTAGTTGCCAGGAGCGTATTTGCGCATCCTAAAATCATGTGCCCTCTGAGTCCATTCCTTGAGACTTCAGATCTGACTGGACTTCTATGTGAACCTGGACGCCCATGACTCAGTAGTTGCCACGAGCGTATTTGCGCATCGTAAAATCATGTGCCCTCTGAATCCATTCCTTGAGACTTCAGATCTTACTGGACTTTTCTCTGGGGCTGGACGCCCATGACTCATTAATTGCCAGGAGCGTATTTGCGCATCGTAAAATCATGTGCCCTCTGAGTTCATTCCTTGAGACTTCAGATCTGACTGGACTTCTCTCTGAGCCTGGTCGCCCATGACTCAGTAGTTGCCAGGAGCGTATTTGTGCATCGTAAAATCATGTGCCCTCTGAGTCCATTCCTTGAGACTTCAGATCTGACTGGACTTCTCTCTGAGCCTGGACGCCCATGACTCAGTAGTTGCCAGGAGCGTATTTGCGCATCCTAAAATCATGTGCCCTCTGAGTCCATTTCTTGAGACTTCAGATCTGACTGGACTTCTCTCTGAGCCTGGACGCCCATGACTCAGTAGTTGCCAGGAGCGTATTTGCGCATCCTAAAATCATGTGCCCTCTGAGTCCATTCCATGAGACGTCAGATCTAACTGGACTTCTCTCTGAGCCTGGACGCCCATGACTCAGTAGTTGCCAGGAGCGTATTTGCGCATCTTAAAATCATGTGCCCTCTGAGTCCATTCCATGAGACTTCAGATCTAACTGGACTTCTCTCTGAGCTTGGACGCCCATGACTCAGTAGTTGCCAGGAGCGTATCTGCGCATTGTAAAATCATCTGCCCTCTGAGTCCATTCCTTGAGACTTCAGATCTGACTGGACTTCTTTCTGAGCCTGGACGCCCATGACTCAGGAGTTGCCAGGAGCGTATTTGTGCATCGTAAAATCATGTGCCCTCTGAGTCCATTCCTTGAGACTTGAGATCTAACTGGATTTCTCTCTGAGCCTGGACGCCCATGACTCAGTAGTTGCCAGGAGCGTATTTGCCCATCGTAAAATCATGTGCCCTCTGAGTTCATTCCTTGAGACGTCAGATCTGACTGGACTTCTCTCTGAGCCTGGACGCCCATGACTCAGTAGTTGCCAGGAGCGTATTTGCGCATCGTAAAATCATGTGCCCTCTGAGTCCATTCCTTAAGACTTGAGATCTAACTGGATTTCTCTCTGAGCCTGGACGCCCATGACTCAGTAGTTGCCAGGAGCGTATTTGCGCATCGTAAAATCATGTGCCCTCTGAGTCCATTCCTTAAGACTTGAGATCTAAATGGATTTCTCTCTGAGCCTGGACGCCCATGACTCAGTAGTTGCCAGGAGCGTATTTGCGCATCGTAAAATCATGTGCCCTCTGAGTTCATTTCTTGAGACTTCAGATCTGACTGGACTTCTCTCTGAGCCTGGACGCCCATGACTCAGTAGTTGCCAGGAGCGTATTTGCGCATCCGAAAATCATGTGCCCTCTGATTCCATTCCATGAGACTTCAGATCTCACTGGACTTCTCTCTGAGCCTGGACGCCCATGACTCAGTAGTAGCCAGGAGCGTATTTGCGCATCTTAAAATCATGTGCCCTCTGAGTCCATTCCATGAGACTTCAGATCTAACTGGACTTCTCTCTGAGCTTGGACGCCCATGACTCAGTAGTTGCCAGGAGCTTATCTGCGCATTGTAAAATCATCTGCCCTCAGAGTCCATTCCTTGAGACTTCAGATCTGACTGGACTTCTCTCTGAGCCTGGACGCCCATGACTCAGTTGTTGCCAGGAGCGTATTTGCGCATCGTAAAATCATGTGCCCTCTGAGTCCATTCCTTGAGACTTCAGATCTGACTGGACTTCTCTCTGAGCCTGGACGCCCATGACTCAGTAGTTGCCAGGAGCGTATTTGCGCATCCTAAAATCATGTGCCCTCTGAGTCCATTCCTTGAGACTTCAGATCTGACTGGACTTCTATGTGAACCTGGACGCCCATGACTCAGTAGTTGCCAGGAGCGTATTTGCGCATCGTAAAATCATGTGCCCTCTGAGTCCATTCCTTGAGACTTCAGATCTTACTGGACTTTTCTCTGGGGCTGGACGCCCATGACTCATTAATTGCCAGGAGCGTATTTGCGCATCGTAAAATCATGTGCCCTCTGAGTTCATTCCTTGCGACTTCAGATCTGACTGGACTTCTCTCTGAGCCTGGTCGCCCATGACTCAGTAGTTGCCAGGAGCGTATTTGTGCATCGTAAAATCATGTGCCCTCTGAGTGCATTCCTTGAGACTTCAGATCTGACTGGACTTCTCTCTGAGCCTGGACGCCCATGACTCAGTAGTTGCCAGGAGCGTATTTGCGCATCCTAAAATCATGTGCCCTCTGAGTCCATTTCTTGAGACTTCAGATCTGACTGGACTTCTCTCTGAGCCTGGACGCCCATGACTCCGTAGTTGCCAGGAGCGTATTTGCGCATCCTAAAATCATGTGCCCTCTGAGTCCATTCCATGAGACTTCAGATCTAACTGGACTTCTCTCTGAGCCTGGACGCCCATGACTCAGTAGTTGCCAGGAGCGTATTTGCGCATCTTAAAATCATGTGCCCTCTGAGTCCATTCCATGAGACTTCAGATCTAACTGGACTTCTCTCTGAGCTTGGACGCCCATGACTCAGTAGTTGCCAGGAGCGTATCTGCGCATTGTAAAATCATCTGCCCTCTGAGTCCATTCCTTGAGACTTCAGATCTGACTGGACTTCTTTCTGAGCCTGGACGCCCATGACTCAGGAGTTGCCAGGAGCGTATTTGTGCATCGTAAAATCATGTGCCCTCTGAGTCCTTTCCTTGAGACTTGAGATCTAACTGGATTTCTCTCTGAGCCTGGACGCCCATGACTCAGTAGTTGCCAGGAGCGTATTTGCGCATCGTAAAATCATGTGCCCTCTGAGTTCATTTCTTGAGACTTCAGATCTGACTGGACTTCTCTCTGAGCCTGGACGCCCATGACTCAGTAGTTGCCAGGAGCGTATTTGCGCATCCTAAAATCATGTGCCCTCTGATTCCATTCCATGAGACTTCAGATCTCACTGGACTTCTCTCTGAGCCTGGACGCCCATGACTCAGTAGTAGCCAGGAGCGTATTTGCGCATCTTAAAATCATGTGCCCTCTGAGTCCATTCCATGAGACTTCAGATCTAACTGGACTTCTCTCTGAGCTTGGACGCCCATGACTCAGTAGTTGCCAGGAGCTTATCTGCGCATTGTAAAATCATCTGCCCTCTGAGTCCATTCCTTGAGACTTCAGATCTGACTGGACTTCTCTCTGAGCCTGGACGCCCATGACTCAGTTGTTGCCAGGAGCGTATTTGCACATCGTAAAATCATGTGCCCTCTGAGTCCATTCCTTGAGACTTCAGATCTGACTGGACTTCTCTCTGAGCCTGGACGCCCATGACTCAGTAGTTGCCAGGAGCGTATTTGCGCATCCTAAAATCATGTGCCCTCTGAGTCCATTCCTTGAGACTTCAGATCTGACTGGACTTCTATGTGAACCTGGACGCCCATGACTCAGTAGTTGCCACGAGCGTATTTGCGCATCGTAAAATCATGTGCCCTCTGAATCCATTCCTTGAGACTTCAGATCTTACTGGACTTTTCTCTGGGGCTGGACGCCCATGACTCATTAATTGCCAGGAGCGTATTTGCGCATCGTAAAATCATGTGCCCTCTGAGTTCATTCCTTGAGACTTCAGATCTGACTGGACTTCTCTCTGAGCCTGGTCGCCCATGACTCAGTAGTTGCCAGGAGCGTATTTGTGCATCGTAAAATCATGTGCCCTCTGAGTCCATTCCTTGAGACTTCAGATCTGACTGGACTTCTCTCTGAGCCTGGACGCCCATGACTCAGTAGTTGCCAGGAGCGTATTTGCGCATCCTAAAATCATGTGCCCTCTGAGTCCATTTCTTGAGACTTCAGATCTGACTGGACTTCTCTCTGAGCCTGGACGCCCATGACTCAGTAGTTGCCAGGAGCGTATTTGCGCATCCTAAAATCATGTGCCCTCTGAGTCCATTCCATGAGACGTCAGATCTAACTGGACTTCTCTCTGAGCCTGGACGCCCATGACTCAGTAGTTGCCAGGAGCGTATTTGCGCATCTTAAAATCATGTGCCCTCTGAGTCCATTCCATGAGACTTCAGATCTAACTGGACTTCTCTCTGAGCTTGGACGCCCATGACTCAGTAGTTGCCAGGAGCGTATCTGCGCATTGTAAAATCATCTGCCCTCTGAGTCCATTCCTTGAGACTTCAGATCTGACTGGACTTCTTTCTGAGCCTGGACGCCCATGACTCAGGAGTTGCCAGGAGCGTATTTGTGCATCGTAAAATCATGTGCCCTCTGAGTCCATTCCTTGAGACTTGAGATCTAACTGGATTTCTCTCTGAGCCTGGACGCCCATGACTCAGTAGTTGCCAGGAGCGTATTTGCCCATCGTAAAATCATGTGCCCTCTGAGTTCATTCCTTGAGACGTCAGATCTGACTGGACTTCTCTCTGAGCCTGGACGCCCATGACTCAGTAGTTGCCAGGAGCGTATTTGCGCATCGTAAAATCATGTGCCCTCTGAGTCCATTCCTTAAGACTTGAGATCTAACTGGATTTCTCTCTGAGCCTGGACGCCCATGACTCAGTAGTTGCCAGGAGCGTATTTGCGCATCGTAAAATCATGTGCCCTCTGAGTCCATTCCTTAAGACTTGAGATCTAACTGGATTTCTCTCTGAGCCTGGACGCCCATGACTCAGTAGTTGCCAGGAGCGTATTTGCGCATCGTAAAATCATGTGCCCTCTGAGTTCATTTCTTGAGACTTCAGATCTGACTGGACTTCTCTCTGAGCCTGGACGCCCATGACTCAGTAGTTGCCAGGAGCGTATTTGCGCATCCGAAAATCATGTGCCCTCTGATTCCATTCCATGAGACTTCAGATCTCACTGGACTTCTCTCTGAGCCTGGACGCCCATGACTCAGTAGTAGCCAGGAGCGTATTTGTGCATCTTAAAATCATGTGCCCTCTGAGTCCATTCCATGAGACTTCAGATCTAACTGGACTTCTCTCTGAGCTTGGACGCCCATGACTCAGTAGTTGCCAGGAGCTTATCTGCGCATTGTAAAATCATCTGCCCTCAGAGTCCATTCCTTGAGACTTCAGATCTGACTGGACTTCTCTCTGAGCCTGGACGCCCATGACTCAGTTGTTGCCAGGAGCGTATTTGCGCATCGTAAAATCATGTGCCCTCTGAGTCCATTCCTTGAGACTTCAGATCTGACTGGACTTCTCTCTGAGCCTGGACGCCCATGACTCAGTAGTTGCCAGGAGCGTATTTGCGCATCCTAAAATCATGTGCCCTCTGAGTCCATTCCTTGAGACTTCAGATCTGACTGGACTTCTATGTGAACCTGGACGCCCATGACTCAGTAGTTGCCACGAGCGTATTTGCGCATCGTAAAATCATGTGCCCTCTGAGTCCATTCCTTGAGACTTCAGATCTTACTGGACTTTTCTCTGGGGCTGGACGCCCATGACTCATTAATTGCCAGGAGCGTATTTGCGCATCGTAAAATCATGTGCCCTCTGAGTTCATTCCTTGCGACTTCAGATCTGACTGGACTTCTCTCTGAGCCTGGTCGCCCATGACTCAGTAGTTGCCAGGAGCGTATTTGTGCATCGTAAAATCATGTGCCCTCTGAGTCCATTCCTTGAGACTTCAGATCTGACTGGACTTCTCTCTGAGCCTGGACGCCCATGACTCAGTAGTTGCCAGGAGCGTATTTGCGCATCCTAAAATCATGTGCCCTCTGAGTCCATTTCTTGAGACTTCAGATCTGACTGGACTTCTCTCTGAGCCTGGACGCCCATGACTCCGTAGTTGCCAGGAGCGTATTTGCGCATCCTAAAATCATGTGCCCTCTGAGTCCATTCCATGAGACTTCAGATCTAACTGGACTTCTCTCTGAGCCTGGACGCCCATGACTCAGTAGTTGCCAGGAGCGTATTTGCGCATCTTAAAATCATGTGCCCTCTGAGTCCATTCCATGAGACTTCAGATCTAACTGGACTTCTCTCTGAGCTTGGACGCCCATGACTCAGTAGTTGCCAGGAGCGTATCTGCGCATTGTAAAATCATCTGCCCTCTGAGTCCATTCCTTGAGACTTCAGATCTGACTGGACTTCTTTCTGAGCCTGGACGCCCATGACTCAGGAGTTGCCAGGAGCGTATTTGTGCATCGTAAAATCATGTGCCCTCTGAGTCCTTTCCTTGAGACTTGAGATCTAACTGGATTTCTCTCTGAGCCTGGACGCCCATGACTCAGTAGTTGCCAGGAGCGTATTTGCGCATCGTAAAATCATGTGCCCTCTGAGTTCATTTCTTGAGACTTCAGATCTGACTGGACTTCTCTCTGAGCCTGGACGCCCATGACTCAGTAGTTGCCAGGAGCGTATTTGCGCATCCTAAAATCATGTGCCCTCTGATTCCATTCCATGAGACTTCAGATCTCACTGGACTTCTCTCTGAGCCTGGACGCCCATGACTCAGTAGTAGCCAGGAGCGTATTTGCGCATCTTAAAATCATGTGCCCTCTGAGTCCATTCCATGAGACTTCAGATCTAACTGGACTTCTCTCTGAGCTTGGACGCCCATGACTCAGTAGTTGCCAGGAGCTTATCTGCGCATTGTAAAATCATCTGCCCTCTGAGTCCATTCCTTGAGACTTCAGATCTGACTGGACTTCTCTCTGAGCCTGGACGCCCATGACTCAGTTGTTGCCAGGAGCGTATTTGCGCATCGTAAAATCATGTGCCCTCTGAGTCCATTCCTTGAGACTTCAGATCTGACTGGACTTCTCTCTGAGCCTGGACGCCCATGACTCAGTAGTTGCCAGGAGCGTATTTGCGCATCCTAAAATCATGTGCCCTCTGAGTCCATTCCTTGAGACTTCAGATCTGACTGGACTTCTATGTGAACCTGGACGCCCATGACTCAGTAGTTGCCACGAGCGTATTTGCGCATCGTAAAATCATGTGCCCTCTGAGTCCATTCCTTGAGACTTCAGATCTTACTGGACTTTTCTCTGGGGCTGGACGCCCATGACTCATTAATTGCCAGGAGCGTATTTGCGCATCGTAAAATCATGTGCCCTCTGAGTTCATTCCTTGCGACTTCAGATCTGACTGGACTTCTCTCTGAGCCTGGTCGCCCATGACTCAGTAGTTGCCAGGAGCGTATTTGTGCATCGTAAAATCATGTGCCCTCTGAGTCCATTCCTTGAGACTTCAGATCTGACTGGACTTCTCTCTGAGCCTGGACGCCCATGACTCAGTAGTTGCCAGGAGCGTATTTGCGCATCCTAAAATCATGTGCCCTCTGAGTCCATTTCTTGAGACTTCAGATCTGACTGGACTTCTCTCTGAGCCTGGACGCCCATGACTCCGTAGTTGCCAGGAGCGTATTTGCGCATCCTAAAATCATGTGCCCTCTGAGTCCATTCCATGAGACTTCAGATCTAACTGGACTTCTCTCTGAGCCTGGACGCCCATGACTCAGTAGTTGCCAGGAGCGTATTTGCGCATCTTAAAATCATGTGCCCTCTGAGTCCATTCCATGAGACTTCAGATCTAACTGGACTTCTCTCTGAGCTTGGACGCCCATGACTCAGTAGTTGCCAGGAGCGTATCTGCGCATTGTAAAATCATCTGCCCTCTGAGTCCATTCCTTGAGACTTCAGATCTGACTGGACTTCTTTCTGAGCCTGGACGCCCATGACTCAGGAGTTGCCAGGAGCGTATTTGTGCATCGTAAAATCATGTGCCCTCTGAGTCCTTTCCTTGAGACTTGAGATCTAACTGGATTTCTCTCTGAGCCTGGACGCCCATGACTCAGTAGTTGCCAGGAGCGTATTTGCGCATCGTAAAATCATGTGCCCTCTGAGTTCATTTCTTGAGACTTCAGATCTGACTGGACTTCTCTCTGAGCCTGGACGCCCATGACTCAGTAGTTGCCAGGAGCGTATTTGCGCATCCTAAAATCATGTGCCCTCTGATTCCATTCCATGAGACTTCAGATCTCACTGGACTTCTCTCTGAGCCTGGACGCCCATGACTCAGTAGTAGCCAGGAGCGTATTTGCGCATCTTAAAATCATGTGCCCTCTGAGTCCATTCCATGAGACTTCAGATCTAACTGGACTTCTCTCTGAGCTTGGACGCCCATGACTCAGTAGTTGCCAGGAGCTTATCTGCGCATTGTAAAATCATCTGCCCTCTGAGTCCATTCCTTGAGACTTCAGATCTGACTGGACTTCTCTCTGAGCCTGGACGCCCATGACTCAGTTGTTGCCAGGAGCGTATTTGCGCATCGTAAAATCATGTGCCCTCTGAGTCCATTCCTTGAGACTTCAGATCTGACTGGACTTCTCTCTGAGCCTGGACGCCCATGACTCAGTAGTTGCCAGGAGCGTATTTGCGCATCCTAAAATCATGTGCCCTCTGAGTCCATTCCTTGAGACTTCAGATCTGACTGGACTTCTATGTGAACCTGGACGCCCATGACTCAGTAGTTGCCACGAGCGTATTTGCGCATCGTAAAATCATGTGCCCTCTGAGTCCATTACTTGAGACTTCAGATCTTACTGGACTTTTCTCTGGGGCTGGACGCCCATGACTCATTAATTGCCAGGAGCGTATTTGCGCATCGTAAAATCATGTGCCCTCTGAGTTCATTCCTGGAGACTTCAGATCTGACTGGACTTCTCTCTGAGCCTGGTCGCCCATGACTCAGTAGTTGCCAGGAGCATATTTGTGCATCGTAAAATCATGTGCCCTCTGAGTCCATTCCTTGAGACTTCAGATCTGACTGGACTTCTCTCTGAGCCTGGACGCCCATGACTCAGTAGTTGCCAGGAGCGTATTTGCGCATCCTAAAATCATGTGCCCTCTGAGTCCATTTCTTGAGACTTCAGATCTGACTGGACTTCTCTCTGAGCCTGGACGCCCATGACTCCGTAGTTGCCAGGAGCGTATTTGCGCATCCTAAAATCATGTGCCCTCTGAGTCCATTCCATGAGACTTCAGATCTAACTGGACTTCTCTCTGAGCCTGGACGCCCATGACTCAGTAGTTGCCAGGAGCGTATTTGCGCATCTTAAAATCATGTGCCCTCTGAGTCCATTCCATGAGACTTCAGATCTAACTGGACTTCTCTCTGAGCTTGGACGCCCATGACTCAGTAGTTGCCAGGAGCGTATCTGCGCATTGTAAAATCATCTGCCCTCTGAGTCCATTTCTTGAGACTTCAGATCTGACTGGATTTCTTTCTGAGCCTGGACGCCCATGACTCAGGAGTTGCCAGGAGCGTATTTGTGCATCGTAAAATCATGTGCCCTCTGAGTCCATTCCTTGAGACTTGAGATCTAACTGGATTTCTCTCTGAGCCTGGACGCCCATGACTCAGTAGTTGCCAGGAGCATATTTGCCCATCGGAAAATCATGTGCCCTCTGAGTTCATTCCTTGAGACGTCAGATCTGACTGGACTTCTCTCTGAGCCTGGACGCCCATGACTCAGTAGTTGCCAGGAGCGTATTTGCGCATCGTAAAATCATGTGCCCTCTGAGTCCATTCCTTAAGACTTGAGATCTAACTGGATTTCTCTCTGAGCCTGGACGCCCATGACTCAGTAGTTGCCAGGAGCGTATTTGCGCATCGTAAAATCATGTGCCCTCTGAGTTCATTTCTTGAGACTTCAGATCTGACTGGACTTCTCTCTGAGCCTGGACGCCCATGACTCAGTAGTTGCCAGGAGCGTATTTGCGCATCCTAAAATCATGTGCCCTCTGATTCCATTCCATGAGACTTCAGATCTCACTGGACTTCTCTCTGAGCCTGGACGCCCATGACTCAGTAGTTGCCAGGAGCGTATTTGCGCATCTTAAAATCATGTGCCCTCTGAGTCCATTCCATGAGATTTCAGATCTGACTGGACTTCTCTCTGAGCCTGGACGCCCATGACTCAGTAGTTGCCAGGAGCGTATTTGCGCATCCTAAAATCATGTGCCCTCTGAGTCCATTTCTTGAGACTTCAGATCTGACTGGACTTCTCTCTGAGCCTGGACGCCCATGACTCCGTAGTTGCCAGGAGCGTATTTGCGCATCCTAAAATCATGTGCCCTCTGAGTCCATTCCATGAGACTTCAGATCTAACTGGACTTCTCTCTGAGCCTGGACGCCCATGACTCAGTAGTTGCCAGGAGCGTATTTGCGCATCTTAAAATCATGTGCCCTCTGAGTCCATTCCATGAGACTTCAGATCTAACTGGACTTCTCTCTGAGCTTGGACGCCCATGACTCAGTAGTTGCCAGGAGCGTATCTGCGCATTGTAAAATCATCTGCCCTCTGAGTCCATTTCTTGAGACTTCAGATCTGACTGGATTTCTTTCTGAGCCTGGACGCCCATGACTCAGGAGTTGCCAGGAGCGTATTTGTGCATCGTAAAATCATGTGCCCTCTGAGTCCATTCCTTGAGACTTGAGATCTAACTGGATTTCTCTCTGAGCCTGGACGCCCATGACTCAGTAGTTGCCAGGAGCATATTTGCCCATCGGAAAATCATGTGCCCTCTGAGTTCATTCCTTGAGACGTCAGATCTGACTGGACTTCTCTCTGAGCCTGGACGCCCATGACTCAGTAGTTGCCAGGAGCGTATTTGCGCATCGTAAAATCATGTGCCCTCTGAGTCCATTCCTTAAGACTTGAGATCTAACTGGATTTCTCTCTGAGCCTGGACGCCCATGACTCAGTAGTTGCCAGGAGCGTATTTGCGCATCGTAAAATCATGTGCCCTCTGAGTTCATTTCTTGAGACTTCAGATCTGACTGGACTTCTCTCTGAGCCTGGACGCCCATGACTCAGTAGTTGCCAGGAGCGTATTTGCGCATCCTAAAATCATGTGCCCTCTGATTCCATTCCATGAGACTTCAGATCTCACTGGACTTCTCTCTGAGCCTGGACGCCCATGACTCAGTAGTTGCCAGGAGCGTATTTGCGCATCTTAAAATCATGTGCCCTCTGAGTCCATTCCATGAGATTTCAGATCTAACTGGACTTCTCTCTGAGCTTGGACGCCCATGACTCAGTAGTTGCCAGGAGCGTATCTGCGCATTGTAAAATCATCTGCCCTCTGAGTCCATTCCTTGAGACTTCAGATCTGACTGGACTTCTCTCTGAGCCTGGACGCCCATGACCCAGTTGTTGCCAGGAGCGTATTTGCGCATCGTAAAATCATGTGCCCTCTGAGTCCATTCCTTGAGATTTCAGATCTGACTGGACTTCTCTCTGAGCCTGGACGCCCATGACTCAGTAGTTGCCAGGAGCGTATTTGCGCATCCTAAAATCATGTGCCCTCTGAGTCCATTCCTTGAGACTTCAGATCTTACTGGACTTTTCTCTAGGGCTGGACGCCCATGACTCATTACTTGCCAGGAGCGTATTTGCGCATCGTAAAATCATGTGCCCTCTGAGTTCATTCCTTGAGACTTCAGATCTGACTGGACTTCTCTCTGAGCCTGGTCGCCCATGACTCAGTAGTTGCCAGGAGCGTATTTGTGCATCGTAAAATCATGTGCCCTCTGAGTCCATTCCTTGAGACTTCAGATCTGACTGGACTTCTCTCTGAGCCTGGACGCCCATGACTCAGTAGTTGCCAGGAGCGTATTTGCGCATCCTAAAATCATGTGCCCTCTGAGTCCATTTCTTGAGACTTCAGATCTGACTGGACTTCTCTCTGAGCCTGGACGCCCATGACTCAGTAGTTGCCAGGAGCGTATTTGCGCATCCTAAAATCATGTGCCCTCTGAGTCCATTCCATGAGACTTCAGATCTAACTGGACTTCTCTCTGAGCCTGGACGCCCATGACTCAGTAGTTGCCAGGAGCGTATTTGCGCATCTTAAAATCATGTGCCCTCTGAGTCCATTCCATGAGACTTCAGATCTAACTGGACTTCTCTCTGAGCTTGGACGCCCATGACTCAGTAGTTGCCAGGAGCGTATCTGCGCATTGTAAAATCATCTGCCCTCTGAGTCCATTCCTTGAGACTTCAGATCTGACTGGACTTCTCTCTGAGCCTGGACGCCCATGACTCAGGAGTTGCCAGGAGCGTATTTGTGCATCGTAAAATCATGTGCCCTCTGAGTCCATTCCTTGAGACTTGAGATCTAACTGGATTTCTCTCTGAGCCTGGACGCCCATGACTCAGTAGTTGCCAGGAGCGTATTTGCCCATCGTAAAATCATGTGCCCTCTGAGTTCATTCCTTGAGACTTCAGATCTGACTGGACTTCTCTCTGAGCCTGGACGCCCATGACTCAGTAGTTGCCAGGAGCGTATTTGCGCATCGTAAAATCATGTGCCCTCTGAGTCCATTCCGTGAGACTTCAGATCTTACTGGACTTTTCTCTGGGCCTGGACGCCCATGACTCAGTACTTGCCAGGAGCGTATTTGCGCATCGTAAAATCATGTGCCCTCTGAGTTCATTTCTTGAGACTTCAGATCTGACTGGACTTCTCTCTGAGCCTGGACGCCCATGACTCAGTAGTTGCCAGGAGCGTATTTGCGCATCCTAAAATCATGTGCCCTCTGATTCCATTCCATGAGACTTCAGATCTCACTGGACTTCTCTCTGAGCCTGGACGCCCATGACTCAGTAGTTGCCAGGAGCGTATTTGCGCATCTTAAAATCATGTGCCCTCTGAGTCCATTCCATGAGATTTCAGATCTGACTGGACTTCTCTCTGAGCCTGGACGCCCATGACTCAGTAGTTGCCAGGAGCGTATTTGCGCATCCTAAAATCATGTGCCCTCTGAGTCCATTTCTTGAGACTTCAGATCTGACTGGACTTCTCTCTGAGCCTGGACGCCCATGACTCCGTAGTTGCCAGGAGCGTATTTGCGCATCCTAAAATCATGTGCCCTCTGAGTCCATTCCATGAGACTTCAGATCTAACTGGACTTCTCTCTGAGCCTGGACGCCCATGACTCAGTAGTTGCCAGGAGCGTATTTGCGCATCTTAAAATCATGTGCCCTCTGAGTCCATTCCATGAGACTTCAGATCTAACTGGACTTCTCTCTGAGCTTGGACGCCCATGACTCAGTAGTTGCCAGGAGCGTATCTGCGCATTGTAAAATCATCTGCCCTCTGAGTCCATTTCTTGAGACTTCAGATCTGACTGGATTTCTTTCTGAGCCTGGACGCCCATGACTCAGGAGTTGCCAGGAGCGTATTTGTGCATCGTAAAATCATGTGCCCTCTGAGTCCATTCCTTGAGACTTGAGATCTAACTGGATTTCTCTCTGAGCCTGGACGCCCATGACTCAGTAGTTGCCAGGAGCATATTTGCCCATCGGAAAATCATGTGCCCTCTGAGTTCATTCCTTGAGACGTCAGATCTGACTGGACTTCTCTCTGAGCCTGGACGCCCATGACTCAGTAGTTGCCAGGAGCGTATTTGCGCATCGTAAAATCATGTGCCCTCTGAGTCCATTCCTTAAGACTTGAGATCTAACTGGATTTCTCTCTGAGCCTGGACGCCCATGACTCAGTAGTTGCCAGGAGCGTATTTGCGCATCGTAAAATCATGTGCCCTCTGAGTTCATTTCTTGAGACTTCAGATCTGACTGGACTTCTCTCTGAGCCTGGACGCCCATGACTCAGTAGTTGCCAGGAGCGTATTTGCGCATCCTAAAATCATGTGCCCTCTGATTCCATTCCATGAGACTTCAGATCTCACTGGACTTCTCTCTGAGCCTGGACGCCCATGACTCAGTAGTTGCCAGGAGCGTATTTGCGCATCTTAAAATCATGTGCCCTCTGAGTCCATTCCATGAGATTTCAGATCTAACTGGACTTCTCTCTGAGCTTGGACGCCCATGACTCAGTAGTTGCCAGGAGCGTATCTGCGCATTGTAAAATCATCTGCCCTCTGAGTCCATTCCTTGAGACTTCAGATCTGACTGGACTTCTCTCTGAGCCTGGACGCCCATGACCCAGTTGTTGCCAGGAGCGTATTTGCGCATCGTAAAATCATGTGCCCTCTGAGTCCATTCCTTGAGATTTCAGATCTGACTGGACTTCTCTCTGAGCCTGGACGCCCATGACTCAGTAGTTGCCAGGAGCGTATTTGCGCATCCTAAAATCATGTGCCCTCTGAGTCCATTCCTTGAGACTTCAGATCTTACTGGACTTTTCTCTAGGGCTGGACGCCCATGACTCATTACTTGCCAGGAGCGTATTTGCGCATCGTAAAATCATGTGCCCTCTGAGTTCATTCCTTGAGACTTCAGATCTGACTGGACTTCTCTCTGAGCCTGGTCGCCCATGACTCAGTAGTTGCCAGGAGCGTATTTGTGCATCGTAAAATCATGTGCCCTCTGAGTCCATTCCTTGAGACTTCAGATCTGACTGGACTTCTCTCTGAGCCTGGACGCCCATGACTCAGTAGTTGCCAGGAGCGTATTTGCGCATCCTAAAATCATGTGCCCTCTGAGTCCATTTCTTGAGACTTCAGATCTGACTGGACTTCTCTCTGAGCCTGGACGCCCATGACTCAGTAGTTGCCAGGAGCGTATTTGCGCATCCTAAAATCATGTGCCCTCTGAGTCCATTCCATGAGACTTCAGATCTAACTGGACTTCTCTCTGAGCCTGGACGCCCATGACTCAGTAGTTGCCAGGAGCGTATTTGCGCATCTTAAAATCATGTGCCCTCTGAGTCCATTCCATGAGACTTCAGATCTAACTGGACTTCTCTCTGAGCTTGGACGCCCATGACTCAGTAGTTGCCAGGAGCGTATCTGCGCATTGTAAAATCATCTGCCCTCTGAGTCCATTCCTTGAGACTTCAGATCTGACTGGACTTCTCTCTGAGCCTGGACGCCCATGACTCAGGAGTTGCCAGGAGCGTATTTGTGCATCGTAAAATCATGTGCCCTCTGAGTCCATTCCTTGAGACTTGAGATCTAACTGGATTTCTCTCTGAGCCTGGACGCCCATGACTCAGTAGTTGCCAGGAGCGTATTTGCCCATCGTAAAATCATGTGCCCTCTGAGTTCATTCCTTGAGACTTCAGATCTGACTGGACTTCTCTCTGAGCCTGGACGCCCATGACTCAGTAGTTGCCAGGAGCGTATTTGCGCATCGTAAAATCATGTGCCCTCTGAGTCCATTCCGTGAGACTTCAGATCTTACTGGACTTTTCTCTGGGCCTGGACGCCCATGACTCAGTACTTGCCAGGAGCGTATTTGCGCATCGTAAAATCATGTGCCCTCTGAGTTCATTCCTTGAGACTTCAGATCTGACTGGACTTCTCTCTGAGCATGGACGGCTATGACTCAGTAGTTGCCAGGAGCGTATTTGCGCATCGTAAAATCATGTGCCCTCTGAGTCCATTCCTTGAGACTTCAGATCTGACTGGACTTCTCTGCGAACCTGGACGCCCATGACTCAGTAGTTGCCACGTGCGTATTTGCGCATCGTAAAATCATCTGCCCTCTGAGTCCATTCCTTGAGACTTCAGATCTGACTGGACTTCTCTCTGAGCCTGGACGCCCATGACTCAGGAGTTGCCAGGAGCGTATTTGCGCATCCAAAAATCATGTGCCCTCTGAGTCCATTCCTTGAGACTTCAGATCTGACTAGACTTCTCTCTGAGCCTGGACGCCCATGACTCAGTAGTTGCCAGGAGCGTATTTGCGCATCCTAATATCATGTGCCCTCTGAGTCCATTCCTTGAGACTTCAGATCTGACTGGACTTCTCTCTGAGCCTGGATGCCCATGACTCAGTATGTGACAGGAGCGTATTTCCACATCTTCAAATCATGTGCCCTCTGAGTCCATTCCATGAGACTTCAGATCTGACTGGACTTCTCTCTGAGCCTGGACGCCCATGACTCAGTAGTTGCCAGGAGCGTATTTGCGCATCGTAAAATCATGTGCCCTCTGAGTCCATTCCTTGAGACTTCAGATCTGACTGGACTTCTCTGGGAACCTGGACGCCCATGACTCAGTAGTTGCCAGGAGCGTATTTGCGCATCCTAAAATCATGTGCCCTCTGAGTCCATTCCTTGAGACTTCTGATCTGACTAGACTTCTCTCTGAGCCTGGACGCCCATGACTCAGTAGTTGCCAGGAGCGTATTTACACATCCTGAAATCATGTGCCCTCTGAGTCCATTCCTTGAGACTTCAGATCTGACTGGACTTCTCTCTGAGCCTGGACGCCCATGACTCAGTAGTTGCCAGGAGCGTATTTGCGCATCGTAAAATCATGTGCCCTCTGAGTCCATTCCTTGAGACTTCATATCTGACTGGACTTCTCTCTGAGCCTGGACGCCCATGACTCAGTAGTTGCCAGAAGCATATTTGTGCATCGTAAAATCATGTGCGCTCTGAGTCCATTCCTTGAGACTTCAGATCTGACTGGACTTCTCTCTGAGCCTGGACGCCCATGACTCAGTAGTTGCCAGGAGCGTATTTGCGCATCCTAAAATCATGTGCCCTCTGAGTCCATTCCTTGAGACTTCAGATCTGACTGGACTTCTCTCTGAGCCTGGACGCCCATGACTCAGTAGTTGCCAGGATCGTATTTGCGCATCCTAAAATCATCTGCCCTCTGAGTCGATTGCTTGAGACTTCAGATCTGACTGGACTTCTCTCTGAGCCTGGACGCCCATGACTCAGTAGTTGCCAGGAGCGTATTTGCGCATCATAAAATCATGTGCCCTCTGAGTCCATTCCTTGAGACTTCAGATCTGACTGGACTTCTCTCTGAGCCTGGTCGCCCATGACTCAGTAGTTGCCAGGAGCGTATTTGTGCATCGTAAAATCATGTGCCCTCTGAGTCCATTCCTTGAGACTTCAGATCTGACTGGACTTCTCTCTGAGCCTGGACGCCCATGACTCAGTAGTTGCCAGGAGCGTATTTGCGCATCCTAAAATCATGTGCCCTCTGAGTCCATTTCTTGAGACTTCAGATCTGACTGGACTTCTCTCTGAGCCTGGACGCCCATGACTCAGTAGTTGCCAGGAGCGTATTTGCGCATCCTAAAATCATGTGCCCTCTGAGTCCATTCCATGAGACTTCAGATCTAACTGGACTTCTCTCTGAGCCTGGACACCCATGACTCAGTAGTTGCCAGGAGCGTATTTGCGCATCTTAAAATCATGTGCCCCCTGAGTCCATTCCATGAGACTTCAGATCTAACTGGACTTCTCTCTGAGCTTGGACGCCCATGACTCAGTAGTTGCCAGGAGCGTATCTGCGCATTGTAAAATCATCTGCCCTCTGAGTCCATTCCTTGAGACTTCAGATCTGACTGGACTTCTCTCTGAGCCTGGACGCCCATGACTCAGGAGTTGCCAGGAGCGTATTTGTGCATCGTAAAATCATGTGCCCTCTGAGTCCATTCCTTGAGACTTGAGATCTAACTGGATTTCTCTCTGAGCCTGGACGCCCATGACTCAGTAGTTGCCAGGAGCGTATTTGCCCATCGTAAAATCATGTGCCCTCTGAGTTCATTCCTTGAGACTTCAGATCTGACTGGACTTCTCTCTGAGCCTGGACGCCCATGACTCAGTAGTTGCCAGGAGCGTATTTGTGCATCGTAAAATCATGTGCCCTCTGAGTCCATTCCTTGAGACTTCAGATCTGACTGGACTTCTCTCTGAGCCTGGACGCCCATGACTCAGTAGTTGCCAGGAGCGTATTTGCGCATCGTAAAATCATGTGCCCTCTGAGTCCATTTCTTGAGACTTCAGATCTGACTGGACTTCTCTCTGAGCCTGGACGCCCATGACTCCGTAGTTGCCAGGAGCGTATTTGCGCATCCTAAAATCATGTGCCCTCTGAGTCCATTCCATGAGACTTCAGATCTAACTGGACTTCTCTCTGAGCCTGGACGCCCATGACTCAGTAGTTGCCAGGAGCGTATTTGCGCATCTTAAAATCATGTGCCCTCTGAGTCCATTCCATGAGACTTCAGATCTAACTGGACTTCTCTCTGAGCTTGGACGCCCATGACTCAGTAGTTGCCAGGAGCGTATCTGCGCATTGTAAAATCATCTGCCCTCTGAGTCCATTCCTTGAGACTTCAGATCTGACTGGACTTCTTTCTGAGCCTGGACGCCCATGACTCAGGAGTTGCCAGGAGCGTATTTGTGCATCGTAAAATCATGTGCCCTCTGAGTTCTTTCCTTGAGACTTGAGATCTAACTGGATTTCTCTCTGAGCCTGGACGCCCATGACTCAGTAGTTGCCAGGAGCGTATTTGCGCATCGTAAAATCATGTGCCCTCTGAGTTCATTTCTTGAGACTTCAGATCTGACTGGACTTCTCTCTGAGCCTGGACGCCCATGACTCAGTAGTTGCCAGGAGCGTATTTGCGCATCCTAAAATCATGTGCCCTCTGATTCCATTCCATGAGACTTCAGATCTCACTGGACTTCTCTCTGAGCCTGGACGCCCATGACTCAGTAGTAGCCAGGAGCGTATTTGCGCATCTTAAAATCATGTGCCCTCTGAGTCCATTCCATGAGACTTCAGATCTAACTGGACTTCTCTCTGAGCTTGGACGCCCATGACTCAGTAGTTGCCAGGAGCTTATCTGCGCATTGTAAAATCATCTGCCCTCTGAGTCCATTCCTTGAGACTTCAGAGCTGACTGGACTTCTCTCTGAGCCTGGACGCCCATGACTCAGTTGTTGCCAGGAGCGTATTTGCGCATCGTAAAATCATGTGCCCTTTGAGTCCATTCCTTGAGACTTCAGATCTGACTGGACTTCTCTCTGAGCCTGGACGCCCATGACTCAGTAGTTGCCAGGAGCGTATTTGCGCATCCTAAAATCATGTGCCCTCTGATTCCATTCCTTGAGACTTCAGATCTGACTGGACTTCTATGTGAACCTGGACGCCCATGACTCAGTAGTTGCCACGAGCGTATTTGCGCATCGTAAAATCATGTGCCCTCTGAGTCCATTCCTTGAGACTTCAGATCTTACTGGACTTTTCTCTGGGGCTGGACGCCCATGACTCATTAATTGCCAGGAGCGTATTTGCGCATCGTAAAATCATGTGCCCTCTGAGTTCATTCCTTGAGACTTCAGATCTGACTGGACTTCTCTCTGAGCCTGGTCGCCCATGACTCAGTAGTTGCCAGGAGCGTATTTGTGCATCGTAAAATCATGTGCCCTCTGAGTCCATTCCTTGAGACTTCAGATCTGACTGGACTTCTCTCTGAGCCTGGACGCCCATGACTCAGTAGTTGCCAGGAGCGTATTTGCGCATCCTAAAATCATGTGCCCTCTGAGTCCATTTCTTGAGACTTCAGATCTGACTGGACTTCTCTCTGAGCCTGGACGCCCATGACTCCGTAGTTGCCAGGAGCGTATTTGCGCATCCTAAAATCATGTGCCCTCTGAGTCCATTCCATGAGACTTCAGATCTAACTGGACTTCTCTCTGAGCCTGGACGCCCATGACTCAGTAGTTGCCAGGAGCGTATTTGCGCATCTTAAAATCATGTGCCCTCTGAGTCCATTCCATGAGACTTCAGATCTAACTGGACTTCTCTCTGAGCTTGGACGCCCATGACTCAGTAGTTGCCAGGAGCGTATCTGCGCATTGTAAAATCATCTGCCCTCTGAGTCCATTCCTTGAGACTTCAGATCTGACTGGATTTCTTTCTGAGCCTGGACGCCCATGACTCAGGAGTTGCCAGGAGCGTATTTGTGCATCGTAAAATCATGTGCCCTCTGAGTCCATTCCTTGAGACTTGAGATCTAACTGGATTTCTCTCTGAGCCTGGACGCCCATGACTCAGTAGTTGCCAGGAGCATATTTGCCCATCGGAAAATCATGTGCCCTCTGAGTTCATTCCTTGAGACGTCAGATCTGACTGGACTTCTCTCTGAGCCTGGACGCCCATGACTCAGTAGTTGCCAGGAGCGTATTTGCGCATCGTAAAATCATGTGCCCTCTGAGTCCATTCCTTAAGACTTGAGATCTAACTGGATTTCTCTCTGAGCCTGGACGCCCATGACTCAGTAGTTGCCAGGAGCGTATTTGCGCATTGTAAAATCATGTGCCCTCTGAGTTCATTTCTTGAGACTTCAGATCTGACTGGACTTCTCTCTGAGCCTGGACGCCCATGACTCAGTAGTTGCCAGGAGCGTATTTGCGCATCCTAAAATCATGTGCCCTCTGATTCCATTCCATGAGACTTCAGATCTCACTGGACTTCTCTCTGAGCCTGGACGCCCATGACTCAGTAGTTGCCAGGAGCGTATTTGCGCATCTTAAAATCATGTGCCCTCTGAGTCCATTCCATGAGATTTCAGATCTAACTGGACTTCTCTCTGAGCTTGGACGCCCATGACTCAGTAGTTGCCAGGAGCGTATCTGCGCATCTTAAAATCATGTGCCCTCTGAGTCCATTCCATGAGACTTCAGATCTAACTGGACTTCTCTCTGAGCTTGGACGCCCATAACTCAGTAGTTGCCAGGAGCGTATCTGCGCATTGTAAAATCATCTGCCCTCTGAGTCCATTCCTTGAGACTTCAGATCTGACTGGATTTCTTTCTGAGCCTGGACGCCCATGACTCAGGAGTTGCCAGGAGCGTATTTGTGCATCGTAAAATCATGTGCCCTCTGAGTCCATTCCTTGAGACTTGAGATCTAACTGGATTTCTCTCTGAGCCTGGACGCCCATGACTCAGTAGTTGCCAGGAGCATATTTGCCCATCGGAAAATCATGTGCCCTCTGAGTTCATTCCTTGAGACGTCAGATCTGACTGGACTTCTCTCTGACCCTGGACGCCCATGACTCAGTAGTTGCCAGGAGCGTATTTGCGCATCGTAAAATCATGTGCCCTCTGAGTCCATTCCTTAAGACTTGAGATCTAACTGGATTTCTCTCTGAGCCTGGACGCCCATGACTCAGTAGTTGCCAGGAGCGTATTTGCGCATTGTAAAATCATGTGCCCTCTGAGTTCATTTCTTGAGACTTCAGATCTGACTGGACTTCTCTCTGAGCCTGGACGCCCATGACTCAGTAGTTGCCAGGAGCGTATTTGCGCATCCTAAAATCATGTGCCCTCTGATTCCATTCCATGAGACTTCAGATCTCACTGGACTTCTCTCTGAGCCTGGACGCCCATGACTCAGTAGTTGCCAGGAGCGTATTTGCGCATCTTAAAATCATGTGCCCTCTGAGTCCATTCCATGAGATTTCAGATCTAACTGGACTTCTCTCTGAGCTTGGACGCCCATGACTCAGTAGTTGCCAGGAGCGTATCTGCGCATTGTAAAATCATCTGCCCTCTGAGTCCATTCCTTGAGACTTCAGATCTGACTGGACTTCTCTCTGAGCCTGGACGCCCATGACCCAGTTGTTGCCAGGAGCGTATTTGCGCATCGTAAAATCATGTGCCCTCTGAGTCCATTCCTTGAGATTTCAGATCTGACTGGACTTCTCTCTGAGCCTGGACGCCCATGACTCAGTAGTTGCCAGGAGCGTATTTGCGCATCCTAAAATCATGTGCCCTCTGAGTCCATTCCTTGAGACTTCAGATCTGACTGGACTTCTCTGTGAACCTGGACGCCCATGACTCAGTAGTTGCCACGAGCGTATTTGCGCATCGTAAAATCATGTGCCCTCTGAATCCATTCCTTGAGACTTCAGATCTTACTGGACTTTTCTCTAGGGCTGGACGCCCATGACTCATTACTTGCCAGGAGCGTATTTGCGCATCGTAAAATCATGTGCCCTCTGAGTTCATTCCTTGAGACTTCAGATCTGACTGGACTTCTCTCTGAGCCTGGTCGCCCATGACTCAGTAGTTGCCAGGAGCGTATTTGTGCATCGTAAAATCATGTGCCCTCTGAGTCCATTCCTTGAGACTTCAGATCTGACTGGACTTCTCTCTGAGCCTGGACGCCCATGACTCAGTAGTTGCCAGGAGCGTATTTGCGCATCCTAAAATCATGTGCCCTCTGAGTCCATTTCTTGAGACTTCAGATCTGACTGGACTTCTCTCTGAGCCTGGACGCCCATGACTCAGTAGTTGCCAGGAGCGTATTTGCGCATCCTAAAATCATGTGCCCTCTGAGTCCATTCCATGAGACTTCAGATCTAACTGGACTTCTCTCTGAGCCTGGACGCCCATGACTCAGTAGTTGCCAGGAGCGTATTTGCGCATCTTAAAATCATGTGCCCTCTGAGTCCATTCCATGAGACTTCAGATCTAACTGGACTTCTCTCTGAGCTTGGACGCCCATGACTCAGTAGTTGCCAGGAGCGTATCTGCGCATTGTAAAATCATGTGCCCTCTGAGTCCATTCCTTGAGACTTCAGATCTGACTGGACTTCTCTCTGAGCCTGGACGCCCATGACTCAGTAGTTGCCAGGAGCGTATTTGCGCATCGTAAAATCATGTGCCCTCTGAGTCCATTCCGTGAGACTTCAGATCTTACTGGACTTTTCTCTGGGCCTGGACGCCCATGACTCAGTACTTGCCAGGAGCGTATTTGCGCATCGTAAAATCATGTGCCCTCTGAGTTCATTCCTTGAGACTTCAGATCTGACTGGACTTCTCTCTGAGCATGGACGGCTATGACTCAGTAGTTGCCAGGAGCGTATTTGCGCATCGTAAAATCATGTGCCCTCTGAGTCCATTCCTTGAGACTTCAGATCTGACTGGACTTCTCTGCGAACCTGGACGCCCATGACTCAGTAGTTGCCACGTGCGTATTTGCGCATCGTAAAATCATCTGCCCTCTGAGTCCATTCCTTGAGACTTCAGATCTGACTGGACTTCTCTCTGAGCCTGGACGCCCATGACTCAGGAGTTGCCAGGAGCGTATTTGCGCATCCAAAAATCATGTGCCCTCTGAGTCCATTCCTTGAGACTTCAGATCTGACTAGACTTCTCTCTGAGCCTCGACGCCCATGACTCAGTAGTTGCCAGGAGCGTATTTGCGCATCCTAATATCATGTGCCCTCTGAGTCCATTCCTTGAGACTTCAGATCTGACTGGACTTCTCTCTGAGCCTGGATGCCCATGACTCAGTATGTGACAGGAGCGTATTTCCACATCTTCAAATCATGTGCCCTCTGAGTCCATTCCATGAGACTTCAGATCTGACTGGACTTCTCTCTGAGCCTGGACGCCCATGACTCAGTAGTTGCCAGGAGCGTATTTGCGCATCGTAAAATCATGTGCCCTCTGAGTCCATTCCTTGAGACTTCAGATCTGACTGGACTTCTCTGGGAACCTGGACGCCCATGACTCAGTAGTTGCCAGGAGCGTATTTGCGCATCCTAAAATCATGTGCCCTCTGAGTCCATTCCTTGAGACTTCTGATCTGACTAGACTTCTCTCTGAGCCTGGACGCCCATGACTCAGTAGTTGCCAGGAGCGTATTTACACATCCTGAAATCATGTGCCCTCTGAGTCCATTCCTTGAGACTTCAGATCTGACTGGACTTCTCTCTGAGCCTGGACGCCCATGACTCAGTAGTTGCCAGGAGCGTATTTGCGCATCGTAAAATCATGTGCCCTCTGAGTCCATTCCTTGAGACTTCATATCTGACTGGACTTCTCTCTGAGCCTGGACGCCCATGACTCAGTAGTTGCCAGGAGCATATTTGTGCATCGTAAAATCATGTGCGCTCTGAGTCCATTCCTTGAGACTTCAGATCTGACTGGACTTCTCTCTGAGCCTGGACGCCCATGACTCAGTAGTTGCCAGGAGCGTATTTGCGCATCCTAAAATCATGTGCCCTCTGAGTCCATTCCTTGAGACTTCAGATCTGACTGGACTTCTCTCTGAGCCTGGACGCCCATGACTCAGTAGTTGCCAGGATCGTATTTGCGCATCCTAAAATCATCTGCCCTCTGAGTCGATTGCTTGAGACTTCAGATCTGACTGGACTTCTCTCTGAGCCTGGACGCCCATGACTCAGTAGTTGCCAGGAGCGTATTTGCGCATCGTAAAATCATGTGCCCTCTGAGTCCATTCCTTGAGACTTCAGATCTGACTGGACTTCTCTCTGAGCCTGGTCGCCCATGACTCAGTAGTTGCCAGGAGCGTATTTGTGCATCGTAAAATCATGTGCCCTCTGAGTCCATTCCTTGAGACTTCAGATCTGACTGGACTTCTCTCTGAGCCTGGATGCCCATGACTCAGTAGTTGCCAGGAGCGTATTTGCGCATCCTAAAATCATGTGCCCTCTGAGTCCATTTCTTGAGACTTCAGATCTGACTGGACTTCTCTCTGAGCCTGGACGCCCATGACTCAGTAGTTGCCAGGAGCGTATTTGTGCATCGTAAAATCATGTGCCCTCTGAGTCCATTCCTTGAGACTTGAGATCTAACTGGATTTCTCTCTGAGCCTGGACGCCCATGACTCAGTAGTTGCCAGGAGCGTATTTGCCCATCGTAAAATCATCTGCCCTCTGAGTTCATTCCTTGAGACTTCAGATCTGACTGGACTTCTCTCTGAGCCTGGACGCCCATGACTCAGTAGTTGCCAGGAGCGTATTTGTGCATCGTAAAATCATGTGCCCTCTGAGTCCATTCCTTGAGACTTCAGATCTTACTGGACTTTTCTCTGGGCCTGGACGCCCATGACTCAGTACTTGCCAGGAGCGTATTTGCGCATCGTAAAATCATGTGCCCTCTGAGTTCATTCCTTGAGACTTCAGATCTGACTGGTATTCTCTCTGAGCAAGGACGGCTATGACTCAGTAGTTGCCAGGAGCGTATTTGCCCATCGTAAAATCATGTGCCCTCTGAGTCCATTCCTTGAGACTTCAGATCTGACTGGACTTCTCTGCGAACCTGGACGCCCCTGACTCAGTAGTTGCCACGAGCGTATTTGCGCATCGTAAAATCATGTGCCCTCTGAGTCCATTCCTTGAGACTTCAGATCTGACTGGACTTCTCTCTGAGCCTGGACGCCCATGACTCAGTAGTTGCCAGGAGCGTATTTGCGCATCCAAAAATCATGTGCCCTCTGAGTCCATTCCTTGAGACTTCAGATCTGACTAGACTTCTCTCTGAGCCTGGACGCCCATGACTCAGTAGTTGCCAGGAGCGTATTTGCGCATCCTAAAATCATGTGCCCTCTGAGTCCATTCCTTGAGACTTCAGATCTGACTGGACTTCTCTCTGAGCCTGGATGCCCATGACTCAGTATGTGACAGGAGCGTATTTCCACATCTTCAAATCATGTGCCCTCTGAGTCCATTCCATGAGACTTCAGATCTGACTGGACTTCTCTCTGAGCCTGGACGCCCATGACTCAGTAGTTGCCACGAGCGTATTTGCGCATCGTAAAATCATGTGCCCTCTGAGTCCATTCCTTGAGACTTCAGATCTGACTGGACTTCTCTGGGAACCTGGACGCCCATGACTCAGTAGTTGCCAGGAGCGTATTTGCGCATCCTAAAATCATGTGCCCTCTGAGTCCATTCCTTGAGACTTCTGATCTGACTAGACTTCTCTCTGAGCCTGAACGCCCATGACTCAGTAGTTGCCAGGAGCGTATTTACGCATCCTAAAATCATGTGCCCTCTGAGTCCATTCCTTGAGACTTCAGATCTGACTGGACTTCTCTCTGAGCCTGGACGCCCATGACTCAGTAGTTGCCAGGAGCGTATTTGCGCATCGTAAAATCATGTGCCCTCTGAGTCCATTCCTTGAGACTTCAGATCTGACTGGAGTTCTCTCTGAGCCTGGACGCCCATGACTCAGTAGTTGCCTGGAGCGTATTTGTGCATCGTAAAATCATGTGCGCTCTGAGTCCATTCCTTGAGACTTCAGATCTGACTGGACTTCTCTCTGAGCCTGGACGCCCATGACTCAGTAGTTGCCAGGAGCGTATTTGCGCATCCTAAAATCATGTGCCCTCTGAGTCCATTCCTTGAGACTTCAGATCTGACTGGACTTCTCTCTGAGCCTGGACGCCCTTGACTCAGTAGTTGCCAGGAGCGTATTTGCGCATCCTAAAATCATGTGCCCTCTGAGTCCATTCCTTGAGACTTCAGATCTGACTAGACTTCTCTCTGAGCCTGGATGCCCATGACTCAGTAGTTGCCAGGAGCGTATTTGCGCATCCTAAAATCATGTGCCCTCTGAGTCCATTCCTTGAGACTTCAGATCTGACTGGACTTCTCTGTGAACCTGGACGCCCATGACTCAGTAGTTGCCACGAGCGTATTTGCGCATCGTAAAATCATGTGCCCTCTGAGTCCATTCCTTGAGACTTCAGATCTTACTGGACTTTTCTCTGGGGCTGGACGCCCATGACTCATTACTTGCCAGGAGCGTATTTGCGCATCGTAAAATCATGTGCCCTCTGAGTCCATTCCTTGAGACTTCAGATCTGACTGGACTTCTCTGTGAACCTGGACGCCCATGACTCAGTAGTTGCCACGAGCGTATTTGCGCATCGTAAAATCATGTGACCTCTGAGTCCATTCCTTGAGACTTCAGATCTTAATGGACTTTTCTCTGGGGCTGGACGCCCATGACTCATTACTTGCCAGGAGCGTATTTGCGCATCGTAAAATCATGTGCCCTCTGAGTTCATTCCTTGAGACTTCAGATCTGACTGGACTTCTCTCTGAGCCTGGTCGCCCATGACTCAGTAGTTGCCAGGAGCTTATTTGTGCATCGTAAAATCATGTGCCCTCTGAGTCCATTCCTTGAGACTTCAGATCTGACTGGACTTCTCTGTGAACCTGGACGCCCATGACTCAGTAGTTGCCACGAGCTTATTTGCGGATCGTAAAATCATGTGCCCTCTGAGTCCATTCCTTGAGACTTCAGATCTGACTGGACTTCTCTGTGAATCTGGACGCCCATGACTCAGTAGTTGCCAGGAGCGTATTTGCGCATCGTAAAATCATGTGCCCTCTGAGTTCATTCCTTGAGACTTCAGATCTGACTGGACTTCTCTCTGAGCCTGGTCGCCCATGACTCAGTAGTTGCCCAGAGCGTATTTGCGCATCGTAAAATCATATGCCCTCTGAGTCCATTCCTTGAGACTTCAGATCTGACTGGACTTCTCTCTGAGCCTGGACGCCCATGACTCAGTAGTTGCCAGGAGCGTATTTGCGCATCGTAAAATCATGTGCCCTCTGAGTCCATTGCTTGAGACTTCAGATCTGACTGGACTTCTCTCTGAGCCGGGACGCCCATGACTCAGTAGTTGCCAGGATCGTATTTGCGCATCGTAAAATCATGTGCCCTCTGAGTCCATTCCTTGAGACTTCAGATCTGACTGGACTTCTCTCTGAGCCTGGACGCCCTTGACTCAGTAGTTGCCAGGAGCGTATTTGTGCATCATAAAATCATGTGCCCTCTGAGTCCATTCCTTGAGACTTCAGATCTGACTGGACTTCTCTCTGAGCCTGGACGCCCATGACTCAGTAGTTGCCAGGAGCGTTTTTGCGCATCGTAAAATCATGTGCCCTCTGAGTCCATTCCTTGAGACTTCAGATCTGACTGGACTTCTCTCTGAGCCTGGACGCCCATGACTCAGTAGTTGCCAGGAGCGTATTTTTGAATCGTAAAATCATGTGCCCTCTGAGTCCATTCCTTGAGACTTCAGATCTGACTGGACTTCTCTCTGAGCCTCGACGCCCATGACTCAGTAGTTGCCAGGAGCGTATTTGCGCATCGTAAAATCATTTGCCCTCTGAGTCCATTCCTTGAGACTTCAGATCTGACTGGACTTCTCTCTGAGCATGGACGCCCATGACTCAGTAGTTGCCAGGAGCGTATTTGTGCATCGTAAAATCATGTGCCCTCTGAGTCCATTCCTTGAGACTTCAGATCTGACTGGACTTCTCTCTGAGCCTGGACGCCCATGACTCAGTAGTTGCCAGGAGCGTATTTGCGCATCCTAAAATCATGTGCCCTCTGAGTCCATTCCTTGAGACTTCAGATCTGACTGGACTTCTCTCTGAGCCTGGACGCCCATGACTCAGTAGTTGCCAGGAGCGTATCTGCGAATTGTAAAATCATCTGCCCTCTGAGTCCATTCCTTGAGACTTCAGATCTGACTGGACTTCTCTCTGAGCCTGGACGCTCATGACTCAGTAGTTGCCAGGAGCGTATTTGTGCATCGTAAAATCATGTGCCCTCTGAGTCCATTCCTTGAGACTTCAGATCTTACTGGACTTTTCTCTGGGCCTGGACGCCCATGACTCAGTACTTGCCAGGACCGTATATGCGCATCGTAAAATCATGTGCCCTCTGAGTCCATTCCTTGAGACTTCAGATCTCACTGGACTTCTCTCTGAGCCTGGACGCCCATGACTCAGTTGTTGCCAGGAGCGTATTTGCGCATCGTAAAATCATGTGCCCTCTGAGTCCATTCCTTGAGACTTCAGATCTGACTGGACTTCTCTCTGAGCCTGGACGCCCATGACTCAGTAGTTGCCAGGAGCGTATTTGCGCATGGTAAAATCATGTGCCCTCTGAGTCCATTCCTTGAGACTTCAGATCTGACTGGACTTCTCTCTGAGCCTGGACGCCCATGACTCAGTAGTTGCCAGGAGCGTATTTGCGCATCGTAAAATCATGTGCCCTCTGAGTACATTCCTTCAGACTTCAGATCTGACTGGACTTCTCTGGGAACCTGGACGCCCATGACTCAGTAGTTGCCAGGAGCGTATTTGCGCATCCTAAAATCATGTGCCCTCTGAGTCCATTCCTTGAGACTTCTGATCTGACTAGACTTCTCTCTGAGCCTGAACGCCCATGACTCAGTAGTTGCCAGGAGCGTATTTACGCATCCTAAAATCATGTGCCCTCTGAGTCCATTCCTTGAGACTTCAGATCTGACTGGACTTCTCTCTCAGCCTGGACGCCCATGACTCAGTAGTTGCCAGGAGCGTATTTGCGCATCATAAAATCATGTGCCCTCTGAGTCCATTCCTTGAGACTTCAGATCTGACTGGACTTCTCTCTGAGCCTGGACGCCCATGACTCAGTAGTTGCCAGGAGCGTATTTGTGCATCGTAAAATCATGTGCGCTCTGAGTCCATTCCTTGAGACTTCAGATCTGACTGGACTTCTCTCTGAGCCTGGACGCCCATGACTCAGTAGTTGCCAGGAGCGTATTTGCGCATCCTAAAATCATGTGCCCTCTGAGTCCATTCCTTGAGACTTCAGATCTGACTGGACTTCTCTCTGAGCCTGGACGCCCATGACTCAGTAGTTGCCAGGAGCGTATTTGCGCATCCTAAAATCATGTGCCCTCTGAGTCCATTCCTTGAGACTTCAGATTTGATTAGACTTCTCTGTGAACCTGGACGCCCATGACTCAGTAGTTGCCACGAGCGTATTTGCGCATCGTAAAATCATGTGCCCTCTGAGTCCATTCCTTGAGACTTCAGATCTTACTGGACTTTTCTCTGGGGCTGGACGCCCATGACTCATTACTTGCCAGGAGCGTATTTGCGCATTGTAAAATCATGTGCCCTCTGAGTTCATTCCTTGAGACTTCAGATCTGACTGGACTTCTCTCTGAGCCTGGTCGACCATGACTCAGTAGTTGCCAGGAGCTTATTTGTGCATCGTAAAATCATGTGCCCTCTGAGTCCATTCCTTGAGACTTCAGATTTGACTGGACTTCTCTGTGAACCTGGACGCCCATGACTCAGTAGTTGCCACGAGCTTATTTGCGGATCGTAAAATCATGTGCCCTCTGAGTCCATTCCTTGAGACTTCAGATCTGACTGGACTTCTCTCTGAGCCTGGACGCCCATGACTCAGTACTTGCCAGGAGCGTATTTGCGCATCGTAAAATCATGTGCCCTCTGAGTTCATTCCTTGAGACTTCAGATCTGACTGGACTTCTCTCTGAGCCTGGACGCCCATGACTCAGTAGTTGCCAGGAGCGTATTTGCGCATCGTAAAATCATGTGCCCTATGAGTCCATTGCTTGAGACTTCAGATCTGACTGGACTTCTCTCTGAGCCGGGACGCCCATGACTCAGTAGTTGCCAGGATCGTATTTGCGCATCGTAAAATCATGTGCCCTCTGAGTCCATTCCTTGAGACTTCAGATCTGACTGGACTTCTCTCTGAGCCTGGACGCCCTTGACTCAGTAGTTGCCAGGAGCGTATTTGTGCATCGTAAAATCATGTGCCCTCTGAGTCCATTCCTTGAGACTTCAGATCTGACTGGACTTCTCTCTGAGCCTAGACGCCCATGACTCAGTAGTTGCCAGGAGCGTTTTTGCGCATCGTAAAATCATGTGCCCTCTGAGTCCATTCCTTGAGACTTCAGATCTGACTGGACTTCTCTCTGAGCCTGGACGCCCATGACTCAGTAGTTGCCAGGAGCGTATTTTTGAATCGTAAAATCATGTGCCCTCTGAGTCCATTCCTTGAGACTTCAGATCTGACTGGACTTCTCTCTGAGCCTGGACGCCCATGACTCAGTAGTTGCCAGGAGCGTATTTGCGCATTGTAAAATCATTTGCCCTCTGAGTCCATTCCTTGAGACTTCAGATCTGACTGGACTTCTCTCTGAGCATGGACGCCCATGACTCAGTAGTTGCCAGGAGCGTATTTGTGCATCGTAAAATCATGTGCCCTCTGAGTCCATTCCTTGAGACTTCAGATCTGACTGGACTTCTCTCTGAGCCTGGACGCCCATGACTCAGTAGTTGCCAGGAGCGTATTTGCGCATCCTAAAATCATGTGCCCTCTGAGTCCATTCCTTGAGACTTCAGATCTGACTGGACTTCTCTCTGAGCCTGGATGCCCATGACTCAGTAGTTGCCAGGAGCGTATCTGCGCATTGTAAAATCATCTGCCCTCTGAGTCCATTCCTTGAGACTTCAGATCTGACTGGACTTCTCTCTGAGCCTGGACGCTCATGACTCAGTAGTTGCCAGGAGCGTATTTGTGCATCGTAAAATCATGTGCCCTCTGAGTCCATTCCTTGAGACTTCAGATCTTACTGGACTTTTCTCTGGGCCTGGACGCCCATGACTCAGTACTTGCCAGGACCGTATATGCGCATCGTAAAATCATGTGCCCTCTGAGTCCATTCCTTGAGACTTCAGATCTCACTGGACTTCTCTCTGAGCCTGGACGCCCATGACTCAGTTGTTGCCAGGAGCGTATTTGCGCATCGTAAAATCATGTGCCCTCTGAGTCCATTCCTTGAGACTTCAGATCTGACTGGACTTCTCTCTGAGCCTGGACGCCCATGACTCAGTAGTTGCCAGGAGCGTATTTGCGCATGGTAAAATCATGTGCCCTCTGAGTCCATTCCTTGAGACTTCAGATCTGACTGGACTTCTCTCTGAGCCTGGACGCCCATGACTCAGTAGTTGCCAGGAGCGTATTTGCGCATCGTAAAATCATGTGCCCTCTGAGTACATTCCTTCAGACTTCAGATCTGACTGGACTTCTCTGTGAATCTGGACGCCCATGACTCAGTAGTTGCCAGGAGCGTATTTGCGCATCGTAAAATCATGTGCCCTCTGAGTCCATTCCTTGAGACTTCAGATCTGACTGGACTTCTCTCTGAGCCTGGACGCCCATGACTCAGTAGTTGCCAGGAGCGTATTTGCGCATGGTATAATCATGTGCCCTCTGAGTCCATTCCTTGAGACTTCAGATCTGACTGGACTTCTCTCTGAGTCTGGACGCCCATCATTCAGTAATTGCCAGGAGCGTATTTGCGCATCGTAAAATCATGTGCCCTCTGAGTCCATTCCTTGAGACTTCAGATCTGACTGGACTTCTCTCTGAGCCGGGACGCCCATGACTCAGTAGTTGCCAGGATCGTATTTGCGCATCGTAAAATCATGTGCCCTCTGAGTCCATTCCTTGAGACTTCAGATCTGACTGGACTTCTCTCTGAGCCTGGACGCCCTTGACTCAGTAGTTGCCAGGAGCGTATTTGTGCATCATAAAATCATGTGCCCTCTGAGTCCATTCCTTGAGACTTCAGATCTGACTGGACTTCTCTCTGAGCCTGGACGCCCATGACTCAGTAGTTGCCAGGAGCGTTTTTGCGCATCGTAAAATCATGTGCCCTCTGAGTCCATTCCTTGAGACTTCAGATCTGACTGGACTTCTCTCTGAGCCTGGACGCCCATGACTCAGTAGTTGCCAGGAGCGTATTTTTGAATCGTAAAATCATGTGCCCTCTGAGTCCATTCCTTGAGACTTCAGATCTGACTGGACTTCTCTCTGAGCCTCGACGCCCATGACTCAGTAGTTGCCAGGAGCGTATTTGCGCATCGTAAAATCATTTGCCCTCTGAGTCCATTCCTTGAGACTTCAGATCTGACTGGACTTCTCTCTGAGCATGGACGCCCATGACTCAGTAGTTGCCAGGAGCGTATTTGTGCATCGTAAAATCATGTGCCCTCTGAGTCCATTCCTTGAGACTTCAGATCTGACTGGACTTCTCTCTGAGCCTGGACGCCCATGACTCAGTAGTTGCCAGGAGCGTATTTGCGCATCCTAAAATCATGTGCCCTCTGAGTCCATTCCTTGAGACTTCAGATCTGACTGGACTTCTCTCTGAGCCTGGACGCCCATGACTCAGTAGTTGCCAGGAGCGTATCTGCGAATTGTAAAATCATCTGCCCTCTGAGTCCATTCCTTGAGACTTCAGATCTGACTGGACTTCTCTCTGAGCCTGGACGCTCATGACTCAGTAGTTGCCAGGAGCGTATTTGTGCATCGTAAAATCATGTGCCCTCTGAGTCCATTCCTTGAGACTTCAGATCTTACTGGACTTTTCTCTGGGCCTGGACGCCCATGACTCAGTACTTGCCAGGACCGTATATGCGCATCGTAAAATCATGTGCCCTCTGAGTCCATTCCTTGAGACTTCAGATCTCACTGGACTTCTCTCTGAGCCTGGACGCCCATGACTCAGTTGTTGCCAGGAGCGTATTTGCGCATCGTAAAATCATGTGCCCTCTGAGTCCATTCCTTGAGACTTCAGATCTGACTGGACTTCTCTCTGAGCCTGGACGCCCATGACTCAGTAGTTGCCAGGAGCGTATTTGCGCATGGTAAAATCATGTGCCCTCTGAGTCCATTCCTTGAGACTTCAGATCTGACTGGACTTCTCTCTGAGCCTGGACGCCCATGACTCAGTAGTTGCCAGGAGCGTATTTGCGCATCGTAAAATCATGTGCCCTCTGAGTACATTCCTTCAGACTTCAGATCTGACTGGACTTCTCTGGGAACCTGGACGCCCATGACTCAGTAGTTGCCAGGAGCGTATTTGCGCATCCTAAAATCATGTGCCCTCTGAGTCCATTCCTTGAGACTTCTGATCTGACTAGACTTCTCTCTGAGCCTGAACGCCCATGACTCAGTAGTTGCCAGGAGCGTATTTACGCATCCTAAAATCATGTGCCCTCTGAGTCCATTCCTTGAGACTTCAGATCTGACTGGACTTCTCTCTCAGCCTGGACGCCCATGACTCAGTAGTTGCCAGGAGCGTATTTGCGCATCATAAAATCATGTGCCCTCTGAGTCCATTCCTTGAGACTTCAGATCTGACTGGACTTCTCTCTGAGCCTGGACGCCCATGACTCAGTAGTTGCCAGGAGCGTATTTGTGCATCGTAAAATCATGTGCGCTCTGAGTCCATTCCTTGAGACTTCAGATCTGACTGGACTTCTCTCTGAGCCTGGACGCCCATGACTCAGTAGTTGCCAGGAGCGTATTTGCGCATCCTAAAATCATGTGCCCTCTGAGTCCATTCCTTGAGACTTCAGATCTGACTGGACTTCTCTCTGAGCCTGGACGCCCATGACTCAGTAGTTGCCAGGAGCGTATTTGCGCATCCTAAAATCATGTGCCCTCTGAGTCCATTCCTTGAGACTTCAGATTTGATTAGACTTCTCTGTGAACCTGGACGCCCATGACTCAGTAGTTGCCACGAGCGTATTTGCGCATCGTAAAATCATGTGCCCTCTGAGTCCATTCCTTGAGACTTCAGATCTTACTGGACTTTTCTCTGGGGCTGGACGCCCATGACTCATTACTTGCCAGGAGCGTATTTGCGCATTGTAAAATCATGTGCCCTCTGAGTTCATTCCTTGAGACTTCAGATCTGACTGGACTTCTCTCTGAGCCTGGTCGACCATGACTCAGTAGTTGCCAGGAGCTTATTTGTGCATCGTAAAATCATGTGCCCTCTGAGTCCATTCCTTGAGACTTCAGATTTGACTGGACTTCTCTGTGAACCTGGACGCCCATGACTCAGTAGTTGCCACGAGCTTATTTGCGGATCGTAAAATCATGTGCCCTCTGAGTCCATTCCTTGAGACTTCAGATCTGACTGGACTTCTCTCTGAGCCTGGACGCCCATGACTCAGTACTTGCCAGGAGCGTATTTGCGCATCGTAAAATCATGTGCCCTCTGAGTTCATTCCTTGAGACTTCAGATCTGACTGGACTTCTCTCTGAGCCTGGACGCCCATGACTCAGTAGTTGCCAGGAGCGTATTTGCGCATCGTAAAATCATGTGCCCTATGAGTCCATTGCTTGAGACTTCAGATCTGACTGGACTTCTCTCTGAGCCGGGACGCCCATGACTCAGTAGTTGCCAGGATCGTATTTGCGCATCGTAAAATCATGTGCCCTCTGAGTCCATTCCTTGAGACTTCAGATCTGACTGGACTTCTCTCTGAGCCTGGACGCCCTTGACTCAGTAGTTGCCAGGAGCGTATTTGTGCATCGTAAAATCATGTGCCCTCTGAGTCCATTCCTTGAGACTTCAGATCTGACTGGACTTCTCTCTGAGCCTAGACGCCCATGACTCAGTAGTTGCCAGGAGCGTTTTTGCGCATCGTAAAATCATGTGCCCTCTGAGTCCATTCCTTGAGACTTCAGATCTGACTGGACTTCTCTCTGAGCCTGGACGCCCATGACTCAGTAGTTGCCAGGAGCGTATTTTTGAATCGTAAAATCATGTGCCCTCTGAGTCCATTCCTTGAGACTTCAGATCTGACTGGACTTCTCTCTGAGCCTGGACGCCCATGACTCAGTAGTTGCCAGGAGCGTATTTGCGCATTGTAAAATCATTTGCCCTCTGAGTCCATTCCTTGAGACTTCAGATCTGACTGGACTTCTCTCTGAGCATGGACGCCCATGACTCAGTAGTTGCCAGGAGCGTATTTGTGCATCGTAAAATCATGTGCCCTCTGAGTCCATTCCTTGAGACTTCAGATCTGACTGGACTTCTCTCTGAGCCTGGACGCCCATGACTCAGTAGTTGCCAGGAGCGTATTTGCGCATCCTAAAATCATGTGCCCTCTGAGTCCATTCCTTGAGACTTCAGATCTGACTGGACTTCTCTCTGAGCCTGGATGCCCATGACTCAGTAGTTGCCAGGAGCGTATCTGCGCATTGTAAAATCATCTGCCCTCTGAGTCCATTCCTTGAGACTTCAGATCTGACTGGACTTCTCTCTGAGCCTGGACGCTCATGACTCAGTAGTTGCCAGGAGCGTATTTGTGCATCGTAAAATCATGTGCCCTCTGAGTCCATTCCTTGAGACTTCAGATCTTACTGGACTTTTCTCTGGGCCTGGACGCCCATGACTCAGTACTTGCCAGGACCGTATATGCGCATCGTAAAATCATGTGCCCTCTGAGTCCATTCCTTGAGACTTCAGATCTCACTGGACTTCTCTCTGAGCCTGGACGCCCATGACTCAGTTGTTGCCAGGAGCGTATTTGCGCATCGTAAAATCATGTGCCCTCTGAGTCCATTCCTTGAGACTTCAGATCTGACTGGACTTCTCTCTGAGCCTGGACGCCCATGACTCAGTAGTTGCCAGGAGCGTATTTGCGCATGGTAAAATCATGTGCCCTCTGAGTCCATTCCTTGAGACTTCAGATCTGACTGGACTTCTCTCTGAGCCTGGACGCCCATGACTCAGTAGTTGCCAGGAGCGTATTTGCGCATCGTAAAATCATGTGCCCTCTGAGTACATTCCTTCAGACTTCAGATCTGACTGGACTTCTCTGTGAATCTGGACGCCCATGACTCAGTAGTTGCCAGGAGCGTATTTGCGCATCGTAAAATCATGTGCCCTCTGAGTCCATTCCTTGAGACTTCAGATCTGACTGGACTTCTCTCTGAGCCTGGACGCCCATGACTCAGTAGTTGCCAGGAGCGTATTTGCGCATGGTATAATCATGTGCCCTCTGAGTCCATTCCTTGAGACTTCAGATCTGACTGGACTTCTCTCTGAGTCTGGACGCCCATCATTCAGTAATTGCCAGGAGCGTATTTGCGCATCGTAAAATCATGTGCCCTCTGAGTCCATTCCTTGAGACTTCAGATCTGACTGGACTTCTCTCTGAGCCTGGACGCCCATGACTCAGTAGTTGCCAGGAGCGTATTTGCTCATCGTTAAATCATGTGCCCTCTGAGTCCATTCCTTGAGACTTCAGATCTCACTGGACTTCTCTCTGAGCCTGGACGCCCATGACTCAGTTGTTGCCAGGAGCGTATTTGCGCATGGTAAAATCATGTGCCCTCTGAGTCCATTCCTTGAGACTTCAGATCTGACTGGACTTCTCTCTGAGCCTGGACGCCCATGACTCAGTAGTTGCCACGAGCGTATTTGCGCATCGTAAAATCATGTGCCCTCTTAGTCCATTCCTTGAGACTTCAGATCTGACTGGACTTCTCTCTGAGCCTGGACGCCCATGACCCAGTAGTTGCCAGGAGCGTATTTGCGCATCGTAAAATCATGTGCCCTCTGAGTCCATTCCTTGAGACTTCAGATCTGACTGGACTTCTCTCTGAGCCTGGACGCCCATGACTCAGTAGTTGCCAGGAGCGTATTTGCGCATCGTAAAATCATGTGCCCTCTGAGTCCATTCCTTGAGACTTCAGATCTGACTGGACTTCTCTCTGAGCCTGGACGCCCATGACTCAGTAGTTGCCAGGAGCGTATTTGCACATCGTAAAATCATGTGCCCTCTGAGTCCATTCCTTGAGACTTCAGATCTGACTGGACTTCTCTCTGAGCCTGGACGCCCATGACTCAGTAGTTGCCAGGCGCGTATTCGCGCATCGTAAAATCATGTGCCCTCTGAGTCCATTCCTTGAGACTTCAGATCTGACTGGACTTCTCTCTGAGCCTGGACGCCCATGACCCAGTAGTTGCCAGGAGCGTATTTGCGCATCGTAAAATCATGTGCCCTCTGAGTCCATTCCTTGAGACTTCAGATCTGACTGGACTTCTCTCTGAGCCTGGACGCCCATGACTCAGTAGTTGCCAGGAGCGTATTTGCGCATCGTAAAATCATGTGCCCTCTGAGTCCATTCCTTGAGACTTCAGATATAACTTGACTTCTCTCTGAGCTTGGACGCCCATGACTCAGTAGTTGCCAGGAGCGTATCTGCGAATTGTAAAATTATCTGCCCTCTGAGTCGATTCCTTGAGACTTCAGATCTGACTGGACTTCTCTCTGAGCCTGGATGCCCATGACTCAGTAATTGCCAGGAGCGTATTTGCGCATCGTAAAATCACGTGCCCTCTGAGTCCATTCCTTGAGACTTCAGATCTGACTGGACTTCTCTGTGAATCTGGACGCCCATGTCTCAGTAGTTGCCAGGAGCGTATTTGCGCATCGTAAAATCATGTGCCCTCTGAGTCCATTCCTTGAGACTACAGATCTCACTGGACTTCTCTCTGAGCCTGGACGCCCATGACTCAGTTGTTGCCAGGAGCGTATTTGCGCATCGTAAAATCATGTGCCCTCTAAGTCCATTCCTTGAGACTTCAGATCTGACTGGACTTCTCTCTGAGCCTGGACGCCCATGACTCAGTAGTTGCCAGGAGCGTATTTGCGCATCGTAAAATCATGTGCCCTCTGAGTACATTCCTTGAGACTTCAGATCTGACTGGACTTCTCTCTGAGCCTGGACGCCCATGACTCAGTAGTTGCCAGGAGCGTATTTGTGCATCGTAAAAGCATGTGCCCTCTCAGTCCATTCCTTGAGACTTCAGATCTGACTGGACTTCTCTCTGAGCCTGGACGCCCATGACTCAGTAATTGCCAGGAGCGTATTTGCGCATCGTAAAAGCATGTGCCCTCTGAGTCCATTCCTTGAGACTTCAGATCTGACTGGACTTCTCTCTGAGCCTGGACGCCCATGACTCAGTAGTTGCCAGGAGCGTATTTGCGCATCGTTAAATCATGTGCCCTCTGAGTCCATTCCTTGAGACTTCAGATCTTACTGGACTTCTCTCTGAGCCTGGACGCAAATGACTCAGTTGTTGCCAGGAGCGTATTTGCGCATCGTAAAATCATGTGCCCTCTGAGTACATTCCTTGAGACTTCAGATCTCACTGGACTTCTCTCTGAGCCTGGACGCCCACGACTCAGTTGTTGCCAGGAGCGTATTTGCGCATCGTAAAATCATGTGCCCTCTGAGTCCATTCCTTGAGACTTCAGATCTGACTGGACTTCTCTCTGAGCCTGGACGCCCATGACTCAGTAGTTGCCAGGAGCGTATTTGCGCATCGTAAAATCATGTGCCCTCTGAGTCCATTCCTTGAGACTTCAGATATTACTGGACTTCTCTCTGAGCTTGGACGCCCATGACTCAGTAGTTGCCAGGAGCGTATCTGCGCATCGTAAAATTATCTGCCCTCTGAGTCCATTCCTTGAGACTTCAGATCTGACTGGACTTCTCTCTGAGCCTGGACGCCCATGACCCAGTAGTTGCCAGGAGCGTATTTGCGCATCGTAAAATCATGTGCCCTCTGAGTCCATTCCTTGAGACTTCAGATCTGACTGGACTTCTCTCTGAGCCTGGACGCCCATGACCCAGTAGTTGCCAGGAGCGTATTTGCGCATCGTAAAATCATGTGCCCTCTGAGTCCATTCCTTGAGACTTCAGATCTGACTGGACTTCTCTCTGAGCCTGGACGCCCATGACTCAGTAGTTGCCAGGAGCGTATTTGCGCATCGTAAAATCATGTGCCCTCTGAGTCCATTCCTTGAGACTTCAGATATAACTGGACTTCTCTCTTAGCTTGGACGCCCATGACTCAGTAGTTGCCAGGAGCGTATCTGCGAATTGTAAAATTATCTGCCCTCTGAGTCCATTCCTTGAGACTTCAGATCTGACTGGACTTCTCTCTGAGCCTGGACGCCCATGACTCAGTAATTGCCAGGAGCGTATTTGTGCATCGTAAAATCATGTGCCCTCTGAGTCCATTCCTTGAGACTTCAGATCTGACTGGACTTCTCTCTGAGCCTGGACGCCCATGACTCAGTACTTCCCAGGAGCGTATTTGCGCATCGTAAAATCATGTGCCCTCTGACTCCATTCCTTGAGACTTCAGATCTGACTGGACTTCTCTGTGAATCTGGACGCCCATGACTCAGTAGTTGCCAGGAGCGTATTTGCGCATCGTAAAATCATGTGCCCTCTGAGTACATTCCTTGAGACTTCAGATCTGACTGGACTTCTCTCTGAGCCTGGACGCCCATGACTCAGTAGTTGCCAGGAGCGTATTTGCGCATCGTAAAATCATGTGCCCTCTGAGTCCATTCCTTGAGACTTCAGATCTCACTGGACTTCTCTCTGCGCCTGGACGCCCACGACTCAGTTGTTGCCAGGAGCGTATTTGCGCATCGTAAAATCATGTGCCCTCTGAGTCCATTCCTTGAGACTTCAGATCTGACTGGACTTCTCTCTGAGCCTGGACGCCCATGACTCAGTAGTTGCCAGGAGCGTATTTGCGCATCGTAAAATCATGTGCCCTCTGAGTCCATTCCTTGAGACTTCAGATATTACTGGACTTCTCTCTGAGCTTGGACGCCCATGACTCAGTAGTTGCCAGGAGCGTATCTGCGCATCGTAAAATTATCTGCCCTCTGAGTCCATTCCTTGAGACTTCAGATCTGACTGGACTTCTCTCTGAGCCTGGACGCCCATGACTCAGTAATTGCCAGGAGCGTATTTGCGCATCGTAAAATCATGTGCCCTCTGAGTCCATTCCTTGAGACTTCAGATCTGACTGGACTTCTCTCTGAGCCTGGACGCCCATGACTCAGTACTTGCCAGGAGCGTATTTGCGCATCGTAAAATCACGTGCCCTCTGAGTCCATTCCTTGAGACTTCAGATCTGACTGGACTTCTCTGTGAATCTGGACGCCCATGACTCAGTAGTTGCCAGGAGCGTATTTGCGCATCGTAAAATCATGTGCCCTCTGAGTCCATTCCTTGGGACTTCAGATCTCACTGGACTTCTCTCTGAGCCTGGACGGCCATGACTCAGTTGTTGCCAGGAGCGTATTTGCGCATCGTAAAATCATGTGCCCTCTGAGTCCATTCCTTGAGACTTCAGATCTGACTGGACTTCTCTCTGAGCCTGGACGCCCATGACTTAGTAGTTGCCAGGAGCGTATTTGCGCATCGTAAAATCATGTGCCCTCTGAGTCCATTCCTTGAGACTTCAGATCTGACTGGACTTCTCTGTGAATCTGGACGCCCATGACTCAGTAGTTGCCAGGAGCGTATTTGCGCATCGTAAAATCATGTGCCCTCTGAGTACATTCCTTGAGACTTCAGATCTGACTAGACTTCTATCTGAGCCTGGACGCCCATGACTCAGTAGTTGCCAGGAGCGTATTTGCGCATGGTATAATCATGTGCCCTCTGAGTCCATTCCTTGAGACTTCAGATCTGACTGGACTTCTCTCTGAGCCTGGACGCCCATCATTCAGTAATTGCCAGGAGCGTATTTGCGCATCGTAAAATCATGTGCCCTCTGAGTCCATTCCTTGAGACTTCAGATATTACTGGACTTCTCTCTGAGCTTGGACGCCCATGACTCAGTAGTTGCCAGGAGCGTATCTGCGCATCGTAAAATTATCTGCCCTCTGAGTCCATTCCTTGAGACTTCAGATCTGACTGGACTTCTCTCTGAGCCTGGACGCCCATGACCCAGTAGTTGCCAGGAGCGTATTTGCGCATCGTAAAATCATGTGCCCTCTGAGTCCATTCCTTGAGACTTCAGATCTGACTGGACTTCTCTCTGAGCCTGGACGCCCATGACCCAGTAGTTGCCAGGAGCGTATTTGCGCATCGTAAAATCATGTGCCCTCTGAGTCCATTCCTTGAGACTTCAGATCTGACTGGACTTCTCTCTGAGCCTGGACGCCCATGACTCAGTAGTTGCCAGGAGCGTATTTGCGCATCCTAAAATCATGTGCCCTCTGAGTCCATTCCTTGAGACTTCAGATATAACTGGACTTCTCTCTTAGCTTGGACGCCCATGACTCAGTAGTTGCCAGGAGCGTATCTGCGAATTGCAAAATTATCTGCCCTCTGAGTCCATTCCTTGAGACTTCAGATCTGACTGGACTTCTCTCTGAGCCTGGACGCCCATGACTCAGTAATTGCCAGGAGCGTATTTGTGCATCGTAAAATCATGTGCCCTCTGAGTCCATTCCTTGAGACTTCAGATCTGACTGGACTTCTCTCTGAGCCTGGACGCCCATGACTCAGTACTTCCCAGGAGCGTATTTGCGCATCGTAAAATCATGTGCCCTCTGACTCCATTCCTTGAGACTTCAGATCTGACTGGACTTCTCTGTGAATCTGGACGCCCATGACTCAGTAGTTGCCAGGAGCGTATTTGCGCATCGTAAAATCATGTGCCCTCTGAGTACATTCCTTGAGACTTCAGATCTGACTGGACTTCTCTCTGAGCCTGGACGCCCATGACTCAGTAGTTGCCAGGAGCGTATTTGCGCATCGTAAAATCATGTGCCCTCTGAGTCCATTCCTTGAGACTTCAGATCTCACTGGACTTCTCTCTGAGCCTGGACGCCCACGACTCAGTTGTTGCCAGGAGCGTATTTGCGCATCGTAAAATCATGTGCCCTCTGAGTCCATTCCTTGAGACTTCAGATCTGACTGGACTTCTCTCTGAGCCTGGACGCCCATGACTCAGTAGTTGCCAGGAGCGTATTTGCGCATCGTAAAATCATGTGCCCTCTGAGTCCATTCCTTGAGACTTCAGATATTACTGGACTTCTCTCTGAGCTTGGACGCCCATGACTCAGTAGTTGCCAGGAGCGTATCTGCGCATCGTAAAATTATCTGCCCTCTGAGTCCATTCCTTGAGACTTCAGATCTGACTGGACTTCTCTCTGAGCCTGGACGCCCATGACTCAGTAATTGCCAGGAGCGTATTTGCGCATCGTAAAATCATGTGCCCTCTGAGTCCATTCCTTGAGACTTCAGATCTGACTGGACTTCTCTCTGAGCCTGGACGCCCATGACTCAGTACTTGCCAGGAGCGTATTTGCGCATCGTAAAATCACGTGCCCTCTGAGTCCATTCCTTGAGACTTCAGATCTGACTGGACTTCTCTGTGAATCTGGACGCCCATGACTCAGTAGTTGCCAGGAGCGTATTTGCGCATCGTAAAATCATGTGCCCTCTGAGTCCATTCCTTGGGACTTCAGATCTCACTGGACTTCTCTCTGAGCCTGGACGGCCATGACTCAGTTGTTGCCAGGAGCGTATTTGCGCATCGTAAAATCATGTGCCCTCTGAGTCCATTCCTTGAGACTTCAGATCTGACTGGACTTCTCTCTGAGCCTGGACGCCCATGACTCAGTAGTTGCCAGGAGCGTATTTGCGCATCCTAAAATCATGTGCCCTCTGAGTCCATTCCTTGAGACTTCAGATCTGACTGGACTTCTCTCTGAGCCTGGACGCCCATGACTTAGTAGTTGCCAGGAGCGTATTTGCGCATCGTAAAATCATGTGCCCTCTGAGTCCATTCCTTGAGACTTCAGATCTGACTGGACTTCTCTGTGAATCTGGACGCCCATGACTCAGTAGTTGCCAGGAGCGTATTTGCGCATCGTAAAATCATGTGCCCTCTGAGTACATTCCTTGAGACTTCAGATCTGACTAGACTTCTATCTGAGCCTGGACGCCCATGACTCAGTAGTTGCCAGGAGCGTATTTGCGCATGGTATAATCATGTGCCCTCTGAGTCCATTCCTTGAGACTTCAGATCTGACTGGACTTCTCTCTGAGCCTGGACGCCCATCATTCAGTAATTGCCAGGAGCGTATTTGCGCATCGTAAAATCATGTGCCCTCTGAGTCCATTCCTTGAGACTTCAGATCTGACTGGACTTCTCTCTGAGCCTGGACGCCCATGACTCAGTAGTTGCCAGGAGCGTATTTGCGCATCGTTAAATCATGTGCCCTCTGAGTCCATTCCTTGAGACTTCAGATCTGACTGGACTTCTCTCTGAGCCTGGACGCCCATGACTCAGTAGTTGCCAGGAGCGTATTTGCGCATCGTAAAATCATGTGCCCTCTTAGTCCATTCCTTGAGACTTCAGATCTGACTGGACTTCTCTCTGAGCCTGGACGCCCATGACCCAGTAGTTGCCAGGAGCGTATTTGCGCATCGTAAAATCATGTGCCCTCTGAGTCCATTCCTTGAGACTTCAGATTTGACTGGACTTCTCTCTGAGCCTGGACGCCCATGACCCAGTAGTTGCCAGGAGCGTATTTGCGCATCGTAAAATCATGTGCCCTCTGAGTCCATTCCTTGAGACTTCAGATCTGACTGGACTTCTCTCTGAGCCTGGACGCCCATGACTCAGTAGTTGCCAGGAGCGTATTTGCGCATCGTAAAATCATGTGCCCTCTGAGTCCATTCCTTGAGACTTCAGATATAACTGGACTTCTCTCTTAGCTTGGACGCCCATGACTCAGTAGTTGCCAGGAGCATATCTGCGAATTGTAAAATTATCTGCCCTCTGAGTCCATTCCTTGAGACTTCAGATCTGACTGGACTTCTCTCTGAGCCTGGACGCCCATGACTCAGTAATTGCCAGGAGCGTATTTGTGCATCGTAAAATCATGTGCCCTCTGAGTCCATTCCTTGAGACTTCAGATCTGACTGGACTTCTCTCTGAGCCTGGACGCCCATGACTCAGTACTTGCCAGGAGCGTATTTGCGCATCGTAAAATCATGTGCCCTCTGAGTCCATTCCTTGAGACTTCAGATATTACTGGACTTCTCTCTGAGCTTGGACGCCCATGACTCAGTAGTTGCCAGGAGCGTATCTGCGCATCGTAAAATTATCTGCCCTCTGAGTCCATTCCTTGAGACTTCAGATCTGACTGGACTTCTCTCTGAGCCTGGACGCCCATGACTCAGTAATTGCCAGGAGCGTATTTGCGCATCGTAAAATCATGTGCCCTCTGAGTCCATTCCTTGAGACTTCAGATCTGACTGGACTTCTGTCTGAGCCTGGACGCCCATGACTCAGTACTTGCCAGGAGCGTATTTGCGCATCGTAAAATCACGTGCCCTCTGAGTCCATTCCTTGAGACTTCAGATCTGACTGGACTTCTCTGTGAATCTGGACGCCCATGACTCAGTAGTTGCCAGGAGCGTATTTGCGCATCGTAAAATCATGTGCCCTCTGAGTCCATTCCTTGAGACTTCAGATTTCACTGGACTTCTCTCTGAGCCTGGACGCCCATGACTCAGTTGTTGCCAGGAGCGTATTTGCGCATCGTAAAATCATGTGCCCTCTGAGTCCATTCCTTGAGACTTCAGATCTGACTGGACTTCTCTCTGAGCCTGGACGCCCATGACTCAGTAGTTGCCAGGAGCGTATTTGCGCATCCTAAAATCCTGTGCCCTCTGAGTCCATTCCTTGAGACTTCAGATCTGACTGGACTTCTCTCTGAGCCTGGACGCCCATGACTTAGTAGTTGACAGGAGCGTATTTGCGCATCGTAAAATCATGTGCCCTCTGAGTCCATTCCTTGAGACTTCAGATCTGACTGGACTTCTCTGTGAATCTGGACGCCCATGACTCAGTAGTTGCCAGGAGCGTATTTGCGCATCGTAAAATCATGTGCCCTCTGAGTACATTCCTTGAGACTTCAGATCTGACTGGACTTCTCTCTGAGCCTGGACGCCCATGACTCAGTAGTTGCCAGGAGCGTATTTGCGCATGGTATAATCATGTGCCCTCTGAGTCCATTCCTTGAGACTTCAGATCTGACTGGACTTCTCTCTGAGCCTGGACGCCCATCACTCAGTAATTGCCAGGAGCGTATTTGCGCATCGTAAAATCATGTGCCCTCTGAGTCCATTCCTTGAGACTTCAGATCTGACTGGACTTCTCTCTGAGCCTGGACGCCCATGACTCAGTAGTTGCCAGGAGCGTATTTGCGCATCGTTAAATCATGTGCCCTCTGAGTCCATTCCTTGAGACTTCAGATCTGACTGGACTTCTCTCTGAGCCTGGACGCCCATGACTCAGTAGTTGCCAGGAGCGTATTTGCGCATCGTAAAATCATGTGCCCTCTTAGTCCATTCCTTGAGACTTCAGATCTGACTGGACTTCTCTCTGAGCCTGGACGCCCATGACTCAGTACTTCCCAGGAGCGTATTTGCGCATCGTAAAATCATGTGCCCTCTGAGTCCATTCCTTAAGACTTCAGATCTGACTGGACTTCTCTCTGAGCCTGGACGCCCATGACCCAGTAGTTGCCAGGAGCGTATTTGCGCATCGTAAAATCATGTGCCCTCTGAGTCCATTCCTTGAGACTTCAGATCTGACTGGACTTCTCTCTGAGCCTGGACGCCCATGACTCAGTAGTTGCCAGGAGCGTATTTGCGCATCGTAAAATCATGTGCCCTCTGAGTCCATTCCTTGAGACTTCAGATATAACTGGACTTCTCTCTTAGCTTGGACGCCCATGACTCAGTAGTTGCCAGGAGCGTATCTGCGAATTGTAAAATTATCTGCCCTCTGAGTCCATTCCTTGAGACTTCAGATCTGACTGGACTTCTCTCTGAGCCTGGACGCCCATGACTCAGTAATTGCCAGGAGCGTATTTGTGCATCGTAAAATCATGTGCCCTCTGAGTCCATTCCTTGAGACTTCAGATCTGACTGGACTTCTCTCTGAGCCTGGACGCCCATGACTCAGTACTTGCCAGGAGCGTATTTGCGCATCGTAAAATCATGTGCCCTCTGAGTCCATTCCTTGAGACTTCAGATCTGACTGGACTTCTCTGTGAATCTGGACGTCCATGACTCAGTAGTTGCCAGGAGCGTATTTGCGCATCCTAAAATCATGTGCCCTCTGAGTCCATTCCTTGAGACTTCAGATCTGACTGGACTTCTCTCTGAGCCTGGACGCCCATGACTCAGTACTTGCCAGGAGCGTATTTGCGCATCGTAAAATCATGTGCCCTCTGAGTCCATTGCTTGAGACTTCAGATCTGACTGGACTTCTCTGTGAATCTGGACGCCCATGACTCAGTAGTTGCCAGGAGCGTATTTGCGCATCGTAAAATCATGTGCCCTCTGAGTACATTCCTTGAGACTTCAGATCTGACTGGACTTCTCTCTGAGCCTGGACGCCCATGACTCAGTAGTTGCCAGGAGCGTATTTGCGCATGGTATAATCATGTGCCCTCTGAGTCCATTCCTTGAGACTTCAGATCTGACTGGAATTCTCTCTGAGCCTGGACGCCCATGACTCAGTAATTGCCAGGAGCGTATTTGCGCATCGTAAAATCATGTGCCCTCTGAGTCCATTCCTTGAGACTTCAGATCTGACTGGACTTCTCTCTGAGCCTGGACGCCCATGACTCAGTAGTTGCCAGGAGCGTATTTACGCATCGTTAAATCATGTGCCCTCTGAGTCCATTCCTTGAGACTTCAGATCTCACTGGACTTCTCTCTGAGCCTGGACGCCCATGACTCAGTTGTTGCCAGGAGCGTATTTGTGCATGGTAAAATCATGTGCCCTCTGAGTCCATTCCTTGAGACTTCAGATCTGACTGGACTTCTCTCTGAGCCTGGACGCCCATGACTCAGTACTTGCCAGGAGCGTATTTGCGCATCGTAAAATCATGTGCCCTCTGAGTCCATTCCTTGAGACTTCAGATCTCACTGGACTTCTCTCTGAGCCTGGACGCCCATGACTCAGTTGTTGCCAGGAGCGTATTTGCGCATCGTAAAATCATGTGCCCTCTGAGTCCATTCCTTGAGACTTCAGATCTGACTGGACTTCTCTGTGAATCTGGACGTCCATGACTCAGTAGTTGCCAGGAGCGTATTTGCGCATCCTAAAATCATGTGCCCTCTGAGTCCATTCCTTGAGACTTCTGATCTCACTGGACTTCTCTCTGAGCCTGGACGCCCATGACTCAGTAGTTGCCAGGAGCGTATTTGCGCATCGTAAAATCATGTGCCCTCTGAGTCCATTGCTTGAGACTTCAGATCAGACTGGACTTCTCTGTGAATCTGGACGCCCATGACTCAGTAGTTGCCAGGAGCGTATTTGCGCATCGTAAAATCATGTGCCCTCTGAGTACATTCCTTGAGACTTCAGATCTGACTGGACTTCTCTCTGAGCCTGGACGCCCATGACTCAGTAGTTGCCAGGAGCGTATTTGCGCATGGTATAATCATGTGCCCTCTGAGTCCATTCCTTGAGACTTCAGATCTGACTGGAATTCTCTCTGATGCTGGACGCCCATGACTCGGTAATTGCCAGGAGCGTATTTGCGCATCGTAAAATCATGTGCCCTCTGAGTCCATTCCTTGAGACTTCAGATCTGACTGGACTTCTCTCTGAGCCTGGACGCCCATGACTCAGTAGTTGCCAGGAGCGTATTTACGCATCGTTAAATCATGTGCCCTCTGAGTCCATTCCTTGAGACTTCAGATCTCACTGGACTTCTCTCTGAGCCTGGACGCCCATGACTCAGTTGTTGCCAGGAGCGTATTTGTGCATGGTAAAATCATGTGCCCTCTGAGTCCATTCCTTGAGACTTCAGATCTGACTGGACTTCTCTCTGAGCCTGGACGCCCATGACTCAGTAGTTGCCAGGAGCGTATTTGCGCATCGTAAAATCATGTGCCCTCTTAGTCCATTCCTTGAGATTTCAGATCTGACTGGACTTCTCTCGGAGCCTGGACGCCAATGACACAGTAGTTGCCAGGCGCGTATTCGCGCATCTTAAAATCATGTGCCCTCTGAGTCCATTCCTTGAGACTTCAGATCTGACTGGACTTCTCTCTGAGCCTGGACACCCATGACCCAGTAGTTGCCAGGAGCGTATTTGCGCATCGTAAAATCATGTGCCCTCTGAGTCCATTCCTTGAGACTTCAGATCTGACTGGACTTCTCTCTGAGCCTGGACGCCCATGACTCAGTAGTTGCCAGGAGCGTATTTGCGCATCGTAAAATAATGTGCCCTCTGAGTCCATTCCTTGAGACTTCAGATCTGACTGGACTTCTCTCTGAGCCTGGACGCCCATGACTCAGTAATTGCCAGGAGCGTATTTGTGCCTCGTAAAATCATGTGCCCTCTGAGTCCATTCCTTGAGACTTCAGATCTGACTGGACTTCTCTCTGTGCCTGGACGCCCATGACTCAGTACTTGCCAGGAGCGTATTTGCGCATCGTAAAATCACGTGCCCTCTGAGTCCATTCCTTGAGACTTCAGATCTGACTGGACTTCTCTGTGAATCTGGACGCCCATGACTCAGTAGTTGCCAGGAGCGTATTTGCGCATCATAAATCATGTGCCCTCTGAGTCCATTCCTTGAGACTTCAGATCTCACTGGACTTCTCTCTGAGCCTGGACGCCCATGACTCAGTTGTTGCCAGGAGCGTATTTGCGCATCGTAAAATCATGTGCCCTCTCAGTACATTCCTTGAGACTTCAGATCTCACTGGACTTCTCTCTGAGCCTGGACGCCCATGACTCAGTAGTTGCCAGGAGCGTATTTGCGCATCCTAAAATCATGTGCCCTCTGAGTCCATTCCTTGAGACTTCAGATCTGACTGAACTTCTCTCTGAGCCTGGACGCCCATGACTCAGTACTTGCCAGGAGCGTATTTGCGCATGGTATAATATAATCATGTGCCCTCTGAGTCCATTCCTTGAGACTTCAGATCTGACTGGACTTCTCTCTGAGCCTGGACGCCCATCACTCAGTAATTGCCAGGAGCGTATTTGCGCATCGTAAAATCATGTGCCCTCTGAGTCCATTCCTTGAGACTTCAGATCTGACTGGACTTCTCTCTGAGCCTGGACGCCCATGACTCAGTAGTTGCCAGGAGCGTATTTGCGCATCGTAAAATCATGTGCCCTCTGAGTCCATTCCTTGAGACTTCAGATCTGACTGGACTTCTCTCTGAGCCTGGACGCCCATGACTCAGTAGTTGCCAGGAGCGTATTTGCCCATCCTAAAATCATGTGCCCTCTGAGTCCATTCCTTGAGACTTCAGATCTGACTGGACTTCTCTCTGAGCCTGGACGCCCATGACTCAGTACTTGCCAGGAGCGTATTTGCGCATCGTAAAATCATGTGCCCTCTGAGTCCATTCCTTGAGACTTCAGATCTCACTGGACTTCTCTCTGAGCCTGGACGCCCATGACTCAGTTGTTGCCAGGAGCGTATTTGCGCATCGTAAAATCATGTGACCTCTGAGTCCATTCCTTGAGACTTCAGATCTGACTGGACTTCTCTGTGAATCTGGACGTCCATGACTCAGTAGTTGCCAGGAGCGTATTTGCGCATCCTAAAATCATGTGCCCTCTGAGTCCATTCCTTGAGACTTCAGATCTGACTGGACTTCTCTCTGAGCCTGGACGCCCATGACTCAGTACTTGCCAGGAGCGTATTTGCGCATCGTAAAATCATGTGCCCTCTGAGTCCATTGCTTGAGACTTCAGATCTGACTGGACTTCTCTGTGAATCTGGACGCCCATGACTCAGTAGTTGCCAGGAGCGTATTTGCGCATCGTAAAATCATGTGCCCTCTGAGTACATTCCTTGAGACTTCAGATCTGACTGGACTTCTCTCTGAGCCTGGACGCCCATGACTCAGTAGTTGCCAGGAGCGTATTTGCGCATGGTATAATCATGTGCCCTCTGACTCCATTCCTTGAGACTTCAGATCTGACTGGAATTCTCTCTGAGCCTGGACGCCCATGACTCAGTAATTGCCAGGAGCGTATTTGCGCATCGTAAAATCATGTGCCCTCTGAGTCCATTCCTTGAGACTTCAGATCTGACTGGACTTCTCTCTGAGCCTGGACGCCCATGACTCAGTAGTTGCCAGGAGCGTATTTACGCATCGTTAAATCATGTGCCCTCTGAGTCCATTCCTTGAGACTTCAGATCTCACTGGACTTCTCTCTGAGCCTGGACGCCCATGACTCAGTTGTTGCCAGGAGCGTATTTGTGCATGGTAAAATCATGTGCCCTCTGAGTCCATTCCTTGAGACTTCAGATCTGACTGGACTTCTCTCTGAGCCTGGACGCCCATGACTCAGTACTTGCCAGGAGCGTATTTGCGCATCGTAAAATCATGTGCCCTCTGAGTCCATTCCTTGAGACTTCAGATCTCACTGGACTTCTCTCTGAGCCTGGACGCCCATGACTCAGTTGTTGCCAGGAGCGTATTTGCGCATCGTAAAATCATGTGCCCTCTGAGTCCATTCCTTGAGACTTCAGATCTGACTGGACTTCTCTGTGAATCTGGACGTCCATGACTCAGTAGTTGCCAGGAGCGTATTTGCGCATCCTAAAATCATGTGCCCTCTGAGTCCATTCCTTGAGACTTCTGATCTCACTGGACTTCTCTCTGAGCCTGGACGCCCATGACTCAGTAGTTGCCAGGAGCGTATTTGCGCATCGTAAAATCATGTGCCCTCTGAGTCCATTGCTTGAGACTTCAGATCAGACTGGACTTCTCTGTGAATCTGGACGCCCATGACTCAGTAGTTGCCAGGAGCGTATTTGCGCATCGTAAAATCATGTGCCCTCTGAGTACATTCCTTGAGACTTCAGATCTGACTGGACTTCTCTCTGAGCCTGGACGCCCATGACTCAGTAGTTGCCAGGAGCGTATTTGCGCATGGTATAATCATGTGCCCTCTGAGTCCATTCCTTGAGACTTCAGATCTGACTGGAATTCTCTCTGATGCTGGACGCCCATGACTCGGTAATTGCCAGGAGCGTATTTGCGCATCGTAAAATCATGTGCCCTCTGAGTCCATTCCTTGAGACTTCAGATCTGACTGGACTTCTCTCTGAGCCTGGACGCCCATGACTCAGTAGTTGCCAGGAGCGTATTTACGCATCGTTAAATCATGTGCCCTCTGAGTCCATTCCTTGAGACTTCAGATCTCACTGGACTTCTCTCTGAGCCTGGACGCCCATGACTCAGTTGTTGCCAGGAGCGTATTTGTGCATGGTAAAATCATGTGCCCTCTGAGTCCATTCCTTGAGACTTCAGATCTGACTGGACTTCTCTCTGAGCCTGGACGCCCATGACTCAGTAGTTGCCAGGAGCGTATTTGCGCATCGTAAAATCATGTGCCCTCTTAGTCCATTCCTTGAGATTTCAGATCTGACTGGACTTCTCTCGGAGCCTGGACGCCCATGACTCAGTAGTTGCCAGGCGCGTATTCGCGCATCTTAAAATCATGTGCCCTCTGAGTCCATTCCTTGAGACTTCAGATCTGACTGGACTTCTCTCTGAGCCTGGACACCCATGACCCAGTAGTTGCCAGGAGCGTATTTGCGCATCGTAAAATCATGTGCCCTCTGAGTCCATTCCTTGAGACTTCAGATCTGACTGGACTTCTCTCTGAGCCTGGACGCCCATGACTCAGTAGTTGCCAGGAGCGTATTTGCGCATCGTAAAATAATGTGCCCTCTGAGTCCATTCCTTGAGACTTCAGATCTGACTGGACTTCTCTCTGAGCCTGGACGCCCATGACTCAGTAATTGCCAGGAGCGTATTTGTGCATCGTAAAATCATGTGCCCTCTGAGTCCATTCCTTGAGACTTCAGATCTGACTGGACTTCTCTCTGAGCCTGGACGCCCATGACTCAGTACTTGCCAGGAGCGTATTTGCGCATCGTAAAATCACGTGCCCTCTGAGTCCATTCCTTGAGACTTCAGATCTGACTGGACTTCTCTGTGAATCTGGACGCCCATGACTCAGTAGTTGCCAGGAGCGTATTTGCGCATCATAAATCATGTGCCCTCTGAGTCCATTCCTTGAGACTTCAGATCTCACTGGACTTCTCTCTGAGCCTGGACGCCCATGACTCAGTTGTTGCCAGGAGCGTATTTGCGCATCGTAAAATCATGTGCCCTCTCAGTACATTCCTTGAGACTTCAGATCTCACTGGACTTCTCTCTGAGCCTGGACGCCCATGACTCAGTAGTTGCCAGGAGCGTATTTGCGCATCCTAAAATCATGTGCCCTCTGAGTCCATTCCTTGAGACTTCAGATCTGACTGGACTTCTCTCTGAGCCTGGACGCCCATGACTCAGTACTTGCCAGGAGCGTATTTGCGCATGGTATAATATAATCATGTGCCCTCTGAGTCCATTCCTTGAGACTTCAGATCTGACTGGACTTCTCTCTGAGCCTGGACGCCCATCACTCAGTAATTGCCAGGAGCGTATTTGCGCATCGTAAAATCATGTGCCCTCTGAGTCCATTCCTTGAGACTTCAGATCTGACTGGACTTCTCTCTGAGCCTGGACGCCCATGACTCAGTAGTTGCCAGGAGCGTATTTGCGCATCGTTAAATCATGTGCCCTCTGAGTCCATTCCTTGAGACTTCAGATCTGACTGGACTTCTCTCTGAGCCTGGACGCCCATGACTCAGTAGTTGCCAGGAGCGTATTTGCCCATCCTAAAATCATGTCCCCTCTGAGTCCATTCCTTGAGACTTCAGATATAACTGGACTTCTCTCTTAGCTTGGACGCCCATGACTCAGTAGTTGCCAGGAGCGTATCTGCGAATTGTAAAATTATCTGCCCTCTGAGTCCATTCCTTGAGACTTCAGATCTGACTGGACTTCTCTCTGAGCCTGGACGCCCATGACTCAGTAATTGCCAGGAGCGTATTTGTGCATCGTAAAATCATGTGCCCTCTGAGTCCATTCCTTGAGACTTCAGATCTGACTGGACTTCTCTCTGAGCCTGGACGCCCATGACTCAGTACTTGCCAGGAGCGTATTTGCGCATCGTAAAATCATGTGCCCTCTGAGTCCATTCCTTGAGACTTCAGATCTGACTGGACTTCTCTGTGAATCTGGACGCCCATGACTCAGTAGTTGCCAGGAGCGTATTTGCGCATCGTAAAATCATGTGCCCTCTGAGTACATTCCTTGAGACTTCAGATCTGACTGGACTTCTCTGTGAATCTGGACGCCCATGACTCAGTAGTTGCCAGGAGCGTATTTGCGCAACGTAAAATCATGTGCCCTCTGAGTACATTCCTTGAGACTTCAGATCTGACTGGACTTCTCTCTGAGCCTGGACGCCCATGACTCAGTAGTTGCCAGGAGCGTATTTGTGCATCGTAAAAACATGTGCCCTCTGAGTCCATTCCTTGAGACTTCAGATCTGACTGGACTTCTCTCTGAGCCTGGACGCCCATGACTCAGTAGTTGCCAGGAGCGTATTTGCGCATCGTTAAATCATGTGCCCTCTGAGTCCATTCCTTAAGACTTCAGATCTCACTGGACTTCTCTCTGAGCCTGGACGCCCATGACTCAGTTGTTGCCAGGAGCGTATTTGCGCATCGTAAAATCATGTGCCCTCTGAGTCCATTCCTTGAGACTTCAGATCTGACTGGACTTCTCTGTGAATCTGGACGCCCATGACTCAGTAGTTGCCAGGAGCGTATTTGCGCATCGTAAAATCATGTGCCCTCTGAGTACATTCCTTGAGACTTCAGATCTGACTGGACTTCTCTGTGAGCCTGGACGCCCATGACTCAGTAGTTGCCAGGAGCGTATTTGCGCATCGTAAAATCATGTGCCCTCTGAGTCGATTCTTTGAGACTTCAGATCTGACTGGACTTCTCTCTGAGCCTGGACGCCCATGACTCAGTACTTGCCAGGAGCGTATTTGCGCATCGTAAAATCATGTGCCCTCTGAGTCCATTCCTTGAGACTTCAGATCTGACTGGACTTCTCTGGGAACCTGGACGCCCATGACTCAGTAGTTGCCAGGAGCGTATTTGCGCATGGTAAAATCATGTGCCCTCTGAGTCCATTCCTTGAGACTTCAGATCTCACTGGACTTCTCTCTGAGCCTGGACGCGCATGACTCAGTTGTTGCCAGGAGCGTATTTGCCCATCGTAAAATCATGTGCCCTCTGAGTCCATTCCTTGAGACTTCAGATCTGACTGGACTTCTCTCTGAGCCTGGACGCCCATGACTCAGTAGTTGCCAGGAGCGTATTTACGCATCGTTAAATCATGTGCCCTCTGAGTCCATTCCTTGAGACTTCAGATCTCACTGGACTTCTCTCTGAGCCTGGACGCCCACGACTCAGTTGTTGCCAGGAGCGTATTTGCGCATGGTAAAATCATGTGCCCTCTGAGTCCATTCCTTGAGACTTCAGATCTGACTGTACTTCTCTCTGAGCCTGGACGCCCATGACTCAGTAGTTGCCAGGAGCGTATTTGCGCATCGTAAAATCATGTGCCCTCTTAGTCCATTCCTTGAGATTTCAGATCTGACTGGACTTCTCTCTGATCCTGGACGCCCATGACTCAGTAGTTACCAGGCGCGTATTCGCGCATCGTAAAATCATGTGCCCTCTGAGTCCATTCCTTGAGACTTCAGATCTGACTGGACTTCTCTCTGAGCCTGGACGCCCATGACCCAGTAGTGGCCAGGAGCGTATTTGCGCATCGTAAAATCATGTGCCCTCTGAGTCCATTCCTTGCGACTTCAGATCTGACTGGACTTCTCTCTGAGCCTGGACGCCCATGACTCAGTAGTTGCCAGGAGCGTATTTGCGCATCGTAAAGTCATGTGCCCTCTGAGTCCATTCCTTGAGACTTCAGATCTGACTGGACTTCTCTGTGAATCTGGACGCCCATGACTTAGTAGTTGCCAGGAGCGTATTTGCGCATCGTAAAATCATGTGCCCTCTGAGTACATTCCTTGAGACTTCAGATCTGACTGGACTTCTCTGTGAATCTGGACGCCCATGACTCAGTAGTTGCCAGGAGCGTATTTGCGCATCGTAAAATCATGTGCCCTCTGAGTACATCCCTTGAGACTTCAGATCTGACTGGACTTCTCTCTGAGCCTGGACGCCCATGACTCAGTAGTTGCCAGGAGCGTATTTGCGCATCGTAAAATCATGTGCCCTCTGAGTCGATTCCTTGAGACTTCAGATCTGACTGGACTTCTCTGGGAACCTGGACGCCCATGACTCAGTAGTTGCCAGGAGCGTATTTGCGCATCGTTAAATCATGTGCCCTCTGAGTCCATTCCTTAAGACTTCAGATCTCACTGGACTTCTCTCTGAGCCTGGACGCCCATGACTCAGTTGTTGCCAGGAGCGTATTTGCGCATCGTAAAATCATGTGCCCTCTGAGTCCATTCCTTGAGACTTCAGATCTGACTGGACTTCTCTGTGAATCTGCACGCCCATGACTCAGTAGTTGCCAGGAGCGTATTTGCGCATCGTAAAATCATGTGCCCTCTGAGTACATTCCTTGAGACTTCAGATATAACTGGACTTCTCTCTTAGCTTGGACGCCCATGACTCAGTAGTTGCCAGGAGCGTATCTGCGAATTGTAAAATTATCTGCCCTCTGAGTCCATTCCTTGAGACTTCAGATCTGACTGGACTTCTCTCTGAGCCTGGACGCCCATGACTCAGTAATTGCCAGGAGCGTATTTGTGCATCGTAAAATCATGTGCCCTCTGAGTCCATTCCTTGAGACTTCAGATCTGACTGGACTTCTCTCTGAGCCTGGACGCCCATGACTCAGTACTTGCCAGGAGCGTATTTGCGCATCGTAAAATCATGTGCCCTCTGAGTCCATTCCTTGAGACTTCAGATCTGACTGGACTTCTCTCTGAGCCTGGACGCCCATGACTCAGTAGTTGCCAGGAGCGTATTTGCGCATCGTAAAATCATGTGCCCTCTTAGTCCATTCCTTGAGATTTCAGATCTGACTGGACTTCTCTCTGAGCCTGGACGCCCATGACTCAGTAGTTACCAGGCGCGTATTCGCGCATCTTAAAATCATGTGCCCTCTGAGTCCATTCCTTGAGACTTCAGATCTGACTGGACTTCTCTCTGAGCCTGGACACCCATGACCCAGTAGTTGCCAGGAGCGTATTTGCGCATCGTAAAATCATGTGCCCTCTGAGTCCATTCCTTGAGACTTCAGATCTGACTGGACTTCTCTCTGAGCCTGGACGCCCATGACTCAGTAGTTGCCAGGAGCGTATTTGCGCATCGTAAAATCATGTGCCCTCTGAGTCCATTCCTTGAGACTTCAGATCTGACTGGACTTCTCTCTGAGCCTGGACGCCCATGACTCAGTAGTTGCCAGGAGCGTATTTGTGCATCGTAAAATCATGTGCCCTCTGAGTCCATTCCTTGAGACTTCAGATCTGACTGGACTTCTCTCTGAGCCTGGACGCCCATGACTCAGTACTTGCCAGGAGCGTATTTGCGCATCGTAAAATCACGTGCCCTCTGAGTCCATTCCTTGAGACTTCAGATCTGACTGGACTTCTCTGTGAATCTGGACGCCCATGACTCAGTAGTTGCCAGGAGCGTATTTGCGCATCATAAATCATTTGCCCTCTGAGTCCATTCCTTGAGACTTCAGATCTCACTGGACTTCTCTCTGAGCCTGGACGCCCCTGACTCAGTTGTTGCCAGGAGCGTATTTGCGCATCGTAAAATCATGTGCCCTCTCAGTACATTCCTTGAGACTTCAGATCTCACTGGACTTCTCTCTGAGCCTGGACGCCCATGACTCAGTAGTTGCCAGGAGCGTATTTGCGCATCCTAAAATCATGTGCCCTCTGAGTCCATTCCTTGAGACTTCAGAACTGACTGGACTTCTCTCTGAGCCTGGACGCCCATGACTCAGTACTTGCCAGGAGCGTATTTGCGCATGGTATAATATAATCATGTGCCCTCTGAGTCCATTCCTTGAGACTTCAGATCTGACTGGACTTCTCTCTGAGCCTGGACGCCCATCACTCAGTAATTGCCAGGAGCGTATTTGCGAATCGTAAAATCATGTGCCCTCTGAGTCCATTCCTTGAGACTTCAGATCTGACTGGACTTCTCTCTGAGCCTGGACGCCCATGACTCAGTAGTTGCCAGGAGCGTGTTTGCGCATCGTTAAATCATGTGCCCTCTGAGTCCATTCCTTGAGACTTCAGATCTCACTGGACTTCTCTCTGAGCCTGGACGCCCATGACTCAGTTGTTGCCAGGAGCGTATTTGCGCATGGTAAAATCATGTGCCCTCTGAGTCCATTCCTTGAGACTTCAGATCTCACTGGACTTCTCTCTGAGCCTGGACGCCCAGGACTCAGTAGATGCCAGGAGCGTATTTGCGCATCGTAAAATCATGTGCCCTCTTAGTCCATTCCTTGAGACTTCAGATCTGACTGGACTTCTCTCTGAGCCTGGACGCCCATGACCCAGTAGTTGCCAGGAGCGTATTTGCGCATCGTAAAATCATGTGCCCTCTGAGTCCATTCCTTGAGACTTCAGATCTGACTGGACTTCTCTCTGAGCCTGGACGCCCATGACCCAGTAGTTGCCAGGAGCGTATTTGTGCATCGTAAAATCATGTGCCCTCTGAGTCCATTCCTTGAGACTTCAGATCTGACTGGACTTCTCTCTGAGCCTGGACGCCCATGACTCAGTAGTTGCCAGGAGCGTATTTGCCCATCCTAAAATCATGTGCCCTCTGAGTCCATTCCTTGAGACTTCAGATATAACTGGACTTCTCTCTTAGCTTGGACGCCCATGACTCAGTAGTTGCCAGGAGCGTATCTGCGAATTGTAAAATTATCTGCCCTCTGAGTCCATTCCTTGAGACTTCAGATCTGACTGGACTTCTCTCTGAGCCTGGACGCCCATGACTCAGTAATTGCCAGGAGCGTATTTGTGCATCGTAAAATCATGTGCCCTCTGAGTCCATTCCTTGAGACTTCAGATCTGACTGGACTTCTCTCTGAGCCTGGACGCCCATGACTCAGTACTTGCCAGGAGCGTATTTGCGCATCGTAAAATCATGTGCCCTCTGAGTCCATTCCTTGAGACTTCAGATCTGACTGGACTTCTCTGTGAATCTGGACGCCCATGACTCAGTAGTTGCCAGGAGCGTATTTGCGCATCGTAAAATCATGTGCCCTCTGATTACATTCCTTGAGACTTCAGATCTGACTGGACTTCTCTGTGAATCTGGACGCCCATGACTCAGTAGTTGCCAGGAGCGTATTTGCGCATCGTAAAATCATGTGCCCTCTGAGTACATTCCTTGAGACTTCAGATCTGACTGGACTTCTCTCTGAGCCTGGACGCCCATGACTCAGTAGTTGCCAGGAGCGTATTTGTGCATCGTAAAAGCATGTGCCCTCTGAGTCCATTCCTTGAGACTTCAGATCTGACTGGACTTCTCTCTGAGCCTGGACGCCCATGACTCAGTAGTTGCCAGGAGCGTATTTGCGCATCGTTAAATCATGTGCCCTCTGAGTCCATTCCTTAAGACTTCAGATCTCACTGGACTTCTCTCTGAGCCTGGACGCCCATGACTCAGTTGTTGCCAGGAGCGTATTTGCGCATCGTAAAATCATGTGCCCTCTGAGTCCATTCCTTGAGACTTCAGATCTGACTGGACTTCTCTGTGAATCTGGACGCCCATGACTCAGTAGTTGCCAGGAGCGTATTTGCGCATCGTAAAATCATGTGCCCTCTGAGTCGATTCCTTGAGACTTCAGATCTGACTGGACTTCTCTGTGAGCCTGGACGCCCATGACTCAGTAGTTGCCAGGAGCGTATTTGCGCATCGTAAAATCATGTGCCCTCTGAGTCGATTCCTTGAGACTTCAGATCTGACTGGACTTCTCTCTGAGCCTGGACGCCCATGACTCAGTAGTTGCCAGGAGCGTATTTGCGCATCGTAAAATCATGTGCCCTCTGAGTCCATTCCTTGAGACTTCAGATCTGACTGGACTTCTCTGGGAACCTGGACGCCCATGACTCAGTAGTTGCCAGGAGCGTATTTGCGCATGGTAAAATCATGTGCCCTCTGAGTCCATTCCTTGAGACTTCAGATCTCACTGGACTTCTCTCTGAGCCTGGACGCCCATGACTCAGTTGTTGCCAGGAGCGTATTTGCCCATCGTAAAATCATGTGCCCTCTGAGTCCATTCCTTGAGACTTCAGATCTGACTGGACTTCTCTCTGAGCCTGGACGCCCATGACTCAGTAGTTGCCAGGAGCGTATTTACGCATCGTTAAATCATGTGCCCTCTGAGTCCATTCCTTGAGACTTCAGATCTCACTGGACTTCTCTCTGAGCCTGGACGCCCACGACTCAGTTGTTGCCAGGAGCGTATTTGCGCATGGTAAAATCATGTGCCCTCTGAGTCCATTCCTTGAGACTTCAGATCTGACTGTACTTCTCTCTGAGCCTGGACGCCCATGACTCAGTAGTTGCCAGGAGCGTATTTGCGCATCGTAAAATCATGTGCCCTCTTAGTCCATTCCTTGAGATTTCAGATCTGACTGGACTTCTCTCTGAGCCTGGACGCCCATGACTCAGTAGTTACCAGGCGCGTATTCGCGCATCGTAAAATCATGTGCCCTCTGAGTCCATTCCTTGAGACTTCAGATCTGACTGGACTTCTCTCTGAGCCTGGACGCCCATGACCCAGTAGTGGCCAGGAGCGTATTTGCGCATCGTAAAATCATGTGCCCTCTGAGTCCATTCCTTGCGACTTCAGATCTGACTGGACTTCTCTCTGAGCCTGGACGCCCATGACTCAGTAGTTGCCAGGAGCGTATTTGCGCATCGTAAAATCATGTGCCCTCTGAGTCCATTCCTTGAGACTTCAGATCTGACTGGACTTCTCTGTGAATCTGGACGCCCATGACTTAGTAGTTGCCAGGAGCGTATTTGCGCATCGTAAAATCATGTGCCCTCTGAGTACATTCCTTGAGACTTCAGATCTGACTGGACTTCTCTCTGAGCCTGGACGCCCATGACTCAGTAGTTGCCAGGAGCGTATTTGCGCATCGTAAAATCATGTGCCCTCTGAGTCGATTCCTTGAGACTTCAGATCTGACTGGACTTCTCTCTGAGCCTGGACGCCCATGACTCTGTAGTTGCCAGGAGCGTATTTGCGCATCGTAAAATCATGTGCCCTCTGAGTCGATTCCTTGAGACTTCAGATCTGACTGGACTTCTCTGGGAACCTGGACGCCCATGACTCAGTAGTTGCCAGGAGCGTATTTGCGCATCGTTAAATCATGTGCCCTCTGAGTCCATTCCTTAAGACTTCAGATCTCACTGGACTTCTCTCTGAGCCTGGACGCCCATGACTCAGTTGTTGCCAGGAGCGTATTTGCGCATCGTAAAATCATGTGCCCTCTGAGTCCATTCCTTGAGACTTCAGATCTGACTGGACTTCTCTGTGAATCTGGACGCCCATGACTCAGTAGTTGCCAGGAGCGTATTTGCGCATCGTAAAATCATGTGCCCTCTGAGTACATTCCTTGAGACTTCAGATATAACTGGACTTCTCTCTTAGCTTGGACGCCCATGACTCAGTAGTTGCCAGGAGCGTATCTGCGAATTGTAAAATTATCTGCCCTCTGAGTCCATTCCTTGAGACTTCAGATCTGACTGGACTTCTCTCTGAGCCTGGACGCCCATGACTCAGTAATTGCCAGGAGCGTATTTGTGCATCGTAAAATCATGTGCCCTCTGAGTCCATTCCTTGATACTTCAGATCTGACTGGACTTCTCTCTGAGCCTGGACGCCCATGACTCAGTACTTGCCAGGAGCGTATTTGCGCATCGTAAAATCATGTGCCCTCTGAGTCCATTCCTTGAGACTTCAGATCTGACTGGACTTCTCTGTGAATCTGGACGCCCATGACTCAGTAGTTGCCAGGAGCGTATTTGCGCATCGTAAAATCATGTGCCCTCTGAGTACATTCCTTGAGACTTCAGATCTGACTGGACTTCTCTCTGAGCCTGGACGCCCATGACTCAGTAGTTGCCAGGAGCGTATTTGTGCATCGTAAAAGCATGTGCCCTCTGAGTCCATTCCTTGAGACTTCAGATCTGACTGGACTTCTCTCTGAGCCTGGACGCCCATGACTCAGTAGTTGCCAGGAGCGTATTTGCGCATCGTTAAATCATGTGCCCTCTGAGTCCATTCCTTAAGACTTCAGATCTCACTGGACTTCTCTCTGAGCCTGGACGCCCATGACTCAGTTGTTGCCAGGAGCGTATTTGCGCATCGTAAAATCATGTGCCCTCTGAGTCCATTCCTTGAGACTTCAGATCTGACTGGACTTCTCTGTGAATCTGGACGCCCATGACTCAGTAGTTGCCAGGAGCGTATTTGCGCATCGTAAAATCATGTGCCCTCTGAGTACATTCCTTGAGACTTCAGATCTGACTGGACTTCTCTCTGAGCCTGGACGCCCATGACTCAGTAGATGCCAGGAGCGTATTTGCGCATCGTAAAATCATGTGCCCTCTGAGTCGATTCCTTGAGACTTCAGATCTGACTGGACTTCTCTCTGAGCCTGGACGCCCATGACTCAGTAGTTGCCAGGAGCGTATTTGCGCATCGTTAAATCATGTGCCCTCTGAGTCCATTCCTTAAGACTTCAGATCTCACTGGACTTCTCTGGGAACCTGGACGCCCATGACTCAGTTGTTGCCAGGAGCGTATTTGCGCATCGTAAAATCATGTGCCCTCTGAGTCCATTCCTTGAGACTTCAGATCTGACTGGACTTCTCTGTGAATCTGGACGCCCATGACTCAGTAGTTGCCAGGAGCGTATTTGCGCATCGTAAAATCATGTGCACTCTGAGTACATTCCTTGAGACTTCAGATATAACTGGACTTCTCTCTTAGCTTGGACGCCCATGACTCAGTAGTTGCCAGGAGCGTATCTGCGAATTGTAAAATTATCTGCCCTCTGAGTCCATTCCTTGAGACTTCAGATCTGACTGGACTTCTCTCTGAGCCTGGACGCCCATGACTCAGTAGTTGCCAGGAGCGTATTTGCGCATCGTTAAATCATGTGCCCTCTGAGTCCATTCCTTAAGACTTCAGATCTCACTGGACTTCTCTCTGAGCCTGGACGCCCATGACTCAGTTGTTGCCAGGAGCGTATTTGCGCATCGTAAAATCATGTGCCCTCTGAGTCCATTCCTTGAGACTTCAGATCTGACTGGACTTCTCTGTGAATCTGGACGCCCATGACTCAGTAGTTGCCAGGAGCGTATTTGCGCATCGTAAAATCATGTGCCCTCTGAGTACATTCCTTGAGACTTCAGATCTGACTGGACTTCTCTCTGAGCCTGGACGCCCATGACTCAGTAGATGCCAGGAGCGTATTTGCGCATCGTAAAATCATGTGCCCTCTGAGTCGATTCCTTGAGACTTCAGATCTGACTGGACTTCTCTCTGAGCCTGGACGCCCATGACTCAGTAGTTGCCAGGAGCGTATTTGCGCATCGTTAAATCATGTGCCCTCTGAGTCCATTCCTTAAGACTTCAGATCTCACTGGACTTCTCTGGGAACCTGGACGCCCATGACTCAGTTGTTGCCAGGAGCGTATTTGCGCATCGTAAAATCATGTGCCCTCTGAGTCCATTCCTTGAGACTTCAGATCTGACTGGACTTCTCTGTGAATCTGGACGCCCATGACTCAGTAGTTGCCAGGAGCGTATTTGCGCATCGTAAAATCATGTGCACTCTGAGTACATTCCTTGAGACTTCAGATATAACTGGACTTCTCTCTTAGCTTGGACGCCCATGACTCAGTAGTTGCCAGGAGCGTATCTGCGAATTGTAAAATTATCTGCCCTCTGAGTCCATTCCTTGAGACTTCAGATCTGACTGGACTTCTCTCTGAGCCTGGACGCCCATGACTCAGTAATTTCCAGGAGCCTATTTGTGCATCGTAAAATCATGTGCCCTCTGAGTCCATTCCTTGAGACTTCAGATCTGACTGGACTTCTCTCTGAGCCTGGACGCCCATGACTCAGTACTTGCCAGGAGCGTATTTGCGCATCGTAAAATCATGTGCCCTCTGAGTCCATTCCTTGAGACTTCAGATCTGACTGGACTTCTCTGTGAATCTGGACGCCCATGACTCAGTAGTTGCCAGGAGCGTATTTGCGCATCGTAAAATCATGTGCCCTCTGAGTACATTCCTTGAGACTTCAGATCTGACTGGACTTCTCTGTGAATCTGGACGCCCATGACTCAGTAGTTGCCAGGAGCGTATTTGCGCATCGTAAAATCATGTGCCCTCTGAGTACATTCCTTGAGACTTCAGATCTGACTGGACTTCTCTCTGAGCCTGGACGCCCATGACTCAGTAGTTGCCAGGAGCGTATTTGTGCATCGTAAAAGCATGTGCCCTCTGAGTCCATTCCTTGAGACTTCAGATCTGACTGGACTTCTCTCTGAGCCTGGACGCCCATGACTCAGTAGTTGCCAGGAGCGTATTTGCGCATCGTTAAATCATGTGCCCTCTGAGTCCATTCCTTAAGACTTCAGATCTCACTGGACTTCTCTCTGAGCCTGGACGCCCATGACTCAGTTGTTGCCAGGAGCGTATTTGCACATCGTAAAATCATGTGCCCTCTGAGTCCATTCCTTGAGACTTCAGATCTGACTGGACTTCTCTGTGAATCTGGACGCCCATGACTCAGTAGTTGCCAGGAGCGTATTTGCGCATCGTAAAATCATGTGCCCTCTGAGTACATTCCTTGAGACTTCAGATCTGACTGGACTTCTCTCTGAGCCTGGACGCCCATGACTCAGTAGTTGCCAGGAGCGTATTTGCGCATCGTAAAATCATGTGCCCTCTGAGTCGATTCCTTGAGACTTCAGATCTGACTGGACTTCTCTCTGAGCCTGGACGCCCATGACTCAGTAGTTGCCAGGAGCGTATTTGCGCATCGTAAAATCATGTGCCCTCTGAGTCCATTCCTTGAGACTTCAGATCTGACTGGACTTCTCTGGGAACCTGGACGCCCATGACTCAGTAGTTGCCAGGAGCGTATTTGCGCATCCTAAAATCATGTGCCCTCTGAGTCCATTCCTTGAGACTTCAGATCTGACTGGACTTCTCTGTGAGCCTGGACGCCCATTACTCAGTAGTTGCCAGGAGCGTATTTGCGCATCGTAAAATCATGTGCCCTCTGAGTCCATTCCTTGAGACTTCAGATCTGACTGGACTTCTCTCTGATCCTGGACGCCCATGACTCAGTAGTTGCCAGGAGCGTGTTTGCGCATCGTAAAATCATGTGCCCTCTGAGTCCATTCCTTGAGACTTCAGATCTGACTGGACTTCTCTCTGAGCCTGGACGCCCATGACTCAGTTGTTGCCAGGAGCGTATTTGCGCATCGTAAAATCATGTGCCCTCTGAGTCCATTCCTTGAGACTTCAGATCTGACTGGACTTCTCTGTGAATCTGGACGCCCATGACTCAGTAGTTGCCAGGAGCGTATTTGCGCATCGTAAAATCATGTGCCCTCTGAGTACATTCCTTGAGACTTCAGATCTGACTGGACTTCTCTCTGAGCCTGGACGCCCATGACTCAGTAGTTGCCAGGAGCGTATTTGTGCATCGTAAAAGCATGTGCCCTCTGAGTCCATTCCTTGAGACTTCAGATCTGACTGGACTTCTCTCTGAGCCTGGACGCCCATGACTCAGTAGTTGCCAGGAGCGTATTTGCGCATCGTTAAATCATGTGCCCTCTGAGTCCATTCCTTAAGACTTCAGATCTCACTGGACTTCTCTCTGAGCCTGGACGCCCATGACTCAGTTGTTGCCAGGAGCGTATTTGCACATCGTAAAATCATGTGCCCTCTGAGTCCATTCCTTGAGACTTCAGATCTGACTGGACTTCTCTGTGAATCTGGACGCCCATGACTCAGTAGTTGCCAGGAGCGTATTTGCGCATCGTAAAATCATGTGCCCTCTGAGTACATTCCTTGAGACTTCAGATCTGACTGGACTTCTCTCTGAGCCTGGACGCCCATGACTCAGTAGTTGCCAGGAGCGTATTTGCGCATCGTAAAATCATGTGCCCTCTGAGTCGATTCCTTGAGACTTCAGATCTGACTGGACTTCTCTCTGAGCCTGGACGCCCATGACTCAGTAGTTGCCAGGAGCGTATTTGCGCATCGTAAAATCATGTGCCCTCTGAGTCCATTCCTTGAGACTTCAGATCTGACTGGACTTCTCTGGGAACCTGGACGCCCATGACTCAGTAGTTGCCAGGAGCGTATTTGCGCATCCTAAAATCATGTGCCCTCTGAGTCCATTCCTTGAGACTTCAGATCTGACTGGACTTCTCTGTGAGCCTGGACGCCCATTACTCAGTAGTTGCCAGGAGCGTATTTGCGCATCGTAAAATCATGTGCCCTCTGAGTCCATTCCTTGAGACTTCAGATCTGACTGGACTTCTCTCTGATCCTGGACGCCCATGACTCAGTAGTTGCCAGGAGCGTGTTTGCGCATCGTAAAATCATGTGCCCTCTGAGTCCATTCCTTGAGACTTCAGATCTGACTGGACTTCTCTCTGAGCCTGGACGCCCATGACTCAGTTGTTGCCAGGAGCGTATTTGCGCATCGTAAAATCATGTGCCCTCTGAGTCCATTCCTTGAGACTTCAGATCTGACTGGACTTCTCTGTGAATCTGGACGCCCATGACTCAGTAGTTGCCAGGAGCGTATTTGCGCATCGTAAAATCATGTGCCCTCTGAGTACATTCCTTGAGACTTCAGATCTGACTGGACTTCTCTGTGAGCCTGGACGCCCATGACTCAGTAGTTGCCAGGAGCGTATTTGCGCATCGTAAAATCATGTGCCCTCTGAGTCGATTCCTTGAGACTTCAGATCTGACTGGACTTCTCTCTGAGCCTGGACGCCCATGACTCAGTAGTTGCCAGGAGCGTATTTGCGCATCCTAAAATCATGTGCCCTCTGAGTCCATTCCTTGAGACTTCAGATCTGACTGGACTTCTCTGGGAACCTGGACGCCCATGACTCAGTAGTTGCCAGGAGCGTATTTGCGCATCCTAAAATCATGTGCCCTCTGAGTCCATTCCTTGAGACTTCAGATCTGACTGGACTTCTCTGTGAGCCTGGACGCCCATGACTCAGTAGTTGCCAGGAGCGTATTTGCGCATCGTGAAATCATGTGCCCTCTTAGTCCATTCCTTGAGACTTCAGATCTGACTGGACTTCTCTGTGAATCTGGACGCCCATGACTCAGTAGTTGCCAGGAGCGTATTTGCGCATCGTAAAATCATGTGCCCTCTGAGTACATTCCTTGAGACTTCAGATCTGACTGGACTTCTCTCTGAGCCTGGACGCCCATGACTCAGTAGTTGCCAGGAGCGTATTTGCGCATCGTAAAATCATGTGCCCTCTGAGTCGATTCCTTGAGACTTCAGATCTGACTGGACTTCTCTCTGAGCCTGGACGCCCATGACTCAGTAGTTGCCAGGAGCGTATTTGCGCATCGTAAAATCATGTGCCCTCTGAGTCGATTCCTTGAGACTTCAGATCTGACTGGACTTCTCTGGGAACCTGGACGCCCATGACTCAGTAGTTGCCAGGAGCGTATTTGCGCATCGTAAAATCATGTGCCCTCTGAGTACATTCCTTGAGACTTCAGATCTGACTGGACTTCTCTCTGAGCCTGGACGCCCATGACTCAGTAGTTGCCAGGAGCGTATTTGTGCATCGTAAAAGCATGTGCCCTCTGAGTCCATTCCTTGAGACTTCAGATCTGACTGGACTTCTCTCTGAGCCTGGACGCCCATGACTCAGTAATTGCCAGGAGCGTATTTGCGCATCGTTAAATCATGTGCCCTCTGAGTCCATTCCTTAAGACTTCAGATCTCACTGGACTTCTCTCTGAGCCTGGACGCCCATGACTCAGTTGTTGCCAGGAGCGTATTTGCGCATCGTAAAATCATGTGCCCTCTGAGTCCATTCCTTGAGACTTCAGATCTGACTGGACTTCTCTGTGAATCTGGACGCCCATGACTCAGTAGTTGCCAGGAGCGTATTTGCGCATCGTAAAATCATGTGCCCTCTGAGTACATTCCTTGAGACTTCAGATATAACTGGACTTCTCTCTTAGCTTGGACGCCCATGACTCAGTAGTTGCCAGGAGCGTATCTGCGAATTGTAAAATTATCTGCCCTCTGAGTCCATTCCTTGAGACTTCAGATCTGACTGGACTTCTCTCTGAGCCTGGACGCCCATGACTCAGTAATTGCCAGGAGCGTATTTGTGCATCGTAAAATCATGTGCCCTCTGAGTCCATTCCTTGAGACTTCAGATCTGACTGGACTTCTCTCTGAGCCTGGACGCCCATGACTCAGTACTTGCCAGGAGCGTATTTGCGCATCGTAAAATCATGTGCCCTCTGAGTCCATTCCTTGAGACTTCAGATCTGACTGGACTTCTCTGTGAATCTGGACGCCCATGACTCAGTAGTTGCCAGGAGCGTATTTGCGCATCGTAAAATCATGTGCCCTCTGAGTACATTCCTTGAGACTTCAGATCTGACTGGACTTCTCTGTGAATCTGGACGCCCATGACTCAGTAGTTGCCAGGAGCGTATTTGCGCATCGTAAAATCATGTGCCCTCTGAGTACATTCCTTGAGACTTCAGATCTGACTGGACTTCTCTCTGAGCCTGGACGCCCATGACTCAGTAGTTGCCAGGAGCGTATTTGTGCATCGTAAAAGCATGTGCCCTCTGAGTCCATTCCTTGAGACTTCAGATCTGACTGGACTTCTCTCTGAGCCTGGACGCCCATGACTCAGTACTTGCCAGGAGCGTATTTGCGCATCGTAAAATCATGTGCCCTCTGAGTCCATTCCTTGAGACTTCAGATCTGACTGGACTTCTCTGTGAATCTGGACGCCCATGACTCAGTAGTTGCCAGGAGCGTATTTGCGCATCGTAAAATCATGTGCCCTCTGAGTACATTCCTTGAGACTTCAGATCTGACTGGACTTCTCTGTGAATCTGGACGCCCATGACTCAGTAGTTGCCAGGAGCGTATTTGCGCATCGTAAAATCATGTGCCCTCTGAGTACATTCCTTGAGACTTCAGATCTGACTGGACTTCTCTCTGAGCCTGGACGCCCATGACTCAGTAGTTGCCAGGAGCGTATTTGTGCATCGTAAAAGCATGTGCCCTCTGAGTCCATTCCTTGAGACTTCAGATCTGACTGGACTTCTCTCTGAGCCTGGACGCCCATGACTCAGTAGTTGCCAGGAGCGTATTTGCGCATCGTAAAATCATGTGCCCTCTGAGTCGATTCCTTGAGACTTCAGATCTGACTGGACTTCTCTCTGAGCCTGGACGCCCATGACTCAGTAGTTGCCAGGAGCGTATTTGCGCATCGTAAAATCATGTGCCCTCTGAGTCGATTCCTTGAGACTTCAGATCTGACTGGACTTCTCTGGGAACCTGGACGCCCATGACTCAGTAGTTGCCAGGAGCGTATTTGCGCATCGTAAAATCATGTGCCCTCTGAGTCCATTCCTTGCGACTTCAGATCTGACTGGACTTCTCTCTGAGCCTGGACGCCCATGACTCAGTAGTTGCCAGGAGCGTATTTGCGCATCGTAAAATCATGTGCCCTCTGAGTCCATTCCTTGAGACTTCAGATCTGACTGGACTTCTCTGTGAATCTGGACGCCCATGACTCAGTAGTTGCCAGGAGCGTATTTGCGCATCGTAAAATCATGTGCCCTCTGAGTCCATTCCTTGAGACTTCAGATCTGACTGGACTTCTCTCTGAGCCTGGACGCCCATGACTCAGTAGTTGCCAGGAGCGTATTTGCGCATCGTAAAATCATGTGCCCTCTGAGTCCATTCCTTGAGACTTCAGATCTGACTGGACTTCTCTCTGAGCCTGGACGCCCATGACTCAGTAGTTGCCAGGAGCGTATTTGCGCATCGTAAAATCATGTGCCCTCTGAGTCCATTCCTTGAGACTTCAGATCTCACTGGACTTCTCTCTGAGCCTGGACGCCCATGACTCAGTAGTTGCCAGGAGCGTATTTGCGCATCGTTAAATCATGTGCCCTCTGAGTCCATTCCTTAAGACTTCAGATCTCACTGGACTTCTCTCTGAGCCTGGACGGCCATGACTCAGTTGTTGCCAGGAGCGTATTTGCGCATCGTAAAATCATGTGCCCTCTGAGTCCATTCCTTGAGACTTCAGATCTGACTGGACTTCTCTGTGAATCTGGACGCCCATGACTCAGTAGTTGCCAGGAGCGTATTTGCGCATCGTAAAATCATGTGCCCTCTGAGTACATTCCTTGAGACTTCAGATCTGACTGGACTTCTCTCTGAGCCTGGACGCCCATGACTCAGTAGTTGCCAGGAGCGTATTTGCGCATCGTAAAATCATGTGCCCTCTGAGTCCATTCCTTGAGACTTCAGATCTGACTGGACTTCTCTGGGAACCTGGAAGCCCATGACTCAGTAGTTGCCAGGAGCGTATTTGCGCATCCTAAAATCATGTGCCCTCTGAGTCCATTCCTTGAGACTTCAGATCTGACTGGACTTCTCTGTGAGCCTGGACGCCCATTACTCAGTAGTTGCCAGGAGCGTATTTGCGCATCGTAAAATCATGTGCCCTCTTAGTCCATTCCTTGAGACTTCAGATCTGACTGAACTTCTCTCTGAGCCTGGACGCCCATGACTCAGTAGTTGCCAGGAGCGTATTTACGCATCGTTAAATCATGTGCCCTCTGAGTCCATTCCTTGAGACTTCAGATCTGACTGGACTTCTCTCTGAGCCTGGACGCCCATGACTCAGTTGTTGCCCGGAGCGTATTTGCGCATCGTAAAATCATGTGCCCTCTGAGTCCATTCCTTGAGACTTCAGATCTGACTGGACTTCTCTGTGAATCTGGACGCCCATGACTCATTAGTTGCCAGGAGCGTATTTGCACAACGTAAAATCATGTGCCCTCTTAGTCCATTCCTTGAGATTTCAGATCTGACTGGACTTCTCTCTGAGCCTGGACGCCCATGACTCAGTAGTTACCAGGCGCGTATTCGCGCATCGTAAAATCATGTGCCCTCTGAGTCCATTCCTTGAGACTTCAGATCTGACTGGACTTCTCTCTGAGCATGGACGCCCATGACTCAGTAGTTGCCAGGAGCGTATTTGCGCATCGTAAAATCATGTGCCCTCTGAGTCCATTCCTTGAGACTTCAGATCTGACTGGACTTCTCTGGGAACCTGGACGCCCATGACTCAGTAGTTGCCAGGAGCGTATTTGCGCATCCTAAAATCATGTGCCCTCTGAGTCCATTCCTTGAGACTTCAGATCTGACTGGACTTCTCTGTGAGCCTGGACGCCCATTACTCAGTAGTTGCCAGGAGCGTATTTGCGCATCGTAAAATCATGTGCCCTCTGAGTCCATTCCTTGAGACTTCAGATCTGACTGGACTTCTCTCTGAGCCTGGACGCCCATGACTCAGTAGTTGCCAGGAGCGTATTTACGCATCGTTAAATCATGTGCCCTCTGAGTCCATTCCTTGAGACTTCAGATCTCACTGGACTTCTCTCTGAGCCTGGACGCCCATGACTCAGTAGTTGCCAGGAGCGTATTTGCGCATCGTAAAATCATGTGCCCTCTGAGTCCATTCCTTGAGACTTCAGATCTGACTGGACTTCTCTCTGAGCCTGGACGCCCATGACTCAGTAGTTGCCAGGAGCGTATTTGCGCATCGTAAAATCATGTGCCCTCTGAGTCCATTCCTTGAGACTTCAGATCTGACTGGACTTCTCTGTGAATCTGGACGCCCATGACTCAGTAGTTGCCAGGAGCGTATTTGCGCATCGTAAAATCATGTGCCCTCTGAGTACATTCCTTGAGACTTCAGATCTGACTGGACTTCTCTCTGAGCCTGGACGCCCATGACTCAGTAGTTGCCAGGAGCGTATTTGCGCATCGTTAAATCATGTGCCCTCTGAGTCCATTCCTTAAGACTTCAGATCTCACTGGACTTCTCTGGGAACCTGGACGCCCATGACTCAGTAGTTGCCAGGAGCGTATTTGCGCATCGTAAAATCATGTGCCCTCTGAGTACATTCCTTGAGACTTCAGATCTGACTGGACTTCTCTGTGAATCTGGACGCCCATGACTCAGTAGTTGCCAGGAGCGTATTTGCGCATCGTAAAATCATGTGCCCTCTGAGTACATTCCTTGAGACTTCAGATCTGACTGGACCTCTCTCTGAGCCTGGACGCCCATGACTCAGTAGTTGCCAGGAGCGTATTTGCGCATCGTAAAATCATGTGCCCTCTGAGTCGATTCCTTGAGACTTCAGATCTGACTGGACTTCTCTCTGAGCCTGGACGCCCATGACTCAGTAGTTGCCAGGAGCGTATTTGCGCATCGTAAAATCATGTGCCCTCTGAGTCTATTCCTTGAGACTTCAGATCTGACTGGACTTCTCTCTGAGCCTGGACGCCCATGACTCAGTAGTTGCCAGGAGCGTATTTGCGCATCGTAAAATCATGTGCCCTCTGAGTCCATTCCTTGAGACTTCAGATCTGACTGGACTTCTCTGTGAATCTGGACGCCCATGACTCAGTAGTTGCCAGGACCGTATTTGTGCATCGTAAAATCATGTGCCCTCTGAGTACATTCCTTGAGACTTCAGATCTGACTGGACTTCTCTCTGAGCCTGGACGCCCAGGACTCAGTAGTTGCCAGGAGCGTATTTGCGCATCGTAAAATCATGTGCCCTCTGAGTCGATTCCTTGAGACTTCAGATCTGACTGGACTTCTCTCTGAGCCTGGACGCCCATGACTCAGTAGTTGCCAGGAGCGTATTTGCGCATCGTAAAATCATGTGCCCTCTGAGTCGATTCCTTGAGACTTCAGATCTGACTGGACTTCTCTGGGAACCTGGACGCCCATGACTCAGTAGTTGCCAGGAGCGTATTTGCGCATCGTAAAATCATGTGCCCTCTGAGTACATTCCTTGAGACTTCAGATCTGACTGGACTTCTCTCTGAGCCTGGACGCCCATGACTCAGTAGTTGCCAGGAGCGTATTTGTGCATCGTAAAAGCATGTGCCCTCTGAGTCCATTCCTTGAGACTTCAGATCTGACTGGACTTCTCTCTGAGCCTGGACGCCCATGACTCAGTAGTTGCCAGGAGCGTATTTGCGCATCGTTAAATCATGTGCCCTCTGAGTCCATTCCTTAAGACTTCAGATCTCACTGGACTTCTCTCTGAGCCTGGACGCCCATGACTCAGTTGTTGCCAGGAGCGTATTTGCGCATCGTAAAATCATGTGCCCTCTGAGTCCATTCCTTGAGACTTCAGATCTGACTGGACTTCTCTGTGAATCTGGACGCCCATGACTCAGTAGTTGCCAGGAGCGTATTTGCGCATCGTAAAATCATGTGCCCTCTGAGTACATTCCTTGAGACTTCAGATATAACTGGACTTCTCTCTTAGCTTGGACGCCCATGACTCAGTAGTTGCCAGGAGCGTATCTGCGAATTGTAAAATTATCTGCCCTCTGAGTCCATTCCTTGAGACTTCAGATCTGACTGGACTTCTCTCTGAGCCTGGACGCCCATGACTCAGTAATTGCCAGGAGCGTATTTGTGCATCGTAAAATCATGTGCCCTCTGAGTCCATTCCTTGAGACTTCAGATCTGACTGGACTTCTCTCTGAGCCTGGACGCCCATGACTCAGTACTTGCCAGGAGCGTATTTGCGCATCGTAAAATCATGTGCCCTCTGAGTCCATTCCTTGAGACTTCAGATCTGACTGGACTTCTCTGTGAATCTGGACGCCCATGACTCAGTAGTTGCCAGGAGCGTATTTGCGCATCGTAAAATCATGTGCCCTCTGAGTACATTCCTTGAGACTTCAGATCTGACTGGACTTCTCTGTGAATCTGGACGCCCATGACTCAGTAGTTGCCAGGAGCGTATTTGCGCATCGTAAAATCATGTGCCCTCTGAGTACATTCCTTGAGACTTCAGATCTGACTGGACTTCTCTCTGAGCCTGGACGCCCATGACTCAGTAGTTGCCAGGAGCGTATTTGTGCATCGTAAAAGCATGTGCCCTCTGAGTCCATTCCTTGAGACTTCAGATCTGACTGGACTTCTCTCTGAGCCTGGACGCCCATGACTCAGTAGTTGCCAGGAGCGTATTTGCGCATCGTTAAATCATGTGCCCTCTGAGTCCATTCCTTAAGACTTCAGATCTCACTGGACTTCTCTCTGAGCCTGGACGCCCATGACTCAGTTGTTGCCAGGAGCGTATTTGCGCATCGTAAAATCATGTGCCCTCTGAGTCCATTCCTTGAGACTTCAGATCTGACTGGACTTCTCTGTGAATCTGGACGCCCATGACTCAGTAGTTGCCATGAGCGTATTTGCGCATCGTAAAATCATGTGCCCTCTGAGTCCATTCCTTGAGACTTCAGATCTGACTGGACTTCTCTCTGAGCCTGGACGCCCATGACTCAGTAGTTGCCAGGAGCGTATTTGCGCATCGTAAAATCATGTGCCCTCTCAGTCGATTCCTTGAGACTTCAGATCTGACTGGACTTCTCTCTGAGCCTGGACGCCCATGACTCAGTAGTTGCCAGGAGCGTATTTGCGCATCGTAAAATTATGTGCCCTCTGAGTCCATTCCTTGAGACTTCAGATCTGACTGGACTTCTCTGGGAACCTGGACGCCCATGACTCAGTAGTTGCCAGGAGCGTATTTGCGCATCCTAAAATCATGTGCCCTCTGAGTCCATTCCTTGAGACTTCAGATCTGACTGGACTTCTCTGTGAGCCTGGACGCCCATTACTCAGTAGTTGCCAGGAGCGTATTTGCGCATAGTAAAATCATGTGCCCTCTGAGTCCATTCCTTGAGACTTCAGATCTGACTGGACTTCTCTCTGAGCCTGGACGCCCATGACTCAGTAGTTGCCAGGAGCGTATTTACGCATCGTTAAATCATGTGCCCTCTGAGTCCATTCCTTGAGACTTCAGATCTCACTGGACTTCTCTCTGAGCCTGGACGCCCATGACTCAGTAGTTGCCAGGAGCGTATTTGCGCATCGTAAAATTATGTGCCCTCTGAGTCCATTCCTTGAGACTTCAGATCTGACTGGACTTCTCTGGGAACCTGGACGCCCATGACTCAGTAGTTGCCAGGAGCGTATTTGCGCATCCTAAAATCATGTGCCCTCTGAGTCCATTCCTTGAGACTTCAGATCTGACTGGACTTCTCTGTGAGCCTGGACGCCCATTACTCAGTAGTTGCCAGGAGCGTATTTGCGCATAGTAAAATCATGTGCCCTCTGAGTCCATTCCTTGAGACTTCAGATCTGACTGGACTTCTCTCTGAGCCTGGACGCCCATGACTCAGTAGTTGCCAGGAGCGTATTTACGCATCGTTAAATCATGTGCCCTCTGAGTCCATTCCTTGAGACTTCAGATCTCACTGGACTTCTCTCTGAGCCTGGACGCCCATGACTCAGTTGTTGCCAGGAGCGTATTTGCGCATGGTAAAATCATGTGCCCTCTGAGTCCATTCCTTGAGACTTCAGATCTGACTGGACTTCTCTCTGAGCCTGGACGCCCATGACTCATTAGTTGCCAGGAGCGTATTTGCACAACGTAAAATCATGTGCCCTCTTAGTCCATTCCTTGAGATTTCAGATCTGACTGGACTTCTCTCTGAGCCTGGACGCCCATGACTCAGTAGTTACCAGGCGGGTATTCGCGCATCGTAAAATCATGTGCCCTCTGAGTCCATTCCTTGAGACTTCAGATCTGACTGGACTTCTCTCTGAGCCTGGACGCCCATGACCCAGTAGTTGCCAGGAGCGTATTTGCGCATCGTAAAATCATGTGCCCTCTGAGTCCATTCCTTGCGACTTCAGATCTGACTGGACTTCTCTCTGAGCCTGGACGCCCATGACTCAGTACTTGCCAGGAGCGTATTTGCGCATCGTAAAATCATGTGCCCTCTGAGTCCATTCCTTGAGACTTCAGATCTGACTGGACTTCTCTGTGAATCTGGACGCCCATGACTCAGTAGTTGCCAGGAGCGTATTTGCGCATCGTAAAATCATGTGCCCTCTGAGTACATTCCTTGAGACTTCAGATCTGACTGGACTTCTCTCTGAGCCTGGACGCCCATGACTCAGTAGTTGCCAGGAGCGTATTTGCGCATCGTAAAATCATGTGCCCTCTGAGTCGATTCCTTGAGACTTCAGATCTGACTGGACTTCTCTCTGAGCCTGGACGCCCATGACTCAGTAGTTGCCAGGAGCGTATTTGCGCATCGTAAAATCATGTGCCCTCTGAGTCCATTCCTTGAGACTTCAGATATGACTGGACTTCTCTGGGAACCTGGACGCCCATGACTCAGTAGTTGCCAGGAGCGTATTTGCGCATCGTAAAATCATGTGCCCTCTGAGTACATTCCTTGAGACTTCAGATCTGACTGGACTTCTCTCTGAGCCTGGACGCCCATGACTCAGTAGTTGCCAGGAGCGTATTTGTGCATCGTAAAAGCATGTGCCCTCTGAGTCCATTCCTTGAGACTTCAGATCTGACTGGACTTCTCTCTGAGCCTGGACGCCCATGACTCAGTAGTTGCCAGGAGCGTATTTGCGCATCGTTAAATCATGTGCCCTCTGAGTCCATTACTTAAGACTTCAGATCTCACTGGACTTCTCTCTGAGCCTGGACGCCCATGACTCAGTTGTTGCCAGGAGCGTATTTGCGCATCGTAAAATCATGTGCCCTCTGAGTCCATTCCTTGAGACTTCAGATCTGACTGGACTTCTCTGTGAATCTGGACGCCCATGACTCAGTAGTTGCCAGGAGCGTATTTGCGCATCGTAAAATCATGTGCCCTCTGAGTCCATTCCTTGAGACTTCAGATCTGACTGGACTTCTCTCTGAGCCTGGACGCCCATGACTCAGTAGTTGCCAGGAGCGTATTTGCGCATCGTAAAATCATGTGCCCTCTGAGTCCATTCCTTGAGACTTCAGATCTGACTGGACTTCTCTGTGAGCCTAGACGCCCATTACTCAGTAGTTGCCAGGAGCGTATTTGCGCATCGTTAAATCATGTGCCCTCTGAGTCCATTCCTTAAGACTTCAGATCTCACTGGACTTCTCTCTGAGCCTGGACGCCCATGACTCAGTTGTTGCCAGGAGCGTATTTGCGCATCGTAAAATCATGTGCCCTCTGAGTCCATTCCTTGAGACTTCAGATCTGACTGGACTTCTCTGTGAATCTGGACGCCCATGACTCAGTAGTTGCCAGGAGCGTATTTGCGCATCGTAAAATCATGTGCCCTCTGAGTACATTCCTTGAGACTTCAGATATAACTGGACTTCTCTCTTAGCTTGGACGCCCATGACTCAGTAGTTGCCAGGAGCGTATCTGCGAATTGTAAAATTATCTGCCCTCTGAGTCCATTCCTTGAGACTTCAGATCTGACTGGACTTCTCTCTGAGCCTGGACGCCCATGACTCAGTAATTGCCAGGAGCGTATTTGTGCATCGTAAAATCATGTGCCCTCTGAGTCCATTCCTTGAGACTTCAGATCTGACTGGACTTCTCTCTGAGCCTGGACGCCCATGACTCAGTACTTGCCAGGAGCGTATTTGCGCATCGTAAAATCATGTGCCCTCTGAGTCCATTCCTTGAGACTTCAGATCTGACTGGACTTCTCTGTGAATCTGGACGCCCATGACTCAGTAGTTGCCAGGAGCGTATTTGCGCATCGTAAAATCATGTGCCCTCTGAGTACATTCCTTGAGACTTCAGATCTGACTGGACTTCTCTGTGAATCTGGACGCCCATGACTCAGTAGTTGCCAGGAGCGTATTTGCGCATCGTAAAATCATGTGCCCTCTGAGTACATTCCTTGAGACTTCAGATCTGACTGGACTTCTCTCTGAGCCTGGACGCCCATGACTCAGTAGTTGCCAGGAGCGTATTTGTGCATCGTAAAAGCATGTGCCCTCTGAGTCCATTCCTTGAGACTTCAGATCTGACTGGACTTCTCTCTGAGCCTGGACGCCCATGACTCAGTAGTTGCCAGGAGCGTATTTGCGCATCGTTAAATCATGTGCCCTCTGAGTCCATTCCTTAAGACTTCAGATCTCACTGGACTTCTCTCTGAGCCTGGACGCCCATGACTCAGTTGTTGCCAGGAGCGTATTTGCGCATCGTAAAATCATGTGCCCTCTGAGTCCATTCCTTGAGACTTCAGATCTGACTGGACTTCTCTGTGAATCTGGACGCCCATGACTCAGTAGTTGCCAGGAGCGTATTTGCGCATCGTAAAATCATGTGCCCTCTGAGTCCATTCCTTGAGACTTCAGATCTGACTGGACTTCTCTCTGAGCCTGGACGCCCATGACTCAGTAGTTGCCAGGAGCGTATTTGCGCATCGTAAAATCATGTGCCCTCTCAGTCGATTCCTTGAGACTTCAGATCTGACTGGACTTCTCTCTGAGCCTGGACGCCCATGACTCAGTAGTTGCCAGGAGCGTATTTGCGCATCGTAAAATTATGTGCCCTCTGAGTCCATTCCTTGAGACTTCAGATCTGACTGGACTTCTCTGGGAACCTGGACGCCCATGACTCAGTAGTTGCCAGGAGCGTATTTGCGCATCCTAAAATCATGTGCCCTCTGAGTCCATTCCTTGAGACTTCAGATCTGACTGGACTTCTCTGTGAGCCTGGACGCCCATTACTCAGTAGTTGCCAGGAGCGTATTTGCGCATAGTAAAATCATGTGCCCTCTGAGTCCATTCCTTGAGACTTCAGATCTGACTGGACTTCTCTCTGAGCCTGGACGCCCATGACTCAGTAGTTGCCAGGAGCGTATTTACGCATCGTTAAATCATGTGCCCTCTGAGTCCATTCCTTGAGACTTCAGATCTCACTGGACTTCTCTCTGAGCCTGGACGCCCATGACTCAGTTGTTGCCAGGAGCGTATTTGCGCATGGTAAAATCATGTGCCCTCTGAGTCCATTCCTTGAGACTTCAGATCTGACTGGACTTCTCTCTGAGCCTGGACGCCCATGACTCATTAGTTGCCAGGAGCGTATTTGCACAACGTAAAATCATGTGCCCTCTTAGTCCATTCCTTGAGATTTCAGATCTGACTGGACTTCTCTCTGAGCCTGGACGCCCATGACTCAGTAGTTACCAGGCGGGTATTCGCGCATCGTAAAATCATGTGCCCTCTGAGTCCATTCCTTGAGACTTCAGATCTGACTGGACTTCTCTCTGAGCCTGGACGCCCATGACCCAGTAGTTGCCAGGAGCGTATTTGCGCATCGTAAAATCATGTGCCCTCTGAGTCCATTCCTTGCGACTTCAGATCTGACTGGACTTCTCTCTGAGCCTGGACGCCCATGACTCAGTAGTTGCCAGGAGCGTATTTGCGCATCGTAAAATCATGTGCCCTCTGAGTCCATTCCTTGAGACTTCAGATCTGACTGGACTTCTCTGTGAATCTGGACGCCCATGACTCAGTAGTTGCCAGGAGCGTATTTGCGCATCGTAAAATCATGTGCCCTCTGAGTACATTCCTTGAGACTTCAGATCTGACTGGACTTCTCTCTGAGCCTGGACGCCCATGACTCAGTAGTTGCCAGGAGCGTATTTGCGCATCGTAAAATCATGTGCCCTCTGAGTCGATTCCTTGAGACTTCAGATCTGACTGGACTTCTCTCTGAGCCTGGACGCCCATGACTCAGTAGTTGCCAGGAGCGTATTTGCGCATCGTAAAATCATGTGCCCTCTGAGTCCATTCCTTGAGACTTCAGATCTGACTGGACTTCTCTGGGAACCTGGACGCCCATGACTCAGTAGTTGCCAGGAGCGTATTTGCGCATCGTAAAATCATGTGCCCTCTGAGTACATTCCTTGAGACTTCAGATCTGACTGGACTTCTCTCTGAGCCTGGACGCCCATGACTCAGTAGTTGCCAGGAGCGTATTTGTGCATCGTAAAAGCATGTGCCCTCTGAGTCCATTCCTTGAGACTTCAGATCTGACTGGACTTCTCTCTGAGCCTGGACGCCCATGACTCAGTAGTTGCCAGGAGCGTATTTGCGCATCGTTAAATCATGTGCCCTCTGAGTCCATTCCTTAAGACTTCAGATCTCACTGGACTTCTCTCTGAGCCTGGACGCCCATGACTCAGTTGTTGCCAGGAGCGTATTTGCGCATCGTAAAATCATGTGCCCTCTGAGTCCATTCCTTGAGACTTCAGATCTGACTGGACTTCTCTGTGAATCTGGACGCCCATGACTCAGTAGTTGCCAGGAGCGTATTTGCGCATCGTAAAATCATGTGCCCTCTGAGTACATTCCTTGAGACTTCAGATCTGACTGGACTTCTCTCTGAGCCTGGACGCCCATGACTCAGTAGTTGCCAGGAGCGTATTTGCGCATCGTAAAATCATGTGCCCTCTGAGTCCATTCCTTGAGACTTCAGATCTGACTGGACTTCTCTGGGAACCTGGACGCCCATGACTCAGTAGTTGCCAGGAGCGTATTTGCGCATCATAAAATCATGTGCCCTCTGAGTCCATTCCTTGAGACTTCAGATCTGACTGGACTTCTCTGTGAGCCTGGACGCCCATTACTCAGTAGTTGCCAGGAGCGTATTTGCGCATCGTAAAATCATGTGCCCTCTGAGTCCATTCCTTGAGACTTCAGATCTGACTGGACTTCTCTCTGAGCCTGGACGCCCATGACTCAGTAGTTGCCAGGAGCGTATTTACGCATCGTTAAATCATGTGCCCTCTGAGTCCCTTCCTTGAGACTTCAGATCTCACTGGACTTCTCTCTGAGCCTGGACGCCCATGACTCAGTTGTTGCCAGGAGCGTATTTGCGCATGGTAAAATCATGTGCCCTCTGAGTCCATTCCTTGAGACTTCAGATCTGACTGGACTTCTCTCTGAGCCTGGACGCCCATGACTCAGTAGTTGCCAGGAGCGTATTTGCGCATCGTAAAATCATGTGCCCTCTTAGTCCATTCCTTGAGAGTTCAGATCTCACTGGACTTCTCTCTGAGCCTGGACGCCCATGACTCAGTAGTTACCAGGCGCGTATTCGCGCATCGTAAAATCATGTGCCCTCTGAGTCCATTCCTTGAGACTTCAGATCTGACTGGACTTCTCTCTGAGCCTGGACGCCCATGACCCAGTAGTTGCCAGGAGCGTATTTGCGCATCGTAAAATCATGTGCCCTCTGAGTCCATTCCTTGCGACTTCAGATCTGACTGGACTTCTCTCTGAGCCTGGACGCCCATGACTCAGTAGTTGCCAGGAGCGTATTTGCGCATCGTAAAATCATGTGCCCTCTGAGTCCATTCCTTGAGACTTCAGATATAACTGGACTTCTCTCTGAGCTTGGACGCCCATGACTCAGTAGTTGCCAGGAGCGTATCTGCGAATTGTAAAATTATCTGCCCTCTGAGTCCATTCCTTGAGACTTCAGATCTGACTGGACTTCTCTCTGAGCCTGGACGCCCATGACTCAGTAGTTGCCAGGAGCGTATTTGCGCATCGTAAAATCATGTGCCCTCTGAGTACATTCCTTGAGACTTCAGATCTGACTGGACTTCTCTCTGAGCCTGGACGCCCATGACTCAGTAGTTGCCAGGAGCGTATTTGCGCATCGTAAAATCATGTGCCCTCTGAGTCGATTCCTTGAGACTTCAGATCTGACTGGACTTCTCTCTGAGCCTGGACGCCCATGACTCAGTAGTTGCCAGAAGCGTATTTGCGCATCGTAAAATCATGTGCCCTCTGAGTCCATTCCTTGAGACTTCAGATCTGACTGGACTTCTCTGGGAACCTGGACGCCCATGACTCAGTAGTTGCCAGGAGCGTATTTGCGCATCCTAAAATCATGTGCCCTCTGAGTCCATTCCTTGAGACTTCAGATCTGACTGGACTTCTCTCTGAGCCTGGACGCCCATGTCTCAGTAGTTGCCAGGAGCGTATTTACGCATCGTTAAATCATGTGCCCTCTGAGTCCATTCCTTGAGACTTCAGATCTCACTGGACTTCTCTCTGAGCCTGGACGCCCATGACTCAGTTGTTGCCAGGAGCGTATTTGCGCATGGTAAAATCATGTGCCCTCTGAGTCCATTCCTTGAGATTTCAGATCTGACTGGACTTCTCTCTGAGCCTGGACGCCCATGACTCAGTAGTTGCCAGGAGCGTATTTGCGCATCGTAAAATCATGTGCCCTCTTAGTCCATTCCTTGAGATTTCAGATCTGACTGGACTTCTCTCTGAGCCTGGACGCCCATGACTCAGTAGTTGCCAGGCGCGTATTCGCGCATCGTAAAATCATGTGCCCTCTGAGTCCATTCCTTGAGACTTCAGATCTGACTGGACTTCTCTCTGAGCCTGGACGCCCATGACCCAGTAGTTGCCAGGAGCGTATTTGCGCATCGTAAAATCATGTGCCCTCTGAGTCCATTCCTTGCGACTTCAGACCTGACTGGACTTCTCTCTGAGCCTGGACGCCCATGAGTCAGTAGTTGCCAGGAGCGTATTTGCGCATCGTAAAATCATGTGCCCTCTGAGTCTATTCCTTGAGACTTCAGATATAACTGGACTTCTCTCTGAGCTTGGACGCCCATGACTCAGTAGTTGCCAGGAGCGTATTTGCGCATCGTAAAATCATGTGCCCTCTGAGTCCATTCCTTGAGACTTCAGATCTGACTGGACTTCTCTGGGAACCTGGACGCCCATGACTCAGTAGTTGCCAGGAGCGTATTTGCGCATCGTAAAATCATGTGCCCTCTGAGTACATTCCTTGAGACTTCAGATCTGACTGGACTTCTCTCTGAGCCTGGATGCCCATGACTCAGTAGTTGCCAGGAGCGTATTTGTGCATCGTAAAAGCATGTGCCCTCTGAGTCCATTCCTTGAGACTTCAGATCTGACTGGACTTCTCTCTGAGCCTGGACGCCCATGACTCAGTAGTTGCCAGGAGCGTATTTGCGCATCGTTAAATCATGTGCCCTCTGAGTCCATTCCTTAAGACTTCAGATCTCACTGGACTTCTCTCTGAGCCTGGACGCCCATGACTCAGTTGTTGCCAGGAGCGTATTTGCGCATCGTAAAATCATGTGCCCTATGAGTCCATTCCTTGAGACTTCAGATCTGACTGGACTTCTCTGTGAATCTGGACGCCCATGACTCAGTAGTTGCCAGGAGCGTATTTGCGCATCGTAAAATCATGTGCCCTCTGAGTACATTCCTTGAGACTTCAGATCTGACTGGACTTCTCTCTGAGCCTGGACGCCCATGACTCAGTAGTTGCCAGGAGCGTATTTGCGCATCGTAAAATCATGTGCCCTCTCAGTCGATTCCTTGAGACTTCAGATCTGACTGGACTTCTCTCTGAGCCTGGACGCCCATGACTCAGTAGTTGCCAGGAGCGTATTTGCGCATCGTAAAATCATGTGCCCTCTGAGTCCATTCCTTGAGACTTCAGATCTGACTGGACTTCTCTGGGAACCTGGACGCCCATGACTCAGTAGTTGCCAGGAGCGTATTTGCGCATCATAAAATCATGTGCCCTCTGAGTCCATTCCTTGAGACTTCAGATCTGACTGGACTTCTCTGTGAGCCTGGACGCCCATTACTCAGTAGTTGCCAGGAGCGTATTTGCGCATCGTAAAATCATGTGCCCTCTGAGTCCATTCCTTGAGACTTCAGATCTGACTGGACTTCTCTCTGAGCCTGGACGCCCATGACTCAGTAGTTGCCAGGAGCGTATTTACGCATCGTTAAATCATGTGCCCTCTGAGTCCATTCCTTGAGACTTCAGATCTCACTGGACTTCTCTCTGAGCCTGGACGCCCATGACTCAGTTGTTGCCAGGAGCGTATTTGCGCATGGTAAAATCATGTGCCCTCTGAGTCCATTCCTTGAGACTTCAGATCTGACTGGACTTCTCTCTGAGCCTGGACGCCCATGACTCAGTAGTTGCCAGGAGCGTATTTGCGCATCGTAAAATCATGTGCCCTCTTAGTCCATTCCTTGAGATTTCAGATCTGACTGGACTTCTCTCTGAGCCTGGACGCCCATGACTCAGTAGTTACCAGGCGCGTATTCGCGCATCGTAAAATCATGTGCCCTCTGAGTCCATTCCTTGAGACTTCAGATCTCACTGGACTTCTCTCTGAGCCTGGACGCCCATGACCCAGTAGTTGCCAGGAGCGTATTTGCGCATCGTAAAATCATGTGCCCTCTGAGTCCATTCCTTGAGACTTCAGATCTGACTGGACTTCTCTCTGAGCCTGGACGCCCATGACCCAGTAGTTGCCAGGAGCGTATTTGCGCATCGTAAAATCATGTGCCCTCTGAGTCCATTCCTTGCGACTTCAGATCTGACTGGACTTCTCTCTGAGCCTGGACGCCCATGACTCAGTAGTTGCCAGGAGCGTATTTGCGCATCGTAAAATCATGTGCCCTCTGAGTCCATTCCTTGAGACTTCAGATATAACTGGACTTCTCTCTGAGCTTGGACGCCCATGACTCAGTAGTTGCCAGGAGCGTATCTGCGAATTGTAAAATTATCTGCCCTCTGAGTCCATTCCTTGAGACTTCAGATCTGACTGGACTTCTCTCTGAGCCTGGACGCCCATGACTCAGTAGTTGCCAGGAGCGTATTTGCGCATCGTAAAATCATGTGCCCTCTGAGTACATTCCTTGAGACTTCAGATCTGACTGGACTTCTCTCTGAGCCTGGACGCCCATGACTCAGTAGTTGCCAGGAGCGTATTTGCGCATCGTAAAATCATGTGCCCTCTGAGTCGATTCCTTGAGACTTCAGATCTGACTGGACTTCTCTCTGAGCCTGGACGCCCATGACTCAGTAGTTGCCAGAAGCGTATTTGCGCATCGTAAAATCATGTGCCCTCTGAGTCCATTCCTTGAGACTTCAGATCTGACTGGACTTCTCTGGGAACCTGGACGCCCATGACTCAGTAGTTGCCAGGAGCGTATTTGCGCATCCTAAAATCATGTGCCCTCTGAGTCCATTCCTTGAGACTTCAGATCTGACTGGACTTCTCTCTGAGCCTGGACGCCCATGTCTCAGTAGTTGCCAGGAGCGTATTTACGCATCGTTAAATCATGTGCCCTCTGAGTCCATTCCTTGAGACTTCAGATCTCACTGGACTTCTCTCTGAGCCTGGACGCCCATGACTCAGTTGTTGCCAGGAGCGTATTTGCGCATGGTAAAATCATGTGCCCTCTGAGTCCATTCCTTGAGATTTCAGATCTGACTGGACTTCTCTCTGAGCCTGGACGCCCATGACTCAGTAGTTGCCAGGAGCGTATTTGCGCATCGTAAAATCATGTGCCCTCTTAGTCCATTCCTTGAGATTTCAGATCTGACTGGACTTCTCTCTGAGCCTGGACGCCCATGACTCAGTAGTTGCCAGGCGCGTATTCGCGCATCGTAAAATCATGTGCCCTCTGAGTCCATTCCTTGAGACTTCAGATCTGACTGGACTTCTCTCTGAGCCTGGACGCCCATGACCCAGTAGTTGCCAGGAGCGTATTTGCGCATCGTAAAATCATGTGCCCTCTGAGTCCATTCCTTGCGACTTCAGACCTGACTGGACTTCTCTCTGAGCCTGGACGCCCATGAGTCAGTAGTTGCCAGGAGCGTATTTGCGCATCGTAAAATCATGTGCCCTCTGAGTCTATTCCTTGAGACTTCAGATATAACTGGACTTCTCTCTGAGCTTGGACGCCCATGACTCAGTAGTTGCCAGGAGCGTATTTGCGCATCGTAAAATCATGTGCCCTCTGAGTCCATTCCTTGAGACTTCAGATCTGACTGGACTTCTCTGGGAACCTGGACGCCCATGACTCAGTAGTTGCCAGGAGCGTATTTGCGCATCGTAAAATCATGTGCCCTCTGAGTACATTCCTTGAGACTTCAGATCTGACTGGACTTCTCTCTGAGCCTGGACGCCCATGACTCAGTAGTTGCCAGGAGCGTATTTGTGCATCGTAAAAGCATGTGCCCTCTGAGTCCATTCCTTGAGACTTCAGATCTGACTGGACTTCTCTCTGAGCCTGGACGCCCATGACTCAGTAGTTGCCAGGAGCGTATTTGCGCATCGTTAAATCATGTGCCCTCTGAGTCCATTCCTTAAGACTTCAGATCTCACTGGACTTCTCTCTGAGCCTGGACGCCCATGACTCAGTTGTTGCCAGGAGCGTATTTGCGCATCGTAAAATCATGTGCCCTATGAGTCCATTCCTTGAGACTTCAGATCTGACTGGACTTCTCTGTGAATCTGGACGCCCATGACTCAGTAGTTGCCAGGAGCGTATTTGCGCATCGTAAAATCATGTGCCCTCTGAGTACATTCCTTGAGACTTCAGATCTGACTGGACTTCTCTCTGAGCCTGGACGCCCATGACTCAGTAGTTGCCAGGAGCGTATTTGCGCATCGTAAAATCATGTGCCCTCTCAGTCGATTCCTTGAGACTTCAGATCTGACTGGACTTCTCTCTGAGCCTGGACGCCCATGACTCAGTAGTTGCCAGGAGCGTATTTGCGCATCGTAAAATCATGTGCCCTCTGAGTCCATTCCTTGAGACTTCAGATCTGACTGGACTTCTCTGGGAACCTGGACGCCCATGACTCAGTAGTTGCCAGGAGCGTATTTGCGCATCATAAAATCATGTGCCCTCTGAGTCCATTCCTTGAGACTTCAGATCTGACTGGACTTCTCTGTGAGCCTGGACGCCCATTACTCAGTAGTTGCCAGGAGCGTATTTGCGCATCGTAAAATCATGTGCCCTCTGAGTCCATTCCTTGAGACTTCAGATCTGACTGGACTTCTCTCTGAGCCTGGACGCCCATGACTCAGTAGTTGCCAGGAGCGTATTTACGCATCGTTAAATCATGTGCCCTCTGAGTCCATTCCTTGAGACTTCAGATCTCACTGGACTTCTCTCTGAGCCTGGACGCCCATGACTCAGTTGTTGCCAGGAGCGTATTTGCGCATGGTAAAATCATGTGCCCTCTGAGTCCATTCCTTGAGACTTCAGATCTGACTGGACTTCTCTCTGAGCCTGGACGCCCATGACTCAGTAGTTGCCAGGAGCGTATTTGCGCATCGTAAAATCATGTGCCCTCTTAGTCCATTCCTTGAGATTTCAGATCTGACTGGACTTCTCTCTGAGCCTGGACGCCCATGACTCAGTAGTTACCAGGCGCGTATTCGCGCATCGTAAAATCATGTGCCCTCTGAGTCCATTCCTTGAGACTTCAGATCTCACTGGACTTCTCTCTGAGCCTGGACGCCCATGACCCAGTAGTTGCCAGGAGCGTATTTGCGCATCGTAAAATCATGTGCCCTCTGAGTCCATTCCTTGCGACTTCAGATCTGACTGGACTTCTCTCTGAGCCTGGACGCCCATGACTCAGTAGTTGCCAGGAGCGTATTTGCGCATCGTAAAATCATGTGCCCTCTGAGTCCATTCCTTGAGACTTCAGATATAACTGGACTTCTCTCTGAGCTTGGACGCCCATGACTCAGTAGTTGCCAGGAGCGTATCTGCGAATTGTAAAATTATCTGCCCTCTGAGTCCATTCCTTGAGACTTCAGATCTGACTGGACTTCTCTCTGAGCCTGGACGCCCATGACTCAGTAGTTGCCAGGAGCGTATTTGCGCATCGTAAAATCATGTGCCCTCTGAGTACATTCCTTGAGACTTCAGATCTGACTGGACTTCTCTGGGAACCTGGACGCCCATGACTCAGTAGTTGCCAGGAGCGTATTTGCGCATCCTAAAATCATGTGCCCTCTGAGTCCATTCCTTGAGACTTCAGATCTGACTGGACTTCTCTCTGAGCCTGGACGCCCATGTCTCAGTAGTTGCCAGGAGCGTATTTACGCATCGTTAAATCATGTGCCCTCTGAGTCCATTCCTTGAGACTTCAGATCTCACTGGACTTCTCTCTGAGCCTGGACGCCCATGACTCAGTTGTTGCCAGGAGCGTATTTGCGCATGGTAAAATCATGTGCCCTCTGAGTCCATTCCTTGAGATTTCAGATCTGACTGGACTTCTCTCTGAGCCTGGACGCCCATGACTCAGTAGTTGCCAGGAGCGTATTTGCGCATCGTAAAATCATGTGCCCTCTTAGTCCATTCCTTGAGATTTCAGATCTGACTGGACTTCTCTCTGAGCCTGGACGCCCATGACTCAGTAGTTGCCAGGCGCGTATTCGCGCATCGTAAAATCATGTGCCCTCTGAGTCCATTCCTTGAGACTTCAGATCTGACTGGACTTCTCTCTGAGCCTGGACGCCCATGACCCAGTAGTTGCCAGGAGCGTATTTGCGCATCGTAAAATCATGTGCCCTCTGAGTCCATTCCTTGCGACTTCAGACCTGACTGGACTTCTCTCTGAGCCTGGACGCCCATGACTCAGTAGTTGCCAGGAGCGTATTTGCGCATCGTAAAATCATGTGCCCTCTGAGTCTATTCCTTGAGACTTCAGATATAACTGGACTTCTCTCTGAGCTTGGACGCCCATGACTCAGTAGTTGCCAGGAGCGTATTTGCGCATCGTAAAATCATGTGCCCTCTGAGTCCATTCCTTGAGACTTCAGATCTGACTGGACTTCTCTGGGAACCTGGACGCCCATGACTCAGTAGTTGCCAGGAGCGTATTTGCGCATCGTAAAATCATGTGCCCTCTGAGTACATTCCTTGAGACTTCAGATCTGACTGGACTTCTCTCTGAGCCTGGACGCCCATGACTCAGTAGTTGCCAGGAGCGTATTTGTGCATCGTAAAAGCATGTGCCCTCTGAGTCCATTCCTTGAGACTTCAGATCTGACTGGACTTCTCTCTGAGCCTGGACGCCCATGACTCAGTAGTTGCCAGGAGCGTATTTGCGCATCGTTAAATCATGTGCCCTCTGAGTCCATTCCTTAAGACTTCAGATCTCACTGGACTTCTCTCTGAGCCTGGACGCCCATGACTCAGTTGTTGCCAGGAGCGTATTTGCGCATCGTAAAATCATGTGCCCTATGAGTCCATTCCTTGAGACTTCAGATCTGACTGGACTTCTCTGTGAATCTGGACGCCCATGACTCAGTAGTTGCCAGGAGCGTATTTGCGCATCGTAAAATCATGTGCCCTCTGAGTACATTCCTTGAGACTTCAGATCTGACTGGACTTCTCTCTGAGCCTGGACGCCCATGACTCAGTAGTTGCCAGGAGCGTATTTGCGCATCGTAAAATCATGTGCCCTCTCAGTCGATTCCTTGAGACTTCAGATCTGACTGGACTTCTCTCTGAGCCTGGACGCCCATGACTCAGTAGTTGCCAGGAGCGTATTTGCGCATCGTAAAATCATGTGCCCTCTGAGTCCATTCCTTGAGACTTCAGATCTGACTGGACTTCTCTGGGAACCTGGACGCCCATGACTCAGTAGTTGCCAGGAGCGTATTTGCGCATCATAAAATCATGTGCCCTCTGAGTCCATTCCTTGAGACTTCAGATCTGACTGGACTTCTCTGTGAGCCTGGACGCCCATTACTCAGTAGTTGCCAGGAGCGTATTTGCGCATCGTAAAATCATGTGCCCTCTGAGTCCATTCCTTGAGACTTCAGATCTGACTGGACTTCTCTCTGAGCCTGGACGCCCATGACTCAGTAGTTGCCAGGAGCGTATTTACGCATCGTTAAATCATGTGCCCTCTGAGTCCATTCCTTGAGACTTCAGATCTCACTGGACTTCTCTCTGAGCCTGGACGCCCATGACTCAGTTGTTGCCAGGAGCGTATTTGCGCATGGTAAAATCATGTGCCCTCTGAGTCCATTCCTTGAGACTTCAGATCTGACTGGACTTCTCTCTGAGCCTGGACGCCCATGACTCAGTAGTTGCCAGGAGCGTATTTGCGCATCGTAAAATCATGTGCCCTCTTAGTCCATTCCTTGAGATTTCAGATCTGACTGGACTTCTCTCTGAGCCTGGACGCCCATGACTCAGTAGTTACCAGGCGCGTATTCGCGCATCGTAAAATCATGTGCCCTCTGAGTCCATTCCTTGAGACTTCAGATCTCACTGGACTTCTCTCTGAGCCTGGACGCCCATGACCCAGTAGTTGCCAGGAGCGTATTTGCGCATCGTAAAATCATGTGCCCTCTGAGTCCATTCCTTGCGACTTCAGATCTGACTGGACTTCTCTCTGAGCCTGGACGCCCATGACTCAGTAGTTGCCAGGAGCGTATTTGCGCATCGTAAAATCATGTGCCCTCTGAGTCCATTCCTTGAGACTTCAGATATAACTGGACTTCTCTCTGAGCTTGGACGCCCATGACTCAGTAGTTGCCAGGAGCGTATCTGCGAATTGTAAAATTATCTGCCCTCTGAGTCCATTCCTTGAGACTTCAGATCTGACTGGACTTCTCTCTGAGCCTGGACGCCCATGACTCAGTAGTTGCCAGGAGCGTATTTGCGCATCGTAAAATCATGTGCCCTCTGAGTACATTCCTTGAGACTTCAGATCTGACTGGACTTCTCTGGGAACCTGGACGCCCATGACTCAGTAGTTGCCAGGAGCGTATTTGCGCATCCTAAAATCATGTGCCCTCTGAGTCCATTCCTTGAGACTTCAGATCTGACTGGACTTCTCTCTGAGCCTGGACGCCCATGTCTCAGTAGTTGCCAGGAGCGTATTTACGCATCGTTAAATCATGTGCCCTCTGAGTCCATTCCTTGAGACTTCAGATCTCACTGGACTTCTCTCTGAGCCTGGACGCCCATGACTCAGTTGTTGCCAGGAGCGTATTTGCGCATGGTAAAATCATGTGCCCTCTGAGTCCATTCCTTGAGATTTCAGATCTGACTGGACTTCTCTCTGAGCCTGGACGCCCATGACTCAGTAGTTGCCAGGAGCGTATTTGCGCATCGTAAAATCATGTGCCCTCTTAGTCCATTCCTTGAGATTTCAGATCTGACTGGACTTCTCTCTGAGCCTGGACGCCCATGACTCAGTAGTTGCCAGGCGCGTATTCGCGCATCGTAAAATCATGTGCCCTCTGAGTCCATTCCTTGAGACTTCAGATCTGACTGGACTTCTCTCTGAGCCTGGACGCCCATGACCCAGTAGTTGCCAGGAGCGTATTTGCGCATCGTAAAATCATGTGCCCTCTGAGTCCATTCCTTGCGACTTCAGACCTGACTGGACTTCTCTCTGAGCCTGGACGCCCATGACTCAGTAGTTGCCAGGAGCGTATTTGCGCATCGTAAAATCATGTGCCCTCTGAGTCTATTCCTTGAGACTTCAGATATAACTGGACTTCTCTCTGAGCTTGGACGCCCATGACTCAGTAGTTGCCAGGAGCGTATTTGCGCATCGTAAAATCATGTGCCCTCTGAGTCCATTCCTTGAGACTTCAGATCTGACTGGACTTCTCTGGGAACCTGGACGCCCATGACTCAGTAGTTGCCAGGAGCGTATTTGCGCATCGTAAAATCATGTGCCCTCTGAGTACATTCCTTGAGACTTCAGATCTGACTGGACTTCTCTCTGAGCCTGGACGCCCATGACTCAGTAGTTGCAAGGAGCGTATTTGTGCATCGTAAAAGCATGTGCCCTCTGAGTCCATTCCTTGAGACTTCAGATCTGACTGGACTTCTCTCTGAGCCTGGACGCCCATGACTCAGTAGTTGCCAGGAGCGTATTTGCGCATCGTTAAATCATGTGCCCTCTGAGTCCATTCCTTAAGACTTCAGATCTCACTGGACTTCTCTCTGAGCCTGGACGCCCATGACTCAGTTGTTGCCAGGAGCGTATTTGCGCATCGTAAAATCATGTGCCCTATGAGTCCATTCCTTGAGACTTCAGATCTGACTGGACTTCTCTGTGAATCTGGACGCCCATGACTCAGTAGTTGCCAGGAGCGTATTTGCGCATCGTAAAATCATGTGCCCTCTGAGTACATTCCTTGAGACTTCAGATCTGACTGGACTTCTCTCTGAGCCTGGACGCCCATGACTCAGTAGTTGCCAGGAGCGTATTTGCGCATCGTAAAATCATGTGCCCTCTCAGTCGATTCCTTGAGACTTCAGATCTGACTGGACTTCTCTCTGAGCCTGGACGCCCATGACTCAGTAGTTGCCAGGAGCGTATTTGCGCATCGTAAAATCATGTGCCCTCTGAGTCCATTCCTTGAGACTTCAGATCTGACTGGACTTCTCTGGGAACCTGGACGCCCATGACTCAGTAGTTGCCAGGAGCGTATTTGCGCATCATAAAATCATGTGCCCTCTGAGTCCATTCCTTGAGACTTCAGATCTGACTGGACTTCTCTGTGAGCCTGGACGCCCATTACTCAGTAGTTGCCAGGAGCGTATTTGCGCATCGTAAAATCATGTGCCCTCTGAGTCCATTCCTTGAGACTTCAGATCTGACTGGACTTCTCTCTGAGCCTGGACGCCCATGACTCAGTAGTTGCCAGGAGCGTATTTACGCATCGTTAAATCATGTGCCCTCTGAGTCCATTCCTTGAGACTTCAGATCTCACTGGACTTCTCTCTGAGCCTGGACGCCCATGACTCAGTTGTTGCCAGGAGCGTATTTGCGCATGGTAAAATCATGTGCCCTCTGAGTCCATTCCTTGAGACTTCAGATCTGACTGGACTTCTCTCTGAGCCTGGACGCCCATGACTCAGTAGTTGCCAGGAGCGTATTTGCGCATCGTAAAATCATGTGCCCTCTTAGTCCATTCCTTGAGATTTCAGATCTGACTGGACTTCTCTCTGAGCCTGGACGCCCATGACTCAGTAGTTACCAGGCGCGTATTCGCGCATCGTAAAATCATGTGCCCTCTGAGTCCATTCCTTGAGACTTCAGATCTCACTGGACTTCTCTCTGAGCCTGGACGCCCATGACCCAGTAGTTGCCAGGAGCGTATTTGCGCATCGTAAAATCATGTGCCCTCTGAGTCCATTCCTTGCGACTTCAGATCTGACTGGACTTCTCTCTGAGCCTGGACGCCCATGACTCAGTAGTTGCCAGGAGCGTATTTGCGCATCGTAAAATCATGTGCCCTCTGAGTCCATTCCTTGAGACTTCAGATATAACTGGACTTCTCTCTGAGCTTGGACGCCCATGACTCAGTAGTTGCCAGGAGCGTATCTGCGAATTGTAAAATTATCTGCCCTCTGAGTCCATTCCTTGAGACTTCAGATCTGACTGGACTTCTCTCTGAGCCTGGACGCCCATGACTCAGTAGTTGCCAGGAGCGTATTTGCGCATCGTAAAATCATGTGCCCTCTGAGTACATTCCTTGAGACTTCAGATCTGACTGGACTTCTCTCTGAGCCTGGACGCCCATGTCTCAGTAGTTGCCAGGAGCGTATTTGCGCATCGTAAAATCATGTGCCCTCTGAGTCGATTCCTTGAGACTTCAGATCTGACTGGACTTCTCTCTGAGCCTGGACGCCCATGACTCAGTAGTTGCCAGAAGCGTATTTGCGCATCGTAAAATCATGTGCCCTCTGAGTACATTCCTTGAGACTTCAGATCTGACTGGACTTCTCTGGGAACCTGGACGCCCATGACTCAGTAGTTGCCAGGAGCGTATTTGCGCATCCTAAAATCATGTGCCCTCTGAGTCCATTCCTTGAGACTTCAGATCTGACTGGACTTCTCTCTGAGCCTGGACGCCCATGTCTCAGTAGTTGCCAGGAGCGTATTTACGCATCGTTAAATCATGTGCCCTCTGAGTCCATTCCTTGAGACTTCAGATCTCACTGGACTTCTCTCTGAGCCTGGACGCCCATGACTCAGTTGTTGCCAGGAGCGTATTTGCGCATGGTAAAATCATGTGCCCTCTGAGTCCATTCCTTGAGATTTCAGATCTGACTGGACTTCTCTCTGAGCCTGGACGCCCATGACTCAGTAGTTGCCAGGAGCGTATTTGCGCATCGTAAAATCATGTGCCCTCTTAGTCCATTCCTTGAGATTTCAGATCTGACTGGACTTCTCTCTGAGCCTGGACGCCCATGACTCAGTAGTTGCCAGGCGCGTATTCGCGCATCGTAAAATCATGTGCCCTCTGAGTCCATTCCTTGAGACTTCAGATCTGACTGGACTTCTCTCTGAGCCTGGACGCCCATGACCCAGTAGTTGCCAGGAGCGTATTTGCGCATCGTAAAATCATGTGCCCTCTGAGTCCATTCCTTGCGACTTCAGACCTGACTGGACTTCTCTCTGAGCCTGGACGCCCATGACTCAGTAGTTGCCAGGAGCGTATTTGCGCATCGTAAAATCATGTGCCCTCTGAGTCTATTCCTTGAGACTTCAGATATAACTGGACTTCTCTCTGAGCTTGGACGCCCATGACTCAGTAGTTGCCAGGAGCGTATTTGCGCATCGTAAAATCATGTGCCCTCTGAGTCCATTCCTTGAGACTTCAGATCTGACTGGACTTCTCTGGGAACCTGGACGCCCATGACTCAGTAGTTGCCAGGAGCGTATTTGCGCATCGTAAAATCATGTGCCCTCTGAGTACATTCCTTGAGACTTCAGATCTGACTGGACTTCTCTCTGAGCCTGGACGCCCATGACTCAGTAGTTGCCAGGAGCGTATTTGTGCATCGTAAAAGCATGTGCCCTCTGAGTCCATTCCTTGAGACTTCAGATCTGACTGGACTTCTCTCTGAGCCTGGACGCCCATGACTCAGTAGTTGCCAGGAGCGTATTTGCGCATCGTTAAATCATGTGCCCTCTGAGTCCATTCCTTAAGACTTCAGATCTCACTGGACTTCTCTCTGAGCCTGGACGCCCATGACTCAGTTGTTGCCAGGAGCGTATTTGCGCATCGTAAAATCATGTGCCCTATGAGTCCATTCCTTGAGACTTCAGATCTGACTGGACTTCTCTGTGAATCTGGACGCCCATGACTCAGTAGTTGCCAGGAGCGTATTTGCGCATCGTAAAATCATGTGCCCTCTGAGTACATTCCTTGAGACTTCAGATCTGACTGGACTTCTCTCTGAGCCTGGACGCCCATGACTCAGTAGTTGCCAGGAGCGTATTTGCGCATCGTAAAATCATGTGCCCTCTCAGTCGATTCCTTGAGACTTCAGATCTGACTGGACTTCTCTCTGAGCCTGGACGCCCATGACTCAGTAGTTGCCAGGAGCGTATTTGCGCATCGTAAAATCATGTGCCCTCTGAGTCCATTCCTTGAGACTTCAGATCTGACTGGACTTCTCTGGGAACCTGGACGCCCATGACTCAGTAGTTGCCAGGAGCGTATTTGCGCATCATAAAATCATGTGCCCTCTGAGTCCATTCCTTGAGACTTCAGATCTGACTGGACTTCTCTGTGAGCCTGGACGCCCATGTCTCAGTAGTTGCCAGGAGCGTATTTGCGCATCGTAAAATCATGTGCCCTCTGAGTCGATTCCTTGAGACTTCAGATCTGACTGGACTTCTCTCTGAGCCTGGACGCCCATGACTCAGTAGTTGCCAGAAGCGTATTTGCGCATCGTAAAATCATGTGCCCTCTGAGTACATTCCTTGAGACTTCAGATCTGACTGGACTTCTCTGGGAACCTGGACGCCCATGACTCAGTAGTTGCCAGGAGCGTATTTGCGCATCCTAAAATCATGTGCCCTCTGAGTCCATTCCTTGAGACTTCAGATCTGACTGGACTTCTCTCTGAGCCTGGACGCCCATGTCTCAGTAGTTGCCAGGAGCGTATTTACGCATCGTTAAATCATGTGCCCTCTGAGTCCATTCCTTGAGACTTCAGATCTCACTGGACTTCTCTCTGAGCCTGGACGCCCATGACTCAGTTGTTGCCAGGAGCGTATTTGCGCATGGTAAAATCATGTGCCCTCTGAGTCCATTCCTTGAGATTTCAGATCTGACTGGACTTCTCTCTGAGCCTGGACGCCCATGACTCAGTAGTTGCCAGGAGCGTATTTGCGCATCGTAAAATCATGTGCCCTCTTAGTCCATTCCTTGAGATTTCAGATCTGACTGGACTTCTCTCTGAGCCTGGACGCCCATGACTCAGTAGTTGCCAGGCGCGTATTCGCGCATCGTAAAATCATGTGCCCTCTGAGTCCATTCCTTGAGACTTCAGATCTGACTGGACTTCTCTCTGAGCCTGGACGCCCATGACCCAGTAGTTGCCAGGAGCGTATTTGCGCATCGTAAAATCATGTGCCCTCTGAGTCCATTCCTTGCGACTTCAGACCTGACTGGACTTCTCTCTGAGCCTGGACGCCCATGACTCAGTAGTTGCCAGGAGCGTATTTGCGCATCGTAAAATCATGTGCCCTCTGAGTCTATTCCTTGAGACTTCAGATATAACTGGACTTCTCTCTGAGCTTGGACGCCCATGACTCAGTAGTTGCCAGGAGCGTATTTGCGCATCGTAAAATCATGTGCCCTCTGAGTCCATTCCTTGAGACTTCAGATCTGACTGGACTTCTCTGGGAACCTGGACGCCCATGACTCAGTAGTTGCCAGGAGCGTATTTGCGCATCGTAAAATCATGTGCCCTCTGAGTACATTCCTTGAGACTTCAGATCTGACTGGACTTCTCTCTGAGCCTGGACGCCCATGACTCAGTAGTTGCCAGGAGCGTATTTGTGCATCGTAAAAGCATGTGCCCTCTGAGTCCATTCCTTGAGACTTCAGATCTGACTGGACTTCTCTCTGAGCCTGGACGCCCATGACTCAGTAGTTGCCAGGAGCGTATTTGCGCATCGTTAAATCATGTGCCCTCTGAGTCCATTCCTTAAGACTTCAGATCTCACTGGACTTCTCTCTGAGCCTGGACGCCCATGACTCAGTTGTTGCCAGGAGCGTATTTGCGCATCGTAAAATCATGTGCCCTATGAGTCCATTCCTTGAGACTTCAGATCTGACTGGACTTCTCTGTGAATCTGGACGCCCATGACTCAGTAGTTGCCAGGAGCGTATTTGCGCATCGTAAAATCATGTGCCCTCTGAGTACATTCCTTGAGACTTCAGATCTGACTGGACTTCTCTCTGAGCCTGGACGCCCATGACTCAGTAGTTGCCAGGAGCGTATTTGCGCATCGTAAAATCATGTGCCCTCTCAGTCGATTCCTTGAGACTTCAGATCTGACTGGACTTCTCTCTGAGCCTGGACGCCCATGACTCAGTAGTTGCCAGGAGCGTATTTGCGCATCGTAAAATCATGTGCCCTCTGAGTCCATTCCTTGAGACTTCAGATCTGACTGGACTTCTCTGGGAACCTGGACGCCCATGACTCAGTAGTTGCCAGGAGCGTATTTGCGCATCATAAAATCATGTGCCCTCTGAGTCCATTCCTTGAGACTTCAGATCTGACTGGACTTCTCTGTGAGCCTGGACGCCCATTACTCAGTAGTTGCCAGGAGCGTATTTGCGCATCGTAAAATCATGTGCCCTCTGAGTCCATTCCTTGAGACTTCAGATCTGACTGGACTTCTCTCTGAGCCTGGATGCCCATGACTCAGTAGTTGCCAGGAGCGTATTTACGCATCGTTAAATCATGTGCCCTCTGAGTCCATTCCTTGAGACTTCAGATCTCACTGGACTTCTCTCTGAGCCTGGACGCCCATGACTCAGTTGTTGCCAGGAGCGTATTTGCGCATGGTAAAATCATGTGCCCTCTGAGTCCATTCCTTGAGACTTCAGATCTGACTGGACTTCTCTCTGAGCCTGGACGCCCATGACTCAGTAGTTGCCAGGAGCGTATTTGCGCATCGTAAAATCATGTGCCCTCTTAGTCCATTCCTTGAGATTTCAGATCTGACTGGACTTCTCTCTGAGCCTGGACGCCCATGACTCAGTAGTTACCAGGCGCGTATTCGCGCATCGTAAAATCATGTGCCCTCTGAGTCCATTCCTTGAGACTTCAGATCTCACTGGACTTCTCTCTGAGCCTGGACGCCCATGACCCAGTAGTTGCCAGGAGCGTATTTGCGCATCGTAAAATCATGTGCCCTCTGAGTCCATTCCTTGCGACTTCAGATCTGACTGGACTTCTCTCTGAGCCTGGACGCCCATGACTCAGTAGTTGCCAGGAGCGTATTTGGGCATCGTAAAATCATGTGCCCTCTGAGTCCATTCCTTGAGACTTCAGATATAACTGGACTTCTCTCTGAGCTTGGACGCCCATGACTCAGTAGTTGCCAGGAGCGTATCTGCGAATTGTAAAATTATCTGCCCTCTGAGTCCATTCCTTGAGACTTCAGATCTGACTGGACTTCTCTCTGAGCCTGGACGCCCATGACTCAGTAGTTGCCAGGAGCGTATTTGCGCATCGTAAAATCATGTGCCCTCTGAGTACATTCCTTGAGACTTCAGATCTGACTGGACTTCTCTCTGAGCCTGGACGCCCATGTCTCAGTAGTTGCCAGGAGCGTATTTGCGCATCGTAAAATCATGTGCCCTCTGAGTCGATTCCTTGAGACTTCAGATCTGACTGGACTTCTCTCTGAGCCTGGACGCCCATGACTCAGTAGTTGCCAGAAGCGTATTTGCGCATCGTAAAATCATGTGCCCTCTGAGTACATTCCTTGAGACTTCAGATCTGACTGGACTTCTCTGGGAACCTGGACGCCCATGACTCAGTAGTTGCCAGGAGCGTATTTGCGCATCATAAAATCATGTGCCCTCTGAGTCCATTCCTTGAGACTTCAGATCTGACTGGACTTCTCTGTGAGCCTGGACGCCCATTACTCAGTAGTTGCCAGGAGCGTATTTGCGCATCGTAAAATCATGTGCCCTCTGAGTCCATTCCTTGAGACTTCAGATCTGACTGGACTTCTCTCTGAGCCTGGACGCCCATGACTCAGTAGTTGCCAGGAGCGTATTTACGCATCGTTAAATCATGTGCCCTCTGAGTCCATTCCTTGAGACTTCAGATCTCACTGGACTTCTCTCTGAGCCTGGACGCCCATGACCCAGTAGTTGCCAGGAGCGTATTTGCGCATCGTAAAATCATGTGCCCTCTGAGTCCATTCCTTGCGACTTCAGATCTGACTGGACTTCTCTCTGAGCCTGGACGCCCATGACTCAGTAGTTGCCAGGAGCGTATTTGCGCATCGTAAAATCATGTGCCCTCTGAGTCCATTCCTTGAGACTTCAGATATAACTGGACTTCTCTCTGAGCTTGGACGCCCATGACTCAGTAGTTGCCAGGAGCGTATCTGCGAATTGTAAAATTATCTGCCCTCTGAGTCCATTCCTTGAGACTTCAGATCTGACTGGACTTCTCTCTGAGCCTGGACGCCCATGACTCAGTAGTTGCCAGGAGCGTATTTGCGCATCGTAAAATCATGTGCCCTCTGAGTACATTCCTTGAGACTTCAGATCTGACTGGACTTCTCTCTGAGCCTGGACGCCCATGTCTCAGTAGTTGCCAGGAGCGTATTTGCGCATCGTAAAATCATGTGCCCTCTGAGTCGATTCCTTGAGACTTCAGATCTGACTGGACTTCTCTCTGAGCCTGGACGCCCATGACTCAGTAGTTGCCAGAAGCGTATTTGCGCATCGTAAAATCATGTGCCCTCTGAGTACATTCCTTGAGACTTCAGATCTGACTGGACTTCTCTGGGAACCTGGACGCCCATGACTCAGTAGTTGCCAGGAGCGTATTTGCGCATCCTAAAATCATGTGCCCTCTGAGTCCATTCCTTGAGACTTCAGATCTGACTGGACTTCTCTCTGAGCCTGGACGCCCATGTCTCAGTAGTTGCCAGGAGCGTATTTACGCATCGTTAAATCATGTGCCCTCTGAGTCCATTCCTTGAGACTTCAGATCTCACTGGACTTCTCTCTGAGCCTGGACGCCCATGACTCAGTTGTTGCCAGGAGCGTATTTGCGCATGGTAAAATCATGTGCCCTCTGAGTCCATTCCTTGAGATTTCAGATCTGACTGGACTTCTCTCTGAGCCTGGACGCCCATGACTCAGTAGTTGCCAGGAGCGTATTTGCGCATCGTAAAATCATGTGCCCTCTTAGTCCATTCCTTGAGATTTCAGATCTGACTGGACTTCTCTCTGAGCCTGGACGCCCATGACTCAGTAGTTGCCAGGCGCGTATTCGCGCATCGTAAAATCATGTGCCCTCTGAGTCCATTCCTTGAGACTTCAGATCTGACTGGACTTCTCTCTGAGCCTGGACGCCCATGACCCAGTAGTTGCCAGGAGCGTATTTGCGCATCGTAAAATCATGTGCCCTCTGAGTCCATTCCTTGCGACTTCAGACCTGACTGGACTTCTCTCTGAGCCTGGACGCCCATGACTCAGTAGTTGCCAGGAGCGTATTTGCGCATCGTAAAATCATGTGCCCTCTGAGTCTATTCCTTGAGACTTCAGATATAACTGGACTTCTCTCTGAGCTTGGACGCCCATGACTCAGTAGTTGCCAGGAGCGTATTTGCGCATCGTAAAATCATGTGCCCTCTGAGTCCATTCCTTGAGACTTCAGATCTGACTGGACTTCTCTGGGAACCTGGACGCCCATGACTCAGTAGTTGCCAGGAGCGTATTTGCGCATCGTAAAATCATGTGCCCTCTGAGTACATTCCTTGAGACTTCAGATCTGACTGGACTTCTCTCTGAGCCTGGACGCCCATGACTCAGTAGTTGCCAGGAGCGTATTTGTGCATCGTAAAAGCATGTGCCCTCTGAGTCCATTCCTTGAGACTTCAGATCTGACTGGACTTCTCTCTGAGCCTGGACGCCCATGACTCAGTAGTTGCCAGGAGCGTATTTGCGCATCGTTAAATCATGTGCCCTCTGAGTCCATTCCTTAAGACTTCAGATCTCACTGGACTTCTCTCTGAGCCTGGACGCCCATGACTCAGTTGTTGCCAGGAGCGTATTTGCGCATCGTAAAATCATGTGCCCTATGAGTCCATTCCTTGAGACTTCAGATCTGACTGGACTTCTCTGTGAATCTGGACGCCCATGACTCAGTAGTTGCCAGGAGCGTATTTGCGCATCGTAAAATCATGTGCCCTCTGAGTACATTCCTTGAGACTTCAGATCTGACTGGACTTCTCTCTGAGCCTGGACGCCCATGACTCAGTAGTTGCCAGGAGCGTATTTGCGCATCGTAAAATCATGTGCCCTCTCAGTCGATTCCTTGAGACTTCAGATCTGACTGGACTTCTCTCTGAGCCTGGACGCCCATGACTCAGTAGTTGCCAGGAGCGTATTTGCGCATCGTAAAATCATGTGCCCTCTGAGTCCATTCCTTGAGACTTCAGATCTGACTGGACTTCTCTGGGAACCTGGACGCCCATGACTCAGTAGTTGCCAGGAGCGTATTTGCGCATCATAAAATCATGTGCCCTCTGAGTCCATTCCTTGAGACTTCAGATCTGACTGGACTTCTCTGTGAGCCTGGACGCCCATTACTCAGTAGTTGCCAGGAGCGTATTTGCGCATCGTAAAATCATGTGCCCTCTGAGTCCATTCCTTGAGACTTCAGATCTGACTGGACTTCTCTCTGAGCCTGGATGCCCATGACTCAGTAGTTGCCAGGAGCGTATTTACGCATCGTTAAATCATGTGCCCTCTGAGTCCATTCCTTGAGACTTCAGATCTCACTGGACTTCTCTCTGAGCCTGGACGCCCATGACTCAGTTGTTGCCAGGAGCGTATTTGCGCATGGTAAAATCATGTGCCCTCTGAGTCCATTCCTTGAGGCTTCAGATCTGACTGGACTTCTCTCTGAGCCTGGACGCCCATGACTCAGTAGTTGCCAGGAGCGTATTTGCGCATCGTAAAATCATGTGCCCTCTTAGTCCATTCCTTGAGATTTCAGATCTGACTGGACTTCTCTCTGAGCCTGGACGCCCATGACTCAGTAGTTACCAGGCGCGTATTCGCGCATCGTAAAATCATGTGCCCTCTGAGTCCATTCCTTGAGACTTCAGATCTCACTGGACTTCTCTCTGAGCCTGGACGCCCATGACCCAGTAGTTGCCAGGAGCGTATTTGCGCATCGTAAAATCATGTGCCCTCTGAGTCCATTCCTTGCGACTTCAGATCTGACTGGACTTCTCTCTGAGCCTGGACGCCCATGACTCAGTAGTTGCCAGGAGCGTATTTGCGCATCGTAAAATCATGTGCCCTCTGAGTCCATTCCTTGAGACTTCAGATATAACTGGACTTCTCTCTGAGCTTGGACGCCCATGACTCAGTAGTTGCCAGGAGCGTATCTGCGAATTGTAAAATTATCTGCCCTCTGAGTCCATTCCTTGAGACTTCAGATCTGACTGGACTTCTCTCTGAGCCTGGACGCCCATGACTCAGTAGTTGCCAGGAGCGTATTTGCGCATCGTAAAATCATGTGCCCTCTGAGTACATTCCTTGAGACTTCAGATCTGACTGGACTTCTCTCTGAGCCTGGACGCCCATGTCTCAGTAGTTGCCAGGAGCGTATTTGCGCATCGTAAAATCATGTGCCCTCTGAGTCGATTCCTTGAGACTTCAGATCTGACTGGACTTCTCTCTGAGCCTGGACGCCCATGACTCAGTAGTTGCCAGAAGCGTATTTGCGCATCGTAAAATCATGTGCCCTCTGAGTACATTCCTTGAGACTTCAGATCTGACTGGACTTCTCTGGGAACCTGGACGCCCATGACTCAGTAGTTGCCAGGAGCGTATTTGCGCATCATAAAATCATGTGCCCTCTGAGTCCATTCCTTGAGACTTCAGATCTGACTGGACTTCTCTGTGAGCCTGGACGCCCATTACTCAGTAGTTGCCAGGAGCGTATTTGCGCATCGTAAAATCATGTGCCCTCTGAGTCCATTCCTTGAGACTTCAGATCTGACTGGACTTCTCTCTGAGCCTGGACGCCCATGACTCAGTAGTTGCCAGGAGCGTATTTACGCATCGTTAAATCATGTGCCCTCTGAGTCCATTCCTTGAGACTTCAGATCTCACTGGACTTCTCTCTGAGCCTGGACGCCCATGACTCAGTTGTTGCCAGGAGCGTATTTGCGCATCGTAAAATCATGTGCCCTCTGAGTCCATTCCTTGAGACTTCAGATCTGACTGGACTTCTCTCTGAGCCTGGACGCCCATGACTCAGTAGTTGCCAGGAGCGTATTTGCGCATCGTAAAATCATGTGCCCTCTTAGTCCATTCCTTGAGATTTCAGATCTGACTGGACTTCTCTCTGAGCCTGGACGCCCATTACTCAGTAGTTACCAGGCGCGTATTCGCGCATCGTAAAATCATGTGCCCTCTGAGTCCATTCCTTGAGACTTCAGATCTGACTGGACTTCTCTCTGAGCCTGGACGCCCATGACCCAGTAGTTGCCAGGAGCGTATTTGCGCATCGTAAAATCATGTGCCCTCTGAGTCCATTCCTTGCGACTTCAGATCTGACTGGACTTCTCTCTGAGCCTGGACGCCCATGACTCAGTAGTTGCCAGGAGCGTATTTGCGCATCGTAAAATCATGTGCCCTCTGAGTCCATTCCTTGAGACTTCAGATATAACTGGACTTCTCTCTGAGCTTGGACGCCCATGACTCAGTAGTTGCCAGGAGCGTATCTGCGAATTGTAAAATTATCTGCCCTCTGAGTCCATTCCTTGAGACTTCAGATCTGACTGGACTTCTCTCTGAGCCTGGACGCCCATGACTCAGTAGTTGCCAGGAGCGTATTTGCGCATCGTAAAATCATGTGCCCTCTGAGTACATTCCTTGAGACTTCAGATCTGACTGGACTTCTCTCTGAGCCTGGACGCCCATGACTCAGTAGTTGCCAGGAGCGTATTTGCGCATCGTAAAATCATGTGCCCTCTGAGTCGATTCCTTGAGACTTCAGATCTGACTGGACTTCTCTCTGAGCCTGGACGCCCATGACTCAGTAGTTGCCAGAAGCGTATTTGCGCATCGTAAAATCATGTGCCCTCTGAGTCCATTCCTTGAGACTTCAGATCTGACTGGACTTCTCTGGGAACCTGGACGCCCATGACTCAGTAGTTGCCAGGAGCGTATTTGCGCATCCTAAAATCATGTGCCCTCTGAGTCCATTCCTTGAGACTTCAGATCTGACTGGACTTCTCTCTGAGCCTGGACGCCCATGTCTCAGTAGTTGCCAGGAGCGTATTTACGCATCGTTAAATCATGTGCCCTCTGAGTCCATTCCTTGAGACTTCAGATCTCACTGGACTTCTCTCTGAGCCTGGACGCCCATGACTCAGTTGTTGCCAGGAGCGTATTTGCGCATGGTAAAATCATGTGCCCTCTGAGTCCATTCCTTGAGACTTCAGATCTGACTGGACTTCTCTCTGAGCCTGGACGCCCATGACTCAGTAGTTGCCAGGAGCGTATTTGCGCATCGTAAAATCATGTGCCCTCTTAGTCCATTCCTTGAGATTTCAGATCTGACTGGACTTCTCTCTGAGCCTGGACGCCCATGACTCAGTAGTTGCCAGGCGCGTATTCGCGCATCGTAAAATCATGTGCCCTCTGAGTCCATTCCTTGAGACTTCAGATCTGACTGGACTTCTCTCTGAGCCTGGACGCCCATGACCCAGTAGTTGCCAGGAGCGTATTTGCGCATCGTAAAATCATGTGCCCTCTGAGTCCATTCCTTGCGACTTCAGACCTGACTGGACTTCTCTCTGAGCCTGGACGCCCATGACTCAGTAGTTGCCAGGAGCGTATTTGCGCATCGTAAAATCATGTGCCCTCTGAGTCTATTCCTTGAGACTTCAGATATAACTGGACTTCTCTCTGAGCTTGGACGCCCATGACTCAGTAGTTGCCAGGAGCGTATCTGCTAATTGTAAAATTATCTGCCCTCTGAGTCCATTCCTTGAGACTTCAGATCTGACTGGACTTCTCTCTGAGCCTGGACGCCCATGACTCAGTAATTGCCAGGAGCGTATTTGCGCATCGTAAAATCACGTGCCCTCTGAGTCCATTCCTTGAGACTGCAGATCTGACGGGACTTCTCTGTGAATCTGGACGCCCATGACTCAGTAGTTGCCAGGAGCGTATTTGCGCATCGTAAAATCATGTGCCCTCTGAGTCCATTCCTTGAGACTTCAGATCTCACTGGACTTCTCTCTGAGTCTGGACGCCCATGACTCAGTTGTTGCCAGGAGCGTATTTGCGCATCGTAAAATCATGTGGCCTCTGAGTCCATTCCTTGAGACTACAGATCTGACTGGACTTCTCTCTGAGCCTGGACGCCCATGACTCAGTAGTTGCCAGGAGCGTATTTGCGCATCGTAAAATCATGTGCCCTCTGAGTACATTCCTTGAGACTTCAGATCTGACTGGACTTCTCTCTGAGCCTGGACGCCCATGACTCAGTAGTTGCCAGGAGCGTATTTGCGCATCGTAAAATCATGTGCCCTCTGAGTCGATTCCTTGAGACTTCAGATCTGACTGGACTTCTCTCTGAGCCTGGACGCCCATGACTCAGTAGTTGCCAGAAGCGTATTTGCGCATCGTAAAATCATGTGCCCTCTGAGTCCATTCCTTGAGACTTCAGATCTGACTGGACTTCTCTGGGAACCTGGACGCCCATGACTCAGTAGTTGCCAGGAGCGTATTTGCGCATCCTAAAATCATGTGCCCTCTGAGTCCATTCCTTGAGACTTCAGATCTGACTGGACTTCTCTCTGAGCCTGGACGCCCATGTCTCAGTAGTTGCCAGGAGCGTATTTACGCATCGTTAAATCATGTGCCCTCTGAGTTCATTCCTTGAGACTTCAGATCTCACTGGACTTCTCTCTGAGCCTGGACGCCCATGACTCAGTTGTTGCCAAGAGCGTATTTGCGCATGGTAAAATCATGTGCCCTCTGAGTCCATTCCTTGAGACTTCAGATCTGACTGGACTTCTCTCTGAGCCTGGACGCCCATGACTCAGTAGTTGCCAGGAGCGTATTTGCGCATCGTAAAATCATGTGCCCTCTTAGTCCATTCCTTGAGATTTCAGATCTGACTGGACTTCTCTCTGAGCCTGGACGCCCATGACTCAGTAGTTGCCAGGCGCGTATTCGCGCATCGTAAAATCATGTGCCCTCTGAGTCCATTCCTTGAGACTTCAGATCTGACTGGACTTCTCTCTGAGCCTGGACGCCCATGACCCAGTAGTTGCCAGGAGCGTATTTACGCATCGTAAAATCATGTGCCCTCTGAGTCCATTCCTTGCGACTTCAGACCTGACTGGACTTCTCTCTGAGCCTGGACGCCCATGACTCAGTAGTTGCCAGGAGCGTATTTGCGCATCGTAAAATCATGTGCCCTCTGAGTCTATTCCTTGAGACTTCAGATATAACTGGACTTCTCTCTGAGCTTGGACGCCCATGACTCAGTAGTTGCCAGGAGCGTATCTGCTAATTGTAAAATTATCTGCCCTCTGAGTCCATTCCTTGAGACTTCAGATCTGACTGGACTTCTCTCTGAGCCTGGACGCCCATGACTCAGTAGTTGCCAGGAGCGTATTTGCGCATCCTAAAATCATGTGCCCTCTCAGTCCATTCCTTGAGACTTCAGATCTGACTGGACTTCTCTCTGAGCCTGGACGCCCATGACTCAGTAGTTGCCAGGAGCGTATTTGCGCATCGTAAAATCATGTGCCCTCTGAGGCCATTCCTTGAGACTTCAGATCTGACTGGACTTCTCTCTGAGCCTGGACGCCCATGACTCAGTAGTTGCCAGGAGCGTATTTGCGCATCGTAAAATCATGTGCCCTCTGAGTCCATTCCTTGAGACTTCAGATATAACTGGACTTCTCTCTGAGCTTGGACGCCCATGACTCAGTAGTTGCCAGGAGCGTATCTGCGAATTGTAAAATTATCTGCCCTCTGAGTCCATTCCTTGAGACTTCAGATCTGACTGGACTTCTCTCTGAGCCTGGACGCCCATGACTCAGTAATTGCCAGGAGCGTATTTGTGCATCGTAAAATCATGTGCCCTCTGAGTCCATTCCTTGAGACTTCAGATCTGACTGGACTTCTCTCTGAGCCTGGACGCCCATGACTCAGTACTTGCCAGGAGCGTATTTGCGCATCGTAAAATCACGTGTCCTCTGAGTCCATTCCTTGAGACTGCAGATCTGGCTGGACTTCTCTGTGAATCTGGACGCCCATGACTCAGTAGTTGCCAGGAGGGTATTTGCGCATCGTAAAATCATGTGCCCTCTGAGTCCATTCCTTGAGACTTCAGATCTCACTGGACTTCTCTCTGAGTCTGGACGCCCATGACTCAGTTGTTGCCAGGAGAGTATTTGCGCATCGTAAAATCATGTGGCCTCTGAGTCCATTCCTTGAGACTTCAGATCTGACTGGACTTCTCTCTGAGCCTGGACGCCCATGACTCAGTAGTTGCCAGGAGCGTATTTGCGCATCCTAAAATCATGTGCCCTCTGAGTCCATTCCTTGAGACTTCAGATCTGACTGGACTTCTCTCTGAGCCTGGACGCCCATGACTCAGTAGTTGCCAGGAGCGTATTTGCGCATCGTAAAATCATGTGCCCTCTGAGTCCATTCCTTGAGACTTCAGATCTGACTGGACTTCTCTCTGAGCCTGGACGCCCATGACTCAGTAGTTGCCAGGAGCGTATTTTCGCATCGTAAAATCATGTGCCCTCTGAGTCCATTCCTTGAGACTTCAGATATAACTGGACTTCTCTCTGAGCTTGGACGCCCATGACTCAGTAGTTGCCAGGAGCGTATCTGCGAATTGTAAAATTATCTGCCCTCTGAGTCCATTCCTTGAGACTTCAGATCTGACTGGACTTCTCCCTGAGCCTGGACGCCCATGACTCAGTAATTGCCAGGAGCGTATTTGTGCATCGTAAAATCATGTGCCCTCTGAGTCCATTCCTTGAGACTTCAGATCTGACTGGACTTCTCTCTGAGCCTGGACGCCCATGACTCAGTACTTGCCAGGAGCGTATTTGCGCATCGTAAAATCACGTGTCCTCTGAGTCCATTCCTTGAGACTGCAGATCTGGCTGGACTTCTCTGTGAATCTGGACGCCCATGACTCAGTAGTTGCCAGGAGCGTACTTGCGCATCGTAAAATCATGTGCCCTCTGAGTCCATTCCTTGAGATTTCAGATCTCACTGGACTTCTCTCTGAGTCTGGACGCCCATGACTCAGTTGTTGCCAGGAGCGTATTTGCGCATCGTAAAATCATGTGCCCTCTGAGTCCATTCCTTGAGACTTCAGATCTGACTGGACTTCTCTCTGAGCCTGGACGCCCATGACTCAGTAGTTGCCAGGAGCGTATTTGCGCATCCTAAAATCATGTGCCCTCTGAGTCCATTCCTTGAGACTTCAGATCTGACTGGACTTCTCTCTGAGCCTGGACGCCCATGACTCAGTAGTTGCCAGGAGCGTATTTGCGCATCGTAAAATCATGTGCCCTCTGAGTCCATTCCTTGAGACTTCAGATCTGACTGGACTTCTCTGTGAATCTGGACGCCCATGACTCAGTAGTTGCCAGGAGCGTATTTGCGAATCGTAAAATCATGTGCCCTCTGAGTCCATTCCTTGAGACTTCAGATCTGACTGGACTTCTCTCTGAGCCTGGACGCCCATGACTCAGTAGTTGCCAGGAGCGTATTTGCGCATGGTATAATCATGTGCCCTCTGAGTCCATTCCTTGAGACTTCAGATCTGACTGGACTTCTCTCTGAGCCTGGACGCCCATGACTCAGTAATTGCCAGGAGCGTATTTGCGCATCGTAAAATCATGTGCCCTCTGAGTCCATTCCTTGAGACTTCAGATCTGACTGGACTTCTCTCTGAGCCTGGACGCCCATGACTCAGTAGTTGAAAGGAGCGTATTTGCGCATCGTTAAATCATGTGCCCTCTGAGTCCATTCCTTGAGACTTCAGATCTCACTGGACTTCTCTCTGAGCCTGGACGCCCATGACTCAGTTGTTGCCAGGAGCGTATTTGCGCATGGTAAAATCATGTGCCCTCTGAGTCCATTCCTTGATACTTCAGATCTGACTGGACTTCTCTCTGAGCCTGGACGCCCATGACTCAGTAATTGCCAGGAGCGTATTTGTGCATCGTAAAATCATGTGCCCTCTGAGTCCATTCCTTGAGACTTCAGATCTGACTGGACTTCTCTCTGAGCCTGGACGCCCATGACTCAGTACTTGCCAGGAGCGTATTTGCGCATCGTAAAATCACGTGTCCTCTGAGTCCATTCCTTGAGACTGCAGATCTGGCTGGACTTCTCTGTGAATCTGGACGCCCATGACTCAGTAGTTGCCAGGAGCGTATTTGCGCATCGTAAAATCATGTGCCCTCTGAGTCCATTCCTTGAGACTTCAGATCTCACTGGACTTCTCTCTGAGTCTGGACGCCCATGACTCAGTTGTTGCCAGGAGCGTATTTGCGCATCGTAAAATCATGTGGCCTCTGAGTCCATTCCTTGAGACTTCAGATCTGACTGGACTTCTCTCTGAGCCTGGACGCCCATGACTCAGTAGTTGCCAGGAGCGTATTTGCGCATCCTAAAATCATGTGCCCTCTGAGTCCATTCCTTGAGACTTCAGATCTGACTGGACTTCTCTCTGAGCCTGGACGCCCATGACTCAGTAGTTGCCAGGAGCGTATTTGCGCATCGTAAAATCATGTGCCCTCTGAGTCCATTCCTTGAGACTTCAGATCTGACTGGACTTCTCTCTGAGCCTGGACGCCCATGACTCAGTAGTTGCCAGGAGCGTATTTTCGCATCGTAAAATCATGTGCCCTCTGAGTCCATTCCTTGAGACTTCAGATATAACTGGACTTCTCTCTGAGCTTGGACGCCCATGACTCAGTAGTTGCCAGGAGCGTATCTGCGAATTGTAAAATTATCTGCCCTCTGAGTCCATTCCTTGAGACTTCAGATCTGACTGGACTTCTCCCTGAGCCTGGACGCCCATGACTCAGTAATTGCCAGGAGCGTATTTGTGCATCGTAAAATCATGTGCCCTCTGAGTCCATTCCTTGAGACTTCAGATCTGACTGGACTTCTCTCTGAGCCTGGACGCCCATGACTCAGTACTTGCCAGGAGCGTATTTGCGCATCGTAAAATCACGTGTCCTCTGAGTCCATTCCTTGAGACTGCAGATCTGGCTGGACTTCTCTGTGAATCTGGACGCCCATGACTCAGTAGTTGCCAGGAGCGTACTTGCGCATCGTAAAATCATGTGCCCTCTGAGTCCATTCCTTGAGATTTCAGATCTCACTGGACTTCTCTCTGAGTCTGGACGCCCATGACTCAGTTGTTGCCAGGAGCGTATTTGCGCATCGTAAAATCATGTGCCCTCTGAGTCCATTCCTTGAGACTTCAGATCTGACTGGACTTCTCTCTGAGCCTGGACGCCCATGACTCAGTAGTTGCCAGGAGCGTATTTGCGCATCCTAAAATCATGTGCCCTCTGAGTCCATTCCTTGAGACTTCAGATCTGACTGGACTTCTCTCTGAGCCTGGACGCCCATGACTCAGTAGTTGCCAGGAGCGTATTTGCGCATCGTAAAATCATGTGCCCTCTGAGTCCATTCCTTGAGACTTCAGATCTGACTGGACTTCTCTGTGAATCTGGACGCCCATGACTCAGTAGTTGCCAGGAGCGTATTTGCGAATCGTAAAATCATGTGCCCTCTGAGTCCATTCCTTGAGACTTCAGATCTGACTGGACTTCTCTCTGAGCCTGGACGCCCATGACTCAGTTGTTGCCAGGAGCGTATTTGCGCATGGTAAAATCATGTGCCCTCTGAGTCCATTCCTTGATACTTCAGATCTGACTGGACTTCTCTCTGAGCCTGGACGCCCATGACTCAGTAATTGCCAGGAGCGTATTTGTGCATCGTAAAATCATGTGCCCTCTGAGTCCATTCCTTGAGACTTCAGATCTGACTGGACTTCTCTCTGAGCCTGGACGCCCATGACTCAGTACTTGCCAGGAGCGTATTTGCGCATCGTAAAATCACGTGTCCTCTGAGTCCATTCCTTGAGACTGCAGATCTGGCTGGACTTCTCTGTGAATCTGGACGCCCATGACTCAGTAGTTGCCAGGAGCGTATTTGCGCATCGTAAAATCATGTGCCCTCTGAGTCCATTCCTTGAGACTTCAGATCTCACTGGACTTCTCTCTGAGTCTGGACGCCCATGACTCAGTTGTTGCCAGGAGCGTATTTGCGCATCGTAAAATCATGTGGCCTCTGAGTCCATTCCTTGAGACTTCAGATCTGACTGGACTTCTCTCTGAGCCTGGACGCCCATGACTCAGTAGTTGCCAGGAGCGTATTTGCGCATCCTAAAATCATGTGCCCTCTGAGTCCATTCCTTGAGACTTCAGATCTGACTGGACTTCTCTCTGAGCCTGGACGCCCATGACTCAGTAGTTGCCAGGAGCGTATTTGCGCATCGTAAAATCATGTGCCCTCTGAGTCCATTCCTTGAGACTTCAGATCTGACTGGACTTCTCTCTGAGCCTGGACGCCCATGACTCAGTAGTTGCCAGGAGCGTATTTTCGCATCGTAAAATCATGTGCCCTCTGAGTCCATTCCTTGAGACTTCAGATATAACTGGACTTCTCTCTGAGCTTGGACGCCCATGACTCAGTAGTTGCCAGGAGCGTATCTGCGAATTGTAAAATTATCTGCCCTCTGAGTCCATTCCTTGAGACTTCAGATCTGACTGGACTTCTCCCTGAGCCTGGACGCCCATGACTCAGTAATTGCCAGGAGCGTATTTGTGCATCGTAAAATCATGTGCCCTCTGAGTCCATTCCTTGAGACTTCAGATCTGACTGGACTTCTCTCTGAGCCTGGACGCCCATGACTCAGTACTTGCCAGGAGCGTATTTGCGCATCGTAAAATCACGTGTCCTCTGAGTCCATTCCTTGAGACTGCAGATCTGGCTGGACTTCTCTGTGAATCTGGACGCCCATGACTCAGTAGTTGCCAGGAGCGTACTTGCGCATCGTAAAATCATGTGCCCTCTGAGTCCATTCCTTGAGATTTCAGATCTCACTGGACTTCTCTCTGAGTCTGGACGCCCATGACTCAGTTGTTGCCAGGAGCGTATTTGCGCATCGTAAAATCATGTGCCCTCTGAGTCCATTCCTTGAGACTTCAGATCTGACTGGACTTCTCTCTGAGCCTGGACGCCCATGACTCAGTAGTTGCCAGGAGCGTATTTGCGCATCCTAAAATCATGTGCCCTCTGAGTCCATTCCTTGAGACTTCAGATCTGACTGGACTTCTCTCTGAGCCTGGACGCCCATGACTCAGTAGTTGCCAGGAGCGTATTTGCGCATCGTAAAATCATGTGCCCTCTGAGTCCATTCCTTGAGACTTCAGATCTGACTGGACTTCTCTGTGAATCTGGACGCCCATGACTCAGTAGTTGCCAGGAGCGTATTTGCGAATCGTAAAATCATGTGCCCTCTGAGTCCATTCCTTGAGACTTCAGATCTGACTGGACTTCTCTCTGAGCCTGGACGCCCATGACTCAGTAGTTGCCAGGAGCGTATTTGCGCATGGTATAATCATGTGCCCTCTGAGTCCATTCCTTGAGACTTCAGATCTGACTGGACTTCTCTCTGAGCCTGGACGCCCATGACTCAGTAATTGCCAGGAGCGTATTTGCGCATCGTAAAATCATGTGCCCTCTGAGTCCATTCCTTGAGACTTCAGATCTGACTGGACTTCTCTCTGAGCCTGGACGCCCATGACTCAGTAGTTGAAAGGAGCGTATTTGCGCATCGTTAAATCATGTGCCCTCTGAGTCCATTCCTTGAGACTTCAGATCTCACTGGACTTCTCTCTGAGCCTGGACGCCCATGACTCAGTTGTTGCCAGGAGCGTATTTGCGCATGGTAAAATCATGTGCCCTCTGAGTCCATTCCTTGATACTTCAGATCTGACTGGACTTCTCTCTGAGCCTGGACGCCCATGACTGAGTAATTGCCAGGAGCGTATTTGTGCATCGTAAAATCATGTGCCCTCTGAGTCCATTCCTTGCGACTTCAGACCTGACTGGACTTCTCTCTGAGCCTGGACGCCCATGACTCAGTAGTTGCCAGGAGCGTACTTGCGCATCGTAAAATCATGTGCCCTCTGAGTCCATTCCTTGAGATTTCAGATCTCACTGGACTTCTCTCTGAGTCTGGACGCCCATGACTCAGTTGTTGCCAGGAGCGTATTTGCGCATCGTAAAATCATGTGCCCTCTGAGTCCATTCCTTGAGACTTCAGATCTGACTGGACTTCTCTCTGAGCCTGGACGCCCATGACTCAGTAGTTGCCAGGAGCGTATTTGCGCATCCTAAAATCATGTGCCCTCTGAGTCCATTCCTTGAGACTTCAGATCTGACTGGACTTCTCTCTGAGCCTGGACGCCCATGACTCAGTAGTTGCCAGGAGCGTATTTGCGCATCGTAAAATCATGTGCCCTCTGAGTCCATTCCTTGAGACTTCAGATCTGACTGGACTTCTCTGTGAATCTGGACGCCCATGACTCAGTAGTTGCCAGGAGCGTATTTGCGAATCGTAAAATCATGTGCCCTCTGAGTCCATTCCTTGAGACTTCAGATCTGACTGGACTTCTCTCTGAGCCTGGACGCCCATGACTCAGTAGTTGCCAGGAGCGTATTTGCGCATGGTATAATCATGTGCCCTCTGAGTCCATTCCTTGAGACTTCAGATCTGACTGGACTTCTCTCTGAGCCTGGACGCCCATGACTCAGTAATTGCCAGGAGCGTATTTGCGCATCGTAAAATCATGTGCCCTCTGAGTCCATTCCTTGAGACTTCAGATCTGACTGGACTTCTCTCTGAGCCTGGACGCCCATGACTCAGTAGTTGAAAGGAGCGTATTTGCGCATCGTTAAATCATGTGCCCTCTGAGTCCATTCCTTGAGACTTCAGATCTCACTGGACTTCTCTCTGAGCCTGGACGCCCATGACTCAGTTGTTGCCAGGAGCGTATTTGCGCATGGTAAAATCATGTGCCCTCTGAGTCCATTCCTTGATACTTCAGATCTGACTGGACTTCTCTCTGAGCCTGGACGCCCATGACTGAGTAATTGCCAGGAGCGTATTTGTGCATCGTAAAATCATGTGCCCTCTGAGTCCATTCCTTGCGACTTCAGACCTGACTGGACTTCTCTCTGAGCCTGGACGCCCATGACTCAGTAGTTGCCAGGAGCGTATTTGCGCATCGTAAAATCATGTGCCCTCTGAGTCTATTCCTTGAGACTTCAGATATAACTGGACTTCTCTCTGAGCTTGGACGCCCATGACTCAGTAGTTGCCAGGAGCGTATCTGCTAATTGTAAAATTATCTGCCCTCTGAGTCCATTCCTTGAGACTTCAGATCTGACTGGACTTCTCTCTGAGCCTGGACGCGCATGACTCAGTAATTGCCAGGAGCGTATTTGCGCATCGTAAAATCACGTGCCCTCTGAGTCCATTCCTTGAGACTTCCGATCTCACTGGACTTCTCTCTGAGTCTGGACGCCCATGACTCAGTTGTTGCCAGGAGCGTATTTGCGCATCGTAAAATCATGTGGCCTCTGAGTCCATTCCTTGAGACTTCAGATCTGACTGGACTTCTCTCTGAGCCTGGACGCCCATGACTCAGTACTTGCCAGGAGCGTATTTGCGCATCGTAAAATCACGTGTCCTCTGAGTCCATTCCTTGAGACTGCAGATCTGGCTGGACTTCTCTGTGAATCTGGACGCCCATGACTCAGTAGTTGCCAGGAGCGTATTTGCGCATCGTAAAATCATGTGCCCTCTGAGTCCATTCCTTGAGACTTCAGATCTCACTGGACTTCTCTCTGAGTCTGGACGCCCATGACTCAGTTGTTGCCAGGAGCGTATTTGCGCATCGTAAAATCATGTGGCCTCTGAGTCCATTCCTTGAGACTTCAGATCTGACTGGACTTCTCTCTGAGCCTGGACGCCCATGACTCAGTAGTTGCCAGGAGCGTATTTGCGCATCCTAAAATCATGTGCCCTCTGAGTCCATTCCTTGAGACTTCAGATCTGACTGGACTTCTCTCTGAGCCTGGACGCCCATGACTCAGTAGTTGCCAGGAGCGTATTTGCGCATCGTAAAATCATGTGCCCTCTGAGTCCATTCCTTGAGACTTCAGATCTGACTGGACTTCTCTCTGAGCCTGGACGCCCATGACTCAGTAGTTGCCAGGAGCGTATTTTCGCATCGTAAAATCATGTGCCCTCTGAGTCCATTCCTTGAGACTTCAGATATAACTGGACTTCTCTCTGAGCTTGGACGCCCATGACTCAGTAGTTGCCAGGAGCGTATCTGCGAATTGTAAAATTATCTGCCCTCTGAGTCCATTCCTTGAGACTTCAGATCTGACTGGACTTCTCCCTGAGCCTGGACGCCCATGACTCAGTAATTGCCAGGAGCGTATTTGTGCATCGTAAAATCATGTGCCCTCTGAGTCCATTCCTTGAGACTTCAGATCTGACTGGACTTCTCTCTGAGCCTGGACGCCCATGACTCAGTACTTGCCAGGAGCGTATTTGCGCATCGTAAAATCACGTGTCCTCTGAGTCCATTCCTTGAGACTGCAGATCTGGCTGGACTTCTCTGTGAATCTGGACGCCCATGACTCAGTAGTTGCCAGGAGCGTACTTGCGCATCGTAAAATCATGTGCCCTCTGAGTCCATTCCTTGAGATTTCAGATCTCACTGGACTTCTCTCTGAGTCTGGACGCCCATGACTCAGTTGTTGCCAGGAGCGTATTTGCGCATCGTAAAATCATGTGCCCTCTGAGTCCATTCCTTGAGACTTCAGATCTGACTGGACTTCTCTCTGAGCCTGGACGCCCATGACTCAGTAGTTGCCAGGAGCGTATTTGCGCATCCTAAAATCATGTGCCCTCTGAGTCCATTCCTTGAGACTTCAGATCTGACTGGACTTCTCTCTGAGCCTGGACGCCCATGACTCAGTAGTTGCCAGGAGCGTATTTGCGCATCGTAAAATCATGTGCCCTCTGAGTCCATTCCTTGAGACTTCAGATCTGACTGGACTTCTCTGTGAATCTGGACGCCCATGACTCAGTAGTTGCCAGGAGCGTATTTGCGAATCGTAAAATCATGTGCCCTCTGAGTCCATTCCTTGAGACTTCAGATCTGACTGGACTTCTCTCTGAGCCTGGACGCCCATGACTCAGTAGTTGCCAGGAGCGTATTTGCGCATGGTATAATCATGTGCCCTCTGAGTCCATTCCTTGAGACTTCAGATCTGACTGGACTTCTCTCTGAGCCTGGACGCCCATGACTCAGTAATTGCCAGGAGCGTATTTGCGCATCGTAAAATCATGTGCCCTCTGAGTCCATTCCTTGAGACTTCAGATCTGACTGGACTTCTCTCTGAGCCTGGACGCCCATGACTCAGTAGTTGAAAGGAGCGTATTTGCGCATCGTTAAATCATGTGCCCTCTGAGTCCATTCCTTGAGACTTCAGATCTCACTGGACTTCTCTCTGAGCCTGGACGCCCATGACTCAGTTGTTGCCAGGAGCGTATTTGCGCATGGTAAAATCATGTGCCCTCTGAGTCCATTCCTTGATACTTCAGATCTGACTGGACTTCTCTCTGAGCCTGGACGCCCATGACTCAGTAATTGCCAGGAGCGTATTTGCGCATCGTAAAATCATGTGCCCTCTGAGTCCATTCCTTGCGACTTCAGACCTGACTGGACTTCTCTCTGAGCCTGGACGCCCATGACTCAGTAGTTGCCAGGAGCGTATTTGCGCATCGTAAAATCATGTGCCCTCTGAGTCTATTCCTTGAGACTTCAGATATAACTGGACTTCTCTCTGAGCTTGGACGCCCATGACTCAGTAGTTGCCAGGAGCGTATCTGCTAATTGTAAAATTATCTGCCCTCTGAGTCCATTCCTTGAGACTTCAGATCTGACTGGACTTCTCTCTGAGCCTGGACGCCCATGACTCAGTAGTTGCCAGGAGCGTATCTGCTAATTGTAAAATTATCTGCCCTCTGAGTCCATTCCTTGAGACTTCAGATCTGACTGGACTTCTCTCTGAGCCTGGACGCCCATGACTCAGTTGTTGCCAGGAGCGTATTTGCGCATGGTAAAATCATGTGCCCTCTGAGTCCATTCCTTGATACTTCAGATCTGACTGGACTTCTCTCTGAGCCTGGACGCCCATGACTCAGTAATTGCCAGGAGCGTATTTGCGCATCGTAAAATCATGTGCCCTCTGAGTCCATTCCTTGCGACTTCAGACCTGACTGGACTTCTCTCTGAGCCTGGACGCCCATGACTCAGTAGTTGCCAGGAGCGTATTTGCGCATCGTAAAATCATGTGCCCTCTGAGTCTATTCCTTGAGACTTCAGATATAACTGGACTTCTCTCTGAGCTTGGACGCCCATGACTCAGTAGTTGCCAGGAGCGTATCTGCTAATTGTAAAATTATCTGCCCTCTGAGTCCATTCCTTGAGACTTCAGATCTGACTGGACTTCTCTCTGAGCCTGGACGCGCATGACTCAGTAATTGCCAGGAGCGTATTTGCGCATCGTAAAATCACGTGCCCTCTGAGTCCATTCCTTGAGACTTCCGATCTCACTGGACTTCTCTCTGAGTCTGGACGCCCATGACTCAGTTGTTGCCAGGAGCGTATTTGCGCATCGTAAAATCATGTGGCCTCTGAGTCCATTCCTTGAGACTTCAGATCTGACTGGACTTCTCTCTGAGCCTGGACGCCCATGACTCAGTAGTTGCCAGGAGCGTATTTGCGCATCCTAAAATCATGTGCCCTCTCAGTCCATTCCTTGAGACTTCAGATCTGACTGGACTTCTCTCTGAGCCTGGACGCCCATGACTCAGTAGTTGCCAGGAGCGTATTTGCGCATCGTAAAATCATGTGCCCTCTGAGTCCATTCCTTGAGACTTCAGATCTGACTGGACTTCTCTCTGAGCCTGGACGCCCATGACTCAGTAGTTGCCAGGAGCGTATTTGCGCATCGTAAAATCATGTGCCCTCTGAGTCCATTCCTTGAGACTTCAGATATAACTGGACTTCTCTCTGAGCTTGGACGCCCATGACTCAGTAGTTGCCAGGAGCGTATCTGCGAATTGTAAAATTATCTGCCCTCTGAGTCCATTCCTTGAGACTTCAGATCTGACTGGACTTCTCTCTGAGCCTGGACGCCCATGACTCAGTAATTGCCAGGAGCGTATTTGTGCATCGTAAAATCATGTGCCCTCTGAGTCCATTCCTTGAGACTTCAGATCTGACTGGACTTCTCTCTGAGCCTGGACGCCCATGACTCAGTACTTGCCAGGAGCGTATTTGCGCATCGTAAAATCACGTGTCCTCTGAGTCCATTCCTTGAGACTGCAGATCTGGCTGGACTTCTCTGTGAATCTGGACGCCCATGACTCAGTAGTTGCCAGGAGCGTACTTGCGCATCGTAAAATCATGTGCCCTCTGAGTCCATTCCTTGAGACTTCAGATCTCACTGGACTTCTCTCTGAGTCTGGACGCCCATGACTCAGTTGTTGCCAGGAGCGTATTTGCGCATCGTAAAATCATGTGCCCTCTGAGTCCATTCCTTGAGACTTCAGATCTGACTGGACTTCTCTCTGAGCCTGGACGCCCATGACTCAGTAGTTGCCAGGAGCGTATTTGCGCATCCTAAAATCATGTGCCCTCTGAGTCCATTCCTTGAGACTTCAGATCTGACTGGACTTCTCTCTGAGCCTGGACGCCCATGACTCAGTAGTTGCCAGGAGCGTATTTGCGCATCGTAAAATCATGTGCCCTCTGAGTCCATTCCTTGAGACTTCAGATCTGACTGGACTTCTCTGTGAATCTGGACGCCCATGACTCAGTAGTTGCCAGGAGCGTATTTGCGAATCGTAAAATCATGTGCCCTCTGAGTCCATTCCTTGAGACTTCAGATCTGACTGGACTTCTCTCTGAGCCTGGACGCCCATGACTCAGTAGTTGCCAGGAGCGTATTTGCGCATGGTATAATCATGTGCCCTCTGAGTCCATTCCTTGAGACTTCAGATCTGACTGGACTTCTCTCTGAGCCTGGACGCCCATGACTCAGTAATTGCCAGGAGCGTATTTGCGCATCGTAAAATCATGTGCCCTCTGAGTCCATTCCTTGAGACTTCAGATCTGACTCGACTTCTCTCTGAGCCTGGACGCCCATGACTCAGTAGTTGAAAGGAGCGTATTTGCGCATCGTTAAATCATGTGCCCTCTGAGTCCATTCCTTGAGACTTCAGATCTCACTGGACTTCTCTCTGAGCCTGGACGCCCATGACTCAGTTGTTGCCAGGAGCGTATTTGCGCATGGTAAAATCATGTGCCCTCTGAGTCCATTCCTTGATACTTCAGATCTGACTGGACTTCTCTCTGAGCCTGGACGCCCATGACTCAGTAATTGCCAGGAGCGTATTTGTGCATCGTAAAATCATGTGCCCTCTGAGTCCATTCCTTGCGACTTCAGACCTGACTGGACTTCTCTCTGAGCCTGGACGCCCATGACTCAGTAGTTGCCAGGAGCGTATTTGCGCATCGTAAAATCATGTGCCCTCTGAGTCTATTCCTTGAAACTTCAGATATAACTGGACTTCTCTCTGAGCTTGGACGCCCATGACTCAGTAGTTGCCAGGAGCGTATCTGCTAATTGTAAAATTATCTGCCCTCTGAGTCCATTCCTTGAGACTTCAGATCTGACTGGACTTCTCTCTGAGCCTGGACGCGCATGACTCAGTAATTGCCAGGAGCGTATTTGCGCATCGTAAAATCACGTGCCCTCTGAGTCCATTCCTTGAGACTTCCGATCTCACTGGACTTCTCTCTGAGTCTGGACGCCCATGACTCAGTTGTTGCCAGGAGCGTATTTGCGCATCGTAAAATCATGTGGCCTCTGAGTCCATTCCTTGAGACTTCAGATCTGACTGGACTTCTCTCTGAGCCTGGACGCCCATGACTCAGTAGTTGCCAGGAGCGTATTTGCGCATCCTAAAATCATGTGCCCTCTCAGTCCATTCCTTGAGACTTCAGATCTGACTGGACTTCTCTCTGAGCCTGGACGCCCATGACTCAGTAGTTGCCAGGAGCGTATTTGCGCATCGTAAAATCATGTGCCCTCTGAGTCCATTCCTTGAGACTTCAGATCTGACTGGACTTCTCTCTGAGCCTGGACGCCCATGACTCAGTAGTTGCCAGGAGCGTATTTGCGCATCGTAAAATCATGTGCCCTCTGAGTCCATTCCTTGAGACTTCAGATATAACTGGACTTCTCTCTGAGCTTGGACGCCCATGACTCATTAGTTGCCAGGAGCGTATCTGCGAATTGTAAAATTATCTGCTCTCTGAGTCCATTCCTTGAGACTTCAGATCTGACTGGACTTCTCTCTGAGCCTGGACGCCCATGACTCAGTAATTGCCAGGAGCGTATTTGTGCATCGTAAAATCATGTGCCCTCTGAGTCCATTCCTTGAGACTTCAGATCTGACTGGACTTCTCTCTGAGCCTGGACGCCCATGACTCAGTACTTGCCAGGAGCGTATTTGCGCATCGTAAAATCACGTGTCCTCTGAGTCCATTCCTTGAGACTGCAGATCTGGCTGGACTTCTCTGTGAATCTGGACGCCCATGACTCAGTAGTTGCCAGGAGCGTATTTGCGCATCGTAAAATCATGTGCCCTCTGAGTCTATTCCTTGAGACTTCAGATATAACTGGACTTCTCTCTGAGCTTGGACGCCCATGACTCAGTAGTTGCCAGGAGCGTATCTGCTAATTGTAAAATTATCTGCCCTCTGAGTCCATTCCTTGAGACTTCAGATCTGACTGGACTTCTCTCTGAGCCTGGACGCGCATGACTCAGTAATTGCCAGGAGCGTATTTGCGCATCGTAAAATCACGTGCCCTCTGAGTCCATTCCTTGAGACTTCCGATCTCACTGGACTTCTCTCTGAGTCTGGACGCCCATGACTCAGTTGTTGCCAGGAGCGTATTTGCGCATCGTAAAATCATGTGGCCTCTGAGTCCATTCCTTGAGACTTCAGATCTGACTGGACTTCTCTCTGAGCCTGGACGCCCATGACTCAGTAGTTGCCAGGAGCGTATTTGCGCATCCTAAAATCATGTGCCCTCTCAGTCCATTCCTTGAGACTTCAGATCTGACTGGACTTCTCTCTGAGCCTGGACGCCCATGACTCAGTAGTTGCCAGGAGCGTATTTGCGCATCGTAAAATCATGTGCCCTCTGAGTCCATTCCTTGAGACTTCAGATCTGACTGGACTTCTCTCTGAGCCTGGACGCCCATGACTCAGTAGTTGCCAGGAGCGTATTTGCGCATCGTAAAATCATGTGCCCTCTGAGTCCATTCCTTGAGACTTCAGATATAACTGGACTTCTCTCTGAGCTTGGACGCCCATGACTCAGTAGTTGCCAGGAGCGTATCTGCGAATTGTAAAATTATCTGCCCTCTGAGTCCATTCCTTGAGACTTCAGATCTGACTGGACTTCTCTCTGAGCCTGGACGCCCATGACTCAGTAATTGCCAGGAGCGTATTTGTGCATCGTAAAATCATGTGCCCTCTGAGTCCATTCCTTGAGACTTCAGATCTGACTGGACTTCTCTCTGAGCCTGGACGCCCATGACTCAGTACTTGCCAGGAGCGTATTTGCGCATCGTAAAATCACGTGTCCTCTGAGTCCATTCCTTGAGACTGCAGATCTGGCTGGACTTCTCTGTGAATCTGGACGCCCATGACTCAGTAGTTGCCAGGAGCGTACTTGCGCATCGTAAAATCATGTGCCCTCTGAGTCCATTCCTTGAGACTTCAGATCTCACTGGACTTCTCTCTGAGTCTGGACGCCCATGACTCAGTTGTTGCCAGGAGCGTATTTGCGCATCGTAAAATCATGTGCCCTCTGAGTCCATTCCTTGAGACTTCAGATCTGACTGGACTTCTCTCTGAGCCTGGACGCCCATGACTCAGTAGTTGCCAGGAGCGTATTTGCGCATCCTAAAATCATGTGCCCTCTGAGTCCATTCCTTGAGACTTCAGATCTGACTGGACTTCTCTCTGAGCCTGGACGCCCATGACTCAGTAGTTGCCAGGAGCGTATTTGCGCATCGTAAAATCATGTGCCCTCTGAGTCCATTCCTTGAGACTTCAGATCTGACTGGACTTCTCTGTGAATCTGGACGCCCATGACTCAGTAGTTGCCAGGAGCGTATTTGCGAATCGTAAAATCATGTGCCCTCTGAGTCCATTCCTTGAGACTTCAGATCTGACTGGACTTCTCTCTGAGCCTGGACGCCCATGACTCAGTAGTTGCCAGGAGCGTATTTGCGCATGGTATAATCATGTGCCCTCTGAGTCCATTCCTTGAGACTTCAGATCTGACTGGACTTCTCTCTGAGCCTGGACGCCCATGACTCAGTACTTGCCAGGAGCGTATTTGCGCATCGTAAAATCACGTGTCCTCTGAGTCCATTCCTTGAGACTGCAGATCTGGCTGGACTTCTCTGTGAATCTGGACGCCCATGACTCAGTAGTTGCCAGGAGCGTATTTGCGCATCGTAAAATCATGTGCCCTCTGAGTCTATTCCTTGAGACTTCAGATATAACTGGACTTCTCTCTGAGCTTGGACGCCCATGACTCAGTAGTTGCCAGGAGCGTATCTGCTAATTGTAAAATTATCTGCCCTCTGAGTCCATTCCTTGAGACTTCAGATCTCACTGGACTTCTCTCTGAGCCTGGACGCGCATGACTCAGTAATTGCCAGGAGCGTATTTGCGCATCGTAAAATCACGTGCCCTCTGAGTCCATTCCTTGAGACTTCCGATCTCACTGGACTTCTCTCTGAGTCTGGACGCCCATGACTCAGTTGTTGCCAGGAGCGTATTTGCGCATCGTAAAATCATGTGGCCTCTGAGTCCATTCCTTGAGACTTCAGATCTGACTGGACTTCTCTCTGAGCCTGGACGCCCATGACTCAGTAGTTGCCAGGAGCGTATTTGCGCATCCTAAAATCATGTGCCCTCTCAGTCCATTCCTTGAGACTTCAGATCTGACTGGACTTCTCTCTGAGCCTGGACGCCCATGACTCAGTAGTTGCCAGGAGCGTATTTGCGCATCGTAAAATCATGTGCCCTCTGAGTCCATTCCTTGAGACTTCAGATCTGACTGGACTTCTCTCTGAGCCTGGACGCCCATGACTCAGTAGTTGCCAGGAGCGTATTTGCGCATCGTAAAATCATGTGCCCTCTGAGTCCATTCCTTGAGACTTCAGATATAACTGGACTTCTCTCTGAGCTTGGACGCCCATGACTCAGTAGTTGCCAGGAGCGTATCTGCGAATTGTAAAATTATCTGCCCTCTGAGTCCATTCCTTGAGACTTCAGATCTGACTGGACTTCTCTCTGAGCCTGGACGCCCATGACTCAGTAATTGCCAGGAGCGTATTTGTGCATCGTAAAATCATGTGCCCTCTGAGTCCATTCCTTGAGACTTCAGATCTGACTGGACTTCTCTCTGAGCCTGGACGCCCATGACTCAGTACTTGCCAGGAGCGTATTTGCGCATCGTAAAATCACGTGTCCTCTGAGTCCATTCCTTGAGACTGCAGATCTGGCTGGACTTCTCTGTGAATCTGGACGCCCATGACTCAGTAGTTGCCAGGAGCGTACTTGCGCATCGTAAAATCATGTGCCCTCTGAGTCCATTCCTTGAGACTTCAGATCTCACTGGACTTCTCTCTGAGTCTGGACGCCCATGACTCAGTTGTTGCCAGGAGCGTATTTGCGCATCGTAAAATCATGTGCCCTCTGAGTCCATTCCTTGAGACTTCAGATCTGACTGGACTTCTCTCTGAGCCTGGACGCCCATGACTCAGTAGTTGCCAGGAGCGTATTTGCGCATCCTAAAATCATGTGCCCTCTGAGTCCATTCCTTGAGACTTCAGATCTGACTGGACTTCTCTCTGAGCCTGGACGCCCATGACTCAGTAGTTGCCAGGAGCGTATTTGCGCATCGTAAAATCATGTGCCCTCTGAGTCCATTCCTTGAGACTTCAGATCTGACTGGACTTCTCTGTGAATCTGGACGCCCATGACTCAGTAGTTGCCAGGAGCGTATTTGCGAATCGTAAAATCATGTGCCCTCTGAGTCCATTCCTTGAGACTTCAGATCTGACTGGACTTCTCTCTGAGCCTGGACGCCCATGACTCAGTAGTTGAAAGGAGCGTATTTGCGCATCGTTAAATCATGTGCCCTCTGAGTCCATTCCTTGAGACTTCAGATCTCACTGGACTTCTCTCTGAGCCTGGACGCCCATGACTCAGTTGTTGCCAGGAGCGTATTTGCGCATGGTAAAATCATGTGCCCTCTGAGTCCATTCCTTGATACTTCAGATCTGACTGGACTTCTCTCTGAGCCTGGACGCCCATGACTCAGTAATTGCCAGGAGCGTATTTGTGCATCGTAAAATCATGTGCCCTCTGAGTCCATTCCTTGAGACTTCAGATCTGACTGGACTTCTCTCTGAGCCTGGACGCCCATGACTCAGTACTTGCCAGGAGCGTATTTGCGCATCGTAAAATCACGTGCCCTCTGAGTCCATTCCTTGAGACTGCAGATCTGACTGGACTTCTCTGTGAATCTGGACGCCCATGACTCAGTAGTTGCCAAGAGCGTATTTGCGCATCGTAAAATCATGTGCCCTCTGAGTCCATTCCTTGAGACTTCAGATCTCACTGGACTTCTCTCTGAGTCTGGACGCCCATGACTCAGTTGTTGCCAGGAGCGTATTTGCGCATCGTAAAATCATGTGGCCTCTGAGTCCATTCCTTGAGACTTCAGATCTGACTGGACTTCTCTCTGAGCCTGGACGCCCATGACTCAGTAGTTGCCAGGAGCGTATTTGCGCATCCTAAAATCATGTGCCCTCTCAGTCCATTCCTTGAGACTTCAGATCTGACTGGACTTCTCTCTGAGCCTGGACGCCCATGACTCAGTAGTTGCCAGGAGCGTATCTGCGAATTGTAAAATTATCTGCCCTCTGAGTCCATTCCTTGAGACTTCAGATCTGACTGGACTTCTCTCTGAGCCTGGACGCCCATGACTCAGTAATTGCCAGGAGCGTATTTGTGCATCGTAAAATCATGTGCCCTCTGAGTCCATTCCTTGAGACTTCAGATCTGACTGGACTTCTCTCTGAGCCTGGACGCCCATGACTCAGTACTTGCCAGGAGCGTATTTGCGCATCGTAAAATCACATGTCCTCTGAGTCCATTCCTTGAGACTGCAGATCTGACTGGACTTCTCTCTGAGCCTGGACGCCCATGACTCAGTAGTTGCCAGGAGCGTATTTGCGCATCGTAAAATCATGTGCCCTCTGAGTCCATTCCTTGAGACTTCAGATCTCACTGGACTTCTCTCTGAGTCTGGACGCCCATGACTCAGTTGTTGCCAGGAGCGTATTTGCGTATCGTAAAATCATGTGCCCTCTGAGTCCATTCCTTGAGACTTCAGATCTGACTGGACTTCTCTCTGAGCCTGGACGCCCATGACTCAGTAGTTGCCAGGAGCGTATATGCGCATCCTAAAATCATGTGCCCTCTGAGTCCATTCCTTGAGACTTCAGATCTGACTGGACTTCTCTCTGAGCCTGGACGCCCATGACTCAGTAGTTGCCAGGAGCGTATTTGCGCATCGTAAAATCATGTGCCCTCTGACTCCATTCCTTGAGACTTCAGATCTGACTGGACTTCTCTCTGAGCCTGGACGCCCATGACTCAGTAGTTGCCAGGAGCGTATTTGCGCATCGTAAAATCATGTGCCCTCTGAGTCCATTCCTTGAGACTTCAGATATAACTGGACTTCTCTCTGAGCTTGGACGCCCATGACTCAGTAGTTGCCAGGAGCGTATCTGCGAATTGTAAAATTATCTGCCCTCTGAGTCCATTCCTTGAGACTTCAGATCTGACTGGACTTCTCTCTGAGCCTGGACGCCCATGACTCAGTAATTGCCAGGAGCGTATTTGTGCATCGTAAAATCATGTGCCCTCTGAGTCCATTCCTTGAGACTTCAGATCTGACTGGACTTCTCTCTGAGCCTGGACGCCCATGACTCAGTACTTGCCAGGAGCGTATTTGCGCATTGTAAAATCACGTGTCCTCTGAGTCCATTCCTTGAGACTGCAGATCTGACTGGACTTCTCTGTGAATCTGGACGCCCATGACTCAGTAGTTGCCAGGAGCGTATCTGCGAATTGTAAAATTATCTGCCCTCTGAGTCCATTCCTTGAGACTTCAGATCTGACTGGACTTCTCTCTGAGCCTGGACGCCCATGACTCAGTAATTGCCAGGAGCGTATTTGTGCATCGTAAAATCATGTGCCCTCTGAGTCCATTCCTTGAGACTTCAGATCTGACTGGACTTCTCTCTGAGCCTGGACGCCCATGACTCAGTACTTGCCAGGAGCGTATTTGCGCATCGTAAAATCACATGTCCTCTGAGTCCATTCCTTGAGACTGCAGATCTGACTGGACTTCTCTCTGAGCCTGGACGCCCATGACTCAGTAGTTGCCAGGAGCGTATTTGCGCATCGTAAAATCATGTGCCCTCTGAGTCCATTCCTTGAGACTTCAGATCTCACTGGACTTCTCTCTGAGTCTGGACGCCCATGACTCAGTTGTTGCCAGGAGCGTATTTGCGTATCGTAAAATCATGTGCCCTCTGAGTCCATTCCTTGAGACTTCAGATCTGACTGGACTTCTCTCTGAGCCTGGACGCCCATGACTCAGTAGTTGCCAGGAGCGTATATGCGCATCCTAAAATCATGTGCCCTCTGAGTCCATTCCTTGAGACTTCAGATCTGACTGGACTTCTCTCTGAGCCTGGACGCCCATGACTCAGTAGTTGCCAGGAGCGTATTTGCGCATCGTAAAATCATGTGCCCTCTGACTCCATTCCTTGAGACTTCAGATCTGACTGGACTTCTCTCTGAGCCTGGACGCCCATGACTCAGTAGTTGCCAGGAGCGTATTTGCGCATCGTAAAATCATGTGCCCTCTGAGTCCATTCCTTGAGACTTCAGATATAACTGGACTTCTCTCTGAGCTTGGACGCCCATGACTCAGTAGTTGCCAGGAGCGTATCTGCGAATTGTAAAATTATCTGCCCTCTGAGTCCATTCCTTGAGACTTCAGATCTGACTGGACTTCTCTCTGAGCCTGGACGCCCATGACTCAGTAATTGCCAGGAGCGTATTTGTGCATCGTAAAATCATGTGCCCTCTGAGTCCATTCCTTGAGACTTCAGATCTGACTGGACTTCTCTCTGAGCCTGGACGCCCATGACTCAGTACTTGCCAGGAGCGTATTTGCGCATTGTAAAATCACGTGTCCTCTGAGTCCATTCCTTGAGACTGCAGATCTGACTGGACTTCTCTGTGAATCTGGACGCCCATGACTCAGTAGTTGCCAGGAGCGTATTTGCGCATCGTAAAATCATGTGCCCTCTGAGTCCATTCCTTGAGACTTCAGATCTCACTGGACTTCTCTCTGAGTCTGGACGCCCATGACTCAGTTGTTGCCAGGAGCGTATTTGCGCATCGTAAAATCATGTGCCCTCTGAGTCCATTCCTTGAGACTTCAGATCTCACTGGACTTCTCTCTGAGCCTGGACGCCCATGACTCAGTAGTTGCCAGGAGCGTATTTGCGCATCGTAAAATCACGTGCCCTCTGAGTCCATTCCTTGAGACTTCAGATCTCACTGGACTTCTCTCTGTGCCTGGACGACCATGACTCAGTAATTGCCAGGAGCGTATTTGCGCATCGTAAAATCATGTGCCCTCTGAGTCGATTCCTTGAGACTTCAGATCTGACTGGACTTCTCTCTGAGCCTGGACGCCCATGACTCAGTAGTTGCCAGGAGCGTATTTGCGCATCGTAAAATCATGTGCCCTCTGAGTCCATTCCTTGAGACTTCAGATCTGACTGGACTTCTCTGTGAATCTGGACGCCCATGACTCAGTAGTTGCCAGGAGCGTATTTGCGAATCATAAAATCATGTGCCCTCTGAGTCCATTCCTTGAGACTTCAGATCTGACTGGACTTCTCTCTGAGCCTGGACGCCCATGACTCAGTAGTTGCCAGGAGCGTATTTGCGCATGGTATAATCATGTGCCCTCTGAGTCCATTCCTTGAGACTTCAGATCTGACTGGAATTCTCTCTGAGCCTGGACGCCCATGACTCAGTAATTGCCAGGAGCGTATTTGCGCATCGTAAAATCATGTGCCCTCTGAGTCCATTCCTTGAGACTTCAGATCTGACTGGACTTCTCTCTGAGCCTGGACGCCCATGACTCAGTAGTTGAAAGGAGCGTATTTGCGCATCGTTAAATCATGTGCCCTCTGAGTCCATTCCTTGATACTTCAGATCTGACTGGACTTCTCTCTGAGCCTGGACGCCCATGACTCAGTAATTGCCAGGAGCGTATTTGTGCATCGTAAAATCATGTGCCCTCTGAGTCCATTCCTTGAGACTTCAGATCTGACTGGACTTCTCTCTGAGCCTGGACGCCCATGACTCAGTACTTGCCAGGAGCGTATTTGCGCATCGTAAAATCACGTGCCCTCTGAGTCCATTCCTTGAGACTGCAGATCTGACTGGACTTCTCTGTGAATCTGGACGCCCATGACTCAGTAGTTGCCAAGAGCGTATTTGCGCATCGTAAAATCATGTGCCCTCTGAGTCCATTCCTTGAGACTTCAGATCTCACTGGACTTCTCTCTGAGTCTGGACGCCCATGACTCAGTTGTTGCCAGGAGCGTATTTGCGCATCGTAAAATCATGTGGCCTCTGAGTCCATTCCTTGAGACTTCAGATCTGACTGGACTTCTCTCTGAGCCTGGACGCCCATGACTCAGTAGTTGCCAGGAGCGTATTTGCGCATCCTAAAATCATGTGCCCTCTCAGTCCATTCCTTGAGACTTCAGATCTGACTGGACTTCTCTCTGAGCCTGGACGCCCATGACTCAGTAGTTGCCAGGAGCGTATTTGCGCATCGTAAAATCATGTGCCCTCTGAGTCCATTCCTTGAGACTTCAGATCTGACTGGACTTCTCTCTGAGCCTGGACGCCCATGACTCAGTAGTTGCCAGGAGCGTATTTGCGCATCGTAAAATCATGTGCCCTCTGAGTCCATTCCTTGAGACTTCAGATATAACTGGACTTCTCTCTGAGCTTGGACGCCCATGACTCAGTAGTTGCCAGGAGCGTATCTGCGAATTGTAAAATTATCTGCCCTCTGAGTCCATTCCTTGAGACTTCAGATCTGACTGGACTTCTCTCTGAGCCTGGACGCCCATGACTCAGTAATTGCCAGGAGCGTATTTGTGCATCGTAAAATCATGTGCCCTCTGAGTCCATTCCTTGAGACTTCAGATCTGACTGGACTTCTCTCTGAGCCTGGACGCCCATGACTCAGTACTTGCCAGGAGCGTATTTGCGCATCGTAAAATCATGTGTCCTCTGAGTCCATTCCTTGAGACTGCAGATCTGACTGGACTTCTCTGTGAATCTGGACGCCCATGACTCAGTAGTTGCCAGGAGCGTATTTGCGCATCGTAAAATCATGTGCCCTCTGAGTCCATTCCTTGAGACTTCAGATCTCACTGGACTTCTCTCTGAGTCTGGACGCCCATGACTCAGTTGTTGCCAGGAGCGTATTTGCGTATCGTAAAATCATGTGCCCTCTGAGTCCATTCCTTGAGACTTCAGATCTGACTGGACTTCTCTCTGAGCCTGGACGCCCATGACTCAGTAGTTGCCAGGAGCGTATTTGCGCATCCTAAAATCATGTGCCCTCTGAGTCCATTCCTTGAGACTTCAGATCTGACTGGACTTCTCTCTGAGCCTGGACGCCCATGACTCAGTAGTTGCCAGGAGCGTATTTGCGCATCGTAAAATCATGTGCCCTCTGAGTCCATTCCTTGAGACTTCAGATCTGACTGGACTTCTCTCTGAGCCTGGACGCCCATGACTCAGTAGTTGCCAGGAGCGTATTTGCGCATCGTAAAATCATGTGCCCTCTGAGTCCATTCCTTGAGACTTCAGATATAACTGGACTTCTCTCTGAGCTTGGACGCCCATGACTCAGTAGTTGCCAGGAGCGTATCTGCGAATTGTAAAATTATCTGCCCTCTGAGTCCATTCCTTGAGACTTCAGATCTGACTGGACTTCTCTCTGAGCCTGGACGCCCATGACTCAGTAATTGCCAGGAGCGTATTTGTGCATCGTAAAATCATGTGCCCTCTGAGTCCATTCCTTGAGACTTCAGATCTGACTGGACTTCTCTCTGAGCCTGGACGCCCATGACTCAGTACTTGCCAGGAGCGTATTTGCGCATCGTAAAATCACGTGTCCTCTGAGTCCATTCCTTGAGACTGCAGATCTGACTGGACTTCTCTGTGAATCTGGACGCCCATGACTCAGTAGTTGCCAGGAGCGTATTTGCGCATCGTAAAATCATGTGCCCTCTGAGTCCATTCCTTGAGACTTCAGATCTCACTGGACTTCTCTCTGAGTCTGGACGCCCATGACTCAGTTGTTGCCAGGAGCGTATTTGCGCATCGTAAAATCATGTGCCCTCTGAGTCCATTCCTTGAGACTTCAGATCTGACTGGACTTCTCTCTGAGCCTGGACGCCCATGACTCAGTAGTTGCCAGGAGCGTATTTGCGCATCCTAAAATCATGTGCCCTCTGAGTCCATTCCTTGAGACTTCAGATCTGACTGGACTTCTCTCTGAGCCTGGACGCCCATGACTCAGTAGTTGCCAGGAGCGTATTTGCGCATCGTAAAATCATGTGCCCTCTGAGTCCATTCCTTGAGACTTCAGATCTGACTGGACTTCTCTCTGAGCCTGGACGCCCATGACTCAGTAGTTGCCAGGAGCGTATTTGCGCATGGTATAATCATGTGCCCTCTGAGTCCATTCCTTGAGACTTCAGATCTGACTGGACTTCTCTCTGAGCCTGGACGCCCATGACTCAGTAATTGCCAGGAGCGTATTTGCGCATCGTAAAATCATGTGCCCTCTGAGTCCATTCCTTGAGACTTCAGATCTGACTGGACTTCTCTCTGAGCCTGGACGCCCATGACTCAGTAGTTGAAAGGAGCGTATTTGCGCATCGTTAAATCATGTGCCCTCTGAGTCCATTCCTTGAGACTTCAGATCTCACTGGACTTCTCTCTGAGCCTGGACGCCCATGACTCAGTTGTTGCCAGGAGCGTATTTGCGCATGGTAAAATCATGTGCCCTCTGAGTCCATTCCTTGATACTTCAGATCTGACTGGACTTCTCTCTGAGCCTGGACGCCCATGACTCAGTAATTGCCAGGAGCGTATTTGTGCATCGTAAAATCATGTGCCCTCTGAGTCCATTCCTTGAGACTTCAGATCTGACTGGACTTCTCTCTGAGCCTGGACGCCCATGACTCAGTAATTGCCAGGAGCGTATTTGCGCATCGTAAAATCACGTGCCCTCTGAGTCCATTCCTTGAGACTGCAGATCTGACTGGACTTCTCTGTGAATCTGGACGCCCATGACTCAGTAGTTGCCAGGAGCGTATTTGCGCATCGTAAAATCATGTGCCCTCTGAGTCCATTCCTTGAGACTTCAGATCTCACTGGACTTCTCTCTGAGTCTGGACGCCCATGACTCAGTTGTTGCCAGGAGCGTATTTGCGCATCGTAAAATCATGTGGCCTCTGAGTCCATTCCTTGAGACTTCAGATCTGACTGGACTTCTCTCTGAGCCTGGACGCCCATGACTCAGTAGTTGCCAGGAGCGTATTTGCGCATCCTAAAATCATGTGCCCTCTCAGTCCATTCCTTGAGACTTCAGATCTGACTGGACTTCTCTCTGAGCCTGGACGCCCATGACTCAGTAGTTGCCAGGAGCGTATTTGCGCATCGTAAAATCATTTGCCCTCTGAGTCCATTCCTTGAGACTTCAGATCTGACTGGACTTCTCTCTGAGCCTGGACGCCCATGACTCAGTAGTTGCCAGGAGCGTATTTGCGCATCGTAAAATCATGTGCCCTCTGAGTCCATTCCTTGAGACTTCAGATATAACTGGACTTCTCTCTGAGCTTGGACGCCCATGACTCAGTAGTTGCCAGGAGCGTATCTGCGAATTGTAAAATTATCTGCCCTCTGAGTCCATTCCTTGAGACTTCAGATCTGACTGGACTTCTCTCTGAGCCTGGACGCCCATGACTCAGTAATTGCCAGGAGCGTATTTGTGCATCGTAAAATCATGTGCCCTCTGAGTCCATTCCTTGAGACTTCAGATCTGACTGGACTTCTCTCTGAGCCTGGACGCCCATGACTCAGTACTTGCCAGGAGCGTATTTGCGCATCGTAAAATCACGTGTCCTCTGAGTCCATTCCTTGCGACTGCAGATCTGACTGGACTTCTCTGTGAATCTGGACGCCCATGACTCAGTAGTTGCCAGGAGCGTATTTGCGCATCGTAAAATCATGTGCCCTCTGAGTCCATTCCTTGAGACTTCAGATCTCACTGGACTTCTCTCTGAGTCTGGACGCCCATGACTCAGTTGTTGCCAGGAGCGTATTTGCGCATCGTAAAATCATGTGCCCTCTGAGTCCATTCCTTGAGACTTCAGATCTGACTGGACTTCTCTCTGAGCCTGGACGCCCATGACTCAGTAGTTGCCAGGAGCGTATTTGCGCATCCTAAAATCATGTGCCCTCTGAGTCCATTCCTTGAGACTTCAGATCTGACTGGACTTCTCTCTGAGCCTGGACGCCCATGACTCAGTAGTTGCCAGGAGCGTATTTGCGCATCGTAAAATCATGTGCCCTCTGAGTCCATTCCTTAAGACTTCAGATCTGACTGGACTTCTCTGTGAATCTGGACGCCCATGACTCAGTAGTTGCCAGGAGCGTATTTGCGCATGGTAAAATCATGTGCCCTCTGAGTCCATTCCTTGAGACTTCAGATCTGACTGGACTTCTCTCTGAGCCTGGACGCCCATGACTCAGTAGTTGCCAGGAGCGTATTTGCGCATGGTATAATCATGTGCCCTCTGAGTCCATTTTTTGAGACTTCAGATCGGACTGGACTTCTCTGTGAATCTGGACGCCCATGACTCAGTAGTTGCCAGGAGCGTATTTGCGCATCGTAAAATCATGTGCCCTCTGAGTCCATTCCTTGAGACTTCAGATCTGACTGGACTTCTCTGTGAATCTGGACGCCCATGACTCAGTAGTTGCCAGGAGCGTATTTGCGCATCGTAAAATCATGTGCCCTCTGAGTCCATTCCTTGAGACTTCAGATCTGACTGGACTTCTCTCTGAGCCTGGACGCCCATGACTCAGTAGTTGCCAGGAGCGTATTTGCGCATCGTAAAATCATGTGCCCTCTGAGTCCATTCCTTGAGACTTCAGATCTGACTGGACTTCTCTCTGAGCCTGGACGCCCATGACTCAGTAGTTGCCAGGAGCGTATTTGCGCATGGTATAATCATGTGCCCTCTGAGTCCATTCCTTGAGACTTCAGATCTGACTGGACTTCTCTCTGAGCCTGGACGCCCATGACTCAGTAATTGCCAGGAGCGTATTTGCGCATCGTAAAATCATGTGCCCTCTGAGTCCATTCCTTGAGACTTCAGATCTGACTGGACTTCTCTCTGAGCCTGGACGCCCATGACTCAGTAGTTGAAAGGAGCGTATTTGCGCATCGTTAAATCATGTGCCCTCTGAGTCCATTCCTTGAGACTTCAGATCTCACTGGACTTCTCTCTGAGCCTGGACGCCCATGACTCAGTTGTTGCCAGGAGCGTATTTGCGCATGGTAAAATCATGTGCCCTCTGAGTCCATTCCTTGATACTTCAGATCTGACTGGACTTCTCTCTGAGCCTGGACGCCCATGACTCAGTAATTGCCAGGAGCGTATTTGTGCATCGTAAAATCATGTGCCCTCTGAGTCCATTCCTTGAGACTTCAGATCTGACTGGACTTCTCTCTGAGCCTGGACGCCCATGACTCAGTAATTGCCAGGAGCGTATTTGCGCATCGTAAAATCACGTGCCCTCTGAGTCCATTCCTTGAGACTGCAGATCTGACTGGACTTCTCTGTGAATCTGGACGCCCATGACTCAGTAGTTGCCAGGAGCGTATTTGCGCATCGTAAAATCATGTGCCCTCTGAGTCCATTCCTTGAGACTTCAGATCTCACTGGACTTCTCTCTGAGTCTGGACGCCCATGACTCAGTTGTTGCCAGGAGCGTATTTGCGCATCGTAAAAGCATGTGGCCTCTGAGTCCATTCCTTGAGACTTCAGATCTGACTGGACTTCTCTCTGAGCCTGGACGCCCATGACTCAGTAGTTGCCAGGAGCGTATTTGCGCATCCTAAAATCATGTGCCCTCTTAGTCCATTCCTTGAGACTTCAGATCTGACTGGACTTCTCTCTGAGCCTGGACGCCCATGACTCAGTAGTTGCCAGGAGCGTATTTGCGCATCGTAAAATCATTTGCCCTCTGAGTCCATTCCTTGAGACTTCAGATCTGACTGGACTTCTCTCTGAGCCTGGACGCCCATGACTCAGTAGTTGCCAGGAGCGTATTTGCGCATCGTAAAATCATGTGCCCTCTGAGTCCATTCCTTGAGACTTCAGATATAACTGGACTTCTCTCTGAGCTTGGACGCCCATGACTCAGTAGTTGCCAGGAGCGTATCTGCGAATTGTAAAATTATCTGCCCTCTGAGTCCATTCCTTGAGACTTCAGATCTGACTGGACTTCTCTCTGAGCCTGGACGCCCATGACTCAGTAATTGCCAGGAGCGTATTTGTGCATCGTAAAATCATGTGCCCTCTGAGTCCATTCCTTGAGACTTCAGATCTGACTGGACTTCTCTCTGAGCCTGGACGCCCATGACTCAGTACTTGCCAGGAGCGTATTTGCGCATCGTAAAATCACGTGTCCTCTGAGTCCATTCCTTGAGACTGCAGATCTGACTGGACTTCTCTGTGAATCTGGACGCCCATGACTCAGTAGTTGCCAGGAGCGTATTTGCGCATCGTAAAATCATGTGCCCTCTGAGTCCATTCCTTGAGACTTCAGATCTCACTGGACTTCTCTCTGAGTCTGGACGCCCATGACTCAGTTGTTGCCAGGAGCGTATTTGCGCATCGTAAAATCATGTGCCCTCTGAGTCCATTCCTTGAGACTTCAGATCTGACTGGACTTCTCTCTGAGCCTGGACGCCCATGACTCAGTAGTTGCCAGGAGCGTATTTGCGCATCCTAAAATCATGTGCCCTCTGAGTCCATTCCTTGAGACTTCAGATCTGACTGGACTTCTCTCTGAGCCTGGACGCCCATGACTCAGTAGTTGCCAGGAGCGTATTTGCGCATCGTAAAATCATGTGCCCTCTGAGTCCATTCCTTAAGACTTCAGATCTGACTGGACTTCTCTGTGAATCTGGACGCCCATGACTCAGTAGTTGCCAGGAGCGTATTTGCGCATCGTAAAATCATGTGCCCTCTGAGTCCATTCCTTGAGACTTCAGATCTGACTGGACTTCTCTCTGAGCCTGGACGCCCATGACTCAGTAGTTGCCAGGAGCGTATTTGCGCATGGTATAATCATGTGCCCTCTGAGTCCATTTTTTGAGACTTCAGATCTGACTGGACTTCTCTGTGAATCTGGACGCCCATGACTCAGTAGTTGCCAGGAGCGTATTTGCGCATCGTAAAATCATGTGCCCTCTGAGTCCATTCCTTGAGACTTCAGATCTGACTGGACTTCTCTGTGAATCTGGACGCCCATGACTCAGTAGTTGCCAGGAGCGTATTTGCGCATCGTAAAATCATGTGCCCTCTGAGTCCATTCCTTGAGACTTCAGATCTGACTGGACTTCTCTCTGAGCCTGGACGCCCATGACTCAGTACTTGCCAGGAGCGTATTTGTGCATCGTAAAATCACGTGTCCTCTGAGTCCATTCCTTGAGACTGCAGATCTGACTGGACTTCTCTGTGAATCTGGACGCCCATGACTCAGTAGTTGCCAGGAGCGTATTTGCGCATCGTAAAATCATGTGCCCTCTGAGTCCATTCCTTGAGACTTCAGATCTCACTGGACTTCTCTCTGAGTCTCGACGCCCATGACTCAGTTGTTGCCAGGAGCGTATTTGCGCATCCTAAAATCATGTGCCCTCTGAGTCCATTCCTTGAGACTTCAGATCTGACTGGACTTCTCTCTGAGCCTGGACGCCCATGACTCAGTAGTTGCCAGGAGCGTATTTGCGCATCCTAAAATCATGTGCCCTCTGAGTCCATTCCTTGAGACTTCAGATCTGACTGGACTTCTCTCTGAGCCTGGACGCCCATGACTCAGTAGTTGCCAGGAGCGTATTTGCGCATCGTAAAATCATGTGCCCTCTGAGTCCATTCCTTGAGACTTCAGATCTGACTGGACTTCTCTCTGAGCCTGGACGCCCATGACTCAGTAGTTGCCAGGAGCGTATTTGCGCATGGTATAATCATGTGCCCTCTGAGTCCATTCCTTGAGACTTCAGATCTGACTGGACTTCTCTCTGAGCCTGGACGCCCATGACTCAGTAATTGCCAGGAGCGTATTTGCGCATCGTAAAATCATGTGCCCTCTGAGTCCATTCCTTGAGACTTCAGATCTGACTGGACTTCTCTCTGAGCCTGGACGCCCATGACTCAGTAGTTGAAAGGAGCGTATTTGCGCATCGTTAAATCATGTGCCCTCTGAGTCCATTCCTTGAGACTTCAGATCTCACTGGACTTCTCTCTGAGCCTGGACGCCCATGACTCAGTAATTGCCAGGAGCGTATTTGTGCATCGTAAAATCATGTGCCCTCTGAGTCCATTCCTTGAGACTTCAGATCTGACTGGACTTCTCTCTGAGCCTGGACGCCCATGACTCAGTACTTGCCAGGAGCGTATTTGCGCATCGTAAAATCACGTGCCCTCTGAGTCCATTCCTTGAGACTTCAGATCTGACTGGACTTCTCTCTGAGCCTGGACGCCCATGACTCAGTAGTTGCCAGGAGCGTATTTGCGCATCCTAAAATCATGTGCCCTCTGAGTCCATTCCTTGAGACTTCAGATCTGACTGGACTTCTCTCTGAGCCTGGACGCCCATGACTCAGTAGTTGCCAGGAGCGTATTTGCGCATCGTAAAATCATGTGCCCTCTGAGTCCATTCCTTGAGACTTCAGATCTGACTGGACTTCTCTCTGAGCCTGGACGCCCATGACTCAGTAGTTGCCAGGAGCGTATTTGCGCATGGTATAATCATGTGCCCTCTGAGTCTATTCCTTGAGACTTCAGATCTGACTGGACTTCTCTCTGAGCCTGGACGCCCATGACTCAGTAATTGCCAGGAGCGTATTTGCGCATCGTAAAATCATGTGCCCTCTGAGTCCATTCCTTGAGACTTCAGATCTGACTGGACTTCTCTCTGAGCCTGGACGCCCATGACTCAGTAGTTGAAAGGAGCGTATTTGCGCATCGTTAAATCATGTGCCCTCTGAGTCCATTCCTTGAGACTTCAGATCTCACTGGACTTCTCTCTGAGCCTGGACGCCCATGACTCAGTTGTTGCCAGGAGCGTATTTGCGCATGGTAAAATCATGTGCCCTCTGAGTCCATTCCTTGAGACTTCAGATCTGACTGGACTTCTCTCTGAGCCTGGACGCCCATGACTCAGTAATTGCCAGGAGCGTATTTGTGCATCGTAAAATCATGTGCCCTCTGAGTCCATTCCTTGAGACTTCAGATCTGACTGGACTTCTCTCTGAGCCTGGACGCCCATGACTCAGTAATTGCCAGGAGCGTATTTGCGCATCGTAAAATCACGTGCCCTCTGAATCCATTCCTTGAGACTGCAGATCTGACTGGACTTCTCTGTGAATCTGGACGCCCATGACTCAGTAGTTGCCAGGAGCGTATTTGCGCATCGTAAAATCATGTGCCCTCTGAGTCCATTCCTTGAGACTTCAGATCTCACTGGACTTCTCTCTGAGTCTGGACGCCCATGACTCAGTTGTTGCCAGGAGCGTATTTGCGCATCGTAAAATCATGTGGCCTCTGAGTCCATTCCTTGAGACTTCAGATCTGACTGGACTTCTCTCTGAGCCTGGACGCCCATGACTCAGTAGTTGCCAGGAGCGTATTTGCGCATCCTAAAATCATGTGCCCTCTCAGTCCATTCCTTGAGACTTCAGATCTGACTGGACTTCTCTCTGAGCCTGGACGCCCATGACTCAGTAGTTGCCAGGAGCGTATTTGCGCATCGTAAAATCATTTGCCCTCTGAGTCCATTCCTTGAGACTTCAGATCTGACTGGACTTCTCTCTGAGCCTGGACGCCCATGACTCAGTAGTTGCCAGGAGCGTATTTGCGCATCGTAAAATCATGTGCCCTCTGAGTCCATTCCTTGAGACTTCAGATATAACTGGACTTCTCTCTAAGCTTGGACGCCCATGACTCAGTAGTTGCCAGGAGCGTATCTGCGAATTGTAAAATTATCTGCCCTCTGAGTCCATTCCTTGAGACTTCAGATCTGACTGGACTTCTCTCTGAGCCTGGACGCCCATGACTCAGTACTTGCCAGGAGCGTATTTGCGCATCGTAAAATCACGTGTCCTCTGAGTCCATTCCTTGAGACTGCAGATCTGACTGGACTTCTCTGTGAATCTGGACGCCCATGACTCAGTAGTTGCCAGGAGCGTATTTGCGCATCGTAAAATCATGTGCCCTCTGAGTCCATTCCTTGAGACTTCAGATCTCACTGGACTTCTCTCTGAGTCTGGACGCCCATGACTCAGTTGTTGCCAGGAGCGTATTTGCGCATCGTAAAATCATGTGCCCTCTGAGTCCATTCCTTGAGACTTCAGATCTGACTGGACTTCTCTCTGAGCCTGGACGCCCATGACTCAGTAGTTGCCAGGAGCGTATTTGCGCATCCTAAAATCATGTGCCCTCTGAGTCCATTCCTTGAGACTTCAGATCTGACTGGACTTCTCTCTGAGCCTGGACGCCCATGACTCAGTAGTTGCCAGGAGCGTATTTGCGCATCGTAAAATCATGTGCCCTCTGAGTCCATTCCTTGAGACTTCAGATCTGACTGGACTTCTCTGTGAATCTGGACGCCCATGACTCAGTAGTTGCCAGGAGCGTATTTGCGCATCGTAAAATCATGTGCCCTCTGAGTCCATTCCTTGAGACTTCAGATCTGACTGGACTTCTCTCTGAGCCTGGACGCCCATGACTCAGTAGTTGCCAGGAGCGTATTTGCGCATGGTATAATCATGTGCCCTCTGAGTCCATTTTTTGAGACTTCAGATCTGACTGGACTTCTCTCTGAGCCTGGACGCCCATGACTCAGTACTTGCCAGGAGCGTATTTGCGCATCGTAAAATCACGTGTCCTCTGAGTCCATTCCTTGAGACTGCAGATCTGACTGGACTTCTCTGTGAATCTGGACGCCCATGACTCAGTAGTTGCCAGGAGCGTATTTGCGCATCGTAAAATCATGTGCCCTCTGAGTCCATTCCTTGAGACTTCAGATCTCACTGGACTTCTCTCTGAGTCTCGACGCCCATGACTCAGTTGTTGCCAGGAGCGTATTTGCGCATCCTAAAATCATGTGCCCTCTGAGTCCATTCCTTGAGACTTCAGATCTGACTGGACTTCTCTCTGAGCCTGGACGCCCATGACTCAGTAGTTGCCAGGAGCGTATTTGCGCATCCTAAAATCATGTGCCCTCTGAGTCCATTCCTTGAGACTTCAGATCTGACTGGACTTCTCTCTGAGCCTGGACGCCCATGACTCAGTAGTTGCCAGGAGCGTATTTGCGCATCGTAAAATCATGTGCCCTCTGAGTCCATTCCTTGAGACTTCAGATCTGACTGGACTTCTCTCTGAGCCTGGACGCCCATGACTCAGTAGTTGCCAGGAGCGTATTTGCGCATGGTATAATCATGTGCCCTCTGAGTCCATTCCTTGAGACTTCAGATCTGACTGGACTTCTCTCTGAGCCTGGACGCCCATGACTCAGTAATTGCCAGGAGCGTATTTGCGCATCGTAAAGTCATGTGCCCTCTGAGTCCATTCCTTGAGACTTCAGATCTGACTGGACTTCTCTCTGAGCTTGGACGCCCATGACTCAGTAGTTGCCAGGAGCGTATCTGCGAATTGTAAAATTATCTGCCCTCTGAGTCCATTCCTTGAGACTTCAGATCTGACTGGACTTCTCTCTGAGCCTGGACGCCCATGACTCAGTAATTGCCAGGAGCGTATTTGTGCATCGTAAAATCATGTGCCCTCTGAGTCCATTCCTTGAGACTTCAGATCTGACTGGACTTCTCTCTGAGCCTGGACGCCCATGACTCAGTAGTTGCCAGGAGCGTATTTGCGCATGGTATAATCATGTGCCCTCTGAGTCCATTCCTTGAGACTTCAGATCTGACTGGACTTCTCTCTGAGCCTGGACGCCCATGACTCAGTAATTGCCAGGAGCGTATTTGCGCATCGTAAAATCATGTGCCCTCTGAGTCCATTCCTTGAGACTTCAGATCTGACTGGACTTCTCTCTGAGCCTGGACGCCCATGACTCAGTAGTTGAAAGGAGCGTATTTGCGCATCGTTAAATCATGTGCCCTCTGAGTCCATTCCTTGAGACTTCAGATCTCACTGGACTTCTCTCTGAGCCTGGACGCCCATGACTCAGTAATTGCCAGGAGCGTATTTGTGCATCGTAAAATCATGTGCCCTCTGAGTCCATTCCTTGAGACTTCAGATCTGACTGGACTTCTCTCTGAGCCTGGACGCCCATGACTCAGTACTTGCCAGGAGCGTATTTGCGCATCGTAAAATCACGTGCCCTCTGAGTCCATTCCTTGAGACTTCAGATCTGACTGGACTTCTCTCTGAGCCTGGACGCCCATGACTCAGTAGTTGCCAGGAGCGTATTTGCGCATCCTAAAATCATGTGCCCTCTGAGTCCATTCCTTGAGACTTCAGATCTGACTGGACTTCTCTCTGAGCCTGGACGCCCATGACTCAGTAGTTGCCAGGAGCGTATTTGCGCATCCTAAAATCATGTGCCCTCTGAGTCCATTCCTTGAGACTTCAGATCTGACTGGACTTCTCTCTGAGCCTGGACGCCCATGACTCAGTAGTTGCCAGGAGCGTATTTGCGCATGGTATAATCATGTGCCCTCTGAGTCCATTCCTTGAGACTTCAGATCTGACTGGACTTCTCTCTGAGCCTGGACGCCCATGACTCAGTAATTGCCAGGAGCGTATTTGCGCATCGTAAAATCATGTGCCCTCTGAGTCCATTCCTTGAGACTTCAGATCTGACTGGACTTCTCTCTGAGCCTGGACGCCCATGACTCAGTAGTTGAAAGGAGCGTATTTGCGCATCGTTAAATCATGTGCCCTCTGAGTCCATTCCTTGAGACTTCAGATCTCACTGGACTTCTCTCTGAGCCTGGACGCCCATGACTCAGTTGTTGCCAGGAGCGTATTTGCGCATGGTAAAATCATGTGCCCTCTGAGTCCATTCCTTGATACTTCAGATCTGACTGGACTTCTCTCTGAGCCTGGACGCCCATGACTCAGTAATTGCCAGGAGCGTATTTGTGCATCGTAAAATCATGTGCCCTCTGAGTCCATTCCTTGAGACTTCAGATCTGACTGGACTTCTCTCTGAGCCTGGACGCCCATGACTCAGTAATTGCCAGGAGCGTATTTGCGCATCGTAAAATCACGTGCCCTCTGAGTCCATTCCTTGAGACTGCAGATCTGACTGGACTTCTCTGTGAATCTGGACGCCCATGACTCAGTAGTTGCCAGGAGCGTATTTGCGCATCGTAAAATCATGTGCCCTCTGAGTCCATTCCTTGAGACTTCAGATCTCACTGGACTTCTCTCTGAGTCTGGACGCCCATGACTCAGTTGTTGCCAGGAGCGTATTTGCGCATCGTAAAATCATGTGGCCTCTGAGTCCATTCCTTGAGACTTCAGATCTGACTGGACTTCTCTCTGAGCCTGGACGCCCATGACTCAGTAGTTGCCAGGAGCGTATTTGCGCATCCTAAAATCATGTGCCCTCTCAGTCCATTCCTTGAGACTTCAGATCTGACTGGACTTCTCTCTGAGCCTGGACGCCCATGACTCAGTAGTTGCCAGGAGCGTATTTGCGCATCGTAAAATCATTTGCCCTCTGAGTCCATTCCTTGAGTCTTCAGATCTGACTGGACTTCTCTCTGAGCCTGGACGCCCATGACTCAGTAGTTGCCAGGAGCGTATTTGCGCATCGTAAAATCATGTGCCCTCTGAGTCCATTCCTTGAGACTTCAGATATAACTGGACTTCTCTCTGAGCTTGGACGCCCATGACTCAGTAGTTGCCAGGAGCGTATCTGCGAATTGTAAAATTATCTGCCCTCTGAGTCCATTCCTTGAGACTTCAGATCTGACTGGACTTCTCTCTGAGCCTGGACGCCCATGACTCAGTACTTGCCAGGAGCGTATTTGCGCATCGTAAAATCACGTGTCCTCTGAGTCCATTCCTTGAGACTGCAGATCTGACTGGACTTCTCTGTGAATCTGGACGCCCATGACTCAGTAGTTGCCAGGAGCGTATTTGCGCATCGTAAAATCATGTGCCCTCTGAGTCCATTCCTTGAGACTTCAGATCTCACTGGACTTCTCTCTGAGTCTGGACGCCCATGACTCAGTTGTTGCCAGGAGCGTATTTGCGCATCGTAAAATCATGTGCCCTCTGAGTCCATTCCTTGAGACTTCAGATCTGACTGGACTTCTCTCTGAGCCTGGACGCCCATGACTCAGTAGTTGCCAGGAGCGTATTTGCGCATCCTAAAATCATGTGCCCTCTGAGTCCATTCCTTGAGACTTCAGATCTGACTGGACTTCTCTCTGAGCCTGGACGCCCATGACTCAGTAGTTGCCAGGAGCGTATTTGCGCATCGTAAAATCATGTGCCCTCTGAGTCCATTCCTTGAGACTTCAGATCTGACTGGACTTCTCTGTGAATCTGGACGCCCATGACTCAGTAGTTGCCAGGAGCGTATTTGCGCATCGTAAAATCATGTGCCCTCTGAGTCCATTCCTTGAGACTTCAGATCTGACTGGACTTCTCTCTGAGCCTGGACGCCCATGACTCAGTAGTTGCCAGGAGCGTATTTGCGCATGGTATAATCATGTGCCCTCTGAGTCCATTTTTTGAGACTTCAGATCTGACTGGACTTCTCTCTGAGCCTGGACGCCCATGACTCAGTACTTGCCAGGAGCGTATTTGCGCATCGTAAAATCACGTGTCCTCTGAGTCCATTCCTTGAGACTGCAGATCTGACTGGACTTCTCTGTGAATCTGGACGCCCATGACTCAGTAGTTGCCAGGAGCGTATTTGCGCATCGTAAAATCATGTGCCCTCTGAGTCCATTCCTTGAGACTTCAGATCTCACTGGACTTCTCTCTGAGTCTCGACGCCCATGACTCAGTTGTTGCCAGGAGCGTATTTGCGCATCCTAAAATCATGTGCCCTCTGAGTCCATTCCTTGAGACTTCAGATCTGACTGGACTTCTCTCTGAGCCTGGACGCCCATGACTCAGTAGTTGCCAGGAGCGTATTTGCGCATCCTAAAATCATGTGCCCTCTGAGTCCATTCCTTGAGACTTCAGATCTGACTGGACTTCTCTCTGAGCCTGGACGCCCATGACTCAGTAGTTGCCAGGAGCGTATTTGCGCATCGTAAAATCATGTGCCCTCTGAGTCCATTCCTTGAGACTTCAGATCTGACTGGACTTCTCTCTGAGCCTGGACGCCCATGACTCAGTAGTTGCCAGGAGCGTATTTGCGCATGGTATAATCATGTGCCCTCTGAGTCCATTCCTTGAGACTTCAGATCTGACTGGACTTCTCTCTGAGCCTGGACGCCCATGACTCAGTAATTGCCAGGAGCGTATTTGCGCATCGTAAAATCATGTGCCCTCTGAGTCCATTCCTTGAGACTTCAGATCTGACTGGACTTCTCTCTGAGCCTGGACGCCCATGACTCAGTAGTTGAAAGGAGCGTATTTGCGCATCGTTAAATCATGTGCCCTCTGAGTCCATTCCTTGAGACTTCAGATCTCACTGGACTTCTCTCTGAGCCTGGACGCCCATGACTCAGTAATTGCCAGGAGCGTATTTGTGCATCGTAAAATCATGTGCCCTCTGAGTCCATTCCTTGAGACTTCAGATCTGACTGGACTTCTCTCTGAGCCTGGACGCCCATGACTCAGTACTTGCCAGGAGCGTATTTGCGCATCGTAAAATCACGTGCCCTCTGAGTCCATTCCTTGAGACTGCAGATCTGACTGGACTTCTCTGTGAATCTGGACGCCCATGACTCAGTAGTTGCCAGGAGCGTATTTGCGCATCGTAAAATCATGTGCCCTCTGAGTCCATTCCTTGAGACTTCAGATCTCACTGGACTTCTCTCTGAGTCTGGACGCCCATGACTCAGTTGTTGCCAGGAGCGTATTTGCGCATCGTAAAATCATGTGGCCTCTGAGTCCATTCCTTGAGACTTCAGATCTGACTGGACTTCTCTCTGAGCCTGGACGCCCATGACTCAGTAGTTGCCAGGAGCGTATTTGCGCATCGTAAAATCATGTGCCCTCTGAGTCCATTCCTTGAGACTTCAGATATAACTGGACTTCTCTCTGAGCTTGGACGCCCATGACTCAGTAGTTGCCAGGAGCGTATCTGCGAATTGTAAAATTATCTGCCCTCTGAGTCCATTCCTTGAGACTTCAGATCTGACTGGACTTCTCTCTGAGCCTGGACGCCCATGACTCAGTAATTGCCAGGAGCGTATTTGTGCATCGTAAAATCATGTGCCCTCTGAGTCCATTCCTTGAGACTTCAGATCTGACTGGACTTCTCTCTGAGCCTGGACGCCCATGACTCAGTACTTGCCAGGAGCGTATTTGCGCATCGTAAAATCACATGTCCTCTGAGTCCATTCCTTGAGACTGCAGATCTGACTGGACTTCTCTGTGAATCTGGACACCCATGACTCAGTAGTTGCCAGGAGCGTATTTGCGCATCGTAAAATCATGTGCCCTCTGAGTCCATTCCTTGAGACTTCAGATCTCACTGGACTTCTCTCTGAGTCTGGACGCCCATGACTCAGTTGTTGCCAGGAGCGTATTTGCGTATCGTAAAATCATGTGCCCTCTGAGTCCATTCCTTGAGACTTCAGATCTGACTGGACTTCTCTCTGAGCCTGGACCCCCATGACTCAGTAGTTGCCAGGAGCGTATTTGCGCATCCTAAAATCATGTGCCCTCTCAGTCCATTCCTTGAGACTTCAGATCTGACTGGACTTCTCTCTGAGCCTGGACGCCCATGACTCAGTAGTTGCCAGGAGCGTATTTGCGCATCGTAAAATCATGTGCCCTCTGAGTCCATTCCTTGAGACTTCAGATCTGACTGGACTTCTCTCTGAGCCTGGACGCCCATGACTCAGTAGTTGCCAGGAGCGTATTTGCGCATCGTAAAATCATGTGCCCTCTGAGTCCATTCCTTGAGACTTCAGATATAACTGGACTTCTCTCTGAGCTTGGACGCCCATGACTCAGTAGTTGCCAGGAGCGTATCTGCGAATTGTAAAATTATCTGCCCTCTGAGTCCATTCCTTGAGACTTCAGATCTGACTGGACTTCTCTCTAAGCCTGGACGCCCATGACTCAGTAATTGCCAGGAGCGTATTTGTGCATCGTAAAATCATGTGCCCTCTGAGTCCATTCCTTGAGACTTCAGATCTGACTGGACTTCTCTCTGAGCCTGGACGCCCATGACTCAGTACTTGCCAGGAGCGTATTTGCGCATCGTAAAATCACGTGTCCTCTGAGTCCATTCCTTGAGACTGCAGATCTGACTGGACTTCTCTGTGAATCTGGACGCCCATGACTCAGTAGTTGCCAGGAGCGTATTTGCGCATCGTAAAATCATGTGCCCTCTGAGTCCATTCCTTGAGACTTCAGATCTCACTGGACTTCTCTCTGAGTCTGGACGCCCATGACTCAGTTGTTGCCAGGAGCGTATTTGCGCATCGTAAAATCATGTGCCCTCTGAGTCCATTCCTTGAGACTTCAGATCTGACTGGACTTCTCTCTGAGCCTGGACGCCCATGACTCAGTAGTTGCCAGGAGCATATTTGCGCATCGTAAAATCATGTGCCCTCTGAGTCCATTCCTTGAGACTTCAGATCTGACTGGACTTCTCTCTGAGCCTGGACGCCCATGACTCAGTAGTTGCCAGGAGCGTATTTGCGCATGGTATGATCATATGCCCTCTGAGTCCATTCCTTGAGACTTCAGATCTGACTGGACTTCTCTCTGAGCCTGGACGCCCATGACTCAGTAATTGCCAGGAGCGTATTTGCGCATCGTAAAATCATGTGCCCTCTGAGTCCATTCCTTGAGACTTCAGATCTGACTGGACTTCTCTCTGAGCCTGGACGCCCATGACTCAGTAGTTGAAAGGAGCGTATTTGCGCATCGTTAAATCATGTGCCCTCTGAGTCCATTCCTTGAGACTTCAGATCTCACTGGACTTCTCTCTGAGCCTGGACGCCCATGACTCAGTAGTTGCCAGGAGCGTATTTGCGCATGGTAAAATCATGTGCCCTCTGAGTCCATTCCTTGATACTTCAGATCTGACTGGACTTCTCTCTGAGCCTGGACGCCCATGACTCAGTAATTGCCAGGAGCGTATTTGTGCATCGTAAAATCATGTGCCCTCTGAGTCCATTCCTTGAGACTTCAGATCTGACTGGACTTCTCTCTGAGCCTGGACGCCCATGACTCAGTACTTGCCAGGAGCGTATTTGCGCATCGTAAAATCACGTGCCCTCTGAGTCCATTCCTTGAGACTGCAGATCTGACTGGACTTCTCTGTGAATCTGGACGCCCATGACTCAGTAGTTGCCAGGAGCGTATTTGCGCATCGTAAAATCATGTGCCCTCTGAGTCCATTCCTTGAGACTTCAGATCTCACTGGACTTCTCTCTGAGTCTGGACGCCCATGACTCAGTTGTTGCCAGGAGCGTATTTGCGCATCGTAAAATCATGTGGCCTCTGAGTCCATTCCTTGAGACTTCAGATCTGACTGGACTTCTCTCTGAGCCTGGACGCCCATGACTCAGTAGTTGCCAGGAGCGTATTTGCGCATCCTAAAATCATGTGCCCTCTCAGTCCATTCCTTGAGACTTCAGATCTGACTGGACTTCTCTCTGAGCCTGGACGCCCATGACTCAGTAGTTGCCAGGAGCGTATTTGCGCATCGTAAAATCATGTGCCCTCTGAGTCCATTCCTTGAGACTTCAGATCTGACTGGACTTCTCTCTGAGCCTGGACGCCCATGACTCAGTAGTTGCCAGGAGCGTATTTGCGCATCGTAAAATCATGTGCCCTCTGAGTCCATTCCTTGAGACTTCAGATATAACTGGACTTCTCTCTGAGCTTGGACGCCCATGACTCAGTAGTTGCCAGGAGCGTATCTGCGAATTGTAAAATTATCTGCCCTCTGAGTCCATTCCTTGAGACTTCAGATCTGACTGGACTTCTCTCTGAGCCTGGACGCCCATGACTCAGTAATTGCCAGGAGCGTATTTGTGCATCGTAAAATCATGTGCCCTCTGAGTCCATTCCTTGAGACTTCAGATCTGACTGGACTTCTCTCTGAGCCTGGACGCCCATGACTCAGTACTTGCCAGGAGCGTATTTGCGCATCGTAAAATCACGTGTCCTCTGAGTCCATTCCTTGAGACTGCAGATCTGACTGGACTTCTCTGTGAATCTGGACGCCCATGACTCAGTAGTTGCCAGGAGCGTATTTGCGCATCGTAAAATCATGTGCCCTCTGAGTCCATTCCTTGAGACTTCAGATCTCACTGGACTTCTCTCTGAGTCTGGACGCCCATGACTCAGTTGTTGCCAGGAGCGTATTTGCGCATCGTAAAATCATGTGCCCTCTGAGTCCATTCCTTCAGACTTCAGATCTGACTGGACTTCTCTCTGAGCCTGGACGCCCATGACTCAGTAGTTGCCAGGAGCGTATTTGCGCATCCTAAAATCATGTGCCCTCTGAGTCCATTCCTTGAGACTTCAGATCTGACTGGACTTCTCTCTGAGCCTGGACGCCCATGACTCAGTAGTTGCCAGGAGCGTATTTGCGCATCGTAAAATCACGTGCCCTCTGAGTCCATTCCTTGAGACTTCAGATCTGACTGGACTTCTCTGTGAATCTGGACGCCCATGACTCAGTAGTTGCCAGGAGCGTATTTGCGCATCGTAAAATCATGTGCCCTCTGAGTCCATTCCTTGAGACTTCAGATCTGACTGGACTTCTCTCTGAGCCTGGACGCCCATGACTCAGTAGTTGCCAGGAGCGTATTTGCGCATGGTATAATCATGTGCCCTCTGAGTCCATTCCTTGAGACTTCAGATCTGACTGGACTTCTCTCTGAGCCTGGACGCCCATGACTCAGTACTTGCCAGGAGCGTATTTGCGCATCGTAAAATCACGTGTCCTCTGAGTCCATTCCTTGAGACTGCAGATCTGACTGGACTTCTCTGTGAAACTGGACGCCCATGACTCAGTAGTTGCCAGGAGCGTATTTGCGCATCGTAAAATCATGTGCCCTCTGAGTCCATTCCTTGAGACTTCAGATCTCACTGGACTTCTCTCTGAGCCTGGACGCCCATGACTCAGTTGTTGCCAGGAGCGTATTTGCGCATCCTAAAATCATGTGCCCTCTGAGTCCATTCCTTGAGACTTCAGATCTGACTGGACTTCTCTCTGAGCCTGGACGCCCATGACTCAGTAGTTGCCAGGAGCGTATTTGCGCATCCTAAAATCATGTGCCCTCTGAGTCCATTCCTTGAGACTTCAGATCTGACTGGACTTCTCTCTGAGCCTGGACGCCCATGACTCAGTAGTTGCCAGGAGCGTATTTGCGCATCGTAAAATCATGTGCCCTCTGAGTCCATTCCTTGAGACTTCAGATCTGACTGGACTTCTCTCTGAGCCTGGACGCCCATGACTCAGTAGTTGCCAGGAGCGTATTTGCGCATGGTATAATCATGTGCCCTCTGAGTCCATTCCTTGAGACTTCAGATCTGACTGGACTTCTCTCTGAGCCTGGACGCCCATGACTCAGTAATTGCCAGGAGCGTATTTGCGCATCGTAAAATCATGTGCCCTCTGAGTCCATTCCTTGAGACTTCAGATCTGACTGGACTTCTCTCTGAGCCTGGACGCCCATGACTCAGTAGTTGAAAGGAGCGTATTTGCGCATCGTTAAATCAAGAGCCCTCTGAGTCCATTCCTTGAGACTTCAGATCTCACTGGACTTCTCTCTCAGCCTGGACGCCCATGACTCAGTAATTGCCAGGAGCGTATTTGTGCATCGTAAAATCATGTGCCCTCTGAGTCCATTCCTTGAGACTTCAGATCTGACTGGACTTCTCTCTGAGCCTGGACGCCCATGACTCAGTAGTTGCCAGGAGCGTATTTGCGCATCGTAAAATCATTTGCCCTCTGAGTCCATTCCTTGAGTCTTCAGATCTGACTGGACTTCTCTCTGAGCCTGGACGCCCATGACTCAGTAGTTGCCAGGAGCGTATTTGCGCATCGTAAAATCATGTGCCCTCTGAGTCCATTCCTTGAGACTTCAGATATAACTGGACTTCTCTCTGAGCTTGGACGCCCATGACTCAGTAGTTGCCAGGAGCGTATCTGCGAATTGTAAAATTATCTGCCCTCTGAGTCCATTCCTTGAGACTTCAGATCTGACTGGACTTCTCTCTGAGCCTGGACGCCCATGACTCAGTACTTGCCAGGAGCGTATTTGCGCATCGTAAAATCACGTGTCCTCTGAGTCCATTCCTTGAGACTGCAGATCTGACTGGACTTCTCTGTGAATCTGGACGCCCATGACTCAGTAGTTGCCAGGAGCGTATTTGCGCATCGTAAAATCATGTGCCCTCTGAGTCCATTCCTTGAGACTTCAGATCTCACTGGACTTCTCTCTGAGTCTGGACGCCCATGACTCAGTTGTTGCCAGGAGCGTATTTGCGCATCGTAAAATCATGTGCCCTCTGAGTCCATTCCTTGAGACTTCAGATCTGACTGGACTTCTCTCTGAGCCTGGACGCCCATGACTCAGTAGTTGCCAGGAGCGTATTTGCGCATCCTAAAATCATGTGCCCTCTGAGTCCATTCCTTGAGACTTCAGATCTGACTGGACTTCTCTCTGAGCCTGGACGCCCATGACTCAGTAGTTGCCAGGAGCGTATTTGCGCATCGTAAAATCATGTGCCCTCTGAGTCCATTCCTTGAGCCTTCAGATCTGACTGGACTTCTCTGTGAATCTGGACGCCCATGACTCAGTAGTTGCCAGGAGCGTATTTGCGCATCGTAAAATCATGTGCCCTCTGAGTCCATTCCTTGAGACTTCAGATCTGACTGGACTTCTCTCTGAGCCTGGACGCCCATGACTCAGTAGTTGCCAGGAGCGTATTTGCGCATGGTATAATCATGTGCCCTCTGAGTCCATTTTTTGAGACTTCAGATCTGACTGGACTTCTCTCTGAGCCTGGACGCCCATGACTCAGTACTTGCCAGGAGCGTATTTGCGCATCGTAAAATCACGTGTCCTCTGAGTCCATTCCTTGAGACTGCAGATCTGACTGGACTTCTCTGTGAATCTGGACGCCCATGACTCAGTAGTTGCCAGGAGCGTATTTGCGCATCGTAAAATCATGTGCCCTCTGAGTCCATTCCTTGAGACTTCAGATCTCACTGGACTTCTCTCTGAGTCTCGACGCCCATGACTCAGTTGTTGCCAGGAGCGTATTTGCGCATCCTAAAATCATGTGCCCTCTGAGTCCATTCCTTGAGACTTCAGATCTGACTGGACTTCTCTCTGAGCCTGGACGCCCATGACTCAGTAGTTGCCAGGAGCGTATTTGCGCATCCTAAAATCATGTGCCCTCTGAGTCCATTCCTTGAGACTTCAGATCTGACTGGACTTCTCTCTGAGCCTGGACGCCCATGACTCAGTAGTTGCCAGGAGCGTATTTGCGCATCGTAAAATCATGTGCCCTCTGAGTCCATTCCTTGAGACTTCAGATCTGACTGGACTTCTCTCTGAGCCTGGACGCCCATGACTCAGTAGTTGCCAGGAGCGTATTTGCGCATGGTATAATCATGTGCCCTCTGAGTCCATTCCTTGAGACTTCAGATCTGACTGGACTTCTCTCTGAGCCTGGACGCCCATGACTCAGTAATTGCCAGGAGCGTATTTGCGCATCGTAAAATCATGTGCCCTCTGAGTCCATTCCTTGAGACTTCAGATCTGACTGGACTTCTCTCTGAGCCTGGACGCCCATGACTCAGTAGTTGAAAGGAGCGTATTTGCGCATCGTTAAATCATGTGCCCTCTGAGTCCATTCCTTGAGACTTCAGATCTCACTGGACTTCTCTCTGAGCCTGGACGCCCATGACTCAGTAATTGCCAGGAGCGTATTTGTGCATCGTAAAATCATGTGCCCTCTGAGTCCATTCCTTGAGACTTCAGATCTGACTGGACTTCTCTCTGAGCCTGGACGCCCATGACTCAGTACTTGCCAGGAGCGTATTTGCGCATCGTAAAATCACGTGCCCTCTGAGTCCATTCCTTGAGACTGCAGATCTGACTGGACTTCTCTGTGAATCTGGACGCCCATGACTCAGTAGTTGCCAGGAGCGTATTTGCGCATCGTAAAATCATGTGCCCTCTGAGTCCATTCCTTGAGACTTCAGATCTCACTGGACTTCTCTCTGAGTCTGGACGCCCATGACTCAGTTGTTGCCAGGAGCGTATTTGCGCATCGTAAAATCATGTGGCCTCTGAGTCCATTCCTTGAGACTTCAGATCTGACTGGACTTCTCTCTGAGCCTGGACGCCCATGACTCAGTAGTTGCCAGGAGCGTATTTGCGCATCGTAAAATCATGTGCCCTCTGAGTCCATTCCTTGAGACTTCAGATATAACTGGACTTCTCTCTGAGCTTGGACGCCCATGACTCAGTAGTTGCCAGGAGCGTATCTGCGAATTGTAAAATTATCTGCCCTCTGAGTCCATTCCTTGAGACTTCAGATCTGACTGGACTTCTCTCTGAGCCTGGACGCCCATGACTCAGTAATTGCCAGGAGCGTATTTGTGCATCGTAAAATCATGTGCCCTCTGAGTCCATTCCTTGAGACTTCAGATCTGACTGGACTTCTCTCTGAGCCTGGACGCCCATGACTCAGTACTTGCCAGGAGCGTATTTGCGCATCGTAAAATCACATGTCCTCTGAGTCCATTCCTTGAGACTGCAGATCTGACTGGACTTCTCTGTGAATCTGGACGCCCATGACTCAGTAGTTGCCAGGAGCGTATTTGCGCATCGTAAAATCATGTGCCCTCTGAGTCCATTCCTTGAGACTTCAGATCTCACTGGACTTCTCTCTGAGTCTGGACGCCCATGACTCAGTTGTTGCCAGGAGCGTATTTGCGTATCGTAAAATCATGTGCCCTCTGAGTCCATTCCTTGAGACTTCAGATCTGACTGGACTTCTCTCTGAGCCTGGACGCCCATGACTCAGTAGTTGCCAGGAGCGTATTTGCGCATCCTAAAATCATGTGCCCTCTCAGTCCATTCCTTGAGACTTCAGATCTGACTGGACTTCTCTCTGAGCCTGGACGCCCATGACTCAGTAGTTGCCAGGAGCGTATTTGCGCATCGTAAAATCATGTGCCCTCTGAGTCCATTCCTTGAGACTTCAGATTTGACTGGACTTCTCTCTGAGCCTGGACGCCCATGACTCAGTAGTTGCCAGGAGCGTATTTGCGCATCGTAAAATCATGTGCCCTCTGAGTCCATTCCTTGAGACTTCAGATATAACTGGACTTCTCTCTGAGCTTGGACGCCCATGACTCAGTAGTTGCCAGGAGCGTATCTGCGAATTGTAAAATTATCTGCCCTCTGAGTCCATTCCTTGAGACTTCAGATCTGACTGGACTTCTCTCTGAGCCTGGACGCCCATGACTCAGTAATTGCCAGGAGCGTATTTGTGCATCGTAAAATCATGTGCCCTCTGAGTCCATTCCTTGAGACTTCAGATCTGACTGGACTTCTCTCTGAGCCTGGACGCCCATGACTCAGTACTTGCCAGGAGCGTATTTGCGCATCGTAAAATCACGTGTCCTCTGAGTCCATTCCTTGAGACTGCAGATCTGACTGGACTTCTCTGTGAATCTGGACGCCCATGACTCAGTAGTTGCCAGGAGCGTATTTGCGCATCGTAAAATCATGTGCCCTCTGAGTCCATTCCTTGAGACTTCAGATCTCACTGGACTTCTCTCTGAGTCTGGACGCCCATGACTCAGTTGTTGCCAGGAGCGTATTTGCGCATCGTAAAATCATGTGCCCTCTGAGTCCATTCCTTGAGACTTCAAATCTGACTGGACTTCTCTCTGAGCCTGGACGCCCATGACTCAGTAGTTGCCAGGAGCGTATTTGCGCATCCTAAAATCATGTGCCCTCTGAGTCCATTCCTTGAGACTTCAGATCTGACTGGACTTCTCTCTGAGCCTGGACGCCCATGACTCAGTAGTTGCCAGGAGCATATTTGCGCATCGTAAAATCATGTGCCCTCTGAGTCCATTCCTTGAGACTTCAGATCTGACTGGACTTCTCTCTGAGCCTGGACGCCCATGACTCAGTAGTTGCCAGGAGCGTATTTGCGCATGGTATGATCATATGCCCTCTGAGTCCATTCCTTGAGACTTCAGATCTGACTGGACTTCTCTCTGAGCCTGGACGCCCATGACTCAGTAATTGCCAGGAGCGTATTTGCGCATCGTAAAATCATGTGCCCTCTGAGTCCATTCCTTGAGACTTCAGATCTGACTGGACTTCTCTCTGAGCCTGGACGCCCATGACTCAGTAGTTGAAAGGAGCGTATTTGCGCATCGTTAAATCATGTGCCCTCTGAGTCCATTCCTTGAGACTTCAGATCTGACTGGACTTCTCTCTGAGCCTGGACGCCCATGACTCAGTAGTTGCCAGGAGCGTATTTGCGCATGGTAAAATCATGTGCCCTCTGAGTCCATTCCTTGATACTTCAGATCTGACTGGACTTCTCTCTGAGCCTGGACGCCCATGACTCAGTAATTGCCAGGAGCGTATTTGTGCATCGTAAAATCATGTGCCCTCTGAGTCCATTCCTTGAGACTTCAGATCTGACTGGACTTCTCTCTGAGCCTGGACGCCCATGACTCAGTACTTGCCAGGAGCGTATTTGCGCATCGTAAAATCACGTGCCCTCTGAGTCCATTCCTTGAGACTGCAGATCTGACTGGACTTCTCTGTGAATCTGGACGCCCATGACTCAGTAGTTGCCAGGAGCGTATTTGCGCATCGTAAAATCATGTGCCCTCTGAGTCCATTCCTTGAGACTTCAGATCTCACTGGACTTCTCTCTGAGTCTGGACGCCCATGACTCAGTTGTTGCCAGGAGCGTATTTGCGCATCGTAAAATCATGTGGCCTCTGAGTCCATTCCTTGAGACTTCAGATCTGACTGGACTTCTCTCTGAGCCTGGACGCCCATGACTCAGTAGTTGCCAGGAGCGTATTTGCGCATCCTAAAATCATGTGCCCTCTCAGTCCATTCCTTGAGACTTCAGATCTGACTGGACTTCTCTCTGAGCCTGGACGCCCATGACTCAGTAGTTGCCAGGAGCGTATTTGCGCATGGTATAATCATGTGCCCTCTGAGTCCATTCCTTGAGACTTCAGATCTGACTGGACTTCTCTCTGAGCCTGGACGCCCATGACTCAGTAATTGCCAGGAGCGTATTTGCGCATCGTAAAATCATGTGCCCTCTGAGTCCATTCCTTGAGACTTCAGATCTGACTGGACTTCTCTCTGAGCCTGGACGCCCATGACTCAGTAGTTGAAAGGAGCGTATTTGCGCATCGTTAAATCAAGAGCCCTCTGAGTCCATTCCTTGAGACTTCAGATCTCACTGGACTTCTCTCTCAGCCTGGACGCCCATGACTCAGTAATTGCCAGGAGCGTATTTGTGCATCGTAAAATCATGTGCCCTCTGAGTCCATTCCTTGAGACTTCAGATCTGACTGGACTTCTCTCTGAGCCTGGACGCCCATGACTCAGTAGTTGCCAGGAGCGTATTTGCGCATCGTAAAATCATTTGCCCTCTGAGTCCATTCCTTGAGTCTTCAGATCTGACTGGACTTCTCTCTGAGCCTGGACGCCCATGACTCAGTAGTTGCCAGGAGCGTATTTGCGCATCGTAAAATCATGTGCCCTCTGAGTCCATTCCTTGAGACTTCAGATATAACTGGACTTCTCTCTGAGCTTGGACGCCCATGACTCAGTAGTTGCCAGGAGCGTATCTGCGAATTGTAAAATTATCTGCCCTCTGAGTCCATTCCTTGAGACTTCAGATCTGACTGGACTTCTCTCTGAGCCTGGACGCCCATGACTCAGTACTTGCCAGGAGCGTATTTGCGCATCGTAAAATCACGTGTCCTCTGAGTCCATTCCTTGAGACTGCAGATCTGACTGGACTTCTCTGTGAATCTGGACGCCCATGACTCAGTAGTTGCCAGGAGCGTATTTGCGCATCGTAAAATCATGTGCCCTCTGAGTCCATTCCTTGAGACTTCAGATCTCACTGGACTTCTCTCTGAGTCTGGACGCCCATGACTCAGTTGTTGCCAGGAGCGTATTTGCGCATCGTAAAATCATGTGCCCTCTGAGTCCATTCCTTGAGACTTCAGATCTGACTGGACTTCTCTCTGAGCCTGGACGCCCATGACTCAGTAGTTGCCAGGAGCGTATTTGCGCATCCTAAAATCATGTGCCCTCTGAGTCCATTCCTTGAGACTTCAGATCTGACTGGACTTCTCTCTGAGCCTGGACGCCCATGACTCAGTAGTTGCCAGGAGCGTATTTGCGCATCGTAAAATCATGTGCCCTCTGAGTCCATTCCTTGAGCCTTCAGATCTGACTGGACTTCTCTGTGAATCTGGACGCCCATGACTCAGTAGTTGCCAGGAGCGTATTTGCGCATCGTAAAATCATGTGCCCTCTGAGTCCATTCCTTGAGACTTCAGATCTGACTGGACTTCTCTCTGAGCCTGGACGCCCATGACTCAGTAGTTGCCAGGAGCGTATTTGCGCATGGTATAATCATGTGCCCTCTGAGTCCATTTTTTGAGACTTCAGATCTGACTGGACTTCTCTCTGAGCCTGGACGCCCATGACTCAGTACTTGCCAGGAGCGTATTTGCGCATCGTAAAATCACGTGTCCTCTGAGTCCATTCCTTGAGACTGCAGATCTGACTGGACTTCTCTGTGAATCTGGACGCCCATGACTCAGTAGTTGCCAGGAGCGTATTTGCGCATCGTAAAATCATGTGCCCTCTGAGTCCATTCCTTGAGACTTCAGATCTCACTGGACTTCTCTCTGAGTCTCGACGCCCATGACTCAGTTGTTGCCAGGAGCGTATTTGCGCATCCTAAAATCATGTGCCCTCTGAGTCCATTCCTTGAGACTTCAGATCTGACTGGACTTCTCTCTGAGCCTGGACGCCCATGACTCAGTAGTTGCCAGGAGCGTATTTGCGCATCCTAAAATCATGTGCCCTCTGAGTCCATTCCTTGAGACTTCAGATCTGACTGGACTTCTCTCTGAGCCTGGACGCCCATGACTCAGTAGTTGCCAGGAGCGTATTTGCGCATCGTAAAATCATGTGCCCTCTGAGTCCATTCCTTGAGACTTCAGATCTGACTGGACTTCTCTCTGAGCCTGGACGCCCATGACTCAGTAGTTGCCAGGAGCGTATTTGCGCATGGTATAATCATGTGCCCTCTGAGTCCATTCCTTGAGACTTCAGATCTGACTGGACTTCTCTCTGAGCCTGGACGCCCATGACTCAGTAATTGCCAGGAGCGTATTTGCGCATCGTAAAATCATGTGCCCTCTGAGTCCATTCCTTGAGACTTCAGATCTGACTGGACTTCTCTCTGAGCCTGGACGCCCATGACTCAGTAGTTGAAAGGAGCGTATTTGCGCATCGTTAAATCATGTGCCCTCTGAGTCCATTCCTTGAGACTTCAGATCTCACTGGACTTCTCTCTGAGCCTGGACGCCCATGACTCAGTAATTGCCAGGAGCGTATTTGTGCATCGTAAAATCATGTGCCCTCTGAGTCCATTCCTTGAGACTTCAGATCTGACTGGACTTCTCTCTGAGCCTGGACGCCCATGACTCAGTACTTGCCAGGAGCGTATTTGCGCATCGTAAAATCACGTGCCCTCTGAGTCCATTCCTTGAGACTGCAGATCTGACTGGACTTCTCTGTGAATCTGGACGCCCATGACTCAGTAGTTGCCAGGAGCGTATTTGCGCATCGTAAAATCATGTGCCCTCTGAGTCCATTCCTTGAGACTTCAGATCTCACTGGACTTCTCTCTGAGTCTGGACGCCCATGACTCAGTTGTTGCCAGGAGCGTATTTGCGCATCGTAAAATCATGTGGCCTCTGAGTCCATTCCTTGAGACTTCAGATCTGACTGGACTTCTCTCTGAGCCTGGACGCCCATGACTCAGTAGTTGCCAGGAGCGTATTTGCGCATCGTAAAATCATGTGCCCTCTGAGTCCATTCCTTGAGACTTCAGATATAACTGGACTTCTCTCTGAGCTTGGACGCCCATGACTCAGTAGTTGCCAGGAGCGTATCTGCGAATTGTAAAATTATCTGCCCTCTGAGTCCATTCCTTGAGACTTCAGATCTGACTGGACTTCTCTCTGAGCCTGGACGCCCATGACTCAGTAATTGCCAGGAGCGTATTTGTGCATCGTAAAATCATGTGCCCTCTGAGTCCATTCCTTGAGACTTCAGATCTGACTGGACTTCTCTCTGAGCCTGGACGCCCATGACTCAGTACTTGCCAGGAGCGTATTTGCGCATCGTAAAATCACATGTCCTCTGAGTCCATTCCTTGAGACTGCAGATCTGACTGGACTTCTCTGTGAATCTGGACGCCCATGACTCAGTAGTTGCCAGGAGCGTATTTGCGCATCGTAAAATCATGTGCCCTCTGAGTCCATTCCTTGAGACTTCAGATCTCACTGGACTTCTCTCTGAGTCTGGACGCCCATGACTCAGTTGTTGCCAGGAGCGTATTTGCGTATCGTAAAATCATGTGCCCTCTGAGTCCATTCCTTGAGACTTCAGATCTGACTGGACTTCTCTCTGAGCCTGGACGCCCATGACTCAGTAGTTGCCAGGAGCGTATTTGCGCATCCTAAAATCATGTGCCCTCTCAGTCCATTCCTTGAGACTTCAGATCTGACTGGACTTCTCTCTGAGCCTGGACGCCCATGACTCAGTAGTTGCCAGGAGCGTATTTGCGCATCGTAAAATCATGTGCCCTCTGAGTCCATTCCTTGAGACTTCAGATTTGACTGGACTTCTCTCTGAGCCTGGACGCCCATGACTCAGTAGTTGCCAGGAGCGTATTTGCGCATCGTAAAATCATGTGCCCTCTGAGTCCATTCCTTGAGACTTCAGATATAACTGGACTTCTCTCTGAGCTTGGACGCCCATGACTCAGTAGTTGCCAGGAGCGTATCTGCGAATTGTAAAATTATCTGCCCTCTGAGTCCATTCCTTGAGACTTCAGATCTGACTGGACTTCTCTCTGAGCCTGGACGCCCATGACTCAGTAATTGCCAGGAGCGTATTTGTGCATCGTAAAATCATGTGCCCTCTGAGTCCATTCCTTGAGACTTCAGATCTGACTGGACTTCTCTCTGAGCCTGGACGCCCATGACTCAGTACTTGCCAGGAGCGTATTTGCGCATCGTAAAATCACGTGTCCTCTGAGTCCATTCCTTGAGACTGCAGATCTGACTGGACTTCTCTGTGAATCTGGACGCCCATGACTCAGTAGTTGCCAGGAGCGTATTTGCGCATCGTAAAATCATGTGCCCTCTGAGTCCATTCCTTGAGACTTCAGATCTCACTGGACTTCTCTCTGAGTCTGGACGCCCATGACTCAGTTGTTGCCAGGAGCGTATTTGCGCATCGTAAAATCATGTGCCCTCTGAGTCCATTCCTTGAGACTTCAAATCTGACTGGACTTCTCTCTGAGCCTGGACGCCCATGACTCAGTAGTTGCCAGGAGCGTATTTGCGCATCCTAAAATCATGTGCCCTCTGAGTCCATTCCTTGAGACTTCAGATCTGACTGGACTTCTCTCTGAGCCTGGACGCCCATGACTCAGTAGTTGCCAGGAGCATATTTGCGCATCGTAAAATCATGTGCCCTCTGAGTCCATTCCTTGAGACTTCAGATCTGACTGGACTTCTCTCTGAGCCTGGACGCCCATGACTCAGTAGTTGCCAGGAGCGTATTTGCGCATGGTATGATCATATGCCCTCTGAGTCCATTCCTTGAGACTTCAGATCTGACTGGACTTCTCTCTGAGCCTGGACGCCCATGACTCAGTAATTGCCAGGAGCGTATTTGCGCATCGTAAAATCATGTGCCCTCTGAGTCCATTCCTTGAGACTTCAGATCTGACTGGACTTCTCTCTGAGCCTGGACGCCCATGACTCAGTAGTTGAAAGGAGCGTATTTGCGCATCGTTAAATCATGTGCCCTCTGAGTCCATTCCTTGAGACTTCAGATCTGACTGGACTTCTCTCTGAGCCTGGACGCCCATGACTCAGTAGTTGCCAGGAGCGTATTTGCGCATGGTAAAATCATGTGCCCTCTGAGTCCATTCCTTGATACTTCAGATCTGACTGGACTTCTCTCTGAGCCTGGACGCCCATGACTCAGTAATTGCCAGGAGCGTATTTGTGCATCGTAAAATCATGTGCCCTCTGAGTCCATTCCTTGAGACTTCAGATCTGACTGGACTTCTCTCTGAGCCTGGACGCCCATGACTCAGTACTTGCCAGGAGCGTATTTGCGCATCGTAAAATCACGTGCCCTCTGAGTCCATTCCTTGAGACTGCAGATCTGACTGGACTTCTCTGTGAATCTGGACGCCCATGACTCAGTAGTTGCCAGGAGCGTATTTGCGCATCGTAAAATCATGTGCCCTCTGAGTCCATTCCTTGAGACTTCAGATCTCACTGGACTTCTCTCTGAGTCTGGACGCCCATGACTCAGTTGTTGCCAGGAGCGTATTTGCGCATCGTAAAATCATGTGGCCTCTGAGTCCATTCCTTGAGACTTCAGATCTGACTGGACTTCTCTCTGAGCCTGGACGCCCATGACTCAGTAGTTGCCAGGAGCGTATTTGCGCATCCTAAAATCATGTGCCCTCTCAGTCCATTCCTTGAGACTTCAGATCTGACTGGACTTCTCTCTGAGCCTGGACGCCCATGACTCAGTAGTTGCCAGGAGCGTATTTGCGCATCGTAAAATCATGTGCCCTCTGAGTCCATTCCTTGAGACTTCAGATCTGACTGGACTTCTCTCTGAGCCTGGAGGCCCATGACTCAGTAGTTGCCAGGAGCGTATTTGCGCATCGTAAAATCATGTGCCCTCTGAGTCCATTCCTTGAGACTTCAGATATAACTGGACTTCTCTCTGAGCTTGGACGCCCATGACTCAGTAGTTGCCAGGAGCGTATCTGCGAATTGTAAAATTATCTGCCCTCTGAGTCCATTCCTTGAGACTTCAGATCTGACTGGACTTCTCTCTGAGCCTGGACGCCCATGACTCAGTAATTGCCAGGAGCGTATTTGTGCATCGTAAAATCATGTGCCCTCTGAGTCCATTCCTTGAGACTTCAGATCTGACTGGACTTCTCTCTGAGCCTGGACGCCCATGACTCAGTACTTGCCAGGAGCGTATTTGCGCATCGTAAAATCACGTGTCCTCTGAGTCCATTCCTTGAGACTGCAGATCTGACTGGACTTCTCTGTGAATCTGGACGCCCATGACTCAGTAGTTGCCAGGAGCGTATTTGCGCATCGTAAAATCATGTGCCCTCTGAGTCCATTCCTTGAGACTTCAGATCTCACTGGACTTCTCTCTGAGTCTGGACGCCCATGACTCAGTTGTTGCCAGGAGCGTATTTGCGCATCGTAAAATCATGTGCCCTCTGAGTCCATTCCTTCAGACTTCAGATCTGACTGGACTTCTCTCTGAGCCTGGACGCCCATGACTCAGTAGTTGCCAGGAGCGTATTTGCGCATCCTAAAATCATGTGCCCTCTGAGTCCATTCCTTGAGACTTCAGATCTGACTGGACTTCTCTCTGAGCCTGGACGCCCATGACTCAGTAGTTGCCAGGAGCGTATTTGCGCATCGTAAAATCACGTGCCCTCTGAGTCCATTCCTTGAGACTTCAGATCTGACTGGACTTCTCTGTGAATCTGGACGCCCATGACTCAGTAGTTGCCAGGAGCGTATTTGCGCATCGTAAAATCATGTGCCCTCTGAGTCCATTCCTTGAGACTTCAGATCTGACTGGACTTCTCTCTGAGCCTGGACGCCCATGACTCAGTAGTTGCCAGGAGCGTATTTGCGCATGGTATAATCATGTGCCCTCTGAGTCCATTCCTTGAGACTTCAGATCTGACTGGACTTCTCTCTGAGCCTGGACGCCCATGACTCAGTACTTGCCAGGAGCGTATTTGCGCATCGTAAAATCACGTGTCCTCTGAGTCCATTCCTTGAGACTGCAGATCTGACTGGACTTCTCTGTGAAACTGGACGCCCATGACTCAGTAGTTGCCAGGAGCGTATTTGCGCATCGTAAAATCATGTGCCCTCTGAGTCCATTCCTTGAGACTTCAGATCTCACTGGACTTCTCTCTGAGCCTGGACGCCCATGACTCAGTTGTTGCCAGGAGCGTATTTGCGCATCCTAAAATCATGTGCCCTCTGAGTCCATTCCTTGAGACTTCAGATCTGACTGGACTTCTCTCTGAGCCTGGACGCCCATGACTCAGTAGTTGCCAGGAGCGTATTTGCGCATCCTAAAATCATGTGCCCTCTGAGTCCATTCCTTGAGACTTCAGATCTGACTGGACTTCTCTCTGAGCCTGGACGCCCATGACTCAGTAGTTGCCAGGAGCGTATTTGCGCATCGTAAAATCATGTGCCCTCTGAGTCCATTCCTTGAGACTTCAGATCTGACTGGACTTCTCTCTGAGCCTGGACGCCCATGACTCAGTAGTTGCCAGGAGCGTATTTGCGCATGGTATAATCATGTGCCCTCTGAGTCCATTCCTTGAGACTTCAGATCTGACTGGACTTCTCTCTGAGCCTGGACGCCCATGACTCAGTAATTGCCAGGAGCGTATTTGCGCATCGTAAAATCATGTGCCCTCTGAGTCCATTCCTTGAGACTTCAGATCTGACTGGACTTCTCTCTGAGCCTGGACGCCCATGACTCAGTAGTTGAAAGGAGCGTATTTGCGCATCGTTAAATCAAGAGCCCTCTGAGTCCATTCCTTGAGACTTCAGATCTCACTGGACTTCTCTCTCAGCCTGGACGCCCATGACTCAGTAATTGCCAGGAGCGTATTTGTGCATCGTAAAATCATGTGCCCTCTGAGTCCATTCCTTGAGACTTCAGATCTGACTGGACTTCTCTCTGAGCCTGGACGCCCATGACTCAGTACTTGCCAGGAGCGTATTTGCGCATCGTAAAATCACGTGCCCTCTGAGTCCATTCCTTGAGACTGCAGATCTGACTGGACTTCTCTGTGAATCTGGACGCCCATGACTCAGTAGTTGCCAGGAGCGTATTTGCGCATCGTAAAATCATGTGCCCTCTGAGTCCATTCCTTGAGACTTCAGATCTCACTGGACTTCTCTCTGAGTCTGGACGCCCATGACTCAGTAGTTGCCAGGAGCGTATTTGCGCATCCTAAAATCATGTGCCCTCTGAGTCCATTCCTTGAGACTTCAGATCTGACTGGACTTCTCTCTGAGCCTGGACGCCCATGACTCAGTAGTTGCCAGGAGCATATTTGCGCATCGTAAAATCATGTGCCCTCTGAGTCCATTCCTTGAGACTTCAGATCTGACTGGACTTCTCTCTGAGCCTGGACGCCCATGACTCAGTAGTTGCCAGGAGCGTATTTGCGCATGGTATAATCATATGCCCTCTGAGTCCATTCCTTGAGACTTCAGATCTGACTGGACTTCTCTCTGAGCCTGGACGCCCATGACTCAGTAGTTGCCAGGAGCGTATTTGCGCATGGTATAATCATGTGCCCTCTGAGTCCATTCCTTGAGACTTCAGATCTGACTGGACTTCTCTCTGAGCCTGGACGCCCATGACTCAGTAATTGCCAGGAGCGTATTTGCGCATCGTAAAATCATGTGCCCTCTGAGTCCATTCCTTGAGACTTCAGATCTGACTGGACTTCTCTCTGAGCCTGGACGCCCATGACTCAGTAGTTGAAAGGAGCGTATTTGCGCATCGTTAAATCAAGAGCCCTCTGAGTCCATTCCTTGAGACTTCAGATCTCACTGGACTTCTCTCTCAGCCTGGACGCCCATGACTCAGTAATTGCCAGGAGCGTATTTGTGCATCGTAAAATCATGTGCCCTCTGAGTCCATTCCTTGAGACTTCAGATCTGACTGGACTTCTCTCTGAGCCTGGACGCCCATGACTCAGTACTTGCCAGGAGCGTATTTGCGCATCGTAAAATCACGTGCCCTCTGAGTCCATTCCTTGAGACTGCAGATCTGACTGGACTTCTCTGTGAATCTGGACGCCCATGACTCAGTAGTTGCCAGGAGCGTATTTGCGCATCGTAAAATCATGTGCCCTCTGAGTCCATTCCTTGAGACTTCAGATCTCACTGGACTTCTCTCTGAGTCTGGACGCCCATGACTCAGTTGTTGCCAGGAGCGTATTTGCGCATCGTAAAATCATGTGCCCTCTGAGTCCATTCCTTGAGACTTCAAATCTGACTGGACTTCTCTCTGAGCCTGGACGCCCATGACTCAGTAGTTGCCAGGAGCGTATTTGCGCATCCTAAAATCATGTGCCCTCTGAGTCCATTCCTTGAGACTTCAGATCTGACTGGACTTCTCTCTGAGCCTGGACGCCCATGACTCAGTAGTTGCCAGGAGCATATTTGCGCATCGTAAAATCATGTGCCCTCTGAGTCCATTCCTTGAGACTTCAGATCTGACTGGACTTCTCTCTGAGCCTGGACGCCCATGACTCAGTAGTTGCCAGGAGCGTATTTGCGCATGGTATAATCATATGCCCTCTGAGTCCATTCCTTGAGACTTCAGATCTGACTGGACTTCTCTCTGAGCCTGGACGCCCATGACTCAGTAGTTGCCAGGAGCGTATTTGCGCATCGTAAAATCATGTGCCCTCTGAGTCCATTCCTTGAGACTTCAGATCTGACTGGACTTCTCTCTGAGCCTGGACGCCCATGACTCAGTAGTTGAAAGGAGCGTATTTGCGCATCGTTAAATCATGTGCCCTCTGAGTCCATTCCTTGAGACTTCAGATCTCACTGGACTTCTCTCTGAGCCTGGACGCCCATGACTCAGTTGTTGCCAGGAGCGTATTTGTGCATGATAAAATCATGTGCCCTCTGAGTCCATTCCTTGATACTTCAGATCTGACTGGACTTCTCTCTGAGCCTGGACGCCCATGACTCAGTAATTGCCAGGAGCGTATTTGTGCATCGTAAAATCATGTGCCCTCTGAGTCCATTCCTTGAGACTTCAGATCTGACTGGACTTCTCTCTGAGCCTGGACGCCCATGACTCAGTACTTGCCAGGAGCGTATTTGCGCATCGTAAAATCACGTGCCCTCTGAGTCCATTCCTTGAGACTGCAGATCTCACTGGACTTCTCTGTGAATCTGGACGCCCATGACTCAGTAGTTGCCAGGAGCGTATTTGCGCATCGTAAAATCATGTGCCCTCTGAGTCCATTCCTTGAGACTTCAGATCTCACTGGACTTCTCTCTGAGTCTGGACGCCCATGACTCAGTTGTTGCCAGGAGCGTATTTGCGCATCGTAAAATCATGTGGCCTCTGAGTCCATTCCTTGAGACTTCAGATCTGACTGGACTTCTCTCTGAGCCTGGACGCCCATGACTCAGTAGTTGCCAGGAGCGTATTTGCGCATCCTAAAATCATGTGCCCTCTCAGTCCATTCCTTGAGACTTCAGATCTGACTGGACTTCTCTCTGAGCCTGGACGCCCATGACTCAGTAGTTGCCAGGAGCGTATTTGCACATCCTAAAATCATGTGCCCTCTGAGTCCATTCCTTGAGACTTCAGATCTGACTGGACTTCTCTCTGAGCCTGGACGCCCATGACTCAGTAGTTGCCAGGAGCGTATTTGCGCATCGTAAAATCATGTGCCCTCTGAGTCCATTCCTTGAGACTTCAGATATAACTGGACTTCTCTCTGAGCTTGGACGCCCATGACTCAGTAGTTGCCAGGAGCGTATCTGCGAATTGTAAAATTATCTGCCCTCTGAGTCCATTCCTTGAGACTTCAGATCTGACTGGACTTCTCTCTGAGCCTGGACGCCCATGACTCAGTAATTGCCAGGAGCGTATTTGTGCATCGTAAAATCATGTGCCCTCTGAGTCCATTCCTTGAGACTTCAGATCTAACTGGACTTCTCTCTGAGCCTGGACGCCCATGACTCAGTACTTGCCAGGAGCGTATTTGCGCATCGTAAAATCACGTGTCCTCTGAGTCCATTCCTTGAGACTGCAGATCTGACTGGACTTCTCTGTGAATCTGGACGCCCATGACTCAGTAGTTGCCAGGAGCGTATTTGCGCATCGTAAAATCATGTGCCCTCTGAGTCCATTCCTTGAGACTTCAGATCTCACTGGACTTCTCTCTGAGTCTGGACGCCCATGACTCAGTTGTTGCCAGGAGCGTATTTGCGCATCGTAAAATCATGTGCCCTCTGAGTCCATTCCTTCAGACTTCAGATCTGACTGGACTTCTCTCTGAGCCTGGACGCCCATGACTCAGTAGTTGCCAGGAGCGTATTTGCGCATCCTAAAATCATGTGCCCTCTGAGTCCATTCCTTGAGACTTCAGATCTGACTGGACTTCTCTCTGAGCCTGGACGCCCATGACTCAGTAGTTGCCAGGAGCGTATTTGCGCATCGTAAAATCACGTGCCCTCTGAGTCCATTCCTTGAGACTTCAGATCTGACTGGACTTCTCTGTGAATCTGGACGCCCATGACTCAGTAGTTGCCAGGAGCGTATTTGCGCATCGTAAAATCATGTGCCCTCTGAGTCCATTCCTTGAGACTTCAGATCTGACTGGACTTCTCTCTGAGCCTGGACGCCCATGACTCAGTAGTTGCCAGGAGCGTATTTGCGCATGGTATAATCATGTGCCCTCTGAGTCCATTCCTTGAGACTTCAGATCTGACTGGACTTCTCTCTGAGCCTGGACGCCCATGACTCAGTACTTGCCAGGAGCGTATTTGCGCATCGTAAAATCACGTGTCCTCTGAGTCCATTCCTTGAGACTGCAGATCTGACTGGACTTCTCTGTGAAACTGGACGCCCATGACTCAGTAGTTGCCAGGAGCGTATTTGCGCATCGTAAAATCATGTGCCCTCTGAGTCCATTCCTTGAGACTTCAGATCTCACTGGACTTCTCTCTGAGCCTGGACGCCCATAACTCAGTTGTTGCCAGGAGCGTATTTGCGCATCCTAAAATCATGTGCCCTCTGAGTCCATTCCTTGAGACTTCAGATCTGACTGGACTTCTCTCTGAGCCTGGACGCCCATGACTCAGTAATTGCCAGGAGCGTATTTGCGCATCCTAAAATCATGTGCCCTCTGAGTCCATTCCTTGAGACTTCAGATCTGACTGGACTTCTCTCTGAGCCTGGACGCCCATGACTCAGTAGTTGCCAGGAGCGTATTTGCGCATCGTAAAATCATGTGCCCTCTGAGTCCATTCCTTGAGACTTCAGATCTGACTGGACTTCTCTCTGAGCCTGGACGCCCATGACTCAGTAATTGCCAGGAGCGTATTTGCGCATCGTAAAATCATGTGCCCTCTGAGTCCATTCCTTGAGACTTCAGATCTGACTGGACTTCTCTCTGAGCCTGGACGCCCATGACTCAGTAGTTGAAAGGAGCGTATTTGCGCATCGTTAAATCAAGAGCCCTCTGAGTCCATTCCTTGAGACTTCAGATCTCACTGGACTTCTCTCTGAGCCTGGACGCCCATGACTCAGTAATTGCCAGGAGCGTATTTGTGCATCGTAAAATCATGTGCCCTCTGAGTCCATTCCTTGAGACTTCAGATCTGACTGGACTTCTCTCTGAGCCTGGACGCCCATGACTCAGTACTTGCCAGGAGCGTATTTGCGCATCGTAAAATCACGTGCCCTCTGAGTCCATTCCTTGAGACTGCAGATCTGACTGGACTTCTCTGTGAATCTGGACGCCCATGACTCAGTAGTTGCCAGGAGCGTATTTGCGCATCGTAAAATCATGTGCCCTCTGAGTCCATTCCTTGAGACTTCAGATCTCACTGGACTTCTCTCTGAGTCTGGACGCCCATGACTCAGTTGTTGCCAGGAGCGTATTTGCGCATCGTAAAATCATGTGGCCTCTGAGTCCATTCCTTGAGACTTCAGATCTGACTGGACTTCTCTCTGAGCCTGGACGCCCATGACTCAGTAGTTGCCAGGAGCGTATTTGCGCATCCTAAAATCATGTGCCCTCTCAGTCCATTCCTTGAGACTTCAGATCTGACTGGACTTCTCTCTGAGCCTGGACGCCCATGACTCAGTAGTTGCCAGGAGCGTATTTGCGCATCGTAAAATCATGTGCCCTCTGAGTCCATTCCTTGAGACTTCAGATCTGACTGGACTTCTCTCTGAGCCTGGACGCCCATGACTCAGTAGTTGCCAGGAGCGTATTTGCGCATCGTAAAATCATGTGCCCTCTGAGTCCATTCCTTGAGACTTCAGATATAACTGGACTTCTCTCTGAGCTTGGACGCCCATGACTCAGTAGTTGCCAGGAGCGTATCTGCGAATTGTAAAATTATCTGCCCTCTGAGTCCATTCCTTGAGACTTCAGATCTGACTGGACTTCTGCCTGAGCCTGGACGCCCATGACTCAGTAATTGCCAGGAGCGTATTTGTGCATCGTAAAATCATGTGCCCTCTGAGTCCATTCCTTGAGACTTCAGATCTGACTGGACTTCTCTCTGAGCCTGGACGCCCATGACTCAGTACTTGCCAGGAGCGTATTTGCGCATCGTAAAATCACGTGTCCTCTGAGTCCATTCCTTGAGACTGCAGATCTGACTGGACTTCTCTGTGAATCTGGACGCCCATGACTCAGTAGTTGCCAGGAGCGTATTTGCGCATCGTAAAATCATGTGCCCTCTGAGTCCATTCCTTGAGACTTCAGATCTCACTGGACTTCTCTCTGAGTCTGGACGCCCATGACTCAGTTGTTGCCAGGAGCGTATTTGCGCATCGTAAAATCATGTGCCCTCTGAGTCCATTCCTTGAGACTTCAGATCTGACTGGACTTCTCTCTGAGCCTGGACGCCCATGACTCAGTAGTTGCCAGGAGCGTATTTGCGCATCCTAAAATCATGTGCCCTCTGAGTCCATTCCTTGAGACTTCAGATCTGACTGGACTTCTCTCTGAGCCTGGACGCCCATGACTCAGTAGTTGCCAGGACCGTATTTGCGCATCGTAAAATCATGTTCCCTCTGAGTCCATTCCTTGAGACTTCAGATCTGACTGGACTTCTCTGTGAATCTGGACGCCCATGACTCAGTAGTTGCCAGGAGCGTATTTGCGCATCGTAAAATCATGTGCCCTCTGAGTCCATTCCTTGAGACTTCAGATCTGACTGGACTTCTCTCTGAGCCTGGACGCCCATGACTCAGTAGTTGCCAGGAGCGTATTTGCGCATGGTATAATCATGTGCCCTCTGAGTCCATTCCTTGAGACTTCAGATCTGACTGGACTTCTCTCTGAGCCTGGACGCCCATGACTCAGTAATTGCCAGGAGCGTATTTGCGCATCGTAAAATCATGTGCCCTCTGAGTCCATTCCTTGAGACTTCAGATCTGACTGGACTTCTCTCTGAGCCTGGACGCCCATGACTCAGTAGTTGAAAGGAGCGTATTTGCGCATCGTTAAATCATGTGCCCTCTGAGTCCATTCCTTGAGACTTCAGAGCTCACTCGACTTCTCTCTGAGCCTGGACGCCCATGACTCAGTTGTTGCCAGGAGCGTATTTGCGCATGGTAAAATCATGTGCCCTCTGAGTCCATTCCTTGATACTTCAGATCTGACTGGACTTCTCTCTGAGCCTGGACGCCCATGACTCAGTAGTTGCCAGGAGCATATTTGCGCATCGTAAAATCATGTGCCCTCTTAGTCCATTCCTTGAGACTTCAGATCTGACTGGACTTCTCTCTGAGCCTGGACGCCCATGACCCAGTAGTTGCCAGGAGCGTATTTGCGCATCGTAAAATCATGTGCCCTCTGAGTCCATTCCTTGAGACTTCAGATCTGACTGGACTTCTCTCTGAGCCTGGACGCCCATGACCCAGTAGTTGCCAGGAGCGTATTTGCGCATCGTAAAATCATGTGCCCTCTGAGTCCATTCCTTGAGACTTCAGATCTGACTGGACTTCTCTCTGAGCCTGGACGCCCATGACCCAGTAGTTGCCAGGAGCGTATTTGCGCATCGTAAAATCATGTGCCCTCTGAGTCCATTCCTTGAGACTTCAGATCTGACTGGACTTCTCTCTGAAGCTGGACGCCCATGACTCAGTAATTGCCAGGAGCGTATTTGTGCATCGTAAAATCATGTGCCCTCTGAGTCCATTCCTTGAGACTTCAGATCTGACTGGACTTCTCTCTGAGCCTGGACGCCCATGACTCAGTACTTGCCAGGAGCGTATTTGCGCATCGTAAAATCATGTGCCCTCTGAGTCCATTCCTTGAGACTTCAGATCTGACTGGAATTCTCTGTGAATTTGGACGCCCATGACTCAGTAGTTGCCAGGAGCGTATTTGCGCATCGTAAAATCATGTGCCCTCTGAGTACATTCCTTGAGACTTCAGATCTGACTGGACTTCTCTCTGAGCCTAGACGCCCATGACTCAGTAGTTGCCAGGAGCGTATTTGTGCATCGTAAAAGCATGTGCCCTCTGAGTCCATTCCTTGAGACTTCAGATCTGACTGGACTTCTCTCTGAGCCTGGACGCCCATGACTCAGTAATTGCCAGGAGCGTATTTGCGCATCGTAAAATCATGTGCCCTCTGAGTCCATTCCTTGAGACTTCAGATCTGACTGGACTTCTCTCTGAGCCTGGACGCCCATGACTCAGTACTTGCCAGGAGCGTATTTGCGCATCGTAAAATCACGTGTCCTCTGAGTCCATTCCTTGAGACTGCAGATCTGACTGGACTTCTCTGTGAATCTGGACGCCCATGACTCAGTAGTTGCCAGGAGCGTATTTGCGCATCGTAAAATCATGTGCCCTCTGAGTCCATTCCTTGAGACTTCAGATCTCACTGGACTTCTCTCTGAGTCTGGACGCCCATGACTCAGTTGTTGCCAGGAGCGTATTTGTGCATCGTAAAATCACGTGCCCTCTGAGTCCATTCCTTGAGACTTCAGATCTGACTGGACTTCTCTCTGAGCCTGGACGCCCATGACTCAGTAGTTGCCAGGAGCGTATTTGCGCATCCTAAAATCATGTGCCCTCTGAGTCCATTCCTTGAGACTTCAGATCTGACTGGACTTCTCTCTGAGCCTGGACGCCCATGACTCAGTAGTTGCCAGGAGCGTATTTGCGCATCGTAAAATCATGTGCCCTCTGAGTCCATTCCTTGAGACTTCAGATCTGACTGGACTTCTCTGTGAATCTGGACGCCCATGACTCAGTAGTTGCCAGGAGCGTATTTGCGCATCGTAAAATCATGTGCCCTCTGAGTCCATTCCTTGAGACTTCAGATCTGACTGGACTTCTCTCTGAGCCTGGACGCCCATGACTCAGTAGTTGCCAGGAGCGTATTTGCGCATGGTATAATCATGTGCCCTCTGAGTCCATTCCTTGAGACTTCAGATCTGACTGGACTTCTCTCTGAGCCTGGACGCCCATGACTCAGTAATTGCCAGGAGCGTATTTGCGCATCGTAAAATCATGTGCCCTCTGAGTCCATTCCTTGAGACTTCAGATCTGACTGGACTTCTCTCTGAGCCTGGACGCCCATGACTCAGTAGTTGAAAGGAGCGTATTTGCGCATCGTTAAATCATGTGCCCTCTGAGTCCATTCCTTGAGACTTCAGATCTCACTGGACTTCTCTCTGAGCCTGGACGCCCATGACTCAGTTGTTGCCAGGAGCGTATTTGCGCATGGTAAAATCATGTGCCCTCTGAGTCCATTCCTTGATACTTCAGATCTGACTGGACTTCTCTCTGAGCCTGGACGCCCATGACTCAGTAGTTGCCAGGAGCATATTTGCGCATCGTAAAATCATGTGCCCTCTTAGTCCATTCCTTGAGACTTCAGATCTGACTGGACTTCTCTCTGAGCCTGGACGCCCATGACCCAGTAGTTGCCAGGAGCGTATTTGCGCATCGTAAAATCATGTGCCCTCTGAGTCCATTCCTTGAGACTTCAGATCTGACTGGACTTCTCTCTGAGCCTGGACGCCCATGACCCAGTAGTAGCCAGGAGCGTATTTGCGCATCGTAAAATCATGTGCCCTCTGAGTCCATTCCTTGAGACTGCAGATCTGACTGGACTTCTCTGTGAATCTGGACGCCCATGACTCAGTAGTTGCCAGGAGCGTATTTGCGCATCGTAAAATCATGTGCCCTCTGAGTCCATTCCTTGAGACTTCAGATCTCACTGGACTTCTCTCTGAGTCTGGACGCCCATGACTCAGTTGTTGCCAGGAGCGTATTTGTGCATCGTAAAATCATGTGCCCTCTGAGTCCATTCCTTGAGACTTCAGATCTGACTGGACTTCTCTCTGAGCCTGGACGCCCATGACTCAGTAGTTGCCAGGAGCGTATTTGCGCATCCTAAAATCATGTGCCCTCTGAGTCCATTCCTTGAGACTTCAGATCTGACTGGACTTCTCTCTGAGCCTGGACGCCCATGACTCAGTAGTTGCCAGGAGCGTATTTGCGCATCGTAAAATCATGTGCCCTCTGAGTCCATTCCTTGAGACTTCAGATCTGACTGGACTTCTCTGTGAATCTGGACGCCCATGACTCAGTAGTTGCCAGGAGCGTATTTGCGCATCGTAAAATCATGTGCCCTCTGAGTCCATTCCTTGAGACTTCAGATCTGACTGGACTTCTCTCTGAGCCTGGACGCCCATGACTCAGTAGTTGCCAGGAGCGTATTTGCGCATGGTATAATCATGTGCCCTCTGAGTCCATTCCTTGAGACTTCAGATCTGACTGGACTTCTCTCTGAGCCTGGACGCCCATGACTCAGTAATTGCCAGGAGCGTATTTGCGCATCGTAAAATCATGTGCCCTCTGAGTCCATTCCTTGAGACTTCAGATCTGACTGGACTTCTCTCTGAGCCTGGACGCCCATGACTCAGTAGTTGAAAGGAGCGTATTTGCGCATCGTTAAATCATGTGCCCTCTGAGTCCATTCCTTGAGACTTCAGATCTCACTGGACTTCTCTCTGAGCCTGGACGCCCATGACTCAGTTGTTGCCAGGAGCGTATTTGCGCATGGTAAAATCATGTGCCCTCTGAGTCCATTCCTTGATACTTCAGATCTGACTGGACTTCTCTCTGAGCCTGGACGCCCATGACTCAGTAGTTGCCAGGAGCATATTTGCGCATCGTAAAATCATGTGCCCTCTTAGTCCATTCCTTGAGACTTCAGATCTGACTGGACTTCTCTCTGAGCCTGGACGCCCATGACCCAGTAGTTGCCAGGAGCGTATTTGCGCATCGTAAAATCATGTGCCCTCTGAGTCCATTCCTTGAGACTTCAGATCTGACTGGACTTCTCTCTGAGCCTGGACGCCCATGACCCAGTAGTTGCCAGGAGCGTATTTGCGCATCGTAAAATCATGTGCCCTCTGAGTCCATTCCTTGAGACTTCAGATCTGACTGGACTTCTCTCTGAGCCTGGACGCCCATGACTCAGTAGTTGCCAGGAGCGTATTTGCGCATCGTAAAATCATGTGCCCTCTGAGTCCATTCCTTGAGACTTCAGATATAACTGGACTTCTCTCTGAGCTTGGACGCCCATGACTCAGTAGTTGCCAGGAGCGTATCTGCGAATTGTAAAATTATCTGCCCTCTGAGTCCATTCCTTGAGACTTCAGATCTGACTGGACTTCTCTCTGAAGCTGGACGCCCATGACTCAGTAATTGCCAGGAGCGTATTTGTGCATCGTAAAATCATGTGCCCTCTGAGTCCATTCCTTGAGACTTCAGATCTGACTGGACTTCTCTCTGAGCCTTGACGCCCATGACTCAGTACTTGCCAGGAGCGTATTTGCGCATCGTAAAATCATGTGCCCTCTGAGTCCATTCCTTGAGACTTCAGATCTGACTGGACTTCTCTGTGAATCTGGACGCCCATGACTCAGTAGTTGCCAGGAGCGTATTTGCGCATCGTAAAATCATGTGCCCTCTGAGTACATTCCTTGAGACTTCAGATCTGACTGGACTTCTCTCTGAGCCTGGACGCCCATGACTCAGTAGTTGCCAGGAGCGTATTTGTGCATCGTAAAAGCATGTGCCCTCTGAGTCCATTCCTTGAGACTTCAGATCTGACTGGACTTCTCTCTGAGCCTGGACGCCCATGACTCAGTAATTGCCAGGAGCGTATTTGCGCATCGTAAAATCATGTGCCCTCTGAGTCCATTCCTTGAGACTTCAGATCTGACTGGACTTCTCTCTGAGCCTGGACGCCCATGACTCAGTAGTTGCCAGGAGCGTATTTGCGCATGGTATAATCATGTGCCCTCTGAGTCCATTCCTTGAGACTTCAGATCTGACTGGACTTCTCTCTGAGCCTGGACGCCCATGACTCAGTAATTGCCAGGAGCGTATTTGCGCATCGTAAAATCATGTGCCCTCTGAGTCCATTCCTTGAGACTTCAGATCTGACTGGACTTCTCTCTGAGCCTGGACGCCCATGACTCAGTAGTTGAAAGGAGCGTATTTGCGCATCGTTAAATCATGTGCCCTCTGAGTCCATTCCTTGAGACTTCAGATCTCACTGGACTTCTCTCTGAGCCTGGACGCCCATGACTCAGTTGTTGCCAGGAGCGTATTTGCGCATGGTAAAATCATGTGCCCTCTGAGTCCATTCCTTGATACTTCAGATCTGACTGGACTTCTCTCTGAGCCTGGACGCCCATGACTCAGTAGTTGCCAGGAGCGTATTTGCGCATCGTAAAATCATGTGCCCTCTTAGTCCATTCCTTGAGACTTCAGATCTGACTGGACTTCTCTCTGAGCCTGGACGCCCATGACCCAGTAGTTGCCAGGAGCGTATTTGCGCATCGTAAAATCATGTGCCCTCTGAGTCCATTCCTTGAGACTTCAGATCTGACTGGACTTCTCTCTGAGCCTGGACGCCCATGACCCAGTAGTTGCCAGGAGCGTATTTGCGCATCGTAAAATCATGTGCCCTCTGAGTCCATTCCTTGAGACTTCAGTTCTGACTGGACTTCTCTCTGAGCCTGGACGCCCATGACTCAGTAATTGCCAGGAGCGTATTTGCGCATCGTAAAATCATGTGCCCTCTGAGTCCATTCCTTGAGACTTCAGATCTGACTGGACTTCTCTCTGAGCCTGGACGCCCATGACTCAGTACTTGCCAGGAGCGTATTTGCGCATCGTAAAATCACGTGTCCTCTGAGTCCATTCCTTGAGACTGCAGATCTGACTGGACTTCTCTGTGAATCTGGACGCCCATGACTCAGTAGTTGCCAGGAGCGTATTTGCGCATCGTAAAATCATGTGCCCTCTGAGTCCATTCCTTGAGACTTCAGATCTCACTGGACTTCTCTCTGAGTCTGGACGCCCATGACTCAGTTGTTGCCAGGAGCGTATTTGTGCATCGTAAAATCACGTGCCCTCTGAGTCCATTCCTTGAGACTTCAGATCTGACTGGACTTCTCTCTGAGCCTGGACGCCCATGACTCAGTAGTTGCCAGGAGCGTATTTGCGCATCCTAAAATCATGTGCCCTCTGAGTCCATTCCTTGAGACTTCAGATCTGACTGGACTTCTCTCTGAGCCTGGACGCCCATGACTCAGTAGTTGCCAGGAGCGTATTTGCGCATCGTAAAATCATGTGCCCTCTGAGTCCATTCCTTGAGACTTCAGATCTGACTGGACTTCTCTGTGAATCTGGACGCCCATGACTCAGTAGTTGCCAGGAGCGTATTTGCGCATCGTAAAATCATGTGCCCTCTGAGTCCATTCCTTGAGACTTCAGATCTGACTGGACTTCTCTCTGAGCCTGGACGCCCATGACTCAGTAGTTGCCAGGAGCGTATTTGCGCATGGTATAATCATGTGCCCTCTGAGTCCATTCCTTGAGACTTCAGATCTGACTGGACTTCTCTCTGAGCCTGGACGCCCATGACTCAGTAATTGCCAGGAGCGTATTTGCGCATCGTAAAATCATGTGCCCTCTGAGTCCATTCCTTGAGACTTCAGATCTGACTGGACTTCTCTCTGAGCCTGGACGCCCATGACTCAGTAGTTGAAAGGAGCGTATTTGCGCATCGTTAAATCATGTGCCCTCTGAGTCCATTCCTTGAGACTTCAGATCTCACTGGACTTCTCTCTGAGCCTGGACGCCCATGACTCAGTTGTTGCCAGGAGCGTATTTGCGCATGGTAAAATCATGTGCCCTCTGAGTCCATTCCTTGATACTTCAGATCTGACTGGACTTCTCTCTGAGCCTGGACGCCCATGACTCAGTAGTTGCCAGGAGCATATTTGCGCATCGTAAAATCATGTGCCCTCTTAGTCCATTCCTTGAGACTTCAGATCTGACTGGACTTCTCTCTGAGCCTGGACGCCCATGACCCAGTAGTTGCCAGGAGCGTATTTGCGCATCGTAAAATCATGTGCCCTCTGAGTCCATTCCTTGAGACTTCAGATCTGACTGGACTTCTCTCTGAGCCTGGACGCCCATGACCCAGTAGTAGCCAGGAGCGTATTTGCGCATCGTAAAATCATGTGCCCTCTGAGTCCATTCCTTGAGACTGCAGATCTGACTGGACTTCTCTGTGAATCTGGACGCCCATGACTCAGTAGTTGCCAGGAGCGTATTTGCGCATCGTAAAATCATGTGCCCTCTGAGTCCATTCCTTGAGACTTCAGATCTCACTGGACTTCTCTCTGAGTCTGGACGCCCATGACTCAGTTGTTGCCAGGAGCGTATTTGTGCATCGTAAAATCATGTGCCCTCTGAGTCCATTCCTTGAGACTTCAGATCTGACTGGACTTCTCTCTGAGCCTGGACGCCCATGACTCAGTAGTTGCCAGGAGCGTATTTGCGCATCCTAAAATCATGTGCCCTCTGAGTCCATTCCTTGAGACTTCAGATCTGACTGGACTTCTCTCTGAGCCTGGACGCCCATGACTCAGTAGTTGCCAGGAGCGTATTTGCGCATCGTAAAATCATGTGCCCTCTGAGTCCATTCCTTGAGACTTCAGATCTGACTGGACTTCTCTGTGAATCTGGACGCCCATGACTCAGTAGTTGCCAGGAGCGTATTTGCGCATCGTAAAATCATGTGCCCTCTGAGTCCATTCCTTGAGACTTCAGATCTGACTGGACTTCTCTCTGAGCCTGGACGCCCATGACTCAGTAGTTGCCAGGAGCGTATTTGCGCATGGTATAATCATGTGCCCTCTGAGTCCATTCCTTGAGACTTCAGATCTGACTGGACTTCTCTCTGAGCCTGGACGCCCATGACTCAGTAATTGCCAGGAGCGTATTTGCGCATCGTAAAATCATGTGCCCTCTGAGTCCATTCCTTGAGACTTCAGATCTGACTGGACTTCTCTCTGAGCCTGGACGCCCATGACTCAGTAGTTGAAAGGAGCGTATTTGCGCATCGTTAAATCATGTGCCCTCTGAGTCCATTCCTTGAGACTTCAGATCTCACTGGACTTCTCTCTGAGCCTGGACGCCCATGACTCAGTTGTTGCCAGGAGCGTATTTGCGCATGGTAAAATCATGTGCCCTCTGAGTCCATTCCTTGATACTTCAGATCTGACTGGACTTCTCTCTGAGCCTGGACGCCCATGACTCAGTAGTTGCCAGGAGCATATTTGCGCATCGTAAAATCATGTGCCCTCTTAGTCCATTCCTTGAGACTTCAGATCTGACTGGACTTCTCTCTGAGCCTGGACGCCCATGACCCAGTAGTTGCCAGGAGCGTATTTGCGCATCGTAAAATCATGTGCCCTCTGAGTCCATTCCTTGAGACTTCAGATCTGACTGGACTTCTCTCTGAGCCTGGACGCCCATGACCCAGTAGTTGCCAGGAGCGTATTTGCGCATCGTAAAATCATGTGCCCTCTGAGTCCATTCCTTGAGACTTCAGATCTGACTGGACTTCTCTCTGAGCCTGGACGCCCATGACTCAGTAGTTGCCAGGAGCGTATTTGCGCATCGTAAAATCATGTGCCCTCTGAGTCCATTCCTTGAGACTTCAGATATAACTGGACTTCTCTCTGAGCTTGGACGCCCATGACTCAGTAGTTGCCAGGAGCGTATCTGCGAATTGTAAAATTATCTGCCCTCTGAGTCCATTCCTTGAGACTTCAGATCTGACTGGACTTCTCTCTGAAGCTGGACGCCCATGACTCAGTAATTGCCAGGAGCGTATTTGTGCATCGTAAAATCATGTGCCCTCTGAGTCCATTCCTTGAGACTTCAGATCTGACTGGACTTCTCTCTGAGCCTTGACGCCCATGACTCAGTACTTGCCAGGAGCGTATTTGCGCATCGTAAAATCATGTGCCCTCTGAGTCCATTCCTTGAGACTTCAGATCTGACTGGACTTCTCTGTGAATCTGGACGCCCATGACTCAGTAGTTGCCAGGAGCGTATTTGCGCATCGTAAAATCATGTGCCCTCTGAGTACATTCCTTGAGACTTCAGATCTGACTGGACTTCTCTCTGAGCCTGGACGCCCATGACTCAGTAGTTGCCAGGAGCGTATTTGTGCATCGTAAAAGCATGTGCCCTCTGAGTCCATTCCTTGAGACTTCAGATCTGACTGGACTTCTCTCTGAGCCTGGACGCCCATGACTCAGTAATTGCCAGGAGCGTATTTGCGCATCGTAAAATCATGTGCCCTCTGAGTCCATTCCTTGAGACTTCAGATCTGACTGGACTTCTCTCTGAGCCTGGACGCCCATGACTCAGTAGTTGCCAGGAGCGTATTTGCGCATGGTATAATCATGTGCCCTCTGAGTCCATTCCTTGAGACTTCAGATCTGACTGGACTTCTCTCTGAGCCTGGACGCCCATGACTCAGTAATTGCCAGGAGCGTATTTGCGCATCGTAAAATCATGTGCCCTCTGAGTCCATTCCTTGAGACTTCAGATCTGACTGGACTTCTCTCTGAGCCTGGACGCCCATGACTCAGTAGTTGAAAGGAGCGTATTTGCGCATCGTTAAATCATGTGCCCTCTGAGTCCATTCCTTGAGACTTCAGATCTCACTGGACTTCTCTCTGAGCCTGGACGCCCATGACTCAGTTGTTGCCAGGAGCGTATTTGCGCATGGTAAAATCATGTGCCCTCTGAGTCCATTCCTTGATACTTCAGATCTGACTGGACTTCTCTCTGAGCCTGGACGCCCATGACTCAGTAGTTGCCAGGAGCGTATTTGCGCATCGTAAAATCATGTGCCCTCTTAGTCCATTCCTTGAGACTTCAGATCTGACTGGACTTCTCTCTGAGCCTGGACGCCCATGACCCAGTAGTTGCCAGGAGCGTATTTGCGCATCGTAAAATCATGTGCCCTCTGAGTCCATTCCTTGAGACTTCAGATCTGACTGGACTTCTCTCTGAGCCTGGACGCCCATGACCCAGTAGTTGCCAGGAGCGTATTTGCGCATCGTAAAATCATGTGCCCTCTGAGTCCATTCCTTGAGACTTCAGATCTGACTGGACTTCTCTCTGAGCCTGGACGCCCATGACTCAGTAGTTGCCAGGAGCGTATTTGCGCATCGTAAAATCATGTGCCCTCTGAGTCCATTCCTTGAGACTTCAGATATAACTGGACTTCTCTCTGAGCTTGGACGCCCATGACTCAGTAGTTGCCAGGAGCGTATCTGCGAATTGTAAAATTATCTGCCCTCTGAGTCCATTCCTTGAGACTTCAGATCTGACTGGACTTCTCTCTGAAGCTGGACGCCCATGACTCAGTAATTGCCAGGAGCGTATTTGTGCATCGTAAAATCATGTGCCCTCTGAGTCCATTCCTTGAGACTTCAGATCTGACTGGACTTCTCTCTGAGCCTTGACGCCCATGACTCAGTACTTGCCAGGAGCGTATTTGCGCATCGTAAAATCATGTGCCCTCTGAGTCCATTCCTTGAGACTTCAGATCTGACTGGACTTCTCTGTGAATCTGGACGCCCATGACTCAGTAGTTGCCAGGAGCGTATTTGCGCATCGTAAAATCATGTGCCCTCTGAGTACATTCCTTGAGACTTCAGATCTGACTGGACTTCTCTCTGAGCCTGGACGCCCATGACTCAGTAGTTGCCAGGAGCGTATTTGTGCATCGTAAAAGCATGTGCCCTCTGAGTCCATTCCTTGAGACTTCAGATCTGACTGGACTTCTCTCTGAGCCTGGACGCCCATGACTCAGTAATTGCCAGGAGCGTATTTGCGCATCGTAAAATCATGTGCCCTCTGAGTCCATTCCTTGAGACTTCAGATCTGACTGGACTTCTCTCTGAGCCTGGACGCCCATGACTCAGTAGTTGCCAGGAGCGTATTTGCGCATCGTTAAATCATGTGCCCTCTGAGTCCATTCCTTGAGACTTCAGATCACACTGGACTTCTCTCTGAGCCTGGACGCCCATGACTCAGTTGTTGCCAGGAGCGTATTTGCGCATCGTAAAATCATGTGCCCTCTGAGTCCATTCCTTGAGACTTCAGATCTGACTGGACTTCTCTCTGAGCCTGGACGCCCATGACTCAGTACTTGCCAGGAGCGTATTTGCGCATCGTAAAATCACGTGTCCTCTGAGTCCATTCCTTGAGACTGCAGATCTGACTGGACTTCTCTGTGAATCTGGACGCCCATGACTCAGTAGTTGCCAGGAGCGTATTTGCGCATCGTAAAATCATGTGCCCTCTGAGTCCATTCCTTGAGACTTCAGATCTCACTGGACTTCTCTCTGAGTCTGGACGCCCATGACTCAGTTGTTGCCAGGAGCGTATTTGCGCATCGTAAAATCATGTGCCCTCTGAGTCCATTCCTTGAGACTTCAGATCTGACTGGACTTCTCTCTGAGCCTGGACGCCCATGACTCAGTAGTTGCCAGGAGCGTATTTGCGCATCCTAAAATCATGTGCCCTCTGAGTCCATTCCTTGAGACTTCAGATCTGACTGGACTTCTCTCTGAGCCTGGACGCCCATGACTCAGTAGTTGCCAGGAGCGTATTTGCGCATCGTAAAATCATGTGCCCTCTGAGTCCATTCCTTGAGACTTCAGATCTGACTGGACTTCTCTCTGAGTCTGGACGCCCATGACTCAGTTGTTGCCAGGAGCGTATTTGCGCATCGTAAAATCATGTGCCCTCTGAGTCCATTCCTTGAGACTTCAGATCTGACTGGACTTCTCTCTGAGCCTGGACGCCCATGACTCAGTAGTTGCCAGGAGCGTATTTGCGCATCCTAAAATCATGTGCCCTCTGAGTCCATTCCTTGAGACTTCAGATCTGACTGGACTTCTCTCTGAGCCTGGACGCCCATGACTCAGTAGTTGCCAGGAGCGTATTTGCGCATCGTAAAATCATGTGCCCTCTGAGTCCATTCCTTGAGACTTCAGATCTGACTGGACTTCTCTGTGAATCTGGACGCCCATGACTCAGTAGTTGCCAGGAGCGTATTTGCGCATGGTATAATCATGTGCCCTCTGAGTCCATTCCTTGAGACTTCAGATCTGACTGGACTTCTCTCTGAGCCTGGACGCCCATGACTCAGTAATTGCCAGGAGCGTATTTGCGCATCGTAAAATCATGTGCCCTCTGAGTCCATTCCTTGAGACTTCAGATCTGACTGGACTTCTCTCTGAGCCTGGACGCCCATGACTCAGTAGTTGCCAGGAGCGTATTTGCGCATCGTTAAATCATGTGCCCTCTGAGTCCATTCCTTGAGACTTCAGATCTGACTGGACTTCTCTCTGAGCCTGGACGCCCATGACTCAGTAGTTGCCAGGAGCGTATTTGCGCATGGTATAATCATGTGCCCTCTGAGTCCATTCCTTGAGACTTCAGATCTGACTGGACTTCTCTCTGAGCCTGGACGCCCATGACTCAGTAATTGCCAGGAGCGTATTTGCGCATCGTAAAATCATGTGCCCTCTGAGTCCATTCCTTGAGACTTCAGATCTGACTGGACTTCTCTCTGAGCCTGGACGCCCATGACTCAGTAGTTGCCAGGGGCGTATTTGCGCATCGTTAAATCATGTGCCCTCTGAGTCCATTCCTTGAGACTTCAGATCTGACTGGACTTCTCTCTGAGCCTGGACGCCCATGACTCAGTTGTTGCCAGGAGCGTATTTGCGCATGGTAAAATCATGTGCCCTCTGAGTCCATTCCTTGATACTTCAGATCTGACTGGACTTCTCTCTGAGCCTGGACGCCCATGACTCAGTAGTTGCCAGGAGCGTATTTGCGCATCGTAAAATCATGTGCCCTCTTAGTCCATTCCTTGAGACTTCAGATCTGACTGGACTTCTCTCTGAGCCTGGACGCCCATGACCCAGTAGTTGCCAGGAGCGTATTTGCGCATCGTAAAATCATGTGCCCTCTGAGTCCATTCCTTGAGACTTCAGATCTGACTGGACTTCTCTCTGAGCCTGGACGCCCATGACCCAGTAGTTGCCAGGAGCGTATTTGCGCATCGTAAAATCATGTGCCCTCTGAGTCCATTCCTTGAGACTTCAGATCTGACTGGACTTCTCTCTGAGCCTGGACGCCCATGACTCAGTAGTTGCCAGGAGCGTATTTGCGCATCGTAAAATCATGTGCCCTCTGAGTCCATTCCTTGAGACTTCAGATATAACTGGACTTCTCTCTGAGCTTGGACGCCCATGACTCAGTAGTTGCCAGGAGCGTATCTGCGAATTGTAAAATTATCTGCCCTCTGAGTCCATTCCTTGAGACTTCAGATCTGACTGGACTTCTCTCTGAAGCTGGACGCCCATGACTCAGTAATTGCCAGGAGCGTATTTGTGCATCGTAAAATCATGTGCCCTCTGAGTCCATTCCTTGAGACTTCAGATCTGACTGGACTTCTCTCTGAGCCTGGACGCCCATGACTCAGTACTTGCCAGGAGCGTATTTGCGCATCGTAAAATCATGTGCCCTCTGAGTCCATTCCGTGAGACGTCAGATCTGACTGGACTTCTCTGTGAATCTGGACGCCCACGACTCAGTAGTTGCCAGGAGCGTATTTGCGCATCGTAAAATCATGTGCCCTCTGAGTCCATTCCTTGAGACTTCAGATCTGACTGGACTTCTCTCTGAGCCTGGACGCCCATGACTCAGTAATTGCCAGGAGCGTATTTGCGCATCGTAAAATCATGTGCCCTCTGAGTCCATTCCTTGAGACTTCAGATCTGACTGGACTTCTCTCTGAGCCTGGACGCCCATGACTCAGTAGTTGCCAGGAGCGTATTTGCGCATCGTTAAATCATGTGCCCTCTGAGTCCATTCCTTGAGACTTCAGATCTCACTGGACTTCTCTCTGAGCCTGGACGCCCATGACTCAGTTGTTGCCAGGAGCTTATTTGCGCATCGTAAAATCATGTGCCCTCTGAGTCCATTCCTTGAGACTTCAGATCTGACTGGACTTCTCTCTGAGCCTGGACGCCCATGACTCAGTACTTGACAGGAGCGTATTTGCGCATCGTAAAATCACGTGTCCTCTGAGTCCATTCCTTGAGACTGCAGATCTGACTGGACTTCTCTGTGAATCTGGACGCCCATGACTCAGTAGTTGCCAGGAGCGTATTTGCGCATCGTAAAATCATGTGCCCTCTTAGTCCATTCCTTGAGACTTCAGATCTGACTGGACTTCTCTCTGAGCCTGGACGCCCATGACCCAGTAGTTGCCAGGAGCGTATTTGCGCATCGTAAAATCATGTGCCCTCTGAGTCCATTCCTTGAGACTTCAGATCTGACTGGACTTCTCTCTGAGCCTGGACGCCCATGACCCAGTAGTTGCCAGGAGCGTATTTGCGCATCGTAAAATCATGTGCCCTCTGAGTCCATTCCTTGAGACTTCAGATCTGACTGGACTTCTCTCTGAGCCTGGACGCCCATGACTCAGTAGTTGCCAGGAGCGTATTTGCGCATCGTAAAATCATGTGCCCTCTGAGTCCATTCCTTGAGACTTCAGATATAACTGGACTTCTCTCTGAGCTTGGACGCCCATGACTCAGTAGTTGCCAGGAGCGTATCTGCGAATTGTAAAATTATCTGCCCTCTGAGTCCATTCCTTGAGACTTCAGATCTGACTGGACTTCTCTCTGAAGCTGGACGCCCATGACTCAGTAATTGCCAGGAGCGTATTTGTGCATCGTAAAATCATGTGCCCTCTGAGTCCATTCCTTGAGACTTCAGATCTGACTGGACTTCTCTCTGAGCCTGGACGCCCATGACTCAGTAGTTGCCAGGAGCGTATTTGCGCATCGTAAAATCATGTGCCCTCTGAGTCCATTCCTTGAGACTTCAGATCTGACTGGACTTCTCTGTGAATTTGGACGCCCATGACTCAGTAGTTGCCAGGAGCGTATTTGCGCATCGTAAAATCATGTGCCCTCTGAGTCCATTCCTTGAGACTTCAGATCTGACTGGACTTCTCTCTGAGCCTGGACGCCCATGACTCAGTAGTTGCCAGGAGCGTATTTGTGCATCGTAAAAGCATGTGCCCTCTGAGTCCATTCCTTGAGACTTCAGATCTGACTGGACTTCTCTCTGAGCCTGGACGCCCATGACTCAGTAATTGCCAGGAGCGTATTTGCGCATCGTAAAATCATGTGCCCTCTGAGTCCATTCCTTGAGACTTCAGATCTGACTGGACTTCTCTCTGAGCCTGGACGCCCATGACTCAGTACTTGCCAGGAGCGTATTTGCGCATCGTAAAATCACGTGTCCTCTGAGTCCATTCCTTGAGACTGCAGATCTGACTGGACTTCTCTGTGAATCTGGACGCCGATGACTCAGTAGTTGCCAGGAGCGTATTTGCGCATCGTAAAATCATGTGCCCTCTGAGTCCATTCCTTGAGACTTCAGATCTCACTGGACTTCTCTCTGAGTCTGGACGCCCATGACTCAGTTGTTGCCAGGAGCGTATTTGCGCATCGTAAAATCATGTGCCCTCTGAGTCCATTCCTTGAGACTTCAGATCTGACTGGACTTCTCTCTGAGCCTGTACGCCCATGACTCAGTAGTTGCCAGGAGCGTATTTGCGCATCCTAAAATCATGTGCCCTCTGAGTCCATTCCTTGAGACTTCAGATCTGACTGGACTTCTCTCTGAGCCTGGACGCCCATGACTCAGTAGTTGCCAGGAGCGTATTTGCGCATCGTAAAATCATGTGCCCTCTGAGTCCATTCCTTGAGACTTCAGATCTGACTGGACTTCTCTCTGAGCCTGGACGCCCATGACTCAGTAGTTGCCAGGAGCGTATTTGCGCATGGTATAATCATGTGCCCTCTGAGTCCATTCCTTGAGACTTCAGATCTGACTGGACTTCTCTCTGAGCCTGGACGCCCATGACTCAGTAATTGCCAGGAGCGTATTTGCGCATCGTAAAATCATGTGCCCTCTGAGTCCATTCCTTGAGACTTCAGATCTGACTGGACTTCTCTCTGAGCCTGGACGCCCATGACTCAGTTGTTGCCAGGAGCGTATTTGCGCATGGTAAAATCATGTGCCCTCTGAGTCCATTCCTTGATACTTCAGATCTGACTGGACTTCTCTCTGAGCCTGGACGCCCATGACTCAGTAGTTGCCAGGAGCATATTTGCGCATCGTAAAATCATGTGCCCTCTTAGTCCATTCCTTGAGACTTCAGATCTGACTGGACTTCTCTCTGAGCCTGGACGCCCATGACCCAGTAGTTGCCAGGAGCGTATTTGCGCATCGTAAAATCATGTGCCCTCTGAGTCCATTCCTTGAGACTTCAGATCTGACTGGACTTCTCTCTGAGCCTGGACGCCCATGACCCAGTAGTTGCCAGGAGCGTATTTGCGCATCGTAAAATCATGTGCCCTCTGAGTCCATTCCTTGAGACTTCAGATCTGACTGGACTTCTCTCTGAGCCTGGACGCCCATGACTCTGTAGTTGCCAGGAGCGTATTTGCGCATCGTAAAATCATGTGCCCTCTGAGTCCATTCCTTGAGACTTCAGATATAACTGGACTTCTCTCTGAGCTTGGACGCCCATGACTCAGTAGTTGCCAGGAGCGTATCTGCGAATTGTAAAATTATCTGCCCTCTGAGTCCATTCCTTGAGACTTCAGATCTGACTGGACTTCTCTCTGAAGCTGGACGCCCATGACTCAGTAATTGCCAGGAGCGTATTTGTGCATCGTAAAATCATGTGCCCTCTGAGTCCATTCCTTGAGACTTCAGATCTGACTGGACTTCTCTCTGAGCCTGGACGCCCATGACTCAGTACTTGCCAGGAGAGTATTTGCGCATCGTAAAATCATGTGCCCTCTGAGTCCATTCCTTGAGACTTCAGATCTGACTGGACTTCTCTGTGAATCTGGACGCCCATGACTCAGTAGTTGCCAGGAGCGTATTTGCGCATCGTAAAATCATGTGCCCTCTGAGTACATTCCTTGAGACTTCAGATCTGACTGGACTTCTCTCTGAGCCTGGACGCCCATGACTCAGTAGTTGCCAGGAGCGTATTTGTGCATCGTAAAAGCATGTGCCCTCTGAGTCCATTCCTTGAGACTTCAGATCTGACTGGACTTCTCTCTGAGCCTGGACGCCCATGACTCAGTAATTGCCAGGAGCGTATTTGCGCATCGTAAAATCATGTGCCCTCTGAGTCCATTCCTTGAGACTTCAGATCTGACTGGACTTCTCTCTGAGCCTGGACGCCCATGACTCAGTAGTTGCCAGGAGCGTATTTGCGCATCGTTAAATCATGTGCCCTCTGAGTCCATTCCTTGAGACTTCAGATCACACTGGACTTCTCTCTGAGCCTGGACGCCCATGACTCAGTTGTTGCCAGGAGCGTATTTGCGCATCGTAAAATCATGTGCCCTCTGAGTCCATTCCTTGAGACTTCAGATCTGACTGGACTTCTCTCTGAGCCTGGACGCCCATGACTCAGTACTTGCCAGGAGCGTATTTGCGCATCGTAAAATCACGTGTCCTCTGAGTCCATTCCTTGAGACTGCAGATCTGACTGGACTTCTCTGTGAATCTGGACGCCCATGACTCAGTAGTTGCCAGGAGCGTATTTGCGCATCGTAAAATCATGTGCCCTCTGAGTCCATTCCTTGAGACTTCAGATCTCACTGGACTTCTCTCTGAGTCTGGACGCCCATGACTCAGTTGTTGCCAGGAGCGTATTTGCGCATCGTAAAATCATGTGCCCTCTGAGTCCATTCCTTGAGACTTCAGATCTGACTGGACTTCTCTCTGAGCCTGGACGCCCATGACTCAGTAGTTGCCAGGAGCGTATTTGCGCATCCTAAAATCATGTGCCCTCTGAGTCCATTCCTTGAGACTTCAGATCTGACTGGACTTCTCTCTGAGCCTGGACGCCCATGACTCAGTAGTTGCCAGGAGCGTATTTGCGCATCGTAAAATCATGTGCCCTCTGAGTCCATTCCTTGAGACTTCAGATCTGACTGGACTTCTCTGTGAATCTGGACGCCCATGACTCAGTAGTTGCCAGGAGCGTATTTGCGCATGGTATAATCATGTGCCCTCTGAGTCCATTCCTTGAGACTTCAGATCTGACTGGACTTCTCTCTGAGCCTGGACGCCCATGACTCAGTAATTGCCAGGAGCGTATTTGCGCATCGTAAAATCATGTGCCCTCTGAGTCCATTCCTTGAGACTTCAGATCTGACTGGACTTCTCTCTGAGCCTGGACGCCCATGACTCAGTAGTTGCCAGGAGCGTATTTGCGCATCGTTAAATCATGTGCCCTCTGAGTCCATTCCTTGAGACTTCAGATCTGACTGGACTTCTCTCTGAGCCTGGACGCCCATGACTCAGTAGTTGCCAGGAGCGTATTTGCGCATGGTATAATCATGTGCCCTCTGAGTCCATTCCTTGAGACTTCAGATCTGACTGGACTTCTCTCTGAGCCTGGACGCCCATGACTCAGTAATTGCCAGGAGCGTATTTGCGCATCGTAAAATCATGTGCCCTCTGAGTCCATTCCTTGAGACTTCAGATCTGACTGGACTTCTCTCTGAGCCTGGACGCCCATGACTCAGTAGTTGCCAGGGGCGTATTTGCGCATCGTTAAATCATGTGCCCTCTGAGTCCATTCCTTGAGACTTCAGATCTCACTGGACTTCTCTCTGAGCCTGGACGCCCATGACTCAGTTGTTGCCAGGAGCGTATTTGCGCATGGTAAAATCACGTGCCCTCTGAGTCCATTCCTTGATACTTCAGATCTGACTGGACTTCTCTCTGAGCCTGGACGCCCATGACTCAGTAGTTGCCAGGAGCGTATTTGCGCATCGTAAAATCATGTGCCCTCTTAGTCCATTCCTTGAGACTTCAGATCTGACTGGACTTCTCTCTGAGCCTGGACGCCCATGACCCAGTAGTTGCCAGGAGCGTATTTGCGCATCGTAAAATCATGTGCCCTCTGAGTCCATTCCTTGAGACTTCAGATCTGACTGGACTTCTCTCTGAGCCTGGACGCCCATGACCCAGTAGTTGCCAGGAGCGTATTTGCGCATCGTAAAATCATGTGCCCTCTGAGTCCATTCCTTGAGACTTCAGATCTGACTTGACTTCTCTCTGAGCCTGGACGCCCATGACTCAGTAGTTGCCAGGAGCGTATTTGCGCATCGTAAAATCATGTGCCCTCTGAGTCCATTCCTTGAGACTTCAGATATAACTGGACTTCTCTCTGAGCTTGGACGCCCATGACTCAGTAGTTGCCAGGAGCGTATCTGCGAATTGTAAAATTATCTGCCCTCTGAGTCCATTCCTTGAGACTTCAGATCTGACTGGACTTCTCTCTGAAGCTGGACGCCCATGACTCAGTAATTGCCAGGAGCGTATTTGTGCATCGTAAAATCATGTGCCCTCTGAGTCCATTCCTTGAGACTTCAGATCTGACTGGACTTCTCTCTGAGCCTGGACGCCCATGACTCAGTACTTGCCAGGAGCGTATTTGCGCATCGTAAAATCATGTGCCCTCTGAGTCCATTCCGTGAGACGTCAGATCTGACTGGACTTCTCTGTGAATCTGGACGCCCACGACTCAGTAGTTGCCAGGAGCGTATTTGCGCATCCTAAAATCATGTGCCCTCTGAGTCCATTCCTTGAGACTTCAGATCTGACTGGACTTCTCTCTGAGCCTGGACGCCCATGACTCAGTAATTGCCAGGAGCGTATTTGCGCATCGTAAAATCATGTGCCCTCTGAGTCCATTCCTTGAGACTTCAGATCTGACTGGACTTCTCTCTGAGCCTGGACGCCCATGACTCAGTAGTTGCCAGGAGCGTATTTGCGCATCGTTAAATCATGTGCCCTCTGAGTCCATTCCTTGAGACTTCAGATCTCACTGGACTTCTCTCTGAGCCTGGACGCCCATGACTCAGTTGTTGCCAGGAGCGTATTTGCGCATCGTAAAATCATGTGCCCTCTGAGTCCATTCCTTGAGACTTCAGATCTGACTGGACTTCTCTCTGAGCCTGGACGCCCATGACTCAGTACTTGACAGGAGCGTATTTGCGCATCGTAAAATCACGTGTCCTCTGAGTCCATTCCTTGAGACTGCAGATCTGACTGGACTTCTCTGTGAATCTGGACGCCCATGACTCAGTAGTTGCCAGGAGCGTATTTGCGCATCGTAAAATCATGTGCCCTCTGAGTCCATTCCTTGAGACTTCAGATCTCACTGGACTTCTCTCTGAGTCTGGACGCCCATGACTCAGTTGTTGCCAGGAGCGTATTTGCGCATCGTAAAATCATGTGCCCTCTGAGTCCATTCCTTGAGACTTCAGATCTGACTGGACTTCTCTCTGAGCCTGGACGCCCATGACTCAGTAGTTGCCAGGAGCGTATTTGCGCATCCTAAAATCATGTGCCCTCTGAGTCCATTCCTTGAGACTTCAGATCTGACTGGACTTCTCTCTGAGCCTGGACGCCCATGACTCAGTAGTTGCCAGGAGCGTATTTGCGCATCGTAAAATCATGTGCCCTCTGAGTCCATTCCTTGAGACTTCAGATCTGACTGGACTTCTCTGTGAATCTGGACGCCCATGACTCAGTAGTTGCCAGGAGCGTATTTGCGCATCGTAAAATCATGTGCCCTCTGAGTCCATTCCTTGAGACTTCAGATCTGACTGGACTTCTCTCTGAGCCTGGACGCCCATGACTCAGTAGTTGCCAGGAGCGTATTTGCGCATGGTATAATCATGTGCCCTCTGAGTCCATTCCTTGAGACTTCAGATCTGACTGGACTTCTCTCTGAGCCTGGACGCCCATGACTCAGTAATTGCCAGGAGCGTATTTGCGCATCCTAAAATCATGTGCCCTCTGAGTCCATTCCTTGAGACTTCAGATCTGACTGGACTTCTCTCTGAGCCTGGACGCCCATGACTCAGTAGTTGCCAGGAGCGTATTTGCGCATCGTAAAATCATGTGCCCTCTTAGTCCATTCCTTGAGACTTCAGATCTGACTGGACTTCTCTCTGAGCCTGGACGCCCATGACCCAGTAGTTGCCAGGAGCGTATTTGCGCATCGTAAAATCATGTGCCCTCTGAGTCCATTCCTTGAGACTTCAGATCTGACTGGACTTCTCTCTGAGCCTGGACGCCCATGACCCAGTAGTTGCCAGGAGCGTATTTGCGCATCGTAAAATTATGTGCCCTCTGAGTCCATTCCTTGAGACTTCAGATCTGACTGGACTTCTCTCTGAGCCTGGACGCCCATGACTCAGTAGTTGCCAGGAGCGTATTTGCCCATCGTAAAATCATGTGCCCTCTGAGTCCATTCCTTGAGACTTCAGATATAACTGGACTTCTCTCTGAGCTTGGACGCCCATGACTCAGTAGTTGCCAGGAGCGTATCTGCGAATTGTAAAATTATCTGCCCTCTGAGTCCATTCCTTGAGACTTCAGATCTGACTGGACTTCTCTCTGAAGCTGGACGCCCATGACTCAGTAATTGCCAGGAGCGTATTTGCGCATCGTAAAATCATGTGCCCTCTGAGTCCATTCCTTGAGACTTCAGATCTCACTGGACTTCTCTCTGAGTCTGGACGCCCATGACTCAGTTGTTGCCAGGAGCGTATTTGCGCATCGTAAAATCATGTGCCCTCTGAGTCCATTCCTTGAGACTTCAGATCTGACTGGACTTCTCTCTGAGCCTGGACGCCCATGACTCAGTAGTTGCCAGGAGCGTATTTGCGCATCCTAAAATCATGTGCCCTCTGAGTCCATTCCTTGAGACTTCAGATCTGACTGGACTTCTCTCTGAGCCTGGACGCCCATGACTCAGTAGTTGCCAGGAGCGTATTTGCGCATCGTAAAATCATGTGCCCTCTGAGTCCATTCCTTGAGACTTCAGATCTGACTGGACTTCTCTGTGAATCTGGACGCCCATGACTCAGTAGTTGCCAGGAGCGTATTTGCGCATGGTATAATCATGTGCCCTCTGAGTCCATTCCTTGAGACTTCAGATCTGACTGGACTTCTCTCTGAGCCTGGACGCCCATGACTCAGTAATTGCCAGGAGCGTATTTGCGCATCGTAAAATCATGTGCCCTCTGAGTCCATTCCTTGAGACTTCAGATCTGACTGGACTTCTCTCTGAGCCTGGACGCCCATGACTCAGTAGTTGCCAGGAGCGTATTTGCGCATCGTTAAATCATGTGCCCTCTGAGTCCATTCCTTGAGACTTCAGATCTGACTGGACTTCTCTCTGAGCCTGGACGCCCATGACTCAGTAGTTGCCAGGAGCGTATTTGCGCATGGTATAATCATGTGCCCTCTGAGTCCATTCCTTGAGACTTCAGATCTGACTGGACTTCTCTCTGAGCCTGGACGCCCATGACTCAGTAATTGCCAGGAGCGTATTTGCGCATCGTAAAATCATGTGCCCTCTGAGTCCATTCCTTGAGACTTCAGATCTGACTGGACTTCTCTCTGAGCCTGGACGCCCATGACTCAGTAGTTGCCAGGGGCGTATTTGCGCATCGTTAAATCATGTGCCCTCTGAGTCCATTCCTTGAGACTTCAGATCTCACTGGACTTCTCTCTGAGCCTGGACGCCCATGACTCAGTTGTTGCCAGGAGCGTATTTGCGCATGGTAAAATCACGTGCCCTCTGAGTCCATTCCTTGATACTTCAGATCTGACTGGACTTCTCTCTGAGCCTGGACGCCCATGACTCAGTAGTTGCCAGGAGCGTATTTGCGCATCGTAAAATCATGTGCCCTCTTAGTCCATTCCTTGAGACTTCAGATCTGACTGGACTTCTCTCTGAGCCTGGACGCCCATGACCCAGTAGTTGCCAGGAGCGTATTTGCGCATCGTAAAATCATGTGCCCTCTGAGTCCATTCCTTGAGACTTCAGATCTGACTGGACTTCTCTCTGAGCCTGGACGCCCATGACCCAGTAGTTGCCAGGAGCGTATTTGCGCATCGTAAAATCATGTGCCCTCTGAGTCCATTCCTTGAGACTTCAGATCTGACTTGACTTCTCTCTGAGCCTGGACGCCCATGACTCAGTAGTTGCCAGGAGCGTATTTGCGCATCGTAAAATCATGTGCCCTCTGAGTCCATTCCTTGAGACTTCAGATATAACTGGACTTCTCTCTGAGCTTGGACGCCCATGACTCAGTAGTTGCCAGGAGCGTATCTGCGAATTGTAAAATTATCTGCCCTCTGAGTCCATTCCTTGAGACTTCAGATCTGACTGGACTTCTCTCTGAAGCTGGACGCCCATGACTCAGTAATTGCCAGGAGCGTATTTGTGCATCGTAAAATCATGTGCCCTCTGAGTCCATTCCTTGAGACTTCAGATCTGACTGGACTTCTCTCTGAGCCTGGACGCCCATGACTCAGTACTTGCCAGGAGCGTATTTGCGCATCGTAAAATCATGTGCCCTCTGAGTCCATTCCGTGAGACGTCAGATCTGACTGGACTTCTCTGTGAATCTGGACGCCCACGACTCAGTAGTTGCCAGGAGCGTATTTGCGCATCCTAAAATCATGTGCCCTCTGAGTCCATTCCTTGAGACTTCAGATCTGACTGGACTTCTCTCTGAGCCTGGACGCCCATGACTCAGTAGTTGCCAGGAGCGTATTTGCGCATCGTAAAATCATGTGCCCTCTTAGTCCATTCCTTGAGACTTCAGATCTGACTGGACTTCTCTCTGAGCCTGGACGCCCATGACCCAGTAGTTGCCAGGAGCGTATTTGCGCATCGTAAAATCATGTGCCCTCTGAGTCCATTCCTTGAGACTTCAGATCTGACTGGACTTCTCTCTGAGCCTGGACGCCCATGACCCAGTAGTTGCCAGGAGCGTATTTGCGCATCGTAAAATCATGTGCCCTCTGAGTCCATTCCTTGAGACTTCAGATCTGACTTGACTTCTCTCTGAGCCTGGACGCCCATGACTCAGTAGTTGCCAGGAGCGTATTTGCGCATCGTAAAATCATGTGCCCTCTGAGTCCATTCCTTGAGACTTCAGATATAACTGGACTTCTCTCTGAGCTTGGACGCCCATGACTCAGTAGTTGCCAGGAGCGTATCTGCGAATTGTAAAATTATCTGCCCTCTGAGTCCATTCCTTGAGACTTCAGATCTGACTGGACTTCTCTCTGAAGCTGGACGCCCATGACTCAGTAATTGCCAGGAGCGTATTTGTGCATCGTAAAATCATGTGCCCTCTGAGTCCATTCCTTGAGACTTCAGATCTGACTGGACTTCTCTCTGAGCCTGGACGCCCATGACTCAGTACTTGCCAGGAGCGTATTTGCGCATCGTAAAATCATGTGCCCTCTGAGTCCATTCCGTGAGACGTCAGATCTGACTGGACTTCTCTGTGAATCTGGATGCCCACGACTCAGTAGTTGCCAGGAGCGTATTTGCGCATCCTAAAATCATGTGCCCTCTGAGTCCATTCCTTGAGACTTCAGATCTGACTGGACTTCTCTCTGAGCCTGGACGCCCATGACTCAGTAATTGCCAGGAGCGTATTTGCGCATCGTAAAATCATGTGCCCTCTGAGTCCATTCCTTGAGACTTCAGATCTGACTGGACTTCTCTCTGAGCCTGGACGCCCATGACTCAGTAGTTGCCAGGAGCGTATTTGCGCATCGTTAAATCATGTGCCCTCTGAGTCCATTCCTTGAGACTTCAGATCTCACTGGACTTCTCTCTGAGCCTGGACGCCCATGACTCAGTTGTTGCCAGGAGCGTATTTGCGCATCGTAAAATCATGTGCCCTCTGAGTCCATTCCTTGAGACTTCAGATCTGACTGGACTTCTCTCTGAGCCTGGACGCCCATGACTCAGTACTTGACAGGAGCGTATTTGCGCATCGTAAAATCACGTGTCCTCTGAGTCCATTCCTTGAGACTGCAGATCTGACTGGACTTCTCTGTGAATCTGGACGCCCATGACTCAGTAGTTGCCAGGAGCGTATTTGCGCATCGTAAAATCATGTGCCCTCTGAGTCCATTCCTTGAGACTTCAGATCTCACTGGACTTCTCTCTGAGTCTGGACGCCCATGACTCAGTTGTTGCCAGGAGCGTATTTGCGCATCGTAAAATCATGTGCCCTCTGAGTCCATTCCTTGAGACTTCAGATCTGACTGGACTTCTCTCTGAGCCTGGACGCCCATGACTCAGTAGTTGCCAGGAGCGTATTTGCGCATCCTAAAATCATGTGCCCTCTGAGTCCATTCCTTGAGACTTCAGATCTGACTGGACTTCTCTCTGAGCCTGGACGCCCATGACTCAGTAGTTGCCAGGAGCGTATTTGCGCATCGTAAAATCATGTGCCCTCTGAGTCCATTCCTTGAGACTTCAGATCTGACTGGACTTCTCTGTGAATCTGGACGCCCATGACTCAGTAGTTGCCAGGAGCGTATTTGCGCATCGTAAAATCATGTGCCCTCTGAGTCCATTCCTTGAGACTTCAGATCTGACTGGACTTCTCTCTGAGCCTGGACGCCCATGACTCAGTAGTTGCCAGGAGCGTATTTGCGCATGGTATAATCATGTGCCCTCTGAGTCCATTCCTTGAGACTTCAGATCTGACTGGACTTCTCTCTGAGCCTGGACGCCCATGACTCAGTAATTGCCAGGAGCGTATTTGCGCATCCTAAAATCATGTGCCCTCTGAGTCCATTCCTTGAGACTTCAGATCTGACTGGACTTCTCTCTGAGCCTGGACGCCCATGACTCAGTAGTTGCCAGGAGCGTATTTGCGCATCGTAAAATCATGTGCCCTCTTAGTCCATTCCTTGAGACTTCAGATCTGACTGGACTTCTCTCTGAGCCTGGACGCCCATGACCCAGTAGTTGCCAGGAGCGTATTTGCGCATCGTAAAATCATGTGCCCTCTGAGTCCATTCCTTGAGACTTCAGATCTGACTGGACTTCTCTCTGAGCCTGGACGCCCATGACCCAGTAGTTGCCAGGAGCGTATTTGCGCATCGTAAAATCATGTGCCCTCTGAGTCCATTCCTTGAGACTTCAGATCTGACTGGACTTCTCTCTGAGCCTGGACGCCCATGACTCAGTAGTTGCCAGGAGCGTATTTGCCCATCGTAAAATCATGTGCCCTCTGAGTCCATTCCTTGAGACTTCAGATATAACTGGACTTCTCTCTGAGCTTGGACGCCCATGACTCAGTAGTTGCCAGGAGCGTATCTGCGAATTGTAAAATTATCTGCCCTCTGAGTCCATTCCTTGAGACTTCAGATCTGACTGGACTTCTCTCTGAAGCTGGACGCCCATGACTCAGTAATTGCCAGGAGCGTATTTGCGCATCGTAAAATCATGTGCCCTCTGAGTCCATTCCTTGAGACTTCAGATCTCACTGGACTTCTCTCTGAGTCTGGACGCCCATGACTCAGTTGTTGCCAGGAGCGTATTTGCGCATCGTAAAATCATGTGCCCTCTGAGTCCATTCCTTGAGACTTCAGATCTGACTGGACTTCTCTCTGAGCCTGGACGCCCATGACTCAGTAGTTGCCAGGAGCGTATTTGCGCATCCTAAAATCATGTGCCCTCTGAGTCCATTCCTTGAGACTTCAGATCTGACTGGACTTCTCTCTGAGCCTGGACGCCCATGACTCAGTAGTTGCCAGGAGCGTATTTGCGCATCGTAAAATCATGTGCCCTCTGAGTCCATTCCTTGAGACTTCAGATCTGACTGGACTTCTCTGTGAATCTGGACGCCCATGACTCAGTAGTTGCCAGGAGCGTATTTGCGCATGGTATAATCATGTGCCCTCTGAGTCCATTCCTTGAGACTTCAGATCTGACTGGACTTCTCTCTGAGCCTGGACGCCCATGACTCAGTAATTGCCAGGAGCGTATTTGCGCATCGTAAAATCATGTGCCCTCTGAGTCCATTCCTTGAGACTTCAGATCTGACTGGACTTCTCTCTGAGCCTGGACGCCCATGACTCAGTAGTTGCCAGGAGCGTATTTGCGCATCGTTAAATCATGTGCCCTCTGAGTCCATTCCTTGAGACTTCAGATCTGACTGGACTTCTCTCTGAGCCTGGACGCCCATGACTCAGTAGTTGCCAGGAGCGTATTTGCGCATGGTATAATCATGTGCCCTCTGAGTCCATTCCTTGAGACTTCAGATCTGACTGGACTTCTCTCTGAGCCTGGACGCCCATGACTCAGTAATTGCCAGGAGCGTATTTGCGCATCGTAAAATCATGTGCCCTCTGAGTCCATTCCTTGAGACTTCAGATCTGACTGGACTTCTCTCTGAGCCTGGACGCCCATGACTCAGTAGTTGCCAGGGGCGTATTTGCGCATCGTTAAATCATGTGCCCTCTGAGTCCATTCCTTGAGACTTCAGATCTCACTGGACTTCTCTCTGAGCCTGGACGCCCATGACTCAGTTGTTGCCAGGAGCGTATTTGCGCATGGTAAAATCATGTGCCCTCTGAGTCCATTCCTTGATACTTCAGATCTGACTGGACTTCTCTCTGAGCCTGGACGCCCATGACTCAGTAGTTGCCAGGAGCGTATTTGCGCATCGTAAAATCATGTGCCCTCTTAGTCCATTCCTTGAGACTTCAGATCTGACTGGACTTCTCTCTGAGCCTGGACGCCCATGACCCAGTAGTTGCCAGGAGCGTATTTGCGCATCGTAAAATCATGTGCCCTCTGAGTCCATTCCTTGAGACTTCAGATCTGACTGGACTTCTCTCTGAGCCTGGACGCCCATGACCCAGTAGTTGCCAGGAGCGTATTTGCGCATCGTAAAATCATGTGCCCTCTGAGTCCATTCCTTGAGACTTCAGATCTGACTGGACTTCTCTCTGAGCCTGGACGCCCATGACTCAGTAGTTGCCAGGAGCGTATTTGCGCATCGTAAAATCATGTGCCCTCTGAGTCCATTCCTTGAGACTTCAGATATAACTGGACTTCTCTCTGAGCTTGGACGCCCATGACTCAGTAGTTGCCAGGAGCGTATCTGCGAATTGTAAAATTATCTGCCCTCTGAGTCCATTCCTTGAGACTTCAGATCTGACTGGACTTCTCTCTGAAGCTGGACGCCCATGACTCAGTAATTGCCAGGAGCGTATTTGTGCATCGTAAAATCATGTGCCCTCTGAGTCCATTCCTTGAGACTTCAGATCTGACTGGACTTCTCTCTGAGCCTGGACACCCATGACTCAGTACTTGCCAGGAGCGTATTTGCGCATCGTAAAATCATGTGCCCTCTGAGTCCATTCCTTGAGACTTCAGATCTGACTGGACTTCTCTGTGAATCTGGACGCCCATGACTCAGTAGTTGCCAGGAGCGTATTTGCGCATCGTAAAATCATGTGCCCTCTGAGTACATTCCTTGAGACTTCAGATCTGACTGGACTTCTCTCTGAGCCTGGACGCCCATGACTCAGTAGTTGCCAGGAGCGTATTTGTGCATCGTAAAAGCATGTGCCCTCTGAGTCCATTCCTTGAGACTTCAGATCTGACTGGACTTCTCTCTGAGCCTGGACGCCCATGACTCAGTAATTGCCAGGAGCGTATTTGCGCATCGTAAAATCATGTGCCCTCTGAGTCCATTCCTTGAGACTTCAGATCTGACTGGACTTCTCTCTGAGCCTGGACGCCCATGACTCAGTAGTTGCCAGGAGCGTATTTGCGCATCGTTAAATCATGTGCCCTCTGAGTCCATTCCTTGAGACTTCAGATCTCACTGGACTTCTCTCTGAGCCTGGACGCCCATGACTCAGTTGTTGCCAGGAGCGTATTTGCGCATCGTAAAATCATGTGCCCTCTGAGTCCATTCCTTGAGACTTCAGATCTGACTGGACTTCTCTCTGAGCCTGGACGCCCATGACTCAGTAGTTGCCAGGAGCGTATTTGCGCATCGTAAAATCATGTGCCCTCTGAGTCCATTCCTTGAGACTTCAGATCTGACTGGACTTCTCTCTGAGCCTGGACGCCCATGACTCAGTAGTTGCCAGGAGCGTATTTGCGCATCCTAAAATCATGTGCCCTCTGAGTCCATTGCTTGAGACTTCAGATCTGACTGGACTTCTCTCTGAGCCTGGACGCCCATGACTCAGTAGTTGCCAGGAGCGTATTTGCGCATCGTAAAATCATGTACCGTCTGAGTCCATTCCTTGAGACTTCAGATCTGACTGGACTTCTGTCTGAGCCTGGACGCCCATGACTCAGTAGTTGCCAGGAGCGTGTTTGCGCATCGTAAAATCATGTGCCCTCTGAGTCCATTCCTTGAGACTTCAGATCTTCCTGGACTTCTCTCTGAGCCTGGACGCCCATGACTCTGTAGTTGCCAGGAGCGTATTTGCACATCCTGAAATCATGTGCAGTCTGAGTCCATTCCTTGAGACTTCAGATCTGCCTGGACTTCTCTCTGAGCCTGGACGCCCATGACTCTGTAGTTGCCAGGAGCGTATTTGCGCATCGTAAAATCATGTACCGTCTGAGTCCATTCCTTGAGACTTCAGATCTGACTGGACTTCTGTCTGAGCCTGTACGCCCATGACTCAGTAGTTGCCAGGAGCGTATTTGCGTATCTTAAAATCATGTTCCGTCTGAGTCCATTCCTTGAGACTTCAGATCTGACTGGACGTCTCTCTGAGCCTGGACGCCCATGACTCAGAAGTTGCCAGGAGCGTATTTCCGCATCCTAAAATCATGTGCCCTCTGAGTCCATTCCTTGAGACTTCAGATCTGACTGGACTTCTCTCTGAGCCTGGACGCCCATGACTCAGTAGTTGCCAGGAGCGTATTTGCGCATCGTAAAATCATGTGCCCTCTGAGACCATTCCTTGAGACTTCAGATCTGATTGGTCTTCTCTCTGAGCCTGGACGCCCATGACTCAGTAGTTGCCAGGAGCATATTTGCGCATCGTAAAATCATGTGCCCTCTGAGTCCATTCCTTGAGACTTCAGATGTGACTGGACTTCTCTCTGAGCCTGGACGCCCATGACACAGTAGTTGCCAGGAGCGTATTTTCGCATTGTAAAATCATGTGCCGTCTGAGTCCATTCCTTGAGACTTCAGATCTGACTGGACTTCTCTCTGAGCCTGGACGCCCATGACTCAGTAGTTGCCAGGAGCGTATTTGCGCCTCGTAAAATCATGTGCCCTCTGAGTCCATTCCTTGAGACTTCAGATCTGACTGGACTTCTCTCTGAGCCTGGACGCCCATGACCCAGTAGTTGCCAGGAGCGTATTTGCGCATCGTAAAATCATGTGCCCTCTGAGTCCATTCCTTGAGACTTCAGATCTGACTGGACTTCTCTCTGAGCCTGGACGCCCATGACTCAGTAGTTGCCAGGAGCGTATCTGCGAATTGTAAAATTATCTGCCCTCTGAGTCCATTCCTTGAGACTTCAGATCTGACTGGACTTCTCTCTGAAGCTGGACGCCCATGACTCAGTAATTGCCAGGAGCGTATTTGTGCATCGTAAAATCATGTGCCCTCTGAGTCCATTCCTTGAGACTTCAGATCTGACTGGACTTCTCTCTGAGCCTGGACACCCATGACTCAGTACTTGCCAGGAGCGTATTTGCGCATCGTAAAATCATGTGCCCTCTGAGTCCATTCCTTGAGACTTCAGATCTGACTGGACTTCTCTGTGAATCTGGACGCCCATGACTCAGTAGTTGCCAGGAGCGTATTTGCGCATCGTAAAATCATGTGCCCTCTGAGTACATTCCTTGAGACTTCAGATCTGACTGGACTTCTCTCTGAGCCTGGACGCCCATGACTCAGTAGTTGTCAGGAGCGTATTTGTGCATCGTAAAAGCATGTGCCCTCTGAGTCCATTCCTTGAGACTTCAGATCTGACTGGACTTCTCTCTGAGCCTGGACGCCCATGACTCAGTAGTTGCCAGGAGCGTATTTGCGCATCCTAAAATCATGTGCCCTCTGAGTCCATTGCTTGAGACTTCAGATCTGACTGGACTTCTCTCTGAGCCTGGACGCCCATGACTCAGTAGTTGCCAGGAGCGTATTTGCGCATCGTAAAATCATGTACCGTCTGAGTCCATTCCTTGAGACTTCAGATCTGACTGGACTTCTGTCTGAGCCTGGATGCCCATGACTCAGTAGTTGCCAGGAGCGTGTTTGCGCATCGTAAAATCATGTGCCCTCTGAGTCCATTCCTTGAGACTTCAGATCTTCCTGGACTTCTCTCTGAGCCTGGACGCCCATGACTCTGTAGTTGCCAGGAGCGTATTTGCACATCCTGAAATCATGTGCAGTCTGAGTCCATTCCTTGAGACTTCAGATCTGCCTGGACTTCTCTCTGAGCCTGGACGCCCATGACTCTGTAGTTGCCAGGAGCGTATTTGCGCATCGTAAAATCATGTACCGTCTGAGTCCATTCCTTGAGACTTCAGATCTGACTGGACTTCTGTCTGAGCCTGTACGCCCATGACTCAGTAGTTGCCAGGAGCGTATTTGCGTATCTTAAAATCATGTTCCGTCTGAGTCCATTCCTTGAGACTTCAGATCTGACTGGACGTCTCTCTGAGCCTGGACGCCCATGACTCAGAAGTTGCCAGGAGCGTATTTCCGCATCGTAAAATCATGTGCCGTCTGAGTCCATTCCTTGAGACTTCAGATGGGACTGGATTTCTCTCTGAGCCTGGACGCCCATGACTCATTAGTTGCCAGGAGTGTATTTGCGCATCGTAAAATCATGTGCCCTCTGAGACCATTCCTTGAGACTTCAGATCTGATTGGTCTTCTCTCTGAGCCTGGACGCCCATGACTCAGTAGTTGCCAGGAGCATATTTGCGCATCGTAAAATCATGTGCCCTCTGAGTCCATTCCTTGAGACTTCAGATGTGACTGGACTTCTCTCTGAGCCTGGACGCCCATGACACAGTAGTTGCCAGGAGCGTATTTTCGCATTGTAAAATCATGTGCCGTCTGAGTCCATTCCTTGAGACTTCAGATCTGACTGGACTTCTCTCTGAGCCTGGACGCCCATGACTCAGTAGTTGCCAGGAGCGTATTTGCGCCTCGTAAAATCATGTGCCCTCTGAGTCAATTCCTTGAGACTTCAGATCTGACTGGACTTCTCTCTGAGCCGGGACGCCCATGACTCAGTAGTTGCCAGGAGCGTATTTGCACATCCTAAAATCATGTGCCGTCTCAGTCCATTTCTTGAGACTTCAGATCTGACTGGACTTCTCTATGAGCCTGGTCGCCCATGACTCAGTAGTTGCCAGGAGCGTATTTGCGCATCGTACAATCATGTGCCCTCTGTGTCCATTCCTTGAGACTTGAGATCTGATTGGACTTCTCTCTGAGCCTGGACCCCCATGAGTCAGTAGTTGCCAGGAGCGTATTTGCGCATGGTAAAATCATGTGCCATCTGAGTCCATTCCTTGAGACTGCAGATCTCACTGGACTTCTCTCTGAGCCTGGACGCCCATGACTCAGTAGTTGCCAGGAACGCATTTGCACATCGTAAAATCATGTGCCGTCTGAGTCCATTCCTTGAGACTGCAGATCTTACTGGACTTCTCTCTGAGCCTGGACGCCCTTGACTCGGTAGTTGCCAGGAGCGTATTTGCGCATGGTAAAATCACGTGCCCTCTGAGTCCATTCCTTGAGACTTCAGATCTGACTGGACTTCTCTCTGATCCTGGACGCCCATGACTGGGTAGTTGCCAGGAGCGTATTAGCGCATCCTAAAATAATGTGCCCTCTGTGTCCATTCCTTGAGACTTCATATCTGTCTGGACTTCTCTTTGAGCCTGGATGTCCAGGTCTCAGCAGTTGCCAGGAGTATATTTGCACATCTTAAACTTATATGCCATGTGCGTCCATTCCTTGAGATGTCAAATCTGCCTGTACTCTTCTCTCAGCCTCGATACCCATGACTCAGCAGTTGCTAGGGGTGTATTTTCACAACTTAAACTTATGTGTCATCTGCATCCGTTCTTGAGCCTTGATCTCCAGGTCTTGGCAGTGATCAGGAGTGCATTTGCACATCCCAAACTTGTGCTCCAGATCCACCCTAATCACAGGTGGGGCAGGTGGGTTTTTAGTCTGTTTTTTACTTGTGCGTATTTTATTTTATATATATATATACTTTGTAATTGATTGAATTTTATAACAAATTTAAATGTTTTAACTGTGAACCACCTTGGGTCCCTCCAGGGAGAAAGGCTGTATATAAATAAAATAAATAAAATAAATTAAAAAAAATACTGGGGATACAAGAGCCATAAGAACGCAAGAGCAATTCACAGAAAGCTATCTCCATTAGCATTAGTATGACAGTCCTAGGAGCAATATTTGAGCCTAGATGGGAAAGAAGAGATGAGGAGAGGCCAAGAGATGTAGCTTGCCTTGTGATACACTTGGACCAGGAAATCACACAATTCTCTTGTGCAGGATGTTCAAGTAGATCTATACCACCCCCTCAAATACTATATCCTTTCTCCATAACTTATAGGAAAGCCACCAAGCTCTGCTAGATAAGGGCTTTCTCCTCTTTTCAGGAAAAGCAGAAATATAAATATAAAGAGATTCATAAGTCCCTTGCTAATCCTTATTGTAGTAGATAATATTGACCACAGCAGAAAGCCACATACACTTGGTAAACCAAAGGGGAGCAGAAATCAAAATGTCCTTTGAAAAACCAAAGTATTGTCTGTCATCCATTTACCTACCTTCCTTCCTTCCTTTCTTTCTTTCTTTCTTTCTTTCTTTCTGTAATTAAAGCCTTAAAGCACTTGTTAATCCTAACTGTAGCATATAATAATAACTATAGCAGAAATCAACAGATGCTTGGTAAACCAAACCATTGATACAGATCCCATTGAATCATTCTGGGAAGGATGAGCCATTGAATTTAGCCCAAATTGGTGGATATACTGGCTTCACAGAAATACACACATTTACACATTGGGGAAAAATCTCAGTGGTTTTCTCAGGAAAACCTGACAGAATGAAAACATTGCTCTGTAAAACCTCAACTGTTTCAGCATATTCGCTTTTTGCAACCTGAAAACAGTTGTGAGACATTACAGAGACCTGTTTCCTAGCATCCTTACTGCCTTTAAGAGACATCATTGAGTTTGGTCTTGTGAGGGATCTCTCCCTAAAACACTGTTGTTGGTAGTTATTGCTATTGAGAAACATTAAAGAGGGCTTACCTGGTCTTCCAGCTGCACTTTCTGGAAACGGTTGTGTGGATTCTTCATAGGAGCTGCTAGGATGCCAGAAAAGGAGAGAAGCCTTCTATACACAAATACACACAACATACAAAAGCATTCTCTTGTTATTCCTGGTATGGAAAGAGAGAATAGAGGGTTCTCCTGTTCTTGGGTCCCTTGAAGCCTGAACCTCTTGCATCTGAGACTGTCTCTCCTCCTCCGGATCTGGGAAAAGCAGCCTCCAGATCCCAGTGCTCCCCAGTCCCTCCCAATAACCCCAAAGACCTTTTCTGATGGATCTTGGAGAGAAGGCCTTGTTTGAAGGGTCAGCTCTTCCGAAACCAGGAAAGCAGAGGTGTGCCACCCCCTCTGACATACAACAACACAAAAGCAATGCAATAAAGAGGGTCACACAGGGATCAAATGCAAAGTGAAAAAGGAATCAAAAGCAAAGATAACTTGCTTGCATGTGGCCCAAGAGACTAAAGGTTTCAGTGCCCCCCTCCCAACATTGCCAAAAAGCATTTTACCAAAAACACATTTCAAGTCACACATTTCCTGCACAATTGTTGCCATGAAATCTCTGCAAAAGAAGGCACTTAGAACAAGGTTCCCAAATGCATTCAAAGCCCAATCGCAGCAATGTGTCGGAGGGTTACTCACTGTCCTGTTGCCTTCGGTCGTGAACATCCAGAGACTGGTACCCAGGGACTGGCATCCGTCCCAAAGAGGCAGCACATGCTCCACAGAAAGGACCCTGCAAGGCCAAAAAAGGATGCCCGATATCACTCTGGCGCTGCCAGGGAATCACAGACCATGGCCGTGTTTGTGTTTGCAAGAGCATTTCACATGAAATTGGTTTTTCCCTTCATCTAAAATATAAGCAGAACTGCATGCTTGTACAGTCAGTATTCCATATCCACTGATTCTGTAGCCATGGATTCAAACATCCACGGCTTAAGAATATTTTAAATGTATATAAATTCCAGAAAGCAAAGCTTGATTTTTGCCATTTTAAATAAGGCACACCATTTTACTCTGACCCTGTATTTAATGAGACTTGAGCATCCATGGATTTTGGTATCCATAAGAGGGAGGAGGGTCCTTAAACCGATACTAGCGGATTATACCACGAGCCCACAGTATTATCTTATCTTCACCTTTTTTGTTATTCTGTTTTGGTTAATTCTCTTTTAGTACTTCTCCTCATTCCTTCCTCATTCCTATTTCCCCCCTGGTCTTGGTTTTAAACCTCTTACTTACATAAATTTTCCTTTGAGGACTTAAAAAAACAAAGTATTGCCTCTCATCCATTTGCCCTTCCTTCCTTCCTTCCTTCCTCCTTCCTTCCTTCCTTCCTTTTTTCTGCCATAAAAGCCTTAAATCACTTGTTAATCCTAACTGTAATAAATAATACTAACCACAGCAGAAATCAACAGACACTTGGGAAACCACTCCACTTGCACAAATCCCATTGAATCACTCTGCTTCAGACAAGCCATTGAACTTACCCCAAATTCCCCTCCGTTGTTTGATTTTCTGTCCTTCCTTTTCATTGCCCCCCCCAACCTTTGATAAGAGCCAATGTGTAATAGCCAATTTTCAGAGTTATAAACTGATCAGCTTAGAATCCCTTAACTAACTTTATGAAATAGTTAGCTCCAGCTTTCAGAAGCATTCTAGCTGTTTCTGTTTTCCTCTTTGAGAGGCGGTTTTAAGCCTCCTTTGGCCCCCAGTTCCTCTAACTGCTGAGCCTGACTCTCCCTTCCCTTCTGACCAGAGAAGTCCATGGCGGATGGCAGTTGGCCAGAGGAAGCCTGGATCCTTCCGCCTTCATCGTACGCATCATAGTAGCGCAGAAAAGTAGTCCCTGGAAACCTTGGGCCAATGGAGGGAAAGGTCCATTGCTGTCCATTGAGAGATATTTGATGGGGAAAGTTTCCATTGCTCTGACAGTGGATATATACTGGCTTCACAGAAATACACAAACACACTTTGGAATAAAATCTCAGGATTTTTTCAAAGACAAGAATGAAAAAAAATAAAAAGGCATGCAAATCCCACACATGTGGACACATGGGCCTAAGGATGGACATATTGGCTTCACAGATATACTCTCTCTATATATATATATATGTGTGTGTGTGTGTGTGTGTGTGTGTGTGTGTGCATATGCATACACACACACACACACACTTTGGAATAAAATCTCTGAGGTTTTTGAAAGACCAGATTGGAAAAAAGTGAAAAGGCATGCAATTTCCACAAGTATGGACATACTGGCATAAGTGCAGACATACTGGCTTCATAGAAATGTGTGTGTGTGTCTGTGATGTACACTCCCAATTATGATTCTTTGTAGATATTATGTGGGATAGTGGATAAGATGGCACACCCCATAGCACAGTGGCCAGGGGGCAGAGGAACAATATCCATTGCTGTTCTCTCTTTATGGTCATTGGTTGGCCTAAAACCTTTTGCCACCTGAGGCAATGGACAAGATGGCGCTCTCCCTATTTCATGTCCAGAAGCAACCAGACTGGCAGGTGAATATTTCATCAGCACTGGCAATGGGATGGCAGAGACGCTCCAGCATTTCCTCTTCCCCTTCCTAAGTTTATGGAGAGTCAACTACTTTTGTACTTTGCACCTAATTTTGCAGCAGTTGAAGTGAGCTGGGGACAAAAGGGGAAAAGTGGGAGGAGGAGAGAGAAACCATGTCATTTAAAAAGCAGCTGCAAAAGCGGGATGGCAGAGGATTCATGGGGACTCTCTGCCAAATCAGGGCTGATCGAAAGCAAGGCTGCATCCACACGGCAGTAGTAATGTGATCTGACACTACTTTAACTGCCTGGTGGAATGCTATGGAATTCTGGGAACTGCAAAGCAAAGCTCTGGTGCCACAACCAACTACAATTTCCAGAAATTTATAGCATTCAGCTGATGCTGTGATATATGTTGTATGTTTCTTTAAGTCTTCCATCCTCTCTCTTCATTCACCTGTTCTGTGTTATTGTGTTCCTATAAATCATTATGTGATCTTGGAAGTGGTGGGAGTTGTTTGGAAAGAGACTGACTTTGTGTGTGAGTATTCTGAAGCTCCAGCGTTCCAGAAGATACTGTCTTTTGAATAAAATGTATTTATCTGTTTGAGAAACTTGACGGAGCATTCTTCACAACATTACAGATGCAGTTAAAGTCATGTCAAACCGGATCATTTTTTTTCTGTGTGAATGAGGCATATGAAAACTCTGCCCTTTATACAAAAGGTAATGGGACGGCACCAAAGACTCCCAACACTTATGGAATTTGCATGACTTTTCCCTTTTGTTCAACCTGGTCTTCCAAAAACCAGAGATTTATTTTTCCATACACACACACACACACACATACATACACACCCATCTATATGTGTCTTTGAAAAATCATGGAGATTTTTTTTCCAAAGTAAGCCTGTCTGTGTGTGCCTGTGCCTGTATATTTCCGTGAAACCAGTATGTCTACCAACATAGCAATAGTAACTTCCCCAGCAGACATCTCACAACATTGAGCCTCCACCGGCTCAATGCTTCCAGAAACTACTTTTTGTGCCGTTGTCATGCATACAATGACGGCAGAAAGATCGAGGCTGTGCCAGGATTGAAGCCGTCCCTTGCCAGGCTCCATGCCCTTCTCTGGTCACTCAGGCCCAACTGTGTAGGATTTGCATGCCTTTTCACTTTTGTGCAGTCTGGTCTTTCAAAAACCATTAAGATTTTTCCAAAGCGTTTGTGGGATTGTGTGCATGCATGTACACACATACACATTTCTATGGAGTCAGTACGTCCGCCCTTATGCCAATATGTCCACGCTTGTGGAAATTGCATTCATTTTCACATTTTTTCAGTCTGGTCTTTCAAAAAACCACTCAGATTTTATTCCAAAGTGTGTGTGTATTTATATATATATTTCTGAGATTTTATTCCAAAGTGTGTGTGTGTGTGTATTTCTGTGAAGCCAGTCTGTCCACTAATAGAGTAATAGTAACTACTCCAGCAATGGAAAGCAATGGATGTTTTCCTTTGCTTGCCCAAGGTTTCCAGGGACTACTTTTCTGTGCCTCTATGATGCGTACGATGAAGGCGGAAGGATCCAGGCTTCCTCTGGCCAACTGCCATCCGCCATGGACTTCTCTGGTCAGAAGGGAAGGGAGAGTCAGGCTCAGCAGTTAGAGGAACTGGGGGCCAAAGGAGGCTTAAAACCGCCTCTCAAAGAGGAAAACAGAAACAGCTAGAATGCTTCTGAAAGCTGGAGCTAACTATTTCATAAAGTTAGTTAAGGGATTCTAAGCTGATCAGTTTATAACTCTGAAAATTGGCTATTACACATTGGCTCTTATCAAAGGTTGGGGGGGGGCAATGAAAAGGAAGGACAGAAAATCAAACAACGGAGGGGAATTTGGGGTAAGGTCAATGGCTTGTCTGAAGCAGAGTGATTCAATGGGATTTGTGCAAGTGGCTTGGTTTCCCAAGCATCTGTTGATTTCTGGTAAGGTTAGTATTATTTATTACAGTTAGAATTAACAATTGTCTTAAGGCTTCAATTGCAGAAGGAAGGAAGGAAGGAAGGAAGGAAGGAAGGAAGGAAGGAAGGAAGGATTTTAAGTCCCAAAATGAAAATTAATGCAAGTAAAGAGTTTAAAACCAAAACCAGAGGGAAAATAGTAATGAGGAGGGAATGAGGAGAAGTACTAAAAGAGAATTAATCAAAATAAAGTAACAAAAAACGTGAAGATAATCCAGTGGGTCCTTGGCATCTGCCAAGAATTGGTTCCAAGACCACCATCCCTCAAAGTTTGGGATCTTGCCCACATTCCAGCTCCCTCTTGGTCTGGGATTCCCTGGCAGCAAAACATGACATTGGGCATCCTTTGCTGGCCTTGCAGGGTCCTTTCTATGGAGCAAACGCTGCCTCTTTGGGATGGATGCCATTCCCTGTGCCAGTCTCTGGGTCCCAGTCTCTGGATGTTTGCAGACGAAGACAACTGGACAGTGAGTAACCCTCCAAGTTTTGAATGCCTTTGGGGACCTTCTTATAGTGCATTCCTTTGCAGGGATTTCATAGCAATAATTGTGCAGGAATATGTTACTTGAAATGCTGTGTTTTTGGTAAAATGCTCTTTGGCAATGGAGGGAGGGGGGCACTGAAGCCTTTAATCTCTGGTTTCAGATGCCTCTTGGGATCACATACACACAAGAAAGTAAACTTACATTGCGTTTGATCCCTGTGTAACCTTCTTTAGTTCACTGATTTTGTGCTGTTTTGTGTTGGGGAGGGGGTTTCTCTGCTTTCCTGGTTTTAGAAGAGTTGACCCTCCAAACAAGGCCTTCTCTCCAGGATCGGCCAGAGAAGGTCTTTGGGGTTACTGGGAGGGACTGGGGAGCACTGGGATCTGGAGGCTGCTTTTCCCAGATCCGGAGGAGGAGACAGTGTTTCAGATGCAAGAGGTTCATACTTCAAGGGACCCAAGAACAGGAGAACCCTCTATTCTCTCTTTCCACACCAGGAATAACAAGGGAATGCTTTTGTATGTTGTGTGTATTTGCGTATGGGGGGCTTCTCTCCTTTTCTGGCATCCTAGCAGCTCCTATGAAGAATCCACACAACCGTTTCCAGAAAGTGCAGCTGGAAGACCAGGTAAGCCCTCTTTAATGTTTCTCAATAGCAATAACTACCAACAACAGTGTTTTAGGGAGAGATCCCTCACAAGACCAAACTCAATGATGTCTCTTAAAGGCAGTAAGGATGCTAGGAAACAGGTCTCTGTAATGTCTCATAACTGTTTTTAGGGTTGCAAAAAGTGAATATGCTGAAACAGTTGAGGTTTTACAGAGCAAATGTTCTCATTGGCGTGGTACAGACCACCCAAAAAGGGCGGCATGGCGGTGCCTATTTTTCCGCCGGAGGGAAGCCTCAGCCACCAAATTGCGAGGCTTCCCACTGGCGGAAAAAGAACCTGAAAAACGGGTTCTTTTTCTGCTGTGGTGGAGGCGTAACGAGTGTGCCACTGGTGCACTTGTTACATACGTGCCACGTGGCCATTGTTATGCCCTTGTCATGTGTGAGGGTTGCATGGAGTGTGGTCGCTCCGCCCCCCAGGCAACCCTTGCATGTGACAAGGTGCCGCAAAGCCCGATATGTACTGGGCCGTTGTGTCACATTTTCTTTTCCTGAGAGAATGCACAAAACCCACTGAGATTTGTCTTCCAATGTGTAAATGTGGTTTGTATGTATTTCTGTGAAGCCAGCATATCCACCATTTAAGTTCAATTCAACGGTTGGTCCCTCCCAGAATGAATCTGTATCAGTGGTTTGGTTTACTCAGTGTCTGTTGATTTCTGCTATAGTTAGTATTATCTACTACAGTTGGGATTAATAAGTGCTTTAAGACTTTAATTATGGAAAGAGAGAAGGAAGGAAGGAAGGAAGGAAGGAAGGAAGGAAGGAAGGAAGGTAAGTGGATGACAGATAATACTTTGGTTTTGCAAAGGACATTTTGATTTCTACTGTGGTTTGGTTTACCAAGTGTCTTTCGATTTCTGCTACAGTTAATATTATCCACTACAGTTAGGATTAGCAAGGGGCCTATGACTTTATTTATATTTATATTTCTGCTGTTGCAGGAAACAGGGGCAAGCCCCTATCTAGCAGAGCTTAGTGGCTTGCCCTTAACATATAGAGAAAGGTTATAGTATTTGAGGAGGACTTTGATTTCCTTAAACATCAAGCGGAAGAGAATTATGTTAGTTTCTGGTCCGAGTGTGTAGCAAAGAAACTTGCACCTAGGGTTGCCATAAGTCAGGACCTCCAAACCGGGACAAATGTAGGACAAATGTAGGACAGCAGTTTCAAATGTAGGACACTTTTTTTTAAATGGAGGGCACACGAAAAAAATGATGTTTTTTTAAAAAATATTAATATAAATGCAAGTTTCTTAGGCATGATCAAAATGGAGGACATTTTGGCATTATTCCTAGACACATGGCAGAAATGTACTTCCCTTTCTGGCCAAACCACCCCCCTCCATTCCAAATCACACACGACAGCACATTTGGGCATTTCACATGGCTTCACTTAACATGGCCTCTTGCATATTTCAGAGGCTTATTCCATAACCAAACCCCTTGGGTTTAACACTTAGCATGGTTTAACATGGCTATGCATATTGAACATGTCTAGTTGGTTTAACAAGAAGTGGATTTGCCCTCGGATTCAACTGTACTTCTCAGAAGTGTGTACTTGGTCAAGGGACTTTGGTTTTTCTTCACTGTGCCTGAGTTTGTAAAAATAAGAGCAACTTACATTGGCCATGCCTCAGACGCTTTCTGATATCAATATCACCACCATCATCATAATCAACATCAGCATCAGCATCATTGTTAAAAGAAGGCAGACTTGTTAGCATTAAAAGCACCAAAAACACACAGAAAAGGCACTTGGGAAAAATACATATTGGAAAAGATACACTTTAAAAATACACTTCATAAAAATAAATATTGCAAAAAATACACTTTAATTAATACACTTAATAAAATTAATATTAAAAATACACTTTAAAAATACACTTAATAAAATAAATATTGCAAAAAATATACTTTAATTAATACACTTAATAAAATTAATATTGCAAAAATACAGTTTAAAATACACTTAATAAAAATAAATATTGCAAAAATACACTTTAAAATACACTTAATAAAAATAAATATTGCAAAAAATATACTTTAAAAATAAATTTCATAAAAATAAATATTGCAAAAAATACACTTTAATTAATACACTTAATAAAATTAATATTGCAAAAATACACTTTAGAAATACACTTAATAAAAATAAATATTGCAAAAATATACTTTAATTAATACACTTAATAAAATTAATATTGCAAAAATACAGTTTAAAATACACTTAATAAAAATAAATATTGCAAAAAATACACTTTAAAATACACTTAATAAAAAAATACTGGAAAAATACACTTTAAAAATACAATTAATAAAAATAAATACTGGAAAAATGCACTTTAAAAATACAATTAATAAAAATAAATACTGGAAAAATGCACTTTAAAAATACACTTCATAAAAATAAATACTGGAAAAAATACACTTTAAAAATACACTTCATAAAAATAAATACTGCAAAAATATACTTTAAAAATACACTTCATAAAAATAAATATTGGAAAAAATACACTTTAAAAATACACTTCATAAAAATAAATATTGCAAAAACACACTTTAAAAATACACTTATTAAAAATAGATATTGCAAAAATACACTTTGAAAATACACTTAATAAAAACAAATATTTCAAAAAATACACTTTAAAAATACTTATTAAAATAAATATTGCAAAAATTACACTTTAAAAATACATTTAATAAAAATAAATACTGGAAAAATACACTTAATAAAAATAAATATGTCCTATCATGCCTTTTGGCTCAAAACTTAGCTGCGATTCTTTCATACACATCTATATTGCGGTGATTTTTATTTAGTGGCATCTGCACCGCCTCTTCGCCCTAATTGCTACCAAATCTTTGGGCACCTCCGTCTTCCATGATATCCCATTCCCACTTTTTTTGGAGGGATCTGCCGTGCAAAAGGGGACCAAGAAGAAATAGCACCTCCATTCAGAATTAAATTGCGCCCGGGTTACAAATGAAACAACCCGCTTTGCGTGGAAGGCATTTAAAAACGGTGCTATGCCAGGAGTTTGGGGATGGGCACAAAGTGCACAAAGGTGGGTGGGTACAGGTAACTATGGACATCAGCTTCCCTTACCCACATGGGCACTGCTGAGACCTAGGCATCTGGGCTCAGAGAGGAGTCCAGACAGATCTAAGATCTCAAGGAACGGGCAGAGTTGGCAGACAAGTTTAGGATGTGCAAATGCACTCCTGCCCTCTGCCAAGACATGGGCATCCAGGCTAAGAGAGGAGTCCAAGCAGATCTGATCTCTCAAGTAATGGACGCAGATGGCCAATAAATTTAAGGGGTGCAAATGTACTGCTGGCAACTGCTGAGTCATGGGCAACCAGGCTCAGAGGAGAGTCCAGGCAGATCTGATGTCCGAAAGAATAGACGCAGATGGCACATAAGTTTAAGATGTGCAAATATACTCCTGGCAACTGCTGAATCATGGGCAACCAGGCTCAGAGGAGAGTCCAGGCAGATCTGACGTCCCAAAGAACAGACGCAGATGACACATTAGTCTAAGATGTGCAAATAGACTCCTGGCAACGGCTGAGTCATGGGCAACCAGGCTCAAAGAGAAGTCCAGGCAGATCTGATGTCTCAAGGAATGGACTCAGACGGCACATGATTTTACGAAGCGCAAATACGCTCCCGGCAACTACTGAGTCATGGGCGTCCAGGCTCAGAGAGAAGTACAGTCAGATCTGAAGTCTCAAGGAATGGACTCAGAGGGCACATGATTTTACGATGCGCAAATACGCTCCTGGCAACTACTGAATCATGGGCGTCCAGGCTCAGAGAGAAGTCCAGTCAGATCTGAAGTCTCAAGGAATGGACTCAGAGGGCACTTGATTTTACGATGCGCAAATATGCTCCTGGCAACTATCGAGTCATGGGCGTCCAGGCTCAGAGAGAAGTCCAGTCAGATCTGAAGTCTCAAGGAATGGACTCAGAGGGCACATGATTTTACGATGCGCAAATACGCTCCTGGCAACTACTGAGTCATGGGCGTCCAGGCTCAGAGAGAAGTCCAGTCAGATCTGAAGTCTCAAGCAATGGACTCAGAGGGCACATGATTTTACGATGCGCAAATACGCTCCTGGCAACTACTGAGTCATGGGCGTCCAGGCTCAGAGAGAAGTCCAGTCAGATCTGAAGTCTCAAGGAATGAACTCAGAGGGCACATGATTTTAGGATGCGCAAATACGCTCATGGCAACTACTGAGTCATGGGCGTCCAGGCCCAGAGAGAAGTCCAGTAAGATCTGAAGTCTCAAGGAATGGACTCAGAGGGCACATGATTTTACGATGCGCAAATACGCTCCTGGCAACTACTGAGTCATGGGCGTCCAGGCTCAGAGAGAAGTCCAGTCAGATCTGAAGTCTCAAGGAATGGACTCAGAGGGCACATGATTTTACGATGCGCAAATACGCTCCTGGCAACTACTGAGTCATGGGCGTCCAGGCTCAGAGAGAAGTCCAGTCAGATCTGAAGTCTCAAGGAATGGACTCAGAGGGCACGTGATTTTACGATGCGCAAATACGCTCCTGGCAACTACTGAGTCATGAGCGCCCAGGCTCAGAGAGAAGTACAGTCAGATCTGACGTCTCAAGGAATGGACTCAGAGGGCACATGATTTTACGATGCGCAAATACGCTCCTGGCAACTACTGAGTCATGGGCGTCCAGGCTCAGAGAGAAGTCCAGTCACATCTGAAGTCTCAAGGAATGGACTCAGAGGGCACATGATTTTAGAATGCGCAAATACGCTCCTGGCAACTACAGAGTCATGGGCGTCCAGGCACAGAGAGAAGTCCAGTCAGATCTGAAGTCTCAAGGAATGGACTCAGAGGGCACATGATTTTACGATGCGCAAATACGCTCCTGGCAACTACTGAGTCATGGGCGTCCAGGCGCAGAGAGAAGTCCAGTCAGATCTGAAGTCTCAAGCAATGGACTCAGAGGGCAGACGATTTTAGGATGCGCAAATACGCTCCTGGCAACTACTGAGTCATGGGCGTCCAGGCTCAGAGAGAAGTCCAGTCAGATCTGAAGTCTCAAGGAATGGACTCAGAGGGCACATGATTTTAGGATGCGCAAATACGCTCCTGGCAACTACTGAGTCATGAGCGCCCAGGCTCAGAGAGAAGTATAGTCAGATCTGACGTCTCAAGGAATGGACTCAGAGGGCACATGATTTTACGATGCGCAAATACGCTCCTGGCAACTACTGAGTCATGGGCGTCCAGGCTCAGAGAGAAGTCCAGTCAGATCTGAAGTCTCAAGCAATGGACTCAGAGGGCACATGATTTTAGGATGCGCAAATACGCTCCTGCCAACTACTGAGTCATGAGCGCCCAGGCTCAGAGAGAAGTACAGTCAGATCTGACGTCTCAAGGAATGGACTCAGAGGGCACATGATTTTACGATGCGCAAATACGCTCCTGGCAACTACTGAGTCATGGGCGTCCAGGCTCAGAGAGAAGTCCAGTCAGATCTGAAGTCTCAAGGAACGGACTCAGAGGGCACATGATTTTACGATGCGCAAATACGCTCCTGGCAACTACTGAGTCATGGGCGTCCAGGCTCAGAGAGAAGTCCAGTCAGATCTGAAGTCTCAAGCAATGGACTCAGAGGGCAGATGATTTTAGGATGCGCAAATATGCTCCTGGCAGCTACTGAGTCATGGGCGTCCAGGCTCAGAGTGAAGTCCAGTCAGATCTGAAGTCTCAAGCAATGGACTCAGAGGGCACATGATTTTAAGATGAGCAAATACGCTCCTGGCAACTACTGAGTCATGGGCGTCCAGGCTCAGAGAGAAGTCCAGTCAGATCTGAAGTCTCAAGGAATGGACTCAGAGGGCACATGATTTTAGGATGCGCAAATACGCTCCTGGCAACTACTGAGTCATGAGCGCCCAGGCTCAGAGAGAAGTACAGTCAGATCTGACGTCTCAAGGAATGTACTCAGAGGGCACATGATTTTACGATGCGCCAATACGCTCCTGGCAACTACTGAGTCATGGGCGTCCAGGCTCAGAGAGAAGTCCAGTCAGATCTGAAGTCTCAAGGAATGGACTCAAAGGGCACATGATTTTACGATGCGCAAATACGCTCCTGGCAACTACAGAGTCATGGGCGTCCAGGCTCAGAGAGAAGTCCAGTCAGATCTGAAGTCTCAAGGAATGGACTCAGAGGGCACATGATTTTACGATGCGCAAATACGCTCCTGGCAACTACTGAGTCATGGGTGTCCAGGCCCAGAGAGAAGTCCAGTCAGATCTGAAGTCTCAAGGAATGGACTCAGAGGGCACATGATTTTACGATGCGCAAATACGCTCCTGGCAACTACTGAGTCATGGGCGTCCAGGCTCAGAGAGAAGTCCAGTCAGATCTGAAGTCTCAAGGAATGGACTCAGAGGGCACATGATTTTACGATGCGCAAATACGCTCCTGGCAACTACAGAGTCATGGGCGTCCAGGCTCACAGAGAAGTCCAGTCAGATCTGAAGTCTCAAGGAATGGACTCAGAGGGCACATGATTTTACGATGCGCAAATACGCTCCTGGCAACTAGTGAGTCATGGGCGTCCAGGCTCAGAGAGAAGTCCAGTCAGATCTGAAGTCTCAAGGAATGGACTCAGAGGGCATATGATTTTACGATGCGCAAATACGCTCCTGGCAACTACAGAGTCATGGGCGTCCAGGCTCAGAGAGAAGTCCAGTCAGATCTGAAGTCTCAAGGAATGGACTCAGAGGGCACATGATTTTAGGATGCGCAAATACGCTCCTGGCAACTACTGAGTCATGAGCGCCCAGGCTCAGAGAGAAGTACAGTCAGATCTGACGTCTCAAGGAATGGACTCAGAGGGCACATGATTTTACGATGCGCAAATACGCTCCTGGCAACTACTGAGTCATGGGCGTCCAGGCTCAGAGAGAAGTCCAGTCACATCTGAAGTCTCAAGGAATGGACTCAGAGGGCACATGATTTTAGAATGCGCAAATACGCTCCTGGCAACTACAGAGTCATGGGCGTCCAGGCACAGAGAGAAGTCCAGTCAGATCTGAATTCTCAAGGAATGGACTCAGAGGGCACATGATTTTACGATGCGCAAATACGCTCCTGGCAACTACTGAGTCATGGGCGTCCAGGCGCAGAGAGAAGTCCAGTCAGATCTGAAGTCTCAAGCAATGGACTCAGAGGGCAGACGATTTTAGGATGCGCAAATACGCTCCTGGCAACTACTGAGTCATGGGCGTCCAGGCTCAGAGAGAAGTCCAGTCAGATCTGAAGTCTCAAGGAATGGACTCAGAGGGCACATGATTTTAGGATGCGCAAATACGCTCCTGGCAACTACTGAGTCATGAGCGCCCAGGCTCAGAGAGAAGTATAGTCAGATCTGACGTCTCAAGGAATGGACTCAGAGGGCACATGATTTTACGATGCGCAAATACGCTCCTGGCAACTACTGAGTCATGGGCGTCCAGGCTCAGAGAGAAGTCCAGTCAGATCTGAAGTCTCAAGCAATGGACTCAGAGGGCACATGATTTTAGGATGCGCAAATACGCTCCTGCCAACTACTGAGTCATGAGCGCCCAGGCTCAGAGAGAAGTACAGTCAGATCTGACGTCTCAAGGAATGGACTCAGAGGGCACATGATTTCACGATGCGCAAATACGCTCCTGGCAACTACTGAGTCATGGGCGTCCAGGCTCAGAGAGAAGTCCAGTCAGATCTGAAGTCTCAAGGAATGGACTCAGAGGGCACATGATTTTACGATGCGCAAATACGCTCCTGGCAACTACTGAGTCATGGGCGTCCAGGCTCAGAGAGAAGTCCAGTCAGATCTGAAGTCTCAAGCAATGGACTCAGAGGGCAGATGATTTTAGGATGCGCAAATATGCTCCTGGCAGCTACTGAGTCATGGGCGTCCAGGCTCAGAGTGAAGTCCAGTCAGATCTGAAGTCTCAAGCAATGGACTCAGAGGGCACATGATTTTAAGATGAGCAAATACGCTCCTGGCAACTACTGAGTCATGGGCGTCCAGGCTCAGAGAGAAGTCCAGTCAGATCTGAAGTCTCAAGGAATGGACTCAGAGGGCACATGATTTTAGGATGCGCAAATACGCTCCTGGCAACTACTGAGTCATGAGCGCCCAGGCTCAGAGAGAAGTACAGTCAGATCTGACGTCTCAAGGAATGTACTCAGAGGGCACATGATTTTACGATGCGCCAATACGCTCCTGGCAACTACTGAGTCATGGGCGTCCAGGCTCAGAGAGAAGTCCAGTCAGATCTGAAGTCTCAAGGAATGGACTCAAAGGGCACATGATTTTACGATGCGCAAATACGCTCCTGGCAACTACAGAGTCATGGGCGTCCAGGCTCAGAGAGAAGTCCAGTCAGATCTGAAGTCTCAAGGAATGGACTCAGAGGGCACATGATTTTACGATGCGCAAATACGCTCCTGGCAACTACTGAGTCATGGGTGTCCAGGCCCAGAGAGAAGTCCAGTCAGATCTGAAGTCTCAAGGAATGGACTCAGAGGGCACATGATTTTACGATGCGCAAATACGCTCCTGGCAACTACTGAGTCATGGGCGTCCAGGCTCAGAGAGAAGTCCAGTCAGATCTGAAGTCTCAAGGAATGGACTCAGAGGGCACATGATTTTACGATGCGCAAATACGCTCCTGGCAACTACAGAGTCATGGGCGTCCAGGCTCACAGAGAAGTCCAGTCAGATCTGAAGTCTCAAGGAATGGACTCAGAGGGCACATGATTTTACGATGCGCAAATACGCTCCTGGCAACTAGTGAGTCATGGGCGTCCAGGCTCAGAGAGAAGTCCAGTCAGATCTGAAGTCTCAAGGAATGGACTCAGAGGGCATATGATTTTACGATGCGCAAATACGCTCCTGGCAACTACAGAGTCATGGGCGTCCAGGCTCAGAGAGAAGTCCAGTCAGATCTGAAGTCTCAAGGAATGGACTCAGAGGGCACATGATTTTAGGATGCGCAAATACGCTCCTGGCAACTACTGAGTCATGAGCGCCCAGGCTCAGAGAGAAGTACAGTCAGATCTGACGTCTCAAGGAATGGACTCAGAGGGCACATGATTTTACGATGCGCAAATACGCTCCTGGCAACTACTGAGTCATGGGCGTCCAGGCTCAGAGAGAAGTCCAGTCACATCTGAAGTCTCAAGGAATGGACTCAGAGGGCACATGATTTTAGAATGCGCAAATACGCTCCTGGCAACTACAGAGTCATGGGCGTCCAGGCACAGAGAGAAGTCCAGTCAGATCTGAATTCTCAAGGAATGGACTCAGAGGGCACATGATTTTACGATGCGCAAATACGCTCCTGGCAACTACTGAGTCATGGGCGTCCAGGCGCAGAGAGAAGTCCAGTCAGATCTGAAGTCTCAAGCAATGGACTCAGAGGGCAGACGATTTTAGGATGCGCAAATACGCTCCTGGCAACTACTGAGTCATGGGCGTCCAGGCTCAGAGAGAAGTCCAGTCAGATCTGAAGTCTCAAGGAATGGACTCAGAGGGCACATGATTTTAGGATGCGCAAATACGCTCCTGGCAACTACTGAGTCATGAGCGCCCAGGCTCAGAGAGAAGTATAGTCAGATCTGACGTCTCAAGGAATGGACTCAGAGGGCACATGATTTTACGATGCGCAAATACGCTCCTGGCAACTACTGAGTCATGGGCGTCCAGGCTCAGAGAGAAGTCCAGTCAGATCTGAAGTCTCAAGCAATGGACTCAGAGGGCACATGATTTTAGGATGCGCAAATACGCTCCTGCCAACTACTGAGTCATGAGCGCCCAGGCTCAGAGAGAAGTACAGTCAGATCTGACGTCTCAAGGAATGGACTCAGAGGGCACATGATTTTACGATGCGCAAATACGCTCCTGGCAACTACTGAGTCATGGGCGTCCAGGCTCAGAGAGAAGTCCAGTCAGATCTGAAGTCTCAAGCAATCGACTCAGAGGGCAGATGATTTTAGGATGCGCAAATACGATCCTGGCAACTACTGAGTCATGGGCGTCCAGGCTCAGAGAGAAGTCCAGTCAGATCTGAAGTCTCAAGGAATGGACTCAGAGGGCACGTGATTTTACGATGCGCAAATACGCTCCTGGCAACTACAGAGTCATGGGCGTCCAGGCTCACAGAGAAGTCCAGTCAGATCTGAAGTCTCAAGGAATGGACTCAGAGGGCACATGATTTTACGATGCGCAAATACGCTCCTGGCAACTATTGAGTCATGGGAGTCCAGGCTCAGAGAGAAGTCCAGTCAGATCTGAAGTCTCAAGCAATCGACTCAGAGGGCAGATGATTTTAGAATGCGCAAATACGATCCTGGCAACTAATGAGTCATGGGCGTCCAGGCTCAGAGAGAAGTCCAGTCAGATCTGAATTCTCAAGGAATGGACTCAGAGGGCACATGATTTTAGGATGCGCAAATACGCTCCTGGCAACTACTGAGTCATGGGCGTCCAGGCTCAGAGAGAAGTCCAGTCAGATCTGAAGTCTCAAGGAATGGACTCCGAGGGCACATGATTTTATGATGCGCAAATACGCTCCTGGCAACTACTGAGTCATGGGCGTCCAGGCTCAGAGAGAAGTCCAGTCAGATCTGAAGTCTCAAGCAATCGACTCTCAGGGCAGATGAATTTAGGATGCGCAAATACGATCCTGGCAACTACTGAGTCATGGGCGTCCAGGCTCAGAGAGAAGTCCAGTCAGATCTGAAGTCTCAAGGAATGGACTCAGAGGGCACATGATTTTAGGATGCGCAAATACGCTCCTGGCAACTACTGAGTCAAGGGCGTCCAGGCTCAGAGAGAAGTCCAGTCAGATCTGAAGTCTCAAGGAATGGACTCAGAGGGCACATGATTTTACGATGCGCAAATACGCTCCTGGCAACTACTGAGTCATGGGCGTCCAGGCTCAGAGAGAAGTCCAGTCAGATCTGAAGTCTCAAGGAATCGATTCAGAGGGCACATGATTTTACGATGCGCAAATACGCTCCTGGCAATTACTGAGTCATGGGCGTCCAGGCACAGAGAGAAGTCCAGTGAGATCTGAAGTCTCAAGGAATGGACTCAGAGGGCACGTGATTTTACGATGCGCAAATACGCTCCTGGCAACTACTGAGTCATGGGCGTCCAGGCTCAGAGAGAAGTCCAGTGAGATCTGAAGTCTCAAGGAATGGACTCAGAGGGCACATGATTTTACGATGCGCAAATACGCTCCTGGCAACTACAGAGTCAGGGGCGTCCAGGCCCAGAGAGAAGTCCAGTCAGATCTGAAGTCTGAAGGAATGGACTCAGAGGGCACATGAATTAAGGATGCGCAAATACGCTCCTGGCAACTAGTGACTCATGGGCGTCCAGGCTCAGAGAGAAGTCCAGTCAGATCTGAAGTCTCAAGGAATGGACTCAGAGGGCACATGATTTTACGATGCGCAAATACGCTCCTGGCAACTACAGAGTCATGGGCGTCAAGGCTCACAGAGAAGTCCAGTCAGATCTGAAGTCTCAAGGAATGGACTCAGAGGGCACATGATTTTACGATGCGCAAATACGCTCCTGGCAACTACTGAGTCATGGGGGTCCAGGCTCAGAGAGAAGTCCAGTCAGATCTGAAGTCTCAAGCAATGGACTCAGAGGGCACATGATTTTACGATGCGCAAATACGCTCTTGGCAACTACTGAGTCATGAGCGCCCAGGCTCAGAGAGAAGTACAGTCAGATCTGACGTCTCAAGGAATGGACTCAGAGGGCACATGATTTTACGATGCGCAAATACGCTCCTGGCAACTACTGAGTCATGGGCGTCCAGGCTCAGAGAGAAGTCCAGTCAGATCTGAAGTCTCAAGGAATGGACTCAGAGGGCACATGATTTTAGGATGCGCAAATACTCTCCTGGCAACTACAGAGTCATGGGCGTCCAGGCTCAGAGAGAAGTCCAGTCAGATCTGAAGTCTCAAGGAATGGACTCAGAGGGCACATGATTTTACGATGCGCAAATACGCTCCTGGCAACTACTGAGTCATGGGCGTCCAGGCTCAGAGAGAAGTCCAGTCAGATCTGAAGTCTCAAGCAATGGACTCAGAGGGCAGATGATTTTAGGATGCGCAAATACGCTCCTGGCAACTACTGAGTCATGGGCATCCAGGCTCAGAGAGAAGTCCAGTCAGATCTGAAGTCTCAAGCAATGGACTCAGAGGGCACATGATTTTAAGATGAGCAAATACGCTCCTGGCAAGTACTGAGTCATGGGCGTCCAGGCTCATAGAGAAGTCCAGTCAGATCTGAAGTCTCAAGGAATGGACTCAGAGGGCACATGATTTTAGGATGCGCAAATACGCTCCTGGCAACTACTGAGTCATGAGCGCCCAGGCTCAGAGAGAAGTACAGTCAGATCTGACGTCTCAAGGAATGGACTCAGAGGGCACATGATTTTACGATGCGCAAATACGCTCCTGGCAACTACTGAGTCATGGGCGTCCAGGCTCAGAGAGAAGTCCAGTCAGATCAGAAGTCTCAAGGAATGGACTCAGAGGGCACATGATTTTACGATGCGCAAATACGCTCCTGGCAACTACAGAGTCATGGGCGTCCAGGCTCAGAGAGAAGTCCGGTCAGATCTGAAGTCTCAAGGAATGGACTCAGAGGGCACATGATTTTACGATGCGCAAATACGCTCCTGGCAACTACAGAGTCATGGGCGTCCAGGCTCAGAGAGAAGTCCAGTCAGATCTGAAGTCTCAAGGAATGGACTCAGAGGGCACATGATTTTACGATGCGCAAATACGCTCCTGGCAACTACTGAGTCATGGGCGTCCAGGCTCAGAGAGAAGTCCAGTCAGATCTGAAGTCTCAAGCAATGGACTCAGAGGGCAGATGATTTTAGGATGCGCAAATATGCTCCTGGCAGCTACTGAGTCATGGGCGTCCAGGCTCAGAGTGAAGTCCAGTCAGATCTGAAGTCTCAAGCAATGGACTCAGAGGGCACATGATTTTAAGATGAGCAAATACGCTCCTGGCAACTACTGAGTCATGGGCGTCCAGGCTCAGAGAGAAGTCCAGTCAGATCTGAAGTCTCAAGGAATGGACTCAGAGGGCACATGATTTTAGGATGCGCAAATACGCTCCTGGCAACTACTGAGTCATGAGCGCCCAGGCTCAGAGAGAAGTACAGTCAGATCTGACGTCTCAAGGAATGTACTCAGAGGGCACATGATTTTACGATGCGCAAATACGCTCCTGGCAACTACTGAGTCATGGGCGTCCAGGCTCAGAGAGAAGTCCAGTCAGATCTGAAGTCTCAAGGAATGGACTCAAAGGGCACATGATTTTACGATGCGCAAATACGCTCCTGGCAACTACAGAGTCATGGGCGTCCAGGCTCAGAGAGAAGTCCAGTCAGATCTGAAGTCTCAAGGAATGGACTCAGAGGGCACATGATTTTACGATGCGCAAATACGCTCCTGGCAACTACTGAGTCATGGGTGTCCAGGCCCAGAGAGAAGTCCAGTCAGATCTGAAGTCTCAAGGAATGGACTCAGAGGGCACATGATTTTAGGATGCGCAAATACGCTCCTGGCAACTACTGAGTCATGGGCGTCCAGGCTCAGAGAGAAGTCCGGTCAGATCTGAAGTCTCAAGGAATGGACTCAGAGGGCACATGATTTTACGATGCGCAAATACGCTCCTGGCAACTACAGAGTCATGGGCGTCCAGGCTCACAGAGAAGTCCAGTCAGATCTGAAGTCTCAAGGAATGGACTCAGAGGGCACATGATTTTACGATGCGCAAATACGCTCCTGGCAACTACTGAGTCATGGGCGTCCAGGCTCAGAGAGAAGTCCAGTCAGATCTGAAGTCTCAAGCAATGGACTCAGAGGGCACATGATTTTACGATGCGCAAATACGCTCCTGGCAACTACTGAGTCATGGGCGCCCAGGCTCAGAGAGAAGTACAGTCAGATCTGACGTCTCAAGGAACGGACTCAGAGGGCACATGATTTTACGATGCGCAAATACGCTCCTGGCAACTACTGAGTCATGGGCGTCCAGGCTCAGAGAGAAGTCCAGTCAGATCTGAATTCTCAAGGAACGGACTCAGAGGGCACATGATTTTACGATGCGCAAATACGCTCCTGGCAACTACTGAATCATGGGCGTCCAGGCTCAGAGAGAAGTCCAGTCAGATCTGAAGTCTCAAGCAATCGACTCAGAGGGCACATGATTTTAGGATGCGCAAATAGGCTCCTGGCAACTACTGAGTCATGGGCGTCCTGGCTCAGAGAGAAGTCCAGTCAGATCTGAAGTCTCAAGGAATGAACTCAGAGGGCACATGATTTTAGGATGCGCAAATGCGCTCCTGGCAACTACTGAGTCATGGGCGTCCAGGCTCAGAGAGAAGTCCAGTAAGATCTGAAGTCTCAAGCAATGGACTCAGAGGGCAGACGATTTTAGGATTCGCAAATACGCTCCTGGCAACTACTGAGTCATGGGCGTCCAGGCTCAGAGAGAAGTCCAGTCAGATCTGAAGTCTCAAGCAATGGACTCAGAGGGCACATGATTTTAAGATGAGCAAATACGCTCCTGGCAACTACTGAGTCATGGGCGTCCAGGCCCAGAGAGAAGTCCAGTCAGATCTGAAGTCTCAAGGAATGGACTCAGAGGGCACATGATTTTAGGATGCGCAAATACGCTCCTGGCAACTACTGAGTCATGAGCGCCCAGGCTCAGAGAGAAGTATAGTCAGATCTGACGTCTCAAGGAATGGACTCAGAGGGCACATGATTTTACGATGCGCAAATACGCTCCTGGCAACTACTGAGTCATGGGCGTCCAGGCTCAGAGAGAAGTCCAGTCAGATCTGAAGTCTCAAGGAATGGACTCAGAGGGCACATGATTTTACGATGCGCAAATACGCTCCTGGCAACTACAGAGTCATGGGCGTCCAGGCTCAGAGAGAAGTCCAGTCAGATCTGAAGTCTCAAGGAATGGACTCAGAGGGCACATGATTTTACGATACGCAAATACGCGCCTGGCAACTACTGAGTCATGGGCGTCCAGGCTCAGAGAGAAGTCCAGTCAGATCTGAAGTCTCAAGCAATCGACTCAGAGGGCAGATGATTTTAGGATGCGCAAATACGATCCTGGCAACTACTGAGTCATGGGCGTCCAGGCTCAGAGAGAAGTCCAGTCAGATCTGAAGTCTCAAGGAATGGACTCAGAGGGCACATGATTTTACGATGCGCAAATACGCTCCTGGCAACTACAGAGTCATGGGCGTCCAGGCTCACAGAGAAGTCCAGTCAGATCTGAAGTCTCAAGGAATGGACTCAGAGGGCACATGATTTTACGATGCGCAAATACGCTCCTGGCAACTACTGAGTCATGGGAGTCCAGGCTCAGAGAGAAGTCCAGTCAGATCTGAAGTCTCAAGCAATCGACTCAGAGGGCAGACGATTTTAGGATGCGCAAATACGATCCTGGCAACTACTGAGTCATGGGCGTCCAGGCTCAGAGAGAAGTCCAGTCAGATCTGAAGTCTCAAGGAATGGACTCAGAGGGCACATGATTTTAGGATGCGCAAATACGCTCCTGGCAACTACTGAGTCATGGGCGTCCAGGCTCAGAGAGAAGTCCAGTCAGATCTGAAGTCTCAAGGAATGGACTCCGAGGGCACATGATTTTATGATGCGCAAATACGCTCCTGGCAACTACTGAGTCATGGGCGTCCAGGCTCAGAGAGAAGTCCAGTCAGATCTGAAGTCTCAAGCAATCGACTCAGAGGGCAGATGAATTTAGGATGCGCAAATACGATCCTGGCAACTACTGAGTCATGGGCGTCCAGGCTCAGAGAGAAGTCCAGTCAGATCTGAAGTCTCAAGGAATGGACTCAGAGGGCACATGATTTTAGGATGCGCAAATACGCTCCTGGCAACTACTGAGTCAAGGGCGTCCAGGCTCAGAGAGAAGTCCAGTCAGATCTGAAGTCTCAAGGAATGGACTCAGAGGGCACATGATTTTACGATGCGCAAATACGCGCCTGGCAACTACTGAGTCATGGGCGTCCAGGCTCAGAGAGAAGTCCAGTCAGATCTGAAGTCTCAAGCAATCGACTCAGAGGGCAGATGATTTTAGGATGCGCAAATACGATCCTGGCAACTACTGAGTCATGGGCGTCCAGGCTCAGAGAGAAGTCCAGTCAGATCTGAAGTCTCAAGGAATGGACTCAGAGGGCACATGATTTTACGATGCGCAAATACGCTCCTGGCAACTACAGAGTCATGGGCGTCCAGGCTCACAGAGAAGTCCAGTCAGATCTGAAGTCTCAAGGAATGGACTCAGAGGGCACATGATTTTACGATGCGCAAATACGCTCCTGGCAACTACTGAGTCATGGGAGTCCAGGCTCAGAGAGAAGTCCAGTCAGATCTGAAGTCTCAAGCAATCGACTCAGAGGGCAGATGATTTTAGGATGCGCAAATACGATCCTGGCAACTACTGAGTCATGGGCGTCCAGGCTCAGAGAGAAGTCCAGTCAGATCTGAAGTCTCAAGGAATGGACTCAGAGGGCACATGATTTTAGGATGCGCAAATACGCTCCTGGCAACTACTGAGTCATGGGCGTCCAGGCTCAGAGAGAAGTCCAGTCAGATCTGAAGTCTCAAGGAATGGACTCCGAGGGCACATGATTTTATGATGCGCAAATACGCTCCTGGCAACTACTGAGTCATGGGCGTCCAGGCTCAGAGAGAAGTCCAGTCAGATCTGAAGTCTCAAGCAATCGACTCAGAGGGCAGATGAATTTAGGATGCGCAAATACGATCCTGGCAACTACTGAGTCATGGGCGTCCAGGCTCAGAGAGAAGTCCAGTCAGATCTGAAGTCTCAAGGAATGGACTCAGAGGGCACATGATTTTAGGATGCGCAAATACGCTCCTGGCAACTACTGAGTCAAGGGCGTCCAGGCTCAGAGAGAAGTCCAGTCAGATCTGAAGTCTCAAGGAATGGACTCAGAGGGCACATGATTTTACGATGCGCAAATACGCTCCTGGCAACTACTGAGTCATGGGCGTCCAGGCTCAGAGAGAAGTCCAGTCAGATCTGAAGTCTCAAGGAATCGACTCAGAGGGCACATGATTTTACGATGCGCAAATACGCTCCTGGCAATTACTGAGTCATGGGCGTCCAGGCACAGAGAGAAGTCCAGTGAGATCTGAAGTCTCAAGGAATGGACTCAGAGGGCACGTGATTTTACGATGCGCAAATACGCTCCTGGCAACTACTGAGTCATGGGCGTCCAGGCTCAGAGAGAAGTCCAGTGTGATCTGAAGTCTCAAGGAATGGACTCAGAGGGCACATGATTTTACGATGCGCAAATACGCTCCTGGCAACTACAGAGTCAGGGGCGTCCAGGCTCAGAGAGAAATCCAGTCAGATCTGAAGTCTCAAGGAATGGACTCAGAGGGCACATGATTTTACGATGCGCAAATACGCTCCTGGCAACTACTGAATCATGGGCGTCCAGGCTCAGAGAGAAGTCCAGTCAGATCTGAAGTCTCAAGCAATCGACTCAGAGGGCACATGATTTTAGGATGCGCAAATACGCTCCTGGCAACTACTGAGTCATGGGCGTCCTGGCTCAGAGAGAAGTCCAGTCAGATCTGAAGTCTCAAGGAATGAATTCAGAGGGCACATGATTTTAGGATGGGCAAATGCGCTCCTGGCAACTACTGAGTCATGGGCGTCCAGGCTCAGAGAGAAGTCCAGTCAGATCTGAAGTCTCAAGGAATGAACTCAGAGGGCACATGATTTTACGATGCACAAATACGCTCCTGGCAACTACTGAGTCATGGGCGTCCAGGCCCAGAGAGAAGTCCAGTCAGATCTGAAGTCTGAAGGAATGGACTCAGAGGGCACATGAATTAAGGATGCGCAAATACACTCCTGGCAACTAGTGACTCATGGGCGTCCAGGCTCAGAGAGAAGTCCAGTCAGATCTGAAGTCTCAAGGAATGGACTCAGAGGGCACATGATTTTACGATGCGCAAATACGCTCCTGGCAACTACAGAGTCATGGGCGTCAAGGCTCACAGAGAAGTCCAGTCAGATCTGAAGTCTCAAGCAATGGACTCAGAGGGCACATGATTTTACGATGCGCAAATACGCTCCTGGCAACTACTGAGTCATGAGCGCCCAGGCTCAGAGAGAAGTACAGTCAAATCTGACGTCTCAAGGAATGGACTCAGAGGGCACATGATTTTACGATGCGCAAATACGCTCCTGGCAACTACTGAGTCATGGGCGTCCAGGCTCAGAGAGAAGTCCAGTCAGATCTGAAGTTTCAAGGTATGGACTCAGAGGGCACATGATTTTAGGATGCGCAAATACTCTCCTGGCAACTACTGAGTCAAGGGCGTCCAGGCTCAGAGAGAAGTCCAGTCAGATCTGAAGTCTCAAGGAATGGACTCAGAGGGCACATGATTTTACGATGCGCAAATACGCTCCTGGCAACTACTGAGTCATGGGCGTCCAGGCTCAGAGAGAAGTCCAGTCAGATCTGAAGTCTCAAGGAATCGACTCAGAGGGCACATGATTTTACGATGCGCAAATACGCTCCTGGCAATTACTGAGTCATGGGCGTCCAGGCACAGAGAGAAGTCCAGTGAGATCTGAAGTCTCAAGGAATGGACTCAGAGGGCACGTGATTTTACGATGCGCAAATACGCTCCTGGCAACTACTGAGTCATGGGCGTCCAGGCTCAGAGAGAAGTCCAGTCAGATCTGAAGTCTCAAGGAATGGACTCAGAGGGCACATGATTTTACGATGCGCAAATACGCTCCTGGCAACTACAGAGTCAGGGGCGTCCAGGCTCAGAGAGAAATCCAGTCAGATCTGAAGTCTCAAGGAATGGACTCAGAGGGCACATGATTTTACGATGCGCAAATACGCTCCTGGCAACTACTGAATCATGGGCGTCCAGGCTCAGAGAGAAGTCCAGTCAGATCTGAAGTCTCAAGCAATCGACTCAGAGGGCACATGATTTTAGGATGCGCAAATACGCTCCTGGCAACTACTGAGTCATGGGCGTCCTGGCTCAGAGAGAAGTCCAGTCAGATCTGAAGTCTCAAGGAATGAATTCAGAGGGCACATGATTTTAGGATGGGCAAATGCGCTCCTGGCAACTACTGAGTCATGGGCGTCCAGGCTCAGAGAGAAGTCCAGTCAGATCTGAAGTCTCAAGGAATGAACTCAGAGGGCACATGATTTTACGATGCACAAATACGCTCCTGGCAACTACTGAGTCATGGGCGTCCAGGCCCAGAGAGAAGTCCAGTCAGATCTGAAGTCTGAAGGAATGGACTCAGAGGGCACATGAATTAAGGATGCGCAAATACACTCCTGGCAACTAGTGACTCATGGGCGTCCAGGCTCAGAGAGAAGTCCAGTCAGATCTGAAGTCTCAAGGAATGGACTCAGAGGGCACATGATTTTACGATGCGCAAATACGCTCCTGGCAACTACAGAGTCATGGGCGTCAAGGCTCACAGAGAAGTCCAGTCAGATCTGAAGTCTCAAGCAATGGACTCAGAGGGCACATGATTTTACGATGCGCAAATACGCTCCTGGCAACTACTGAGTCATGAGCGCCCAGGCTCAGAGAGAAGTACAGTCAGATCTGACGTCTCAAGGAATGGACTCAGAGGGCACATGATTTTACGATGCGCAAATACGCTCCTGGCAACTACTGAGTCATGGGCGTCCAGGCTCAGAGAGAAGTCCAGTCAGATCTGAAGTCTCAAGGTATGGACTCAGAGGGCACATGATTTTAGGATGCGCAAATACTCTCCTGGCAACTACAGAGTCATGGGCGTCCAGGCTCAGAGAGAAGTCCAGTCAGATCTGAAGTCTCAAGGAATGGACTCAGAGGGCAGATGATTTTAGGATGCGCAAATACGCTCCTGGCAACTACTGAGTCATGGGCATCCAGGCTCAGAGAGAAGTCCAGTCAGATCTGAAATCTCAAGCAATGGACTCAGAGGGCACATGATTTTAAGATGAGCAAATACGCTCCTGGCAAGTACTGAGTCATGGGCGTCCAGGCTCATAGAGAAGTCCAGTCAGATCTGAAGTCTCAAGGAATGGACTCAGAGGGCACATGATTTTAGGATGCGCAAATACGCTCCTGGCAACTACTGAGTCATGAGCGCCCAGGCTCAGAGAGAAGTACAGTCAGATCTGACGTCTCAAGGAATGGACTCAGAGGGCACATGATTTTACGATGCGCAAATACGCTCCTGGCAACTACTGAGTCATGGGCGTCCAGGCTCAGAGAGAAGTCCAGTCAGATCAGAAGTCTCAAGGAATGGACTCAGAGGGCACATGATTTTACGATGCGCAAATACGCTCCTGGCAACTACAGAGTCATGGGCGTCCAGGCTCAGAGAGAAGTCCAGTCAGATCTGAAGTCTCAAGGAATGGACTCAGAGGGCACATGATTTTACGATGCGCAAATACGCTCCTGGCAACTACTGAGTCATGGGCGTCCAGGCTCAGAGAGAAGTCCAGTCAGATCTGAAGTCTCAAGGAATGAACTCAGAGGGCACATGATTTTAGGATGGGCAAATGCGCTCCTGGCAACTACTGAGTCATGGGTGTCCAGGCTCAGAGAGAAGTCCAGTCAGATCTGAAGTCTCAAGGAATGGACTCAGAGGGCACATGATTTTACGATGCGCAAATACGCTCCTGGCAACTACTGAGTCATGGGCGTCCAGGCTCAGAGAGAAGTCCAGTCAGATCTGAAGTCTCAAGGAATGAACTCAGAGGGCACATGATTTTAGGATGGGCAAATGCGCTCCTGGCAACTACTGAGTCATGGGTGTCCAGGCTCAGAGAGAAGTCCAGTCAGATCTGAAGTCTCAAGGAATGAACTCAGAGGGCACATGATTTTACGATGCACAAATACGCTCCTGGCAACTACTGAGTCATGGGCGTCCAGGCCCAGAGAGAAGTCCAGTCAGATCTGAAGTCTCAAGGAATGGACTCAGAGGGCACATGATTTTAGGATGCGCAAATACACTCCTGGCAACTAGTGACTCATGGGCGTCCAGGCTCAGAGAGAAGTCCAGTCAGATCTGAAGTCTCAAGGAATGGACTCAGAGGGCACATGATTTTACGATGCGCAAATACGCTCCTGGCAACTACAGAGTCATGGGCGTCCAGGCTCAGAGAGAAGTCCAGTCAGATCTGAAGTCTCAAGGAATGGACTCAGAGGGCACATGATTTTACGATACGCAAATACGCGCCTGGCAACTACTGAGTCATGGGCGTCCAGGCTCAGAGAGAAGTCCAGTCAGATCTGAAGTCTCAAGCAATCGACTCAGAGGGCAGATGATTTTAGGATGCGCAAATACGATCCTGGCAACTACTGAGTCATGGGCGTCCAGGCTCAGAGAGAAGTCCAGTCAGATCTGAAGTCTCAAGGAATGGACTCAGAGGGCACATGATTTTACGATGCGCAAATACGCTCCTGGCAACTACAGAGTCATGGGCGTCCAGGCTCACAGAGAAGTCCAGTCAGATCTGAAGTCTCAAGGAATGGACTCAGAGGGCACATGATTTTACGATGCGCAAATACGCTCCTGGCAACTACTGAGTCATGGGAGTCCAGGCTCAGAGAGAAGTCCAGTCAGATCTGAAGTCTCAAGCAATCGACTCAGAGGGCAGATGATTTTAGGATGCGCAAATACGATCCTGGCAACTACTGAGTCATGGGCGTCCAGGCTCAGAGAGAAGTCCAGTCAGATCTGAAGTCTCAAGGAATGGACTCAGAGGGCACATGATTTTAGGATGCGCAAATACGCTCCTGGCAACTACTGAGTCATGGGCGTCCAGGCTCAGAGAGAAGTCCAGTCAGATCTGAAGTCTCAAGCAATCGACTCAGAAGGCAGATGAATTTAGGATGCGCAAATACGATCCTGGCAACTACTGAGTCATGGGCGTCCAGGCTCAGAGAGAAGTCCAGTCAGATCTGAAGTCTCAAGGAATGGACTCAGAGGGCACATGATTTTAGGATGCGCAAATACGCTCCTGGCAACTACTGAGTCAAGGGCGTCCAGGCTCAGAGAGAAGTCCAGTCAGATCTGAAGTCTCAAGGAATGGACTCAGAGGGCACATGATTTTACGATGCGCAAATACGCTCCTGGCAACTACTGAGTCATGGGCGTCCAGGCTCAGAGAGAAGTCCAGTCAGATCTGAAGTCTCAAGGAATCGACTCAGAGGGCACATGATTTTACGATGCGCAAATACGCTCCTGGCAATTACTGAGTCATGGGCGTCCAGGCACAGAGAGAAGTCCAGTGAGATCTGAAGTCTCAAGGAATGGACTCAGAGGGCACGTGATTTTACGATGCGCAAATACGCTCCTGGCAACTACTGAGTCATGGGCGTCCAGGCTCAGAGAGAAGTCCAGTGAGATCTGAAGTCTCAAGGAATGGACTCAGAGGGCACATGATTTTACGATGCGCAAATACGCTCCTGGCAACTACAGAGTCAGGGGCGTCCAGGCTCAGAGAGAAATCCAGTCAGATCTGAAGTCTCAAGGAATGGACTCAGAGGGCACATGATTTTACGATGCGCAAATACGCTCCTGGCAACTACTGAATCATGGGCGTCCAGGCTCAGAGAGAAGTCCAGTCAGATCTGAAGTCTCAAGCAATCGACTCAGAGGGCACATGATTTTAGGATGCGCAAATACGCTCCTGGCAACTACTGAGTCATGGGCGTCCTGGCTCAGAGAGAAGTCCAGTCAGATCTGAAGTCTCAAGGAATGAATTCAGAGGGCACATGATTTTAGGATGGGCAAATGCGCTCCTGGCAACTACTGAGTCATGGGCGTCCAGGCTCAGAGAGAAGTCCAGTCAGATCTGAAGTCCCAAGGAATGAACTCAGAGGGCACATGATTTTACGATGCACAAATACGCTCCTGGCAACTACTGAGTCATGGGCGTCCAGGCCCAGAGAGAAGTCCAGTCAGATCTGAAGTCTGAAGGAATGGACTCAGAGGGCACATGAATTAAGGATGCGCAAATACACTCCTGGCAACTAGTGACTCATGGGCGTCCAGGCTCAGAGAGAAGTCCAGTCAGATCTGAAGTCTCAAGGAATGGACTCAGAGGGCACATGATTTTACGATGCGCAAATACGCTCCTGGCAACTACAGAGTCATGGGCGTCAAGGCTCACAGAGAAGTCCAGTCAGATCTGAAGTCTCAAGGAATGGACTCAGAGGGCACATGATTTTACGATGCGCAAATACGCTCCTGGCAACTACTGAGTCATGGGGGTCCAGGCTCAGAGAGAAGTCCAGTCAGATCTGAAGTCTCAAGCAATGGACTCAGAGGGCACATGATTTTACGATGCGCAAATACGCTCCTGGCAACTACTGAGTCATGAGCGCCCAGGCTCAGAGAGAAGTACAGTCAGATCTGACGTCTCAAGGAATGGACTCAGAGGGCACATGATTTTACGATGCGCAAATACGCTCCTGGCAACTACTGAGTCATGGGCGTCCAGGCTCAGAGAGAAGTCCAGTCAGATCTGAAGTCTCAAGGAATGGACTCAGAGGGCACATGATTTTAGGATGCGCAAATACTCTCCTGGCAACTACAGAGTCATGGGCATCCAGGCTCAGAGAGAAGTCCAGTCAGATCTGAAGTCTCAAGGAATGGACTCAGAGGGCACATGATTTTACGATGCGCAAATACGCTCCTGGCAACTACTGAGTCATGGGCGTCCAGGCTCAGAGAGAAGTCCAGTCAGATCTGAAGTCTCAAGCAATGGACTCAGAGGGCAGATGATTTTAGGATGCGCAAATACGCTCCTGGCAACTACTGAGTCATGGGCATCCAGGCTCAGAGAGAAGTCCAGTCAGATCTGAAGTCTCAAGCAATGGACTCAGAGGGCACATGATTTTAAGATGAGCAAATACGCTCCTGGCAAGTACTGAGTCATGGGCGTCCAGGCTCATAGAGAAGTCCAGTCAGATCTGAAGTCTCAAGGAATGGACTCAGAGGGCACATGATTTTAGGATGCGCAAATACGCTCCTGGCAACTACTGAGTCATGAGCGCCCAGGCTCAGAGAGAAGTACAGTCAGATCTGACGTCTCAAGGAATGGACTCAGAGGGCACATGATTTTACGATGCGCAAATACGCTCCTGGCAACTACTGAGTCATGGGCGTCCAGGCTCAGAGAGAAGTCCAGTCAGATCAGAAGTCTCAAGGAATGGACTCAGAGGGCACATGATTTTACGATGCGCAAATACGCTCCTGGCAACTACAGAGTCATGGGCGTCCAGGCTCAGAGAGAAGTCCAGTCAGATCTGAAGTCTCAAGGAATGGACTCAGAGGGCACATGATTTTACGATGCGCAAATACGCTCCTGGCAACTACTGAGTCATGGGCGTCCAGGCTCAGAGAGAAGTCCAGTCAGATCTGAAGTCTCAAGCAATGGACTCAGAGGGCACATGATTTTAGGATGCGCAAATACGCTCCTGGCAACTACTGAGTCATGAGCGCCCAGGCTCAGAGAGAAGTACAGTCAGATCTGACGTCTCAAGGAATGGACTCAGAGGGCACATGATTTTACGATGCGCAAATACGCTCCTGGCAACTACTGAGTCATGGGCGTCCAGGCTCAGAGAGAAGTCCAGTCAGATCTGAAGTCTCAAGGAATGGACTCAGAGGGCACATGATTTTAGGATGCGCAAATACGCTCCTGGCAACTACTGAGTCATGGGCGTCCTGGCTCAGAGAGAAGTCCAGTCAGATCTGAAGTCTCAAGGAATGAACTCAGAGGGCATATGATTTTAGGATGGGCAAATGCGCTCCTGGCAACTACTGAGTCATGGGTGTCCAGGCTCAGAGAGAAGTCCAGTCAGATCTGAAGTCTCAAGGAATGAACTCAGAGGGCACATGATTTTACGATGCACAAATACGCTCCTGGCAACTACTGAGTCATGGGCGTCCAGGCCCAGAGAGAAGTCCAGTCAGATCTGACGTCTGAAGGAATGGACTCAGAGGGCACATGATTTTAGGATGCGCAAATACACTCCTGGCAACTAGTGACTCATGGGCGTCCAGGCTCAGAGAGAAGTCCAGTCAGATCTGAAGTCTCAAGGAATGGACTCAGAGGGCACATGATTTTACGATGTGCAAATACGCTCCTGGCAACTACAGAGTCATGGGCGTCCAGGCTCACAGAGAAGTCCAGTCAGATCTGAAGTCTCAAGGAATGGACTCAGAGGGCACATGATTTTACGATGCGCAAATACGCTCCTGGCAACTACTGAGTCATGGGCGTCCAGGCTCAGAGAGAAGTCCAGTCAGATCTGAAGTCTCAAGCAATGGACTCAGAGGGCACATGATTTTACGATGCGCAAATACGCTCCTGGCAACTACTGAGTCATGAGCGCCCAGGCTCAGAGAGAAGTACAGTCAGATCTGACGTCTCAAGGAATGGACTCAGAGGGCACATGATTTTACGATGCGCAAATACGCTCCTGGCAACTACTGAGTCATGGGCGTCCAGGCTCAGAGAGAAGTCCAGTCAGATCTGAAGTCTCAAGGAATGGACTCAGAGGGCACATGATTTTAGGATGCGCAAATACTCTCATGGCAACTACAGAGTCATGGGGGTCCAGGCTCAGAGAGAAGTCCAGTCAGATCTGAAGTCTCAAGGAATGGACTCAGAGGGCACATGATTTTACGATGCGCAAATACGCTCCTGGCAACTACTGAGTCATGGGCGTCCAGGCTCAGAGAGAAGTCCAGTCAGATCTGAAGTCTCAAGGAATGGACTCAGAGGGCACATGATTTTACTATGCGCAAATACGCTCCTGGCAACTACTGAGTCATGGGCGTCCAGGCTCAGAGAGAAGTCCAGTCAGATCTGAAGTCTCAAGCAATGGACTCAGAGGGCACATGACTTTAGGATGCGCAAATACGCTCCTGGCAACTACTGAGTCATGGGCGTCCAGGCTCAGAGAGAAGTCCAGTCAGATCTGAAGTCTCAAGCAATGGACTCAGAGGGCACATGACTTTAGGATGCGCAAATACGCTCCTGGTCATGAGCGCCCAGGCTCAGAGAGAAGTACAGTCAGATCTGACGTCTCAAGGAATGGACTCAGAGGGCACATGATTTTACGATGCGCAAATACGCTCCTGGCAACTACTGAGTCATGGGCGTCCAGGCTCAGAGAGAAGTCCAGTCAGATCTGAAGTCTCAAGCAATGGACTCAGAGGGCACATGACTTTATGATGCGCAAATACGCTCCTGGTCATGAGCGCCCAGGCTCAGAGAGAAGTACAGTCAGATCTGACGTCTCAAGGAATGGACTCAGAAGGCACATGATTTTACGATGCGCAAATACGCTCCTGGCAACTACTGAGTCATGGGCGTCCAGGCTCAGAGAGAAGTCCAGTCAGATCTGAAGTCTCAAGGAATGGACTCAGAGGGCACATGATTTTAGGATGCGCAAATACTCTCCTGGCAACTACTGAGTCATGGGCGTCCAGGCTCAGAGAGAAGTCCAGTCAGATCTGAAGTCTCAAGGAATGGACTCAGAGGGCACATGATTTTACGATGCGCAAATACGCTCCTGGCAACTACTGAGTCATGGGCGTCCAGGCTCAGAGAGAAGTCCAGTCAGATCTGAAGTCTCAAGGAATGGACTCAGAGGGCACATGATTTTACGATGCGCAAATACGCTCCTGGCAACTACTGAGTCATGGGCGTCCAGGCCCAGAGAGAAGTCCAGTCAGATCTGAAGTCTGAAGGAATGGACTCAGAGGGCACATGATTTTAGGATGCGCAAATACGCTCCTGGCAACTAGTGACTCATGGGCGTCCAGGCTCAGAGAGAAGTCCAGTCAGATCTGAAGTCTCAAGGAATGGACTCAGAGGGCACATGATTTTACGATGCGCAAATACGCTCCTGGCAACTACAGAGTCATGGGCGTCCAGGCTCACAGAGAAGTCCAGTCAGATCTGAAGTCTCAAGGAATGGACTCAGAGGGCACATGATTTTACGATGCGCAAATACGCTCCTGGCAACTACTGAGTCATGGGCGTCCAGGCTCAGAGAGAAGTCCAGTCAGATCTGAAGTCTCAAGCAATGGACTCAGAGGGCACATGATTTTACGATGCGCAAATACGCTCCTGGCAACTACTGAGTCATGAGCGCCCAGGCTCAGAGAGAAGTACAGTCAGATCTGACGTCTCAAGGAATGGACTCAGAGGGCACATGATTTTACGATGCGCAAATACGCTCCTGGCAACTACTGAGTCATGGGCGTCCAGGCTCAGAGAGAAGTCCAGTCAGATCTGAAGTCTCAAGGAATGGACTCAGAGGGCACATGATTTTAGGATGCGCAAATACTCTCATGGCAACTACAGAGTCATGGGGGTCCAGGCTCAGAGAGAAGTCCAGTCAGATCTGAAGTCTCAAGGAATGGACTCAGAGGGCACATGATTTTACGATGCGCAAATACGCTCCTGGCAACTACTGAGTCATGGGCGTCCAGGCTCAGAGAGAAGTCCAGTCAGATCTGAAGTCTCAAGGAATGGACTCAGAGGGCACATGATTTTACGATGCGCAAATACGCTCCTGGCAACTACTGAGTCATGGGCGTCCAGGCTCAGAGAGAAGTCCAGTCAGATCTGAAGTCTCAAGCAATGGACTCAGAGGGCACATGACTTTAGGATGCGCAAATACGCTCCTGGTCATGAGCACCCAGGCTCAGAGAGAAGTACAGTCAGATCTGACGTCTCAAGGAATGGACTCAGAGGGCACATGATTTTACGATGCGCAAATACGCTCCTGGCAACTACTGAGTCATGGGCGTCCAGGCTCAGAGAGAAGTCCAGTCAGATCTGAAGTCTCAAGCAATGGACTCAGAGGGCACATGACTTTAGGATGCGCAAATACGCTCCTGGTCATGAGCGCCCAGGCTCAGAGAGAAGTACAGTCAGATCTGACGTCTCAAGGAATGGACTCAGAGGGCACATGATTTTACGATGCGCAAATACGCTCCTGGCAACTACTGAGTCATGGGCGTCCAGGCTCAGAGAGAAGTCCAGTCAGATCTGAAGTCTCAAGGAATGGACTCAGAGGGCACACGATTTTAGGATGCGCAAATACTCTCCTGGCAACTACAGAGTCATGGGCGTCCAGGCTCAGAGAGAAGTCCAGTCAGATCTGAAGTCTCAAGGAATGGACTCAGAGGGCACATGATTTTACGATGCGCAAATACGCTCCTGGCAACTACTGAGTCATGGGCGTCCAGGCTCAGAGAGAAGTCCAGTCAGATCTGAAGTCTCAAGGAATGGACTCAGAGGGCACATGATTTTACGATGCGCAAATACGCTCCTGGCAACTACTGAGTCATGGGCGTCCAGGCTCAGAGAGAAGTCCAGTCAGATCTGAAGTCTCAAGGAATGGACTCAGAGGGCACATGATTTTACGATGCGCAAATACGCTCCTGGCAACTACTGAGTCATGGGCGTCCAGGCTCAGAGAGAAGTCCAGTCAGATCTGAAGTCTCAAGGAATGGACTCAGAGGGCACATGATTTTAGGATGCGCAAATACTCTCCTGGCAACTACAGAGTCATGGGCGTCCAGGCTCAGAGAGAAGTCCAGTCAGATCTGAAGTCTCAAGGAATGGACTCAGAGGGCACATGATTTTACGATGCGCAAATACGCTCCTGGCAACTACTGAGTCATGGGCGTCCAGGCTCAGAGAGAAGTCCAGTCAGATCTGAAGTCTCAAGCAATGGACTCAGAGGGCAGATGATTTTAGGATGCGCAAATACGCTCCTGGCAACTACTGAGTCATGGGCATCCAGGCTCAGAGAGAAGTCCAGTCAGATCTGAAGTCTCAAGCAATGGACTCAGAGGGCACATGATTTTAAGATGAGCAAATACACTCCTGGCAAGTACTGAGTCATGGGCGTCCAGGCTCAGAGAGAAGTCCAGTCAGATCTGAAGTCTCAAGGAATGGAGTCAGAGGGCACATGATTTTAGGATGCGCAAATACGCTCCTGGCAACTACTAAGTCATGAGCGCCCAGGCTCAGAGAGAAGTACAGTCAGATCTGACGTCTCAAGGAATGGACTCAGAGGGCACATGATTTTACGATGCGCAAATACGCTCCTGGCAACTACTGAGTCATGGGCGTCCAGGCTCAGAGAGAAGTCCAGTCAGATCAGAAGTCTCAAGGAATGGACTCAGAGGGCACATGATTTTACGATGCGCAAATACGCTCCTGGCAACTACAGAGTCATGGGCGTCCAGGCTCAGAGAGAAGTCCAGTCAGATCTGAAGTCTCAAGGAATGGACTCAGAGGGCACATGATTTTACGATGCGCAAATACGCTCCTGGCAACTACTGAGTCATGGGCGTCCAGGCTCAGAGAGAAGTCCAGTCAGATCTGAAGTCTCAAGCAATGGACTCAGAGGGCACATGATTTTAGGATGCGCAAATATGCTCCTGGCAACTACTGAGTCATGAGCGCCCAGGCTCAGAGAGAAGTACAGTCAGATCTGACGTCTCAAGGAATGGACTCAGAGGGCACATGATTTTACGATGCGCAAATACGCTCCTGGCAACTACTGAGTCATGGGCGTCCAGGCTCAGAGAGAAGTCCAGTCAGATCTGAAGTCTCAAGGAATGAACTCAGAGGGCACATGATTTTAGGATGGGCAAATGCGCTCCTGGCAACTACTGAGTCATGGGCGTCCAGGCTCAGAGAGAAGTCCAGTCAGATCTGAAGTCTCAAGGAATGAACTCAGAGGGCACATGATTTTACGATGCACAAATACGCTCCTGGCAACTACTGAGTCATGGGCGTCCAGGCCCAGAGAGAAGTCCAGTCAGATCTGAAGTCTGAAGGAATGGACTCAGAGGGCACATGATTTTAGGATGCGCAAATACACTCCTGGCAACTAGTGACTCATGGGCGTCCAGGCTCAGAGAGAAGTCCAGTCAGATCTGAAGTCTCAAGGAATGGACTCAGAGGGCACATGATTTTACGATGCGCAAATACGCTCCTGGCAACCACAGAGTCATGGGCGTCCAGGCTCACAGAGAAGTCCAGTCAGATCTGAAGTCTCAAGGAATGGACTCAGAGGGCACATGATTTTACGATGCGCAAATACGCTCCTGGCAACTACTGAGTCATGGGCGTCCAGGCTCAGAGAGAAGTCCAGTCAGATCTGAAGTCTCAAGCAATGGACTCAGAGGGCACATGATTTTAGGATGCGCAAATACGCTCCTGGCAACTACTGAGTCATGAGCGCCCAGGCTCAGAGAGAAGTACAGTCAGATCTGACGTCTCAAGGAATGGACTCAGAGGGCACATGATTTTACGATGCGCAAATACGCTCCTGGCAACTACTGAGTCATGGGCGTCCAGGCTCAGAGAGAAGTCCAGTCAGATCTGAAGTCTCAAGGAATGGACTCAGAGGGCACATGATTTTAGGATGCGCAAATACTCTCATGGCAACTACAGAGTCATGGGGGTCCAGGCTCAGAGAGAAGTCCAGTCAGATCTGAAGTCTCAAGGAATGGACTCAGAGGGCACATGATTTTACGATGCGCAAATACGCTCCTGGCAACTACTGAGTCATGGGCGTCCAGGCTCAGAGAGAAGTCCAGTCAGATCTGAAGTCTCAAGGAATGGACTCAGAGGGCACATGATTTTACGATGCGCAAATACGCTCCTGGCAACCACAGAGTCATGGGCGTCCAGGCTCACAGAGAAGTCCAGTCAGATCTGAAGTCTCAAGGAATGGACTCAGAGGGCACATGATTTTACGATGCGCAAATACGCTCCTGGCAACTACTGAGTCATGGGCGTCCAGGCTCAGAGAGAAGTCCAGTCAGATCTGAAGTCTCAAGCAATGGACTCAGAGGGCACATGATTTTACGATGCGCAAATACGCTCCTGGCAACTACTGAGTCATGAGCGCCCAGGCTCAGAGAGAAGTACAGTCAGATCTGACGTCTCAAGGAATGGACTCAGAGGGCACATGATTTTACGATGCGCAAATACGCTCCTGGCAACTACTGAGTCATGGGCGTCCAGGCTCAGAGAGAAGTCCAGTCAGATCTGAAGTCTCAAGGAATGGACTCAGAGGGCACATGATTTTAGGATGCGCAAATACTCTCATGGCAACTACAGAGTCATGGGGGTCCAGGCTCAGAGAGAAGTCCAGTCAGATCTGAAGTCTCAAGGAATGGACTCAGAGGGCACATGATTTTACGATGCGCAAATACGCTCCTGGCAACTACTGAGTCATGGGCGTCCAGGCTCAGAGAGAAGTCCAGTCAGATCTGAAGTCTCAAGGAATGGACTCAGAGGGCACATGATTTTACGATGCGCAAATACGCTCCTGGCAACTACTGAGTCATGGGCGTCCAGGCTCAGAGAGAAGTCCAGTCAGATCTGAAGTCTCAAGCAATGGACTCAGAGGGCACATGACTTTAGGATGCGCAAATACGCTCCTGGCAACTACTGAGTCATGGGCGTCCAGGCTCAGAGAGAAGTCCAGTCAGATCTGAAGTCTCAAGCAATGGACTCAGAGGGCACATTACTTTAGGATGCGCAAATACGCTCCTGGTCATGAGCGCCCAGGCTCAGAGAGAAGTACAGTCAGATCTGACGTCTCAAGGAATGGACTCAGAGGGCACATGATTTTACGATGCGCAAATACGCTCCTGGCAACTACTGAGTCATGGGCGTCCAGGCTCAGAGAGAAGTCCAGTCAGATCTGAAGTCTCAAGCAATGGACTCAGAGGGCACATGACTTTAGGATGCGCAAATACGCTCCTGGTCATGAGCGCCCAGGCTCAGAGAGAAGTACAGTCAGATCTGACGTCTCAAGGAATGGACTCAGAGGGCACATGATTTTACGATGCGCAAATACGCTCCTGGCAACTACTGAGTCAAGGGCGTCCAGGCTCAGAGAGAAGTCCAGTCAGATCTGAAGTCTCAAGGAATGGACTCAGAGGGCACATGATTTTAGGATGCGCAAATACTCTCCTGGCAACTACAGAGTCATGGGCGTCCAGGCTCAGAGAGAAGTCCAGTCAGATCTGAAGTCTCAACGAATGGACTCAGAGGGCACATGATTTTACGATGCGCAAATACGCTCCTGGCAACTACTGAGTCATGGGCGTCCAGGCTCAGAGAGAAGTCCAGTCAGATCTGAAGTCTCAAGCAATGGACTCAGAGGGCAGATGATTTTAGGATGCGCAAATACGCTCCTGGCAACTACTGAGTCATGGGCATCCAGGCTCAGAGAGAAGTCCAGTCAGATCTGAAGTCTCAAGCAATGGACTCAGAGGGCACATGATTTTAAGATGAGCAAATACGCTCCTGGCAAGTACTGAGTCATGGGCGTCCAGGCTCAGAGAGAAGTCCAGTCAGATCTGAAGTCTCAAGGAATGGACTCAGAGGGCACATGATTTTAGGATGCGCAAATACGCTCCTGCCAACTACTGAGTCATGAGCGCCCAGGCTCAGAGAGAAGTACAGTCAAATCTGACGTCTCAAGGAATGGACTCAGAGGGCACATGATTTTACGATGCGCAAATACGCTCCTGGCAACTACTGAGTCATGGGCGTCCGGGCTCAGAGAGAAGTCCAGTCAGATCAGAAGTCTCAAGGAATGGACTCAGAGGGCACATGATTTTACGATGCGCAAATACGCTCCTGGCAACTACAGAGTCATGGGCGTCCAGGCTCAGAGAGAAGTCCAGTCAGATCTGAAGTCTCAAGGAATGGACTCAGAGGGCACATGATTTTACTATGCGCAAATACGCTCCTGGCAACTACTGAGTCATGGGCGTCCAGGCCCACAGAGAAGTCCAGTCAGATCTGAAGTCTCAAGGAATGGACTCAGAGGGCACATGATTTTACGATGCGCAAATACGCTCCTGGCAACTACTGAGTCATGGGCGTCCAGGCTCAGAGAGAAGTCCAGTCAGATCTGAAGTCTCAAGGAATGGACTCAGAGGGCACATGATTTTACGATGCGCAAATACGCTCCTGGCAACTACAGAGTCATGGGCGTCCAGGCTCACAGAGAAGTCCAGTCAGATCTGAAGTCTCAAGGAATGGACTCAGAGGGCACATGATTTTACGATGCGCAAATACGCTCTTGGCAACTACTGAGTCATGGGCGTCCAGGCTCAGAGAGAAGTCCAGTCAGATCTGAAGTCTCAAGCAATGGACTCAGAGGGCACATGATTTTACGATGCGCAAATACGCTCCTGGCAACTACTGAGTCATGAGCGCCCAGGCTCAGAGAGAAGTACAGTCAGATCTGACGTCTCAAGGAATGGACTCAGAGGGCACATGATTTTACGATGCGCAAATACGCTCCTGGCAACTACTGAGTCATGGGCGTCCAGGCTCAGAGAGAAGTCCAGTCAGATCTGAAGTCTCAAGGAATGGACTCAGAGGGCACATGATTTTAGGATGCGCAAATACGCTCCTGGCAACTACAGAGTCATGGGCGTCCAGGCTCAGAGAGAAGTCCAGTCAGATCTGAAGTCTCAAGGAATGGACTCAGAGGGCACATGATTTTACGATGCGCAAATACGCTCCTGGCAACTACTGAGTCATGGGCGTCCAGGGTCAGAGAGACGTCCAGTCAGATCTGAAGTCTCAAGCAATCGACTTAGAGGGCAGATGATTTTAGGATGCGCAAATACGATCCTGGCAACTACTGAGTCATGGGCGTCCAGGCTCAGAGAGAAGTCCAGTCAGATCTGAAGTCTCAAGGAATGGACTCAGAGGGCACATGATTTTAGGATGCGCAAATACGCTCCTGGCAACTACTGAGTCAAGGGCGTCCAGGCTCAGAGAGAAGTCCAGTCAGATCTGAAGTCTCAAGGAATGGACTCAGAGGGCACATGATTTTACGATGCGCAAATACGCTCCTGGCAACTACTGAGTCATGTGCGTCCAGGCTCAGAGAGAAGTCCAGTCAGATCTGAAGTCTCAAGGAATGGACTCAGAGGGCACAAGATTTTACGATGCGCAAATACGCTCCTGGCAACTACAGAGTCATGGGCGTCCAGGCTCACAGAGAAGTCCAGTCAGATCTGAAGTCTCAAGGAATGGACTCAGAGGGCACATGATTTTACGATGCGCAAATACGCTCCTGGCAACTACTGAGTCATGGGCGTCCAGGCTCAGAGAGAAGTCAAGTCAGATCTGAAGTCTCAAGCAATGGACTCAGAGGGCACATGATTTTAAGATGCGCAAATACGCTCCTGGCAACTACTGAGTCATGGGCGTCCAGGCTCAGAGAGAAGTCCAGTCAGATCTGAAGTCTCAAGGAATGGACTCAGAGGGCACATGATTTTACGATGCGCAAATACGCTCCTGGCAACTACAGAGTCATGGGCGTCCAGGCTCAGAGAGAAGTCCAGTCAGATCTGAAGTCTCAAGGAATGGACTCAGAGGGCACATGATTTTACGATGCGCAAATACGCTCCTGGCAACTACTGAGTCATGGGCGTCCAGGCTCAGAGAGAAGTCCAGTCAGATCTGAAGTCTCAAGCAATCGACTCAGAGGGCAGATGAATTAAGGATGCGCAAATACGATCCTGGCAACTACTGAGTCATGGGCGTCCAGGCTCAGAGAGAAGTCCAGTCAGATCTGAAGTCTCAAGGAATGGACTCAGAGGGCACATGATTTTAGGATGCGCAAATACGCTCCTGGCAACTACTGAGTCATGGGCGTCCAGGCTCAGAGAGAAGTCCAGTCAGATCTGAAGTCTCAAGGAATGGACTCAGAGGGCACATGATTTTACGATGCGCAAATACGCTCCTGGCAACTACTGAGTCATGGGCGTCCAGGCTCAGAGAGAAGTCCAGTCAGATCTGAAGTCTCAAGGAATGGACTCAGAGGGCACATGATTTTACGATGCGCAAATACGCTCCTGGCAACTATGAGACTTGGGCGTCCAGGCACAGAGAGAAGTCCAGTGAGATCTGAAGTCTCAAGGAATGGACTCAAAGGGCACGTGATTTTACGATGCGCAAATACGCTCCTGGCAACTACTGAGTCATGGGCGTCCAGGCTCAGAGAGAAGTCCAGTGAGATCTGAAGTCTCAAGGAATGGACTCAGAGGGCACATGATTTTACGATGCGCAAATACGCTCCTGGCAACTACAGAGTCAGGGGCGTCCAGGCTCAGAGAGAAATCCAGTCAGATCTGAAGTCTCAAGGAATGGACTCGGAGGGCACATGATTTTACGATGCGCAAATACGCTCCTGGCAACTACTGAATCATGGGCGTCCTGGCTCAGAGAGAAGTCCAGTCAGATCTGAAGTCTCAAGGAATGAACTCAGAGGGCACATGATTTTAGGATGCGCAAATACGCTCCTGGCAACTACTGAGTCATGGGCGTCCAGGCCCAGAGAGAAGTCCAGTCAGATCTGAAGTCTCAAGCAATCGACTCAGAGGGCACATGATTTTAGGATGCGCAAATACGCTCCTGGCAACTACTGAGTCATGGGCGTCCTGGCTCAGAGACAAGTCCAGTCAGATCTGAAGTCTCAAGGAATGAACTCAGAGGGCACATGATTTTAGGATGCGCAAATACGCTCCTGGCAACTACTGAGTCATGGGCGTCCAGGCTCAGAGAGAAGTCCAGTCAGATCTGAAGTCTCAAGGAATGAACTCAGAGGGCACATGATTTTACGATGCACAAATACGCTCCTGGCAACTACTGAGTCATGGGCGTCCAGGCCCAGAGAGAAGTCCAGTCAGATCTGAAGTCTCAAGGAATGGACTCAGAGGGCACATGATTTTAGGATGCGCAAATACGCTCCTGGCAACTACTGAGTCATGGGCGTCCAGGCTCAGAGAGAAATCCAGTCAGATCTGAAGTCTCAAGGAATGGACTCGGAGGGCACATGATTTTACGATGCGCAAATACGCTCCTGGCAACTACTGAATCATGGGCGTCCAGGCTCAGAGAGAAGTCCAGTCAGATCTGAAGTCTCAAGCAATCGACTCAGAGGGCACATGATTTTATGATGCGCAAATACGCTCCTGGCAACTACTGAGTCATGGGCGTCCTGGCTCAGAGAGAAGTCCAGTCAGATCTGAAGTCTCAAGGAATGAACTCAGAAGGCACATGATTTTAGGATGCGCAAATACGCTCCTGGCAACTACTGAGTCATGGGCGTCCAGGCTCAGAGAGAAGTCCAGTCAGATCTGAAGTCTCAAGGAATGAACTCAGAGGGCACATGATTTTACGATGCACAAATACGCTCCTGGCAACTACTGAGTCATGGGCGTCCAGGCCCACAGAGAAGTCCAGTCAGATCTGAAGTCTCAAGGAATGGACTCAGAGGGCACATGATTTTACGATGCGCAAATACGCTCCTGGCAACTACTGAGTCATGGGCGTCCAGGCTCAGAGAGAAGTCCAGTCAGATCTGAAGTCTCAAGGAATGGACTCAGAGGGCACATGATTTTACGATGCGCAAATACGCTCCTGGCAACTACAGAGTCATGGGCGTCCAGGCTCACAGAGAAGTCCAGTCAGATCTGAAGTCTCAAGGAATGGACTCAGAGGGCACATGATTTTACGATGCGCAAATACGCTCTTGGCAACTACTGAGTCATGGGCGTCCAGGCTCAGAGAGAAGTCCAGTCAGATCTGAAATCTCAAGCAATGGACTCAGAGGGCACATGATTTTAGGATGCGCAAATACGCTCCTGGCAACTACTGAGTCATGAGCGCCCAGGCTCAGAGAGAAGTACAGTCAGATCTGACGTCTCAAGGAATGGACTCAGAGGGCACATGATTTTACGATGCGCAAATACGCTCCTGGCAACTACTGAGTCATGGGCGTCCAGGCTCAGAGAGAAGTCCAGTCAGATCTGAAGTCTCAAGGAATGGACTCAGAGGGCACATGATTTTAGGATGCGCAAATACGCTCCTGGCAACTACAGAGTCATGGGCGTCCAGGCTCAGAGAGAAGTCCAGTCAGATCTGAAGTCTCAAGGAATGGACTCAGAGGGCACATGATTTTACGATGCGCAAATACGCTCCTGGCAACTACTGAGTCATGGGCGTCCAGGCTCAGAGAGAAGTCCAGTCAGATCTGAAGTCTCAAGCAATCGACTCAGAGGGCAGATGATTTTAGGATGCGCAAATACGATCCTGGCAACTACTGAGTCATGGGCGTCCAGGCTCAGAGAGAAGTCCAGTCAGATCTGAAGTCTCAAGGAATGGACTCAGAGGGCACATGATTTTAGGATGCGCAAATACGCTCCTGGCAACTACTGAGTCAAGGGCATCCAGGCTCAGAGAGAAGTCCAGTCAGATCTGAAGTCTCAAGGAATGGACTCAGAGGGCACATGATTTTACGATGCGCAAATACGCTCCTGGCAACTACTGAGTCATGTGCGTCCAGGCTCAGAGAGAAGTCCAGTCAGATCTGAAGTCTCAAGGAATGGACTCAGAGGGCACAAGATTTTACGATGCGCAAATACGCTCCTGGCAACTACAGAGTCATGGGCGTCCAGGCTCAGAGAGAAGTCCAGTGAGATCTGAAGTCTCAAGGAATGGACTCAGAGGGCACATGATTTTACGATGCGCAAATACGCTCCTGGCAACTACAGAGTCAGGGGCGTCCAGGCTCAGAGAGAAATCCAGTCAGATCTGAAGTCTCAAGGAATGGACTCGGAGGGCACATGATTTTACGATGCGCAAATACGCTCCTGGCAACTACTGAATCATGGGCGTCCTGGCTCAGAGAGAAGTCCAGTCAGATCTGAAGTCTCAAGGAATGAACTCAGAGGGCACATGATTTTAGGATGCGCAAATACGCTCCTGGCAACTACTGAGTCATGGGCGTCCAGGCCCAGAGAGAAGTCCAGTCAGATCTGAAGTCTCAAGCAATCGACTCAGAGGGCACATGATTTTAGGATGCGCAAATACGCTCCTGGCAACTACTGAGTCATGGGCGTCCTGGCTCAGAGACAAGTCCAGTCAGATCTGAAGTCTCAAGGAATGAACTCAGAGGGCACATGATTTTAGGATGCGCAAATACGCTCCTGGCAACTACTGAGTCATGGGCGTCCAGGCTCAGAGAGAAGTCCAGTCAGATCTGAAGTCTCAAGGAATGAACTCAGAGGGCACATGATTTTACGATGCACAAATACGCTCCTGGCAACTACTGAGTCATGGGCGTCCAGGCCCAGAGAGAAGTCCAGTCAGATCTGAAGTCTCAAGGAATGGACTCAGAGGGCACATGATTTTAGGATGCGCAAATACGCTCCTGGCAACTACTGAGTCATGGGCGTCCAGGCTCAGAGAGAAATCCAGTCAGATCTGAAGTCTCAAGGAATGGACTCGGAGGGCACATGATTTTACGATGCGCAAATATGCTCCTGGCAACTACTGAATCATGGGCGTCCAGGCTCAGAGAGAAGTCCAGTCAGATCTGAAGTCTCAAGCAATCGACTCAGAGGGCACATGATTTTATGATGCGCAAATACGCTCCTGGCAACTACTGAGTCATGGGCGTCCTGGCTCAGAGAGAAGTCCAGTCAGATCTGAAGTCTCAAGGAATGAACTCAGAGGGCACATGATTTTAGGATGCGCAAATACGCTCCTGGCAACTACTGAGTCATGGGCGTCCAGGCTCAGAGAGAAGTCCAGTCAGATCTGAAGTCTCAAGGAATGAACTCAGAGGGCACATGATTTTACGATGCACAAATACGCTCCTGGCAACTACTGAGTCATGGGCGTCCAGGCCCAGAGAGAAGTCCAGTCAGATCTGAAGTCTCAAGGAATGGACTCAGAGGGCACATGATTTTACGATGCGCAAATACGCTCCTGGCAACTACAGAGTCATGGGCGTCCAGGCTCAGAGAGAAGTCCAGTCAGATCTGAAGTCTCAAGGAATGGACTCAGAAGGCACATGAATTTACGATGCGCAAATACGCTCCTGGCAACTACTGAGTCATGGGCGTCCAGGCTCAGAGAGAAGTCCAGTCAGATCTGAAGTCTCAAGCAATCGACTCAGAGGGCAGATGATTTTAGGATGCGCAAATACGATCATGGCAACTACTGAGTCATGGGCGTCCAGGCTCAGAGAGAAGTCCAGTCAGATCTGAAGTCTCAAGGAATGGACTCAGACGGCACATGATTTTAGGTTGCGCAAATACGCTCCTGGCAACTACTGAGTCAAGGGCGTCCAGGCTCAGAGAGAAGTCCAGTCAGATCTGAAGTCTCAAGGAATGGACTCAGAGGGCACATGATTTTACGATGCGCAAATACGCTCCTGGCAACTACAGAGTCATGGGCGTCCAGGCTCACAGAGAAGTCCAGTCAGATCTGAAGTCTCAAGGAATGGACTCAGAGGGCACATGATTTTACGATGCGCAAATACGCTCCTGGCAACTACTGAGTCATGGGCGTCCAGGCTCAGAGAGAAGTCCAGTCAGATCTGAAGTCTCAAGCAATCGACTCAGAGGGCAGATGATTTTAGGATGCGCAAATACGATCCTGGCAACTACTGAGTCATGGGCGTCCAGGCTCAGAGAGAAGTCCAGTCAGATCTGAAGTCTCAAGGAATGGACTCAGAGGGCACATGATTTTAGGATGCGCAAATACGCTCCTGGCAACTACTGAGTCAAGGGCGTCCAGGCTCAGAGAGAAGTCCAGTCAGATCTGAAGTCTCAAGGAATGGACTCAGAGGGCACATGATTTTAGGATGCGCAAATACGCTCCTGGCAACTACTGAGTCATGGGCGTCCAGGCTCAGAGAGAAATCCAGTCAGATCTGAAGTCTCAAGGAATGGACTCGGAGGGCACATGATTTTACGATGCGCAAATACGCTCCTGGCAACTACTGAATCATGGGCGTCCAGGCTCAGAGAGAAGTCCAGTCAGATCTGAAGTCTCAAGCAATCGACTCAGAGGGCACATGATTTTATGATGCGCAAATACGCTCCTGGCAACTACTGAGTCATGGGCGTCCTGGCTCAGAGAGAAGTCCAGTCAGATCTGAAGTCTCAAGGAATGAACTCAGAGGGCACATGATTTTAGGATGCGCAAATACGCTCCTGGCAACTACTGAGTCATGGGCGTCCAGGCTCAGAGAGAAGTCCAGTCAGATCTGAAGTCTCAAGGAATGAACTCAGAGGGCACATGATTTTGCGATGCACAAATACGCTCCTGGCAACTACTGAGTCATGGGCGTCCAGGCCCAGAGAGAAGTCCAGTCAGATCTGAAGTCTCAAGGAATGGACTCAGAGGGCACATGATTTTACGATGCGCAAATACGCTCCTGGCAACTACAGAGTCATGGGCGTCCAGGCTCAGAGAGAAGTCCAGTCAGATCTGAAGTCTCAAGGAATGGACTCAGAGGGCACATGATTTTACGATGCGCAAATACGCTCCTGGCAACTACTGAGTCATGGGCGTCCAGGCTCAGAGAGAAGTCCAGTCAGAACTGAAGTCTCAAGCAATCGACTCAGAGGGCAGATGATTTTAGGATGCGCAAATACGTTCCTGGCAACTACTGAGTCATGGGCGTCCAGGCTCAGAGAGAAGTCCAGTCAGATCTGAAGTCTCAAGGAATGGACTCAGACGGCACATGATTTTAGGTTGCGCAAATACGCTCCTGGCAACTACTGAGTCAAGGGCGTCCAGGCTCAGAGAGAAGTCCAGTCAGATCTGAAGTCTCAAGGAATGGACTCAGAGGGCACATGATTTTACGATGCGCAAATACGCTCCTGGCAACTACAGAGTCATGGGCGTCCAGGCTCACAGAGAAGTCCAGTCAGATCTGAAGTCTCAAGGAATGGACTCAGAGGGCACATGATTTTACGATGCGCAAATACGCTCCTGGCAACTACTGAGTCATGGGCGTCCAGGCTCAGAGAGAAGTCCAGTCAGATCTGAAGTCTCAAGCAATCGACTCAGAGGGCAGATGATTTTAGGATGCGCAAATACGATCCTGGCAACTACTGAGTCATGGGCGTCCAGGCTCAGAGAGAAGTCCAGTCAGATCTGAAGTCTCAAGGAATGGACTCAGAGGGCACATGATTTTAGGATGCGCAAATACGCTCCTGGCAACTACTGAGTCAAGGGCGTCCAGGCTCAGAGAGAAGTCCAGTCAGATCTGAAGTCTCAAGGAATGGACTCAGAGGGCACATGATTTTACGATGCGCAAATACGCTCCTGGCAACTACTGAGTCATGGGCGTCCAGGCTCAGAGAGAAGTCCAGTCAGATCTGAAGTCTCAAGGAATGGACTCAGAGGGCACATGATTTTACGATGCGCAAATATGCTCCTGGCAATTACTGAGTCATGGGCGTCCAGGCACAGAGAGAAGTCCAGTGAGATCTGAAGTCTCAAGGAATGGACTCAAAGGGCACGTGATTTTACGATGCGCAAATACGCTCCTGGCAACTACTGAGTGATGGGCGTCCAGGCTCAGAGAGAAGTCCAGTGAGATCTGAAGTCTCAAGGAATGGACTCAGAGGGCACATGATTTTAGGATGCGCAAATACGCTCCTGGCAACTACAGAGTCAGGGGCGTCGAGGCTCAGAGAGAAATCCAGTCAGATCTGAAGTCTCAAGGAATGGACTCGGAGGGCACATGATTTTACGATGCGCAAATACACTCCTGGCAACTACTGAATCATGGGCGTCCTGGCTCAGAGAGAAGTCCAGTCAGATCTGAAGTCTCAAGGAATGAACTCAGAGGGCACATGATTTTAGGATGCGCAAATACGCTCCTGGCAACCACTGAGTCATGGGCGTCCAGGCCCAGAGAGAAGTCCAGTCAGATCTGAAGTCTCAAGGAATGGACTCAGAGGGCACATGATTTTACGATGCGCAAATACGCTCCTGGCAACTACTGAGTCATGGGCGTCCAGGCTCAGAGAGAAGTCCAGTCAGATCTGAAGTCTCAAGCAATCGACTCAGAGGGCACATGATTTTAGGATGAGCAAATACGCTCCTGGCAACTACTGAGTCATGGGCGTCCAGGCTCAGAGAGAAGTCCAGTCAGATCTGAAGTCTCAAAGAATGGACTCAGAGGGCACATGATTTTAGGATGCGCAAATACGCTCCTGGCAACTACCGAGTCATGGGCGTCCAGGCTCAGAGAGAAGTCCAGTCAGATCTGAAGTCTCAAGGAATGGACTCAGAGGCACATGATTTTACCATGCGCAAATATGCTCCTGGCAGCTACTGAGTTATGGGCATCCAGGCTCAGAGAGAAGTCCAGTCAGATCTGAAGTCTCAAAGAATGGACTCAGAGGGCACATGATTTTACGATGCGCAAATACGCTACTGGCAATTACTGAGTCATGGGCGTCCAGGCACAGAGAGAAGTCCAGTGAGATCTGAAGTCTCAAGGAATGGACTCAGAGGGCACGTGATTTTACGATGCGCAAATACGCTCCTGGCAACTACTGAGTCATGGGCGTCCAGGCTCAGAGAGAAGTCCAGTGAGATCTGAAGTCTCAAGGAATGGACTCAGAGGGCACATGATTTTACGATGCGCAAATACGCTCCTGGCAACTACAGAGTCAGGGGCGTCCAGGCTCAGAGAGAAATCCAGTCAGATCTGAAGTCTCAAGGAATGGACTCGGAGGGCACATGATTTTACGATGCGCAAATACGCTCCTGGCAACTACTGAATCATGGGCGTCCAGGCTCAGAGAGAAGTCCAGTCAGATCTGAAGTCTCAAGGAATGGACTCAGAGGGCACATGATTTTACGATGCGCAAATACGCTCCTGGCAACTACTGAGTCATGGGCGTCCAGGCTCAGAGAGAAGTCCAGTCAGATCTGAAGTCTCAAGGAATGGACTCAGAGGGCACATGATTTTACGATGCGCAAATATGCTCCTGGCAATTACTGAGTCATGGGCGTCCAGGCACAGAGAGAAGTCCAGTGAGATCTGAAGTCTCAAGGAATGGACTCAAAGGGCACGTGATTTTACGATGCGCAAATACGCTCCTGGCAACTACTGAGTGATGGGCGTCCAGGCTCAGAGAGAAGTCCAGTGAGATCTGAAGTCTCAAGGAATGGACTCAGAGGGCACATGATTTTACGATGCGCAAATACGCTCCTGGCAACTACAGAGTCAGGGGCCTCCAGGCTCAGGGAGAAATCCAGTCAGATCTGAACTCTCAAGGAATGGACTCGGAGGGCACATGATTTTACGATGCGCAAATACACTCCTGGCAACTACTGAATCATGGGCGTCCTGGCTCAGAGAGAAGTCCAGTCAGATCTGAAGTCTCAAGGAATGAACTCAGAGGGCACATGATTTTAGGATGCGCAAATACGCTCCTGGCAACCACTGAGTCATGGGCGTCCAGGCCCAGAGAGAAGTCCAGTCAGATCTGAAGTCTCAAGGAATGGACTCAGAGGGCACATGATTTTACGATGCGCAAATACGCTCCTGGCAACTACTGAGTCATGGGCGTCCAGGCTCAGAGAGAAGTCCAGTCAGATCTGAAGTCTCAAGCAATCGACTCAGAGGGCACATGATTTTAGGATGAGCAAATACGCTCCTGGCAACTACTGAGTCATGGGCGTCCAGGCTCAGAGAGAAGTCCAGTCAGATCTGAAGTCTCAAAGAATGGACTCAGAGGGCACATGATTTTAGGATGCGCAAATACGCTCCTGGCAACTACTGAGTCATGGGCATCCAGGCTCAGAGAGAAGTCCAGTCAGATCTGAAGTCTCAAGGAATGGACTCAGAGGCACATGATTTTACCATGCGCAAATATGCTCCTGGCAGCTACTGAGTTATGGGCATCCAGGCTCAGAGAGAAGTCCAGTCAGATCTGAAGTCTCAAAGAATGGACTCAGAGGGCACATGATTTTACGATGCGCAAATACGCTACTGGCAATTACTGAGTCATGGGCGTCCAGGCACAGAGAGAAGTCCAGTGAGATCTGAAGTCTCAAGGAATGGACTCAGAGGGCACGTGATTTTACGATGCGCAAATACGCTCCTGGCAACTACTGAGTCATGGGCGTCCAGGCTCAGAGAGAAGTCCAGTGAGATCTGAAGTCTCAAGGAATAGACTCAGAGGGCACATGATTTTACGATGCGCAAATACGCTCCTGGCAACTACAGAGTCAGGGGCGTCCAGGCTCAGAGAGAAATCCAGTCAGATCTGAAGTCTCAAGGAATGGACTCGGAGGGCACATGATTTTACGATGCGCAAATACGCTCCTGGCAACTACTGAATCATGGGCGTCCAGGCTCAGAGAGAAGTCCAGTCAGATCTGAAGTCTCAAGCAATCGACTCAGAGGGCACATGATTTTAGGATGCGCAGATACGCTCCTGGCAACTACTGAGTCATGGGCGTACTGGCTCAGAGAGAAGTCCAGTCAGATCTGAAGTCTCAAGGAATGAACTCAGAGGGCACATGATTTTAGGATGCGCAAATACGCTCCTGGCAACTACTGAGTCATGGGCGTCCAGGCTCAGAGAGAAGTCCAGTCAGATCTGAAGTCTCAAGGAATGAACTCAGAGGGCACATGATTTTACGATGCACAAATACGCTCCTGGCAACTACTGAGTCATGGGCGTCCAGGCCCAGAGAGAAGTCCAGTCAGATCTGAAGTCTCAAGGAATGGACTCAGAGGGCACATGATTTTAGGATGCGCAAATACGCTCCTGGCAACTACTGAGTCATGGGCGTCCAGGCTCAGAGAGAAGTCCAGTCAGATCTGAAGTCTCAAGGAATGGACTCAGAGGGCACATGATTTTACGATGCGCAAATACGCTCCTGGCAACTACAGAGTCATGGGCGTCCAGGCTCACAGAGAAGTCCAGTCAGATCTGAAGTCTCAAGGAATGGACTCAGAGGGCACATGATTTTACGATGCGCAAATACGCTCCTGGCAACTACAGAGTCATGGGCGTCCAGGCTCAGAAAGAAGTCCAGTCAGATCTGAAGTCTCAAGGAATGGACTCAGAGGGCACATGATTTTAGGATGGGCAAATACGCTCCTGGCAACTACTGAGTCATGAGCGCCCAGGCTCAGAGAGAAGTCCAGTCAGATCTGAAGTCTCAAGGAATGAATTCAGAGGGCACATGATTTTACGATGCGCAAATACGCTCCTGGCAACTACTGAGTCATGGGCGTCCAGGCTCAGAGAGAAGTCCAGTCAGATCTGAAGTCTCAAGGAATGGACTCAGAGGGCACATGATTTTAAGATGCGCAAATACGCTCCTGGCAACTACTGAGTCATGGGCGTCCAGGCCGAGAGAGAAGTCCAGTAAGATCTGAAGTCTCAAGGAATGGACTCAGAGGGCACACGATTTTACGATGCGCAAATACGCTCCTGGCAACTACTGAGTCATGGGCGTCCAGGCTCAGAGAGAAGTCCAGTCAGATCTGAAGTCTCAAGGAATGGACTCAGAGGGCACATGATCTTACGATGCGCAAATACGATCCTGGCAACTACTGAGTCATGGGCGTCCAGGCTCAGAGATAAGTCCAGTCAGATCTGAAGTTTCAAGGAATGGACTCAGAGGGCACATGATTTTAGGATGCGCAAATACGCTCCTGGCAACTACTGAGTCATGGGCGTCCAGGCTCAGAGAGAAGTCCAGTCAGATCTGAAGTCTCAAGGAATGGACTCAGAGGGCACATGATTTTAGGATGCGCAAATACGCTCCTGGCAACTACTGAGTCATGGGCGTCCAGGCTCAGAGAGAAGTCCAGTCAGATCTGAAGTCTCAAGGAATGAACTCAGAGGGCACATGATTTTACGATGCGCAAATACGCTCCTGGCAACTACTGAGTCATGGGCGTCCAGGCCCAGAGCGAAGTCCAGTAAGATCTGAAGTCTCAAGGAATGGACTCAGAGGGCACATGATTTTACGATGCGCAAATACGCTCCTGGCAACTACTGAGTCATGGGCGTCCAGGCTCAGAGAGAAGTCCAGTCAGATCTGAAGTCTCAAGGAATGGACTCAGAGGGCACATGATCTTACGATGCGCAAATACGATCCTGGCAACTGCTGAGTCATGGGCGTCCAGGCTCAGAGAGAAGTCCAGTCAGATCTGAAGTCTCAAGGAATGGACTCAGAGGGCACATGATTTTAGGATGCGCAAATACGCTCCTGGCAACTACTGAGTCATGAGCGCCCAGGCTCAGAGAGAAGTCCAGTCAGATCTGAAGTCTCAAGGAATGGACTCAGAGGGCACATGATTTTACCATGCGCAAATACGCTCCTGGCAAGTACTGAGTCATGGGCGTCCAGGCCCAGAGAGAAGTCCAGTCAGATCTGAAGTCTCAAGGAATGGACTCAGAGGGCACATGATTTTAGGATGCGCAAATACGCTCCTGGCAACTACTGAGTCATGAGCGCCCAGGCTCAGAGAGAAATCCAGTCAGATCTGAAGTCTCAAGGAATGGACTCAGAGGGCACATGATTTTACCATGCGCAAATACGCTCCTGGCAACTACTGAGTCATGGGCGTCCAGGCCCAGAGCGAAGTCCAGTAAGATCTGAAGTCTCAAGGAATGGACTCAGAGGGCACATGATTTAACGATGCGCAAATACGCTCCTGGCAACTACTGAGTCATGGGCGTCCAGGCTCAGAGAGAAGTCCAGTCAGATCTGAAGTCTCAAGGAATGGACTCAGAGGGCACATGATCTTACGATGCGCAAATACGATCCTGGCAACTACTGAGTCATGGGCGTCCAGGCTCAGAGAGAAGTCCAGTCAGATCTGAAGTCTCAAGGAATGGACTCAGAGGGCACACGATTTTAGGATGCGCAAATACGCTCCTGGCAACTACTGAGTCATGAGCGCCCAGGCTCAGAGAGAAGTCCAGTCAGATCTGAAGTCTCAAGGAATGGACTCAGAGGGCACATGATCTTACGATGCGCAAATACGATCCTGGCAACTACTGAGTCATGGGCGTCCAGGCTCAGAGATAAGTCCAGTCAGATCTGAAGTTTCAAGGAATGGACTCAGAGGGCACATGATTTTAGGATGCGCAAATACGCTCCTGGCAACTACTGAGTCATGGGCGTCCAGGCTCAGAGAGAAGTCCAGTCAGATCTGAAGTCTCAAGGAATGGACTCAGAGGGCACATGATTTTACGATGCGCAAATACGCTCCTGGCAACTACTGAGTCATGGGCGTCCAGGCTCAGAGAGAAGTCCAGTCAGATCTGAAGTCTCAAGGAATGAACTCAGAGGGCACATGATTTTACGATGCGCAAATACGCTCCTGGCAACTACTGAGTCATGGGCGTCCAGGCCCAGAGCGAAGTCCAGTAAGATCTGAAGTCTCAAGGAATGGACTCAGAGGGCACATGATTTTACGATGCGCAAATACGCTCCTGGCAACTACTGAGTCATGGGCGTCCAGGCTCAGAGAGAAGTCCAGTCAGATCTGAAGTCTCAAGGAATGGACTCAGAGGGCACATGATCTTACGATGCGCAAATACGATCCTGGCAACTACTGAGTCATGGGCGTCCAGGCTCAGAGAGAAGTCCAGTCAGATCTGAAGTCTCAAGGAATGGACTCAGAGGGCACATGATTTTAGGATGCGCAAATACGCTCCTGGCAACTACTGAGTCATGAGCGCCCAGGCTCAGAGAGAAGTCCAGTCAGATCTGAAGTCTCAAGGAATGGACTCAGAGGGCACATGATTTTACCATGCGCAAATACGCTCCTGGCAAGTACTGAGTCATGGGCGTCCAGGCCCAGAGAGAAGTCCAGTCAGATCTGAAGTCTCAAGGAATGGACTCAGAGGGCACATGATTTTAGGATGCGCAAATACGCTCCTGGCAACTACTGAGTCATGAGCGCCCAGGCTCAGAGAGAAATCCAGTCAGATCTGAAGTCTCAAGGAATGGACTCAGAGGGCACATGATTTTACCATGCGCAAATACGCTCCTGGCAACTACTGAGTCATGGGCGTCCAGGCCCAGAGCGAAGTCCAGTAAGATCTGAAGTCTCAAGGAATGGACTCAGAGGGCACATGATTTTACGATGCGCAAATACGCTCCTGGCAACTACTGAGTCATGGGCGTCCAGGCTCAGAGAGAAGTCCAGTCAGATCTGAAGTCTCAAGGAATGGACTCAGAGGGCACATGATCTTACGATGCGCAAATACGATCCTGGCAACTACTGAGTCATGGGCGTCCAGGCTCAGAGAGAAGTCCAGTCAGATCTGAAGTCTCAAGGAATGGACTCAGAGGGCACATGATTTTAGGATGCGCAAATACGCTCCTGGCAACTACTGAGTCATGAGCGCCCAGGCTCAGAGAGAAGTCCAGTCAGATCTGAAGTCTCAAGGAATGGACTCAGAGGGCACATGATTTTACCATGCACAAATACGCTCTTGGCAACTACTGAGTCATGGGCGTCCAGGCCCAGAGAGAAGTCCAGTAAGATCTGAAGTCTCAAGGAATGGACTCAGAGGGCACATGATTTTACGATGCGCAAATACGCTCCTGGCAACTACTGAGTCATGGGCGTCCAGGCTCAGAGAGAAGTCCAGTCAGATCTGAAGTCTCAAGGAATGGACTCAGAGGGCACATGATCTTACGATGCGCAAATACGATCCTGGCAACTACTGAGTCATGGGCGTCCAGGCTCAGAGAGAAGTCCAGTCAGATCTGAAGTCTCAAGGAATGGACTCAGAGGGCACATGATTTTAGGATGCGCAAATACGCTCCTGGCAACTACTGAGTCATGAGCGCCCAGGCTCAGAGAGAAGTCCAGTCAGATCTGAAGTCTCAAGGAATGGACTCAGAGGGCACATGATTTTACCATGCGCAAATACGCTCCTGGCAACTACTGAGTCATGGGCGTCCAGGCCCAGAGAGAAGTCCAGTCAGATCTGAAGTCTCAAGGAATGGACTCAGAGGGCACATGATTTTAGGATGCGCAAATACGCTCCTGGCAACTACTGAGTCATGGGCGTCCAGGCTCAGAGAGAAGTCCAGTCAGATCTGAAGTCTCAAGGAATGGACTCAGAGGGCACATGATTTTACGATGCGCAAATACGCTCCTGGCAACTACTGAGTCATGGGCGTCCAGGCTCAGAGAGAAGTCCAGTCAGATCTGAAGTCTCAAGGAATGGACTCAGAGGGCACATGATTTTAGGATGCGCAAATACGCTCCTGGCAACTACTGAGTCATGAGCGCCCAGGCTCAGAGAGAAGTCCAGTCAGATCTGAAGTCTCAAGGAATGGACTCAGAGGGCACATGATTTTACCATGCGCAAATACGCTCCTGGCAACTACTGAGTCATGGGCGTCCAGGCTCAGAGAGAAGTCCAGTCAGATCTGAAGTCTCAAGGAATGGACTCAGAGGGCACATGATTTTAGGATGCGCAAATACGCTCCTGGCAACTACTGAGTCATGGGCGTCCAGGCTCAGAGAGAAGTCCAGTCAGATCTGAAGTCTCAAGGAATGGACTCAGAGGGCACATGATTTTACGATGTGCAAATACGCTCCTGGCAACTACCGAGTCATGGGCGTCCAGGCTCAGAGAGAAGTCCAGTCAGATCTGAAGTCTCAAGCAATGGACTCAGAGGGCACATGATTTTACGATGCGCAAATACGCTCCTGGCAACTACTGAGTCATGGGCGTCCAGGCTCAGAGAGAAGTCCAGTCAGATCTGATGTCTCAAGGAATGGACTCAGAGGGCACATGATTTTACGATGCGCAAATACGCTCCTGGCAACTACTGAGTCATGGGCGTCCAGGCTCAGAGAGAAGTCCAGTCAGATCTGAAGTCTCATGGAATGGACTCAGACGGCACATGATTTTAGGATTTGCAAATACGCTCCTGGCAACTACTGAGCCATGGGAGTCCAGGCTCAGAGAGACGTCCAGTCAGATCTGCAGTTTCAAGGAATGGACTGAGATGGCACATGATTTTAGGTTGCGCAAATACGCTCCTGGCAACTGCTGAGTCATGGGCATCCAGGCTCAGAGAGAAGTCCCAGCAGATCTTAAGTCTCAAGGAATGGACTCAGATGGCACATGATTTTAGCATGTGCAAATGCGCTCCTGTCAACTTCTGAGTCATGGGCGTCCAGGCTCTGAGAGAAGTCCAGGGAGATCTGACATTTCAAGGAACGTACGCAGATGGCACATAAGTGTAAAATGTTCAAATGCAGTCCTGGGCACTCCTGATACTTGCCCATCCGCGCTCAGAAAGGAGTCCAGGCTGATCTGACGTTTCACGGAATGGATGCAGATGACGGATAATTGTAAGATGTGCAAATACACTCCTGAGTCACGGGCATCCAGGCTCAAAAGACGTCCAGTAAGATGGCGGAGTGAAAAGCCACAAACCATAGAAGTGTCTGGTCAGCGACGCTGTTTGTGGAGCCTATTAGTCTTATTAAAATAATGTTTGAAATGGCAATTTGCTAAAAAGTTCCCCCTGATAAAGTAGCAGCAGACGGTGATAGAGAGGGAGATTAGCAGATGAGGATTAGAAGCAGACGAGGACGGAGAACGAGAACACTGGACCAAGATGAGTTGCAGACAGAGTGAGAGAGAGAGAGAAAGAGAGAGAGAGAGAGAGATATCAGCGGACGAGGACAAGAAGCAGATGAGGATGGAGAACGAGGACAACGGACGAGGACAAGAAGCAGACGGAGCTAGAGTGGGAGATCAGCGGACGAGAACAAGAAGCAGACGAGGACAGAGAACGAAGATAGCTAACGAGGAGGAGAAGCAGATGGAGGTAGGTAGGGAGATCAGCGGACGAGGACGAGAAGCAGACGAGGATGGAGAACGAAGATAGCAGACGAGGAGGAGAAGCAGGTGGAGGTAGGTAGGGAGATCAGCGGACGAGGACAAGAAGCAGATGAGGACGGAGAAGGGGGACATTGGATGAGGACGAGAAGCAGATGGAGATAGAGAGAGAGATCAGCAGATGAGAACGAGAAGCAGACAAGGACGGAGAAGGAGGACAGCGGACGAGGACGAGAAGCAGACGAGGACGGAGAACGAGGACAGCGCACGAGGACGAGAAGCAGACGGAGATAAAGAAAAAGATTAGTGGATGAGGACGAGAAGCAGACGAGGCTCCTATCTACTATTGCTACATTTTTCGGTGTTGGGAAGTCCACAGCCTGCAAAGGCATAATACAACTGGTTAATGTCATGGTATTGATGTTCATGAAGAAAACTGTTTACCTTGGAGACTATAGTAAGGTATGCCATTTTCTGCCATTTGACCTTACAGCATCCTGTTATTTCTTGCACAGTTTCAGTTTGCTGTTTGTTACTTTGTAGTTGTATTTAGTTGCTTTCTTATTGTTACTTTCAGTATCTGTTCATCTGTATGATAACTGCTTTGCTTTCCTGCCTTCTTCTGCATTGTAATTGTAATTGATTTAGAATGAACATTACTAATTACCATTTTGCGCTTTTACACTGCCCTTGCAGATGATGGCTGGTTTTGAAGCTCTGGGATTTCCGCAAATGATCGGAGGAGCAGACTGTTGTCATTGCAACATAGTTTCTCCAGTGCGTCAAACGTTGCAGGTCCAGGTAGGTCTTTTTCACTGGGGCCAGAACTAGTTTTTTCCTGTGGAGGAGGACCTCCCTTGTGAAACGTACCTTCCGAAAAGAGCTCCTCGGAGCCCTCCGCTGGCTGCAAATGTCAGTGCACCATGCAGGGGTCCTGAGGAGCAGCACCTCCCTACACTATCACAACATCCATTGCAGAAGTTACCCATTTTGTTTCTACACTAGAAAAGCCAGCAAAGATCTCCTTCAGCTGAAAAAAAAAATACGGCACGGTTACTGGTCCAGCCCATCTCCTGTTTGCTAGCTGGTTTGCCTTCTTAAAGTTCTACTTCATTGCTTTGGCATTTGTTCAACTTTCTGATCCTGTCCTATCATGCCTTTTGGCTCAAAACTTAGCTGCGATTCTTTCATACACATCTATATTGCGGTGATTTTTATTGAGTGGCATCTGCACCACCTCTTCACTCTAATTGCTACCAAATCTTTGGTCTCCTCCATGGAAAAGCAGACCAAGAAGAAATAGCGCCTCCCTTCAGAATTAAATTGCACCTGGGCTACAAATCCAACAACCCACTTCGCGTGGAATGCATTTAAAAATGGTGCTATGCCAGGAGTTTGGGGAAGGGCACAAAGGGCACAAAGGTGGGTGGGCACAGGTAACTATAGACATCAGCATCCCTTACCCAGCTGGTAACACCGTCTCTTCCTGTAGGAATGAACAAAAGGCTGATCAAAATGGTCTCTATGCCCATCTCCCCATTAGCCCCTGTATCGCATATACTGTCATTAACACTCCCCCTGAAAACATCTATAAATAACACCTTTGCCCCCTCCCCCCGCGCCTTCTACTGTAGGCACCCAAGATTAATGCTTGCCAAAGGACAAAGAAATTCTACCATGGAGAGCCCTTGATCGCTTGTGCTATTTTTGCTGTACATCGAAAAAACGTGTAATCGATCATATTATTAAAATTTTAAAAATTCAACCTCCCACAAATAAGATCACACTGTCGCCTTACCTCTAGAAATACGTAGAGAAACGTTCATGCCCACCGCGTTCACATCAATTAGCTTATAGCTGATCCGATGGGAAAATTGAAGCCAAGCCTCGCGTTTGGTAGACTTGAACAAATAGCGTATTTCAAGCAAGAAGAAGGCTGGGTGGGTGACACTCCTTGGCCAGCCCCTCTGCTATTGTCCCTCCTCTCCAGAATAATGCGATTTCAGATCCGACATCATTTCCACATGATGAACATGCTCCAGAATCGATTCTTTCCAAAAGAATTGCTGGAAACTAGTGTCAGGAAAAACTGGGTGTTTTGAGTTTGCCTCGCTGTGTCATGACAGGAAACAATCACATTACGACAGGAACCGGTTTCAAACGAGAATGATGGTCATTTAAACCGATTGGCGATTCGCTTTATTTCATAGTGGGAACGCATCCTCAGTGTGTTTGTATGGGGGTTTTCTCTCCTTTTCTTGGGTTATAGCAGTTCCTATGAAGAATCCACACAACTGTTTGTCCGAAATCATCCCAAACCCGTTCCCATTGCAGTTGGATGATCAAGTAAGTTATCTTTTCTGTATTTTAAGAGCAAGGCTCAACAAATACCAACAACAGTATGTTAGGAAGAGATCCCTAACAAAACCAATCTCTAGGATGCATCTTAAAGGCAGTGATGATGACAATAAGGAGGTTTCTGCAAGATTTCATGAGTGTTTTTAGGTTGCAAAAAGTGAATACCTGAAACATTTGAAGCTTTATGGCTCAAATGTTCTTGTTTTAACTCTGTCAGGTTTTCTTTTTCCTGAGAGAACACTTCTGTGTTCTCTCAGGTTTTGCTTTTCTCCTTGTTGCATTGCCAGAAAAAAAGCAAAAGGTGCTGGTGGTTGGCACTCCTGGTTTCCAGGACGGGGTTCAAGTCCCTGCGGAGCCCTGCTTTCCTCCCAATGCAGCTCTCTTCTCCTCTCCTCTTTCTGCCCTTTCCTCTTTCACAGACAGTGCTCCTTCCACATTCCCTGGGATTTGGGACACAGGAGCCCTGAGATAGTGGGGAAACTGCAAAGAAAAGCACACGGGTTTCCTTTTTCACCTGAAAGAACAGCTCTCTAGGAAGGTTGTATTTCATCTCCTCTGTCTATCTTTTCCTATTTCATATACTTCCATTCTAATGAATAGACAGGGTTTGTGCACTAAGAACCTCATGACAACATAGTCTGTATGTGTGTGTGGTGCGTGTTTTGATAATTGTGTGTGTTTCTGATAATTTCAGGGAACAAAAGCAGCCCAGCTGTGAGAAGGAAGTGTTTGGAAAGAAGCAGAAGGAGACGTGGTGCCACAATCTGGAAAGAGATCTGGGGGAACTGAAAGAAAATGGTTTCACACCAGCCTCTATGGTCACAATTCATGTCACAAGCAAGAAACTCACAAATAAACAAAATGTGCCAGCTTTCTATTGAAGTTAGGATGGAGTATTTTGATGGAGAAGCTTCAAGATGCATTATAAATTGCTTGAAATCACTAGTCTGGAGGATCCAGGGATGGATTCAGCAAGAAGCAAAACTAGCATGGAGCTTTGAGGAGAGGCGGGAAAGAAATAAAAACTATTTTATTTGTTATTATCATCAAGGGAAGGGGGCAGCACAGAAATTTTCCAGTGATAAATTTGGAGTCCAATGGATCCAACAGGAACAAAGCAAAACTCCAAAACAGGCTTTGCAGCTTGCTGGAACAATGCCTAGTGAAACAGCTGTTTAATTAAAGAATCAGACTCCAGCAGTTCACTCCTTAGAGGGCTTTATTTCTTTGTTTCCAACTAACATGAGCTAATTACTACAATATAAAAATTCTTACTGTCACACCACACTATCTTCAACTCTCAGACTCCAAACTCCCAGAATTCACTAGAACAGTGTTTGTTTTCTTATATACAATATTCCCACGATGTGACTACTAAGTCCAGCCTCCTTTTTGTACAAGCTGCTATGCAACATAATATTTGATAGTTTTCTTAATTGTTATCTATTTTATATTTTATTGTATTTTAATGAGTTTTTGTTGCTGTGATTGTATTTGTATATTTGATATTGAGTTGAGAGTATATATTAATAGATTTTAATATTATTAATTTAATTGTATTTTGATTAATTTAACTGTATTTAGTTAAGGTAAGGGGTCGAATTTTAGTTGTATATTTGCTAATGTAATTATTTATGTCATTGGGACGTGTGCTCCGATAAGAGGGCACTTACATCTGGTGTCCCTCAAGGAGCCATTCTGTCCCCCATGCTATTTAACATTTACATGAAACCGCTGGGAGAGATCATCCGAAGACACGGGGCGCGGTGTTATCAATACGCTGATGACACCCAAATATGTTTCTCTGTGTCTCCGACTGATGCAGTGACCAGGGATGGCATCTCTCCTCTAGATGCCTGTTTGGAGTCAGTAATGGGCTGGATGAGGGAAAACAGACTCAGACTGAATCCAGAGAAAACGGAAGTACTTGTGATAGGTTCCCCGGGTCCAGGTTTGGAGATTTGTCCACTTGTCCTGAATGGGGTCACGCTTCCCCTGAAGGACTCTGTTCGCAGTCTGGGGGTACTCCTGGACTTGTCGCTCCATCTTACATCTCAGGTGGATGCGACAGTCAGGAGTACTTGTTATCAGCTTCGGCTGATACGCCAGCTGCGACCCTACCTGGGCCGGGGGCACCTTGAAACAGTGGTACACGCTCTGGTAACCTCTCGGTTGGATTTCTGTAATGCGCTCTACATGGGGCAACCCTTGTACCAAACCCGGAAGCTTCAACTAGTGCAGAACATGGCAGCCAGGCTGGTCACTGGTTGTTCCAGGTCCAGCCATATAACATCTGTTCTGCAAGATCTACATTGGCTGCCAATTCACTTCCGGGCGCAATACAAGGTGTTGGTTATAACCTATAAAGCCCTAAATGGCTTGGGCCCAGGGTACTTGGAGGACCGCCTCTCCCCATATAGTCCGCCCCGCACACTCAGGTCAGCCAGGAAGTAACTTTTGAGAGTTCCATCTTCGAAACACACTGTGACTGCGCAGAAGGCGTTCTCAATCTCAGCCCCGCAGTTATGGAACTCGCTTCCTGGAGAGCTCCGCTCGACCCCCTCCCTCGACCAATTTAGGAAGAGTCTCAAAACCTATCTCTTCGGACAAGCTTTCCCCCAGTCTTTGGCCTGTTACAGACTGCCAAAATAAAGCTGCTTCAGGTCTCTTTGGAGGTATGCTGTTTAAATGATGCATGCATCCTAAGAATCCAGAAGCTGCACCAAAGCTTCACTCCAGTGCTTAGGAATGGAGTGTGGCTTTGGCACGACCTCCGGACTCTTAGGACCCATGCATCATTTACCAGCATACCTCCAAAGAGACCCGAAGCAGCTTTATTTTGGCTGTCTGTAACAGGCCTTCGTAACGTCTCTTGCCCCCCCTCCTCTCTGCACCTGAACTTTGGCTAGCCTTGTATGGTTTTTAATCTATGTTTTAATTCTGTTTTTAATGTTTGCTTTTTGTATTATATTGTTCTGTTTTATGATGTTGTAACCCGCCTTGATCTTTGGAAATGTGGGCTAGAAATAAATGATTTATTATTATTATTTATTATTGTTTATGCATCTTTGTAAACCGCTTTGATCTGTTGGAAAAGTGGTATATAAATAAAATTTATTATTATTATTGTTATTATTATTATTAACCCTGGGGTCGCCATAAGTTGGAAATGAATTGAAGGCACTCAACAGCAACAACAACAACCATCTCCCCTTGCAGTCACTTCTTTGAAGATCTGAGATGGAAAGGGGGGACTAAGGAAAATGTAGGCAATGTGTTGCCTTCCAGTCATTTTTCAACTGCAGTCCCACCATCCTATATCCTGACCTATGCTGATAGGGCTGATGGGAATAGCAATCTAACAACACCAGGGGGATACAAGGTGCTCAAAAGGAGTGGAAAGAAGAAGAAAGAAAGAGGAGGCTGCTAGTTCTTTAATTCTGTTTCTGCCACAGCCTGTCCAACTTCCCAGCCTGACAGTTTGGGAAGCAAGGCTTCAGTGCCCTCACCTATGTGGTTTACCTTATTTGGGAATATACATATACCAGCTGCCTACATGATATATATTCCCAGTGCTTATCTTACCAGCTCTTTCTAAGTCCAGCCTAGGGCCTCTACCTTCCGCAGAAGAGAGTGAGGACGGAAGGAGCAATAACAACTACGAGACACAGGAACACAGTTCTGTGGAAGAAAGGCTGCATCTTAATCAATATAAGATGTCAACTGTCATAAACTGATGAGCATTTTAGAAACAACTAAAGAGTAGCTACTTCAGGTTTCACACCAGAAATTGCCTCATCCTGCAAACGCAACACCCCCACGGTGCATCTTCAGACTGTGATGAGTTGAAATACGAACTGGGTGCAGCTCTCTGACTCGTTCTATATATTATTTTTCTTCTCAGCTGAGCATGCATGTGACTTTTAGGGAAGATCTGGAATTATGAACTGGTTCTGCACTTCGGAGTTGCTTTTCATAGAACCATAAGAGGGGAGAATCAGGAGGTTGTCTATGTGGTGACAGCAAGGCAAAAAAAAGGAATTAAATGGAGCAGGGAATGGAGAGTACCTGGGGAGGATGAGGATGGGAGCTAGGCCAAGAAGTGACTCATTTCACAAGGACAAAAGACCAGACTTAGCAGAGTTGGTTGCTCTACACACGAGGGGGACACAAAAATGACAGAATGAATGGCCCTCTTGACTTTAGTGTAGATGGGGAGATGGGAGTAAACAAGGGGTCATTACAGTGGTCTCTTGGTGTCCGCTGGCGTTTGGTTCCAGGAACCTCTGTGGATACCAAAATCAGTGGATGGTCAAGTCCCATTAAGTATAATAGTATAGTGAAATATAAAATGGCAAAATCAAGGTTTGCTTTTTGGAATTTAAAATATATTCAAGCCGTTGAAAGAAAAAAAAATATTTTCAAGTCGTGAATGCTTGAATCCTTGGATGAAAAATCTGCGGATACAGAAGGCTGACTGTATATTGACTGAGGACACAATAACAAGTCACTTTCTGTAAAACAAGAACTGTCTCTGTTGAGGTAGAATGACAGTAGAGAGGTCATCCCTACCTCCTGAGACTTCCTAGATATGGGGCCAGCTTCACCTGGGTCTTTGCACCTCTGCAGTTCCCTGCTTCCCTTCTGAAAGGGGTCGCATGTAGAAGAGAAAGAAGCTATTTTCTCATTCATACATTCATTCAGAGTATTCATACTCAACTCTTCCATCAGAGTGGCTTACAAATAGTTAACTAGACAGTTCCTTGCCCTCAGATTTACAATCTAGATTGGTTGTATTTCCACACCAAAGGCAGGAGCACTAGGTAATAAGGAGAACAGCAAAATTATAGCTGTGCTGTGGAATTTGAAGGAGAATAAAGACTGATCAGGCCCACTGAGTAAGGTTTACAAGGATTCAAGTCAAAAGGTCTCCTTTAATTCTCAATGAAGGCACAGACTGGATTCCATGGCAGTTGGGCCAGATGTGGTATCTTTCAACAGAAATCCACTTGGGAAGGCATTCAAAGGATTCTTGTCTGCATCAACCACCTGGAGTGTGTAAGTAGTAAGATTTTATGAATATAACTATAGTTAGAGGGATTACTTGGGTGGGAGGAGATCAGTTTCCAAGACATGAGCAGCACTGTTGAGAACAGGGGGACTAGGAGGTCTCTCATTCATAAATCACCACAAATCAAAGTTGACTTGATAGCAGTGAACAACAATAACAAAGATATCCATGAAACTGTAACTCACTTTATCTATCCCTTTATTTATTTTTATTGGCTTGTTTAGAGTATATCTATCATACCCTACATTTTTAGATCTAAAAATCTTTAGATATTTTTTCCAAAAAAAATAAAATAAAAAATCAGATGAACAATTTAAAATGTAGAATAAAACCGAGGAAACAATAATATAGACATTCTAAAAACACATGAAACAATTGCAGTTTTTAAAAGTTTAAGTTAAAACAATATAAAACCATGTATGTATACACATTTGGCGAAGTCATTGCTGTATATGTTCATGTATAAATCTAGAAATTTTAGTCAAAAATTGGCCCCAAAACCTGGGTCAACGTATCCATGGGTCAATGGAAGTACTGTACTTCAACTTTTATCCAAAAAAAGAAAGAACCATCACCTTCTGAGTAGAGTGGCAAAAGGCAACAGGTTAGTCCATCCAGGGAACACCTAAAAGAAACACACACACACACACGTCTGCTATGATGCCATTTTGGGCCTTTTTCTAGGCAGGAAAGTGGTGGAAGTGGCAGCTCTTTGCATTTCCTCTCAAATGAACACCAAGAGGAACCAGGCCTTGGACTTGAATAAGATACCCAGGTTTTCTGGGTTAAAATCACATTAAAGTTAAAGGCTATAAGCACTGCTAACATAGGGGTTTATCGCATGCAGTTTTTTGTCCATTCTGGGCATAGGGTGGGGACACACGTGAGTGAAGGGAAAACAGACTTTATCATCCACTAAACTATTGGCAAGCCATCGCCATGCCATTGCCTGACCATCACTCATTCCCGGACTGGGTTCAGCTGCCCAATTTTCCTCTGCCGGAAGCTTTCTGAAAGAGAAAAATTAGGCGGCTGAGCCTGGCTTGGGGACAGGTGATGGTCAGGTGATGGCATGGCAATGGCTTGCTGACAGTTTAAAGTGTGATAAAATCCATTTTGCCTCACTCACACATGTCCCCATCCCAGGCCCAGAAGAGACCAAAACGTGCATGCAATAAACCCCATAATTGCCATTTTCTTTGCCTTGCCTTTTCATCCTTTTTTGCATATGTGCATTTTCTCAGCACCAGCTGTGCGTGGTCACCTTCCCCAAACATCACAAAGTCACCATTTACTATAGTTCCCTCCTCATCCATCCAGCCTTTAGGATGAACACAAATAGTTATGCCTACTGGGATGTTGTAAGTTCTCTGGCATCATCTTCCTTTGCTTTGTCCTTTACGTCATTCATTTCATGTCTCTTAAGTTTTACCCTTAACATCCCCAGGTCATATCAAAATTCATAATTTTGCCCCCCCAAACCTCCCCTTAACTTATACATGAGGTTGATCTTTTATACAGTAGTAGAGTATATATGGTAGTTCCCAAAGGCTTTTATAAAGATCCAAGTTTTAGCGTGGTGCTGGAATGACACCAATGTTGGTGCCAACTGGGTTTCCAAGGGGAGGTCATTTCACAACTGGGTCATCACAGTTGATAAGATTCTCTATCATATATTTCTGCTGTGTATTGCTCAATGCAAAGGTAAAAAGCAGTCTACGTTTAAGCATGATCAGGAATTAGTACCAAGGAAAGAGTGAGAGCCATTGGTAGACATTGTTGCCATTAACTTAATTGCCTGGATGGGAAGTATGCAAAACTGAGCCCCCAGTTCTCCACACAGGGATAAGATGAATGCCCTTTTTCAGAAGCCTTCTTCAGGAGAAGGCCCTTATTTATGGAAAGTCCAAGTACGCCTTTGAATAGCCATCAATTTGGACTCTGTTTTTAACCGCCAGCACCATCTGAGACACTGATCTGCCTCATCTTCCGATCCAGGAATAATGCTCCTCCTCTCAATGTGAAGCAGCCTCAGTCCTTTCCCCCATGGGATCAAGGTTAGTTGGAATGGGCTGTTCATCTTCTGGCTTAGGAGGCCCAGATGTGTCTTTGTGAGATAATTATTTAAATAGTGGGCAAGAGTGGGATCTTCAACACATTCCTAAAAGTTTGGAAAGGATTCTTTTGCAACTGGCATGTATCAGGTCACTTAATTTTAATGAGGACTTTGGGCCTCAACAGTCCAGCATTGTACACCAGCCTCGGGGCAGAGTGGGGGGCGGGGGGGGGGGGGCGTAGCATCTGCATGATGCATGCCCCAGCGTTTCCCTGATGCTGCCATCACACTATGCGCCTGACCGCATAGCACTGCGCTCTCTTGGTGCTGCATCCAGATGATGCAGCACCATAAGGAATGCCGGACAGTGCCGCCATGGCAGCAAATGCACCTTTTTCCTGGTGCGAAAAGGAGCTGCATTTTGCTGCTTTTAGCATCAGGGAAAGGCCTCATCAGGGCCGCAGCATGTAGTTGTCACAGCTCTGATCCGGCACTGAAAGGGGCAGAAGCAGGCCATTCCAAAGGGGCGGTATGTTTAGCCCCTTTGTATACTCACCAAGCATGCCAGTGTGGCAGGATGTGGCACATACCACACCACTTTTCTTACATATTATAATATTGCATAGAAACTAATTTGCTTCAGGCACACACACAATGTGGGCCCAAACACCTGGAGAATAGCTTGTATTTTGACAATAGTAGCAACATTTCCAAGCTTGGCTTCACCATAACTCTCAGTTCAAAACTGCATGTTTCTATATGTTGTTGTTGGGTGCCTTCAAGTCATCTCTGACCTATGGTGTCCCTAAGGTGACGCTATCACGGGATTATCTTGGCAAGATTTGTTAAGAGGGGTTTGCCTTGCCATCTTCGGAAGTTGAGAGACTGTGAATTGTTCAAGGCCACTTAAGAGATTTCCATGGCGGAGTGGGGATTCAGTCTCCTGAGTTGTAGTCCTAAACACAAACTACTATGCCACACTGGCTGTCATATAACCACATGCTATTTTCACCCTGCCTTCTAGTTCCTCCCATGTGCCAGCCATGGGAACTGATTTCTTTGTTTACTTATTTGACACTATCTGTTAATCTCTGGAATTAGTTCACAAGAGAATGTAATGGCATTCCACCGCATCAAAAAGTCTCAGAAAAAGAACAAAAGCAAAAAATGGAACTGAGTACTCTATACATACTAGTTGAGTTACTTGACCCACATTGGAAATTCAATGCACATTTGATCATTGCACTCTGAATTATACACTGTGTAGATCTTACCTCCTCTGAAATCAAGAAACCCCGTGGTGTTGTTAGAGCAATGCCACTGAACCTACCTCATTCCATCATGTCATTTCTTCATTAAGAAGGAGGATTCTTGTACTCCCTCAGTTGCCTTGGTTTTTGCAGAACAAGAGACACTGGCAACTAGATATGTTTCACATTCTTTTTTGTGCTCTTATGGACTTTAGCCAAAGAATCAGATAAGCTTCTTGTCTCAGTATGTCTTTCAAAGGCAAAGATGTAAGATTTTTATTATTGTATTCCCAGTGATCAAGTTCTCACTTTGCCCCAGAATCTTTTCTCTTGCCCTAGCTTTCGACGGACTATGCCAAAACATGGATGGCCTGAAAACAAAGCCTGTTCATGGTATCTACATTGCTCTGTAGGAAATGACAAGAGAAACAGAGGAAGGCCAGAGATTTACAGTAGGTGGTGAACAGCTTCAAGCTGATCTTGGAGCTGTAAGACTGCAGGACTATTGACAATAAGACCCATAATCAATAGATGCCGCTAGGCATCTGAAATGAAAGGTAATGAGACTTCAAAACAAAGAATATAAAGGGATTGATGGCTCTGAGCTGGACTCAGGATAGGACAGGACAAGGCATCAACAGTTGACTCTATAGAATAAAAGAGAATCTCAAGAGTTTTCAGACTACTTAACTTAAACTAGCTTGTGTAAGCCTCTGAACATCCCTTAATACATATATTAATCCAGCTATAGTTTGATGAGACACCTCTAAGATCCCCTGTCCTCCACTGCTCTGCTCAGGTCCTGTTATTTTAGGCCTATGGGCTCCTTGACTGAATCCATCCATCTAGCATGTGGTCCTCCTCCCTTTCTGCTTCCCTCCTCCTCTCCTATCATTACTGTATTGTCTGTTCTAGTGAGCTGTGTCTTCTCATAATGTGGCCAAAGTACAACAGCCTCAGTTTAGTCATCCCAGTTTGCAGGGAGAGCTCAGTCATGATCTGATCTAGGACTCACTTCTTTGTGTTTTGTACTGTTCATGGTATCCTCAGCACCTTTCTCCAGCACCACAGCTCAGATGATTTTTTTTCCATATCTTCTTTCTTCACTGTCCAGCTCTGACATCTGTACATAGTGATGGACAATGCAATGGCTTGGACGATTCTAACCCCAGTGCTCAGTTGTATATCTTTAGGATCTTGTCAAGTTCTTTCATGGCAGCCCTTCCCATTCCTAGTCTCCTTCTTATCTCTTGACTGCAGCCTCCTTCCTGATCGATGTTTGAACAAGCTATTATCTAACTTTAATAAATAATATAATAGATAATAATAAATGATATTTATTGTATTATAATGATATTATATGTTATTATTATATGTTGTTGTTGTTGTTATATTTTATATATTATACATGCTTTGGTCATATCATGAGAAGGCATGACTCATTAGAAAAGACAATGGCCTGTTACAGACTGCCAAAATAAAGCTGCTTTGGGTCTCTTTGGAGGTATGCTGTTTAAATGATGCATGCCTCCTAAGAATCCGGAAGCTGCACCAAAGCTGCCCTCCAGTGCTTAGGAATGGAGTGTGGCTTTGGTACGACCTCCGGACTCTTAGGACCCATGCATCATTTAAACAGCATACCTCCAAAGAGACCCGAAGCAACTTAATTTTGGCAGTCTGTAACAGGCCAATAATGCTTGGAAAGATAGAGGGCAGCAGAAAGAGAGGAAGACCAAAAGCCAAATGGATAGACTCAGTCAGGGAGGCCATGGGCCTGGGCTTGCAGGGCCTAATTATAATAATATAATATAATGTTTATATAATATAATATAATAATGTAACAATAATAAATATTATTATATAAAATATATAATGATAATAATAAATATTATTATATAAAATATAATAATGATAATAATATTTATTATTATAGATATTGTTCTTTTCTATAATAATATTTATTAATTTATTAATTTTATCATCTTATATTATGCATTCTATATTATATATGCTATATATATATATAATAAAAATAGTTATTATTATAGGTATTACTACAGTATAACAATATTTATTATTTTATTATTATTATCATTTGTTATACAGATTTATTATATAAAATATATTATATAGTGTATATATAAAATAATAACAAAATAATAATTATTATAGATAGTATTATTATTTCAAATTTTAATCATTTTATTATTTTATTAATATTATTATTTATTATACACACATATAAAAATATATCATATATTATATAAACAAAATAAAATAAAATAATATTACTATAGATAACATTTATTGTTATATTTTTATTATATATATTGTTATTATTTATCATAGATATTATTATTTCATATAGCAATATTTATTATTTTATTAATTTATTAATATTATTATCTTTTATTATACACATATTGTATTATATAAAATATATTATGTAGTGTATATAATAATAATAATAATAATAATAATGTAAAACACACTATCATCATCATCATCATCGCTTCCCAGCTGCCAACAAAAGGTGCTTATTTATTATTATAGATTTTATTATTATATAAAATAATAACAAAATAATATTTATTATTGTAGATATTACTCTTTTATATAACAATATTTGTAAAAGCCGTATATAAATAAACATTATTATTATTATAATTATTTATTACCTTATTATTTTATTAATATTATTATCATTTATTATACACATATATCATATAAATATATTATATATTATATATAAAATAATATTTTTATAGAGATTATTATCATTTATTATACACATATTATTCAAAATATATTATATATTTTATATATATCTATAATATTTAGTATTATAGATACTATTATTTCATATAACAATATTTATTTTTATTATTTTATTAATATTATCATTTATTACTTACCTATATTATATTATATAATATTATAGATATATATTATATATTTATTTTTATAGATATTATTATTATTTCATATAGCAATATTTATTATTTTATTAATTTATTAACATTATTATCATTTATTATATACATATTGTATCATATAAAATATATTATGTAGTGTATATAATAATAATAATAATAATATAAAACACACCATCATCATCATCATCATCATCATCATCATCATCATCATCATCATCATCATCATCATCATCATCATCGCTTCCCAGCCGCCCACAAAAGGTGCGTATAGCTGTGCAAAAGTCCAAACGCTGCCTGTGCCTTTAAGGCGCCGAGGGGGCGGTGCCAAGAGAGAGAGGCGAGGCAGGGATTGGTTGAGGTGGTAGGAAGGAAAGGGGCGGAGAAGGGCCACTCCTCCTCTCTCTCTCTCTATGGACGGGCGTTGCGTTCCAAACAATCTCTTCCCTTTCTTATCTCTACGTTGAGCCCATAGAGCTACAACGACGCGAGTGTATCTAGTCTTTCATAGTAAACGGCTCTTTGTCTCTTCGGGACGCGATACGGCGGGCTGCGTTTGGGCCTTTGCTACCTAGCGGGAGGAGAAGGAGTCGAGGGTGGCCTCTTCTTTCCAGGCTGGGCTTCCTCCCCGGCGGCCTTTAATTCTCCTCCTCCCCGGCTTTTCTTCCCGGACAGGTTGGCCACCATGGCCCAGCGGGCCTTCCCGAACCCCTTCGCCGACTATGACAAGTCCTTGGCCACGGGATACTTCGACGCCGCCGGGAGGGTGAGTGGTGATGAGTGGCCCCCAGTAAAGGCTTCCATTATAATGCCCAGCCTCCCACTCTCTGAGTGCCTTGTTTCTATCTGTAAGCCGCCTTGGGTCCCGCCTTGGGAGAAAGGCGGCCTACAAATGAAATGAAATAAGTAATCTGTCTAAATGCAGAAGTGTTTCCAAACATGGCAGGTTGTCACAGGGGACAGCTGTGTTGCCCATGTTTTGTTGTGTGTTGGCCATGCTTGTTTGTGTGTTGTGTGTTGGCCATGCTTGTTTGTGTGTTGTGTGTTGGCCATGCTTGTTTGTGTGTTGTGTGTTGGCCATGCTTGTTTGTGTGTTGTGTGTTGGCCATGTTTGTTTGTGTGTTGTGTGTTGGCCATGCTTGTTTGTGTGTTGTGTGTTGGCCATGTTTGTTTGTGTGTTGTGTGTTGGCCATGCTTGTTTGTGTGTTGTGTGTTGGCCATGTTTGTTTGTGTGTTGTGTGTTGGCCATGCTTGTTTGTGTGTTGTGTGTTGGCCATGTTTGTTTGTGTGTTGTGTGTTGGCCATGTTTGTTTGTGTGTTGTGTGTTGGCCATGTTTTGCTGTTAGTTGTTTGTTGTGTGTTGGCCATGTTTTGTTTGTCGTCTGCCTTCCAGTTATTTAGGCGACACTAAGGTAAACCTATCCTGGCAATATTTGTTCAGAGGGGGTTTGCCATTGTCTCCCTCTGAGGCTGAGAGAGTGTGACTTACCCAAAGTCACCCAATGGCTTTTCCATGGCTGAGCAGGGATTTGAACCCTGGTCTCCAGAGTCATAGTCCAACATGCAAACCACTACGCCAAGCTTTACCCCACTGGGTTTCTATGGCTGAGCCAGGATTCGAACCCAGGGTCCCCAGAGTTATAGACAGGCTGTTTGAAAGACAGAGGGAGACCAGGTACCACAAAATGTATGATAGTCAAGAAAAATGGAGGGCATTACAAAAGAAAAGGTTTAATTTAAAAAAAAACCCACAACACATCCATATAAATGTAATGGAGGACATTTTGGAATCCCTCCTGGACAGAAGGCTGAAATGGAGGACAGGTGAGGAGGTTTCATCCTGGTTTAAAGGAGGTTTGCCATTGCCTTATCCTGAGGCTGAGAGTGTGTGACTTGCCCGTAGTCACCCCATAAGTTTCATGGCTGAGCCAGGATTCAAACCCAAGCTCATAATCCAAGGTTTACTGTTGTTGTTGTTGTTGTTGTTGTTGTGTTCCTTCAAGACACTTCCAATTTATGGCAACCCTAAGGTGAACCTATCATGGGGTTTCCTTGGCTCATTTAGAGTAGGTTCGCCATGGCCATCCTCCGAGGCTGAGAGAGTGTGGCTTGCCCAAGGCCGCCCAGTGAGTTTCCATGGCCGAGCCAAGATTCGAACCCAGGTCTCCGGAGTCATAGTCCAACACTCAAGCCACTACACCACATTGTCTCTCTACCAAGGCTTATATCAAAGTACGGTAACACCCCAAATCCACAAGATAGTCATACCTGGGACAGCTAAGAATGCACAGAATAAATGTGGCAAGCTTTCAAAGGCTTCTGCATCAGGCAAAGGGGTTTATAAAGAAGCATGCAGGATTAAAAAATAGAAATAAAAACATGATGATGTTAGTCACAGGCCTGTATTTTGTCAAGGTATTGCTGGTGTTGGGATGCTGTGGAGAGATATCTATGCAAACAGGCCCCTAAGGATGTCCAGCCTGGGTTTTGTGTTTTTAAGGAGGAGATTCTAAAACGTATGACAGGACTTGCCCACAGAGAAAACATACTTGCCAGTAGAGAATCATTGGAGAACATTTGCCTATAGGGAAACATTACAGAATACTTGCCCAAATATTTCCCTATGTTTCCCTATGGGCAAGTATTCCCCCATGTATCTCCATGGGCAAGCATTGCCCTATTATTCTCTATGGGCAAGCATTGCCCTATTATTCTCTATGGGGAAGCACTGCACTATTATTCTCTATGGGCAAGCATTGCCCTATTATTCTTTATGGGGAAGCACTGCCCTATTATCCTCTATGGGCAAGCATTGCCCTATTATTCTCTATGGGCAAGCATTGCCCTATTATTCTCTATGGGCAAGCATTGCCCTATTATTCTCTATGGGCAAGCATTGCCCTATTATTCTCTATGGGCAAGCATTGCCCTATTATCCTCTATGGGCAAGCATTGCCCTATTATTCTCTATGGGCAAGCATTGCCCTATTATTCTCTATGGGCAAGCATTGCCCTATTATTCTCTATGGGCAAGCATTGCCCTATTATTCTCTATGGGCAAGCACTGCACTATTATTCTCTATGGGCAAGCATTCCCTATTATTCTTTATGGACAAGCATTCTCCTGTTATTTTCTATGGGCAAGTATTCTATTATTGCCTAGGGGCAAGTATTCCTCTATGTTTCCCTATGGTGAAGTATTCCCATATGTTATCTCTATGGGCAAGTATTCTATTATTCCCTATGGCCAAGTATTCTCCTGTGTATCTCTATGGCCAGGTATTCCCCTATGTTTCCCCATAGTCAAGTATTTTCCTAAGAATCTCTGTGGGCAAGTATCCCCAATGATTCTCTATGGGCAAATATGGTTTCCCTATGGGTTTCCCAGTTTCCTTCATATTAGAAATGGAAGCCTATCTGCCTGCCTTCTGAGACTATCTCTATCCACCACCAGCATCATTTAACTCCCAATCTGCGTTTGGAGAGAGAGTGGGGATGCTCAGTGTCTTCAGAAATGGACAGAAAAGAGTTTTCAAACTCTTAATTTATTTATTTTTAAATTTTATTTAAGAGTTTTTATCCCACCTTTCTCCCCAAATGGGATTCATCACAAGGTAGAAGGAGGCGAGGGAGTATTGTGAGATACATGGCTTAAGCTCAAAGACCTCTTTGGTTAATGAAGCTAATGCTCAGCTGCTAGATGAGAGAAGTGAAATTCTATGGTCCAAAACACACTGCAGAAATAATCCAGTTCGAGACCACTTTAACTGCCTTGGCTCAATCATTCTGGGAACTGTAGTTTTGTGAGACATTTAGCTTTCTCTCCCAGACAGCCCTGGTGCCACAATAAACTACAGTTCCCGGGATTCTCTAGCACTGAACCAGGACTATTAAACCGGTCTCAAATGGGATTATTTCTGCATGTGTTTTGGTTGCATGGGCCTGTTACAGACGACCAAAATAAAGCTGCTTCGGGTCTCTTTGGAGGTATGCTATTTAAATGATGCATGGGTCCTAAGAGTCCGGAGGTTGCGCCAAAGCCACACTCCATTCCTAAGCACTAGAGTGCAGCTTTGGTGCAGCTTCCAGATTCTTAGGATGCATGCATCATTTAAATAGCATACCTCCAAAGAGACCCAAAGCAGCTTTATTTTGGCAGTCTGTAACAGGCCATGCTCTACTTTAAAGGGAAAGTAAAGGAAAGAGGGAAAAGATAGGTTTGCCTACTGCAGTCCCTTCCACACTACTCTCTTATACCACTCTGATTCTACTTTATGGTAACAACCTGGTCTTGCCAGTGAAGGGAAGGGCCTTTGGACCCCACCACCATCATCAACACCACCAGACTTCATATTCCATAGGATGTTGCCATGACAGTTAAAGTGGAATCATAGGGCTACAATTGAGAAGTGTGGAAGGGTCCTGAGAAGCAGTGCCACAGACCCGGCTTTCCTGTAGGATTGAGAAGTTTTGCTTAAAACTCCTCCTGTCCATAGCTCCCTAGGACTGCATGGAAATAAAAATAGCCTTTTCTCTCCCTTCCCATCTCATGCCAATAGATGCACACACAAAAATGTGATGAGACTAGGGAAAAACAGGGGAAAGTAGCATTTCCTCGTTGAAGTGCCCACAGGCCCATCTGAGCATAAGGACTATTCACTTTTGAATCTTAGGTGTACAGTAATGACTAAAAAGCTAAGATGAAAAGAACTGAGGTTTGTTTTTTATGCCACACCTTTCACTTTCTTTTATGCCACACCTTTCTCTTTGGAGAAAGGTGTGGTGTAAAAACACACCCAGGAAAGCTAGGATCTTCCCTAGGGCAAGACGCGTTCAGTATCACTCATCAATTTTTCCCCCTAAGATAATTTTATGTCTTTTTGGCTCGGTGAATATTTATAAAAATAGCCATGCTAAGTCTTTATGAATCCCACACATGTACGCTCATATGCAGCTTGACAGCACTGTATTGCCTTTATTCAGAGTGGCATATTCTTTATGCGGAATGGCATATTTTGACGTCGCATATTCCAAAGCCATAGAGAAATACTTTCATTGGGCATATTCAAATCAAATCAAATTTTATTGCTTTTGACCAATGGTCATTGCACATTGGGCATATTGTTGTTGGATCAATGACCAGGAATCCTGTGTCTTGACATATAACAGACACTGAAAGTGGATGCAGAAGAAGCCCTTAGGTTTGGGCAGTTCTTATTTTGCAGACTAGAGTTGAATGGGAAATCTGTTCTAGCTGAGCATAAGTGTCCTTACAGTATTAGTGCATCTGATCCCTAATATAAGTCAGATTCAAACATACTTTCACACATGACATGCATGCTTTCTCCTACAACAGTGCCTCCTAATAGGTTGCCCATGAAAACCTACTGGGTGACCTTGGACAAGTTACACTCTCTCAGCCTCAGAGGATGGCAATGGGAAACCCCCTCTGAAGAAACCTCCCAAGAAAACCCTGTGATAGGTTCGTCTAAGGATCAAGTCCAAAATGATTTGAAGGTACACTACACACACACACACACACACACACACACACACAGAAAATGATGAGGCCATGTGCTCTCAGAGAGATTGAACCTCTGGAGCTCAGAGGATTCTCCAAAGATTTTTGGAAGGGTAGGCAACAACTACAAGGATGGTCCAATCCATCAACTCTTAGCAATATATGTAACAGGTACCAATTTAAAGTCTCAGCTTTGACAGTTTGTATGTAGTCTGCTCCAGCAGGTTGCAGAGCTACCTAAGTAGGGTGCAGCTGAGAGGATGACGCCATTGGGATGGAATGGTCTGAAAGCATCTTACCCCAGCATGCAAATTAATTTATTTCCTGCTGATGAGCTTCATTGCCATACTTGTTTGTTTTTTGTAGAGCAATTTAAATGTGTCTATAGGGGAATAAACAACGTAGTGGTTTAAGTAATAAACTGGCGAAACCATGGCAAACTCTTGATTAATACCCACTTTATTCGAAAGTAAAGTAAAATGAAATGGTTACATAGCCTAATCTCAGGCAATAGGATTAAGTGCAGGAGATAAGAAACTGGGATGCAAAGGAGAGTGTCATTGTTTCTGTAGTAATCACAGTGTGGAAACCCATGCACACTCCTTTTCACAGTGTTTCCCAAAACACATAAAGTTCTTCTTATATAACACATAAGGGCCAAATGAGATAGGCTGAGACATGTCTGCCGAAATAAAGGAGCACTCAAAATATGTGTACTGAAGGAAGTAGAACTGTTGTAAGCCATTCTGCTGCACTTTTCTCCAGGCCAGGTCCATTCCAGAAAGAAAGCTGGATGATGAAGGGGTGGAGTAATACATCAATCAAAGTTGGGACAGGTTTAGTCCCCCTTCCACCAAATACCTTTTATCAAAAGTAGGATTCCCATTTCCACTCCCACCCAAGTGATATATAATGCACAATGTAAAAGCGACGAAGGAAAATAGAAAAATGTCGCTGTCCCAGTTATATCTAGCTTAGTACTTAGCAACTAAGTTTTTCAAAGTATTATTCCAGTATTACTAATGTGGAAGCTACTACTGCAATGTGTTCTGTTTATGCGCTCCAGTACTATCAGAAATCCTAAATAAAGTGGCACGACTTTAAATCTGATTTATTATTTATTTATTCTCTCTTACCTTTCTTTTGGTGTGGGACCATATGTTAGCCTAATATAAGTTAAAAGAAAATAAAACTAAAACCAGTCATAATATTTTTTTAATTACAAACTATCCTGGGAAACAAACAACTCTCTGGGGGGAAAACAGAACTGATTTAAAACAATTTAAAAGTGTTAGAAAGATAACAATGGATGCAAGTCTACAACTCATCAATCCTCCATTAAAAGATTCTTCCACAGGAAACAGTTAAGAGCTAAAAAGCATGCATAAACAAAAAGATATTTGTGTGTTGGCAGAAGGAGTGCAGAGAGGGGCCCAGCCAAGCCTGAAGTGGGAGGGAGTTTCATACCCCAGGAGCAGCCACCAAGGAGGCCCTCTCCAAAAGATGTCTTCCCAAGTCAGTGCTGCCTCTCCAATGACTCCAGTGCTCTCCAAGATAATATTGAAAGAGCTTGACTTTGCTTGCATATTATGTAAAAAGTATGGTCTCCAATATGCACAAAGGGTTTCATCCACTCCCCAAAATGCCATGTGGGAGCTCAAGCAAAGTGTAAAAGGCAAATCGGAGCCAAGTTCCATGGTATGTTTAAATAGCAAAAGAGTCTGAGTGGTGTAGTGGTTTGAGTGTTGGACTGTGACTCTGGAGACCAGGGTTTGATTGCCAGGATGGCCATAAAACCCACTGGGTGACCCTGGGCAAGTCACATGCTCTCAGCCTCAAAGGAAGGCAATGGCAACCCTCATCTGAAGAAATCTTGCTAAGAAAACCCCATGATAACTTCATTTTAGGGTCGCCATAAGTCAGAAATGGCTCAAAGGCACACAACAACAGTTTATAGATGGTAATACACTTATCATATGCTGTTGCCAAACACTTTTTAAATTAATAATCACTGTATTAGATTATGGTTTTAGCTGTACAGGACATCATAGTGATTTGAAACATGGCCCTGAGTTTGAAAGATGGCATCTTGGGGATGAGCCAGTGTGGTATAGTGGTTTGAGTGTCGGACTAGGACATGTGGAGACCAGGATTCAAATTCAAATCCCACTCAACCATGGAATCCCACTGGGTAACCCTTGGGCAAGTCACACTCTCTCAGTCTTAAGAGGTCATCTGAATAAATCTTTACAAGAAAACCCTATGATATGGTTACCATGAATAGGAGTCAGCTGGAAGGCACCTAGCAACAACAGATCTTGGGGACATTGTATAAAGACTTGAGGAATCCAATTGATTTGGCCTGGTAGTCTAATCAACAGCTCAATTCCAGCGTCTCCTTATTAAATTAGACAAGGTCTGCATCTACACTGCAGAAATAATGCAGTTTGATACAACTTTAACTGTCATGGCTCACTGCTGTGGAACTCTAGGATTTGTAGTTTTGTAAGATATTCAGCCTTCTCTGTCAGAGAGCTCTAGTGCTACAACAAACTACAAATCCTAAGATTCCATAGGATGGAATCATGAAAGTTAAAGCAGCCAAACTCTGCATCCCCAAACTGGTAGGTGGATTTTAATACAGATCATAGGGTGCCTTTCATGCTGTGGCATCTGCATGTGATGTGGGTTTTTGCTTGACTTTTCTCCATTTTGGGAAGGTGTGTGTGTGTGTGTGTGTGTATGTGTGTGCATTTAGACCATCCAGACAATCTATTTCCACATCAGCTGTGCTCCTTGAAATTAAAAGTTAGTACTGATGGGAAGCCAAGCATCTGCAGTGCCCCATGCCTCTCAAAACATTTTGCAAATGTTTTTCTGTTAAGTGCAGCTCTCTAACAGGCTTTTGGGTACCTCTTGTCCCTTTCAGTTTCTGCATGAAGCTCCCACTCTTTTAAACCCCTGTAGAGTGATAAGTCTATTTTTCAAACTATCTTACACAGCAGCACAGGTTTGCTTCGGTGTTTGCTAGGGTAAACACTTATAGTATGAAGACCAGAAAAATGTTCCTAAATACTTAAACATATTAGTTAGCTTTCACAGTGGCAGGCCCCTGTCCCTTGGGCCATGCTTGCCAGAATTTGGACACGCTACACACACACACACTCTTAAAGCTTTCCACATTTACTAGAGCAAACACAGGTGTGCCCCATTATGCCTCTGTCTTGCAGTAGATTTATCTTGCAGTACATTTCTGGTGAGTCAGCATGGGCTGTCAAGTAGCATCGTAATGTGCTATTTCCATCCTTTTTGTCAAACTGCAGCCAACTAGCAGAAACTACCACTGAAAATTTGAGTAGCCTCTGAGGTCCCCTCAGGGAAAAGAACAGCAGTGCTGTAGCCTGGGGGAAATAAAGGTATAGATAACCAGGGTACCCTTGGGGGAGGGAATGCAGCCTTAAATATTTTAAAATCCGGTTCATAAACATAGTTAACTGAAAGAAAAATTCACTTAAATCAATTATGGTTCGAGCCCTGACTAAGGGTAATCAGGATTAGGAATTGTGATTTCTTTCCCCCCTTTCAGTTATTTCTTCCTGAGCAAGCAACTCTTTGTTTTCTTGAGATATCTGAAGGACACCCAACTTGCTTTTCTAAAAGTGCTGAATGTTTTGAAGCAGAGTATACCAGGCTCTTTTTCTGCACTGTGTTGTCATCTGAAGCATAATAACGGTGTTTCCATTGCCACCCACAGCTGACTCCTCAGTTCACTCAGCACCTGAACAACAAAATCAGAGAGCTTCTCCAACAGATGGAAAGGGGGCTCAAATCTGCAGACCCCAGGGATTGCACTGGCTACACTGGCTGGGCAGGTAGGACAGCAGATCTGCAAAAATGTGTGAATTTAATACATCTGCCATTCAGCTAAACCACATGCAAAGATCTAGATCGGTGATGGGGAATTTGTGGTCCTCCAGATGTTGTTGGGCTGCATCATCCTCTAGTTCTATGAAAGAACTAGAAAAGATTCTAAAATGCAAAGATATATAACTGAGCACAAAAGTCAGAATCGTGCAAGCCATTGTTTTCCCTATTACCATGTATAGATGTCGGAGCTGGACAGTAAAGAAAGGAGGAAAATCAAATCATTTCAGATGTGGTGCTGGAGAAGAGTGCTGAGGATACCATGGGCAGCTAAAAAGAAAAACAAATGGGTCCTAGAGCAGATCAAGCTAGAAATCTTCTTGGAAGCCAAGATGGCAAAACTGAGGCTGTTGTATTTCAAACACATCATGAGAAGGCACGACTCATTGGAAAAAACAATAATGCTAGGAAAGTGGAGGCAAGTAGAGCCAAAGGAAGGCCACATGCTAGATGGATGGACTCTATTAGGGAGGTCACAGGTATGAGTTTGCAGGAAGTAAGCAGAGCAGTAAAAGACAGGGAATCTTGGAGATGTCTCACCCACAGGATTGCCATGGTCAAGATCAACTTGAGGTCAGTTAACAACAAAAACAACAACAATACCATCCTTTAATATTGGGCAGAGGAGAGTTGCAATCCAACAACTGCCAGAGAGTCACACATTCGCCATCCTTGATCTAGGTAATGGTTAGAGGACACAGGGTCTTGTTATGTTCTTGGTCTCATTGATGCCTGGACAGGCATTGCTCTGGAAGACTCCATGTATTTTATTAAAGGATTTATATTCTATGCTTCACCAGGTTCCCAGGAATAGTAAGTTGTATTGAGCTTCTAAAAGGTACTGTAGAATATCATTATAAATCTTGGGCAGGATTTCCTCATTTTACAGATGTACCTGCTCAGAAATGCTGCTTGGCTTTGCTCAGAGTGCACAGCACTTGTCCTCCAGAAAGTAGATTTCCTTGGTGCATTTAAAACAGATATGGGTTGAATTCTGTTATATGTTCTACTTGAGAGAAACAAAACTACCAAGAATTGTCTTGGCCAGTCTAGTCAACTTTTGTACACGGAATGGGGTTACACTTTTGCTCTTTGCTATAGGCAACAAAATTCCTTGTGCTGAACATGAACATAACAAATAGATTGTCTCTGGCCTAAAAACATAAGATATTCTTATCTCCATTTTCATAGAATCATAGAATTGGAAGAAACCACAAGTGCCATCCAGTCCCCTGCCATACAGTAATACACAGTCAAAGCACGCCCTGTGACAGATGGACATCCAGCCTCTATTTAAAGACCTCCAAGGAAGGAGTCTCCACCACTCTCTGTGGAAGTGTGTTCCACTGTCAAACTTACCGACAGGGAGTTCTTTCTAAATTGTAGACAGTTAGCTAAAACCTCATAAATAAATTTATATGGATGAAAATATTGTTAGTCCTTCTATTTGAAATCATTTTTAAACATCTGTCTCTTAATTAGCTGGTCATCCTTTTTTCTTTAAATCAGTCAAAAGGAATTTAAATTAGACAGACCTGGCCTCTAAAACATCATAGGGTGAAATGAATTCGAGGAGTCTGTGCAAAGTTAACAAAACGTACCTATGTATAGAGCTAATTCTGAAGGCAGAATTTTTAGAATGGAATAGGTCTTCGTTATTTTATTTATTTATTTATTTATTTAGAAAAAAGCCCGTAGAATGATTGCTACACCTGTTGCATCTCCTGTAAGGGTATTGTTTGCCTAGCAGAACTAGAATTCAACCTCAACCTATTTATGTGGGGCAGAAATGTGTCTAAATGTTGCCTTTTTTTTATTCTTTCCTTATCAGTTCCAGGTTTTACAAGCTTGTCTTACATGACTGGAAAATGAGACTAAGTCCCTGAAGGATTTCTTTGGGTCACAGCCAGAGAAATGGGATGTGCGGCTATTACAGGACTTGCCTCCTTCTCCCCTCCCCTCCCCTCTATATCCTAGCTTGCTTAATTTATTCAGTGTGTTTCAGGTTAGAAGAAATTAATCGGGCCAATGCAACAGCATTCCATCTTAATTGCTTCTGCAGGAAAGGCTTGTTGAGCATCTCCTCATGTAGATAATCTCCTGGCAATCTGAAATCAATTGCCACTCATGTGGCAGCTAATAAGAGAAATTGGGAAGGAATGGTCACAGCTCTTTCCCTCGCAATTCCATTACAAGGCTGAAGGATCATAGTAAAGTTTTGGTGTCTGCTGGTGTTGAGTTTTGGAAGTGTGTTTTCTTCTGGCTTAGTCTTTCATTATACTTGCACTGTTGTCAGCACCAGGCATTTGGGTGCCTTGTCCTCACATGCTGTCAGCCATAACTACAGAAGATTCATATTACCATCCTTTGTGCAGATAGGCATGCCTCACCATTTGCAAGTATCTTCTCCCACACTCTGATGATGGAGGTGTAAAGCAGTACCAACTTCTGCGTCTGTTAGCTTCTCAGTCTTGTTGTGTCCTGCATGCTGGAAAAGTCCTGTTACCTTCTTGTTAAGTGTTCAGGTCTTAGCTGAAGGGAGAATCTGTCACTAAGAAGAACCAATGATAGTAGCCTTGGCTTTTGGCTTACTGAGTCTGTCCACCCTCCTTAGGATCTTAACCAGTAAAGGAGGAAGCTATGTGTTTAAGCTGTGTGTTGCAGAAATACACATGACACGCACCAGTTAAGATTGCTGTTGAGAATAAAAAAACCCAAGAAAAACTAGGACCAAAATTGTATCTGCTTTCCTTTTTTCAGGAAGGCCTGGTTTTCTTTAGTCATCTGTTTCTCTGTTACCTCTTTTCTTTGGCGCTAATTTCCTTCACTCTTCCCCTTTCTCAAGTTTCTTTTAGTCCCAGAGAAGAAAGATAAGAGGCTCTTGTAAGAACTGAGCTGTAGTCTACTAAGAACATCTGCTCTCATATCTTTCTTTTAATTAAGATGCTTGAAACATCTAAGGCCTCAAACTATGCTGACTCTAAGAAGGTAGTTGTAAAAAGATCCATGTCTGATCCTTTCTTTTTGTTGGCTGCAGTAAAACAAGCTGTATTACCTTGTATTATCATAGCTTTCTTCAAAGATCAGGAATTATTAGACTAGATGACTTTTTGTATATAAAGCAGCAAACTGAAGATTTACTTTAGGGAAGAAACCCAAATATGAAACATCAGGAATAAACTCTTCTAAAACACAGCTTCATAGCCTGAAAAAAACCCCAAAACCCCAAATATTTACATACAAAATTGTTTCTTCTGCATGGTTTGCTGCCAAAATAAGATCAAAGGTTGCAAATCCTATTTGCAGTGCACCTTAAATGATATGCTTGGTGTCTTGTATTAAGTGGTGATTTTTATCTGTTGCTCTTTTCTCTTGGCAAAATATTAAATTAAAGCTGGAACTTGCTGTGTTTCACTAAATTATTGTGTACTGTACCTCCTTTTATATATGCTACTTTTGACTTAAACCAGTTAGTAAGCTTCTGCTCAAAGGGGGCAGAGGCACATTTGGGTAAGTCCTCTTTTGACGCTATTACTGTGGGGAAAATCCAACGTAGTTCTTTTTGTGTGCATGCTGCATAGATCTATGCCAAAACAAGAGAACAAGGGTGTTTAAATACATAGGATAGAAAAAATCAAGTCCCTAAACATAATTATTGGGACTGCTAAGGCAGTATGTAATGTCTTATCAACTAAATCAGGCACAATTAAAATTCACAAAGTTTGACTGTAGTCACGATTGACTGACTCTTGTGCAGCTTGCAGTGCCATCTGTAGAATCATAAAATCTGAGCCTTCGTTTTAAAATAGAGTTTTTAGCCTTTGTGCTTTTCAAAGAAAAGCCCAAAAGGTTTCAGCTGCTGACTCTGAAAACAGGAGAAAATTGAGGTGAATATATTATTTATTTCATTTTTATGTGCAAGGTTCAGTTTTAAAACAGGAAAGCCCAAAAATTAGCTGGACAATATCACTGTGCACATGTATAACAAATAACCAAAATGTCTATGCATATATTCCCATACAAAAAACAACAACAAACAAGCAACCTGGGAAAGGAAACACACTGTTCTCTTAAGAAAAGTCAAGCACAATACCTTATGCGCTGCTGGAGGCTGAATAACTTTATGGATGTTATGCAAGGCATTAGTTATTACACGGTTAAAACCTGCTAACCAGAGTTTCTGGGCAGTGTACCAACTTCATTTATTAGGTGTGTGAACATTTTCAGTCTTTTCTGTGGGTCCCTCTTTCTATTCCCCTGCCTTTACACATCTCCTTTCTCCCCATTTTCCTCTGTGTCCCAATCCACATCCCTAATCTTTATTCTTATATTCTTAGAAAACCCAAGATGCATGCTTGTAGACTTGTATGGAGCTGTTCTGGTTACCTTTTTCAAAACCTTTTAAGACAGAAGGAAGAGAGTGTTCTTCACAGCTGATGATCAGTCACACAGAGCCCAGGACATAAACACCACTCCAGTATAACTGCTTCTTTTAAAGTGTTGGGAAGGTTCACTGAGATTGTGGCCCAGTCTTTACTTATAAGGAAGTGTAGACTTATCACACTCTCTTCTCTCAGTCTCTTTAAAGTGCCAGGAAATGTGATTGCAGCATCACCATAGCACTTGCTTTGGCTGGGAAAAGTGATTTGAATACAGATATATTTGCTCAAGAGCAATTCTCACACTTCCTGTGCAAGCAGTTATCATCTTCTGTGGACCTCTGGTCTGTTTACACACTCCAGCATGGCAGTGTGTGTATTAACCAAGTGCTAGGGAAATGCTGCCATCTACAATAAGGCTTTCTCTGCATAAAAATAGTTTCAGGTACACATCTCTTGAAGATGTGGCTGATGCTAACATGCCTCTGCACTGCCCTCATTGGAAATGCTAAAACTGTAAATGCCTAGAGAATGGACAAGGTTATTAACTTCAGCAGGAAATGGAAATTTGCCCTTAATATACATGCAGAATTGAATTGTCTGTGGTGTGAAGCTTTGGAGATTACCCATGCAAAATGAGAAAATGATCTAAATTTAAAACTCCCCCCAGTACAGTGGAAAGTAATTTTGAAGGCTGCTCCGATTTCTTTCATTCTTTTAACTGCATTGAAATCTGCCAACACTGACTCTATTAATTTAGCCTTAAATACAGAGACCTGTGTCGTCTTAGAAATGGTTAATGAGATGGAAATGCACTGAAGGGATAAAATGAGAAATCTGGAAATGATGCAGGCCACTGGGTTCCATGATCTTCTTTGAGGGTGCCCCCAGACCACACATCTTTTCAATGATGTCTTTGGATCAGTTTTCCAGCAGACAATGCTTTGTCTACTGTGACAGACATTTTGAATAAAGTTATGCTAATGGCCTTTCGACTGAACATAATGTACGCTCCAGCTATCTCTATTTACGAAGGATCGTCCCTATTTTCTAATACTCACCCCAGGTAAATCAACGTTCCTGTCTGGGCTTTGGGGAATATTTTAAGAATCCCTATTGAATGATACCATGAATTGTGAGCTACATTTCCTGTGGCTGATTCCTGATGGCAGGGGAGAGAACTGGATACGGTGTTTCTTTCTCATTAATTAGGATGAGGAAGATAACTTTCCCAAAGCCTATCCAGTCCATAACAAGAGACAGGATTTGAATTTAGATCTGTCTTTCCTCTTGCGCCAAACTGATACGATAAAGCCACCATACTGGAACTATAAAGCCAGTGAAATCTTGAAGGGTTTTGATAATCCTATGATTGTTTTGTCATACATTCAGCTCATGATTGAGCCAAATGTTAGTACTGAACCCATTTTTGGCACAATTAAACTTAGTGTCGACATTACAGTTTAAATCTCAGGCCATAGTTCCTGCTACCGTTAACTTTTCCTGTATGGCTATTGCCATATTCATGGCTCACAAGAAGGGCTGTTAGCTGAAAAAACAGACTGCCAAAATAAAGCTGCTTCAGGTCTTCTTGGAAGTATGCTATTTAAATGATGCATGCATCCTAAGAATCTGGAAGCTGCACCAAAACTGCCCTCCAGTGCTTAGGAATGGAGTGTGGCTTTGGCGCGACCTCCGGACTCTTAGGACGCATGCATCATTTAAATAGCATACCTCCAAAGAGACCCGAAGCAGCTTTATTTTGGCAGTCTGTAACAGGCCAGAGAAATCCTGCACTTTTGAGTTTTATCACATATAATTTTGTATGGCACTTTCATTATTTTTTGTAGTATATGAAAATAACAGTGATTTTATTTCTGAAATGTAACCTTGAAGTCAAGGTCACCCAGCAGTTTGACGGCTGAAGCTGAAATTGGAAAGTGAGGATCGTCTCAGAATCAATGTTTGTAAAGGGGTAAAAGTCTGGTGTTTAAAGAAACATCTCAGAACCAATGTTTGTAAAGTGGTAAAAGTCTGATATTTAGAGAAACAAAGTCAAGCATCCCGTTGGGCATGCCTATGTTTCTTGGGTGTGCCTGAGTTTCTCTCTGTAGCCCAGTTCTTGTTTGTAAAGTCTCCACGAGGATTTATAATGATATATTTTTAATTTGTCTGATTGTTTAATGGTGTTTTAACTTTTGTATTTTGTGGATTTTAACAATTTTTTTATTGTTGTAAGCTGCCTTGAGTCCCAATCTGGGGAAAGGGAGGGAAATAAATAACAACAACAACAACAAAACAACAACAATTTAAATAAGTTGTAAAATATCAATATGAATGGTCTTTTTCTTTTCCTAAATCTCTTTGCAGGCATTGCTTTGCTATACTTGCACCTGTATGATGTATATGGCGACTCATCCTACCTTCAGATGGCTCACGAGTATGTAAAGAAGAGCCTTAGCTGCCTGACCAAGCGATCCATCACCTTTTTATGTGGGGATGCTGGACCTTTGGCAGTGGCTGCTGTAGTGTACCGCAAGCTGCACAGTGACAAACAAGCAGAAGATTGCATTGCTCGGTAATGTCTCCAGAATATGCGAGCTTTTTGTACTATAAATTTAGCCGTGTGAACTCATTGGGGGACATCCACAGATGGAACATGTTCCATCAGAGAAATCTGGAGGGGAGGTGGTCTTTCCTTCCCTCTGCACTCCCCATTCACCCCATCCCTCAGGACCTCCTCCAAAAGCCTCTGTAGTCAGTTCTTGGGTTGCAAGGAGAGCTGCAGGGAGGAGAAGAAAGATTAGTTGAGCTGGTGCTGCAGCATCCATGTGGTGTTGGATTTAGGCCAGCATCTCATCCATGGTAGGCATGGTGAATATCTGGAAAGAAGACAAAGAGGCCACTATAATGCTGTTTTCAAGGGAGCGCAGGCATTTGTAGGCAATGCGGCATTCTGTTGTGTCAGCTTGGAAGGAACCCAATATACTCTGTTGCCTGTGTAGCTGATGCTCATCTAAGCTTATTTGTGGTGTGGAGAGCCGTATTTTTAAAAACACTTTTGAGTTTTATATTTGTATAAATGTATACTTGTAAAATATAATTTATTTATGAAACTATAAAATATAATTTACAGTTTCAGTGTATAACTGAATATACACTCAAAATGTATAGTTTATATTTATCAAATGCAATTTATTCATGGAAATATAAAATGTAATTTATAGTTTCCAGTGTATAACTGAATGTATACTCAGTTGTAAAATATCTTTCAAAGTCCCCATTTTTAAAAACTGTATGGCCAATTCTGGGATGGGCTGAGCTAAGCATTGCAAAAATTGTGTTTTGTTTTGTTGTTTTTAAATCATATCCATGCCTAAAGTGTCTTTGGTATCTTTGTCCATTTGGTTAGATATAGATACTGCATAGATCTATTCATTCACTACTTTTATATATTGCCTTTCTGACAATATATTCAGAGTAGTTTATGATTGGAGAATCAGTGTGGTGTAGTGGTGTGAGAGTTGAACTAGGACTTTGGGAGACCTGGGTTTGAATCCTTCCTCAGCCATGGAAATGTACTGGGTCACCTTGAACCAATCACCCCCTTTCCACCTTATAGGAAGGAAATAAATCTTACCAAGAAAACCCCATGATAGGGTTGGTATAAGGTGGATTTGACAGTAACTACAGTTCAAGTATCCCTTATCTGAAAGGCTTGGGACCAGAAGTGTGTTGATTTTTTTTTTTTTTGGGGGGGGGGGATATTGGCATATATAGATAATGAGACATTCTGGAAATGGGACCCAAATATGTACACAAATTCATTTATGTTTCATATATACCTTACACACATAGCCTGAAGATAATTTTATACAGTATTTTTAAAAATATTGTGCATGAAACCAGTCTATGTAGATTGAACCATCAGAATGCAATGGTGTCACTCTCCCAGCCAGCCATGAAAAGGACATTTGGATTTTGCACATTTTGGATTTTCAGATTCTATACAATGAAAAACAAATGTATGGTTTAAAATAATGGCACACTCTCTAGCAGACATAATAGGGTATAGAAAGAAAGCGGGGGGGGGGGGGGGGGGTTGGAAGGTAAAGGAAAATGAACACATTTAGAGTCACCAGTTGTCATATAACACCACAAAACTGTTACAGTGATTGGGTGGAATGAGTATAATTCAAAGAGGAATAATGTAAATTGTAGTTGGTGTCAGCCAAGCTGCTAAGATGGACCTTCCTGTGCTTCCCTCTTCCTCTAGCTGCTCATGTGCTTTGAACTCCTTATCCTTTTAGTATACACAATTGGGATGCTGTGCAATTGGCTGTGATTATGTGCATGTGGTTTCAACTAACCACAATTTTAATTTATCCTCTCTGAACTGGGCTCATACCAGATGGACCATAAGTATACAAACATGAGCTTTTGTAATGTGCTGCAAGGCTAGGCCACAGCCCACCAAATACAACTGCTGCACTTTCATTTTACTTGCATAAAAGGGTTTGCCTAAGAATCACTGGTAAAAATAGAAGATGCATAGTAGCTATACTTCATTGATTGTGTTCCTGCCTTTTACAAAAATCAATTCATTTTATAAATAAAACGTTCCTGAACATCCCTTTGAATTGATTTCGAATTGGGCAACGTATTGTGAACCTTCTTTATGTATTTCCCACATTCATATTTCCTGTTTTACAGTTATCCACATACATTTAAATATTTCCCAGTGTATAATTTATTTATCCATATTTTTTTAAAACAGGAACTCCAGCTTCCCCTGTTTATTTTTGTCTGCAATAAAGTATATTCAGTCTGTCATCTTGTAATACCACATCTTAATATCAGCAAGAACATCAGAAGGCACTTTGCATATTGTTGTGCTCATGTGAATCTAGCTTTTTACAAAAAGCATGAGCCTGATATTACTGAAGCAATCTCATTCTTTGTTTCATTTTGGAAATCATTCCTTTGTTCCTTCCCCTCTATCTCTCTTCTACAATCTAAGTCAGCCTAATCTCATGCTGCCATCTAATGGGTATTGTGAGCATACAGCACTGACAGAGGTAAAAATTTCTGAGGCCTAAACCATCTTGGTCTGGCACTTACAATACGAATCTTTAAAGTCTCGTAAGAAAGAAAAAAAATCATTGAACAAACTGGTCTATCTTCTTTTGACATCTGTTTGTTAACATTCACATAAATATATTTTATCCAGTGTGTATTTGTTACCTCTTATCCCATTCCAGTCTCTCTAACTTTCCAGTGTTGGAGAGTAATAAATTGTATTTATTACAATTGTGAAAACTGCTGTTATGGCCTCAATTTTAAATCTCTTTTTCTAATCAAAGCATGTCTAGTTCTCTGTCTCAGGAATTGAAAACGTCTGGTTGGATTTCAACCTCCATAATCTTTCTCCATTGACAGTGCTGGCTATGTGTGATGAAATTACAGCACAATATTTGGATGGCCATAAAATTCCTGCACAACTACTCTGTCTCTTTCCAATATGAGTTGTCAGTTTTCTACTACTTTTAATCATTTCATCTCTGAAGCTTCATGGTGTATTACCTTAATATGTTATAAATCAAGCAATTGAGTCACTCTAAGTATCACCTAAAGTTTTAGACATTCATCTTAAACGTTATCTTTATCTTATGAACATTATTTACCATTTTGACTACCTTGCTTTGTTCTTTCTCTTTCTCTCAGTTGTTCAGAGTTATATTCAATTACATCCAGCTTTCACGCTGCTTCCAGTTTGACTGGTTTGACTTAGCAGCTACCGGATTTACCAACATTTTGGGATTTTTAAAAACAACTATTTTCATCAAAATGCAATTTTAAGTAAGATGTCAATAGAAAAATGCATGCATGAGACAGAAGGTGTTCAGTATCTTACAAAACATCCCAGTGGTATGTTCATTTTTGTGTGGAGTATGCTTGTATGAATGAATGCCACAGGGACCTACTTCTTCCCACTTCTCACTCATTCCCATGCTATTTTACAAATTTTTCAAAAGTGTGGTTCTTTTCCCATAGGTGTTCTCCCTCCCCATACAGCTGTAGCTGAGAGCTGTCCTTGCAGTATTCTGTTTAAAATTGTTAAACTTATAGCAAAGCTACCTCCTCATTTAAGGTCTCCACATTGCTGTCTCTTTGAAACAGGGTTGGGGAGTGGGATCACATCTGTCCTTCAGCACTTGAAGAAAACTGAAAGTAACGTGGTTTTCTTTTGTGGCTCTGTTTTGTTTTTGGCTCTCTTATGAATTGCGCAGTCATGACTATGCAGACAGTACCAATTTAATTGTCTCCAAGTGGATCAGATCCCAAATTTATTAGTTAGCTGAAGGTTAGATAGCATACTCTAGCATTTCACAGTTCTTGGTTCAGGATAGAAACCCACAAATTGAAAAACACGCCTATCACTGAATTTGTAGCACATTTTTTAGAAGTCGCACATGGCTCATATACGTGTTTCTGTTTCAAGCTTGTTACACCTGCCCAAACTTGACCCGCGAGTTCCTGATGAGATGCTGTATGGACGCATGGGGTACTTGTATGCTTTGCTCTTTGTGAATAAACATTTTGGAGAGGAAAAGATCCCACAGAACTATATCCAACAGGTACTGTGCCAGTTTTTTTCATGTATACTGAACTACTGTGGTTATCCATCCTCAGTGTCCTTTAGTTTGCTACACAGTGTACTAGTGAGCATGTAAAATGGAGAGTGTGAGCCAAAGTGTTTCAGCCATGAGCTTGCTGGTCAGCCTTAATGCCACATGCCATACCTTTATGCTTCTGCCCACTTAATGAACATATGAACTTCCCTTACATAGGAGTGGTAGGAATCACTGAGCTAAAATCTGTGCAAGACTCAAGTGCACTATGGATATGCATACATTTTAAAAATTACACTAAACATCCTTCACACCTTTGAAGGGGAATGCATAACACAGCATTTCCTGTTCTAGCCAGCGAGTAGCTTGCATGTGATGAGGGCGCCTGAAAGACCGGTATGTACCGGGCCATAGACTGGTTAAAAGGAGTATGTAACTCCTTTGTCACCAAAGTTTATTTCTGGAACAAATCAAGGTGCTAGTTATGATCCATAAAGATGTATATGGATCATGTCCTGGCTAGCTGAAGGAACATATTTATATCTTCTTGTATGAACCTACCTAGGCTCTTAGATCTTCAGAGGGGGCATTTATTTCAGTTTTACCACTTTCCCATGCAGATTTTTGGTTTATTCTTTGTAAGCCACCTTAAGTCCCAGTGTTGAGAAAAAAGATGGATTATAAACTAATGTTATTGTTGTTTCTGATCTCTGCCTCCTGCTTTGCAGGTCTGTGAGGCAGTTCTGGCATCTGGTGAGAGCCTGGCTAAAAGGCGGAACTTCACAGCAAAGAGCCCACTGATGTATGAGTGGTACCAGGAATACTATGTAGGAGCAGCCCATGGCCTGGCAGGGATTTATTACTATCTCATGCAGGTGAGGAGCTGAACTGGGAAGGCTCCATTCTGACTCAGCTGCGAGGGTGGGAGGTCTCATGTCTGTTTCTTAGCTGAACATGAAGGTGGCACAAATCCTTCAATATGACCGTATGCATCACATGAGTATTTGCATATCCAAACTAGATGTTGTGGTATATTCTAGGAATTGATATCTTGTCTTTCAGATAGGTTCTGGTTATAACTCCAAACCAAAAAGTGCAATAAAAATCTTTTAAAACAGGTTTAGAATAAAACAGCAAAAGCCAGCATCTAAAATGAACTGCAGAATAACTTTGCTATTTAGACTAAAAAGCTTGGGCAGGAAGGAGGGCAGGAATGAAAAGGGTTTCTCATGGTGCCAAAATGGCATAAATTTAGGCAAGAGGCAAGCAAGGGAAAGAGATTAAACTTAAGCATTAGGAAAAACATCCTGATGGTGAGAGCTGTTCAATGGTGGGATATGCTGCCTCTGTTGTGGAGTCTCCTTCTTTGGAGGTTTTAAACAGGGGCTGGATGGCCACCTGCTTTGACTGTGCAGTCCTGCATGGCAGGGGGTTCAACTGGATGGCCCTTGTGGTCTCTTCCAACTTTGTGATTCTAAGTTTGGGGACAGAATTCCACAACTGATGCAAGACTATTGGAAAGACACTTTCACAGTTAGCAGGAGGTCTTGAGGAAGGGCCTCTGAGTGGGGTACCAGACATATGAGGAGAAAGACTATCCTACAGCTATTGTGGTCCCAAGCAAACCAGCACCAGGGCTCAAAATGGGCTGGATGTTGATGAAATTGGCAAAGGACTGGTTTATTGAGATCATAATATCCTTCCAGTTAGCAACATTATGCCTGTGTTTGCATTGACTGCAGTTAGCTCAGCCTCATGTATGATACATTGGAGTAGTCTGATCTGGTACCAAAGCATTCATAACTGGAAGCAAGGTATTTCTGGTCAAGATGGGTTATACACACCATCCTAAGATTAAGACAATAATCCTCAGAAGCAACTGTACCTTAAGTGCCAAATTTGGCTCAAAGAACACCCTTTGGCCTGTTACAGACAGCCAAAATAAAGCTGCTTTGAGTCACAGTGGAGGTATGGTGTTTCAATGATGGACTGGAACATGGCTTTGGTGTGGCTTCTGATCTCTTAGGACGCATGCATCATTGAAACACCATACCTCCACTGTGACTCGAAGCAGCTTTATTTTGGCTGTCTGTAACAGGCCTTAGTCTTTTAACCTGTTATTTCATTTGAACTGGAATGGATGAACATCACTCATTTCAGCGGATAAACCATTCACTACCAGTGCATCTCTCTTGTCTGGATTTGGTTTCTTTATTGGCTCTCATTTCCAGATAATTCGGTGTTCTTCCAGGTTCAACACTCACGCTACTTTAAGACCAAGTTAACACCAGGTCTAGTTACTTCCTGGCTGTGGAATAGATGAATCCCATATTTCTAGCCATTCTGCAATATCCATTCTATAGTTCTGTAACAATCTTCACTAAAGTTTCCTTTTCCAGAATACACTATGCCAAATTACAGGTGATACTGAGTTTCCTCCAGTCACTTTAGAGGTACTTGCAATTATATATGATAGACAGGAAGATGCAACATACAGAATGGATCAGAGTACCTGAAATACCTGCTTTAGAATTTTCAGATGCTCTGCTCAATATACAGCCATTTTCTAGAGTGAGGTTCTTGACACCAAAGAGCAGGAACTCCTTGGTTGTGGCATGTCCACACTCTCTGTTCACCAGGTTCCCCTGCTGCTGACATCTTAGAAATTTGTTTGAGAATTTATTTTTAGCCTTCCGATGCTACTGTTCTGAATTTCTAGTGCTAAATTCTGAATTTCTAGTGAATTTCTAGAAATTCTGAATTTCTAAAATATTGTTTTACTTGTTGGCTTTGTTAGGTACCTTACACATCCCTGTAATTAACAAGTCATGTATAAATATTTTTGAGAAGTAGGCATATGGTACATGCAAACTATATTTCAACATCTTTAATGTATGGAGCAGCCTGGTATTGTCTGAAGGCTGAAGGAGTTGGGAAAGAAGTGGCATCTTTGATATCTTTATAACCAGTCCCAATTGTTGAGCAAAGTATCAGTTTATCACTGTTGTATAGAGTGTCTATGTATTTCTCTCTCTCAGCCAGGCCTTGGTGTAAGTCAAGCAAAGCTGCATAACATGGTCAAGCCAAGCGTGGATTATGTCTGCCAGCTCAAGTTCCCATCTGGTAATTACCCTCCTTGTATTGGAGACAACAGAGACCTGCTTGTTCATTGGTGCCATGGTGCACCTGGTGTTATCTACATGCTCCTTCAGGCCTATAAGGTAGGTGGCTCACCAAAGACAGAGGTGAGTAGCCCCAGCAAAGAAAACTAGGCAACACTTATCCGTCCCTACAAGGAGGTTATAATATTTAAATATCCGCCCCAGCTAAAATGGAAATTAGACTTTTACAAATGATTCCCAAAGATGTCCCCGTCATGCATCCTGAGTGTGGGACATTCTTATTGCTCAGAGAATTGGCCATGTGTCCTGTTCTGTGGCAGCTGACTAATGGTGACAGCCCATTGTGACTTAAATAATGGCAGTGCTCCTTCCATTTATCACTCCAAAAATCTTTGAAGGTAAATGGCAAAGTCATTGTGTTCTTGTCCAAGTGAGGGAGAGAGGCCACTCCTTGATAAAAGAGCTAATTACCAAAAGTATGCCTGAGACTTCTCTGTCCCAACCTTTGCTGATGCAAGGGACAGTTGTTAATACAGCAGGGCTTCTTCTCCCTACAGGTATTTGGGGAACAGAAGTACCTCAGCGATGCCTTGCAGTGTGCTGAAGTGATATGGCAGTGGGGGTTGCTGAAGAAAGGTTACGGTCTGTGTCATGGTACAGCTGGCAATGCATATGCCTTCCTGACTCTCTACAACTTCACTCAAGACATGAAATATCTTTACAGAGCTTGCAAGGTGAGAAATAGCTGAGAGGGAGAGAGAAGCACACATTAAGAAAGGCAAGAAGAACTTTGTGTGAAATGTGCAGAACAGGCTTTATTTTCTGATAAGTCATTTAAGTCATTAAAATAAATATTGGGTACAAATTTTTGATTATTGCAAGTGGCAGATGACTAATAATAATAATAATAATAATAATAATAATAGAAAAAGTGAAATGTGAATAATAATAAGAACAAAAATAACATCAACAATAATAGTTGTTATTGTTGTCACATGGCCTTTCCCCCCAAACTGGGACTCAAGGCATCTTACAAAATTAAATATTACAATATAATTAATAAACTTATTAGCCATATTGAAACAATTTAAAACATACTCTTAAAAAAATTAAACAGCTAAAACAGTACAGTTGTAAACAATACAGTATGCTCTTACAGCCCTTTCCTTAAAAGCCTTAATTTTAAAAAAGAAAAAGTGGCTGCAGGTGGAAGGACAGCAAGAAGGAGGCATTCTAGCCTCTCTAGGACAGTAATTCCAAAATTTAGGGGCTTCCTCTCAGAGGTTCCTTGCAAGCTCCTCCCAACCAAACCTATGAAGGTAGTGAGCCTGAAAGGGGAGCCTCTCCTATGGAATCCAGAGTCTGAGTTGGCCCATACAGAAAGCTATGGATCAAAGCCATAATACTTTTTTCTCTTCAAAATCAAGAACGTTTGGGACTTTCTAGGGATGGTTTTAGGGTTTTTTCCTGTTTTTTTTTTTTTTATTATTATTATTTTGGGGTGATCTCCCGAGTTTTAAATAACATTGGGAAAGTTGCCTACTTTTATGTTGCCAAATTTCCATTCAGCATCTCTGTTAATATGTCATTCACATACAGATCATGGGGATTAAAATGGATTATCTTTTTTCTTGGACTGTTGGCACCATGTCACAGCAGTAGTGATAGTGTCTGGACACTCATTGTTTGATGACTTCCAGAGTTATTTTATTTGTAGATATTTCTGTGACAAGCCAGCAGCTGAGGAAATTGTTATACAGCTTGAACCTCTTCAGTATCACCTTACCCCTCAGATTTTCTCAGTTTGTCCTGAAAGTTTGAAGCTGAGGAATGAACTACCCTTAAAATATTTCTTAATGAAATGGAACACAGCTAATAGTGGATGATAAAGAATGGTGATCTGTGGATCTATAGGTAAATTTCCTTAGGAAGTCTTCTCATAATGTGTCCAACAATTTTGTTTCATTTTTCCCTTGTTTAGTTTGCAGAATGGTGTTTGAGTTATGGACAGCATGGATGTCGAACGCCAGATACTCCATTTTCTCTCTTTGAAGGTAATCTCTGTTTTGCTTTCTCCTCGTTGATGTGTTGTTGAAGAATATGAATGTTCCTCTTGGGCAACAAATGAGTAATAATGGAAAGGTGGAATACGTTTTCCTAGCTGAAAATTCTGCACCAGCTCCTGAGAATGGAAAAGAAACATGCAGAGGGGCTGGTCACATCAGTTGCAGAACTGTAATTCAGGATGGTTCTTCATACAAAACACTGTAGAACAGGTATAAGCAAAATGTGGCCATTAGGACGTTATTGGACTGCAACTCCCAGCAGCCATAGCCAGCTTGTTCTGAAGCGAGAAATGCTGGGTGTTGCAGTCCAACAGACACTGAAGGGTTGTATGATTGCCAGCCCTGCTATAGAGCAAGAACATCTGTCAACCTTAGTTGCGGCAGGCCCAGCTTCATTTCCTCCACTGCTTTAGGCTGAAGCATCCCTCAGAGATTCATTTGACTCTTCAATTCACACTCATGCAGAGCTGAAATAAGCAGGGGAAGGCAGATGTAAACATTTGTTCTTCTCCTGAGTATTAATCTGACACGGTTAGATTAGGTTTGTCTTCCAATCCATTTCTCTTACTATACCACAAATGCTACCACATTATAAAACACATAGACTCTCAGCTATCTTTCCTGTAACATCCCTTATGGCGCCCACACTGCAGATTTGAAAGAGAGTGTTTTTTCTAAAGGCCATGTTTAGTGAGTTCATAGCAGAAGGGTGGCACAAGACAGGGATTGTTTTACAGTTAACTCTTAGCCACTCTGTTACATTGCCCTTTATTAGAGTTTTCTGTAAACATCCTCCTGTCTTGAGCAGCAGCTTGACTTTTTGTTTGCTTTTATTCATCTATGGCCAGGTTAAGGGGAAGACTACAGAAAGAGAATTTGCCAGATCCATGTTGTCTGCTATTCTTAGTCCATGGAGATAACTATATAGTCATCTTTTGCTGTACACTGTTTCTATTTTCTGCCTTCTCTCTCTTAGGAATGGCTGGAACGATATATTTTCTTGCTGACCTTCTGGTACCAACCAAGGCCAAGTTCCCAGCTTTTGAACTATAAATTTCATACCAACAGTTACTGGCATGAAGCTTGTTGCACCTCACCTTTCAAGTGAAATGGGCCATCATCTCATGTCTTAGTTAGCAAAGCCAAATCTTTGGAGTTCTCATTGTTTTACATTAGTTTCTGGTTTTATTGTACCATTAAAAGTGAGTAGCCTCTGTTTTATTTCTAAGGGTTGTTTAAGGTTACAGGAGAGGTGGGAATCACATGACCCTCTAGGTAGTGTTGGATTGCAAATTCCAGCATCCTGATACCTAGCAAAATTATCAGTGAGATTTGCAGCACTATCTGGAGGGTCTCAGAATTTCTGTTCATGGTGTACAGAAGAAGAAACGGGCTCTTCTCACAGGGAAATGTACTATATTTTGTTGGAGCATTTAAAAAAAATCTCAAGAGTATTGCTATTTTATGTATCTGAATTTGAGGGATGAAAAGTATGTGTTTTTGTTTTTTTCTTCTATTAAATACCGCTTTGTCAATTTTTGTTAGTGCTGCCACTTTCATAGCTCTGGTTTGGTTAATTTGGGGGAAAGGAGTGGAAGGTACAAAGGCGAAATAAATGGGAGTCCGGTTGTTTTGGCTTTATTTAGTAGTAGCTATAGAACATATTCACCTTAGGAAACTTATAGATCTCAACAGAATGCTTCCCTCGTTGTCTCTTCAAAAGACTGCAACAGCCACTTTGACAGGAATGTACCAAAGTCTTATCTTAATCTCTAATCGTCTTGCTTTCTATGCAAAAGTTCCACTGAACTAGTGCTTGCTTCAGCAACTGGACTAAGCAAGCTTCTCACACTTGAACTACTGTGTTTCTTGAACAAATACTCCAAGCTCTGTGGCAACCCATATGCAACAAGCCTATGGGGCATCCTGACTTATCACCCTGTGCTCTTTTATCTGCAAAACAGCTGCATCCTCCCTAGCACAGCAGTGTACTGTGGGATGTTGTGGTAAATGGCTATCCATCATTCCCTGTTTGTCAGCAGCCTGATGTTAACTTAACCCAGGCTGCAGATGTTCTGAATATGACCGAAAACTTGAACATATCCTTCTCATGCCTGTTTATACAGGCACCAGACATGATTCAGGACAAGTTAGTTAGTTATATCCAGACCTAAATGGCCTTGGCAACTGACTGCTCTGCTCCTTTATTACCAGAAGGCACTATTAGTTTTGCAGTTTCCCCAATCCCATTTCAGCAGAAGTGACTTTAGATTTTCCAGTGTTTTTTTTATAATGAGCAGCTACAAAAAGGACACTGCTACCAGAATGTAAACCATGTCTTTTAGACAGCAACATTAAACACTGAGTATATGCTGTATGAGGCAGGCACTATGAAAGTGTTGCAGTGTCATTGACAAAATATTTCAGCATTCATTGTTTGGACGATTAACGTGAAGCCCTTGAAATACAGTGTGGCTAATCTACCTTACCAAATGTTATGATTGTAGCAATTAAACCTGCTTTGGACAAATACTTGGTTTTACTTTTTTTATTTCCTCTGCACTATACATGTGGTCAATAAACATCAGTGTTGCTTTGAGGGATAGAGAATGCAAGGGTTAACATCCAGGGTGAGAATGTGCTGTGTAAATTAATCCTGCAGTGTGTTGGTTTGCATCTCACCTTTAAACATAAAAGGTCATTATTTCCAAAGTATGAAGTGGAACTTGCCTAGAAAGACACAGAAAATTGCTAAGGGGAGTGGTTCCCTCTTCTGTCCCAGTATGAGCCTTGGTGAGATATACTTTCATCATCTTCAAATGCAGTTGTTCCAGGGTAAGTAAATAGTGCTTTCAGTGTTTTGGAGGGTGGGGATGGACACATCCTTGGGTCTCTTTCATGATGTCTCACAATGTGAACAAGCACTGCTAGTTCATACTTCTCTTCAGTTACCACATGGTGTAGTGCTTTGAACACTGGAGTATGACTCTTGAGACCAGAGTTCGAACACTGTCTCAACCATATAAACTGACTGGGTGACCTTGGGCAAGTCACATTCTGTCAGCCTCAGAGGATGGCAATGGCAAAGCCCCTTTGAAGAAAGTTGCCAAGAAAACCCCATGATAGGGTCATCACCTTCTTTAGCCAGAGAAGATAACTGTAGGCCTATACAGACAGGCCAAAATAAAGCTGCTTCGGGTCACTTTGGAAGTATGCTGTTTAAATGATGCATGCGTCCTAAGAGGCCAGAAGCCGTGCCAAAGCCATGCTCCAGTCCTAAGGACTGGAGTGCAGCTTTGGCGCAGCTTCTGACCTGTTTGGACGCATGCATCATTTAAACAGCATACCTCCAAAAAAGACCTGAAGCAGCTTTATTTTGGCTTGTCTGTACAGGCCCTATATCTGCTTTTTACAGTCTGTGCCATACTTTATCATTAGGACTCTTTTTTTTAATTAAGATGAAGCTACAACTACTCTCATACAAAACCATTTGTGTCAGCATGCATTTTAAATATGTTTGAAAATGGCAGGTAGAAATAGTACGTAGCTTTTAAGCTGTGAGTGCTTAATGCAGTACTTAGTGAGATATAAAACATTCTGTGTCAACAGACTACCAATTAATAAACAAGAAAAGGCAAAATAAAATTTGTATTTTAGTTTCAATCATAAAACTAGTAAATTTGAAACACACCTTGGATTTACAGCTCTCCATTAAGGTGTCAAACCTTTTACAGGCTAATAGCATGATGTTTGGGATAAATTATTCTTTCTCTGAGTTGCTGCATTTGTTATTTGTTATAGATTTAGTGTACCATTAAATGGTGTCCCATGTTAAAATATTTGCTGGAATAATTATAGGAAAGAGAGGCTTCCCCTCCAGCAGGTGGCAGTGAAGTTCAATGGCTTTTAAGTTATAGGCAACCTCTAGAATGCTGATCAAGAACGATGTAAATTGGTAAAGCTGCTAGATTCCAGTTCTCATTGTCCATTATAGTAAAAATTGGCATATAGCACCTCCTGCAAAGTTCTTCAGACATGTGACAATGAAGCCATTTGTCTTTCAATGATCCTGTCCCTTTCAGAATGTCAAAGCTCCCTGGTTTTGGTTTTTTACTGCTGTCATTCTTTAAAACAAATCTTCCTGTTTCTCTGTGTTTAGGGACAGTCTGGCATAAAGAAAATTTTTAAAAGTCAAAAGTGAAGCTTTTGATTGAAGGACAGGAAAATCTGCTCCATTTCTGTGTAACAGTTTGAAAGGTTCTGAAACAGGACAGTGGGGATGGAGGAAGAGCAGAAGGCACTATTGTTTTTGCCAGTAGAAGTCCTTCATAGGTAGGTGGAAAACACAACTGGAGTTCACAATGTACATTCATAAAGTTGTATAGCTGCTGATGCTGAAAAGCATCATTCCTCAAAACGTGGGCTCCTGGTGGCTGCTGGAATGTGCAAGGAGTTCAGTCATTTGAGAGACTTATGTAGGAACACCAGCCACTCCTAGTGGGATGTGGCACTCTTTTGGAGACTTTGGCCATTATCACACTGATATTTAGAGTGAGATTCTTCTTGTCTTATGTTACAGTAGCCAAGGGGAAGCCCACCCTCCCAATGTGTGTGTTGTGTGACTTCACATTGTTTCTGACCTACAGAGACCCTAAGGCAAACCTATCATGGGGTTTGCTTGGCAAGATTTGTTCAGAGGAGGTTTGCCATTGCCTTCCCCTGAGGTTGAGGAGTTTATCACGTGGGAGGGAAGCAGCCAAATCCCATGCAAAAATGGGGTTTATATCCAGGAAAATCCCAAAAGTAAAAAGCAGTGTGATTTTCCCCACTTTCTGCACATGTTAATATCGTGTTAATGCTCCATGAGCCCAATGTGTGTGAAAACAATCTTGCTTTTGCGGGATTTTCACAGAATTTAAACCCCGTTTATGCATGGGATTTGGACACTTTGCCTCCTGTGTGATAAACTCCTGAGAGAGTGTGACAAGCCCAAGGTTGCACAGTGGGTTTCATGGCTGAGCTGGGAATTGAAACCTGATCTCCAGAGCTGTTGTCCAACACTCAAGCAGCTACACCATACTGCACCCCAATAAAGTATGAGGCATTATTAAAAAACACACACACACAAAGAGCTGGTGCTTGTAAGAGACGCCTGTCTTCAGCTGTTTTAACTGGCTTAGTTAACCCTTTGTCTCCTAACAGCTGTTATGCCTTAATACCCCTTTCAACCAGCTTTTTAAAGAAAATCTTTTACCTCCCACCCCTATTAAACCTCAGGAGGCTGAGATGGTTTGTGTGGCCTATTGAGCACTCCACATTCCCCTCGTACTGCAAGTGCTTATTACCAACAGCTGCAAAGACAGAGCAAAAACTGGCAGCAGTTTCCCATACATGGCAGTTTCTAAAGTTATCATCTGCTGCTTTTTTTAGACAAAAAAATTAATTTATACCAGAATGCTCTCACATGCTCTCATGGAGCTTGGTATCTTGCATGTCTTTTTAACCTTAAGCTGCAACATACTTAGAGGTAAATTGAACAGTCCTTGCCACAACTTTTCCCATTATGCTTATTGACTCCTTTTTTTTTTTTAAATATATAGAGAGAAACTATGTCTTCATTCCCCAAGAGGATTGCAGCACAGTATATTGAAAGCCACCTGAAAATAATAGCATATACTACAATAAGGATAATTTCAATTTAAACATCTAAGGTAAAATGAAGAGCCATAACACTGGTCCAGCCGGCTAAAATGATGAGTCTATGAGGTAGCCATTTCACCTCTGAACGAGGGACTCTGACCTTAGCTTGGCTGTTTGGACCTTAATTCACCTTAAGGATCAGTGAAACAGTAGGAACAAAGTGTCAGGAGTCTCCTTTATCGCTAAGGAAGTTTCTTGTGGTTGGGCAGAGCAAAGGCAGGAGACCCAGGTTTTCTGCCAAAGTGGCTCGGAAATTTCAGGCTAGGGGCAGAAATTTTGATTGGGCAGCGTTTGCGCTAGTGGTTCACAGCAGCCAGTTTTGTCGCCATTCTTGTGGTCCCTGTAACTAAAGCCAGGGTGGTTCACCCTCCTCCTCATCCGTAAATCCAAATTGGAGCCAGGCCCATAAATAGTTGCCCTTCAGCAGGCAAGAGAATGCAGAACTGGAACATGTGTTTCACATAACGACTGTTGGCTCTAATCTGATTAATTGAGTCATTTATCATATTTCCAGCAATTGGCTTCATTTTATTATCGTCTCCAAACACTTTCTGTCAAGTAGCCTTGGGCAGTGGGAGTGGGGAGAGAACATCATTTCTGCTGCATAATTCCCTACACCAAATGCATTCCATTGTGGGGATTTTTAATTTAATAGGGGTTCGCCCCAAGCACTGCTTCTTTTTACAGTGACATTGTCCTGCGTTTGATACAGCATGTTTGCTTTCCACACCTACTTCCCTTATCAATGTTCAACCCTTGGAATCAACAAGTGCCTCTGAACATGTGCAGAATACTTGTCCATCACCAGGTCAATGACGACACTTGAAGACTATAGGACAAGTTCTTGTGCGTCAGAAAGTGAGCTTTCCAGACATCCCTGCAGAGAAGCTTTATGAGCCTGGAAGAGGCAGTGTGACCTCACTTGCTCCCTCTCTGAAATTAATATATATACTTAGCAGGCAAGGTGATATCTTTTAATTGGTCCCATTTGTATAGGCATCCCAGTACACAGCTTGAGTGGCACAGAATTCTCCATTAAGCAAAAGACTCCCCAAAAGTTTGCATATGCTAGTTCTGATTTATTGGATCTGTCCAAAATTTAATGTTTATTATTATCAAGGTTTCAATCGCAGCAGCGATTATCTGTATTAAAGAATTAATGGCTAAGGTTTGTAATGCTCTGCACATTTACTTAGGAGTAAGCCTTGCTGAGCCAGTGTGATACAGTGGTTTGAGCATTGGACTATGACTCGGGAGACCAGGGTTCAGATCCTTGTTTGGTCATGTAAACCCAATGGGTGACCTTGGGCAAGTCACACTCTCTGAGCCTCAGAGGATGGCAATGACAATCTCCCTCTAAGAAAATTGCCAAGAAAACCCCATGATAGATTCATCTTACGGTCTCCATTAGTTGGAAACAATAGGAAGGCACACAAGTACAACAACAACAACAAAAGCTCACTGAGCACAATAGGTAGTCCTTTTGGGTAAATAGGATTTTACTATAATACTTTCATTAGGATTTTAATCATCTTGCCTCAAAAGCGTTGAGTGGCTGCATCATTTTCATACACACACACACACACACACACACATTATATTATTATATTATATTATATTATATTATATTATATTATATTATATTATATATCAGTGTGGTGTAGTGATTTGAGCACTGGACTATAATCCTGGCTTCACCATGGAAACTCACTGGGTGATCCTGGGCTAGTCACACTCTCTCAGCCCTAGAGGATGGCAATGGCAAACCCCCTCTGAAGAAACATGCCAAGAAAACCTTGTGACAACCCTTAGGGTCACCATAAATTGGAAATGATTTGAAGGCAGATAACAATATCTTGCCCAATTATAAATTTGAAGTAAACGAGAAAGTCACTTCAAATCATGTCACAGAAATCTAACGAAAACTATGGAAGCTTCTGGCAGAGACCAAAGACTGAATTCTGATTAAGCTTGAGAAGATGTGGTTTAGGGCATCCTATTCAAAGTAGTGGTCCATGGACTGGTAAGAGTCCATGAGCCATTGCCTTCATCCCTGGTGAATTTTCCAGGGAGAAATAAGCAATTGTAGCCAATGGGCACAAATATGACACCAGTCCCTGACTTGTTGGAAAAGAATCCCTCATATCAGACGGCTTAAGAAGTACTGGTTTATAGCACACTGCTGAGAAGGGGATGTTGGGATACTGGGAAGCATGTCCAACATAAAACACATGACAGTATTATGTCACCAAAGACAGAGAAATTAATAGGAAAGGAAGAATATTTTTACCTTTAAGCTGTGCGACCTATAACGATAACAGAAGTCTCTCACAAGAAAAAGCATCTCATTTTAGCATCTTTTTTTTGTCAGATATATATAAATCATAATGAGTCAGATTTGTCACAGAAGGAAAATTACGGCAACACTAAGGCAAACCTATTATTGGCGGCGGGGGGGTGTTTGATGGTGGCAAGATTTGCCTTCCTCTGAACTGAGAAAGTGTGACTTGCCCAAGCTCACCCAATGGGTCTCCATGTCCAAGTGGTGATTTAAAACTAGGTCTCCAGATTCCTAGTCCAACACTGGCTCTCTTAACAGATGCACCAAAAGACAGGCGCCCATACTCATGCACACAAGAACAAACCCTAAAAATTGTAATGAAAAACGAGTATCCAATAGTAATGGTCCTTGTAAAACAAGGAAAATCCCAGTATCTTATCTTGACAGGAGAGACTTGCTGATGTGTCCCTGAAGATGTCATCAACTGAAAGGTGTTGGCCTTTTCAATATTTCACATTATCATTACTATATTATAAAGATTTTTAACCATTCTGAGCCTTTTTCAATTTTTTCACTCTTCAACAAAAATTAGTTCCACAGGAAATACTTTACTAGTCCAATAGAATAGCATACTATTCCAAGTTTAAAATTATCTTAGGAACCTCTGATACAAAACACTGCCCACATTTGCCTTGGATTTATTCTGGAATTACTCCCCAGTGTGCCTTTATGGTGCATGCTATAAAATTATTTGGAGGTGAAAGGCAAACGGAATTAAAACCACAGGAGTGAATACAAATAGGCTTTGTAGGTGATTTGTTTGAATTAAGCACGTAGTTACTTTATTTAGTTACCTTGCCATTAAACATGCAGTATAACTGGTAATCTTATTCGTATCACAAGCATTAAATGCCATTCCAAGGATGCATTGAAATGTGAAGCTAAACCTTGCTCTCATTGGTCAGTGGCAGTGTGTTGTCCTCTGAATTATAAATATGCAAAGAAAATTGCCATTTTAGACATAGCAGCAAAATGTACAGCTACTTAGTGGGTTCTGAAGAGTAGCAATATGACATTGACTAGGTATTTCTCATGCCCTGAATCCAAATGTATGTCATTGTACTGGAGCCTGTTGTGGTAGGTGCTGCCTATTTTCAGTGTTAGCTGAAGAATGGTGTCCAATATAATTTTAATACGCAAGTGGGTGTGCAACCCATTGCATAATTAATTGAACAATCTCTTGTGCAATTCTTCTGCACAACTGTTTGTGCAAAATTGGAATCTAGCACAGTTATACTAGCAGGGATTTTCATTCCACCAACTCTAGATTGGATTTAGGCTTTGGGTTACAAATGCCATAGTCTCCCACTGGCTGGGAGGTATGGTTCAAAGAAGCAATTTATCTAATCTCTGGAATGGATAGAGCAATTCTGGCCTTGTTATGTGTTTTCATTAAACCACTTTCTGGTAATTGCTAGTATGGAATGGGGTGGGCAACTTCTGGCTCTCCTGATTTTATTGGACTGTAACCCTCAGCACCCCGACTGTAGTTTAGCCAATGGTGAGGAATGATGGAACAGGTAGTCAATGACATGTAAAAGGTCAAAAGTTGTCCACCACTTGCACAGAGGTAAACAGACTATTTTCCTAACCTACTATGGCAATTCATTATTAAGCGCATTTAATAGTAACTTTTAACTTTACTGCAATAAATATGATTCAATTCCTAGAATGTGAATAGGAATCACAAAGTCTAAAAAAAAGAAATCTTACGAAAATGGTGCTGACTGTTCAAGAGATGTAGTGCACTAAAAATGTTCCTGGTACAGTCAAAACCTGGCATGCTAAAATGAGTGAGTTTAGAGGTTGGCAGACGTTTTTAACAAACTTGCAGGTTCCAGAATGCCTACTGATATGAGCCTGTAAAGTTCACTTGAGTAAACCATCAAAGCACCAAATGCAGAGTATAAGGACTTGAGGAGAAATGTTTTTGGTGGATGCTCTTCAACTTTTGAATTGTTTCCGCTAGAAATTGTATGTTCCTTCCAATAGCCACTTTATTCAGACTAGAAGAGGATAATTAACATGTTGCTAACCACTTGAAGTCATATCCAATTATATATAAACTAAAATCATTATAGTAAATAAGTACAATTACTGCAAGGGATATACATCCTTTTACACTGAATACATGGTCAATCTGTTGGGGAGTGTTGTGAAAATTATTGTTGGATCCAGTCTATGAGTGCCTTCATTCTGTTCTGAAATGCTGCCCTATTCTCTAAGATTTATAGATCTGTATTTCGTTGGAAGCTGATATATACTGCTTGCTAACAACCTCTGATCACTGGGACACATGAGAAGCAGAATGACATTCTTTAGCTTCATGTCAACTTGATTCTGTTGCTAAATAAGGCCTTGGGTATTAGGGAGTGGGCATTTAAGGATGGCTACTAGATCTACATGAGAACAGGCATCTGTTAAGGAATGAAAGGGGATTTTAAAAAAACTCAGTCTTATGGAACATTTCAGTTCATGGGACTAAATCCAATTGTTAGTCCCAACTAGAGTAGAATAAGTGAATCAACTAGATATACATAAGTGTTGACTTTGCATTCATCAATTAGTCCAGAGAGTTTGATCAAACTGAGATTAGCTGTTGGATTTAGGTTTATAAACCTGAATTGTTCCATTCCCATATTTCCCAGAAATTGTAGGCAATCAGCAGATATGTCCATGAAGAACGATGGAGAGAGGAGCAGGTTCATTCTCCCACTGATCAAGGGAAGTGTACATTTATTTAGAGAGTGAGGAATCCATACCACTACTTTCTTCCTCCTCCTGGAGGCAGTGATTGGCTGGAAAGAAGATGGTGCCTGGACTGGATTCAGCTCAGCCCTGCATTCCTGACTCAGATGTTCACGTAAGAGCTAAAGCAACTGCTAGGTGGAGGAAAGGATGCCAACATGTGTGGTGTCCTTCAGCCTTACAGTTCAACCCTGTGATGCTTCTACCATACCTAGCAATTTACCCTTCTCAACAGCATCTCCACCTGGGACTTTTCCAATATTTCTATATATATAAAACAATGTACATATGTACATCTTTCTATATTACAAATATATATTCATTTTCTATAAATCGACAATTCCAAATAAAGATATCTGAGCATTTATATTGACATTATTGATCTTCCAAATAGAAAAAAAAACCTATAAAGAGTGAGCATCATTCCAATACTTTCTTTAAAAAAAATAGAAAAGAAAATGCCTTCCCACAAAAAAGAGACCAGACAGTTAACAACAATGAGATGCCATTAAAAATTCAAAAATGAAGCAGCCAAGGTTCAAATGACAATAAAAAAGCAAACAGTAAAAGAATGCTGTCACTCTTTATTCCATTCACATTTCAAGCCAGATTTTCTATGTCATCAGAGGAGCAGGCAGGTGCAGTTTCTCTTGCTAAACTGCAGCATACATACACATTTCATATCAGGTTGCCAATATCTCTTTACCCCATCCATTGCCTGTCATTGTGAGAAACCACAGTCTTTCTAAGGAATGAATGGACAAATTTTGAGCAACAGATGCTTGAAAGGTCTCTTCAGAGTTTTTAATTTATTTGTTTTTAAGAATAGACACCATTTCTAGATATCAAGCTTACAGAAGAACGTTAAACTTATAGAAAGGTAACTTTAGAAAATAAAAGGATGCTCAGGCCCATTCAAGTATTATTTTAAAAGAGATGCATAGTCAGAATGAAATGTACAGGAAAAAAATCATCACTGAAACCACTGAAGCATTTGGGTCATTATTATTACTTGTACTCATCTTCCCACTAAGTGCATCTCTTCTGTATTGTTCTTATTTGCTTTTAAATTTGAGAGGATGTTCATGAACACTCCCTATTCATGTGAGAGATTCATAAACCAAATTCTTGGAGAATGCAAGTGATTGTCAGTTTGGCTAAAGCCTGCCTGATAGGAGGCCCCAGGCTGGAAAGCTAAGGGGTAGAGCACCTTAAAATACTATTAAAGCACCAAGGTTGTTGCAAGGCAACTGGATTGGGGAGGGATTGCCAAGCAATCAGTTGTTGTTGTTGTTGTTGTTGTTGTGTGCCTTCAAATCATTTCCGACTTATAGCAACCCTATCATAGGATTTTCTTTGCAAGATTTGTTCAGAGGTTTGCTATTACCTTTCCTTGAGGCTGAGAGAATGTGACTTGCCCATGGCTGAAGGGGGAATTGAGCCCTGGTCTCCAGAGTCTTAGTCCAACAGTCAAACCACTAGGCCATGCTAAGATTGCTTAGACTTTGCTTAGGCTTTACTTGCTGCTTCTCAGATAGATAGATAGATAGATAGATAGATAGATAGATAGATAGATAGCATGGCTTCTGAACAAAACGACTAGTACCATGAGATATTTATTAAAAAAAGAAAAAGAAAATGACTAGAGCAAATAGTACCGTGAGATATTTATCAAGAAACAAAGAAAAAGCTGGACAATTGTGGAGTTATGTTCAGACTCTGGGCAGTAGAAATGGCTTGCTGTGACTAATAAGAAAATGTTTCCAATTGCTACTGTGGCAATTGTTTCATAGTCTGGACAGTATAAGTAATCAATTTCATGGAAATGGAAAAATGGGATAATCCCTTTTAGATGAATAAGCCATCTACTTGCTGCAATTTCTAAGTGTTTCATTAAACAGAGAAATGTGGTCTCTTGAGAAAATGGGTTGAATTCTTAGTTCGATTACTGCACAAAGAAATGGCTTCACATCTTGAACTGCATGGCTTTTGGATGTAAAAGTGAACACTGAGCACTACCTAAAGGTTGCAACTTAGAGAGGGTTCATGTTAAAATGTACATCCACAAATATTAAAAGCTAATGTTTTGCAATGACTAAAGGCAAAAGTAACTGGGATCAGATTCATGAACTGATATCTTGTGTGGAAGGGTTCCCTTGTTTAATGTAGAAAGACCTTTCCTGGAGCCGCTGCTGATCAGAGAAGACAATAGTGAGCTGGATTGCCAAATAATATAACTTGGTATAAGGTGAAGTGAGAGCCAGTGTGGCGTAATGGTATGTGTGTTGGACAAACTTCCTCTGAACAAATATTGCCAAGAAAAGCCTATGATAAGTTCACCTTAGTGTCACCATAAGTCGGAAATGACTTGGAGGCATACAAAATACAAACATAAGTTGAAGGCAAGGATGTTAAATATCATACAGGTGAAAGAAAGAAAAAATAGCAATGTCAGTCATAGGCCTGCATTTTGTCAAGATGCTGTGATAGTTGTGCCCAGTTCAAATGGTATAGAGGGGTATTCATGTAGGCAGGGGTATTCATCAGCTTTGCTTGAGGAAGAAGCTAGTTGAGCTTCAAGTCTTACAACATGTACATTGTGCATTTTGGTTGGCTCAATATAGGTATCACTGTTCTGTCAATTTTGAGTGTTGTTGTACTTTGCTATATGGCCAACATGGCTATCCCTGGAAATGTTTTCTTGGTATAAGGTGATTTACTATGCAGCTGTACACTCGCCTCCAATTTTGGATAAGGGCCAAAACCAAAAATGTTGAGTGAGAAGGAACTCTTCCATGTATTTCCTCATGAAAATGATCATTCCTCCACCGATACCCACCCATGGTGGAGCCATAAGTGTATCTGTGTGTGTCATTCCATCAGTGTGAGATGAGGCAGCCACATCCCAGAGCAGTCTTTGGCTTGCCAATCCTTTTACACTTTGGCTTGATCTGCCTTCCTTGTATGGGATGCTGTTTGAGCATATTTTTGTTTCACCAGACAGAAGAATTCAATGGCTTTGAGTACACTTGTTAACAATGCTGTTGAAGGATTTGGGTGGATGGCATGAGAAGCACCTGCCTTAATTTGGAAACTACAGTGGTGCAGGAGTATAGTTGGGTGGGCAAAATGAGAGCTTTACCTCTACGAATAGGAATTCTGTCCCCTCCAATGAGATTTTCCCTCATTGTCTTTCTAGCATTGCAGAGAGTGAGACTCCATATTAGTCGCATCTAGTACTCTTCAGTTTGCTGGTTTCACACAGATAACAATTCCTGCCCCATTTTTTGTGGACGTCTAAAACATTTCTGAATGTTCAACTGAAGTTTTAAGTTACTGCTATGCTAGACATGTGGAGACTAAATGAAAATTAGCTACAGTCCCCTTCTGGTTACCAAGTCCCAATGGTAATGCAAGCTGAAGAATTCTGAGAGTTTAAGTCTAAAAAATAATATTTCCAAGTTATGTTAAAGACATGTATAAATAGAGATTTTAGGAAAACACAGCTTATTTAAATGAGTATTAATACAGTATGATTTTTGTTATACATTCAGGGACTGCTCAGGAAGAGAAACTTTACAGTGAGCGCCTAGACTGGAGCAACAAGAATTCAAATTGTCTGAAGAATTACCAGTGGGATTTTATTTTTAAATGTACACATGGTGCGAGCAAGTATGCAGGAATTAGCATCTTGTGCAGTGCTTAATCTTCACATTTTGAACCATCCAGTGAGAACTCTCCCACTGGGCCTGTCAGCTAAACTCCTTCCCCTGTGAAGGGTTCTGCATGATGAGAATCATTATGGAGGTTTTGTGTTGACTTCAGATCTTGCCAAAGAAGTTGTGAACAGGTGTTGGAGAAGTTGCTGTCACTAATTTCTCAGTCACATTTTAGTGGTTGCATGCACTGGGTAGTTTTAGCGGTGTCAGTATTACGAACAAACTAATTGATCTGATGAAGCTGAATGATTCCAGATTAAAATTAAGAGCATGTTTAAAAGAAGAGAGCAAGGAATTGGACGGAGGGGGGAAGGGAGGACAAAGTTATTAAAATACAGTATAAGAAAAACTGGCTTTCCCCAAGCATGCTACATGCATTCTTCAGGGGAGAAAAAAGGTTATACAGTGGGCCCTCGGTATTTGCTGAGATTTGGTTTCAGAACCAAAATCCATGGATGCTCATACAGTCGCATAGTAAAATAGTGTCTCTTATATAAAATAGCAAAATCAAGGTTTGCTTTTTGGAATTTATATACTTTTAGAGTATTTTCAAGCTGTGGATGGTTTAATCCGTGGGGGAAAAATTGGTGGATATAGAGGGCTAACTGTACAAGGTGTATCTTCAAATACTGCACAAAAGCTTATGTAAGAAAGCATTTCTGTGTGCTTCCATCACAATTTTAATTTTTAAAGAGCGTACTTCTAGTCCTTATCATTAGAAATGTATAGCAAAATACCATATTTCTGCAACACAGGAAGTTCCCGTTGCAAAAAGACCTTTAAAAAGATTTAGGATGAAGTGGACATAAATGTTTCATTCATTCAGTATTTCACACTTTTTAGCTGTTTTAAGGGAAATTGTGATTGCCAGAACTGAACTGTATTAGGAATTCTCCTTCTCCTTTTTCTTCTTCTTCTTAAACGAAAACTTTGGAAAGCTATTTATCTTTTGGCATGTTATGTCCCCTTGAGGAACACTTAGGTGCTGGAGTGTTCTTGAAGGAATAATTTGCATTCCTCAGGGTTGATCGCCTAGAGACACTGATATTGCTTTGAGACAGAATTAGAAAACCTTGAGTGAGAGGGCAATGAGGCACAACTGCAAAGTCAGCCATCCGCTATATGCGGCACAGCAGTTGGCGTCCTTCCTTTTGGCAAATGGACAAAGCCCCCCCTCCACTACACACACCCCTCACATAAAAGGGGAGGGCATTTTGAACTATCCCCTACTGTAATGGAAGAAAGGGGTATACTCTTTAAAAAAAAATCTTTCACTGCATCTTACATTCTGAATTAAACAGCCTTTGCTCTAAATCCTTGTATTTTGTGTCCCCCCCCCCCCCAACTCCTGCTTTTGAGGGATACAACAACTTTACCTGGAGCTAAGTTTTATTTATACCCATTCATAACTATATGTCAGTGACACTCCTCAGTGATCGAAAACATGGCCAGGGTTGAACAGGGTTGTTCCAATGACAGAATTGCTTCAATCAGGAGAAGGAGATGATTTCCAACACTGTTGTTCAGGTCTCCCATCCTGTGTTTATTCTGAACCTGTTGAGGAAACCATCTGGAATGGATTTTCTGGTGGGTGGAGGAAAATGAAGGAAAATCCAATCCCTCTAAACAAGTACAGGAAGGGGTGTACCAGGGGCCCAAAATAAGAATTCTGTCTCCTCCATTGAAATTTTCTTTCTGCCCTCAAATTTCCAGCATTGCAGAGAGAATGTTCACAGCGAGAACTCTTACATTTGCTCTGCTTGCATTCCCTAGATAGTTTTGCCTACCCTTTTTCTTTGTACATCTAATGCAGTGGCGGACCAAAGGGGATGCACAGGTGCACTCTGCCTTGGTGTAAAACATAAGAGGGTGGATTGGTGCCTGCTCACTCCCCCCCACCTTCACTGAGACACCAAAAAAGGGAGGAAGGGCTCAGCTGTGGACACTGGCAACATGCCTCAAGGCAAGGTGATCTCCTCCCCTTCCTCCTCTTTCCCTTGTAATTTCTTTGAGTAAGGAAAGTACTTGAGTAAGCATGGTGTAGATGTTTACATGTTGTTATGGAGACCTTAAGGTGAACCTATGATAGGGCTTTCTTGGCAGGTTTCTTCAGAGGGGATTTGCACTGCCATCCTCTGAGCTGAGAGAGTGTGACTTGCTGAAGCCCAGTTGGTACATTTCTATGGCCCAGAGGGGATTCAAACTCTGTTCTCTAGCATTATAGTCCAATGCTGAAACTACTTCGCCATGCTGACCCCAAGAGATCGAAGCCACAATCAGCTATGGAAACACTACACTACCACCACCACCACCACCACCAACGTGTATTGATTAGCCCGTGGGCCATCTCAAAATGCACACTACACCAACAACAACAACTACAGAGGCTGAAAAGAAGGGAGGAGATCAGTGGTGGGGCAATGATAGGTGCCTCTTCCTTTTCAAAATGAAACCATCCGTCCTCAAAGAACTGGTCTGTGTTGCAGCAGAAGGGAAATTGGAGGGAGAGAAACAAAGGAATCTAGCATTCCTTCTAAAACTAAATTATTTATACTTTAGTACAATCACATGCTAAAAAGAAATTAGTCTTAATAGCTGTATAGTCTTAAAGGTGCTGTACATTCCTTTTCATCACTCCCACGTCATTTTTTCTTTTTCTTTCATCTTTAAATGGGAGTTACAATTTTCCTTATTCAGCATTTTTCCTTGGTTAGCCCAAATTCTAAGATTTATTTTTTTGAAAAAAGTATGCACAAGAAAACCATAATTTAACGTTATGCCCCACCTACAGAGACAAAAGGAGGAGAAATTGAAAGATTCTGTACTGGAGTCCAGGGGGAAATTAATCACACATCCAAACAGTATCTGTTGATAAACCTATGCAGTTAGAATGCAAAAGTAGGGAACAGACTAGAACCAAAGAAGCTTGGTGTATTTGGCCCAGGATCAAGAAAAAGAAGCAGGAGAGGAACTGATTGAATTTTGTGAGGCCAACAGTATGTTTACTGCAAACACATTCTCTAGGCAACCAAAGAAGCAACTGTATACATTGATATCGCAGCCAATATAGAAATGAAATAGACTACATAATTGTAGAAGGTGGAGAAGCTCTGTTCTTTCTGCAAAAACAAGACCAGGTGCAGTTGTAGCACAGACCATGAACTGCTAGGAGAGATTCAATGTAAGTGAAAACTGACTGGAAAACACAGACCAACAACTTATTGGTCATGCAAGAAGTCCTCTTTTTGATCCAGCCAGTCAATTTACAGCTCAAATCTATGCACATTCGCTCAGATATAGCTCTGCTGCAGCATTAACTGTAAATAGGGTTGCAATCTCAGGTAGAGAACAACTGCTGGAGCTACAGAACCTTTGTAAAATGGGGTAGGCAGACATCTAGGAGCTACGGTGTCATTTACTAGTATCCTGAAGTATAACAGCTGCAAGCCAAGTATAAAACTGGCTGGAAGTTCTGGAAGAGCCTGGTGCAAACTAGCATCCCAGGAAGCTGAGCCAGTCACCCTCTGTGTGGCATGAGGCATACAATGGGATGACCTACCTGGTTGGTAGCTAGTTGTTTGCATACGAGGAGGGCTTAGCTATGTGTGTCAGTTTCTGCTATGGAGATGTTGGCTTCTTGGCTATTTCCATTACTTTCCATTTACATCATGAGCTGTCAGGTCACCACATTGCCAGGAATGAGAGAGAAATAGAGACAGCAAGTCTGACATCGGGGATCATACACCAAATGCAGGAGCTGTGTGTGGCAATAGCACCTAGATACAGATAAGCATCTGCTCTGCTCTCTTGGGTCAAGTACAAATTGACGCTACAAAACAGGCACCCTCATCTTTTCCCAGCCAAACGTGGATTGAACGCTAGCTTCCCAAATACCACTCAAGACTTCTGTTACAGGCCATCACACTTGACAGCATCTAAATTTGCAGCTGTTTGTCTTATTAAGCTTTCCATACTTAACAATTTAGTATGAATTCCTTAATGGCATTATATTTGTTTCAGAGATTTTGAGAATTACAGAGCACCACTAAACCAAGGCTTCTCCAAACCCATGTTTTTGCTAAGGGAAAGGTCACTTAACAATCAGTAGAGCTGGGAAAAGTCACTTTTTTGGATCACAGCTCCCAGAACCTCCTGGCCTAAGAACCACCTGTTTTCAGGCACAATCTGGCACATGAAGAATCAGAATCTGGCCTAGATAGCCTCCTAAAATACTACCTTGGTCAGACTCTGTCCCCTTTAAACTGGGGGGGGGGGGGGGAGGGAGAGTGGGGACAGAATCTCTTTGGTTTGTCATCTTTTGTCATTATTTATTGTTATGTGCCTTCATGACAGCAATGACTAATGGTGACCCTCTCACAGAGTTTTCTTGCAAAGAAAGGAGAGGTTTGCCATTGCTTTCCTCTAAGGCTGAGAGAGTGTTACTTCCCCAAAGTCACTCAGAGGGCTTTTGCGGCTGAGTGCGTATTCGATCCCAGTATCCTAGTCCAATACTCAAAGTACTACACTGCACTGAGTCCCAGCATTTTGCTAATAATGACAAAATCTCCATACAGTATCTCACCATTTTCTAAGACTTCTGTTGTGGTTGTGGTTGATGTTGTGTGTCTTCAAGTCATTTCCGACTTAGGGCAACCCTAAGGCAAACCTGTCACAGGGTTTTCTTGGCATGTTTCTCCAGAGGGAAGTTGTCATTGCCATCCTCTGGGGCTGGAGCCAATGTCACTCAGTGGGTTTATAGAGTTAGACCTTCCATATCCATGGATTTTTTTATCCATAGATTCAACCATCCACAACTTTAAAATATTTTTAAAAAATATAAATTTCAATAAGCAAACCTTGACTTTGCCATTATATATAAGGGACACCATTTTACTGTATTTAATAGGACTTGAGGATCTTCTGATTTTGGTGTCCACGGAGGGTACTGGAACCAGATTACAATGGATACTAAGGTCCACTGTATAGCCACACATAATGTTCAAATAGCTTAGCCATGTAGGGGGGAAAGCTGACATGTGCTCCTCTAGATGGGGGGGGGGTCATCTCTGTGGTCAGACTCACACACAAATACACACACACACACACACACACACACTATTGCTTCCTATACATTATGCCCAAATTTGTAAGGGCAAGCTGTTTAACCTGAGAGCGTGTAGTGGAAATTCCCCTTTCAGTAGACTCTCCCAGCAGAGCTGATACAGACACTTGAGACACCAAATTTGGTTTTAGACATTATGCATGTAACATTTATTGAAATATAAAGACACAACAGTTATTCAAGCATCAAGAGAGCTCTCTCTCTCACACACACATATACTCACACATACAAAGTGGCACTTCACTGAAGCCGTTGATCAGTCGTCTCCATGAAAGCCCTGTTGCCGCAGATTCAGGATCACACCTCTGGTCGGGAAAGGTCTCTCTTTTAAGACTTTCTGCTTCTCCACTTCCAATGTCCACCGCCCTTTGGCCCTCAGGCAGAAATTTCCTTGATTGATGAGTTCTCTACATTTCTCCTCTTATCAATCCATGTCCAAACATTCTGTAACTTATTACGGTTCGTACCAACCCTTGGATGGAATGTCCTTTACTTATAGATAACACTTGGCAGCTACATCGTGGTTTTCATAGATGCGCCATCACCTCACCAGCAAGTTCAAAAATCCTCGCTTCGCTTGCCAGGTAACTCCCATATCATGCATTGCGAATCGTCATTTTGTTCAGTCTTCTAGTGCCACTTTTCACTCATACTACCATCCATTCCTCACAAGAGCACTGAAATTTTACTGCAACCACACAAAATGGGCACTACTCCCATATGGGTGGCTCCTGAGTGAGATGGCATTCAAAGCATCTCTTACCTGGGAAGCAAAAGGTGCTTTCACTTCTTGTCTGATAGCACTTGAAATTGCTCTTGAAGAAGAAGTAATGTCCTTGTCTTCCTTTACTCCTTTACTTGGCCCCATCCATGCTTTGCAGTTCTTTCTTTCTTTCTTTCTCTAATAAAACTACAAAATATTATCATTATTAGTTCACATACTTCTCCCCTCCCTCTTCCCATTCCGATGGCTATGACCAAGTACATTAGTACCCACACCGATAATGTGGAATATCTTATTAATAATTAATAATTTCTCTAACTTGGTTGTACCCCTTTTCAGCTTTAATTTTCTCCATCCAACAACCCCATTTTCCCACTAGACCAGTACATTTATTTGACCATTATATTTTCCTTTTCTTTCCCTTAAATATTCAAATTTTTATAATCAAACAGAAGACTATCGTGTTCAGGGAATTGTTCCCAGGCACTGTGTGAATATCTATCTGATTTTTGATTAGATAGTTGATGTTGTTGTTATTAATTGTTGCCTGCTTATTTTAACCAATTCTATTTTATATTATTACCAATTGTTTTATTCATATTTTGTAGATTGTATGCCATTAGCAGGTTTTATTTTTATTGATTTGATCATTTGTAGGTACAGCACTGTGTACATTTACAGCACTATAGAAATAAACTATAATAATAATAATAATAACAAATAAAAATATTCTGCAATGTAATGCGACCAATTCCCCCTCCCAACGTTGTTTGTTTTTCCCTCCCAATGCAATTACAACTTGTGCAGCCTTTAACAGATATTTTTATTGTACAATCTTCTGTTTTATTCAATCTGAATTTTCTAAATTCAGAATTAAACAATTCTCTTTATCAAACTGAAAGTTTTTCATCATCTTTCTGTTTATTCCTTATATAACATCTAACCAAAAATTTTGTAAGTCTTAGGGGCACTCCCACCACATATGAATGTATGTTCCTTTTTTACCACATCCATCAATTTGGAGAACATTTTTTATTTATCATTGCTATTTAATGTAGGATTTTATACTATTTGCTAATTAACTCTAATTGTTCTCTTACCTTTATATTTTTAATTTTAGTTATCTGTAACAGCCAACATGTTAAATCTTCAGAATTTATCTTTAGATCTTTCTACCATCTAACCACCAGTCCTTCCTTTATACCAAATTGTTTCTCCAAACGAAACTTGTAAACCTTTCCTATTAACCCCCTTTCTCCCCTAATCCTTCTTTTCAGTATATCCTCGAACTGTGATGTGCTGTCACTGGTTCCTTTTATTCCTTGTAAAGCTCTACTTCTTGTCAAATAGTTCAGTTAATTTTTCAATCCGAATTGGTTTCCCTCTTTCATCAAATAAATCCCCTGTAATTCTATATCCTTTATATGTTATTAACATAATCACTCTTCCTAACTCTTGATTTCCTCCTTTATTTAGACATTCCAGTGGGTACCATTTTAAATTTTCCATTGTTATACTTTTAAACCATTTGTTCCACATATGTTGTGTTGATAGAAAGAGGCCCTTCTTCACATCCACAATCTTCTTACTTGGTTTTGTTTCCAATATAGATGTATAATCCATTTTATTCACATATTTTTTTTTATTCCAACCCACGTTTTTCCTCTTCATATTCAAAATCTAATAATTTAACTATTTGGGATGACTCAAAATATAATTTCAAAAATGGGACTCCCCATCCTCCTTTTTCTTGATAAATTAATGTTTTTGATACTCCAGATTTTTTCTTTCCCACAATGCTTTCTTTAATACGCTTGTCCCATTTTCTAATCACCCTTAAAGGAATTATTTCTAGAATAGTTTGATACTCTAGATTTTTTTTCTTTCCCATGTTTTGTAGTTCTAATATCTCCCACTCCTTGATCATATTCCTGCACAGTGAGAATTTCATTCCATATTGTTTATTCATAAGTATTTTTAAAAAAATGCAGACTGAGAAGAACAGAATTTGAGATTACAGAACAAATACTGAAGTAGGAGAAAGGAAAGGGGTGAGGTTTCATTCATCCAGGCAAAGAACTCTGAGTGCTTAGCTCTTAAAAGGCTGGCTTTGAAGCTCTGTGTACACACATCCATGTTTGTGGTGCTGGTGTTAAGAATTGCTGCTTCTTTTTTTTCCCCTAGCAAGGGAGAGTTACAGGGATGGAGGAGTTGTGATGAATGAAAATCTGTTTTTGGCTGTGTTTGTTTTCTTCCCCTTTGGCACCAAAACCACAGAAAGTACTTGAGACAGAGGTGTATAATGGATGTAGAATGTACAGTGGCCAAGACTGAAGGACTTGAGCATCCAGTATTTTCTAAGCAAGTTTGAAATGCTGCATTTTCCCAGGTCCTAAAGATATTTCCAGCAATTATTGTTTGCCTTCATGTCTGGCAACCCCAAGGTGAACAGGGTTTTCTTGGCAGAATATTTTCAAAGGGAGTTTGCCCTTGCCTTCTTCTGAGGCTGAGAGGGCGTGACATGCCCAATGCTAGCAAAATGTGGGCTAGACAATGAGACTGTTAGATGGGTTTGTAACTGGTTGAATGACCGAACCCAAAGGTTACTCAATTGCGTCTCCTCCTCATCTTGAAGAGAAGTGACTAGTGGGGTGCCACAAGGTTTTGTCCTGGGCCCACTGCTATTCAGTATCTATCAGTGACTTGGATGATGGAACAGAGGGAATGCTTATCAAATTTTCAGATGACACTAAATTGGGAGGGGTAGCTAATACCCCAGAGGTAAGGATCAGAATTCAAAATGTCCTTAACAGGCTAGAAAGCTGGGCCAAAACTAACAAAATGAATTTCAACAGGTAGAAATACTGGATAGTAAAAAATGAAATATACAGATATTGATGGGTGACATCTGACTTGACAGCAGCCTATTCTAGGCTGCATCTATAGAAGTATAGTGTCTAGATCAAGAGAAGTAATAGTACCACTCTATTCTGCTTTGGTCAAATGTCACCTGGAATTTTGTGTCCAGTTCTGGTCACCACAATTCAAGAAGGATTTTAACAAGCTGGAGAGTGTCCAGAGGAGGGTGAACAAAATGGTGACTGTTTTGGAAACCATGCCTTAATGAGGAGCAGCTTAGGGAGCTGGGTATATTTAGCCTGGAGAAGAGAAGCTTAAGGAGTGACATAATAGTCTTGTTTAAATATTTGGAGGGAAATCATATTGAGCAAGCTTATTTTCTACACTTCCAGAGGACCAGGACATGGAGCAATAGATTCAAGCTACTGGAAAATAGATTCCACCTAACATTACGAAGAACTTCCTGAGAGTAAGAGCTGTTCGACAGTAGAATATGCTGCCTAGGAAAGTGGTAGAATCTCCTTCTTGGGAGGTTTTTAAAAAGAGGCTGGATGACCATCTGTTGAGGGTACTTTGATTGTGTCTTCCTACATGGCAGAAGTGGATTGGACTGGAAGGCCCCTGAGGTCTATGATTCATCCAGTGGGTTTCCATGTTCAAGCAGGGATCTGAACCCTGTTTTTCCCAGTTCAACACTCAAACCACTAGACCACACTGGCTCTCCATCAATATTTTTTCCCCTTTTTACTTGCCTGTGTTGTGGCCTTGGATTTGTTGGAAATCTACACACTGGTATGTTTGGTTTGCAACTCAAACATGGTGGTTTTGTCCCCATGCTGCCAATGCTCACCCCCCCCCCCCCCATCCTATGCTGGAAATTAGCAAAAAAATAAAACCAGAATAGATGTGATATCATTTCTGGTGAGATCAGGAGTGCTGATATGAAAAATCATCCCTGCTCCCTCTGCAATTGCTCACTCTTTTCTTAAAAGTACATATTCCTCAAAAGTACATGTGTGAGGCATTGGAAGACGGAGAAAAGTGGGGAACAAGGCAGAAACATCCCCCAAATAGGTAGAAATGAGGTATTTGATGAATGTGCAATTGATTACCACAAGTGACATGACAAGCAAATGTCCCTTTAAAAACAAAAACCTCTTGGATACTGTGGGAAAGGAGAGGAAATAGCTCCAAACATTGCATAACTGGAAACACTTCATTTGGATTTCTCAAAAATGTAGACATACAGTAATTTGTAATGGCTTTTAGTCAAATACAATGAACGATTGACTGACTAGAAGTACAGCAACAAACACCACCACTTTCCAACACATTTCCCTGTCTAGACAACTCCTCTCTTCAGGCACTTCGAGAGAACAAACAAAGAGCATTGAACACTGGATCTGTTCTGTAATGCATTAGTTCAGCATACTTAACACAGGTCTGGCTAGTCATTTATACTAGAGGCAGCCTCTGAACACTTTTCAAATGCACCCTACATAGGGCGCATTACAGTAGTCTAGATGTAAGTAGTGCACGCACCACTGTGACCAGCTCTACCTTCCCCAGGAAAGGGCATAATGCATGCCAGCCAAAGCTGGGCAAGTGTGCTCCTGACCTTGGGATGGAAGGCAACCTGGACTTCTAGAAGCAGTGCTGGGTCCAAGAGCACTCCCAAGCTACACATTGATTTTTCAGGGGGGTGCAACAGAAGAGGCTGCAGTCCCACCCCCAGGTTGACTTTTTTGCTGACCAACAGCAGCTTCATATATTGTAGATGTTAAGAAGCATACTGAATACTTTGTGTGCCTCCAAATCAAAATTGCTGATGAATTTTTAAGACCAATATAAATTTGAACTCCACTTGCTTTGGAAATGCCCTGCATTAATTCAACTTCATTGAAAATAAGAACAATGAATGGAATTCATTCCCAGACATAGTAACTGTCTGCATATGTCTCTATAGGATAGAACTTCTTTACATGCTGAGAAGCCACATACATTCTTTGGCATTTAATACTCACCTGTAACTATCCCACACATAACCACTAAAAGAAAAAGAAACTTATAGGGGGAGGGAGTCGTTTTTAGAAAGCATACTATTGCTGTGATAGATTGTGGATGTACGTTTTCCCTACTGGAGGATTCTGCTTTTAGAGTAAGGGTTTTCTCAAAGTGCAGTGGGCCCTTGGTATCCCCTGGGGTTTGAGTCCAGGACCTTCTCTGGAGACCAAAATCCATGAATGCTCAAGTGCCATTAAAAACAATGGCATAGTGAAATTGTGTCCCTTATATAAAATGGCAAAACAAAGTTTGCTATATATTTTAAAAATATTTTCAAGCTGCAGATGCTTGAATCCATAGCTAACAAATATGTGGATACTAAAGGCTGACTTTAGAATTATGATATGCTGCTTCCTGACTGGCTGAACCCATCTTAAGAAGACCTTTGCTGTCCAGCTGTTGGTGTGTGGGGGGGTGTCTAAGGTCTACTGAAAAGGACCATCTACTTCCGGCCTAATCTTACAAAATAAAAATAAAAATAAGGAGCTCAGAGCATACAAAAGTTTTTAACAGAAACTTGTGAAATAGCCTTTGAATGCAATTGGCAGCTTAAAATCTGTGCTATCACATGGAAGATTTTAATATGATGTGCTAGACAAATAATGTTAAAATAACAATATTAAATAGAGATCATTTTTGTGTCGAACTGATCAAGTGATTTAGCGCTGAATAGATAGATGTTCATACTATTCAAGCCATGATTGAACCTACCCGTTTCAATTTAATCCACCACATCCACATTCAGCAATGGATCGATTCAACATGGAGTCGCCTCACATGAAATGAATCAAATAGACAGCGCATTCACACTTGTGCTGAATCAATTCATTTCAAAAGCAGTGGGGAATTCTGCAGATCCAGAAGAACTGGTTTAAATGGGTTTAGCAATGGGCGCCCCTTGACAAACCACACCAGAAATTCGGTGCAAGTGTGAACAAGAGCCATTTAAACTGGTTCGGTTCAGATCGATTTGCAAATCAGTTTATTATGTAGTGGGAATGAGGCCAGAGACTGACAAATAAGAATAATAAAGTCTAGTTAAATAACAATCTAATATGGTAGTGATGCTGTTGGATTTCCTTTGGAAACTAAGGAACCCAGTGGGACTCATGTCTGGGTAAACTTGCATAGGATCAGGTTGCATGTCTGAGTCACCATCTTAAGATTGTTACATACCTCAGATAGGCTTCTATCATGCCTCTTTGAGGCAGCATCTCACCCTCTTATTTGTTTAACAGCCAGCTTGAGGAGGAATCTTATGAAACCCAAGCTAGGGCACTATCTTTGGACATTCAGCTGGGCCTAATAAAGGCCCAGTATTGAGCTACTGCTACTGCTTGGATTTGACCAGTTACAAAGGTTACTGTAATTAGCACTTGGTACTTTCTCTGTGTGTGAAATTGCTTTCTCAGATTAGATGGCATGGTCCATTGTGGCTTACCCTATTAAGCAAATATTATCTAACAGCTAAAGTCAAGCTCACCCTCCTTCCCTCCCTTCATATGTGATAATCTAATTGCATTGCTGCTGTAACTTGAACATCTTTTATTTTATTGATTCAAGTTGAATCATATGCTCTAAACATTATTTTATATGTTGATGTGGAATGAGCTCCTGAAGAGGTGGGGAAGAACTCGAATTGGCTTTTTCTGGTATTTAGCTTTTTCAAACCCATCACCAATTCTACCAAAAATGTCTACCTTTCTGCATGGCAGGGGCTTGGACTGGATGGCCCTTGTGGTCTCTTCCAACTCTATGATTCTAAGTTTATTGATTTTCTGCAAAATAAAAGGCCCACATTCTGCATTATGCTGGCAGAACATAAATCAGCAGCAGGCACAGTTACCCTCAATCTATCTTTTGTGAGGCTGGGTACCCCTTCCCATGGCCATTCCCTCAGCTGGCTCCATTCCTAAAGACAGCAGCAGGAATGGAGATGGGTGGTGCCTGGCTGCCCCTCATCTTCTCCTTGTCCTTCCTGCCCACCAAATGGTTATAAAGAGAGGAGCCCAAGAGTAGGTGGCTGAGGGAAAGAGCATGTGGGATGGAAGGGATGAATGCCCACACCTCACCCAACCAAAACAGGGCATACACAGGCATAATCTTCGTTGTGATGCAAGTATGTCTCTAACAGGATGTCAGTCAGAGCTACAGTTTTGTGACATGTTGAAAGCAAAACAGATTGCACAAATTAAATAAATCTTATAAGTCTTATTGGTACATCTAATAGCTCTAATGCCCCTGATTTAATAGACTATGGGCATATACTTTGTTGATATTGTTGCTCTTTGCCATCAGGTCAACGTCGACTTGTAGCAATCTTAAGAATGAAAGACCTTCAAAATTAAAAGCTCAGGTCCTGCGAAAAGATTGATTCTATCCACCTGTAATGTGGTCTTCCTCTTTTCCTTCTGCCTTCAACTTTGCTGAGTGCACTATATTAAGTTTAATCCAAAAGAGTGTATCTGTATGTGACACCTGTGTGAGGCTACATAACGTGCTTTAGTGCAATGGAGAGAGTTGACAACATTATAGGAAGACATTTGTGCTTGGAGAAGCATAGCATGTTAACTGGATAGTCAAACATATAGCTGGCAATCCTGACAGCATTTTTCCCAACGGTAGAGATCCGAGGACTAGGGGCAAGCTGTATCTACTATCATCATCCAGTTAATAGTATTATTTCATCATTTTACATCAGGATGGGGGAGCCCATGGGCCTCCAGGTGTTGCTGGATGCCAGTCCCTATCAACCTACTCAGTGATGAAAAATGATGGAAATAGTAGTTGTTATCAACATCTGGGGCAGTATTCATTACTGGACCTCCACTAGTGGAACAATGTGTTGTTGTTGTTCTTATTACTATATTCTATTTTGTGTTTCCCCCAGATTGGGACTCAAAGTGGCTTACATTAAACAGATGTTTAAAATATCAAGTTAAAACACAATCAAACTATCAGAAAAAAATTAAACCAAGTTAAAATATATACAAGATCATTAACACACACACACACACACCCCAGCACAACAGTTAGCGATATTGTACAAGATGGGTGCAATCAGTTATGTAGCGAATTCATTCTGGGCTTTAGACCAAAGCTTAAAAGGCGCTCTCTGAATGCTGAACCTATTTGGGTGATGAAATGCAGAGCAGATCTAATGGCATAGATACCAACAGCCACCACAAGAGCATAATTCAGGGGAAATGGGAAGGGTGATCCCCTGGTCCCACTGTTGCCCCCAAGCACTCCTAAAGCCAGTTCTGGAGGGCTGTGAACTTGTCTAGAGCTGCAGAGAGCTTGGGGGAAAGGGAAGGGAAGGAAATCCATGTTGCACTAGTGCTTTAGAGTCAACATCATGTTGGATTCAGGCCCAGGAAGGCCACAGACTGCCCAGCACTGCATTGCTTCCTTGAGTAGGGAGAAGCTCCAGGAGAAATGCTACCTTATTTAGGCTACAATACAATATACACTTACTTGTGAGGACATCCCATTGAATCCAATGGGACTTATATCTGAATAGACACAGTAAGATTTAACTGGTAGTCTCTGCCTCTATACATACTTATAGCTCTTGATGCTACTTTTACAACTTTCAATATTGTGTCAACTTTTAAATAATATATTTTCTTATGCTGGTTAATCCTTGAGAGCCAGCATGGTGTAGTGGTTGAGCCTTGAACTAGGACTTTGGGAGACCAGTGTTCAAATCCCCATTGAGCCATGGAAGTCTGCTGGGTGGCCTTGGGCAAGCCACACACTCTCAGCTTGAGAGGAAGGTAATGGTAAACCAGCTCTGAATAAATCTTGCCGAGAAACCCTAGGATGGGATCATTGTAAATTGGGATTAATGTGAAGACACAAAGCAACAGATATTAGTTATGCTTCGCTCTGTCTTATCACCACCTGGAATCCATACTTAATAATTTTGTTGTACACTTAAATCTGATGTGGCAAATCCCTCTGGGCAAATAACTCATATGAAATCAAGAAAATATCCTGGGAAGACAGTTGACTTCTGGTAATGATCTGGTTATCCAAATGAAAACTATTTCAATTTTAATAAGAATTTTAGGTAATTTCTAAAATCGCTGAAGCCTGTATCCTCTAAGTCTGTAAATAATAACTTTATTGATGGTTCTGAGTTTATTAAACTCAACCTCAGGAGTCTGAAGTTTGTTTAAATATTATTCTGGTCATTGAGCAGAATAAACCAACAATCTCTGTTGCTAAAGTGTTCAGAAAGTCACCTATTGCAGTAGTACAAAACTGAACATGGGCTTCATTAGCAGTGAGAACTCCTTCTCCCTTCTGAAAGCGAGAAGGGATTTATCAAAGCTTAAAGACTTGTCTGCTCTGGAAAGGAATGGGAGGGCATGACAAGGAAGGAAAGGTCTCCCTGTCTGTGAGCCTGAAAGTGAGGACAGATAAATATGAGACAGGAGCCGAGCAATTAAATTAGAGACAATAAACACAAATCCTGCCCTTGATTGAGAGCTCATTTGTTTTACAGAGAGGAGGGGAACATCTCCAGTTTTCCCTGGGGAAAAATTTCTTAGGTGGCCTGTCTGTCTCTTTTATAAATCGAGCTTGGTTATGTCAGCCAACAATACGTGAAATTGGATTAGGGGAAGAGCTTTTGGCTTTTACATACAGCTTTACTGAAGACTGTATGCTTATTAAGGGATGAATAAGAACAGATGGAAGATTCTGGGACTGCCGAGGGAGAGAGAAAGGTGCTGTGACTGAAAGCTGGATGGGCTTTCCATATACGTCGCCTTTTATTTTTAAACACTCCCCTGCAACTCTGCTGGATCAACACTTTCTTCTTGCAAAGGGAGGAAATAGAGGAGGAGTAAAAGAAGGTGGTGGGGACATGGTGTGAAGGAAAGGGCCAGGAGGGGGCATGGATGGAAAGTCAGGCTCATTTCCCAACCCTTAAAGTCCAAATTCCATCTGGAAACTCTATCCCCTCCTATAATGACACACAGACGTGGAAAACAAGATTTATAACTTCAACAGAACTGTAATTCCGACAAGAAAAAAGTGTCAATCAATCGTGGCTTTGAATGGCAAGGAGAGACCCTAAACTGGCTTTGTCATATTTCCTCCCCCCTCTTGTTTTTTAACCTGTGACAAAAACGCATGGGAGGCTGTTAAAGAAAGGGGGGGAACACTCAAGTCCTCTTGAATCTGACGAAGCTCTGACCACCTTATATTCCATTTATAGACTGTCTCAGAATGACATCCCCCTTGACTAGCAAACTGTCCAATCCAGCTGCAAGTGTCAAGATTGTATTAGGGCACTAAGTGAAATATATATATATGCCCTTATGGTGCTTAACACACTGGGTCTTCCTCCAAGGCACTGGGCTGTAGATCATCCTGACCACTCACTGCTCCTCATCCAGGAATCTCTTGTAGGAGTTTTAGGGGCACCTTTTAACTTTTAAAAAGGAAAAAAAAAGAGAGGAAATGGCACCAAAGAAAGACGCCAAGAAAGCTGCTGCCCCGGCGCCAGCCCCTGCCCCAGCGCCAGCCCCAGAACCAGCAAAGCCCAAGGAACCAGCAATTGATCTTTCCACCATTAAGGTAAAGAGATGAACCTTGTGTATGGTCACTGAAAAGTCCTCTCTGTCTCTCTCTAGCTAGCAAACTAGAAAGCCCAGAGTACAGGGACAATCTCTCATTCAAATCTGGAAGAAAAAGTTTTGGATAGGTTTATTTATTTATGGCTTGTGGAATGGGTTTTAGTGAAGCTGGGATTATTCCCACCATCCCAAATGTTTAATAATTAGATTGGTTTTTATTTTATAAGCCACAGCCAATGTTTTATTTCTGTAGCTGGTCTGGACATGTAATAAGTTAAGAGCCAGAGGTGGTGTTAATCTTTTTAAAATCTGGTATTAAATCTGTTTCAATCTGGCCTGAAATATTGTTTTCTCAAGTGTGTGTATGTGCATGTGTATACATGCACCTACATTGTGAGATACAGCAAATATTTTACAATGGATTCATTGCAAATGTGTAATTAATTGAATAATAGCATTAAAACAAACTCCTTTTTTCTTTTTAATGAGGATTCATTATTTTGTAAGTTCCATCATGAATTTATTACATTCAGTTATAAGCAGCTGAAGATCCATTCTTTCCAGATACATTGCCTTACTTCTTGTCTATGAAAATAAAATAGCGACCCCCTTCTTTTTCTCTCAGTTTTAAGATTAGAGCAAATTTGGATGCTAGCGGAGGAGAGATCAGTAACTAGAAGCACAGTGAAATGTTTCAGTGCCTACTCTGTTCATCTTTGTTGTTCGCAATGTGCAAGTTTTTATGATGTGAACCTAGCTTAACTCATAACAAAAATCCTTTTGTGTGTTTGATTGCCTTTTCAATGTACAGTACCTTGGAGTTGTTGCATGCTGAATTTAATCTTTATACAGCACAGTTGGTATTTTGTCTAATGTTCTGCATGTGGAGCGATGTGCTAGGAAGTCCTCTGCCTGTGGAATGAGGACAGAGGGAAAGACCCAGCTGGATAGATTCCCTGAGTGACTCTAAGTAGAGTGTCATTCCCCACCTACCTGGCACTTCGATTAATCAAGTTACCAATTTTGGAAACTCTACCTAAGAAATCCAACCTAATATGGAGAGCCAAAGAGTGGAGAATCTTGCAAGGGTAGCAAGAATTTTGGTAGCAGCTCATTTGAACCACGATGGCCCTCTAATGAATTCTAAGAAGGCTAATTGGATGAGGGTGGCTTACATTTGCAATCCTATGCAAGTTTCCTTGGACGAAAGTGTCCCTGGGTTCAGCAGGACATGCTGCCTTGTAAATGGGTTTAAGACTGTGGTCATCCATAACTAATCTTCAAACTGCAAACTGACCTTCACCTAAAGCTTGTTAGACTGAATTATCAGGGTCTGAAAAATCAACCCACACTGGTGCCAGAGTAGAATCTAAGGAAGATTCTGCCTAAAATTTAAACTTCATACAACAGAGGCACTGGAATAGATAGATTTGCATAAGGAGGGTAGGTTCATAATATGGGGGGAAGGCTAAAATTGAATTTAAAGTACATTGAACTCCAGTTGGGCAAGCTGTGGCAATTTTTCTCCTCCTTTCCCTTTAGCAATTAGATTAGATCTTATACTTCATGAATGCTGAGTTCCGAAGAAGAATGCAAACTGGATTTTCTGCTAAAGTAATTTACATTAGTCTGATAGCTGCATGTATCCAATTAATTAGGAGAAAATAGAGTTTTCAACTCTCATGGCTCTGGCTAATTTATCTTTACATAAATATGCTTAATGGCATATTTATCATCTGAAAAATTGAATTCTGTAATTTTAGCCATGACAGCAGCTCTCTGTGGCTCTCGTCTTAGACCCAAGTGCACATTTCTAACTCCAAAATGTCACTCCAGGAGCATAAATGGATCAACTATGACAGCCACCAGAGCCTAATGAGGTTACACAAACACACACACAACAATTCCTATTCTACCTAAATAGGTCTCTGCATGTAAAGAAACCCCACTCTGCGCAAAACTACCATTAAAAAAATACTGTTACCTAGATTACCTAAAAATACTGTTATCTCTATATGCGGTGTCAAATATTAAAAGCACTTTATTCATATATCTTGTAGCAGGAATCTTTATAATAGCCCTGTAAGGTAGATGAATACTATTACCCTAATATTGCAGATGAGCCTGAGGTTGGCTTTGAGGCTGAGAGTGAGTGACTTTCTTAAGACTATTCAATAAGAAGTCGAAGGCTTTCACGGCCGGCATCCATAGTTTTTTATGAATGTTTCGGGCTATGTGGCCATGTTCTAGAAGAGTTTATTCCTGACGTTTCACCAGCATTTGTGGCTGAAGATGTTCTCTGAAGATGCCAGCCACAGATGCTGGTGAAATGTCAGGAATAAACTCTTCTAGAACATGGTCACAGAGCCCGAAAAACCCACAAAAAACTACTCAATAAGCTCTGAAGCTCTGGACTTGCTAATACAAAGCACCAATCATGCTTAAATATATCCCAGTTATAAAGCATATAGTCTGTAGTATTTGAATGAAAGCAGCAGGCATTTATATATCTTAATGGAATAATTGGTCTCTACTAAAGGTAGGAGACCAATTAACTACACAGTGTTAGTAAAATAAAATAAAAATAAAGCAAAATGTCTGTGGCCTTTCATTAGTTCTTCTAGGTCATAAAACTAGAAACCATGCAGGTTGGTTCCCGTCTTCTAGTCCTGTTCTACATTCCAACATGTTACTTCATATGTCTTCTTACTTATATGGGCCTGTTCTTTATCACATCTGAGACTCCTTATCCTCACAATACCCCTGTGAGGTAGCCAAGTATTCTCAACCCTCACAACTGAGATATGTACAGCTTCACCAGGTCAAGGTCACCTCCTGGGATGGTTGCAGTTCCAAGGATTAAAGCTGAGGATTTAGTCCCCAAGTCCAAGAACCATCTCAAATGAATAAAATGCCAGGCACTGATGTCACATACATTTCTCAAATCACACTTTTAAGTATGTGCAATGTCCAGCTAGGACTCTATATAGGATGCACAAGATTCTGAAAGCTTTTCCATTAGGGTTGGGAGGAGCTACATAGGTGGTATTTGCCACTGAATCAAACCTACAGTTTATAGTTTCAGTCTCGGGGATTTCAGATTTGAAGACTTGGGAAAGGCCTTAGCTTGAGACTCAGCAGACCACCAAAACCAAAAGAAGTGATCTAGTTGGACTGATGATCTTCTATCTTGCCATGGTTCTGCAGTTTTCCTGTAGGTGAGTTACCCTCCTAACATTGTCCTGGAACCTCATATGAGCAAATAGGTATGTTGTTAACTAAGCAGCTGATACAGCAATGCACAGCCTTTTTCTAATGAAGATTAAAAACACTGAGTTGTTAAAAATTTGTATTATCTTTTTTTTAAAAAAATTGTTAGACTTCAAAAAGAAAGGCAAAAAACCCCAAATCAGTCTGACCTCTTAGAAAATTAGATTTTAAAAAAAACATTTTAAAGAAAAAAAGTCCTGTTTTACATTATATTAGGGTGGTGCAGTGGTTAAAATACCAGTACTGTAGCTGCAACATTGTGAGTTCAATCCCAGAGGCTCCAGGTTGACTCACCCTTCCCTCCTTAGGTTCATAAAATGAGTCTCCAGCTTGTTCGGGGCAACTGGCTGGCTAAAACATTGTAAACCAGTTAGAGAGTACTTAGTTCACTATAAAGTACTATTGCTATTGCTAGACTGGCACAAGAACCCATTCTGAAAATATTTCAAAGCTTTTGAATATTCTCATTAAATGACCGGATATTCATCAAGCTTCCTCTGATGGTAAATATCTTCTTATCCTTTGGCTTTGCGTTAAACTGTTTAATGGCATTGCTGGATTTCCTGACCTCCCATAGAGGCTACTATATAGTCTGCTTTCTAAAACCATTTCTTGGACAGTCTAAAGTTGGTTCATTTCATATAATATATTTACCTATCTTACACTCCAATGATATCTATGTATTAGTACAATACTGTGTTTAGCAGAGTATGGCCTCTCGGTTGACTGTGATACCCTGAGTCCTTTTTGTGTGTACTCCAGTTTATCCCAAAACTTTTTTAAAAATGGTACTGTATCATGGTTAATGATATACTAAATATACTAAGCAGGTTTACTTATTTAGAGATCTAAATGCATGATAGTCAATAGAACAGTCAAACAGTTAATATATTTATAAGACAACATAAGATGAGAAGGAGAAGGAGAAGGAGAAGAATCATCTTTCTTCTGTCTACCCTTATTCATTAGGAAGTAGGTTCCCCCCACTTTTTTTTTATTAGGTCTGGTGAAAAAATAATTTTAGGAAAAACAGAGGGGGGAAAACACTTTTTTCATCTGAATTCTTCTGGGTCCTTCTCATCTCCAGTTTTAAGAGATATTCTGTATTTCTAAACAGGAGTGGGCAATTGTGGCCTTCCAGATATATAAAATATATATCTCCAAACTGGATGATAACTTCAATCTACCCTAACCAGTTAACCAATCCAGCAACATCTAGAAGGCTTGAAGTTGCCCATCTCTGTTTTAAAACACCACACCTCTAACACTGATGCTAGTACAGTCTTGTAAAACCTCCTGGACACTATGAAGCACTATGCTAAAAAGTCCCTTACATGTAACAGAGCCCCTTTTGTATAACAGTAATCTCAACTCTCCAAGAACTTGTCTTCACACAGAATGGTTCCATCAAATGCCACACTCAGAAATATGTTATCATCAGACTCAAAAGAGCCCTAAAGAAAATCTAACAAGAACAAAGCCCAGCATCCCCAGTAGTGATGGGATCTTGGCTGACTCCAGAGGATGGTGGGGAGAAGGAGAGAATAGAAAACAGGTTAGCAGGAGAGCAGCAACTGAATGGAGTATTTTGAGGTGAAGCACTCCATCCTGCATCTTATTGCAGGCCCACCAGTTAGGTGTAATTTTATTTATTTATTTATTCATTCATTCATTCATTCATTCATTCATTAGAGTATGACTTTCAAATGCTCTATGGCACAAGGCGGGAACATATGAAACTGCCTTACATTGTCAGAGTGTTAGGCCAGTTAGTCCAGTTCTGTCTCCATCCAATGACTCAGTCTGAGAGTGGTCTTTCCCAATTGCACAGCCTAGGAACCCTTTGGCTATTTGTTTATTTATTCAGTTTATATGTGGGCTGTCTTCCAGAGTGGGATCCAGGGTGGCTCGCAGAAAGGATCAGGTCAAACCTAGCAATATGGTTTGAGCACAATTAAAACCCATCATTTTTAAAGCATACAAAAGTTTAAAATAAGGCACACGTACACACACCACAAATAAGAAGGCTCCCTAGAAGCAATTACTCATTGTTCAAGCCTGGTTGAACAAGTAGGACTTTCCCTGTCAGTGAAAGGAGAGCAGGGGGTAACTAGCTTCCCCTCAAGGGAAATTCCAAAGACTCTAATAAGTTCATATTGAGAGATACAGTCTTTCTTAAAGGCCGTATAGGGCTTTATAGGTCTGACTAGAGATGCCGGAGTATTTGAATTGACATGAAACTACCTGCGAGCCTATCTGGACCCAATAGACCAGGGTCTCTTGAGGGTTTAGTGCAGGGATGGCATTCCAAATGTGGGACTGTAATTCCCAGCGCCTCTCATTATTGACTGTGCTGGCTTGGGCTGCTGGGAACTGCACTTCAGCAACATCTGAAGGCCATTGCAATTCCCACCTCTGGCTTTAATTAAGATATTTTAGCCACCTTTCAAGAGGGTCATTTTCTGCAACAATAAACATTAAACATTCGTTTGCACTGAGCAGGGAAAACTAGGTATCCCAACACAGATGGGGATGAAATGATCAGGAACAAAACCAAAAAAAAATGGAAAGCATATATTCTCAGTGGGAAAATGAAAGGAGATGAAGTCCCACATGCTATACAATAGTCAAAAACTTTTATTTCTTAAAAAGCCCAATGCGTTTCATCCTTATCCCTAGTTGGTCTACTTCAAGGGCAATTCTCAGAAGTTTCTGGAGTTGCAGTCTTCACTCTCTATGGAAATGGAGTATTGTAACATTCCTTCTATAATGTTTTAAAAAGAAAAGTTTTTGACCATCCTATAGCAGATGAAATGATCAGGTCAGAGCGTAAGCCTCTAAGGAAGTCCTCAGAGCATTCAACAATGGCACTCTGTTGTCAGAGTGTTGTCAGACACACCCAAAGTGTGTCATGAGAACTGGAAAGAAATATTTCCCTTTAACAGCTGAGTAGATCCTGACCATAACAGCTCGGACTGAGAAAGCCACATATTCAGGAGGTATGTGAAACATGCACATTCCTTGCCATTCCTCCCCTCAAACTCCCAAAGCCTGGACCAGCTGTTCAATTGCACATTCTTAATATTATTCAACAGGGAGGTTTTACCCACAGCTGCCTATGAGGAGGCCTGGATCAGGACATATACATTTCACTCAAGGCAGCTCATGCTTTCTGCTGACCCCACTGAGCCATTAGATAAAAACTAATGAGACCTAAGCTGATTGGAAGTTTGGGTTAATAATAAAAATAATAAAGCTTTTATTTTTATCCCGCTTTTCTGTAACTAGACAATCAAAGCGGCTCACAACATATTAAAATAGCCACATTTACAGCATTATATCCCAAATTCTCCCCCTTAAAACAGGATTAAACGTGTTACAATTAAAATATCTATTAAAAACACAGTTAAAAAACACAATAAAAATATAACAAGGACAGAGCGATGGGCTAATACATGATGTGGGGGCAGTCATTCTGTGGCTGGGCACTTTAATCAGGAAAGGCCTGCTGGAAGAGATCCGTTTTGACAGCTTTTTTAAAGCTGTCTAAGCTGGCAATTTGACGGATCTCGTCTGGCAAGCCATTCCATAATTTTGGAGTAATTGCAGAGAAGGCCCTCTAGGAGATAGCAGTTAGTCTGGTTTTTAAAGGCTGCAATAGGTTGCTCCCAGATGAACTGAGGGTGCGGGGGAGATTATATGGGAGTTGGTTGGAGGTCAAGATATGTTTCTTCCATATATGCATGCTCTACGTCTCTCTTTCTTGGACAGAGCAAATATCCTTCAGACTGAACGATCAGCCTTGGGATTTTACTGCATAAGAAAAGAAGGTGAAACTGATTAGGAGTATAGGAGTTTTCTCTGTGCCATTCCACATGCCCCCAAAGCATTTCCGTTCTCTTCCTGAGAGGAGATGGTCATCAAAGCATGCCTTTTGCACAACAGATTTTTCCTGATCAGCAAAAGGCACAGTTTGATGACTGTCTCCCCTTGGAAAGAGAACAGAAGTGTTATGACATCATGTGGAGCAGCATGGAAAAAGCCACTAACCTCCTGATCAATTTCACCTTTTTTTCCCTTGTGCAGTAAAATCCTTAGACATTTATTTCAGTTGGGAGCGCAGTGGATACCTTTTGGGGTGAGTCACTATAGCTCACCCTCAACTTCTGTCTTTCAGTTAGTCTCAAAGGTGCTGCAAGATCCCTTTGCCTACAGTCAGACGAGTAACACAACTTTGTCCAATGGCTGCATGCTTCCATGTGGTCCTGTTTTAACTCTGAACTGCTCATAAAAACCTACTTTTTAAACATTTGTTTATTTATTTATGTATTTATTTATTTATTGGGGACTATATGTTCCCTCCTTCCTGCTGTTGGAGCACACAGCTATCCGTCCTTCAGATAAGGAAAGAACAAATATCAGTGATTATAGGCAAGGGGTTCTTCCTTGTATATTACACACTGTAGACTGCACTAGATTACAACTCAGAGTATGTAAAATAGAATTCTTTTGCAAGAGTGGAAGGGCGTGTTTATTTAAACACTTTGTTTTTGCCAGTGCAGGGTCGCTTCTGTGGTAGCAGGCTAGACTGTTCGACTAGTTCTTACAATAAAGATTAAAGACTTACAGGCAACCAGCATCTCCACCTCTACCCTAGCCCTGCTACGCCATCCAGTGGCTTCATGTGAGCATGGCCACATTATACAGTGGGTCAGGTTGCAGGAGGAATGCAAAAGGATGAAATAACAAGGACTGGAACAAGAGACTGCAGGGAGAAGGGTCTAACTGTAGCGTAATAAACAGTATCCAATGTGAAGTCGAAGGCTTTCATGGCCGGCATCCATAGCTTTTTGTGCATTTTCCTCTAGAACATGGCCACCTAGCCCAAAAAACCCACAAAAATCTAAGTATCCAATGTAGCACCAATCCTGTAAAAAATTAATCAGGATGAAAAGCTGTTCAAATTTAGGTGGAAAAAGACAGTCATAATTTCTAAGAGTGGTTTGAATGCAGATTCATTGCATTGCAAGGCATTTGTCTTTAGGCTATTTGGAATTTGTTGACTTGCACCATGCCTTGACTTTAAACTTTAGGGCTTAAGGAAGGTTAAATCTTCTATAACTAAGGCTGCAAAGCTGCACACACATCCTGAGAGCATGGTCCCATATTCAGTGAGACATAACTCTAAGGAAATCCCTGTACTCTCCACCCAATCTTATCCATATTTAATAGGAACAATGTTTCTGTAATTCTCCTGCTATTGAAAATATGTGAGTTTTTTTTTACTGGTTTAGAGCTAATATCTAAGTCAGGAGAATATAAAAGAAGAAAGAAGAGAATCTGACCATGTCTGCATGGGCCAAGTAACATGTTCTCCCCTCCGTCTTTGCAGCAATCACTCCAGACAATGCAGGGCCCAATCCCTGATTGTGGGGGGAACAGTCAGTTGAGCAGTGAACCCACATTATAACATCCTTACAAAGGATTTTAAACACTTGCCTTTTGTCCTGGATCGTCCCAGAAAACCCAGAGCCCTCCAGAAGTATGCCAGGCAGCTGTTCATATGCACATCCTGCTATGTTTCCTGCTATGGCCACTGGAGCAAGTCACTTCCTTTGAGATCAGAACAACGTGCCCATCTAAGTGACAGTGGGCACCTCATTTTCAGCTTTCAGGGGAGTGACTTGTGTTAGCAGCAGCAGCAGCAGGTGGTACAGCTGGACATGCATGTGAACAGCCGCTTGGTGTCACTCCACAGGGGACAGGTAATGGGGAATTTGGGGCAGCTTTGGAGCCAGAATACTACAGCTTGCTCTTAGAATAATCCAGCAGTGAGAATATAATTTTTATATTCCTAAATGTATAGATAATTTTTTAGAGTTTTGGACAGAGAGCTAGGAGATCCAGACCCTCCTGATCCATAAAACTCACTGGGTAACCTTAGGACAGTCACTACCTCACAAGGCCATTTTTGTGAGGATAACAGGTGGGAGAACAGAGATGTACCGTTAGTTCACTGGAGGCAAGTCAGGATATATAAATGTAACAAATTGTCTAATAAATAAACGAAAAATGCCAAGTACTATTATTTTTCTTACAAGATACTTAGCAATATTCTATAAAATATATGAGGATAGCTGGCTGGTAGCCCAAAATAGCTTTGACAATGGTTTGCTTTGTAAGTAATGAAGTGTTTGTGTGAAGTGTTGCTTTTGTGGAAAAGCAAGGCAATTTAATTGCAGTAGTTCTCAGTTTCATAGTTCAAATTGATTTAGCAGTGTATACACTGCTAAATGAGCGTGTCTTGTATGGATGCATGTTTTGTGACAACAGAGAACAAAAGAGCATCTTGTTGGGTCTTCCACTTTTAGTACAATGTACGAGATATATATTTTTTTATTTATAGGCCCATAGAAAAGTGTTTTGGGGTCTAAATGTTCACCATTAATAATAATACAGATAATATAATGGTATTGTTAACTATTGGTTTAAAACCTGGGAAATTCTGGAAATAAGGTACATGCATGATTTTATATTTTAAAGCCAAATACTGAATTAAGTACTGCATGGCATCTGATAAAGTCTGCTTAGAGTTGAAGCTGTGTGCTCAAGCATCTGCATGGTAGTGCATAAAGAAATGTTTGCAAATATTGACCATTTCCTTAAATGACTATTATAATTGGTACTCAACCAGGTCATCTCTGAATGGATACTGCAAATGGTATAAGGAGAGAAGGTAAACAGGTAAATTGCATTGACAGACAAAACATTGTTATTATCTTTATTTTTAATATATATACTGTATATATATATGGATGGATGGAAGTATTTATTTATAGTTGTAGCTAAGAGGGGGAAATGATAGTCTAATAAACCAAACCATGTATCTCTTATCCTCAAAATCTAATTATGCTGAGGTATAGATATATTCAAATGCAACCTGGAATCTGCTAGCATAATACAGTATATTTAAAATGACCTGGAGCATTAAATTCATAGTTGTTGTACCATAAGCACAGTAATCCTGCAACTGCATTGTTTTGATCAAGGGGAAAGGGTCAAACATAATCTCTCTCTTTCTCTCTCTATATGCACACATACACACACACACACACCCTTCCTCAGAGATGTCACTAGGGTTGGTTTCACCAAGTGCTGGTGTCTGAAAAGGTCTGCCAGGAGGAAGATGCAGAATGCTGCCCTGCCCTGTCACCCTCCCTTTCTACTGCCTCACTTGCCTGCCCCCCACCTGGTCACCCACCTGCCACTCAGCCAGACCCACCCAGGAGGTAGCCAGGCATGCAAGGCAGCAGGAGGGAATGGAAGGGATGGTGAGGCTAATTGTTCAGGCTTCTCCATTGCCTTGGCTCCCACAGTCAAGAGAGCTAGAACAGCAGAGAAGCCAGAATGGGCACGCACACAGGGGTAGCTCAGGCCTTTTTAATTTTCTATTAGATTTAATACCTTTGGGGGGTGGGTGGGTACCAGGGATTTGATATGTTGTATATTTTTAACTTGTTAACCGCCCCGATTGTTCTCAGAGGGTCGGGATACAAATAAATGTTATTATTATTATTTATTATCCATATAGGCGAACTAAGCAGCCATCTAGGGTGGCAAAGTTTAGGGGAGGCTTGGCGGCTTTTTTTGTATATATTTTTTTCGTAATTAAATGAGTTTAAAGTGAAAACTCATTACAGCAAGTGATGTAAAAGCAAGCTACCGTATGACAGTTTCTTTGCACAATGGCCAAAACATAAATGTGCGCCCCTCTGTGTCCGTGGTACGGTCACATGGTACATCATCCACCTTCCGCAATCGCCTTGAATGTAACCTCAAGGTCAACAGTCCCCTCTCCTCTCACCACCCACCCACCTTACCCTGAGGGGCGGCAGGGGGTGCCAAAATATTTCTCGCCTAGGGTGATCAAATACCTAGAGCCGGCCCTGCAAGCAGATGCCCTTCTTCTCCATCCTCCTGACAACCCATTCCAGGTCTGATGCAGCTAATCACCCAGCAGCCACGCCAGGTGCAGAATGGAAGGCACCATGTGGCTGCTGATGGTGGGTGATGCTGTGACCTACCGGCAGCCATTTCAGACCTGGCATAGCTGCTGGGCAGATGAGAAAGGGACGCTAACCCAGCAGCTGCACATGTCCCACCAGGTGTACTGCCCCACTGGGTATATACCCCCCTGGAGTGTCATCTGGTGTGATCCACAACCCCTAGTGATGCCCTTGCTGTCCTATCTACCTCTCTCCCCCCCCCCCCCCTTTCTCTGTGTTATGAAGAGGAGAGTGATGAGGGTGAGAAGCTGAAATTATTTCTGAAATATTACATTCTGAGCTGAGCAGGATGTGCTCTTTTACCTAAGACTCGTCCAACGTGTCTGATGGACCTGTAACCTTTTCTATCCTGCCTGGCAGAAGTATAAAGTTTGAAAGGATCCATTCATTTTCATACCTTCAACCTATCTGCCCATTTGGTTCAGTAATGAAATCTTGTAGAAATCTGTGCTTTTCACGAGACTGAGCAGATATCCTACACTCCACTAAGATATCTCTCTGGGTGGTGGGCAGGATCTAAATATTTTAATAAATAAATTTACCCAGGCTATACATGAAGGAGGAAACTTGCAGTGGGGTTGTCTAGAGAGAGAGGAAAGGGAAATGCCATTCAATTAAGAGGATTTAAGTCAAAGTGGTATTTTGACAGGGATACTTTGGGCATGTGGGAATCTTGCTTCACTGCATCCAGCCCTGAAAATGTTCCTTGTTAGCAATGAAACGTCACAGTTCAGTTGCTGTTGTAGTTATTACTATCAAATAACTAATCCCGATCATTAGCAAATTCACAGTTGTGGGCAGGATCAGACTGTGTACTTCCACTGGGTTCCACTGCTTCCCGCATGCCCCCTAGATGACCTAGCATCCTGCTTCACAGAGCTGGGATACCTTCCAATGGAGATCTTCAGTGTCCAAAAACATTGCAGTGGAACTGCAGAGGAGAAGAAAATCTTATTTTCTCTAACATAACAGCAAAACCTGACAAATGTACATAGTTAATGAAAACTGCCTATTATTTACTTCATTACTTGACTGATTGACTGAAGCATCTCCAAATGCAAACATAACAAAAGAAGACCACAAAGAATATTCATACCTTATATCTGTTTCCTGATCAGTGCCAAATCATTATTATATAATATTCAGATAGACAGTCCCTATGAGCAACAAAAAAGCTAAGAGAGCTCAGTTTAAAAGCAACAGCTAAAGTGTCACTGTTAGGGAAAGTATTGTCTCTCTCCTTGATGCTGTGTGCTTCTGGAGCGATTCAGCTGTTATACTAGTAGTGATGGGTGCCTTCCTCATGGAAAAAGTGCTGTGTGCCTACAGTAACACTGGGATCAACTTTCCATAAGGGGAGGCCGTATCTTGCATAACTGCTAGTGCTGTACTTTTATGGGAACTAGGAGTGGTGCTATAGGTACTTACATTAGAGTCAAGCCAAATTGGCATCCCAACTGTGCAAATTCCATTTTAGTAGCAAAGACGTCACTGTGTCAACATTTGAGCCAGGGTGTCTTGATCAAACAAATATGGTCAAATGTGTTGTTGTTGTTTGTTTTTGTCACACAGTGATTCCCAAACACTGGTCTACCAGCCGTTTTGAACTCCGGCTCCCAGAATCCCTGACCATTAGCCAGCTGAGGCTTCTGAGAGCTGAAGCCCAAATCACCTGGAGGACCAGAATTTGGGAATTACTGTTAATCCATTCCGACAGGCTTCCAAGCCACTAGATAATCCAATATCAGAGTATGAGTGTGTGAACCTTTGCTGCAATTCCTACATGGAGCTATGACAGAACACCTCTGTGGCAAGTCAGCCTGATACAAGAGAGTGCTTTAGGTGCCATAGCTAAAGAAATATTTGTGCCAATGCACCTAAAAGCCAGAAAAACTGGGCTGTTTGGGGAGAATTTCTTTGGATGTTTTCTGCAAATTCCTAACACTAAAGTTCTGTATTCAGATCCAAAAATAAACATTTAACTTTCCTGATACTTTGACTTGACAGATCAACCTATGAAGGAGCAAGGCTGTAAATTTAGATAGTGACTATGAAAAGAACATTGTATGTAAGGAGATCTCGAATAGTAGACTTCAAATATGCTCTTGAAGATATATTTGGCTCTCTCGCTAGTTACAGGAGGAAGATGTAGGGTTGTTGGTTTTTTTAATGGCAACCAAGCAGTCATAGCCTTAATCATGTTAATGTCTCAGAATGGCCATGGGGAAGCACATCAAAGCAGAGGTTGCGCTTGGAGCTCAGTTTAAATGTCATCAGCACCATGTCTCTTCATCATTTTATACCTTGTAGATTACAAAAGGAAATACCAAGGGAGCGGAAGTACTTAACTTGGATTTCTTTGGTCTAAAGCATCACAGATCTAAACGCTACACTGAATGGAAACTCTTGATACTTCCTATTTGTAAAGTAAAAGACTAGACCTTATTCAGAGTCCTTTGGTATTTGTAAGTAAATCTAGGCTTTGCTTGCAAAGATTTTGCTCCTGTAAATTATTTCAGTTTTGATCCTGGATAGACTTATGTTATATTTATTGGAGCCAAAAGCTATTATTATTTATTTACTTGTTTATTTATATCACACTTTTCCCCCAGATTGCTGCTTACCATAATTTTTTTTAAATGTTAAAAATCCAAAAAAGAACTACCAGTAAAAAGAATTTATGATTGCTTAAGGAAAACCTATAGAAAACAGAGGACAAAATTGATATACACAAATGGCCTTTGATGCAGCTAAAATTGCTCTTGACTAAAGTTTCAATCTACAATTACCTGTGAGTAAGCACCGCTGGATTAATGGGATTTACTGCTGAATAAGCATGCCTAGCATTGGGCCCTAAGTCTCATTGAAGCCAACATGACAAGCTTGTCATGTCCGTGGAGAAAATGCTGGAAGTCCAGCATGTATTCACCCATTGCAAGATCAAGCTCCCATGTGTTTTCCTAAAATTCACATACCAGTGATCCCACTTTTCAAATGGACAATTGTATAGTGGGGAGAAATTAACAGGTGTGCAATTGTGCCAGCACATCATTGTGCTAGGAAAGGCTCAATTTCTTGATTTTGACCTGTTCTACAGCTCTTCAGGGCACCGAGATTATTGTCCATAGTAAATGCAACAACCCAGTGAAGTATTTTCATACATTACAAAGGCAAATCTACTGGCCTTCTTCTGGCTCATTTCCTTACATTTTTCTAAAACGTAGGCAAGAAAATATAAGATCCAAAGTGGCCCACAGACCCGAGAATTTCTTACAATCTTGGACAAAAATAGCACTGTTTCTGGTTCATTTACATATAAAGGTTATTTCTACCTTTATTTTGTATTGGCATTTGTTTCTAATTTCGTTTTTCAAGACAGTTGCATAGCAGCTTTGTTTTATACACAGTGTTCATTCTCTATGGTCAGGGTACCTGGCAATAGCTCTTTATCATTTCCCAAGTCATTTATTTCCCACTCCCAAGCATTGCTCAGCATAGAGATCATAATTGCCCTATCACTTGTGATAAGGCCAAACTAGAAGTGATGGGGCAGCCATGTTTGCTTATTCATGCATCCTACCTAATCATATTAAAAAAGAGGGAAAGGGGGATTTCACGCAACCAGGTAACAAGCCAAACCTGCTGAAATTCCCTCTTTTACACAGCCATTGAAGGTACAGAGCTGTTTCCAGATTTCACTTTGTGATCACTAAAAAATGCATGTTCATGAGTAGATAAAGCAGTGAGATCTTCTGACCATCGAATAAAAAAACAAAGAATGTACAGTTGTCCCTCCAAATTGGCTAGGGTTAGGGGAACAAGACCCCCGTGAATATGGAAAAACCGCAAATAACAAAAACACTGTTTTTGCCTGAGAGGACACCTCTCTAGGAATCTCTAGGTCCTCCAGGGTAACTCTGTGGTCAATTTCCAACATACACTGACCACAGAATGGCACTGGAGTAGCTACAAATGGTCTTTCAGTACAACTTTTAGTTAAAGTTGACCACAGAGTTGCACTGGAGGACCTAGACAGTCTAGAGAGAACATATTAATGAAATCTGTGAATAATCAAAGCCACAAATATGGAGGGATGACTGTCTATCTTTTTAAGGCATGTAAATTGAACTGTACACCTCCTATTCCCTTTACGCCACATGCTGTAGAGAAATGAGCCCCTCCAATTTCAACAGAAGTATGATTCAGAATGAACCTGAGTTGGGTTTAGTTCCAGTTGCTGTAAAAAACAACAACTGCATCTTTGTGGTATGGAGAACGATATATATGATATTTCTCCCCATATAGAATTAAGGACAGAATGGTGACTTGGAAAATGGTATGGATGATATAGTTCTAAGGATGAGCATGTCTCCTTCCTTAGAGGTCTTTAAGCAGAGGCTGGATGGCCATCTGTCGGGTGTGCTTTGATTGTGACTTCCTGCATGGCAGGGGGGTTGGACTGGATGGCCCTTGTGGTCTCTTCCAACTATGATTCTATGTGAGTAGAGGATTTTCCCCTTCAACTCTCACTATCAGGCTGACTCAAGCTCTCCTAGTAATATCAGATGTAACCCCTATCTAATAATTCATTTGCTCTGTTTATATAATCTCAATCACACCTACCCTACTATCTTTTGTTTTGCCTTAAGAGCTCAACAATGAATCCTTTGGTGCAAAATCTGCTTGCAGTGAACCTTTGCAGCCTGGAGAGGGCATAATGGTGTATTTCAAAGGCTGTTAAAAATGTTCTCCTTTTCACTCTGAAGTGGTACAGTCAGATTGATAGTTGATATAGAAGGAGATCTTAGCAACATGGGCTTTTTTTTTTTTAAATGCCTCAATCATTCTTCTTTTGAAGCTCTTTCCCACTGAGAGAAATGTGCAATCCCTGACAAGAGAGAGAGCCTCTTTTGTGGTGTGGCACTGGATGTGAAATCCCCTTGAGATGTTCATTTGGCACCTGTATGGCAACTTTTTGGGCATCAGGCAAAGCCATTTTTACTTATCCATGACTTTTAATCTGTTGCAAATCCTAGTCTTCCTCCAAGGACTTTATCTGATGTTGATTTACTAGTATTAAAGAAAACAGATAGGAAGAAAATTAATTCATTCAGGAGTGGTGCTGGAGAAGAGTGACGAGGATCCCATGGGTGGCCAAAAAGACGAACAAGTGGGTCCTAGAGCAGATCAAGCCAGAAATCTCCCTGGAAGCCAAGATTATAAATCTTAGGCTGTCATACTTCAGACACATCATGAGAAGGGAGGATTCACTGAGAAAAGCAATTATGCTATGAAAGGTGGAGGGAAATAGAAAGAGAGGAAGGCCACATGCTAGATGGATAAACTCAATCAAGAAGGTCAAAGGCCTGAGCCTGCAGGACCTGGACAGGGAGGTAGAGGACTGGGGGGCATGGAGACGTCTCATTCACAGGGTCGCCATGAGTTGAGATTGACTCAAAAGCAGCTAGCAACAATACAATAATATACTATGGATGAAGTTTGGTATGATTCATCATCATCATCATCATCATCATCATCATCATCATCATCATCATCTATACCAAGCCTTTCCCCCACAACTGGAACTCAAGGTGGATAGAAGTAGTAATTGTAACAGTCATACTACTAAATGTTGTTGTTGTTAACCTTCAAAAAGGCCCCACTTGGTTTATTCTGGATAGCCCCACTTGGTTTATTCTTGGTTTATCCCTGGATAGGGGAGATGGGGGGAATCAGAAGACCCCCAAATCATCTATAAATTCTCACTTTGGCTCCAGCCATGATGCATATTACCAGCCATTTCACATTGAGAGGTATAGATTCTGCAAGATTTGTCACTTTTCTTATTGTAAAATAGAATTACACTCATCTTGTGTAAACTGATATGCCACCCCCTTTTTCAGTTATGCAGGAATAAATCTTATGGGGATTCTATGAGACATGTAGAGGACTGAGCTGTTAATCTCACAAATAACCCAGTCATGTAATGACTCCTTAGCTGTGGCTAAGCAATAGATGTGTAGCCTAAATCAACTGGGCAACAATCAGTACATCAAATCTTATGTACCTGCCCTCCCTTTCCAGGGCTGTATCCATACTGCACAATTCTGGCGGATTGATGCCACTTTCATTGTCGTGCTTCCATCCTATGGAATCCAGGGGTCCACAGTTTGGGAAGGTACTTGAAATTCTTTGCTGGAAAGCTCTAGTATACTTTCCTGAACTGTGTAAATGGGACTGTCTAACAGAGGAGTCTGAATATCTCACTAATTACCAAACCCAGGATTTTGTCAGATGGAGCCATGGAAGTTAAAATGATATTGCAATGTGAAATGTGGACACATACTTGGGGGGGGGGGGAGTTATTCATCCTTATTGTTGTAGCAGATATACAGTAGTGTCCTCCGGGTCCAACTGAGAATAGACATAGCATTTTCAGAATTAATTTTAAGTATAAAAGCACAACAGGGACCTACAGCATCTAAACCTGTCCATCTTAACAATAGCAACAGTTGTTCATTTTTCTATAGTATTCTTTCTGTGGTTCCCCACCAACACCTTAACTCTTCATTCAGCACAGTAGTGTCACTTTTCTGCAAATACTATTATTAATTATTATATAGTCATGTACAATAATATTACCACATTAATATTATCCAGGCACTGGCATGGAGAAGTGACACAAAGTGACACAAAGTAGTGAGTTGGGAGATGGGTGTGTGTTCTGCTATCTCAGGTTGCTATGTACATACAGACCTGACATGACCAAGAGGTACCACTATACAGCAAGTGTACCATTACACAGCATCCATTATGGAGCTTTTATAATCTTTGTCACAATGATTAATTCTCACAAGGTGAACATTTCTTTTGGCTTCCATGTGTCAAGATTATCTAAAATTTTGCCAAGTTTTGGAGAATATTTCTCTTGCATCTCAACAAGTAAATCGGTTTTCCAATCATTGACTTGCTTGGCTGAGTTACACTTTTTATCCCTCTCTAAATATTGTTCCTCGTCTATTAATTAGTAGCACTACTAGAAGAATTTTATTAATGGGAATAATTATAAACAAAGGAAGCCACTAGCCGAATCAATGAATCAAAATCAAAATGACATAACATGAAATTTAACCAGTCCTGACAGCAAACGTCACATTTTATTATGATGACAATATGTTTAAGAGGACATTCAGGCTCTCTTTTATCTTTTATTTAAAACAGTTTACAATACTATTGTGTTAGCTCTGTTAACACAGTAATGGAAATCTGTTCAACCAAGGGTTTGGTTTGGTTTGAACTTCACCAGAGTCAAATGTCATTTCTGTTATACTTCAAAGAGTAAGAAAAGGGTTAAAGTCTTTCGAAACACTTTAACTCACTGATATGAAGCACAAACATCCATTCAAAAGGTCTAAAAGAAACTGCACTTGAATATCAGTGATCACACTTAATCAAAGCTGAGTAATGTTGAACTGGTGAAACAACTGTGTGATAGGACATTATTATTATGTTTTTCAAATTCAGCATCCAAAAATATGTTAGAAACAGCTACGATATTGAAAAACGTTTTTTCATCACAGGCCTGTGAATCAACATAGTTCAAAAACCATAAGGCTAATGTGACAAGGCAAGTAAAGTCATCACTATATACTGTAGTGGGAAACCATTCAACTCCTGACTCTGGTGCTATAGGTTTGGAGCTTGGGTTTCATATTTCATATTTATACCCAGCTTTTTCTCCAAAACTGGGACTCCTAGTTTTGCAGAATCAGTGTTACCGCCACCAAAACCAGCACATTTTGAAGAAAAGAAAGTAACGCTATATGCCATAATTTAATAATACCTGCTATCATGTGTGTGCATAGGTCCATTAAATCAGGAATCTTAAATTATTCAGCTGTATCATTGCATCATCTCCTTTGCTTTTTATTATATACCAAAAAGATAAGAGTTCGCCTTGTCATAATCTGTCAGTACCTCCGTTTCTAAAATATATGTGAGTCACTATGTTTTCACCATTCACATAATCATTATAAAAGCTGACCTATCTAAAGTTATAAAAAAAAATTGTAAAGGGGATGGGTCAGGAATAACTCAGGTTATTATATCTTTACCTCCATAGACAATACAGAAGCCATTCAAACTATATCCTTACAACTTGATCCACTCCTTTTTTACAGTCAAAGAAAAGTAGGGGCCCACTTCATGCCCATAAGTTTCAATTCACAAACCCATCGTTTTGTGAATTTGATCTTATTTTAGTGTGCTAGATGACAGCATTGAACAGTAGAGTTTGCTTTGGTAGAAAATTTAAAACTTTAGATAGGTCAGCTCTTCTTATATAAACATGCACAACATGCAAACCTATTGTGACAAATTAATCTTACAGTTATTTTACTGTGTCAAAAATTAATATATTAATTAGGCCAAAATTGACTTAGTACATATAAGTATCTTTGTAGGCCCAGTGTGCATTGGATGTGGCAGGGATATTGAAGTCCATAAAGCAGGAAAGCTAGATCATTTGGATATTTTTGATCGCCATGTTGATGTCAAAGGGGTTAAGTAAAATGGCTTTACTCCTGTGTGCTTGCTTAACTGGTGAGTAGCCCATGCTGACAGGAAGGAGGATAGTTTCATTGACATGTAATAACCTGGGATTAAGCTCCTAGTCCCCTGGCTTAGAAAATGGCATTCTTTCTCAATACCAGTGCAAGTTTTAAACCTGGCCAACTCAGCTTGGAGAAGCACTTGGAGCTGTTCTCACCTCTCTGGCTAACTCCACTACCCCTGCAACCAATGGGCCTCCTCCTTAAAAAGAGAAGCCTGGAGAGAGTCTACATAAGGGCTATTCCATCTTTATGCCACAGACTGGAAGAAAAGTGCTGACAGGTTTTCAGGCTCTGAAAAGCAAGGAGCAGCTCCCTGTCCCCTCTCCAGCCTCCTAAAAATAGCCCCTGCGAGAGGTCCATCAAGAACTGGATCCTTCTTTCCCTTTGCCCTAAGAAAGCTAAAGAACTCTCCAGGAGGGAGTGGCTACAGCTTTCCGACACTTAATCCTGTCCGTGAGGTCACCGCCGTCTCCAGTTAAATAAGAAGATCGAAGGCCAGGGAGCCAGGACCACTCTCAGGGACTCGGACACCTCGCGGCTCATTCCGTTGGCCTTGCTGGTGCTCCTCCTCTTCCCATCCAACTTTCTCAATCATGGTGGGTTCATGAGAGAATTCAGTTCTGCCTAGGGCGCCAAGGGTGGTTTTCTTTAGCATTGTATTTTCCAAATCTCTGCTGGATCTAATAGTGGAAAGGGTCAGGAAACCAATGTAGCGCTCAGTTGAATGTGTTCTATCAAAGAAGGCGAGCATCTGCAAATGTGTAAAGTAATCTTCATGTTAATGTGTTGGGACTAGCTGAATAATCTTCGTGAAATAGCTTGCACATTTACCTTAACGTCATAGTATGTATAACTACTACTAGCAGTATGTGATTTCTGTTTCTTAGAATGTATGTGCACTGCTATCCAGATGTAGGACATGTCTGTAAACTAATACTTAAGATTATACCTCCGGAGCAAAATCCTGAAATATAAGTCAGTCCTGAACACTGCGATAATGTGCATGTTTACTCAGAAGTAAATCCTACAGTGTGGTTTATTGTTAGCTGAGTATTGGACTGTAGCCTACACTGAGTACTTTAGGGTGGGTGTGTTTTAATTAATACTGTTCATGTAATGCTATTTCCAATTAGTTTTCAAGTACAACGCAGTAGGTCATTTCTTTAAAATATGTTTGACTCGAGTTTACAGATCATACTATGCAGCTCTACATGCTTCTTTTGTATCTCTAGCCTTTCTTCTGACTAGAAGTTGATATTACAGTGAATTTTAAAACTTTTGACAGTAGTAACTGTTAGATGTTAATAATGTTCATGACCCAGTTAAATCATCTAGAAAGGCATTAGCTAAAGGATAGGTACAACTTTTCTCTGTCAATGCAATTTTTTCCAACAGTACTAGCTTTTTTCTTTTCTTTTTCCTCTCTTTTTTGCCATGTGCAGTCCTTCAGTGCTGACCAAGTTGCTGGTAAGTGCAATATGAATTCAATTCCCTGAGTATTGGTATGATTACTTGCAAACATCAAATGCTGAATGTGCATTAGTTTTGGGTAGGCATCGTTCCATTAGCACCTTGGTGGCATCTCTGCTACTCTTGAAAAATCACACAGTCCTTTTTCTTTGCATCTTGGAAAGATGTTTCAAGGAGCAAGCTGGATGCTGTAACTTTTCAACAAGTCCTTTTTTTAAAAGGGGGCTTTTTTGTGATTGATTTCTTTCTAACAGATCGAGTTCTCCAAGGATCAGCAGGATGGTAAGTTTTGGAGGACACCTAGTAAATATGTACTGATGCATTTTCATGTAAGATGCTATTTGAACATGCCCACTGATATAAACACTGAAAGCTTACTGATTTGAATTGAACCATGCAGCCCTGTATCCCTTAAAGATAAGGCCATAAATGCCAGTATTCATATTCTGTTGCTGAGTACATGAAAATATGGGTTGCATAGATAGTGGTTTTCTGTTACAGGCAAATTATTCTTCACAGAGCTAGGAAAGAAGTGGAAAATATAAAGGGGTTTAAAATTATAATAACTTAGAAGGAAAGCATAGAAGCAAAAATGTCTGAAACGTTTCCTTTTATAAATACATGAAGAATTTGAGACAGCCTAGCAAACTCTTCTACATCACTTCTTCCTGGGAAATATTTTGGGGGAAATAAATCTGTACTGCTAGAAAAACAATATAAGACCAAATAATTTAAGTAAAAATGTAACATATAATAATAAGTGCATTATGCATTAAATGGAATTTGGTGCTGGTTGTTTTGTTGTAACTTGTGTGTTTCTCACAATTCTGGGACTATTTTTTCTTCTTTGTCAGACAAAAAGTTGCCACTTTATTAATATCATAAAATTATTGCTAGTATTATGTAGTTGGGTCTTTTGTTTGAATAACTTAATTAACTCATTATTCACTTGAAATCAGAACACTTGCTTGACTCCTTATCAGATCTTAAGAGTTCATGCAAAACCATAAATGTAGTCAGCAATCCTATTACACAGAATCACAACTCATGAACATATGTTGGCGCAGCAATGTAAAACAGAAGCATCAAAAACTTTGGAATTTATTTGTAAAACAAATGGTTTAATATAGATAATAAATGGAAATAATATAGATAATGCTTAAAATTTGGTGACTGTAAGCAGGCATATACTTCCAAAAAGAAAAGAAAAGAAATGATCTATTTTCAGGCATTTACAAAATTCATTGGGATCGCCATCTTTCATGTTGAGTGGCAATATTGCACACATTTTGGACATCCATTGTAATATGTATCATGATGAGTTGCTTATTTTGCATAAATAAAGGTTAATAATAATAATAATAATAATAATATAAAGATATAACTGGAAGATTAAGTAAAGATGATTTGATTTCACATCCTCCTTTGCACTGTACCCTATGTGACTTCTTTTACATTTCCTGCATCTGTAAAATAATTGAAAAATTGACACCAAGAAATTAATTTTTGATATTAAAATGTCCATCTTCAGCTTCCTGACTTCCTTTAGAAAACTTCAGGAACAACACATTCCTGAATAACACACATTGCTAGAATATTTTTGTTAACTGGCCCATTAGCTTGCTACATTAACCCATGAGATAACCATTAAATCAGTAAACACTTTAGTATTCTGACATAAAAGAATCCAACAAGATTTCTAAATGTTTACAAGGAACATTTAGGAAGTACCAGCCAGAACATTCGTACTAGGTGAAGCAATACATTCTCTGTTTAAATTAAAATTGCATCATCATAAAAGAAAAGTTGCCTCCAGCTGTTATCAATTTCAGTCTTAGGAAAAATTGTAATACCAAAACCCAACAGCAGTATTTACACACAAACACACACAAGTAGGAGCCTAGGGTAGAAATTTATTTCTGGACCCGATTCTGTTTTTTAAAGCAGAGAGCTTTGCCCAGGAAAAACAATTCCATCTGTCTCTATGTATTATCTCTTCTTACCCCCAGTAACTCCAAAAGCATCTTTTTAGTCCTACCAGTATCTTGCATGGAGCAGAGGGAGAACTAATTGAGTTGCAATGCCTTTTTTAAAAGCAGAGAGGGGGTCTTTGGGCAACTGTTTCAGCAATGTCCACCTGTTGTTAGGCTGTGAGGATTATACTGACATAAAGTGTATAGTGAGTAAAGGCAGCTTGAGAGACAGAAGAACATGCTTTCAGCATAAATCCTTCTTCTGTCTACTACTATGGTTAAATATGCACAAGAATTAACACTGGAGCTGATTTTGTCTGAAGTCGCAGCCCAGCCTGCTTGCTACCAGTTTTTATGAGAAACTGATGCCATCTTTCACAGTAATTAGGAAATGAAGAATTTACACTTTGCTTCTCTGAAAATTGAGATTCTTAATAAACCAATAATTAGTGCTTTTTAAAAAGTTGAAGAGCTGGTGAGGAAATTTTTCAGTGGTGTCAATGAGTGAAGTTCTGTTCTTTGCAGCCACTGAGGAAACGTCAACTGTGAGCCTTTAAATATGTAGCAGTCTCTCTTCTGCAACTCTAAAAGGCCAAAACTTTATGAGCTGTAAGGAGAGAGGGCTAGCAGTACCGGAGTCTTGTAAGTCTCAACACATTAGACAGTGAGGGGAAGTAAGATCAGATATATTAGGTTACCGTCTAGCAACCACACATCTTCTCTCAGCATTTTAGAAGCGTGCTAAGAAGTCCCTTCAGGCAGTATAAGGAGGGATGAAGTGAGCACCAAAATAGTACAGCTTCAGAAGTCAAGGGAGGGAGATGAATGACGGGTGCATCATTTATCACCGGAGCTTTCTGATTCTATGGCCACCACATGGCACCAACAGCACTGATATTTATTGGTTTGTTGAGTGTATTTTGGCTTTGGGACAAATTCCAAATTGGTGTAGAGGAAGATATTTTCCATTGGCAATTGATTGGTCACTGCCTAAAGAGAATGCTGGACTAGATAAACCTTTGGTCTAATCCAGCTGGGCTCTTCTTATGCTCTTATATTCCAAACTAGTGCATGTTGACAGATCACGCTCTGGGCTCTTAAAGAAGACTTTTCAATGCTGTGGAGGATAGAGAGGAGGAATGAAGGGAGATTGTTTTTGTTTTTATTTATTTATTTATTTATTTTGAGGCAAACCACTCCAAAGACTGGTAACAATCTAACAGAATAAGTTTTGGTTTTTTTCTGGAAGAGCGGTTTGCTTTTCCACAGGAACTATGTACCTTTATTTCATTGCCTCTCACATTTTCTTTTAACTATCACAGCACAATGCCTGGTATTTTTGGCTGGCAACTTGTGTCTCTCCCGCCACCCTTCATTTACTCAACCATTAAGTCAGGCATTATTCTGATGTGCAACTGGACATATTTTGGAGCAATAGGAAAATTAAATGTGCAATAGGAAATAGATTTGTGCAATTAGCAATATGGGCTTTAGTGATAAGCATATAGATGTGAGAGATAAATAAACAGATAATTCTATGATTCTAGGCAAAACGACTACTATTGTCTTTTATTGTCACTGTTAGAGTTACACTGTCACCTTGTATTAATAGTATATTATTGCATAAATTTTGTCAGTTCTGCAGTGCCACCAAACCTGGGGGATGCTGTCACTTTCTATGTTGGTCATGAAAAGTACCTCCTTTGTACTGGCCCTCTGGTTCTTGTGAAGAAGTGTGGGGAGATAATAGAATAAACCATACATTGCACTGTCTGGTATGCCCACAGCAACAGAATTGCAAGACAATGCCATCTTCATGTGATTCCACATGTGGAACAACTTATTTGCTTCAGATGTACTGGGAAGGAACGGTTAAAATGAGAGGTACACATTTGTGTCCTGTTCTCTAAAGGCCCCATTCCTGAAATTGCCCTCTCTCAGGAGGAAGGGATGGGAATCAGATGAGCAAAACCTCCTGGGAATCAGGTATCAAAGTAGATTGCCACAGCTCATCTATCGCTTCCGTTATGAAGTATGGCCACATTGCTGTTTATATGCAGTATTTATAAATGTATGCTCTTTTACTGAAAGCCAGCATGGTGTAGTAAGTTAAGCATGGGAGTACAACTCTGGAGATCACGGTTTGAATCCTTGCTTGGCCATGGAAACCCTCTGGGTGACATTATGCAAGTCGCATTCTCTCAGCCTCAGAGGAAGGCAAAGGCAAACCCCCTCTGAGCAATCTTGCCAAGAAAACATCATGATAAGTTTGCCTTAGGGAGGCCGTGAATCAGAAAATGTGAAAGCACAAAACACATGCGCACACAGCATGTACTGAAGCTCCTATTAGCAATCACACATTTGAAATTGGTGAATCATAAAAGAACTCTACCCCCATTAAATCTATAAACTGTTTAGTTATATTTATTAGGATAGTTATGTATGTTAAACCACTGCGATGCAGTAGCTGGAGACCAGCGCAAGAACAATGAAGTACACAGTAACAGACGAAATTACCAAACTGCCACACATCCATAGCAGGTAATACCTCCATTCATTGGGAGCGTTAACAACAATTATGTATGCAGTTTGTAGTGAAAATGAGAACATTCTGAAAGCTCCTACCATGAGATGTTGATGGCTCTTAGAGAAAGAAAAACAAGTTTTGAAATAAAGTTGAGACTACCGGCAAAACTCTGCAAATTGCAATGCTATCATAATTTGGCTTGAAGGAAATCTCAGACTGTTAATGCTATTAATATACTCTCACCAATATTAACTTGTTAATGGGCACATTCCTTGGCTCTGGTAACCTTTGACCTTCTGTTTTTGTAGAATTTAAGGAGGCATTCCTCCTCTTCGACAGGACTGGCGAGAGCAAGATCACTCTCAGCCAGGTTGGAGATATTATTCGTGCCCTGGGACAGAACCCCACTAATGCTGAGGTCAAGAAAATCCTGGGCAACCCCAGCAATGAGGGTAATGATTCTTCTGTGTTTTGTTTACTAGTTCAAATGTCTCTTCCTCCTATTGGGAATATGTATTACTCTTGATAACACAGGCCTGTGATTAAATTATTTTTCTCAATATTGTAGCTGTTTTTAGTGTATGTTTGGGTGCTGACTTCACAAAACACATTAAAAATGTTGTCCCATACACAGTTCTTTCACAAATTCGATAATATTATCAATACAGTTGTTACCCAGTTTTGATGAAGTGTGAATGCCGGTATTCCAGTGCAATTTCTTTTAATGCTTTTGAACTGATTTTGGTTGTTCATATCAGTGAATTGAAATCTTTTGAAAATCTCTTTCTTATTCCTTGAAAAATAATTCTTTACAGGCTTATATAATTCAGCCACATATTACAATATATAAATGTCAAAGTGAGTTGTGAAAAAACTGTGCATGATAGAGCACATCTGAGGTCATTTTTTGGATTTAGAATGCCAAATTCCTATAAAAGTAGCATGCAATTTTCTAAAAAGGTTTTTATTACCCCAATTTTGCAGGCCTGTGTAATAAGGGACTGTCTTATGAAAGACGGATCAGTCCATTCTCATACAAGCATGGTGTGTGAATCAATCTAGAGAACTAAAAGTCATAACTGGACTAGACTGTTTGGAGATATGTACTTTGGCAAGCAATCTAAAGGTAAATTTGTATACTTGCTTGGAAGTAAGATCTGTTAAACACTGGGAGATCAGATTTCCAAGTAAATTTGCAGTGTCAGTGAACGTTATCACGCACATTATTTTCACCATTATGGGAATGGGAAGGAGACTCTTGGGGCCATGTGCGATCGGGAAACACGGATTTTACCGCACAGCAAATCATCAACAAAAAGGCCCCATTCTGTTCCACGGAATCTATTCAGTGCTGAGGAGCATTAAATGTTCGGGTCAAAAGTTTTCCGACCCAGCAAAATGGCGCCCCTCAGCACTGAATGGGGATGGCTTGTGCCCATTCCCATAATGGGAAAATAATGTGTGCAATAACGTCCAATGACATCAATATAGTTGCTACAAGGAGACTTTTTAAAATACTACAGTTTTGGATTTATATTTGTGTTTTCAGTAACTATTTGTTAAAAAAACTGGTTTAATTAGTACCTGGTCAGGAGGACCACTTCAGTACTATATATACACTGCCTTGAATTTTGTGGAACGGAAGATTTACATTTATATAAACAATTTAGAAATTGAAATCAAAAGGCTAAAAGCATTCTTAACTTTGGTTAGATTGCATGTATTGTGAGAACTAATGCAAAGAATAAGCAAAAATAATTGTTTTGAAAGAGTCAGTGACACATCAGGGCCTACAGGGTTGTTTTGGTTTTCTTCTTAAAAAGATGATAGCAGGTTTTATGAGTATGACAGTGCTGTATAAAAAGTGCACTCATGTTTAACAGAAGGGGAAAATCATGCAACCTCAAAACATTTTTTTAAACTCTTTGTGTCCACCTCTACTGAAAACATAAATGCTAATAAAGTAAGAAACTAAAAATGCAAAGCTCTGACATTTCAATTCTCCATGCAATATGTTCCAATCAAACTAGAAGATGCACTAGGAAGGCAACCCATTGTATGGCTTTGTTGATTTAGAGATGGAGTTGTGTGTGACAACCATTAAATTAAGATCTCTGTAAAATCTGTTTCCCTTAATTAAATGAAAGATTTACCTCCTTGTGAATGTAGCATCCTCTGGTGATAGATACAACAAACAAGGACTTCAATGCTTCTGCCAAACTGAGAGCTGTGGCAGAAAATTCAATTTCTTAAGGAGGGATGGCTGTGAGTGTGGCAGCTATTTCAGATGGTACTTGGTACTTCAGAAGTGGAATGCCTAGAAATATTGCCAAATGTATCTGATAATATTATTTGTAATATTGTCTCCTTGCAGAGATGAATGCAAAGAAAATTGGGTTTGAAGAGTTCCTGCCAATGTTGCAGGCAGCTGCCAATAATAAAGATCAGGGTGGCTTTGAAGACTTCGTTGAAGGTCTGCGTGTCTTTGACAAGGAGGGCAACGGGACAGTCATGGGTGCTGAACTCCGCCACGTACTGGCCACTCTGGGTAAGAAGAGTACAGAGGCTCATCTAACATGAAGAACGAACCCATACTATAAACTTATATTTGGGGCCAAAGGTTAAACTATCAGTCAAATTCTCAGACCTTGGCTGCTGGCTTGAGTATCCTGGGGATTATAATCCAAAAAAATAACTTGGACAATTTAGCTTCTGTCAAATAAATATGGGGAGTGTAATTTGATCAGAGAATTTCTTTGTTAGAGAGTCCTGTGCCTTCATGGAGCACCCCTATCTCCAGATGGAATGAAACTTGAGGGCACTTCTGTTTAAGTGGAAGAAAGGAATAAGAATAGAAAATAATAATGTTCCTACAAATATCCTGGCAGAAGAATACCTGCTGAACCAGTCTGCTTTATAGTCTACAGTACGATTAATGCCTAAGCGTTTTCAAAGGTGAAAAAGAAATGTAAATACTGAAAGGATTATAGAATAGACTTGTGAAAGAGTTAGTGTGGCAATTACTTTAGCTTAGCTGAGCATATGTAGCTGAGTTCTGAGTTCATTGGCAGCTAATGTTGACTGGAGAGGGAACAAAGTGGAATATTGTGTGCTACCGTAATGCAACTTTCTGTATAAACAAAGGTTTAAATTTAGCATATCCATCTATATTAGAGCCTTGAAAATTCATACTTTACTGAAGTAGCATTGGTGTCACTTTGGTATGTCAGGATCTCATACTATGACAAAAGTTGAAGGGTGGGAAAACATGGGCTTGCCAAGGTCTCAAACATATTACTTGCAGCAGTGTTTCTTGAGCTTCATTATGTGGGGAGGGGATTTCTCCCCCCCCCCCCCAGTGTGCCAGGGACTGGCGTCATACTTAGGCCCATTGGCTACAATTGATTCTTTGGTGTGTTACAGACGTGCCTATAGTACGTCCCCAGGACGTACTAGGGTTAGGAAGGGCTGTCACTTCATGACGCCCCTAACCCTAATACGTATTGGGTCCATACAAAATGGCAGTGCCCATCCACACGGGCGTTGCCATCTTTACGTAGCGGACGCATAGCGTCCGCACATTGCACCCTGGATGTGACGCCGCGAGTGTGCGACTAGCGCCTCACAGTGTCACTTCCGGGGAGCAAAAAGAAGCGCCATTTTGGGACTTCTTTTTGCTCCACGAGGGAGCCACACGGTTTGGCTGCTGCGGCTCCCTCGCGGAGCAACCAGCAGTACCGGCAGACCGCCGCTTTTAGGCGATCTGTAACGCGCCTTTCTTTCCTAGAAACTTGCCATTCTGGCAGCCATTCATCTGAAATCTATTTTTGGTTGTTCCTTCCAGCCCATTTCTTACAGGAGCCTTGCTTTCACAGCAGCTGCAGCTACCACTATCCGCCTTTCCCAGAATGCTTCTAGGCCCTGTGTCAAGCCCAGACATGGGCATCATGCCCATCATCCCCAGAAGGGAAAACAAGATTGTACATGCTACAGATATCTTATTTGGTATGTCTGCTTAAAGGAAGTCAGCATCAACAATGGTGAGATCTCTGGAGCTCAGAGGTACATGTCAGGTGCTGCCGGCAGGATGGGCTCATTCTATTATGCAGTGGAATATGAGGAGATTCTTCTATGCAATGTTTTTCTTTTGATATTGAAAGGAATCCACAGTGAGGTAGCATACTAGAAAATACACATTGTTAATACAGCTTCTGGAAGTCTGTGAGCTGGCATTACCATCTCTCCTCTCTCTGTGCTTCAGGTGAGAAGATGAAGGAAGAAGAAGTAGAAGAACTTATGAAAGGACAGGAAGATTCCAATGGATGCATCAACTATGAGGGTATGTACTACTAGCCATCAGTGAAAAACAACTCCCAGTATAATTGGTGGTGTGCAGGGGAGGTTTGAATAGGAAAAGAGCAGCCATGCTAGATGAGAGAAACCTGTTCTTGGCCCAGCAGATCTTTGGGGGTAAGGAGGATTTCAATTAGAGAAATAATCTTGGATGGAAAAAGCTGAAACAACATCTCTCCAGTGGTGTTACCCTGGTCTGTCTCTTACCTCTCACACTCTAGTGTCATGGTTGCATTTCTTTCTCTTTCTTTGCTTTTAAATTGGCATATCTGGCCTTAGATTACACCTGTTTTGTCATCGAAGAAAAAATGCAGACATTGAAATAGAGTATTCACCTACCTCATGGAAAGGCAAAAAGAACAGTCTCAGTCTCTCCCTCCCTCCCTCTCTCATTATACACACACACACACACACACACACACACACGGTTACCGCCATTCCTAAATTTCTAAATGGAAAGCATGTGCAAAACACATCAGAGTCTGCTGAGAGATCATTAGGCAATTTACAATACATCAGTAAGATTTCTGACTGTCAACAGTTTAACAACAGTGAATAAAATTACAACTAAACTGAATTTTGGGTATGGCTGGCCTTGTGCTGAGGCCTTACCTTTCAGTCTCAGTGTTCCTTGTTAGTAATAATGACTATTAAGACAATTAAGACTATTAAGTCTTTGACAAAGTCTTGCTGGTTTTGTAGAGGTTTATATTAGTATCCTTGGTTCTTAAATAACACACATGCAGATTCATGTGTGCTTGTGACATTCAGGTTATACCACTATTCAGTTGGTTTCATGGCCAAGTGGGGTATCGAACCCTGGTCTCCAAAGTCGCAGTCCAACACTCAACCACTACACCACACTGGCTCTCCAACTACTTTTTAAAATAACATTCCAAGTTCTAAGAGAGAGGTATCAGTCTGCTTGGTGGATACCAAGATTTCCAGAGTTCACAAAATGTCCCTTCCAAATGTACAGGGATGTGTGTGTGTGTTTGAATGCAACCCTAGGCAGACTGAACATATTCAGCAGAAAGAAGAGTTCAGGCAGGAGGGAAAATGGAATGGAGTATCCACATTACAATGTTTTGTTGACAAATCTCATTTGTTTCCTTTAAAATGATGTTGATTTTGTGCTATTCCACAGCATTTGTGAAGCACATCATGTCTGTCTAAATGGAATTGTCCAGATGCACAACTTGGTAAGTTCTTTTTGTGGACATGCTTTAGTTTCCCTCTTGTCTCTTCAAGCCTTTTATTATTTGCATGCGGCCATCTAATGGAAACAGTTCAGGGAGGACGGGAGCCAAAAGTAGCTAATCCTTCAGCGGAATGGCCCAGATTCCCATTTCTTCCCCTGCTGTTGCCATATGGACTAGTGGCTGCTGCAACATGACCAATATAGGGCAAGGCTTCTTGGCTTGATAAGTAAATGATACTAACGCTGCCATGTTTGGCCCAAATCCAACTTTGTGCTAGCACCTGTCTACCAGTGTGTCAGGCTGTTCTCCTCCTCCACATTGTAGCTCTCTGTGCAGCCTAAAAACCTACCCTGGAGGATTTCCAAGCCACCTGGAGCAGATACTGAGAATGGGTGGGGAAGTGGGGGCACTGATGATAAGGGAACATTGTCTCCCCTCCCCACAAGTGATTCCACTTCCAGAAGTAGGTATCTCTGCTGAACAACCTCTCTATGCTCTGGCCTTTATATTTATATTACACAGACTGGGTTTCCCTTATCCGGAATTCTAAAATATTCCAAAATCCAAAATTGTCCACATGGGTGGTTGAGGTAGTGACACCTTTGATTTCGGATGGTTTACTGTACATTAACTTTGATTAATGCACTTTTTTAAAAAAAATATTGGGTTTAATATTACTTTTAACCTATGTGCACAAGATGTACATGAAACATAAATGAATTTCATGTTTAGACTTGGGTCTCATCTTCAAGATATCTCATTATGCATATGCATTATGCATATGCAAACCCAAGCATTTTGGATAAAGGACTTTGTCACTCAGGTGTCCAGATATATGCTTGAGAGCTTTGTACAGTTGCACTAAGAGATCGAGAGACTCCAAACTCAGTAGGGTTCATCCTGAGAAAGTTCTTACTAACCACAGTTCTCATACTTGTAAAATGATATTGTTGATGCATTAATCAAAGTGCTGGCAGCTTGTCTGAGCAAAGGGAGTGCCATGCCCCAGGGGCATCACTAAAGCAGTTACAGAGGGGTGGGTTTACTTTGCATTGAAGGATTTATATCTGCCAAGTAGCTACTGAACCAAATGGGGCAGAAAGCAGGGGAGGCATTAGGGGGGTTCAATGGGTTTGGATTGCACAAAGTGACCTCCCCTAAGAGAGTGGGTGACACCACTGATCCCCAAACATCTGCCTTTTGGTGTTTGCATGTGTACTTTTGAACCACTAAAGAGATGGCAGAAGTGGAGCAAGGCACAGTGGGAGTGGAAAGGAGAAACTCCGGATTTTTTTAAATTAAATTTTAATTTTAAAAAAATAAATTATTTTATAAAATTATTTTAAAACATTACACCTTACCAAATTTTCTTTTTAAACACATGAAACTATGTACAAATAAATACATTTAGGCTGTGTGCATGATGTTGTAATGTAAAGGTATAATGTTAATTTTGCTAGTTGTTTATGTCACAACTATTGCCATTACATTCAGTGATATGAAGGAATTATGTTTTATGAATAACATTAGTGCAAAAAAATTACTAAGGATTCTGTATGATGTGGTATGGGAGGAGGTCAATGGAGATGTTGACATCATGTGCTACTGCACTGGCTGACACCAACCCTAGTGATGCCACTGCCATTCCCCACAATTTCTGCATGGAGTTGCCCCCACAACCTTCTCATCTCTGCATTAAAACCCTGAGTGAGAGGACGAACAGGTATTACTTGATGCAAATATAGGTGTGACAAAATACAATATCAAGTTTATAATAATGTATAACATATAATCATAACAAAATCAAATGTTACTTGTCTTTGTGTTTTGGCAGAACAAGATCAGCAGGCATTTAAGACTGGTGAAACATCTAGGAAACTACCACTCCATCCAGTACCATCACCCTGGAACCCAAAAGGACTATAATATATGCCTCCCAACCACCCCACTTTTTAATGCCAACAAAATGAGATGCCAAATGAATCTTAACATTTTACACTTCATTTGCTGAGGCACATGAGAAGGACTACATGGCCACAGCTGTCAAGCCCAGTAATCTCTTCTCCCGCTCCATTTTGTCATCATGAAAATAATGTATGAAGAAGAAAAAGGAAGGGGCAGGAAATCTGACTGTAAATCCTAGTGGTCAGTATATGGCTGGAAATTTTCTTTAATCGGTTCAAATCCCAATTAAAACATAATTGAAGTCTTAATTTATTTTCACTATCTATTGTATTCCATACAATAAAGTTTTATGAAAAAAGGATTGCCTTGGGGGTTTGGTTTACTTAATGGAGAGTTGGAGAAAGGGATGGAATTTCTTAATTGTTCTTCAATGATTTCAAGTGTTTCCTTGGAAAACACAGTATTATTATTCACAAATGTGTCCAAAGGAGAGACCTTTAGTAACATTGATCCATCTATGCATTCTTCACTCATCGGCAGACAGCAGGTGAACAAGCAATTAAGGCCCCATTCCCACTTACAAATAAATTGGTGTGTGATCCGAATCGATGGATCGATTCGACAGTGAAGTGTGGTTCCCAGTATATTTGCCCTAATCACATTTTCTCCCACTACATTTCCCCCTGTTACATTTTTTCCCCTCTAAAATAATCCATTTGTGGTTCCCATTCATAAATGAATCGATTCAAAATGATTCGGTTCCAGCTGGCCAAAGGGGAAATTTAAATCGATTCCAATCTGCATGTGGTTCTCACGTGCGCAGATTTGATTTATCAAAAAAAGAAGCGGGGAAAATCAGTGTCATAAAGACATGGTTAAATGGGTCTGGCACATGACCCTCCCTCTCAGAATCGCTTCAGCGATTCCGATTAAGTGGGAACCAGGGTCGTTTGAACCGGTTCAAACTGATTCACGATCCAATTTAAAAGGTAGTGAGAATGAGGCCTTAGTTCTCCCCATTGCTATAGACTGGGGCGGGCAACTGCAGAAGACTAGGAGTGCTTATAAGCACTCCTGAAGACCTTGGAGAACAGCATCTCCTCCTACTCCCACAAAAAATATTTTTTTTTATCTCCCAGATATTCCTAGATGATCTCTAGATGACATGAGGACATGTTTTGGGACCTTCTTGGGCCACTTTAGGGCATTTTGGGGGGAATTCCTTTTTGCAAGTGGGGTTCAGGGAGGTGGTAGAAATGCCCTCTATACCCTCTAGAAGTAATTTTGGGGCATTTCAAATTTTGGGAGAAAAAACTGACCCTTGAGGAGGGTTGTGGCATAGCCCTGGAGGGCCACATGCCGCACTTTGCGTCCCCCCGCACCTATAGACATAGACCTTGTAGAAACTGCTGTGATAGATTCACCTTAGGGTTGCCATTAGTCAGAAATGACTTGAAGGCACACAACAACAATAAAATATCTTCCATTTTGAGCACAAACACGGAGTGCAGTTTGCCACTGAAATCTGTCATTCAAACTACAATACTAAAAAACTGGAGGTCCTAAAAAAAGGATTTAAAATTTGCAATATAAAATTTGCAAAGTATGTTGACCTTCAAATATGATTTAAAAATTATTGCCATACTGTTTCTGCCTTGCAGATCAATGGGCTATCTTAAAAGACTATTTAAAAAAAACAAACACAGAATGATAAATTTTATAATCCCCTCATCCTGGCAAAGACAAAATGTGACTTATTGCAGCAGTGGTATACAGTAAGGCTTTACTTTAATTTTGTTCTTTGAAGATTGCTATTGAAATAAGGCAGTAACAAAGCTACGTAATTATTGGCATGCCTTTGGTCTCCAGTGCAACTCTTATTTTCCCCACTGGACGTGTATAAAACTTCTTTAATCCCCCAGCCAAGTATCAGCTTGTTCTATAACGGTCTGGCTTAACCTTCTTAAATTTCTACATATGAAATGACCATAACTCAAGAGCTGGCAGGTGCATAGGCGAGGTGGGGTTTGGGATGGGATGACAATCCTTGCATTCCAGCCTGCTGGAGAAGGGACAAGTGTCTGGTTTCCATGCCTCCCTCCACACACACACGTACACTTACAATAAAAATAAAAACCATGTTCCTATTTAAAACCCTGACGCATGCATATCCAAATTGGTCTCTGCATGAGTTTTTGCAGGGACAGTTGGCCAACATTTTATTTACAGCTTCCCATAAGTGGAAGAAAAGCCAAGGCCTCTTATGCGTGCTTGAAGGCTTTCTGAGTCTCAACAGGCATCGTGACAAATAGATTCTATTGGGCAATTTACAGCAATGGGGGCGGTTTTCCTACCTCAGGTAATGGTGTGTGTGTGATGGGGGAAAACTAAAGATCACTACCACATTACTTTGGTATTCCATGCTTTGTAGCAAAGCATGGAGCAAAATACATAGAGTGGAAGCAATCTCCCTCTTTAAGAATATCCTCTGAGCTTCAAGATTCCGTGGAGATGTGAACCTATTTCTTCCACTCTTAGGGGTCATTCCCACTTGGGGTATAATCCACGTTCTGATCCGACTCCGCTCCACTTTCTAAGCGATTCTCAAAAGGTCCCTTGTTCTCACTATGAAAAGGGAGCTTTTGTAGAATCGCATTTTTTTTTTTTTTTGGCTGGGAACACTTGTCGTTCCCATTAGATGGAGCTGGGGGATAGCGTCTGTCTTTCTCTCTTCCTTCATTTCTCTCTCCCCCTTTTCCCTCTTTTCTTCCTTTCTTCCTTCCTCTTCCCTCTCCCCCTCCTGCTTACCTACTCTCTTTCCTTCCTGCTGCCACCACTTCTCCAAAGCTGACGGGGCTTCTGTCACTGCGGTTGCACCGCTGCTGCTTGCCCACTGCTTGCCAGTGTGGCAGCAACACCGCAAACGCCACCAGCTCTGCAATGACAGTGTGGCAGCAGCACTGCAAGCCCCGCCAGCTCTGGAGAAGCAGTGGCGGCAGGAAGGAAGGAAAGAGAGAAGGTAAGCAGGAAGGAAGGAAGGAAGAGAGAGAAAGAGCTGCTGCAGGTCAAGGCCGGGGGACCCGGAAGGAGGGAGAGGAGGAGGGTGAGAGATAATTTAAAAAAAACGAGCAAATAGAAATAATTGAAAAATTGATCTATTGATTTTTTGATTGTTTCTATTAAAAAATTGATTCTGATCTGGGATTCCCACTTATTGGCCATACTTCAGAATTGATTCTTCCAAAAAAAAAAACCAAAAACCCACTTCCAAAGTAGTGTCAGGAAACCCCAGGTTATTTGGGTTTGCCCCACTTCTTTCCTCCTGGAATCAATCCAATGAGGATCAGAAGTGGTTTCAAATGGGAACGAAGGTTGTTTTCCCAAATCCTGCTTCGTGGCAAACTGCAGTGGGAATGGCCCCCTAGTTTCTTCCTAGTCTGATGTGAAATCACTGTACCTTCAAGACATTTCTGACTTATGGATACCCTATGGCAAATCTATCAAGGGGTTTCCTTGGCAAGTTTTTGAAGAGGGGGCTTGCCTTTGCCTTCCTCTGAGGCTGAGAGAGTATGACATGCTCAAGGTCTCCCAGTGGGTTTCTGTGGCTGAGTGGGGATTCAAACCCTGGTCTTCAGAGTTATAGTCCAACTTTCAAAACACTATGCCACACATGCTTTCATGACAAATGACAGTTTATTCATTTATGAAAGGCAACTGCTTTCACCTTGCAAATGAATGAGCAAAAGTGCAGCAGCTGCTGTTTCAAAGGTGAAAGCAGGTGGCTGTTGGGCTCCCTGGAGGTAAGAGAGCCTGAAGATTGTGGCTCTGGCAACCAGGACTTACCATCACCTCTCCTCCTGCTTTGTGCCATCTTATATATAGAAACTTGCACATTTTTTGGTATCTTTGCGGAGTCCTGGAACTAATCCCTCACAGATGCAACATCCCACTGTACAGGTATCGTAGTTGAAGTGAGCTGGGAAGGTCTTTTTTCCCCTTGGGGACACTGAATAAACTGTTGTGCGCCTGTGTTTTGCCTGCGACCCCTCACATGAGATCAGGTTTTCCACTCGTGGTGTCACATCGGTGCTCAAAAAGTTTCAGATTTTGGAGCATTTCAGATTTTCACATTTGGGATGCTCAGTCTGTAGTACCATTAGAAAACAACAGGCAATTGCTGTTCAAGAGAGTTGAAAGTGGAGGCTTTCCACAAAAGAGGTATGAGGAAGCCTTTGAGTGTATTTATTTCTTAAGTCCAATGGGACTTCTCAGGTCAAATAAATGCTGTGTTTTTGAAACAATACAAAACCTGTGAAACTATTTACTTGAGGCAATATTAAAAGAGTGCCATGTGCACACTTCAAAGAGTGATCCCTCGTTCAATTCACCTTCAGTTCTGGGTGGGAGGAGTAGATACTACTCTCAGTGGCTAAACATCCATGCTTGTTTATCAATATGTGTTCTTTCACTGCCATCTTGTGGTTACATATGTGAAGCCCTAATTACTTCCTTATTCTTTTTTTCCTGTTAATTGCAATGCCTTTATTCTTACACTAATTTAAAAAATCCCTTTCATAAATACTTCAAACCTACTTGAGTTGGAAAGAAAAGTAGTGCAGCATCAGCATAAGAGAGGCAGCCTTTCTTCTGCAACTGCTGGTGCATAGAATTTGGGGATAGATAGACAGAGAGACAGACAGACTGACTGACTGACTGACTGACTTATCTAGCCAGCTAATATAATAGAATTAGATAGATGACCTCCTACGTAGCATCAAATTTATGGATAAATTTCCAAATATGATTGTGTTGTGAGTTATTTAAAAAACAACAGCCTTTTAGCAACTGATATATCTTTTAGTTTATCCTAGAGATTCTCCAAGGTTCAGATCAAACATTGATTTAAAAATCTACAGATACTACAAACAGCCTCTTGCTGGCAGACACCTACGCTTTTTATTTCTGCCGACTGTATTAAATGAAATAATTATATATCGTCAAATGGCTTTCTCTAAACCATCTCCACTCCACTTGCTTAGTATAAGGACAGCCAGCCTATGCATTTTTGACAACAGAAGCTTGTTAGTTTATGATGAAAAGGAACATTTACATGGTTACCTTTTTTAAAGAGAGAGAGAGAGATAATAACTACTGGTGTAGTCTAGAAACAACTTTTAAGGAAGATTTTTTTACCTTAAATTAACTTCTATTTCCAACCGAAGTAATTCTAGGCTGTGTCAATAAACAGTGCAGTGCCCAGAGCAAGGGAAGTAAGAGCGCCAGTCTATTCTGCTTTGGTTAGACCTCACCTCTATGATCCTATGATCTAATACCTGAAAAGTATGTGCTGTTGTTATTATTTGCCATCAAGCAAATAATGGTGACTCTATGGATAAGAGTCCATTTGTGCTGACTCTATGGTTGAGAGACCTCCAAGTCACTCTGTCATCAACAGCCCTGCTCAGATCTTGCAGATTCAGGACCATGTCTTTCTTGGCTGAGTCTGTTCATTTGGAATATCATTTTCCTCTTTTCCTACTGCCTTCCACCTTATCAAACATTATTGTCTTTTCCAAGCAGCATTTCCTCTATCCATGACATAATACATGAGCATGTTTTCTTAAAAGATGATGTAATGTCTTTAAATTAAGTCACCTAGGTCTGGGTTCTGTCTAATGCTGCAGATAGGGCTTTTCTTGGTATGAGTAGCAATGACCTTGTTGGAAACATATTCGGGATAGCTATGTTGGCCATACAGCAAAGTACAGTAACATACAAAATCCACAAAACAGCGACACCTTTAATTGGCCAACTAAGATGCATAAAATACATGATGCACGCTTTCAAAGCTTCACTGGCTTCTTCCTCAGGCAAAGGTGTTTAAAAATCATGCAGGAGAAAAAAAATTATAAAATGATAATGGAGCTTATTGTTTGGTGTTTTAAATCGGCTCCAGCCTCCTGGACTGCAGCCGGGATGTGGGATGGAGGTGGGGATTATCACATAGTAAATTGCCATCAAATCACTGGCCATTATCAGCCCAGGTCCCAGCCACGTCCAAGCCACGCTCCACCAGCACTTTTTAGAAGTTGGAAAGCTTTCTGACTTCTAAAAAGTGCTGGTGGAGTGTGGCTTGGACCCAGGCTGATGGTGGGGCGATTCAGCAGCTATTTAGTGTGTGATAATGCCTGCTCCATCCCGCATCCTGGCTGCAGCTCGGGAGGCTGGAACCGATTTAAAACGCCAAACGATAAACTCCAATGTTAGTCACAAATCTGCATTTTCTCAAAGTGTTGCTGTTGTATTGCTCTGTGGAGGAATATCTATTTAAGCACCTCTCATGTGACACTGGAAACAAAATATCCCAAAGTCTAGGAGATAACATTTGAATTCCATGAGTAATATAAAAAGGTATTTCTTCTGAGATCCCAGATGTCTCCATCCTTTGTAAGGTCACAGTCTTCTTTGTTAGGCCAAGAAAATTGAATCTCTTAAGAGAAGCCTCCATGCTTTTGCATCAGCAAAATTTTAGGTGCTGTTTTGGTAAAACATGCCAAATTTAGTCCAGTTTTTTTAAAAAAATGTTTTACCTTTGTTGGAGGTAGAAACCCCAAATAGCAAAGTCTCAGTCTATCAGTTCCCTCTTTAGGATTCTGTACAATGGCTAAAATGCAGTATCTTCACATCCAGGAAACATATTCAGGGGTAACTGTGTTTGCCATATAGCAAAGTACAATAATATCCAAAGCTAATGGATTAGGATCTCCCCTCCTTTCAACTCTGTACCAGCCATTGTGATGAAACTGACCTCGAAGCTTCCAGTCTCTACTCCCTGCACATATGCTTGTCAATCACTTCAAGGATTGGGAAGTCGAAGGCTTTCATGGCCGACATCCATAGGTTTTTGTGGGTTTTTCGGGCTATGTGGCCATTTTCTAGAAGAGTCTAGTCATGACGTTTCACCAGCAACTGTGGCTGGCATCTTCAGAGAATGCCAGCCACAGCTGCTGGCTAAACGTCAGGAATAGACTCTTCTAGAAAATGGCCACATAGCTCAAATAACCCACAAAAAACTACTTCAAGGATTTTGTTGTTGTTGTTGTGTGCCTTCAAGTTGTTTCTGACTTCTGGCAACCCTAAGGCAAATTTATCACAGGGTTTTCTATGCAGGATTTGTCCTCTCTCAGTCTCGGAGGAAAGCAAAGTCAAATCCCCTCTGAACAAAGAAAACCCATGATAGGTTCACTTTAGGGTTGCCATGAATTGGAAAGACACACATCAAGCACAAATCACTGCCCTCTTATCTCCAGAGTCCTATTCCAACACTCAAGCCCCAAAACCATGCAGATGCTTTCCTCCTTATTACCTTCCTCATTTTATAACCTCACTTTATTTGCTATCATCCCACACAGTGAACAGATTACTTCAATCACGGCTTCACTCAGGCTATATGGTGTGAGAGACAGGTAATATTACCCACCTATCCATGGATTCAACTATCCGCAGCTTGAAATTGTTCATACATACACACATACATACATACATACATACGCATCCACAAATGTTGGTATCCACAGTGGCATCCTGGAACCAAACTCAGCAGATGCCAAGGGCCCAATATATTTCTTTCTTTCTTGGAAACCTGTTAGGGACCAGCAGCTGAGGTGCTGTCAAGTGGCCATCTCTTTGAGGAACGTTCTAGATCAGTGCTTTTGAAAGTGATGGGCTGTGGACCTGTAGTGATCCGCAAGCTATTGGCTCCACATTCCCGGCACTTTGGGGCAAATCATACTTGCTGATCCCTCATTTGAGACAGATCACAGATGTCAATTCTTGACTTCGAGCAGGATTCTTCCAGCAGAGCAATGAGGAGGGCATGATCTCTTGAAAAAAGTCAACTCACCCATAAGCAGGAAAACAAAATGCAGCAATGGCAGAAGGATTCTTCCGTACTGGAAACTCATGGTCATTTGCACCCAGTATCTTTCCATCCTGTAGTTACTAATTCTTGGGCCTCATTCCCAGTACCTTTTAAATTGGATCGCAATTCAGTTTGAACTGATTCAAACAACTCTGGTTCCCACTTAAATCATTTTGAGAATATGAAGTGATTCAGTGAGGGGGGCCATGCACCAGACCCATGTCCTTTTGATGCTGATTTTTTCCACATCTTTTTTATCAAATCGATTCAACACAAGTGTGAACCACAAGCAGATCGGAATCAATTCAAATTTGCCCTTTGGCTGACTGGAACTGAATCATTTTGAATCGATTCACTCGTGAATGTGAACCACAAGTGGGTTATTTTGATGTCAGAAAACAACAGAAAATGTGATTGGGGAAAATGTAGTGTCTGATGTCAAATTGCTCTATTGATTCAGATTGCACACCAATTTATCTGTAAGTGGGAATGAGGCCTCGGATTTCCTTGGTCCACATTTCCTGGCTGTATGGAACAGAGGATCTGAAGCAACTTGTGGAACTTGGAGAGCTCCGAACAATGCTGATTTGGGGGTTTCTTTTTTAAATCCTTTTTTTTTCTGACTCACTCCTCCTATCCTCTTTTTTAAAAAAAGTCATTATTTTCATTTCTTTATATCCTTGTCTTTTAGTCTTAGAAGCAGGAGGGTGCTTTTGCTGGACACATTATCCTCCTTGTGGTTTTTCCTATAACCAACTACCTGACTCTTGTATGAACAGATCTGTTCTGCAAGTATTGTTTCCTAAACTCTTATCTGTTTCCCCAGCTAGTATCTATGACCTTTTAAACTGTTCAGGTTTTTTGGTATCTGAAATCCCAAAATAGGGAGAATATGTTATAGGAAAAGACAACCCATAACAGGATACTTTTCAAGCATGTGTCTTGCTTTGTAGAGAACAGTCCTCTATTTTGAATGTGGGCGGATGCATATTGCACACCAATAGCAGTTTGATATCAGCTTGACTATTGTGGCTACATCCTATGAAATCTTGGGATATGTAGTTTGGTGATGGACTTAAATTTCCTTGCCAGAGAGTTCTAGTTTAGAATGTATGTGGAATCCCAAACTTTCTCCTGGGTTGCATCTACACTGCAGAATTAATGCAGTTTGAGACTTCTTTAACTACCATGGCTCAACGGTATGGAATTTTGGGATTTGTAGTTTTGTGAGCTGGTTAGCCTTCTCTGTCAGAGAGTGCTGGTACCACAATAAATCCCAGGATTTCATAGGATGGAACCATGGCATTCAAGCAGTGTCAAATTTAGTTTGTTTGGTAGAACTGAAGCCTGTGCAAATTCTCTTCCTGAACACCCTTTTTTCAGGAGAGAGCAAGTGAGAGGGACAACAGTCTGAGAGCCCTATGATTTCTAAAGTGACACAAAGAAGTTTCACCTAAGGGCAGAGCAATGTTGTTCACTCTGAACTGAACTCAAGTGCAGTACCACAACTGTATTTTTAAACACACAAACTGAGGAAACAAAAGAGAAAGAAACAGAACTATTTCCAAGGTTCTGATTTTTATTAATTTTGCATTATGGTTGCTATGTCTATTTGCCATGTTCAGTTTGGCAAGTTTTAAACGTTATAAGTTTCATTTGATTCCTATGAATCTTCCAAACAGCCTAACAGGTGGCCCCTGCCGGATGCCCAGAGGAAGGCGAAAAACCTCCAGGATCTCAGGCCAATCTGCCCTGGAGGAAAATTCCTTCCCGACCCCAAAAGTGGCGGTCAGTGCTACCCTGGGCATGTCGACAAGAGCCTTCATTTTGTAAGCAAATGGTGAAGCTCCCTTCTTCCATCTCTCCATGTAGAAGACATGCTGGCATCTTCCAGGGTCCATCTTCACCATCAAGTAAAAGCCATCCTGTCTTGACAGCGTGATGTTTCTTCTAAATTTTATTTTAAATTTAGTGAACAGTGCTGCTATCTAATGATCTTTTAGCAAGCAGGGTTTTTAAAAAATGGATCAGAAAATTCTTCCTGAAGTATCATTTTGCAGTGAGCGATATTCGACGTGTTGCTATACCAAATGGTAAGAGTTTTCTTATGTGGATCTCTGAAGACCTGGTCGCTTTTCTTCTGTCGAAAGTGGGCTTCATATTCCCAAAATTCCCTATGTATATCTTTTATTAATTTTCTTTCAGAGGCTTGTCATTCTCTTCTGAGTTCAGCTTGGCAGGTTTTTACAACAGTAATGATCACGGAGGTCTTGCATAAATTCAGTCTAGAAAATGATGGCATTGAAAAAGGCAAAGACTTCTCATAGCCTGGATCCATCAATGATCAGAACGGAGATTGTGTTCAAGGAATCAGAAGAAGACGAGGACTGGGAAGCGCAGCTATGAAAGAACTAGACAAGATCATCAAATGCAAAGCTATAACACTGAACACTAAAGAAAGCATCATCCATACCATTGTATTTCCCTCTACAAATGTGGGAGATGGTCAGTGAAGAGAGCTGATAGAAAATCAGCTCAATGGAGATGTTGTTCTGGAGAGAGTGCTGAGAATACATGGATGGTCAGCAAGACGTGGATACAGTAACATACCAAGTCTGAACTCTCCCTAGAAGCTAGAATGGGCAAACTAAGGTTGCCGTATTTTGGTCACATTATCAAAAGGCATGACTCACTAGAGAAGACAAAAATGCTTGGAACAGTAGAGGATGGGAGAAAAAAGAGGTGGACCACATACCAGTTGGATAAACAGTTAAGGAGACTAAAGCTCACAGCCTCAAAGAACTGTGCAGAGGGGCTTGGAGTTGTTTCATCTATGTGGTTGCCCTGTCATCTTGAAGGCAGTTAACAAGAACAGTAACAAAATGCTTTAATTTTTCAAACATCCTAACGTGGACATTGCTGCATGCCCAGAGGCAGACGAAAAACCTCCAGGATCTCGGGCCAATCTGCCCTAGAGGAAAATTCCTCCCCGGCCCCAAAAGTGGCGGTCAGTGCTACCCTGGGCATGTCAACAAGGACTACAGATCACCAACCTGCCAACTCTTGCTCAGGCCAAACTTAATCCTTCTTACCTTAAGGCTCACAGAATAAGCCTTTTTCTGCATCCACGGGGTTCATTTCTGGACATCACTTACCTTGTGACAGTTTCCTTGAAGTTAAATTCTTTTGAGATGTTCTCCATCATTCTTAAACATTCTGCATTCACAGGTTTCATACTTGTACAACACTTACCTTCTGATAGTTTCTTTGAAGTTAAGGTCTGCTGAGATGTTTGCATGAATTAATGGGATTTCACGATTTCCTCTCCTCATTTATCTGCAGGAACTTGATATACAGCAATGAAAACAATTTATTACACAATGTTTATAGTGCCTGAAAAGAAAAGGGTGAGATTGCAAATGGCTTCCAGAAATTTTAGGATCAAAACTTTTGTTTCACCTTGTTGTGCATGATGGGATGCTGCGCCCATATATCTTCAGCTTTCTTGTCTACTGGAGCTTCAGTCTTTCTGTTTTCATCCAAGTATGCAAGATGGAGGAGAAGAAGCATCAATGCACAGATGTTGATTTGCACAAAAAATGGAGGAAGGGCTCTTGGACCAGAAGTGGAGAATACTCACCCAGAGGACTAAGTCTACCTGGACAGCTATGCAGCACAAAAACTGGGCTACAGATATGGTCCTCATTCAAGATGGAAACTTAGGAGGCCTGGGTGGAGGAGGAGGATGTGCTTTCTTTTCCTGGTTGGCTATTTCCTCTGAGTCTTCCTTCCTTAGCTGCAACTTTGCTTAGGCATCCCTAGCTGCAACTTTGCTTAGGAATGTCTTCATCCTCTGCATTCTTCTGAAGATCTGACTAGATGCTGCAAAGCAAAGAAAGGACAGATGATGGAGTTCCTATCTGTCGTTCAAGATAATGTGACTACAAGAGAAAGGGATGGAAAAAGAATCAAGAAGGAAATGGTATAAGAATACCTCAGTGAGTTCTTAAAAGGCACTATTGTGCTTTTGAGGCTTGGCTGCTCCTCTTTTCTCCTAGATGCATTTCGTCCATGAAAACAAGTTGTTGTAATATTCCTCCAGGTGTAGGCCCATGGGTTTGTGGCTTTCTTCTTAGATGCTTTCATTAATTATTAAATGTTCTGCATCCACAGGGTTCATTTCGGGAAATCACTCACTTTGGGACAGTTTCCTTGAAGTTAACTTCTGTTGGGACGTTGTCTGACATTCTTAAATGTTTTGCATTCACAGGTTTCATTCCTGTACATCACTTACCTTATGATAGTTTCCTTTGAAATTGACTTCTGTTGAGATGTTTACAAAATTCATGGCTTTCACAATGACCTCTCCTCATTCACTTGCAGGAGCCTGATATGCTAGAAAGAAAACAATTCATTATGCTATGTTTAAAGAACCTGAAAAAAAGAGTGAGGTTGCAAATGGCTTCCAGAAATATTATAACTGAAACTTTTGCTTCACCTCATAGTGAATGATGGGATGCTGCACTCAGATATTCCCATTTTTCTTTCATTCTGGAGCTTCAGTCCTTGTGGTGGTTTCTTTGAAGATAATTTCTGCTGAGATGTCCTCAATTGTTTTTAAATGTTCTGCACAACACTTACCTTGTGCCAGCTTCCTTGAAGGCAACTTCTGTTGAGACGTTGTCCGTCATTCTTCAATGTTCTGTGTTCAGATGTTTGATTCTTGTACATCACTTACTGATACTTTCCTTTGAAATTGACCTCTGCTGAGATGTTTCCATGAATTCATGAGCTTTCTCTATGACTTCTCCTCATTCACCTGCAGGAGCCTGGTATACCACAATAGAAACAATTTATTATTCAATGTTTATAGTGCCCAAAAACAGAGAAATGAGGTTGCAAATGGCTTCCAGAAATTTTAGAACTAAAACCTTTGCTTCACCTTGTAATGATGGGATGCTGTGCTCATTCCCAAATTGATTGTATACTAAGTCCTTCTTAGATACTTCAGTCGTTCTATTGTCATCCAAGTCTGCAAGATGGAGGGAAAGAAGTCATTCTTTTCAAGCATTCTTAAATGTTCTCCCCCCTACAGGGTTCCTTTCTGGACATCACTCACCTTGTGACAGTTTTCACTGAAGTTGACTTCTGTCGAGATGTTTACACGAAATCATGGTCTTTCTTGATGACCTCTCTTCTGTCACCCACAGGAGCCTGATATACCACAATGAAAACAATTTATTTTGCAATGTTTACAGTGCCCAAAAAGAGAAGGATGTTTCCAGAAATTTTAGAACCAAAACGTTTGCTTCACCTTGTAGTGAATGACGTTATGCTGCACTCAGATATTTCCAGCTTTCTTCGATATTAAGCTTCAATCTTTCTGTTGTCACCCAAGTTTGCAAGATGGAGGTGAAGAAGCATCAATGCACAGGTGTTGGTTTGCAGAAAAACTGAAGGAAGGTGCCTGAGGCTAGAAGTGAAGTGGAGAATACTCACCTAGAGGACTGAGTCCACCTGGACAGCTGTGACCTTTGGGATTAAGTAATAGTCACGTTTCTGGAAGCAAAATTTCCTCCCTGTAATGAAGCCAACCAAACTGGTGACTCTAATAGGTGCATAGCTCCAGCCATTCATATCTATCAGCCATGAGGAGGGTTTAATGAAGCTTCACTTGATTGGAGTCCTCTCTTATAGGTTTATCATGCTGGGACTGATTTCAACATTAAAGAGAGATTAAAGCACATTCAAAGCATCCCGCAGATGAAGCGGAAATGACAATTAACTGCATGAATGATTATCACACGCAATTGCGCAAATAGTTATATCAAAAATGCCTTGTTGCTGAAATCCTGAAAGTAAAAAAGATGTGCATTAATGCTCCTTTGTGACCACTTTAATGGTGGTTTTTATGTGACATCATGTGAAATCCTGATGCATACTTATGCGATTTTTCTGGGATATTCATGGGATAAATTCCAATTATCCTTCATGTGATAAACCCCTTAGTTATGCCAACCACCAAGCAAACCAGGCTTCATAGCTGGTTTGGAAGAAGTGACTTGAAAGGAAAGGAGTTATGGTGGGAGAGATCACTAGGGTAATAAGGAGGAAGACAGTTTCTCCAATAAGGAGAAATCGTTTTTACTGGCATGCAGTCCAGTCAAAGCTAAGCTGATGGTTATTGTTCTTAACCATTCTGATGCATTTTTGTGCAAAATTTTCATACATCTCGCAAATATTTTACAGTCATTTTTTCATAGGTTTGTAGGCTCCATCTTCAACATATCTGCAACTATGAAACATTTTGTTTCCTCAAATATCTTTCCAAGTCCTGTTAACACAGGAAAGAAGAGAACTCCTAAAAACTGAGCAAACACCACCACTAAATGACCTAAGGTTGTACTATGTCACATCTTGCAGTTTTTTGGAAAATATGACGTTGTCTGCCTGAACTTGCCATGTTCTTGCCATCTTTCATATTCTACATGTGACCTATTCACAAATCCAGCTCGGCTATTACATGGGAACAATCAAACAAAAGGGGCTGGGGAGGAATACTCACCTGTGTGTTAACAGACTTTCCTATCACCTACTTTGTCTCATTGGATGGAGAACAGCTCTTGAACATTAACTGTTAGTAGGCGATTGCATGGAGAAGAGCCCAGAGAAAGAGATACTGCTGAGGCTTCCCTTCCTGGCCCTGGTAATCAGAGATGACCCTTCCTTCCTTCCTTCCTTCCTTCCTTCCTTCCTTCCTTCCTTCCTTCCTTCCTTCCTTCCTCCAGCAGCACAAGATGTGGCCTACAGATGTGGTCCTTGTTCCAGATGGAAACTTAGAAGGCCTGGTTTGAGGATGAAGTGGTTGCTCTTTCTGGCTGGCTATTTTCTCCGAGTCTTTCTTCCTCAGCTCCAACTTTGCTTAGATATGTATACATCCTATACCAGTGATGGCAAACATTTTATAGACTGGGTGCCCAAACTGCAACCCAAAACCCACTTATTTATTTGCAAAGTGCCTTGTCCCTCTAACTTTCTAATAACAAACTCTGGCGAACTCTGTGCTGAGGTGATGGCGTGTGTGCCCAGAGAGGGCTCTGACTCCTACTTCTGGCACTCATGCCATTGGTTCACCACCACTGTCTTATACTTTGGATTCTTCTGAAGATCTGAATGGATGCTGCAAGGCAAAAACAAGTAGATGATGGAGTTTACCTCTGTCTTTCAAGCAGAAGTCACTACAAGGGAAAAGGAAAGAAAAGGGCGAGGTTGCAAACTGCTTCCAGAAATTTTAGAATTGAAACTTTTGCTTCACCTCATAGTGAGTGATGGGATGCTGCGCTCAAATATTTCCATCTTTATTGTATTCTGGGGCTTCAGTCCTTGTGATGGTTTCTTTGAAGATCACTTCTGCTAATATGTCCTCAGCCATTCCTGAATGTTCTGCACAACACTTAACTTGTGACAGTTTCCTTGAAGTCAACTTCTGTGGAGACATTGTCTGTCATTCTTCACTGTTCTGCATTCAGATGTTTCATTCTTGTACATTCTGATACTTTCCTTGAAGTTGACCTCTGTTGAGATGTCTCCATGAATTTATGGGCTTTCTCTATGATGTCTCCTCATTCACCTGCAGGAGCCAGATATACCGCAATGGAAACAATTTATTATTCAATGTTTTTAGTGCCCAAAAACAGAGGAATGAAGTTGCAAATGGCTTCCAGAAATTTTAGAACCAAAATGTTTGCTTCACCTTGTAGTCAGTGATGGGATGCTGTGCTCAGATATTACCAATTTTATATATACTAAGTCCTTCTTGTATACTTTAGTCTTTCTGTTGTCCCCCAAGTCTGCAAGATGGAGGAAAAGAAGCATTGGCGCATTACACACGCGCCTATACTACGTCCTCAGGACGTGCTAGGTTTAGAAAGGGGCATCACTTCCTGACGCCCCTAACCCTAGTACGGACTTGGTCCATACAAAATGGTGGTGCTCGTTCCACACGGGGGCCACCATTGCTATGTCATGACCGTGCCGCCTCCAAACAGGGCGGTACGGAAGTGATGCACTGGGGCCGCGCGAGGGCGCCTGGGGCACTCTTTCAGCAGCCCCGGAAGGAGCTCCATTTCGGAGCTCCTTCCATGATTCAGCAGCCCCGAAAGGAGCTCCGTTTCGGAGCTCCTCCTACATGGCTACACCAGCGACGCAAAATGAGAAAGGGGCCAAACGGCCCCTTTCTCTTGGTCCCTGCCGCCATCGGGTGTACTTGGGGCATGAAGCCCCAAGGATACCCCTTTCCAGGCCGCGGGGAAGCCGCCTTTTGCCGCTTCCCTGCGGCCTGGAAAGCGGTGGATTGGGGCCTCAGAGGCTGCCGCTGTGGCAGCTGAGGCTCCGATCCAGCAGGGAAAGGGCCAGTTACAGGCCGCCCCAAACGGGCGGTCTGTAACGCCCCATCAATACACAGCTGTCAGTGTCAGAAAAAATTAGAGGATGAGGTCTGGGAGCAGACGTGAAATTAGAATACTGTCATGGCCAGCCAAGAGCAGGATGAGGAGAATGAGGAATAGTCCATGGCTCCTCAAGTGCAAGAGGAAAGGGAGGCTATACCAGGTCCTAATCCTGCCCTGCCAGACCCCAGCCCTGATCTCCCAGTCCCAGGGGTTGAAGCTCAGCCAGGTCCTAGCTCTGTAAGGATCCCTCCTGAGGCTCAGCAGCCTAGTGGTAACTCTGAGGAAGAAACAAGCCTGGAGGTTCCTTCCTTTAGGCAGCAAAGAGCTGAGAGTTCTTGCGTGCGTCGATCCAGGAGGCTTGCAGAGAGGCAAGCTGCTGATAAGCCACAGCTGGCACAAGGGAGGGCATTTTGCATTTAAGCAGCTGAGGAACGCCGACCCTTTCCCAGCAATTATTGCAGAATCCTTCTTGGTGATTGCTGTCAGCACTGGCTTCTTGTTTCCTTGACCCCTTGTTTGTCTTGGACCCTCGACTTTGGAACCAACTGGACTTTTGCTACCTTCTGGCTGCCCTGACCTTGGACCGAATTGACTTCCATGAACTCTGGTATCCTGACCTTGGCTTTGTTTGTGACTGGCTTCTCTAGGACTAACAGAAAGGTCTGTAGACTGTCTCCCAGCTCCTTTCTTGCTGAAGCCATCATTATCAGCGTTGGTTTGTGTGTGTGCTGGCTGCAGTCCAGGACAAATACTCACCCAGAGGACTGAGTCCAGCTGGACAGCCATTGCTTTTGGGATTAAGAAATACTTACATTTACAGTAAATGGAGAGAAATCAAGATAATTTAGAATTAAAAGTGGAGTAAGGCAGGGTTTCTCACTTTCCTCTTTATTATTTATATTAGCAATGGAATCGTTTGCAATTATGATCAGGGAAGCAGAAGAGATAAAAGGATATAAAATAAGTAAAGAAGAAATAAACTTGAATTTATTTGCAGGAATATCCGTTAATACCTCCGCATTGTCATGGACAAATCATTTCCTGGTCAGGGTGGAACTAAGGGCCACTGTCTGTCTCACTGGGGGTAGAGGGCCTATTAGAATGGTCCATCCTTGAAGGCTAATGGAACCAATTGGATTCCAGAAAGCCATAGAGGGTCTGTTGGTTGATAATGCCTGTGATTCTGTCGAAGCCTTGGTGAATACATGAAACACCGATCTTACTAGGGCTATCAACACAATCACTCCCAAGTGTCTTGTCCTACCTGCTCCGAACTGAAAGCCCTGGTATACCAGAGAGCTGAAAAATATGAAGTGGGTGGGACAATGACTAGAGTGCAAATGGCGCTCAACTGGACTCCTATTTGACAGAACTTGTCATAAGAAATTTCTTTTTTCTTATAGAGAGGCAATAAAGGCAACGAGGAGATCTTCCTCATCTGTCCGCATTGCATCTGCAAAGTCTCGTCCGGCAGAGCTGTTTAGGGTGGTGAGGGAACTGACGGTGATTCAATCTATCCAGAACCCTCTTCTTAATCCAACAACAGCCTGCTGTGACGCATTTAACAACTACTTTGCAGGTAAAATCTCTCAGATAAGAGCCCACTTGGACGCCAATGTTAAGGCAAAGTCAACTGATGCGGTGTCCAGTCAACACGTTTATGAGATTAGACTGCATCAGTTTGAGCTAGTGAATACTGATGACGTGGACAAGATCCTTGGAAAGGTGAGGAAGACAACATGCCCCCTTGATCCCTGCCCATCAAGGCTGGCCATCCAGGGGGGTGATGCCTTGATGGCACTTCTTAGATGTGTCATCAATGCATCCCTTAGAGAAGGTCATGTACCATCTGCTTTAAAAGAAGCAGTCATTAGACTGCTTCTGAAAAAGCCTTCCCTGGACCCCCTGGACATGAAAAACTATAGGCGTGTATCCCATCTGCCATTTTTGAGCATGGTGATTGAGAGGGCTGTTGCTCTTCAGCTCCAAGTTGTCTTGGATGAAGCCGATTATCTAGATCAGTGAAGGTGAACCTTTTAGAGGCCAAGTGCCTAAACTGAAACCCAAAACCCACTTATTTATTGCAAAGTGCCATGTCCCTCTGGCTTTCTAGTAACAAACTCTGGCACACTCTGTACTGGAGCAATGGCACATGTGCCCAAAGAGAGGGCTCTGAGTGTCACCTCTGGCACGCGTGCCATAGCTTCGCCATCACTGATCTAGATCCATTTCAAACTGGCTTCAGGACAGGATATGGGGTGGAGACTGCTATGGTCGCCTTAACTGATGACCTTCGTCTAGGCATTGACAGAGGGAGCGTGACCCTGTTGGTGCTCCTAGACCTCTCAGTGGCATTTGACAGAATAGATCACGACATCCTCTTGGAACGCCTGAGAGAGTTAGGAATTGGAGGCACTGCGTTGCAGTGGTTCCATTTCTTCCTCTCAGGCAGGTTCCAGAGGGTGATGCTCAGGGACAGTTGCTCCTCAAAAACGGAACTTAATTGTGGCATCCCTCGGGGTGCCATCCTGTCCCCAATGCTATTTAACATTTATATGAAGCCGCTGGGAGAAATCATCCATAGACATGGGGCGGGATGTTATCAGTACGCTGATGACACCCAAATATATTTCTCCATGTCTAGGGCATCAGCGACGATGACAGATGGCATTTCTCCCCTCAATCGGTGTCTTGAGGCAGTAATGGACTGGATGAGGGGAAACAAACTCAAGCTGAATCCAGACAAAATGGAGGTACTTACAGTAGGGGCTCCTAAACCAGGCACTCCAGTCCTAGAGGGGTTGAAGCCCTCCTCAAAGGACTGTATTCGCAGTCTAGGGGTGTTTCTTGATCCGTCACTTCAGATGAGAAATCAGGTGAATGCGACAGTCAAGAGCGCCTGCTATCAGCTTTGGCTGATATGCCAGCTGCGCCCTTTCCTGGAATTGGATGACCTCAAAACTGTAGTACATGCACTGGTAACCTCAAAACTTGACTTTTGCAATGCACTCTACATGGGGCTACCCTTGTGCCTAGTCCGAAAACTTCAATAGGTACAGAATATGGTGGCCAGGTTGATTACTGGTACATCTAGGAGTGACCATATAACACCAATATTAAAGTCACTCCACTGGCTGCCTATTAGTTTTCAAGCACAGTACAAGGTGTTGGTTATTACCTTTAAAGCCCTACATGGCTTGGGCCCAACCTATTTAAGGGATCGCCTACTTCCATATAATCTGCCCTGTACTCTCAGGTCCTCTGGGAAGAATTTATTGCAACCTATAAAAACTAGACTGACTGCAACTTCCCAGAGGGCCTTTTCTGCAACTGCTCCCTGCCTGTGGAATGGCCTGCCAGACGAGATCCGTCAAATCACAAACTTAGACAACTTCAAGAAAGCTGCCAAGACGGATCTCTTCCAGCAGGCCTTTCCAGAATAAACTACTTGGCCATGTGGTGATTGCCCCCCACCCCATATATATTATGACTCTGCCACTTTTATTGGTTTTAATTGTTATGTAATTTTAAATTCTGTATTGTTTAGTTGTCTTTTAAGGGGTGATATTTGTATATATGATTGTATTTTAACTTTTGTAAGCCGTTTTGATTGTTTTTAACAAAAAGCGGGATATGAGTAAAACTTTTATTATTTATGATTATTTCTTATTTATTTTATCTGCAGATGATGCTCTGATAATGACACATAAACCATGTCAAGCTGTGATCAAATTATTGGAAATATTTCAGAAGTTTGAAAACATTTCTGGGCTTAAATGTAACAAATCGGATATAATTTTTATAAACACTAATTGGCGGGAACAAAAAGAAATTAAAACTGTATCAGGATTGAAATTGGTGATAAAAAGATGAGGTATTTAGGTGTAAGTTTATCAATCAAGTTAGATAATATTGTACAGGGTAATTATAATCAATTATGGAAAAAATAATAATAAAATCTCCAAATGAGCTAGTAAAAATTGGAAAATGCAAACAGAAATCAGGATGTTTAAAATGATGATATTACCAATGTTTTTATAATAATAATAATAATAATAATAATAATAATAATAATAATAAAATATTTATTTATATCCCACCTCTTCCACTTTGAGGATTGAGGCGGGTAACAGCAGAATTAATACAATATACAACAATAAAAACAAACCCCACAAGACCCCGGCCCAACCCTCCCTCCATACTATAAAATTAAACAGTAAAACATGGTTAAAAAGTAAATAACGATACATCAAAATTAAAAAACAAACCGTAAATATTAAAAATAATAAAAAGAGGGGGATTCAAGTGGTTCTGGACATTATCAATTGGGGAAGGCCTGCCGGAAGAGAAAGGTTTTTGTCGCCTTTTTAAAAGCCTTGGATGATGATACAGTGGTACCTCGGGATACGAAATACCCAGGTTACGAAATTTTCAGGATACGAAAAAAACCCATAGGAAATTATTGTTCCGGGTTAAGAAAGTTTTTTCGGGTTACGAAAAAACTTTTGGTGCTTTTCTGCGCGATTTCACACGGAATCGCGGCTTTTCCCCATTAGCGCCTATGGGGATTCGGCTTGCGAAAGCCTTTCGGGTTACGAAATTGACAGCGGAACGAATTAATTTTGTAACCCGAGGCACCACTGTAATTGGCGAATCTCTTCCGGCAGGTCATTGAAAATTTTTGGAGCGGTGACAAAGAAGGACCTCCAGGAAGTCACCGCCAGTCTCGTCTTTCTAGTTTGCAAGAGGTTTTTCCCGGAGGAAACTACCAAACTATCCCAGAAATAATTCCTAGTAAAGTTTTAAAGAAATGGGATAGATCAATATTAAAATGGAAATCTGGGAATAAAAAAGTCAGATTATCTAAGGCATTATTATACGAGCATCAAAATGAGGGGGGATGGGATGTTCCATCACTCAAACTATACTTTGAGGTGATTCAATTGTTAAGAATGATAGAGGTAGAATATAATCAAAATACAAAGTGGGTAAAATTAGAAAGACAGAGCAGTCATATGGAGTATGTCTCTATCTTCCAGGGGAAAACATGGAGAAAGAAAGAAAAAGAGAAAACAATGGGTCCTATGATGGTGAATTATAAAATATGGGAGAAGTGGAGTAAAAAACTGGGTATAAAAAACTGGAAATGGTTACCAATCAAATATTTAAATAAAAGTAACAATTAAGACTTTGGAAAGATATTTAAAAAATTAAAAAGCAAGGGATTAAAAATAATTGGAGTCTTATACGATTCAACGGGGGCACGAATACAGGAAGAAAAATTAACTACATTAATTAACTACATTACATCAATGCTGGATTCAAATAAAAGGGATAATAAAATTATTAGATGAAATACAATTGAATATTTTAGACCAAAATGAATTGCTAGAAGAAATAATTAAAAGAAATGTTGGCATGGATGTGGAGCTAAAGGTATTTACATATATATGTGGTGGGAATGCCGATTTATTCAAGAATTTTGGACAGAGATAAATATAATAATAGGGATAGAGATGCAATTCAGCAAAGAAAGTTAACTCTCAATTTAGGAGAATTAAGATTGAATAGCAATCAAAGATATGTAATAAAACAATTTCTAAAAGCTGCTCATGCAGTGATTGCTTTTGGATGGAAAAAGAAACTGAACTGGGAATAAGTCTTATTTGTTTAAATATATCAAAGAATACATATTATTTGATTTCCTTAGGGTAAGAAGACTTAAATATATATGGGGAAAGCAATAAAGAATCATGGAAAGATAAATGGGAAACTGTGATTAAGAAAATGGAAGGTCAAATGGGGTATGAAGAAGTAAAAAATATAATTGATATTTTCCACATCTTCAGTAACTAACGATTGTTAACTTGTTTGGAATGTATTTCCCTCAAATGCTGTTTTTGGGAGGGGGGACAGGGGGAAAAAGCATATTATGGTGGGTTATAGACCGCCACCATTTGCTCCGTGAGGGAACCGCAGCAGCCACACCGCGTGGCTTCTGCGCGGAGCAAAAAAGAAGCTCCATTTTGGAGCTTCTTTTTGCGGCGCCTCTATGACGTCGCGAGGCGCCTGGGGTGGACTCGCGACGTCACAGACGCCGCGCGACGTCCGGACGCACAGCGTCTGATACGTAAAGATGGCGGCGCCCGTATGAACAGGGCGCCACCATCTTGTACGTATTCTATATGTACTAGGGTTAGGGGGGTGCGGAAGCACCACCCCTTCCTAACCCTAGTACGTATAGAATACGTACTAAATGGCGGTGTGTAACCCGCCAATGAAATGTGGATTATACAACTTGCATCATGTACTGTTTAATAAATAATAATAAAAAAGAAATACTCACATTTCTGAAAGCAAAGTTCCTTCCCTGGTGATGAAGCCAACCCAACTGGATCATCTCAAGGTGCACAGCTTCAGCTATTCATATCTTCTGGCCATAAGGAGAGTTTCATGCAGCTTCACTTGACTGGAGTAATCTCTTAAGTTATGCAGACCAGCAAGCAAACCAGACTTTGTAGCTGGTTTGGAAGACGTGAGTCCAAAAGAAAGGAGTTATGGGTCACCATGGCAGTAAGTAAGAAGGAAGAGAGTTTGGAGGAAATGTGGAAATGCGTTTTTATCCATTTATCCATTCTTTACAGGCAAACCTGCTCAATCGTCTAGAGATGCAGTTGGGAAGCAGTGAGACATTTGGGGGTCAGACTGTCCATGGCTGGTAACTTCTTGATTTTCTTGGATGGTTCCCTGAAGACAGGTTGGTGCCTGAGGCCGAAAAGACCACAAAACGTGCTTCCCTTCCCAGAAGGAAGGCCAAAGTAATGAAGGTGTTTATCACACTGAGCTTTTTGGAGATTTTTCAGCTCAGATCTGGGGTGACTGCGGGTCCAACGATGTGGATTCACGTCGTAACGTGAATGTGTTATCAGACACGATTCTTTTCTATGGGCGCTCCTTCCGTGGCGCTTCCGCAGTGATTCCAAAGTGACCCCTCATTTTGGTGAAATCGGGGAAAAGGTGACTTCACATTATTCGCTTTCAAGCTGACTTCCATGTCACTTCAAACTGGTCTGGTGTGGAAGATCACTCCGATGTTGCCCCACCTTGGCCCCCTGTGTCCTGCTCCTTCATCCCCCTCTTCCTCCTTCATGCCATCTCGTCCTCTTTGCCACTCTGCCACCCATCCCATCATCCCCTGACTGCTCCTGCATCCCCATCTCGTCCTCTCTGTCACCCTGCGACCTATCCCATCATCCCCTGACTGCTCCTGCATCCCCATCTCATCCTCTCTGTCACCCTGCGACCTATCCCATCATCCCCTGTCTGCTCCCTCAGTCCAATCCTGGCCCCAGTGACCCCCTTCGACCTATCCCATCATTCCCTGCCTGCTTCTTGAGCCTGATCCTGGCTCCAGTGACCCCCCTGTGACCTATTCCATCATCCCCTGCCTGCTCCTTCAGTCCGATCCTGGCCCCAGTGACCCCCTGCGACCTATCCCATCATCCCTTGCCTGCTCTTTGAGCCCGATCCTGGCTCCAGTGACCCCTGCGACCTATCCCATCATCCCTTGCCTGCTCTTTGAGCCCGATCCTGGCTCCAGTAACCCTTGTGACCTATCCCATCACCCCCTGACTGCTCCTTCAGTCCAATCCTGGCCCCAGTGAACTCCTGCGACCTATCCCATCATCCCTTGCCTGCTCCTTGAGCCCGATCCTGGCTCCAGTGACCCCTGCGACCTATCCTATCATCCTTTGCCTGCTCTTTGAGCCCGATCCTGGCTCCAGTGACCCCTGCGACCTATCTCATCACCCCCGACTGCTCCTTCAATCCAATCCTGGCCCCAGTGAACCCCTGCGACCTATCCTATCATCCCCTGACTGCTCCTTCAGCCCGATGAAGGATGACCACCAAGGAGGGGGCAGAGAAGGAGGACAGCATTCAGCCCCCCATTGAGCATGTGCAAGGGTCCCAATTCGAATAGTTGAATCTGCATGGTATACACCAGTGTGGTAATACAGTTTGCACTCACTCCACTTTGCATGAATCCGCATCATGTGACTTGCCTTGGATTTGATTCCCCCTTGATTCGGAAGGACAACGGAAGGGTAACCAGGTGTGATAAAACATTCACATTATGATGTGAATTCGCATAGCTGAACCAGGAGTCACTCCAGATCTGAGCTGCAAAAAGCCCCGTGTGATAAACCTCAAAGACTTGAAATAACCAGCCATTACCTGCCCCATCCTGGGTACCTTGGCCTTAACTGTCATAGAACAGTAAGCGCATCACAATGAAAGTCATGAAGCATCATCCATACTGTTTAGGCCACAGTTGGATGAGCATTTGGAAATGCTCCTGGGAGTAAAACATGGGTCCCAGTCCTGGGAAAAGAGCGGGATATAAATAAATAAATAAATAAATTCAAAATCCTTTGTGTATGGAAGTGGGAAATGGAAATTCAAAGGATTTTGAATTTGAATGGTAATAATAATACAAAAAACATCTCAGGAATTTGACCAAAGTCTAGGAAAGCCCAAGCTGCCAACTTCTTTCTTTTTGGAAGAATCACTGTGGTCCAAAACACATTGCAGAATAAACAATTCAGTTTGAGACCGCTTTAACTGCTTTGGCTCAGTATTAGGGAATTGTAGCTTATTGTGGCCCCAGACCTCTTTTGACAGAGAAGGCTCAATGTCTCACAAACACTACAGTCCCCAGAACTCCCTAGCATTGAACCAGGGCAGTTAAAGTGGTCAAAAACTGGTGTGTGTGTGTGTATACATATATAAATTAGTTGTTTTTATTTGTTTTACAACAAACTGGTTTATTTCTGCAGTGTGTTTTGGACCTTAGTCCCAAAGGTGCTACAAGATCTCTTTACAGACTGATTCCACAGACTAAAATGTGGCTATAGTCTTTGGATTCTCCAGAGGGGCTTTGCCCTTGCCTTCCCCTGAGAGGCTGAGAAAGTGTGACTCTCAGTGTGTCATGTATTATGTGAATAAATGAAACCCTGCCCAAATGCTTCCCCCTGAGAAAACATGCAGGGGGTAGCTGTGTTGGCCATTTAACAAATCCAAACAAAAATCCACGAAACAGTGACACTTTTATTGCCCAGCAGAAATGCACATTATACTTGTTGCAAGCTTTCGAAGCTCCATGGGCTTCTTCATCATGTTGCAGAGGGTAGATCTGAATTGGATTTTCACTTGCTCAGGAGTTGAAGATTATAGTGCTGAAATGTATTGAGAGCAAAGGTTGCTGTTTCAGGTCAGGTCAAATCCTTGGCTTTGGAATGCAATGGCCCTGAATTGATTCCTGCTTTCAGCTGTTACCCAAAACAAAAGGATGTAATATAGGACAGTTGGAGACAGTGAAAGAAAAACATATGGATAGTAGTTTGATTGATGGGTACCCCACAAGGGATGGAGAATACAATAGGTGTAATATTAGAGTATCCAATGAATATACAGAGGTGCAAATGTTGAATTCAAAAGTAACCAATGAAATGTAATTTGTAGTTTTCCTTGTTCAAAGTGTACTATAAAAGCTTGGTTCACTTTAGAATCGGGGTCCCAGTAATTTGGATGTGTATTTCCTCTGGGAACGCTGCAGCAAAATAAACTATGTTTTATAGTTTTTTGTGGGTTTTTAAGGCTATGTGGCCACATTCTAGAAGAGTTTATTCCTGACGCTTTGCCATCATCTGTGGCTGGCATCTACAGAGAATGCTGGCATGGTGGAGAGTTGGATATATTTATACTGTGTGACCCTGGTTAGGGAGGAATGATTTCCATGTTAATTTGTGTACTGTTCTGTTGTTGATGGCAGGGCTTCAACAACAGTTGATGGCAGGGCAGAACAATACACACATTAATTTGGAAATCACTCCTTACCGAAAGTCACACAGAGTGTGTGTGTGCGTGTGTATACATACACACATACCTACTCTCTTCCATGCCAGCATTCTCTGAAGATGCCAGCCACAGATGCTGACGAAACATCAAGAACAAACTCTTCTAGAACATGGCCACACAGCCTGAAAAACCTACTCACCCACACACCCACACCCACACCCACACACACAAACCCCCCTATGGATGCCAGCCATGAAAGCCTTCGACTTCACAAACTTATGTTTTCCTTTCCAATTGGCTCCGGGTCTCCCTGCTAAGTCTGGTTAAAATTCTGGTTTTAAATTATTCATAACAATGTTACAATCCAAACAGGAGAAAACAAAATTGGAGATGTCAGTTAGATGCCTGCATTATGTTGTTTCAGTGCTTAGTAAAGATGCTATGCTGGGGAGGGTATATTTTGTGCAGGCAGCCTCCTCCTCCTCCTCCCTCTTGCCATACAGCAATACAGTATTTCAAGGGAAACTTAAAGTCCATTTGCATCTCAGCAGGGACCCCTCTTTTGCAATCCACTGTGTCTCCATTCCAGTGAGGTCACAGGCCTCTTTGTAGGCAGAGGACAATGGGCTCCCCAAGAAACCTCCATGCTTTTGCAATTCTGAGCTTGAGCAAGGGAGGCTGGGCTGCCTTTGGCCAGCAGAGGGAGGGCTGGCTCTGGCCTCCCAGCCAGGAAGCCCTTAGGAGGAAGAAGAAGGGAGAGGCAACATGGCCACCTCCAGGCTGCTGCTGGAGGCCTCCAGAGCCCCCAGGTGGCTGGCCTACCTTGCAGGGAGGAGGAGCAGGAGGTGAGGAAGGCATGTGGTTGTGGTTGTGGTGGCTGTGGGGAAGCAGGGGTTTGGAGGGGCTGAGCCTCTCAGCAGCACATTTTGTGCCTCTGCAAGGCACTCTATCCTCCTTTTCCAGGACCTGTCCTCCATCCAGGGTGACCAGGCACTTCTTGCAAGCAGTCCTTCAGGGGGGCCAGGCACTACGTCCTCCTTTCCCAGGACCTGTCCTCCATTCAGGGTGACCAGAGAATTCTTGCAAGCAGTCCTTTGGGGGGGAGGCAGGCACTGCATCCTCCTTTTCTAGGACCTGTCCTCCATTTCCAACCTCCTTCTATCCAGGAGAGTTTCCCAAATGTCCTCCATTTTGAACAGGACTAAAAAGCATGGATTCATATGAGTGGTTTATGTAGCTTTTATTTGGCCATGTCCTCAATTTTTCTTGAATGCCCTACATTTTGCAGTGCCTGGTCCTCCTTGGAGCTTAGGACGCATGGTCCCTCTGCTTCCTGGGTGACCAGGTACCTCCTTTTCCAGGACCTGTCCTCCATTCCAACCTCTTTCTGTCCAGGAGGAATTCCAAAGTGTCCTCCATACTGAGCATGATTCATATGAGGGTTCTTAGCTTTTATTTTGGTCATGCCCTCAATTTTCTTGAATGTCTGATGTTTGCATTGGAGCTTAGGACACCTGGTCCTTCTCAGGGTGACCAGAGGTCCTCCTCCTTTTCCAGGACATGTCCTCCATTTATAACCTCCTGTCCAGAAATGCCCTCCATTCTGAGCATGATTAAGGAGCATGAGTTTACCTTCATAAGTGTTTTTAGCTTTTATTTGGGAATGCCCCATTTTTCTTGAATGCCTTGTCCCCCTTGGAGCTTATGACACCTGGTTTCCACCTTATGATGATCGTATCACCTTATGGTGAACCTATCACAGGGCTTTCTGGGGCTGAGAGTGTGTGATTCGCCCAAGGTCTCCCAATAGAGCGGGGAATTGAACCCAGGTCTCCAGAGGTGTAGTCCATCATTCAAACTACAGCAACATGCTGGCTCTCTGCAGTATTACTGGAACTGGACAGTATGAACTTCACCTGTTTAATTCCTACCTGCCTCACAACTTCCTGCCTCACAACCAGACATTTAAGAAACAACAACATGGCAGTTCTGGTTAGGAAGGCACAAACTGGTGCAAATGTAGAGTGATTGCTGTGTGATTGTCATTGAGCACAAAGTGATCCCAATGCTAGAATTGGGAGACACTATTGTAGGAAAATACGGTATCTGTAACTTTTATTTCTAAATGGTAAACTCTTGTCAGTCCTTCTTGTTTTTCCATGCCTTCAAGTGGTTTCTGACTTGAGGCAACCCAGAGGCGAATCTATCGTGAGTTGGCAAGTTCCTTCAGAGGGAGTTTGACATTGGCTTCCCCTAAGGCTGAGAGAGTGTGACTTGTCCAAGGTCACCCAGGTGGTTTACATGGCTGAGGCAGGATTCGAACCCTGGTTTCCGGAGTCATAGTCATTGGACTACTCAAAGCACTACACCATACTGAACAGACTACCTCTGAACTCTGGCCTAGATTATTGCAATGTGGCGTTTTATAAATTAGGGTGGTGGCGATGTATCAGACCTGAAATGGAGCAATGCTTTGCCTTCTTTAATGACAACATTGCAGGAACATGTTAACCAGCAGAAGCAGGCAGAAATCAGTCTTCTATTCTGATCTTCAGGTTTTATTTATAGTTTTGGGGAGAGGAGTTGCTGCCAATTTACAGCCCAGTTATGATGTCTTTCACACGAGGAAAGTGTTGACTTGTAGCCACATAACAGCAAAGCTGTCCCCCATGTCATGTGCATATATTCAACAGAAGATGATGTGTTCATAGCTTGGTGGTTATGTTGTCTTATGGTGACCTTAGAGTGACCAGGTATCATAACCACAAAGGAGGGCAAGGCATCACAAAATGTAGGACATTCAAGAAAAATGCAAGACATAGCAAAATAAAAACTAAAAATACAAATATGCATATAAATTCATGCTCCTTAATCATGCACAAAATGGAGGGCATTTTGGAATTCCTATTGGACAAAGGCTCAAATGTAGGACATGCCCAGGAAAAGGAGCACCCCTGGCCACCCTGAGAGCCCCTGTGATAGGATGTTCTTGGCAGGATTTTATTCAGACACTGCTGGCCATTGCCTTCCTCAGTGGCTGAGAGAGATCATGACTTGTTCAAAGTCACCAAGGCTGCACCCGCATTGCAGAAATAATCCATCTTAACTCCACTTTAACTACCCTGGCTCAATGCTATAGAATTCTGGGATTTGTAGTTTTGTGAGATATTTAGCTTTCTCTGTCAGTGAGCTCTGGTGAGAAAACAAACTACAGTTCTCAGAATTCCATAGCATTGATGATTAGCCATGGTGGTTAATACAATATCAAATTGGATTATTTCTGCAGTGCAGATACAGCCCAAGCGGATTTCAATGGCTGAGCAGGAATTTTGAATCCTGGACCTACAAAACAGAATATTGTGCTATTACCAATAGCAGCTACATTTCTATACCACTTCATACTGACGTAAGACGTCTCTTCAGCAGTTTACAATGTATAAGCTAAAAGCCCCCAACAAACTGGGTACTCATTTTAGCGACCTCAAAAGGATGCCAGGCTGAGTCAGACCTGGAGCTCCTGGCTGGAATTGAACTCACAATCTTGCGACTATGGGTGAGTGGCTGCAATACCAGTATTTAACCACTGTGCTGCCAGGACTCCCTGTTATTCCAGTTTAACTCCCATGGCACCATCCTAGGGGGTCTTGGGAGTGGTAGTTGAGGGGCACTTGCAATCCCCAGCCATAATTCTTCTCTGGTGCTTCTGATGAAACTACAAATCCCAAGAGTACTTCACAGGATGCAGCCATGGCTATTAAAGTGGAATAATAACATCATTCTGTAGTGCAAATGGGTGCCTGGTCTTCCTGAGTCCTAGTCCAATACTCAAACCACTAGATCACTCTGGCTTTCTTATGCTGGCTCCCAAGCTAGATGGATGGGAGTGAGTTTGGGGTAGAGAAGAAATTCTGGGTAGGAAGAAGCTTGGGGTAAGAGGTAATTGAGCAATATCCAAAAGCGGGGAAAGATAAGACTAGGATATTTCAGAAAAATCATTGGTTTAAAATAGTACATTCGCTAGTGAGAAAATAGGCACACCTATCATACAACTTATTTTTTTGCTATCTGTTACTTCTTTTGCTATTTAGTGTTGGGTTTAATTTTCCTATCATAACCCTGTAACTCCTATAAATCAAGTGGGATGCAAACACCAACATGAATTAATAAATTTTAGCTGATGATCTGAATTACTGTGTCAAATTCTACTAGTCAATAGGGTGATGCCACATTAAATCCAGGTAGTCTCGTTTAGCTGGCTTGAGAATCAAACTGATAGTAATATTCATTATGTGACTTTTTCATAACAGATATAGTGAAACAAAATCATTGTGTTGCAAGACATGACTGGTATGACTTAAAATGCAGTCTTGCACAAGTAGATAGATATCTGCTTATATCATGGGGTAATATATCTCCTCCCTTCCATGGTTTGCAGTCTGCTCTAGAGAAAAACTCACCTCTTAAATTGTGAAGGCATGCAAGATTCAACTGGGGAGGAGTGGAGAATTGCTTTTCCCCATTTCACTGATAAAAGCTGATTCATTAGCCAGAGAGACTGACTCCTTACAACCTGCATGAATAGCCTTCCATAATATCTGAATTGATGACAACATCTAGATCATATGCAGGGCTATGACTAACATCATCAATTTTTCCTTTCTTTCTTTTGTATGATTTTGCCTGATGAAGAAGCCAGTGGAGCTTTGAAAGATTGCAACATGTATAATGTGCATTTGGGTTTTCACCATAAAGGTATCACTGTCTTGTGGATTTTGGCTCATACTATACTTTGCTGTATGGCCAACACAGTTACTTCTGGAGATGCTTACAACCTAGTATCTGAATGAGCACCTCCTCCCAGCCAAGCCTGCACTTGCAATCAGATCATGAGATGAGGTCCTTTTCTCTGTGGCACCTGTTAAGATAAGAGAGGGCCTTCTCTTGTGGTGGCACCCTATCTTAGGAGTTTTCTCCTATGATGGGTGTGCTTGTATTACAGTCACCCCTCCATAACCTCAGAGATTTTTATCCTCAGATTCAGGCAACCACACCTTGAAAATATTTTAAATATATATAAATTCCAAAAAGCAACCCTTATATTTTTTATATAAGGGACACAATTTTCTATGCCATTGTATTTAATGGGACTTGAGCACTCATGGATTTTGGTATCCATGGTGGGTCCTGGAACCAAAACCAGCCAACCGCAGTATATTCAACATCAGCTAAAAATCTTTTAATTTAACTAGGTAATGAACCAAATTAATTAAAATGTGTATTCAGTTGTGCACTGGTTGATACAGTTTGACCTCTCTTCCTTAACCAGTTTTTAAACTGAATTTTTAGTTTGTATGTTTTTGCCCCCAAATTTGTTAACTTTAAGGGCTAAAGGACTAAATGATTATAACTGTGCAGTAAAAACTGGTAAGGGCAAAGAGAGAATACTCAGATATTTAGTATTCTGGTTATAATTTCTTCTTTGTTCCATGAAACATAAAGATTATAGGTGATTAGAACTTGTAATATTTTTTTCTGATCCAGCATTATTGTGTATTGCAGTTATCATAAATGACATAGTTCACCTGGGGAAATGAGAAGCCGGGTGGTTGATGTGTAGTCTAAAGGTCAAAGGACCAAGTCTCTGAGTGGGGTGTTTGAAGTTGTTTGCAGTGATCGTGGAACATTTTCTTCTTGCCTTATTTAGGAAGGCTGATAGTTCATTGCAAATAGCTGAGGTGTGCCAAACCTCTTCCTGGACACACCAGTCCAGCTAGTATCATTGAGGGAGACCCAACATCAGGTGAAGACTGCATTACAGATGGCTAGACTCAATCAAAGAAGCCATGGCTCTGAGTTTGCAAGACCTGACCAGGGCTGTTAAAGACAGGGTGACTTGGAGGACTCTCATCCATAAGGTTGCCATAAGTCAAAGTCAATTAACAACACCAACAAGAGGAAACTGAAATGATTCTGGAGGAACAGAATTCTGCATATCAAAGCACCTGAAGTTTGAACTAAGATCGAACCAGCCCAATTTCAATCCCAAATGAACCTGAATCCAAGAGTACTGAATTAATGGTACAGTTATTAGTCGTTTCATTTGGCAAAGGAATTGAGTTTAGGTATTAGTGCTAAAGTTCTCATACTGATCTGCTGGGAATAACTATAGTGGGTCTTTGGTATCCACTGGGGTTTGGTTCAAGGACAAAATCCGTGGATGCTCGTCCCATTAAATACATAGTAAAATGGTTTCCCTTATATAAAATAGCGAAATCAAGATTTGCTCTACGATTCTACGGTTCTATGTTTCTGCACTTTTAATCAACCTCCCTAACCAAACATTTAAAAGACTAAGGCCTGTTACAGACAGCCAAAATAAAGCTGCTTCGAGTCACAATGGAGGTATGGTGTTTCAATGATGCATGCATCCTAAGGCCTGTTACAGACAGGCCAAAATAAAGCTGCTTCGAGTCACTTTGGAGGTATGGTATTTCAATGATGCATGCGTCCTAAGAGTCCAAAAGCCGCACCAAAGCTGCACTCCAGTCCTTAGAACTGGAGCGTGGCTTTGGTGCAGCTTTTGGACTCTTAGGACGCATGCATCATTGAAATACCATACCTCCAAAGTGACTCGAAGCAGCTTTATTTTGGCCTGTCTGTAACAGGCCTAAGAGTCCAGAAGTCGCACCAAAGCCATGCTCCAGTCTGGAACGTGGCTTTGGTGCGACTTCTGGACTCTTAGGACGCATGCATCATTGAAACACCATACCTCCACTGTGACTCGAAGCAGCTTTATTTTGGCTGTCTGTAACAGGCCAAAGAGTTACTAAAACTAAGACTAATGAAGTAGAACGAAGGACTGAGATAAAGCCAGCAGCACAGAAGAAAACGTTTAAGCACAGAAAAGCAGCAAACAGAAAAAGTACATGGGTACAAAACCACTGACATACCCTTAATGTCATTATATTGAGAGCTCCCAGTCTCCACTTCACAGGATTGACTGCTGCTGGCTATAGAAATACTCAGTGCAATAGCAGCAAGAGATGAGGATGTTCTACTAAATGTTACTGAGGGGTGGGAGTAGCTTTACACATGGCTGCTATTATCATTGGCAACTATGGGCCTGAACAGACAGGCCAAAATAAAGCTGCTTTGGGTCACTTTGGAGGTATGCTTTTTAAATGATGCATGCATCCTAAGAGGTCGGAAGCCATGCCAAAGCCACACTCTAGTCCTAAGGACTGCAGCGCAGCTTTGACATAGTTCTGGCCTCTTAAGATGCATGTGTCATTTAAACAGCATACCTCCAAAGTGACCCGAAGCAGTTTTATTTTGGCCTGTCTGTTTGGGCCCTGTGTTTCTGTGATCTCGAATTCTGCTTAATTTATGCCAGGAAGAATGATATAATTAAAAACAAATCCATCAACAAAAGCAGTATAATGTGATATTTTTCTAAAGCTATACTATCTGATTTTATTCTTCAAGATATCTTCATACTGAAAATGAATCTGCACGCCTTGAAACATCCTCTGCTAAAACGTTAATGGACATTGGAACTCGGAGGATCTTTTCTTCAGATCATGACATCTTTCGGCAAAGTGTGAGAAAGTTCTTCCAGGAGGCCGTGGTTCCAAATCATGCAGAGTAAGTTAAATATGGTAAATCCTCCCTGCCCTGGTTCTGTTAGAGGTGATCATAAATGACATTCTACTTCCTCCAGAAGCAGGAGAGTCTGATCCTTTTCTCACACTGGAAATATCCTACCTCAGACTAACAGTGGTATTGACAGGGCATTTTCAGTGGGTAGGAGGGAACAACACCATGCACTATTGAACAGTTCTCACTTTAACTATTTTGAGTGTACACATTGAGGTATATATCATGAAGGATTAAACTTTTCCTTTGGTCATATAATGTGTGTTAATTGTGGCTTTGGCACCTAACTTGTGGAACGCTCTCTTCTTGGAGGCCTGAGTGTTGCCAGCTTTGGATTCTTTTCAATGCTAGGTCAACATGTGGCTTTTTAAAATGCCTATGGAGCCTAGTTTAATTCTAAGCTCACATCATTTCATCAGAGCCCATCCAATCATTTAAATTTTAAGCATGTGCATGGCGTTTAAAAACTCTTTAAGTCTTTTAAAAATGCTTTAACTTGTTTGAATTATTTATTAAGTTTAACTTGTAATTGTCTGAACCATTTATATTGTTTTTGTTGAATTAATAATAGATTCCCAGGGTGTTAGCCCCTTTTCTGAGAAAGAGGAAGATTGGTTTAATTAAGACTCAGCCTTCTTTAGCAGAGTTCACAAGTGGAAGCGCTGATTAATGAAGCAAAGCAAACAAGCAATATGTAATTTTCATAACTAAAAACTTTACTAATTATTTTAAGGGTACAAGCAAACATGTATACATGCAGTGCCTAAGCCGTGGCTAACTACAGGAAAGTTTCAAGAAGAGGAGCAGCTGAGAATAGCCTGCACTCACCATCTTGAGAAAGAAGAAAAGAGAGAGCAGTTTTAGGCACTTGCAAACACACATGGTTACATGGTGTAGCTGCTTAGTTTAGTGGCATTCCAAACTGGGGTGTCACCTGGTGCAGGGGGTGGGGCTTGGGGCAAAGCCAAAAGGACATGCTCCCAACTTCTTGTCCTGCATGGTTTTACTCATGAGTAAAGCAGTGTGTGGCAGGGAAGAAGAAGGCCATTCCTGTTGCGTAAGGAAAGCCTCACATGGCAGGGACAAGGGGGTAGGCAGCCCTTCTCCCTCTCTGCCATACGAGGCTTTATTTGCAATTAAAGTCACGTGGGACAGGGATGGGGGAGAACTGGGCCTTGCCTCTTCCTCCCACATGAGGCTTTACTTGCAAGTAAAACTTTGCATGGCAGAAATGAGGGGTGCACAGCAGGGAGGGGGGCATTCATTGGGTGTCACTCCACATTTGTGGTGTCACCCGATGTGGTCTGCACCCCCCTAATGGCGCTACTGGCTTAGTTACCTGCCCACAGTGGGTGACTCAGCCAGTGGGCAGAGTTTTAGAGATAGTATGTCTAGGATAGAGGCATGCAGGAAACCCTTACTGGGTGAAGGGGGTTAAAAACAATGCTTGCTTGGTTATATCTGGTTAGCAGGAATCTCAGACCTTTTCTACAACTGACCATTTCTTGTTGAATATCCTTCCTTAGACACATGCAATTCATCTGTTTATGACAAAGGTGGGTGAAGTGCTGGCAACAGGCCCAATAAAGACTCTCAGGGCTCCTAGTGCCGACTTTGCCTCCCCCAATTGTGCTATGTCGGGTGGAGGGGCAGGGGGGGGGGGGCGACATCATGTACAAACGGCCAGTCATGTCTCTCTGAAGTCAACGGAGATCATAATTGCCTATTTCACACACTTCTCCCAGCTGTCGCTTTAGGTTTGAAATTGCCTTTTCAAAAACTCAGATGTGACAAGAAGGCCCAGAAATAAACTTTAAATGGCAAATCCTGTTCCTTGGAGGCTCTAGGGGTCACAAAAAGCCATTTTTCTGGATAGGTTGTCTGTCTGTCTGGCTTGCAGTGTGGATGCTGGGGTAGAATTTGGAGTTCTGAGAAATGGGTGTGTACAGTCTACCTTCCCCAAGGACCATGAAAATACCCCCCAGATGAGCAGAAGCTGCCCACTCTGGTTTGCGATTTCTGGAGGCATGTTGTCTTTAGACTTTGTGAGTTCATCTTTGGGAATCTGCTGGATGGATGGAAAGGCTTGAACCAGAGCTTGAACGTTACTTTTTGTCTGGCTTGTTTCTTGCATGGGAGTAGCTATGCTGGTTGGGGATTCTGGGAATCGTTACCTGGAAACAAATAACTTCCAAGCTTTGATCCTGCCATACGGCAAACTTTTGGGTTAAATGTCTTCTTGTTCCCTTCTGGCTCTGTGTTTCTAAGCTGCCTTGAGTGCTCTCCTTCCCTGGTTCACTGTCTTTCTTTTCTTCCAAGACTGACCACTGTAGAGGCCACTTCAACTCTTCTGTTTTGCCATCAGCTGGATGCTTGGCTGACCAACACATCTGTGTTGTTTGAGAACATGCTGACATCATCACATCCTATAGTACTTGAAAACTGGTGACCCTTTATGTGTGCATGAATTTGATTATTAAATGCAGGGTGGGTATGTGTTGTGTGTCTTCAAATTGTTTCCAACTCATGGCAACCCAAAAGCAGCCCTGTCACAGGGCTTTCTTGGCAATACTTGATCAGAGCAGTGGGCTGAGCAGGGAATCAAGCCCTGGTCTCCAGAGTTGGAGTCCAACACTCAAGCCACTACTCCACACTGGCTCTCACAAATACAGGATACATTGTTTAAAAAAAAAAAGAATTAACACTGTTATTAGTTCCTTCTTTGGCACACACAGATAAGTGCTGTTTGTTTGTTTGCTTTCTTCTATATTCTGAATTGGTCAATTTGTTTCATTTTACAACTCAGTTTTGCAAATGTTTCATCCTCACCTCGCCCCAGGTTTGCTTGCTGCATGTAAAGAAAAATTGCACCAGCCCTAACATTAGAGTAACTTTTAAAAAGTTGTTGTTGTTGTTGTTGTTGTTGTGTGCCTTCATATCTTTTCTGATTTACGGTGCCCCTATCCATTGTCTTTCCCTGAGGCTGAGAGTTTGTGACTTGCCTAAGGTATTACAGTGTATTTAATGTCCAAGCTGGGAACTGAACCCTGGTCTCAGAAAAAGGATTGCAATCTATGAAATCATTGACTGCTAGTATAAATAAAACTTCAGATGTCTGTGCCTGCTAACTTTACGCTGCAAGCAAAAAAGGAACTTGTCTTTATTGGGGTATGTTTTTAATTCAGCATATGTTTAATTCAAGACTATGTATATGGAAAATCAATTCAAACCAGGCATTTGCAGAGACTTACTTGTTTTGTATTTCCAGTTGTTTAAAATTGTTGTTTTAGCCTTATAATGCTTTGCTTGATATGTTTGTATATTATTAGTCCTGATCATACCATGTGAAGAGTACTGTCTATACATGTGCTTGCACACTTTCCTTTTTTCATATAAATAATAACACAGTTGATCCTGAGGTTACATACTGGGTTGTGGGTTTTTTTTGCTAGAGCCACCCCCCTCCCCAATGTAATAAAACCTTATTTTTATTACACAGTTATCTGTATTATACCCACTACAGAAGCCATAAAGTGAATCCCACTGACTTGACTTAATCTTGTTTTGTTTGCAGATGGGAGAAGGCTGGTCAGGTGAGCAGAGAACTCTGGGAAAAAGCTGGACAACAGGGTTTGCTGGGTATCAATATATCAGAAGAACATGGTGGCATTGGAGGGGATCTCTTATCTGCAGCAGTTGTTTGGGAAGAGCAGTAAGTACTTGGTGCCCTTTGAAAAACCCTTTCATTTTCAAGTCCCTTTCTGATTTCCTATTACAGGTTTTGTCAAAAACATGTGTTGCGTTTTCTCCCTTCATGTTTCTTAGTAGTTAAATGATAGGCAATTGTTCTTAGTTGCTAATTCTTCTAAGAGTCCCTTGATCCTGTTGGGCTTGTGGTTTATTCTTCATTGTGATGTAAGTCCTTGTCCATAAATCTCTGTTTTGAATTTTATGCAGACTTTGTGGAAAATAGCATAATTTACTCAATGTTTCTTTCAGCTTAGCTCTTCTTTCTACTACAGCATTGCAGCAGTAAACAAGAATTTCTTTACCCCTTTTCTCTCAGATCTTAAACAGGATCCTAAACAGACAGGAATAGTGTTTAATCATTTGATGCTTTACTTAATAGTGAAATAAATACCTTCAAGGGATAATCTCTTAGGCCAGCACTGGAGAAACTTTGGCGTCCCTCCCTCCCATTTGTATCCCAACTTTTCCTAGACTGGGAATCAAAGGGGTTTACAGAAGGCAGAAAATTACAATTTAAGGCACATATAGTTAAAAACATACTAAAGTTGAGATTAAAACTACCAGACTAATAACTGAATTAAAACAATTTAAAATACTGCTTTAAAAGAAAGATTAGAAATAGTTCAACACCATAAAAAACTCTTCTTTTATTAACAGTCAATTGCCAAAAGATTGTTGGAACTGTTGGAATTATATTTTTCAGGTTGTTTCTGATTTATGGCAACCCTAAGGTATCATGATGTGTTTTGGTGTGTGTTTGTGTGTCTTTTAGCAAGATTTGTTCAGAGGGGGTTTGCCTTCCTCTGAGGCTGAGAGGATGTGATTTGCCCAAGGTCACCTAGTGGATCTATAGATCCTGCAGGGATTTAAACCCCTCTCCTAGTCTAGCACTCCAACCACTACACCACACTGGCTCTCCTTGCTGGAACAGAAAGGTTTTAACCTGACAACAAAGAAGGAGCCATCCTAACTCCTCTAGGGAGAAAGTTCCAAAGTGTGGGAGCACCCACAGAGAAGGCCCTCTCCTTCATTCTCATCAAACATCTCTGTGAATGTGGTTGAATAGAAAGAAGTGCCTCCTGAAGTTCTTACAGCTCAAGCAGGCTCATATAGAAAGATATGGTCCATCAACTAGCCTTCTTTCCCTCTTAAATCATAGCAACTCCCATTCCCTTCATCCTTGTCAGCTTGACTGGTGATGAGGGATCTTTGGCTAAGTAGTGTGCTAACATCTGGAGGGCAAGAGGTTCCCCGCTTCCTGAAGCATGTAGGATGGAGTGTTGTGACTCTGAATTTAGAATAGTGGAATCCAATGAATAAGAGATGGCTGAGGAAAGAGAGGCAGTCATTGCTTATATTCCCCCTCACTTCCCTCTGTTTGGAAAGTGGTGCCTGACAATGCAACATCTGCTGAGAATATCTACAGACTGAGTCCATGTTTCAAGCTGCTCTTTAACACAACATGATTATAATAGTATGGTTCCACTCCATCTACCATGGCTTCAACCTATAGAATTATGGGGCTCGCAGTTTGGTCAGAGGCACCACAGGATTCCAGGTTTCTAAAGGCACCTCCCTGAACTTCCACTCTCAAGACTCCATAGGATGCTTGCAGGCCAGGTAAAGTACAGCCATGGTGCTATAACTATGTAGTGTGAAAAGGACCAGCTCTGAGTGTCAGTGGCCTTCATGAGGAAGTTGGATGGGTTGAGTAACCATAGCCCAAGGCCACTTCATTGTACTGCACTTCACCCCAGCCACAGATTTACCATCTCTTGGGACCAGATGTAGTGAAAAGACCTCTCTCCTTCTCACCTTATTTTTAATCTTAGTTCTTTGGTGCATCTCAACCAGATGTGTTCGTACCTCCAGATGACTTTTTGACTGGCTCTGTTAGCTGAGTTTTCTTTATCTGGCCTGGGAAAGAGCTTTCCTTTGACTGGCTCTGTCAGCAGAGCTGTATCTGGACCTGGGAGAGAGATTTCCTTTGACTGTTTTGTCCCAAGAGCGATGCTATGGACTTTGGGTGTAGTAAGGCCTCTGGCTCTCGGGATCACAGCCAGAACAAAAGACTTGTCAACAAATTTCTTAAGTTTTCAAAGGTTTTACTGGTTACAAACACAAATAACATGAAACTGATCTCTTCTCTCTCAATAGTCCTTCCTAAATACCTTGTTCTCTCTTTGGTGGATTCTGTCTTTCTTCTTCTAAGGACTATCTTTCTTCTTTTATGGACTTATCTTTTTGTCAAAGGAAAATACTCTCTCCAGGTCTGACTTGGCTGAAATCTTACTACACACTGAAACTAACTAGAGGGAGACAGCATAAGACCCTGGTATTTCCCACAATCCTTGCCTTTCTTAAAGCTGTAGATCTCTATTTCCCCTTCTAAACTAATACATAGAAAACCTAATATAATCTTAACTAAATATATGTCTCAAGAGCATCAAAGATGCTCTGGAGGCATGACAGTACTACTGATTTGACTGGTAAAATTGTGGAGAATGATGAATGTTTCTTTTGGTACTGTTTCGCCAAATATTATTTCTCCTTCTAAATCATAGCCGTATGTTTGGGGGGCATCTAAATAACATATGGTACATCAATGTGGCAGCCCTTCTAGGAAATAAAGAATAGATGTTGAAAGAACCTGTCATTGGTCACTTGTATTCACAGCTTTTAGCTTTTGCATACTAAGACAATCATTCATTTTTCATTAATGTTCATCCATCTATCCATTCATCCTTTTGCTACAGGCAACTAGCACATCAGTTGAGGAGGCTTGAATCCGTGTCCCATGCATGCTAACTTTCTGTGACGATGTTTTTTCCCCTAGAGGATTATTCAATTATGTTTAAATTTCATTAGGGCATTTATATCCCACTGTTCCTCCAATGAGCTCAAGTGTTCTACGTGGCTCATCTTCCATGTTTTATCCTCACAACAACCCTGTTAATTTTACACAGGGTAGAGGGAGAGTAACTCACAGTCTGCAGTGGTTTAGCCCTCACACAGGCTTATCACCTCCAGCATAGTCAAGAACATCTCTTGTTTGCTGATTTAGGGTTATCTGTCTCTGAACCAACACATCCAGCCTTCTAGGTTTGGATCATGGACTTAACTTTCTTCAAATTGCTAACAGGTGGAGCTGTCCCACAATTTTATTTCTTAAGTAGTTCTACTCCCTTGCTTCATTTGTTTGTCAAAATATATAAAACTTCAGTTACCTGAAAGTATGAAATGTTTCATGGTTTTGATTTCTACATGTGTTTTAAGAACGTATGCAAAATGTATGCAAAAAGCTCCAAGCCATAAGTTGCTTTTCAAATAACTTCTGTTTCTGTTTTCCTGCTTTTCCAGAATGTATGTTAACTGTACCGGACCAGGATTCAGTTTACATTCTGATATCGTTATGCCTTATATTGCAAACTATGGTTCAAAAGAGCAGATTAAAAGATTCATTCCAGAGATGGCAGCGGGGAAATGCATTGGTGCAATAGCTATGACTGAGCCTGGGGCTGGAAGGTGAGCCAAAATAATCCTGGATTGTTCTGTGTGCAGTTTTTTGGAATTGTAAGTCCCATTAAAACAGGGATACGTGTGAAAGCCATTAGACTGTTGTTGCTGTGTCAAAGATTTGTTCAGCGGGGGTTTGCCCTTGCCTTTCTCTGAGGCTGATAGAGAGTGGCTTGCCTAAGGTCACCCAGTGGTTTTCCATGATTGAATGGGGATTTGAACCCTGAACTCCAGAGTCCTAGTCCAGTGCTCAAACAGTTACTCCACACTCTCTCTATTGAAATATAGCTCCCAGTGTTCTTTTCTATTGACTGTATGCTGGCTCAGGCTGATGTGAGTTGTAATCCAACTACTTCTTGAAGGCCACACAGTCCACAGCCCACATCAAAGTAAATGTGTCATATGTGATTTTTAAATTGCTCTGGAGACCTCAGAGGATACAGATGTGGTCTGCAAACCACCCACATATACAATAAATGCTGAATGTTATGCTTGTTGCAAGAAATCATAAGGTGATGAATCCCTCAAAACAAAACAAAAGGGATCCAGAAGCTGCTATTTGAGGAATAAATACTGCTATCGGACAAAACAGAAGCAAGTAATTGCCACAAAAGTAGGAATGTACCTTGAATTATTCTCTTTTTTGTTTTCGTTTTGTGTATGAGTACTCTTTATTGAGTTTTGGAAGCTTCTTTGTAAACTGCTGTAGCTAGCTATGAGCGTACCTGTTTATTCAAATATGTCTCTGCAGTGATGCTTGTTGCAAGGTGGGCCACAATTCTATTTAAGCCACTTAGTGCCCACTTTAATATAGATGGAGTGTCTCTAGGATGGGCTGTGTGGTATGTGCATATTTCAAGGATCTCTACAGGGCCTATTGTACCCACATGCCCTTTTGGGATCCCTCCCATGGAGAGCTGCTCTTACCGAGGTCACAGATAGAGAGCAGGAGGTGCCCTTGTCACACTCCTATCCTCAAATGCATTGTGGTGCTTTTTCTCCAGGAGGATTGATGGTGGTGGGATTCCATCAGAGTGGAGCCTAAATTACTTTCCTGACCTATATTCCTCCACAGATTGGAAATCAGATTTGTTCTTATATGTGCTTAGTTCCTTCCTGGGTCTTGGGACTTGTTTTAGTTCTGGGTTTTTTGGTTCATGGCACAGTATGACTATTTGGATAACGTGCGTGTGCACGCGCTTGTGTGCATGCGTGTGTTTCTTCTCCACTGTCTCATCTATGTTTTTTCTAGAATTATTTTAAATATTATGCATCTTCCCTGTTATGCTTAAGATTTGCTGTCCTCTTAGTGACCTGCAGGGTGTTAGAACGTACGCAAAAAAGGATGGGAGTGACTGGATTCTAAATGGCAGTAAGGTATGTACAGGGAGGATCCTGTTCTTGTGGCTTTGGGATGGAATTCATCCTGCTGCATAGGAGATCTTTGTTTTTAAATTGCTAACTGTGGACTTGGCATTGTACAATCTTTTAATCAAGCATTGCCAAACCATCAACCTTTGCATTTTATAGTACACTCATTGCCAAATCAACATGGTTACCACTGCTGGCAGCCTCAATATGCAATCTTCTTAGCAGGTAGTTTTCTGTACTCCTTTTGTCTGGGAAAGATATAAAGAACATCTCAAGAATTTGGCCTTTTTGTACTCTGACATGGTTGGTCTGAATAGGGTAACGAATGCTCAAATATTTCACAGTTCAAAAGAGTTGGCAGCAGATTGGCCTCCCTGGCATGAAATTGCCTGGGGGAAACCAAGGAGGCAAATTAAAAACTTGACTACATCAATGCAAAGAAGGAGTTCCTTTCTTGGCGTGTGCATTGTTGAGGCTTCAGGGAAAATGTCACCTTGGATGCTGACAACATGCTGTTGCTTTGCAGGGTATTAGCTTTGCTTTTACAGGCTGTTAATTTTAGTTAAAACTGTTACTCCCTTAGCAGGAATTTTGAGGAGAAGAGCTTTGAACATACTTAGTGCAGGTTAACTAACTTTAGAGAGGTGTTGTGAGGATAAAATGGGTAATCCTAATTGCACTGCCTTGAATCCTATAGTGAAACTGCAGCATACATGGTTTAGTGCAGTGGTTCCCAAATTTGGTCCTCCAAATGTTTTGGACTTCAACTTCCAGAATTCCTAATTGCTGGCCAAACTGGGTAGGGATTCTGGGAGGTGAAGTCCAAAACACCTCGAGGACCAAAGTTTGGGAAACACTGGTTTAGTGGTTAGAGATGAACTAGAACTGTGGAGACTTGGATCATATCCATGTTCAGGCATCAAGGCCATTGGACCAGCCCAATGTCACATGAGACAGTCACCTCTCTGTGCCTAACAGTAGGACTGGCTCTAGTGGTGGGATAATCTAAAAGATTTTGCCTTAAACCAGAGGGCAGAATTAGATTTTCTTCAGTTTTTTTTTCTGGATCATTTCTTCTTGTAAACAGCAATTCAGTGTGATCTTGATTGTGCTCATGCTACCATGAGCTCATGCTACCGACTTCTTCCTTTCAGTTAGTCTCAAAGATGGTACAAGATCCCTTTGCATACTGATTTTTCCAGACTAACATGGCTATGCCTTTGATTAAATAGAGAGAGCAGGAAAACCAAAAGAGTAAATTTAGCAGCAAAAGTTTGAATCATTAACTCAAGCATGACAGAGAGTGACTAGCTATGTGGTAGCATTATTAGAATGGGTTTTAGAGTTCAGAATAGGCCACAGTGGCCACTTCAAAGTGCTTTAGGAGCAATGTTGCATCCAAGACAAAATAAATATGGTAGTAGCACAGAGTTATTACATCGCTTTTTGCTGTATTTTCAGGTATTCATTACTAATGGCTGGATGAGTGACTTAGTGATTGTTGTGGCTGTTACTAACCGCGAGGCCCGTTCCCCTGCTCACGGCATAAGTCTCTTCCTAGTGGAAAATGGAATGAAAGGGTTCATCAAAGGACGTAAACTGGAGAAAATAGGTCTGAAAGCACAGGTGAGTCCTAGGAGCCACATTGTATATATGTGGTCTTCAGTGCAACCTGAGGAAAATTTCAGGTCTTAATTTATGGTGAAAATACATAGCAGGTTGGGGTTTACTTGGAGTGTGGGTGCAGAAATGGTGGTATACTTGCATAGTTTTCAAAACTGCTTTATCCTAAACTCTATGAGCTTTCCCTTAGTGAGGCAGATAAATTCTGTGAGCCCACAGAGAGCTCTACTCAGAATCCAGCTGGATGCATTTGTTTTATGTGTCTGCCTTGTGAACATAGTGTGGGTGAGTTTGATAGGAGCCTGATTTTTACCCTCAAAAGAAGTATGTGGGTGAAGGCAGCTGAACTTTCCACTGCATTAGCTCTCTGCTATTCCCATGTCCAAACTTTATTTCTCTTCTTCCTTCTCGTGCCCACCACCTCCAGTCTAGCTCCATTAATGGATATGTGCCAGTCTGGCAGAGAGATTCCTGGGCTGATGGATTATGGGGAAGTAAATTGGATGAGGAGAGAAGATTATTTTGAATAATTCATACATCTCTTTGATGTTAAAAAGTCAGGCTCACTACATGAACAGAGCAGCCATATGGCTAGATGGACATGACTGTGGCTATCATATCTTGAGTGGTCTGTAGAAGTTGGATGGGTAAGTTAGTCATTTTCATCAGCATTTTCCTCCCAACCTATGTGCAGCCCTCATGAGCCCACATTTTCCCTCCAGCACTGTCCTGTCCCCACTGGATTGATTGTGTGTGCAAGAAGGGGGAAAAGCTAGTGCAATTTATCCAAAACAGTGATTATGGCAAATTGTGGTTTTGTTTGTTTAAAATCAGGATACGGCAGAGCTTTTTTTCGAAGATGTTCGCCTGCCTGCCAGTGCCTTGCTGGGACAGGAGAACAAAGGCTTCTATTATCTAATGGCAGAGCTTCCTCAGGTAAGAGAAAGAGATGAATCCATGCTAAGGCATAAAACCACACTAGAGAAATTCACACAAAGGCATTATTTGTTCATTACAACAAATGGCCAGCTACAGATTATGCACCATGCAACATTTGATCTCCAGTACAGGTTGTTGACAACCACTACCTCCTCATTCCAGTAGTACTGGGAAACTTTTGGGGAAACTTTTACTGTGTTACAGATCTGAGCTTTAATGTCACAAAATAGCTTCATCACATTATGCAGAACAAACCATGCAACATAGGATACATGCATTGTGCATTGGGAGCTTGTGCCTGTTGTGATACATCCAGCCCATAGGTCCCTGGACAAAGAGAACCTCGGCTTTGTGGAGGCAAAGGAAATAGGACAGGGGTGGGCAAAGTGTACTTAGTGGGACACATTCAGCCTCTAGGGCTTCCATTGTAGCCCCACAGGGCCCCCTGTTTCCCCTCCCAGGTTTTATCCCTAAAATGGCAAGTCACTGCCCCAGAACATGGTGGCCTGGTTGGGTTATTTTCAGCTTTAAAAGGTCTTTTTAAAAACAACAACAACAACCCCCCCCATCACTTCATGAAAAGAGCTTTCTCTAACCCAAGACAAGTCCTAGAGTGTGCAGTTATGCTTAAATGGAAATACCCCCTCAAGGAGCTTCTAGGGCCATGACTTGGGGGGAAGGCTTTCTAAGATCTGGGGAAAAGCAGATCTGGTGTCTGAAGTTGCCCAAGGGACTAGTGGGTGTAATCCTGATCTCTTATTGTCATGTGTACTGACTACATGCTTGACCATCTGCATGGAGCTTATATAGGTGATACAAGTAGATATGATACAGTGAGGGTATGTGTGTGCTTGTACACTCTCTCTCTCTCTCTCTCTCTCTCTCTCTCTCTCTCTCTCTCTCAACACCCCACCACACACTTAACACCCCACCACATACTTAACACCATAGCTTCAAAAATCCTGCTGTAAACCACAAAGAGAGAATAATTATTGGATAATCAGTGAAAAGCTTAATAGTCTCTTTCAGGTATGCATCTACAGTTCAGGACTGTGGAGTGTGAAACATGAGAATTTGTATGGTGCAGAGCGAGAGAGACAGAGAGAGAATTTGTTGTTTCTAGACTTTGAGACCAAAACCATCTGATAATGCCCCCACCCCTTGTCTTCTCCCTCCAGGAAAGGTTATTGATTGCTGATATGGCACTTGCCAGTTGTGAGTTCATGTTTGAAGAAACAAGAAACTATGTTAAGCAGAGAAAAGCTTTTGGAAAAACAATTGCACATTTGCAGGTGAGTATTTAGGGTTATTTGCTTCACCTGTAAAGTCTTTCACGTTGTAATCTGTGGATCATTTCTACTCTGGGTTGTAGCCTGATTTTGAAACGAAATCAGCCTTGGTTACCTCGATGGCCCTGCTGGACTACTGAGTGGTGGTTGATACTTTTGGTGCTATTTGCCTGGCACAGGGCATGAGGGCATCATTTTGAGATGGTTCCAGTCTTCTTGGAGATATATGTGGACCCAGCACTCTTTCTGTAAAGTCAGGAAGAAACATATTTTCCTAGCTTTGGCTGGTACCCCAGCTGGAGAAGGCAAGTGTGGCCAGAGTGATCCATGGCTTAATATATCTGTAGACTACTGCAGCATGTTCTACAGGGCAGGCTACCCTTGAATTTTTCTGGGAAATTAAAGCTAGTAAGAAGTTCAACAGCTAGCCTTTATGATGGTTTTGTACAGTTCTATAGACCACATGACATTTGTATAGTGCCAGCTAGCCTGGCTTTAAGTATGTATGCAAGCCCAATGCAAGATAGTGGACCTTGCCTATAAAGTCCTAAACAGCTTTAGCTGTAGTAGCTGAAAAAACACTTCTGGTTATATGAGCTGGCCTGAAAAAGGTGAATATATTCAAATCCCTGCTGTAATGCCTGCATTGCTCCCCTCCTAGATATGTTGGGTTAGTGGGTATATGAGAAGTCTCATTTGGAGTGTGAAGTAATATCCATACAACTTTAGCCTTTCTTTGCCCTCTGCCTTCTGCCTCATCTGCCTGAGTGCAAATGAGGCAGGATATAAATAAATTTTATTATTATTATTATTGTTATTATTTGGCTTAATCCTTTGTTCATGGATAGATTGTCTAGCTGTTGCCAGAAGAATCTCCATTTTCTTTTAATCAGCCCTCTTCTGGATCTGTAGATTCAGTTTTAGCTATAATTTTAGGGGCATTCTCACATGTGTCTTTGATGTTTCATTGCCATTATCTTAGCAGATGTTCTCTAGAATGAGGAATAGAACCAATGTTTACAAGCAAACCTTCAAACTAATGGCTAGTGTGGATTAACTCTGTGGGTGGTGCATTCTGTGCACACTAGGAGAAGCAGGACCAAGCTTGTCTGTGCCGCCCCATCACCCACATCTTGGCTCACTACATGTAGCATTGTATGTTTCATTAATCCAAATAAAATTTAGGAAATAACCAGGATTCTATTGGAACTGGTTCTCAAAGAGGTTATTTAATCTTATGTAAAACATTGTCTTATGCATGACTGCTCAGATGTGCGAGCTCATATGGCATGTGATTGTGGCTTTTTGGCAGTAAGAGTTGTTCCTTTCAATCTGTGATTAAGCCCAGTAGCAGTAGCCGGTTTCATGTCCAAACTATATATACGCAGTATTTTATTATTTGGGTTTAGATTTGCCAGAAGAAAATAGGAACTGTATTAAGCCTTTCTCAACCTTTTTACTCAGAAGGAACCCTTGATTTCCCAGTCTCAGTGAACTCCTGCTTTAAAATTACTATGGTCCAAAACACACTGCAGAAATAATCCAGTTTGAGACTGCTTTAACTGCCCTGGCTCAATGCTAGGGAATTCTGGGAACTAGTTTTGTGAGACATGCATCCTGTCAGAGAGCTCTGGGGCCTCAATGATCTTTGGAATAGCGGTATATAAATAAAACAAATTAAACTACAATTCCCAGTGTTCTCTAGCAGTTAAAGCAGTCTCAAACTGGATTATTTATGCAGTGTGTTTTGGTCCTGTATCTACAGTTCAATAAAAAGAGAGAGCAAGACAGAGAGAACTTATTTCATGGACTTTCACAGAACTCCTAGTAGGCTCCCATGTAATCCTGGGGTTGCAGAGAATCCTGTTTATGAAATCATGGTCAAAATTAATATTGAAGCTGATGACTTGGATCCTGTTAATGAGTGATAATGTTGCAATCCATTTTATGCCACTGTAACACATTATTCTAGTTTCTATAGAGGTTGGAATTCTCCATCACCTTTTCAACAATCAAAATTCCCCCAATTCACCTTTTTTCTGTTGTAGCCCGCCATGCTGTCATTTCCTGTCTGATGGAGAGCAGGAGAAGCAGCATAGAAATGTCCAGTTATATTCCTGTTGTTGGCTGCACAATGGCAGGTATCCTCTGGGACTTGCTGAAGTTCCTCCAGAGGTCTGTGAGGGTCATATAATTTCTGTGCATCCAGCTATAGGCAAGTAGCTGGACACTGGTCTGCTACTCTCCCATTGGTTGGAATGGGAGACATAGCATACGTAGTTACACACACAACATGATCCTATGACTGCACTTTTTGGCATATGTTGCTTCTGTCTTAATAAAAACGCCTGTAGGATGGGAATCATATTTTTTAAGAAATGTGTTTTTTCCCCAAGACTGTTCAACACAAGCTAGCAGAAATGAAAACACAGATCTGTGTAGGCCGGGCATTTTTGGATAGCTGTCTCCATCTTCATTCTGAGAAACGGTTGGACTCTGCCACAGCTTCAATGGCCAAGTACTGGTATGTGTGCTAAACAGATATCTATCCATCTGTATAACAGCTGTATTCAACATATCATCACAGGACTCTCAAGAGTGATAAAATACTATTCTGAGGGTACAGAACATTTCTTAGGAAAACTCAGATGTGTCTGTTGTACTTTTTGCAGTGCATTATTGCTCTCCTATGCACAAATGTGTGTTTCTAGAACTGGAGTTAGCATTCAGTGACTGACTGAAAATTAGCAAACAACAGCTAGGAAGTCAAGATTCCTGAAGAAGTTAGGAAAGTGCAAGAAGAAAACATAGATCTGTACCTTGTCACATGTCCTTAAAGAAAATGAGCTCTAGTTTATGGGTGGGCAACTGCATGGAGCCACTTTGTCTTGCCGTTTTGAGAAGGACTCTGATGAAATTAGAAGTATTATGATTCTTGGGGCTGGGAGTGATTTTGCATGTTTTGAAGGTAAGGAAAAAATCTGAAAAAACACACTATTTAAATAATGTACATACTTATGTATAGGTCTAGAAATTTAAATTCAAAACTGAACCCCAAAAACTTGATTGACTTGGGGCAATGTCAGTACTGTAACTTAACTCTTATTTAGAAAGGGAAACATCCATGAAAGGTGAGAGCTTAGTCCCTCCCCAGAGCGCATAAAAGCAGCACCAACCCCCTTTACTCTTTCATCCATCCAGCCTTTTGGGTAAACACAGTTATGTTTGCCAGAATTTTGTAAGTTCTTTGGCATCTTTTTTCGTTACTTCATCCTTTACATCTTTTGTCGCATGCCATTCAGTTTTATCCTTGACTTATCCACAGGTCATATAAAAATCCATAATTTTGGCCCCAAAACCTGCCCTTGACTTATACATGATGTCGACTTATAGTTGAGTATGTATGGTAACTAAATAAAATATGGGTTCTGGGCAACTGACAATGTCTGCAAAAGTGGAGGTGATGTCTGCTCTAGATGGTAGATTCCTCTATGTTTTTATTTTACTTTACTGTTTTTGTTTGTTTATTTGTTCATTTACTCATTTTTGGTGAGAGGAAATACTTATTTACAGAATGGAAAGGGCTTAGTCAGTTCTCCTCAACCTGGCACCTTCCACATGTGTACAACTCCCCTGCTAGCTGGGAATGATGGGACATATCTTCTAACACATCTGGAAAACACTGAGTAAAAGAGGTCTGATTTTAGGAAACTTAATTTCATTTGATTACAGAGCCATTCAAAATTTATCAAGTACATAGGTCTGTACAGAGTACTGCAAAACATGAACTTGATGTTTAACTCCAAACTTTCCCTTCTAAATTTTGCTTCAGAATGGATGTATTTATTGCCTGCTGCCATATTATAATAAACCTGACCTGGGTTGCTTCTTAAAGTTGCATTTTTCATTAGCTAGAGAAAAAAGCCCCTGGGTTGTTATTGCTGTTACAGATTAACTTATGTTTCACCAGACAAAGTTAGACAAGTAAAAACATCTAAGGTAATACTTTGTACAGATGCCAGCTTAAATTAACTAGATGGGTGAATGGAATCAGATGTGAGATTAGGAAAAGAGCAGAAAACATTTCTAAGAATTTATAGTTTTAATGAGAGACAAACTGGCATATAAAGTAAAAATCAGACACAGATAACAGAATCCAGATGAGAGATTTCTAGTAACAGGGAAAAGAAATCTGGAGTTGAAATACTTGATAGGAAAATAATTGACTTTTAGTCTCTGAGAAAATAAGTCACCATTTGTCTAGCTATCTGAAATTCTGTGCAAGTGACCTTTTCTGGAATTTGTGGAATGTTGTATTATGTCAGTCACATATTTTCCTTATTGCAACCTACAAAGACCTTATCTTACCCTCCCAATATAATTTTTAAATGACCTTCTCAAGCAAAGTTGTTTCTCTTTAGGGTTATTTCTCTTGTTCTTGGCTTTGGCTATATTCACATAAATCTGTTTTGCTTCCCCTGTTGAGTGGGAAACAGTCCTAGTCCCAGATAATCTATGTATATTCTAAACTGGTGTTGAAAACAATGGGGATTAAAGGGGTGGCGAGGTACGTACCAAACAACCAAGTTACTCCTTGGAGCACTTGAGGAAGATTTTTACACAAAATTAAGCTGTTGTTGAATGCCAAAGATACAGTTTTTCCTTTGAACAACTTCAATAGCCAACACATGATTTTGAACATTAATATGAGCTCTCAAAAAGTATGGAACTCCTGGCCACTTTTTAAATTAGTTACATATTAAATTTGACATGGTCAAACATATTAAAAATAATTGAATATGCAAATAATTCAGTGAACAGTATAATGGCTACTTAAACTAGTATCAATGAATAAAAAGAGCTCACTATACGTGATCTTTGAACTACCCGAAAGCTAAACTGTTTTGGATTTTTCCCCCTTTCCCACTTAAGGGCTTCTGATCTCCAAAACAATGTGGCTACTCAGTGTGTACAGCTCCATGGAGGATGGGGATATATGTGGGAGTATCCAATTGCAAAGTAAGTGGCTTTGCTTTTTATCTTCACAATCATGCTGTTTTGTTGAGAAAACTGATCATCCATAAAGGCAGATGTTTTACCTGTCTTTTATTTATCCTGTTAGTCTACAAACTGACTGTTCAAGAGTGAGAGTATTCTTTTAGTTAGAAAATGCTAATGCAGCAGTTATAAAAGTCAAATGAGAAGGCTCCAGCCTCCTGAGAAAGCAAATTTCCATTAACCCATAGACTTCAGTTTAATATACTTTATTTTTGTGTGTTACTTAAGCTTCTTTTGCCTTGAGCTGAATGTACATTCTTTATCAAAACACAGGTTGATGATTGGGTTACATAGTCTCTGGGCTATAGATGTAAAATTTCCAGAAATGATGAAGCAATGCGGGGGAAACTCCTGATTTTTTCAGAAATAAATGTTTTTGAAGAATCTGGAATATGCAGTACTAACATGCTTTACAGACTGAAAGTCACATTGACCTGTTACAGACTGCCAAAATAAAGCTGCTTTGGGTCTCTTTGGAGGTATGCTATTTAAATGATGCATGCCTCCTAAGAATCCGGAAGCTGCACCAAAGCTGCCCTCCAGTGCTTAGGAATGGAGTGTGGCTTTGGTGCGACCTCCGGACTCTTAGGACCCATGCATCATTTAAATAGCATACCTCCAAAGAGACCCGAAGCAGCTTTATTTTGGCAGTCTGTAACAGGCCATTATTACTTTGGGAACAGAAGATATATGGAAAATAATGTTTATTCAGAATGTATTACAAATTTTAACTTTTTATTTTTTTTTACAAATGGAACTACAAAGTTATTAATTGTCAGGAACATCTGAATTATAAGGAATCTAGTTGGTTTTGTTGGTTTGAATGACACCCCCCCCCATAAAAACAGAAGAAATCATCAATATTAGTAAAACAGAGAAAATTATTTGTCTCCATTAGTTCTCCATAGTGTCTAAGACTGATTCCTCTTAATGAAGTTATCAGTTTCCAGATTTCTTTCTGTGGTGAGAGAGATGTTGTATGAAAATGCAGCCACTCATTTTTGTGATTGGTTCAAATTAAAGCCACTTCATGTGTCACAGTGAAGCATAATTTAAAATGCAAGCAAGCTACAACAAGGATTACCACCTAGAATCACAAACTGTGCATCGAAATTAATACTTGGTAGCTTCACTTATTTGACTTTTGGGATCCGTGTGAGAACAATGGTTAGTCTTTACATAAAACACCACACAAATGAGATGTCTTTTGGAACATTTGGGTTCCAAATAATTTCAGTTTTTTCTTTTTAAGAAAGATGAATATTGTAAAATACTCATCAACAAATGTTGTGGGCGGAGTAGGTGAAAGTATGTGTGTGTGTGTGTGTGTGTGTGTGTGTGTATAAAATCACCATGACACAAGTACTGACTTGCATATTAAGAGCTAAGGAGAGGCTCTTCTTTCACACTTTGAACTATACATTCTTTTAGAGCAGTTGTGTCACTGGGACCCCAGCCTGTCAATATCTCAGTGACATGCATAGTTATATTTAGCAAAATGGCAAAATGTGGGTTCTGGAGCTGCATGTGCCCCCCCTTGTGCCTCAGCATCCCTTAGGCTACCCTTTTTGAGGCAAAAAGGGTGAATTGACACATATAAAAGAAGCCACTCCTGCTTCACATTTTAAAAAAAAACTTGTCCCTCTTTCTCACGTTTTGGCATTTTTCATAGACTCTGTGGCTTCCAGAAGACCCCAGGGACAGAAAATTGGTCTCTGGGCTTGTCAATGTTACCTAACCCTGGTATGGAGGTACTGGTATATTTCGCTACTCATTGGCACTTTTTCTCTCTCCAGATCTTTTGTCGATGCTCGTGTTCAGCCAATTTATGGTGGTACCAATGAAATAATGAAAGAACTCATTGCCAGAGATATTGTGAGCGACAAATAGGTATACGGTTCCCGAATCCCATGTCAGATGGATTAAATTGTATTCTCACCCCCTAAAAAAAGAAAGAATGAGAAGGAAGATCGGATACGACTGAAGAAGAGGAAGTGTGATTTTAAAACTGTTTAAAAGAGTATGTTTCCCGTTTCTGTTTCATGTTGAACATGGAGTAAGTGTTCTGGTGTGTGACTGACTCCAGATGCATTTAAAAGTGGAAGAAATGATGTGATGAATACTTGGACAGACTGCACCTCCTTTATCCTTTAGAACTGAGATTGTTTCAAGTCTAATGTAATTAATTCAAGTACTAAACATTAAGGATTATAGAATCACGTGTACTGGATGACGTTTTTTGTGGCTAGGGGAAAAGGAAATTTAACTGTAGAAGTAATGGGAAAACAAACCACCTTTGGAATTTGTGCCGATTTCTGACACGTTTTTTCCTTATTGGAGATACAGCTCTTAATAGTAATCTTCATGGCTGCATGTTTACATAAGCCTAGAAAGAGTTCTTCTGATACTTAAACTGCTAATGTTATCAGGGAATTTCATAACGTTTATATACCACAAAAACGACCAAAACACACTGCAGAAATAATCCAGTTTGAGACCGTTTTAACTGCCCTGGCTCAGTGCTAGGGAATTCTGGGAGCTGTAGTTTTGTGAGACATGCAGCCTTCTCTGACAGAGAGAGCTCTAGTCTAGTGCCACAATAAACTACAATTCCCAGGATTCCTTAGCATTGAGCCAGGGCAGTTAAAGTGGTCTCAAACTCGATTATTTCTGCAGTGTGTTTCGGGCCAAGGTTTTACATCCAGGAAAAGCAGAGGTGGTCCTCCTTTTCCAGGACACACCCTCCATTTCAGCCTTCTGTCCAGGAAGGATTCTAACTTGTCCTCCATTTGAAGCATGACTGAAAAGAAAGCATGAATTTATGAAGATAGTGTTTTCAGCTTTTATTTGATCATGCCCTCCTTTTTTTGAATGCTCTGCATTCAGACAAGTCCTTCCTCCTTTTCCAGGACCTGTCCTCCATTTCCAAACACCTCCTATCCAGGAGGAATTCCAAAATGTCCTCCATTTTGAACAGGACTAAGTGTGGATTTCTTTGAGTGTTTTCAGCTCCTGTGTGGGTAAATGTCCTCCTTTTTTTCTTGGGTGTCCTACACTTTGTGGTGCCTTGTCCTCCTCTGAGGTTAGGACAGCTGGTCCCTCTGGTTCTTACTGAGAATATCCAGAGTGTCCTCCATTTTGAGCATGATTCAGGCTTCCTGATACTTAGCTTTTATTTTGGCCACCCCCCCCCTCAATTTTCTTTAATGGATGACATTTGCTTTGGGCCTCAGGACACTTGGCCCTTCTCAGGCAGGTGGTCCTCCTTTTCCAGGACATGTCCTCCATTCCCAACCTCCTCTTGTCCAGGAGGAATCCCAGTGTCCAAGAGGCATGGCTTTACATTCCTAAGAGTGCTTAAGTTTTCTGTGGTGGGAAATGCCCTCCATTTTTTCTGGAGTGCCCTACATTTTGTGGTGCTTTGTCCTCCTTTGTGGAGAGGACAAATAAATGATGTTTATTTGGAGGTTTTATTATTATTATAAATGAGCCTCTTCAGTCCCTCCTTCAGCCTGGGCCCCTCCCTTCCCTGGAATTCTGCGGGGGCGGGGCCAGAGAGGGGGAGATATTTGCATAGCACCGCCCTTCCAGGCTTCCTATTGGTCAGAACCGGATGGAATATTTGCATAGGACCGCCCCCCGACCTCCCATTGGTCAGATCGGGCGGCCCACTCCCAGCACCTAGCGAGGAGGACAAATGATGTTTATTTGGGGTTCTTAAAAAAAGAGCCTCTTCAGTCCCTCCTTCAGCTTAGGCCCCTCCCTTCCTTGGAATTCTGCGGGGGCGGGGCCAGAAAGAGAAAAGGAATATTTGCATAGCGTCGCCTCTCGGTCTCCGATTGGCCAGGTCGGGCCAGATCCTGAGGGAATATTTACGTAGGACTGCCCCTCTTAGCCTCCGATTGGCCAGATTGGGTTGCCCACTCCCAGCAGCGGCGGCGGCCCCGCCCACTCAGCCTATACTGATTCAAGAGCCCGCTTTTTTCGCCGCTGCTGTTAGCGTTGCTGCTGCTGCTGAAGCAGCTGGCTCTTGGGAAGGGCTGGCTGGGGAGAGAGAGGGGCGGGGCGGGGCCCGCCCTCCCCACCCAAGGAGTTGAAAAACAGACGGACGCAGCTGACCAAGGCAAGTGACGGTTCCCCCCTCCCTTAAGAAGAGTGACGGTTGGTTCCCCCCCCTCCTTCTTTTCCTGGCGCGCGCCAGGACGAACGAACCCCCTTCCTGAGAGAGAGTGGCGAGAGTTCTAAACGGCAGCGAAGCGAGGGGGGCGTGGTTAATGGAAAGGGGGCGTGGCGGTGCCTTTGGAATGCGAAAAAGGAGGCGGGAGGTTGGTTGGGGGCGGGCGCAGGTTGTGGCGAGGGCGGCGGGGATTGGCTGGAGGGGCGGTGAGTGACGTGAACGCGCGCGAATGGGAGGAGGAGGAGGAATAAAAAAATCCAAGGAGGCAAAAATGTTTCCTTCTCAAGTTCATAAGGAGGAAAAAGGGGACTTTCTCTCTCTCTTTCTCTGACTCTTTCTTTCAGTCCTTAAAGGTTCAGGACTGAGAGTGTCCATGTTGTAGGTATGAAGCTGCTTCTTCTTCTATCAGAATATATATCACTATATATATATATATATATATATCTCAAAATCACAATATATATCAGAAGACATATCCTGGGGTTTTCTTTGACAAGGTTTGTTCAGAGGGGATTCAGCCATTGCCTTCTTCTTCTTCTTCTTCTTCCCCTGAGGCTGAGAGAGTGTGACTTGCCTTCTTCTTCTTCCCCTGAGGCTGAGAGAGTGTGACTGAGGCTGAGAGTGTGTGACTTGCCTTCTTCTTCTTCCCCTGAGGCTGAGAGAGTGTGACTGAGGCTGAGAGAGTGTGACTTGCCTTCTTCTTCCCCTGAGGCTGAGAAAGTGTGACTGAGGCTGAGAGAGTGTGACTTGCCTGCTTCTTCTTCCCCTGAGGCTGAGAGTGTGTGACTGAGGCTGAGAGAGTGTGACTTGCCTTCTTCTTCCCCTGAGGCTGAGAGAGTGTGACTTGTGGGTTTCTGTGGCTGAGCCGAGATTCGAACCCTGGTCTCTATAGAGTCACAGTCCAACGCTCAAATCGCTGCGTCTCGCCTTTTCAGGTCCTGAGCTGTGTGCCTTCGAGCCCTTTCCGACTTTATGGCGATCCTGCCACGGGGTTTCCTTAGTAAGATTCGTTTAGGTGGTTTGGTTTGCCTTCCCTTTGAGGCTGAGAGAGTGTGACTCCTTGCCCAGGGTCACCCCAACGGTTTTACATGGCTAAGCCAAGATACAAACCCTGGCCTTCAGAGTCATAGTCCAACACTCGAACCACTGTGAAGTGGAAGACTTCCATGACTGGCATCCATAGGGGTTTTGTGTGTGTTTTTCGGGCTCTGTGGCCATGTTCTGAAAGAGTTTATTCCTGACGTTTCGCCAGCATCTGCGTCTGGCATCCTCAGAGAAATGAGATCCACCTATAGTGGCAAAACGTCAAGAATAAACTCTTCCAGAACGTGGCCACAGAGCCCGAAAAGCACACACAAAAACCCAAACCACTATCCTCCGCTTCCTTGACTCTGGAGGACGCAGTAACGCTGCAAAGTGCCCAGTCAGAAGAAGCCTGTCGGAAGATGGAGTTCCTGCATCAGAGCCGCCTTCCTCCCCAAAGGCTCCCCGTCGTCATATTTAGACAACACAACATACATGCCACGCTGGCTCTACTCTCAGGCCGACCTATAGTAAAAGAAAGGGGACTGGATGAAGGTTGGACCTCCAGCAGCGTCTTCAAGACGCGTTGGCTTAGCATGAGCTGTCATGGATTTCTTCAGGTGCACCGTTCTGATTGAAATCCACCGAAACGTTGAAATAAATCTGTGTGTCTCAAAGGTGCTGAATATACTTTCAGCCCAAGTGCCTCAGTGGGGAAACACAGAGAATGTAGATGGTTTGCTACCATTTGACAGTATTGAATATAAGTACATCCATGAACTGGAGCTTGTTCCTTTTCCACTGGGAATTAATCTTGTGGCCCCAAAATGGGTCTAGTGCATTTTACACCAAGAGCCTGCCCTCATGTTGTATATTGATATGATCAGGAAGCTTGCTGGCAGTAAAACTCTATCAAATATCAGCAGCGCTTCCTTGTACAGTCCAGAATGTGTGTCCTGGCCAGATTGCCTCCCGAATAAAAGGTATTTGCCATGAAATACCAGGGGGGCAGGGGGAATTGAAAGGGAACAGTTACCGTATATACTCGACTATATACGTCAAACTAATGTAGAAGTCGACTGTAGGTTTTGGCGTCAAAAATGTGGCTTTTGATATGACTCGTGTTTTAAGTCGAGGGTAAAACTTAGGGCCACATAACAAAGGATCTAAAGGTTGAAGCAAAGAAAACAATGCCAATGAATTTACAAAATTGCAGGAGGCATAACTGTTTCTCCTCACATTAAAGGCTGGATGGATAAAAGAGTAGAGGAGGGTCAGTGCTTCTAGAACAGATGACATTCTTGCCTTTCACCAGGGGATGGTTCCTTTTAAGATAAGAGTAAAAGTACATTGGCCCATGGATAGGTCGACTCAAGTTTTTTGGGTCAATTATTTATACATGAGTATATACAGTAACTTCTATAGACTTTCTAGATAGCCTGGACTCTGCGTTTTGTTTGATTGACAGCTCTAGGCTATCTACATTGGGGATGTGCTGAAAGATCATTGACATGTGCCACCTATTTCCACAATGTGAATTGATCCTTCTGTAGTACCAGAAGAGCAGGTCTGGTGGTTTGTGGTCCTTCTTACGTTGTTGAACTGATAAGCCCATTGTCTCTCCACATTTGCCAGATTGTCACAGGCTGATTCGCAGTTCGAGTCCAACATCTGGAGGGCCAGAGAGCCATCAGCTCCGCACCACAACTGTCTGAATTGATGATGCACTGATGAACAGTGCACAGATACAGCCAGCTCTTTGTATTAGTGGGGGATGAGTCCACCCTCCCTCCGTGGATAAGAAGAAAGTCAGACCTCAAGTTCTGTTGGCCCCAATGGTGGTGTGACATGCAGATGTGTGCATTCGCTGCCATTGAGAAGAACGAGGCTTGCCCTTGGCAGATGCTCAGATCTGTGGATGGCGAGAGCCCACTGTAGTTTTATCTAGGACAGTGATCCCCACACTTTTTTTGGGCTACTGCCCCCTTTCCTCTTGGGTGATAATCCTATCACCCCCAATTAGGTCTGCTGTTCTGCTGCAAATTCAAAACAACTAATCTCAGTTGCTGCTTCCTTTGCACCAAGTCACACTGGGAGCAGCAACCGAGCAGTTGGCTGAGCAGCGACTGAGAAGTTTCTTGCTTGTGCCGGTCTTGCAGCAAAGGCTGCCACAGACGAGAATATTTTTGGTCGCTGTTTGATTGACTGCTCAGTCGCTGTTCCATTTGCACCCCATAACCCAGAGAGCAGCAATTGAGAAGCCTCTCACCCATGCCAGCCTTGCAGCAAAGGCCGATGTGGACAAAAGGCCTCTTGGTTGCTGCTCAGCCAGCTGCTCATTTGCTGCTCCCAGGGTGATCAGGTGCATGGGACCCCAGAGCAGAGGGACCCTCAATCCTTCATCAGGGCAGAGAAAGGTGTAGCTGGTGTGTGTGTGTAGGGGTCTACAGAGGCCACATGCCTCTGTAAACGACTGGAGACTGGTATGGACCAGGAAAGTAGAGATTTAAACTATAAGACCCACTCCAAAGCAAAGGACTCTTTCCAATACAGTTGCCCCTTTGAACTCACGGAGGATCCGTTCTAGACCCCCTGCGAGTTCAAAATCTTGCGCATATTCAAGCCCATAGGTTTGAATGGGGCACATGTATTCAGGGTGCACACCCCATTAAGATTAATAGTGGTTGCCCCTCCGAGGATTTCCAAGTCTGCGCATTTCAAGTCCGCCGACTTGGAGGGGCAACTGTAATTGAGCACAGATACTCCTTCCCCAGTATCATTATCATTATTATTGTTGTTTATTTTATTTATACCCTATTCTTTAGAGATGCTCTCAGAGTGGAAGACATGTCTTCCCCACATATCTTTAAGTGTCCTCTCTACCACCAATTCTGATTTCTTCTGCTACGTCTTCTCTCACGTTTTTAGTCTACAGCTCCCAGAATACTTGCTGTTGGCTATGAGGGCTAGAGCTTCTGGGAACTGATGTCCAAGAGCCTCCAAGGATCCATGTTTGGGAACCGTTGGGCTACAATGGAAGTCAGATACTTGATGTAACTGCAAAATTCAAGTATATCAAAGTTCAGTTGTGTTTGTTGGGGTGGGAATCCTGGTCTTCATTTCAGCTACTGATCAGATAACAAGCAACCACACTCTGTGCTTATTATTGGCCCACGGTAAGGGAAGCTTCTTGTTTCTGGAAGGAAGTTCTGTTATAACAAGCATAAAATTCAAGATAGCCAGCAATGAAGGGCTGTTTATGTATTATAAATAGGGTGGAAAGGATTCAGCTGGCAGCACATCTCATTCCTGCTGAGAAAAAGTGGTGTGAGACGCAGCCTTTTAACTGGAATTGAAATAACATTTTTAGCAAATGAAAAAGTTGCATTCTAGTGGGAGGGAATGCAGAAGGCACTTGTGGTAGAACTCTGTGTAGCAGTTTTCAAAGGGAGAAATAACAACTTCTATCCTGTAAGAAAATAAATGTCTTACGGTACCTTAAAGACTAAAAAGTTTTGTTGGGCTACAGCCGACTTCATTGTCTTCTTCATTTTGCTGCAACAATGTGCTGATCTGTGTCCATAATAAGTTATTGAACTGAACTGAATTGCTGCAACAGACGCCATGCCCTTGACGTGTGGGTAGTTCTTGATTTATGTTGGGGTTGTGTTCCTCCACTTGCAGTGTAAATTGAGACCAATATTAATAGGGAGAGCCAGTTCCATAAGCAACCATTGGAGCCGGTGTGTGTGTGTGTGTACATTCTGACAGAGCTGAAACAGCAAAGAAGTTAGCAGTTTTATTCATCCTGCTACTAGAAGCAAGCAGGTGTTCTCCAGAAGGACAAAGAGAGGCAGCAACTGCAGATCCCAAGGGTGCTTGGTTGGGAGTGAGTTGGTTTGCCTTTAGACAATAGTTCCTCTTCAGAGGAGAAGACAGGTAGAGAGCATCTGGAAAGAGCTGTATTCTGCTGTTCCTTCTCCAGCATCTTCCCAGGTGGAGAAAGCCCATCAGGAGAGAAAGGGGTTAGAACATCTCCTGCTGTGCCTTCCGCAGAAGGAGCAGAGGCAACACATCTGCTGTGGCCTTCCCAGCAGGGCTTGCCAAGGGGGAAAAGCACATCAGGAGGACAGAAACAGCACATCTTCATCTTTAGAGGAGTCAGGAAGGCACATCATAAGGAACATAAGACACAGCAACTGGTGATCTTTGATCACCAGCTTATTACATAGAGAAGGAGCTTCATTCAAAGCTGAAGTTAGACTTCTGTTGACAGAAGGAAGAACAGCAGACATTGAAACATTTGCTGTCACAAAGGGCCCCAGAGTTACCTGCATCTTTTGTTATTTTTGGCTGAGAAGTTTTTTGTAGCCACAATGGTTTTATTCCACACTGATCAACTGAACTTCTGTTTGGGTATATCGTTCTTTTTGAGTATCAAAGGAACATTGACATGACATTTCTCACAAAACTTTGATGCTTAGATTATGAACTAGATGTTCTGATAGCTCTTCCTAGCTTTGTGATGAGGGTGCCTGCTCTTCTTCATATGACCACTCTTTCTCTAGTTCTACTAGGTTTTCCTTGGACAATTCTCCATGAGATCCCAGAAATTGCTTGAATCTACTTCCTGTATGGGTTCTTCTTCCAGTCTGACTCTGCTTTTTCTGCACTGGCTTTGTTTGTGATATGTCTTCAATACTGAGGGCAGCAGAGACATGATAAAATTGTGGACATATCAGTTTCAGCAGACAGCATTTGGATGTTGCTATCACTAACTGTATGGCATCCTGTATATTAAAAGCCTTTTAATTGTCTGTGATGTCATATTCATTTGTCTGCCTCACTAAATCAACACAGAGTTAAGGTAGTTGGACTTGAAAAATTGAATTGCACATTGGTGCATGGAACCCATGCAAAAAGGAGATGGTGTTTTGTGGGTAGAAAACAACAAAATATGTATTCTGGGTGGTTGCAGGACAGCTAGGGGCATTGTCCAAAAGCAGCAGGATATTGAAATGAATGCCCTCCTTTTTGCAATATTCCTTGAGCTCAGTGTGGAGCTCCTTTGCAAAATACTGCTGAATGATGGGATCTGTCATTCATTCTGTCTCGTTTGCATACCAGCAAACACACAAAAGTGCTTTCACATAGCTCTTAGAGGGCCCCTTAGATGTTCAGCATGGAAAATTAGCAGTGAACGCAGTTTGTAATTGCCTTCAGCATTGCCTTCTAAGAGAAGAGTGAAGCCACAGCCATTCTAAAGCTGGGTGCAATATTCTCTTCCACAGAAATCTAGGTATGGTCAGGCTCCCCCCCAAATACTGGTCTCATCAACACTGAAAAACAGTTTGGCCGAGTAATGACCATTTTCATCCATCTCCTGCAGCTTGGAAGCTAAACTTGCTGCTGCTTCATCAGCCAGTGCATCCTCACCACAGGTTTTAAAAAGTTTGAATCCAAATTGGTGCTTCAATCACTACAGAGGTCTGTGATTAGTAATAAATTATTTAACATCACCTTCCTCAAATTCTTTCTGGTGTCATTCAGACAGTGAGTTTTAGTACACACAGTGTCTTCAGTGAATGTATTCTTCCTCCTGCCTTGTTCTTCTGGCCAAGCTGCTGACATCCTTTCCATCCTGTCCATGAGAATAGATGTAGGAACTGGACAGGACAGAAGGTGGGTAGGTGAGTAGTCCCAGCTTGCACGCATGCTTTGGGTTTTGTCCACTGATTTGGACCCTGCTTTGATTTCTCTCCCTTACAGTTTCTCTTTCTTTTTGCTCTTTCCACTGCTGCTGTGCACTTGTCCTCTGGTGACCTTCTTCTCCTTTGAGGACTCTGCTCCTAGTCCCATTGAATTTTATCCATGGTTTGGAAGAACCCTAGGAGGTCCAGAGGATACCTTGTTGCTGTGTTATAGAAATATAACTGAATGCTTCTCTGTCATTTCCTCCATTTGCCAGCCAGTAAAAGGCAGTGTTGCAGGGGGTTCCTGCAGCTAAAATACGGGTTTTGCAGGGAGTGAGGAGATGTTTCTTAGTTCTGCCTGTGCCGAGCTTCATGATATGTCTTCTGATCTTGGATCTCAACCAGTGTCTCATCCAGTCGGGGAGAGAGTTGTCCTGTTTCGTTGATGGACTGTCTGTTACATAGTTATACTTTTACATGGTTGTACATTTACTTCACACAGTCCATCCAGCCACAACTTCCCTATGTGCATTTGCTGTACTGCACAGATTGCCTAGCTGTTGCCCTGGCATCTCTCCGTATCCATCCATTTCCATCTTGAATGACTACATGGTCACATTTCATCCCCAGTAACCAGAAGAAATGTGATATCTTAGAAGCCTGGCTGCTCATCCATGTGAAAGTGCCTGGCTCAGAGGCTAGAGTTATCATAGTTATGGAGCGTTGATATTGGGAGAACTCCTGGCCCAACCTTCTGTTCAGAAGCCCATCCTGAGTGAATGTAAGATAAATGGTGACCTGAATCCTATTTAGTTTCAGCTACAATAGGGAGTTAAAGAGTATACATAAGTTAACTTACCAGATCATCATACATTCAGTGGGTCTGCTGTAATTGAAACTAATCCCATAGGCCTGCAAAATTGAGGGCCATAAAACCTTTTTCTAAAAAATGTATGCTGGTTTTACAGGAATTTGGCTTTTTTTTTTAATTTGGTACTCAAATATATATTAAAAACTAAGAAATGATTTTTCATCATAGGCCTGTATAATAGGATTAAGACTTAAATTTGCCTCTCTCAGCATGCCTTCTGCACAATATTTGCAAATTATGCATTTATGTTCCTATTATGTTGGCATTATACCCCAGATAGCATACTTCAGCTTATGCTGATCTGGGGACTTAGACTGACTTTTAAATTTGTGTAACTTTAGCATGGAATTGCTTCCTAAATTGAATGTTAAAAGATAGTGGTTTTATGTGGACACAACCAAGAGAACTTTGAGGGAGTCATTTCCTACAAAGGAATGATGTTGGCAGTATCTGATGTACATCTATTTAATGCCATTTATAGGAGCAAAAATGGCTCAGAGCTATTTTTACAGCCATATCCTTGTTTCATTTCTAGTAAATGTGCAAGATTACAGTTTTATACTCAAATCCTGTACACATTTTTCTGAGGCATGTCCTTTTGTGTTCCATGTGTCCATGTCCTTAACAATTGTGTCAATGGTTGCATCTGCACCGCAGAAATAATCCAGTTTGATACCACTTCAACTGCTATGGCTCAGTGCTGTAGAATTCTGGGAACTGTAGCTTGTTGTTGCATCAGAGCTCTCACAGAGAAGGCTAAATATATGAAAACTACATTTCTCAGAATTTCGTAACATTGAACCATGGCAGTGAAGGTGGTGTCAACATGGATTGTTTCTGCAATGCAGGTGCAGCCTAGGATTGCAGCTTTAAAACGTCAACATTGCCAGAAACATTTTCCCATCATACTTTCCATTGAGAGCACAGTTCATTTACGTGTGAAAAATAAATTGGTTCGTTATAAGATGTTGTTCCCACCAGCAATAGAGATAGAAAACGTTTGGAAATTTTGAAGCCATGGGGGGAAAAGGTTTTTTTTCTGGAGAAAACAAATATTTATTTATTTATTTATGAAAAATTGACAAACACATTATTAATACCTTATTGGCATAGTACGTTTTATTTTGATACTACTTGCTGTAGCTTTGAGCCAGTGCTATGTCAACAACATTTTTAGAGCTTTAAATATATGGCACTTTCTCCTCTGTGTGCCTACACATTCAGAAAAGTATATCTTGCTGGGGGAAATTTCAGCATCTGGTCATGTACGGTAAATCACATTTTCCCATGCCAAATTGAATATTGGTGTCTTTAGAATTTCAGATAGTAGCTTTGCTATAGTAGAAAGCACTTCCTCTCACAAATTTAGCATCCAGTGTTTGCCACTCTCCTCTCTCTGATGCAGATTTATGTGCCATTTTTTATTCCATTTTCAAGTGTCTCCCAGTTCTCAAAACAGCTTTTCACAGGGGAAAACACTGTGGGTGTTGTCTGTGTTACAATCAGCAAAACAAGATATCTCAACTTACAGAAGTCAATACAGTGGTTTTCTCATGTTCTGACAATTATGGTTGAATAGCTTGTCTGGAATTACGCCTACCTTATGACAGGATTTATTTAGAATAGTAACCAAAGTTTGTTTTGGGCAGTGAGAATCAGTGATTTATTATCATTCCATATCTGTGGCCTGTTTTATCTCATCCATCCAGCCTTTAGGGTGAGCACAAACAGTTATGCCTGCTCGAATTTTGTAAGAACTTTGGCATTGTTTTCCTTTGCTTCATCCTTTAGATCCTTTGTTATGTGCACCTAAGTTTTACCCTTGACTTCTCCATGGGTCACCTCAAAATCGATAATTTTGGCCTCAAAACCCGCCCTCGACCTATATATGAGGTTGAATTATGGTAAAGTAGATATGGTAAATAGACCAAGCAAGAGCTTGTTAGTATACATTTTCTATACTTTTTATATGCCAGGCTTTTTCTTATAAACTGTGGAAAATCTCCAGTTGGGCCTAGGTAGTGCTTGTTTAGAGGAACTGGAGGAGTTGTCTGTATTCGTATGCAATCTTCCTTCTGTTCTCGTGGACTTAGGATCCATATCCCTTGACTATCTGCGGGAGGCGAACGGAGGGGGTTAAAATGTGGGGGCATTTCATTTATGAAAATGAGTACCTTAGGCTTGCTTGACATTATGGAGAACTATTGAAGAGAAAATAATTTTCTGTATTACTAGGACTGATAGTGGGGATGCACCTTCATTCAGGCCAATAGGGCTTGAATATACACGATTTTCCGTTTTTGCGGGAGGGGTCCAGAACTGATTCTCCGTGAAAACAGATGGAGGACTGTACTTGCATGTAGCATTTTTAAGGAACAGTTTTTCTGAATAAGACTGGTTACTGCCTATTGAAAGTTGACATTATTCTATCATGCTAGTCTGTCCTTTTTATTATGTATGCTATCTCTCAGAAATCTCTGATTGTATGGATACTAATGGTCCTGCCATGTATCACAATGCATGCTTTGTAGGAAACAGAAAATACTGCTACCCTACCAAGAGCACATTGCCAAACTTTCCTAATTGCCATTCTGTATCAGTCATTGATCAAATGATTTCCAAAGAACAAATTGAAATACTATTTAGAATTATGTTCCAGTTATGCAGCGTCACAGCAGAAAGATCAAAAGATGTTACTCTTATACCATATTTGTTTTTCTTACAGGTTTATTGTAAACTGTTTACAACAGCTATGACACCAGCTCTCCAAGAGAAAGCAATGAAAGGTCATGGTATCTATTTATCACCTTCTTTGTCTTCAGGAGCTATGGAATCCAGTGAAACCCTAGGAATGGGAAGTGCCAGGCCTGTAAAAGAGAAGATGAAGGATGGTTCTGTTGCAAAGATTACTTGCTCTGTGTTGGGACTTCCCACGCTTCAGGCTAACCATAACACTGATTGTTTTAATTTAAAGTACTTTGATTCTCAGTCTTCAAAAGATTATCCTTTACTTATGAACCCCAGTTCACCTTTCAGTGTAAATAATAAAAATTGTACACCAAGGAACTCTGAAGAACATAATTGCTCCAAGATGACAAATCCTTTAGGTGACAGTGTGAATAAAAACTCCAGCCAGGTTATTAATTCAGAATCTGGGGAACGGGTCAGAGGGGAAGCTTTATCAGGCGCAGCAGAGAACATACCAGATTTGGGGAGACTGTTGGATTCACATTTAACTGAATCTAGTAATGAAGAAGAGAAGCAGCTTCCTAATTGTAAGTTATATCGTAAGAATGGATTTTTGGGGAAGGCCTTATTTGTAAATTCTGAGACAAAAAAAGGAGATTTATTGCATCAAGTGCACCATGATGTCCTGGAAGCAACAATGAACTGTAGTCCCAGTAGCAAAGCACAGGAATTGAATTTTCGCTTACTTGAGTGTGTAAACAAGCAACAGATCTTGCTCAACCGGGCCAAAAGAACTCAAAAACATTTGCAAATTATTTTGGCAAAGCATGTTGTTAAACACTGTGACCAGCAAATGAAATGCTTTGTGAGACATCAGCTACAGAGAATGAAAACTTTTCACGATCCAAACAATATTCTAGGTAGCAACGATTACAGATGCACTGCAATTAAAATGGAAAGCTTGAATCCAGACACTAATGTGATTAAAGATACGCAACATGATACTGGTGAAATCAAGGTGTTTGCTCATTCTACAGCAGGAGTGTTATCAGAGATGGAAGAGAGTTTAGATTCTGAGGCCACTTGTAGCAGCTCAAGTGAAGATGATGATGATCAGGTTTCCAGAAAAGTTATGGCAGTGTAAGTATTAAACCATTTCAGGACTTTGGCTCTGTATACCTTCTTGTATGCTCTTGTTTTGCATAAATCTGTGAGACACATATAACTGCAAGTAAGGAGCTCTGTTGTATTAATATAACACAAGACTAGCATCTACACACACCTCTCAGTCAAGCTTTACTAAATTAAAACAGTTTATTAGATTGGAGCTCAAGTAGCAGGCATCTTGCAGCATTTTATATTTACAGCGCACCCACGTCATACGCGGGCGCGCTTTACGCGGCTTGAGCATACATGCTGAAGCTGCGGGGTGCGCAGGGCGGAAGGGGCAGTGCGTCCTATTCAATTGAATGGGCGCGTGCGCCTGTTGTGCCCCGTGCGCCGCCACGCCGCCGTGCACGAGCCCCATTGTTTACAATGGGGCTTGAGCATAGGCGGAATTTGCCTTACGCAGAGGGATCCGGAACGGATCCCCCCGTAAGGCGAGGGCCCACTGTATTTGCTCATTTCCCCCATAGAGTCCCTGAAACCTCTTTGGGGGGAAACTGCCAAGAGGGCAGGGAGATAGTGGCATTTGACGAATAAATGCTGTGTCACATGTGGCTACTGTATATGGAATCAGTTTCCAAAATTCAACAAAAAAAACCTTATACAGTCCTCCCTCCATTATCGCGGTCATCGGACTTGCGTCCCTCGCTTACGTGCGAGGGACGAACGGAGGGTGAATGAATGGGCTGTGTACTCGTGCCCATATTCAAACCCAATGGTGCTTGAATATAAGCGACACTCTTGTTTTCACGAGGGGGTCAGGAACAAATCCCCCATGAAAAGGAGGGGTGATTGTACTTCTTATTTTTACTTTCTTTCAAATTACTGATTTTCATCTACTTCATTGCAGACTTCAGACACCCATTGAAACGGCATTAAAAACAAACGGATGTTTAATGCATTTTCCTGTTTGGGAAAAAACATACTGTACCAGTATTATACTGTTGCTCTTTACTTCAAAGAATAAAACAAACTCAGTAGAATCAACCAATTTTATCTGAAACTGCTAGTTGGCAGTAAGATAAAATGTGTCAGCTTTAATATGCTGTAACAGAATTAGGGACCTGACAACTCATAGGAAATGAGAACTAGTAGTTAGGGAAGAAGTGAGTGGGATCAAAACATTGAAAATGTGTGTGTCGATTCTCCTTGACTAAAAAAAACATCTAAAAATGGGCTTGGCATCTGGGAGAGAACCAGCTCTAATCATCCAAGTTGAATTACTAGAAAGATTTTATATATGGAGCTGCCTTTGAAAATGATTCAGAAACTTCAAATTGTTTTGATAGTTGGAGAGTCTGGCAAGTAGAATTAGTCTGGCTTGTTTTATTGGATCATTTTTGCACCAATTCTTAAGGGATTACATTGGTTCCCTATTGGCTGTCAAGCCCATTTCAAGATTGTTTTAGTCACCTTTCAAGCCCTTAACAATTTGGACCCACATATGTGAAGGAGCATGTGCTATATCATCCTGTCCATGTACTGGGATCTTCAGGTATCATCAGTCAGAGAAATACATTATGCGCTTTAAAAAGAGAGAGGTTTCTTTGTGGTAGCAACCTAACTTTGGAACATTCTCATGTAGTGGATACACTTAGCACTGAACTTATCTTGGGGGTATAAAATGAAAATGATATTTTCTCCCAATGCACTGTAAATGCAGAATTTTTTTTTGCTGTCTTTTTTATTTGCTAGTTGAATACTTTCCTGTTTAATAATTTTATTGTTTTATGATATTTGTTGTTACAGCATTTTGTATGATGCCTTGGGATCCTTTGAGGCCGAAGAGTGCCTTATAATTTAAAATAAAATAAAATAGTATATCAATGAAATGTGGGGGTTGCCCCTTTTTGATTTTGTTCTCAACATCTGGGATTGGTAATGGCCTTTTGCTAAAGTATGCTGTATCCAATATAGCAAGGGAGGCTTCAGGCTTAGTCATTGAACAGAGACTGCTATGGTCACCTTGGATAAAATAGCCTGGGAACTGGACAAAGGGAGTGTGTCCTTTTGGTTATACTGATCTTCTTGTTAGCTTTCATTTTCATCAATCATAGTATTGTTCTGCTGGACCATCTCACTGAAATGAGGCTTCATTATTAAATCTTTAGCTGTGATACAGTTCATGCTTCCACCCTTCCTCCCATATTATTTAGCATGTACATGAAACCATTGGGAGATGTCCAGAATTCTGGAGTCCAATACTCAGATCTTTTTCTCCAGTCAGTCAACTTTGTTACAATCACAGTTCAATCATAAAAGTGAAAGGGCAGAACATAGTGGAAAATCAAGATGAAAAACAGTTCCTAGGTACAAGAATTTTGGTGTATATATTTAAGTGGCAATCCAGCAGCCAGCTGCTATATTAATGACAGATAACATTCAATAGGCTTAGAATGAGCCACAGTGGGATTTGACCAACTTATGCCTAGTGGAACATGCTGGTATAAAATACTTGGCAATCTTAAACACAGATTCTTTAGAAGAATCTGAACAAAGAAGAGAGGGATATAAGCCATCAAGTCTGTCTGGGATTTTTTCCAAAATTGGATCAGTACATTAGGAATGAATATTCTTATAATACAAGAAACACAGCAGAACATGATCAACCATTTTACCCCAATGTTCCCCTCACTTCCAGAGGAACCGAAAACTACTGTCCTGCAACTGCAGTATGAAGCAATCACATTGGCAACACAGTAGATGCAGTCTGTGTGTAATTCTGCTGATTGTGTGACAGAGGTGATGGCAAATATATTAGATTTAAGGCATTATACCTGGTTGAGGTCAGCAAGTTTCACTTTTGGTGGCATTGACTTATTCCATGCAAGCACTGATGAGGCAATGGAGCATATTAATAAAGCAAGATTAACTGCCCACAAAATGAACTGGGACACAACATCAGCAACAGAGGTAAATCTGCTTCTCCTGAAGATGTAGTTCTTCCTCATCTTTTGCCAGGTCTAAATCACCATCAAGGCAGACTGGTATATCCTCACAGTCTTCACTTGAGTCAATATTGCTCTTGCGTGATCCAAGAAGTCTATAGCAACCTCCAAGTCTAGAGTTTGACTTCACATGCAGGACATCACCGAATCCATTGTTCAGTCTGACAGGCCCACTACAATTATGGGCCCCAAAATTGTATTGCCACTTCAACACCTGGTGGAGCAGAGATTTGTGGGTTCTGGACATTATATATCTGGTTTATGCTGTAGAATTATCAAGTATTCCTCCAACTGGCATTTTTTTTTTATACTACTCCTTTCAGGGTTCAGAGGGACAATTCTACCTTGCTATGCAAGGATGCTGTGAAAAACATTCCACCTCTATCCAAAAGAGATGATGTCTTTTCCAGGTACTTCACAGTTCTGACATGAGATGGCATCCTTCAACCCATCCTAGATCTTTGCTGTATCAATATGTACATCTGTCCAAAGAAATTCAAGATGGGCACCCTAGAATCCATCATGCAGATTTGATTCATATCCATCAATCTTCACAATGAATACTCTCAGCACCGCAAATTCCTTTGCTTCATGATCAGACAAGAGCTTTACCAATACAAAGTTCTTCCTTTTGGCTTCTCCACAGATAAATGACGTATGGGAATAAGAAAGTTAGGAAGATGAATCCCCAATTTTGGAAAGCAAAGTGAAAGCTGTACTCAAGCAATAGAGAAGAGTAAATCACCAGGAACAGAAGACATACCAATAGAACTACTTTAAGCCACAGAGACAGAATCAAGCTCAGCTCTAACTAAAATCTGCCAACAAAGATGAAAAACAAAGCAGTGGACCACAAACCTGAAGCGATTAGTATACTTTCTCCCACATAAAAAAGAGACATGAAGGATAGTGATAATTACAGGACAATTGCACTAATTTCCTATGCAAGGAAAGCCATGCTCAAAATTCTACAGTAAAGACTCCTACCATATATGGAGCAAGAAATCCTGCAGGTGTAATCTGGAGTCAGGAAAGGAAGAGCCACTAGGGGTCACATTGCAAACATATGATGGATAATAGAGTGCACCAGAAAATTCCAAAGGAAAATCTACATGGGTTTTATTGGCTACAGTAAAGCTTTTGACTGCATAGATCATGAAAAGCTATGGAATGCTCTCAAAGAAATGGAATTACCACTACACTCCATTGTCTTGATGCATAACCTGTACTCAGGACAGAAAAACATAATGGTTCCCAATTTGGAAAGGAGTCAGGCAAGCTTGCATTCTATCACCTATTTATTCAATGTATATGCAGAAAATATCATACACAGAGCAGGCTTAGACTCAGAGGCAGGAGGAGGAGTGAAGACTGGAGGAAGAAATATCAACAATCTTACATATGTACATTATACCTATACTACAAGCAGAAACCAACAAAGACCTGGAGCAATTACTGAAGAAGGTCAAGGATGAATGTGCCAAGGTAAGCTTTAATGTTGAACATCAATAAAAGAAAAGTAATAACCATGGATCTACAAGAATTCATCCTAGGTAATGAGAAAATTGAAATAGTCAGAGTTACTATACTTTGGATCAACTGTTGATAGAAATTGAGTGGATGACAGCAAATAATTGTAGCTTAATTTAAACAAGACATAAATGTTTGGTATTTGAAAGGAGGAGAAGGGGGAAAGATGAAGATTGTGCAGGAATTTTTTTTTCCTGTCTGGGTGTGCTCTTGGATTCAGTCCTTAGCCTGGATGCTTGGGTTTTGGTGGGGAGAGGAATGTGTTTGCACAGTTTAAGATAGAGATGCTTGATCTGGCCATATGATACATACCTTAATAACATCCTATTTGGGGCGGCCCTTGAACGTTCAGAAAGTTGAGCTGGTCCAGAGAGTTGCGGCCAGATCATTAACTGAGTCTGGTTAGAGGAAGCAAACGACTTTCTTGTCACAAGCCTAGCTACTAGCCTGTTTCTCACCCCAGATCAAAGCGACGGTAATGATCTATACAGTCCTAAACAGATTAGATCCATGCTACCTGATAGACCATATCTTCTCATATAAGCATGTCTGAGTGCTGAGATTTCTAGGGGAGTCCATTCTCTCTATAAAACCATACTCAGAATTCCCAAAGGCCTTCTTGATTGTTGCCACCAGCCTCTGGAACATTTTGAGGGAGGTTATGCTGGCACTTTCCTTGCTTCTTCTGTCAGCAGGTGGAAACTTTTCTGTGCCAACAGAAACAGTTGGGGGAACTGATTGCAAGGGTTTTTAACTTTAAATGCGTTTAATTATGTAAATAGTTTAATTATATTTTAACAATAATTTTTGGGACATTTGTCTGCTTTGGTCATTCACCATGACTTTCAGAGTTTAAGTTTTAAAAAATAGCATTTAGATTTTGTTGCAACCTTTAGATAAAATAAGATTTAGTAGCTAGCTAGCTAGTTATTTTTATGAGTCTTATATTACTGTGAACAAAGGTATATTTAAATTCTTTTTGTAGTATATCTTAAGTATTAAATTATTAAATTTTAAAGAATACATATTACATTTAAATGACGATTGGACTTCTGTAATGCGCTCTACTTGGGGCTACCCTTGTGCCAAATTCGGAAACTTCAGTTGGTACAAAATATGGCAGCCAGATTGATCACGGGAACTTCTAGGAATGACCATATAACACCGGTCTTGAAGTCCCTGCACTGGCTGCCTATTAGTTTCCGGGCAAAGTACACGGTGTTGGTGATCACCTTTAAAGCCCTACATGGCTTGGGCCCAGAGTACTTGAGGGAATGCCTTCTTCCCTGCTGTCCGCCCTGCATGCTGAGGTCCTCTGGAAGAAATCTACTACAGCCAAAAAATCTAGGTTAACATCAGTTTCCCAGAGGGCCTTCTCTACTACTGCTCCTAAATTATGGAATGACCTGTCGGAGGAGATCCGTCACATTTCCACTCTCACAGCTTTTAAGAAAACACTCAAGACGGATCTCTTCCGGCAGGCCTTTCCAACTTAGTTACCCTCCCCAGATATAGAGATATTGTCCCCTCATTTGTCTATTCTTCCCCGCCTATGTTTCTGCCTTTTTAAAAATGCTTTTAATGTTTTTATACTATTATTGTTTAATTCTGTTTTAGTACTGGATATCGGGGGGGGGGGGGTAGGTCTAGGGTTTGATTTTTAACTCTATTGTAATTTATGTATTTTATTGTTGTAACCCACCCGGATTCTTCGTGATTGGGCGGGCTATAAATAAATCTTTATTATTATTATTATTCTCTTAATTATCTCATTTTATATAGCTGTTGAAATGGTTTAATATAACAAAACATGCATGATGTGTGCTATCCTCCCAGTAAACCATAGTCTAAGTGTGCCAAAGCTTGTTTGTGGAATAGGAACTTGGTTGGGTCCAATAAACAGGCATTACACACAGACAGTATGGTTTTAATTTCACATTGGTGTGGACATTTGGCACAAAAATCTAATTCCTTGCTAGGTCTTCTCAAGCAACTCTGGTTGAGAGTTTTTGCAAAGTCTTCTGTGACCTTCATCCTATGATCCACTTGATAGTGCCTTTGTAGAGATTGTCTGAAGTTGTCTCAGCTCAAGCACATTCCCTTTGAGCTGTTTGCAACCCATGATATCTGCCTGCTGTCATATGAAGTTGTGTTACTTGTGGCTAGGCTTGCCATATCCCGGTAGGGGGCATGACTTTCCCAGTTTTGGACCGTGCTGCACGGTCACGTTTTGCCTCTCTCCCGGGATGCCCCCCCGGGTTAGAGCGCCGCCGCTCTTACTTGCCGCCACTGTGGCTGTTTTTGTTTGTGCAGCGGCTCTTGCCGCCGCCGCCGCCGCCAATGCGGCTGTTGATGTGGCCCCTCTGGCTGCCGCCGCCACCATCGCAGCCTTTGGCATCCGCCCGGGCCCTGTGCCCCATGCGAGCAGGGCTCTATCGGAGGCTGGAGCTCCTCCTATGGCTGGCAGGCTGGCCACGTGGGCTGCTGAGGGACTGAGGCAGCGGGCAGAGGTGGGCAGCGAGAAGCAGCAGCAGAAGCAGCCGACCACTTGCCTCTACCTCCTCCTCCTTCGCTGCCTCCTCCGCCCGCTCCCTTTCCATGGCTGCAGCTGCTCATGCAGCCGGCCGGCTACCCTCCTCCTCCTCCTCCTCCTCCGTGCGCTTCTTTCCACGCATCGCGCGCCGACCTAAAAAGGGAGCTTGTCCCCTTAAGGAGGCAGAGCCTCGGGGGAGGAGGCGGAGTGGAGGAGGACTCTGGGCGAGGGGAAAGGGTTCTTTCCTGGCCCCATATGGCTCCAAGCAGCAAGAGAGTACTTCCCAAACTCTACTTTTTTGTTTTTTAGGACTTCAACTCCCAGAAGCCTCAGCCAGTTTAGCCAGCTGGCAGGGTTTCTGGGAGCTGTAGTCTAAAACACCTGGAGAGCCCAAGTTTGGGAATCACTGACAAGACGAAAAGCAGGAGGAGGAGAGTGGCCATTTCCAGTTGGCCTTCTTTATTTATTTCTTTTTTCAGGGCAGGGTTGTGTAAAAGAGTCAGTCTGGATTCAGTGTATTTATTTTTATTTTATTTTTGGTTAATTTTATTATTAATAATATATGTGTTTCTCTTGTTTTTTATTTTATTTTTGGTTAATTTTATTACTAAGAATATATGTTTCCTTTGTTTTTTATTTTATTTTTGGTTAATTTTATTATTAATAATATATAAGTTTGCCTGTCTAGGAATAATGCCAAAATGTCCTCCATTTTGATCATGCCTAAGAAACATGCATTTATATTAACATTTTTTTAAAAAAGCATCAAACTTTCCGCGTGTCTCCCATTTAAAAAAATGTGTCCTACATTTGAAAATGTTGTCCTACATTTGTCCCGGTTTGGATGTCCTCACTTATGGCAACCCTACTTGTGGCTCTTAGATCAGATCAGAAAGGAGAGCAAATGAGCTAGTCCTCAGATCTGACCCTCCCTTTCTTCAGTTTTATCAGGATCAAATGTCCTTTCTACCTGATATTTCCTTTTTGCCAAATATTGTTTCATCTGTGTAAGTATCACAACCACTTGAGGTACCTACCTTCTACCTGAATTGCACTTGAATTGAACATCACTACCCACAAATCACCTTCATCTGTCAAATAAAAAACAGATATACACAGTTATTTACAGTATGTAGGCCCAAATACCAGCTGAGACAAGTCTATCCCTGCTGAATTTCTGGCAGGTAGCCAAAACTGTTTCCTAATGCGTGTTTGTTTTTTAAAAATGGTTTTCTTTTTAAATATGTTTTTATCTTGTAGCAATAAAAATACTTTAAATTAATACATTGATCTGTTGTAGGGGATGGAAACTAGGAGATAGCAAAACGTGGTAACATGTTTCAAAGTTTTCAAAGTTAAGTAAATCTTGCTTTCCTTCTGATGGCAGGTCAAACATTTCTGTGCCATCAGGCTTTTACCAACTTACTAGAGTTGGGATTTTAATGCTATGCAGTTCTGATTTTAAGGGTCATATACAGTCTTAATGTATTTAAATATTTTAATGTTTTGTGTTTTAACTCCATGAATTGTTTTATTGTTTTTAAAAACTTATATTTATACTTTTAATGATTTCGTATTGTTTTTAATTTGTATTGTTTTAAATATGTTGCTGGCCATTGTTATTCTCATTATTAGGAGATAGGCAGGATGTCAATGAATATATAGTGGAGGCAGTAGTAGTAGTAGTGATAATAGTGATGATAAAGCTTTAGTTTTTTGGATTAATGCATTAATTAGATTTTAATGAGCAGATTTGTAGCACTAATTATGGAAAATACAACACTGCCAGCTACGTACCTTGCATGCATGGGACCCAACAATAACATCAGTCACAGAGCAGTGTGTTGATGTTGGCTTTTTAGCTATGTGTAATTTGCTCCTCTTCACAAATAGAAAAGACAGCAAACACTCAACACAAGAGGCTACACATTCCTTCTTGCCACTCCACTTTGTCCAACTTCTGTATTGTTTAAACTTTACGTGGCTAGTATGGCAGAACTAGCCGAAGCATTCTCCTGGGAGGATGACTGTATGAGTTATGTCTTGCCGAACCTCTGGGATGACAAAAATTAACCTTTTGCTGGATCTAAAAACAGAGGAACCCAGGACAAGCAACCAGGAAAACACAGCTATACTATCATAGGAGCGACATCTCTTAGCTTACCACACAGTGGTCCAGCATAGGAAACAGATGAGGAGGTTAAAGCTCTTCCAGAGAAATCATAGAAATGAGTCTAAACTGTTTTAAATGCATAATCAGCAGCCATTAAATCAGAAATAAACCAGGGCTTCCTTACTTAACCTGGTGTTCTCAGATATTTTGTGTAAATCGCAGAATTTGTGACCACTGGCCATACTGGCTGGGAGTGGAGAGTATCAGAACATCTGAAAGGCAAACGATTGGGGAAGGCTGAACTAGAAAGAGGATAATAAAATTCACAGAGCAGCTCTTTTTCCACTGAACCACAGGAGCAGAAGGGATGTCAGCCCAAAGACTTAGCACCCCAAGGCCAAGAAAGTCAGTTGCATGAGGACTGGGAACTAGCAGTTTGGAATTATATCCCAAATTGTACCACAGAAGATAGAATTTTAACAATTCATCCCCTAAATAGCATAGTCTAACTAAAAATGGTAATGTGGCTGTGTGTTTGCTGAAGCATTTTTTGTTTTGCTTTTAGTTTTATTGTTTGTGTGCAACAACTGGCTAAATTTTGGGAAGCAAACATTGGGAAACAAGAACATGACACTCCAAGGGTTGAGGGAAGTGCTGCAGTCTGCAGCCTGTGATGTGTGTTTACTCTTTCTTATGCTGTGCATGTTTTTCAGTCTGATCTGAGCCTAAAAGGGTATGATCATAGGTTTTCTTTGCTTATTTGTGCTAATGAAGATACAGGGTTTCAGCAATGTGTGAGATGTAGCCAGTTGTAGGCCAGAGGACATACACATATTCTATATATTATGAAGTGTTCACATCCAGTCAGTCTCCTTCTCTGAGGCTAGTTGATTTTTCATACACGTCAGGTTATTTGTGTGACAAACTGCTGTGCTGATGAAGTTTTCAGTTGTTTAAATTTGCTTCTACGTTGGTTACTCGCATGTTTGTGTGTCGCGTGACAAATTCTCATTTGTGGTTGAATCTTTTTAAACATAAAGGTGAGCTAAATATAGATATAAGTATTGCTGCAGGTGATACCCATTTCTGCTAAAGCGGTGCTTTAGTCGAATGGTGGTTCCTGGACTGGTGCCAGTCCCTGAGCCATTGGCTGCTAGTTTGTGGCAAGTTTCCAAGAAAGAAAGAAATAGTTGTACCCGATGGGAACAGATTTAGTGCCAGTGCCTGGCACATTGGAAAACAGTAATTGCCAGCTCCACATAAAATAATGTTAAAGAAAGATTCAGAGTTAACCAAAAATTGATGCATTTTATTTGGTGTCCAATTATAGATTAATTCACTGATAATTCTTTGCTTATTATTGATATGACATGATTCAATGATTTTTCTCCTTTGGTTAGGTAAACATTATTGTATTTATAATGGTTTTTTAAAAAGAGATGGTGGTTCTATCTTTCCTCATGCTATGTTTTGATTGCTTAAAAAAACAGTCATCTGCTCTGTTCCTGTTTTTAAGCATGTTATGTTGGATTTCATATTATAAAACTGGAAGGGCTGGTAAGGGATGTTATGCTAGGCATAAAAATGACATAATTTTTAAACAGTAAATAACTCTGGTGGTTAGGAAGATAGTGGGAAGATACCTTGTTGAAGAATTGGCCAGTCAGATTGCCATGTTAAAATAACTGAGTACCCTCAGCAGGAGTTAAGGTGCTTTTACAACACAAGACCTCTTGGATATTTAAACTCTGAAGACGTAATGTTAATCTGTTACCAGAAATTCACATACATAAAAATCTTTCAGCATCCTTAAAAGTCAAAAAAGGTATTATGACAGAATTGTCTCAGTGCAAAAGCATAATGAATTAGGTAGAGACCTGTGACACATTTCAGCCTGCTTTGTACAGTAGATTTAAAAAAAAAAACTTCCTAAAATGATGATCATCTCTTGTTGACTAAACGATGTTCTCTTTTCTTCCCAGTAACTATAGATCTGATTGGAAATGGCTGATAGAAAGAGCTAAAGTTGGCTGCTGTTGGACATGGCTTCAAGCCCAGATTTCAGAGCTAGAGTACAAAATTCAACAACTCACTGACCTTCACAGGCAGATTCGTGCCACCAAGGTATTGTTAGTGGGCAGCGGGGAAAGGCTCGCACAAATAACCAACTTCAACATTTACAAATGTTTTCTTTGTGTTTGATGAGTTCTGCTGTCTAGACAAAATTAATATAAAATCAAAAAAATAAATGAAAAGGTAGCTTCAGAGTTAGCATACTAGATTTGAATACAGGAAAATCCTGATACAGAATCCTAGTTGTACTGTTAATTTGATACCAGTTTATCAGCTTAATTTATCTTACTCCTGAGAAATCATGGAGTCTATATTGTACATGTATGCCTCAATGAACAAAGTAGATGTGTTCTTGCACATGACTTCTTTAACAGAAAATTTAGAACCAGATCAAAAATAACATGAAAAGAATGAGGATAGATTCCAACAGCACAAAAAAGAAGAGCAGCTGAATGCGTTTCAGCAAACTTTAACCAAAACTGACAATGTGCACATGCGAAATGAAACAACCAGGTCAGATAAGTCTTGCTTGAGTAAACAAAATATTTTTCAACCTACTAGGGACCATTTAAAAGCTTCTTCCAGGGATGACATTTTCCTCCTATTGGGCAGTTATAGATGCATAACCTAGAGCTACGCACTTGTAACTGTTTTGTGTTTACAATCCTCATGTAGCCCCTAGTGCAGCGGTTCTCAACCTGTGGATCGTGACCCCTTTGGGGGTCGAATGACCCTTTCACAGGGGTTGCCTAAGACCATTGAAAAACACATATTTCCGATGGTTTCAGGAACTGAGACACTGCAATTTTATGGTTGGGGGTTACCACAACATGAGGAACTGTAATAAAGGGTCGTAGCATTAGGAAGGTTGAGAACCACTGCCCTAGTGCCTAAAGCACTGGAGAGCTCTTTGGGAGGGATGAGAATGTCAATTAGCTGCTTCCCAAGTTTCAGAACTGACTCCTGCCTATTGCAGCGGCTGCTTCCTGATAAGTGGAGATTGGAGGGATCAGGACAGGATTCACTGTGTAACATCCTAACTATGGTGTTAAGCATATGTAAATCCTCAGCCTGATTCCAGCTGACATTATTGTCAGTTTTGCAGTCTATCACATGTTATTGACTGGCATTTGGGATTGTCAGCGATTTGAATTCTATATAAGAATCTAGAAATTGGTAAGATATTATCAGATAATGTGACACATTTCAAATAATTTCTTCTTCATCTTCATCATCATCAATATCCTGCCCTTTTCCTAGCAATGGGACTCAATATGACTTACAGATTTTTAAAATCAGTACAGATTAAAACATACAAAACTCAAGCAGGGTCATATGGGGAGATGGCAGTCCTTCAGATAACCTGGACCTAAGTAGTATAGGACTTTATGGGCCATAACCATCACTTTGAATTTTGCCTGGAAGTGTACTGGCAGCCAGTTGAGCGGTTGCATCAAGGGAGTTATATGCACCCTGTAGCTATTGTGTTACTGTGTTCTTCGTTGGGGTTGCTGTGCCTCACACATTAGGGTTTTGCACCTGTGCACAGACTCCATTCGGAAAGTTCAAAGCTGAAGCAGATTGGCAGGTAGCCCTGCTCACTCCCATGTACTGAGCATGCTCAAGCCCACCAGTCTAGCTCCACCCTCAGTTCTCTTTCATGTGCTGTTAGAGGAACTCCACTTCGATTGTTCTCTGCTGAGTAGCCTTCCTTTTATCCTATTTTGTACTTTGTTTTATTCTATTTTATTTTGTTCTATACTTTCTGTCTTTTTTAAAAATCTTACATATCTGATCTTTCTTAGCTGCCCTTCGCCCCCCCCCCTCCACTGTCCTATGGCCTCTACGTCTCTTTTCAAGCCTGTGATAGAAAAGTTTCTTTTTCAGACGGACACTCCCAATGCCTCTCTTGTTTGGGAGAGGGCTATGATGTTCAGTGCTGCTCAGTTTGTAAGGCCTTCACACCTCAGGCCTTGAGGACCGGGCCCAGAGACTTAAGAGACATTGCTGGGGAAAGTCCCTGTCAGTTGCTGACTGTGGTTACAAAGGACCCCTTATTGTTGATTTTGGTCGCATCGCTTCTAAAAAATACCGAAGGTATTGAAGGCTGTTCTGAAGGCAGCTTTGTCTTCAACGTTGGTGCCGGTGACTTTGATACCGATCACTACTGACTCTGGTCCTTTGATTCAGACAGCTACCAACACTGTTCCATCGGTACTATTTGGTCTTGATCGCAGCATGGAGTCCATGTCCTTCTTGGTTACTCCACTTTCTGATTCTCCTTCTGCCCAGGAAGTGCCTTCAGTCTCTCAGACCTCCCAAGATGGCTCATTCCTCCAAGGCAAAAAAGTGCCCCATTGCCTCTACAGATGGCTTTGATTTGCCTGTTGTCACAGGAAGGCCTAAGGAGAAGAAAATAATGAAATAGAAGAATAATTTATATTTCGAGTTGTCATTTCTAAATGCCAGCATCATTCATGAAATCAGCTACACTGTTTTCCAGATGAGCAGATTCTCTTCTATTTGTAACTGTCCTGTGACAGAATTTTGAATGTTATGTCTGTCAGAGTATTAAAGAGACAGTGATAGAATGACATGGATATAATTATTTTAAGAAATGAGAACACTGATATTTTACTCATACTAAATACACTGGGGATAAAGTGGGGCGGGATTGACAATACAGATAAAGAATGACAAGCTGACAGTGGTGTAATGATACGGTTCAGCATGGATAGTCACATCATTGAAGCAGACTAAAGAATAGCTGGAGAACTTGAGAAGCAAAACTGAGGAGTGACCATGAACAGAGTGTGCAGTTCTGTTTCTGTTTCTGCTTGATAAATCTTGGTGAGCTGTGGGGTAGCATCCTTCTGCATTAGTCCTCAGCATGTTTTGTTTATATGTATGGAATTAGAAAATAATTTAACAATCAAGAAATAGATTTGTAAATAGAATGTTTACACTAAGAGTGGACAGTAGTTATGTTAGGTTGTTGCATTTTTACTGTTTGTGTGAAAATATTTTCCTGTTATCTGTATAAAGCTTGAGCACACTGAGAACACTAAGTCACTAATTAAATATTTTAGGGAGCTTAAGCACTTATGTTCTAGAGATTTAAATTACTCTGCAATGATTTGGGCAAGTTAATTTGTAATGTATTCCGTTGCTGTTGTCTAGGGGATGGTAACCTTAGAAGAATTTTCAGTTCCAAAAGATATTCTGAAGAAGCAGACAGATCAAGAAGCTTTATTAAACACCACAGGGAATTCTCAAGCTTCCCTTGAGAGACAGGATGCATGGCCGGAACATGATTTTGAAACGTCACCCAGCAGCCCAACTCTGCTTCTCCGTAACATAGAAAAACAGGTATTCAAGTAAGAATGAAGATCAAATAGAATTAGATACATTAGAGAATGATTTGAAACAATGTATTACTAATTAATTAGTTTTGTTTCTGTAACCATGACCAATGTTAATTATGGAAATGAAGAGATCTTCGAAGGCACTAAACTTTACTGTACTTCTCAAATTATTTTGGTGCCAGTGTTAGTCAGTTGAATGTTAGATTTGGACCAGTGATGATCTGGATTAAAAAATGGTCCTGGTGAAACTCCTTGGGCCAGTCTCTGCATTTGCTCTATATAGCCAAGCTGTTATGGAGGTATAGGGGCTGTACGCTTGGGCCAAAAGGTTGTGTTCCTCCTAGCCTGGCATTATCCCATTAAGACAAAGTAGGCTAACAGTCTTGGGTTGGAAATGGGCAGACTGAACATCATTTTGGTGGATCCAGCCCCTCTTCATCCAAACCAGCACTTAACATGGTCTAAAACACCTGGCTGTTTGTGCCAGAGTTTCCCAGAAAACTCGCTGTGACAGCCGGTAGACCAGATGACTGTGAATCCCCTTACCTGCAACTGCCACTGTCACTTTTCTTGCCGGGCCGAGTCGTGACCTGTGATGTCATGGGTAAAACCAGGCCCCCCGTTTCCTCTCTTATGGGCCATGACTGGGGCTTGCAAGTAGAATGGCAGTGGCAGCTCCATGGTGCAGAAACAGACAGGCTTCTGAACATCTACCCATCACTGTACTAGACCAGATGAGTGCCAGGGGTGGGAACGGGATAGACCTGTGGGCAGGATACAATGGGGTTGGCTTGTGATATCCTGCTAGTGCATTCAGTGCCATAATGTGTTGAACTCCCATGTGTGACACCTTGAACTCCTTTCATTATGTAATATCATTGGTACAAAAAGTGCAAATAGTACAAAAAGAGCAAATATCAGGAAGCATCAGGAAGAAGGAGACTTGCACACAAAGGTTCTGGTTTCTTCTCTCACCACTTGACCACTATGATTGTCCTTTGAACTTTATCTGGCATGTTTGAGTGACTAACAAAGAAAGGAGATACAATAGTTTGATGGAGTCTCTGCACAAATTTGTATGCTTAGGGCTAACTACAGCTTCTAGTGGTGGTAAAGTCACATGTGATAGAGTAATTCTCATAGAAGTGGAACATCTTGTGGATACTGCTGCTAGTGGTGAAGTAGTTATTCCAAAGGAGTTAGGATTACACTGTAAATCCTCTAATGCAACTGTAAGTCATTTATTCAAAATTGCTATTCCTTGTTTTATATATTGGAATTTTGTGGAATGCAGAACACATCACAAACCCATCTTGCTCCCCACCAGAAAGGAAAAATGCCAAGGTGCCTCTGTTGATTTCACTCACCATTATGTGAAAAGTAGTTTTTAATTCCTTCATTTCAGGTCTTGCATAGACTGATCAAAGAGCTGTAGTCTAAGTGTTTAAGCCTTCCTCAGTAGCCATAAACCTCTTTTCTGACTTGTTTCCTCATGTGCTCCTCTTGTTGAGGTTGATGTAGAAGTCTTGGGACTGTCCTCACCTTACAGAGTACCTTCTCATTCTATTAATTGTTTGTGGAAGAGGTCCAGGTGGGACAATTTAACTGGCTTATATTGGTAGGGAGAACACGCCTTGTCTGTCTTGAGCTTCCATTCATCTTTCAGCTTACCTGGATTTTTTTCCTCCCATCTTCATTAATTTGGCCTCTTGTCTCAACATTCAATATGCCTCATTCTGCTTGCAATGCTTTCCAAATCTCTAGTATTCTCTGCTTTCTTACTGCTTTATCTACCCCTTTCTCTACTCATTTTCCTCCTCTTTCATTTTCTACTCTCCATTCCTTTCCTCTTGCTTTCTCTGCTATTCTTTCCTACTCTTCTGCAAGTCCACATTGCCCACTATCAGAGCTGCCAGTCAGTTGAAGAGCTATAACTGATCACTTTTAAAAATAATATATGGTGTCTTCTGTATATATATTTTTTAAAAACTACTTGTCTATCAGATATTGTGTATCTCATTTTTGAAGGAAAACAGAGAGACTTTACACAAGTGTTGTTGTTTTTTAATATGACAACTTGGATTTAAAGAAATTGGTTTCCTTGGCTCATCTCTATTTTCTTACAGTTGTTTTTTTGGTTTCTGCTCACCAGTATTGTTTCATAAATTGTTTTAGATTTGAATTGGATTTGGTCTTGATTTTGATTTGGAATTGGATTTAGAAAGGAAATAATAAATTGATAAATAACTTCAGCATATTTGAATTTGATAATTCAAATATGAAGATTTTATTTATATTAGTATTTTAAATAGCTGGAAACAAGTTTTGATTGAAATCTACTGTGCTTTAAATATATAGGCTTTCATTTTCTTTATTGTTTCTTTCAGAGTGCTGAGCTAAGTGAAATAATCAGCAGTCTCATTGCTCCCCTTAATCTGTCTCCCACATCCTCCCCTCTCTCCGCAAAAGCAAATAAGCAGAAAGAGTTGGTCAATGGCATATCTTTAAGGTAGGTAGTGCTTTCAAGTACTTCTGGATAATGCTGCAGTTTTACCATTTGGGAAAATGTAATATAAAATGACATAATTATTTTGACCTGAAAATAAATACTGTACATTTATCATGTGTGCATGTGTGTATGAGATAGAGTGTTATAACAGCATATTTTATAAGGCTAAAGTACAGTGGGCCCTCTGGACCATAGGTTCTAGGTCCACTATTTTGAGCAACCATGGATCATCACACTCCATATTATTAAATGGCAGCGAGGTGAACGCACATACTTCAGCGTGCCTGTGTTCACATCGCTGCGATTTCATAAAACGGTGTGAGATCATCTGAGTTTTTTTTCATGGAAGATGTTTCCTGGAAGTCTGTCACTGAATGCAACTGATCTTAAATTTGGTTATGGAACAGAACATGTATAATGTAATGCCGTATACAGAGTTCATCCCTTGAACTGTCTAAATAATCTAGCATAAATGTTTGACATGTTTCAGAGATCCCGAGAACAATGAAGCCATTTCAGCTTCCAGTAACTGGTTGATTGACCAACAACAACTGAAGAAAAGAAGGAAAGACAAGACAAAGCTGAGAACAACACCTGCTGCAGTGATGACTACATCTGCTCGCACTAGACCACTTCAGAGTTTCCAAAGGAGAAAACTCTACAAAATGAGTACTGCTTTCGCTTTGAACCAACAGGTGCAAGTGTGTTTCTTTGTTTATATAAGAAACCATATTTAGATTCCAGTCACTATGTATGTCATTTTAAGATGGTAATGGTGTTTATTCTCTCCAATATGTTGGTATTCCGTTTCTGAGAAAGCAAACCTTCAACGAATTGGTCAAATATGAGGCAGGCCCCAAAGGCTTCACAGGATTTCATAAGTTGGCCTGGTTAAGCATTGTTACTTCCATTTTTCTAACTAGCTTTGATGTTGGAACATATATGCTGTATGAAATTTATTGTTCCTAGCAGTAAAAATAAAACAGGCAGAGCAAAGATTATAACTTGCATTTTCTTTGCTGTTAAATATCTGAGTCATAGAAAGCATTATTTTAGGGTAGAAGTGGGCAAAATGAGGCTTGTAACTCCCCAGAGCTGTTTTGGAGGCTCCCAGGAATCATTGCTTCAGAATGTTTCCAAATGCACTCTAGGGGGTGTGAAGGGATGTTTTTTCCTCCATGTTTGCAGCTCTCTTGGGTCAAAAATAATTTTTGCAAAAAAGAATATATACACACATACATACAGTGTGTCCTTGCTATCCACAGGAGATCTGTTCCAGGTCCCCCGTGGATAGTAAAAAACTTCTCAATGGGCACGTGCTCCCACTTGTGGTGTCGCGTACATGCACACCCATTCACAAAGCTGGGGCTTGCCATCCGCAGAAGCTGAAAATGCAGATGGCAAGCCCATGCCTGATGCAGGCACACTGACACACACACATATCTGCCCCCAAATGGTCCAGAATGTCCACTCAGAGGCATGAGATGTATTTTCACCACTGAGCCAGTTTAAGGTCTGGAGATACTTTTTTGAAACCTTAAACATGGCGAAAATGTTCCCATATTCCCTAGAGGCATTGGGGGCTTGTTTTTTCTTTTGAGAGCAGGCACAACCCTCCAAGGCTCCCTAGCCTTCTACAGTTGCCATCCCCTGCTTTAGGGATAAGAAAGAAGCAGACTAGTGAAGAAGTAAAGAAGTTACAGATTAACTGTTCAGTGTATTTCAATAATATAACTTTACATGACTTCACAATTAAAAACACCTTTCTTCTTATTGAGTCACCCCCCCCCCACATGACACAAATCTGGTATGACTGGTTATAGTATCAGGCCTCTGCCTAATATATATTAATTCTTGAGGTGAATATAACATTTTAATTTATGCATTGTTTAACACTTCAGAGTGAAAATATATAAGGAAAGCAACACTTCAGAGTGAAAATATATAAGGAAAGCAGTGTCATCAAGCCATGTTGTGTGCTCCATTCAAATGACTCTTCTGAGCACTGAAACATACGTAGGATGCATGAGTTCAGAGCTAGGTTGAAGATACTGATAATGTTACTGGTAGAAGTGATACACCTCTTCAGATAAAAATGATGGCTTCCTTTCCCATCTCATTGTGGTAATAGCATATCTGCCTCTCCTGCCAGGCTTCTGTAGAAGACTCTCAGAATCATTGCTAGAACTGAAATATTTGATTCTAAATATCATAATAAGATTGAAGTCAAATACTGTATCATCTTTGGCGTCAAGCTTAGGAAAGAAATAATTCTTAAAGAGATATGAATGTGGACATTTCCATGCTAATATGTGGATGTGGACAAAAATGCAAACACAAACAATGCAAAAATGCAAAATTGAAATTAATGTAAATGGCAAAGTCACTATTCTTGGCCAACCTTCTGTTTAAAACACTGAAAAATGTATTGTCCAGAGAAAACATAGACAATTCTGGGGGGTTAGATGGATGCAGTGGCCTTTCAAGAGAAGTGGAAGGGCTTCACATCCCCTGCTGCCCCCTGCAAAAAATACCATCCCCCCCATTCCCCCCAAACATGCTTAAGGTTTATTGGGGGCATTTTCATCATGTTTTGGGCCCTTCTGTGCTGTTTTAGGTTGCTGTTTACAATAGGAAATGACCTGGAAATCCTATTGTAAACTATAGCAGGAGTGGGCAACTTGTGGTTATGCATATGGTGTTGCTGCAGCTGCCATGTGCCCCAGCCTGCAGAATACGTGGTTGAGGGATGCTGGGAGTTATAATCCAGCAGCATCTGGAAATCGAAATGTTATCTACTCCTATGTTATAGGAAATTACTCTCCTTGGTAAAAATGTAAAATGATGGGTGTTTAAGTAAGTCATCGAAGTGCTTAGTAGAGTCGGATTTTATACCTAAGCAAGAAATATTCACACAGAAAACCATCTTACCCATGAAAAGAGAGGGGGAGGAGAGAGAGAACACTTACAATCCTAAACTGTAATTTACTTTCTTCTTCGTGGTCTCTGCGAATCATACAAATGGGTTTCACTGCGCCTGCGCAGTGCTGTTCGGAAACTTCTGGAATCACTGGGCAAAGTTTACTTTGCAACATATAGAAACTTTTTGGCGGTAACTCCGCCCACCCGTTATAAGGCCCCTGCCTTCCCGCTCTTTTCCCCAGTTCCTTTTTTCCGCCACGCTAGCTGCTTCAGGGAACTTTCGCTTGCTCTTGCTTGCTTGGAATCACTTTCGTTTTGACCTCGGACTGTATTCTTGACCATTCTTTGTCTCCCGCCCCTGGTAACTTCGAACTTCGGACTGTTGACTTCGTTCTCCGATTCTCCCTCGGCTGTGTCGTCCTTTCAAGATGCCTGCACCCTTCAAAAAGTGTGACATCTGCGGGGGCAAGGTGCCCGTCCAGGACCCGCACTCTTCTTGTCTTCTCTGCCTCAGCAAGGACCACGACACCAAGTCCTGCTCGCTCTGCAGGTCCCTTTCTTCCCAGGCCCGGAAGAACCGTGAGTCCCGGCTCACCTCGGCGATCGCCCTGGGCAAGGTACAAGAGGGAGGTTCTCGTGTTTCATCCGTCCCGCCCTCCGCGCCCCCGGCTTCATCTTCCAGGGCCAGCGTATCCAGCGTGACATCCGCCAGGGCCACCGTTTCCAGCGTGGTGTGTGTCCCGGCCGGGACAGTCCCTCCCACCACCTCCGATGTGGCCCGTGGCTCCAAACCGCCCAGTGCCACCGACAAACCCTCCAAGCGCCCCCATAAAGCATCGGGGACTGAGGGTACCGAGCCGGCGCCTAAATCTGTGAAGAAACCGGACGGTTCGCACGCGAGCAAAGGGACCGGGACGGAGGTCCAACTCGCCTTGCCTTCATCCTCTAAGGCATCCAAGGCAGCTCGTCACGCCTCCAAGCCGAGGGAGTCGGCTTCGGTTGCGGAAGCGACCCATGTCCCGTCCTCGGACAAGACAAGGTCCCCAAGGCCCTCTTCATCTGGAGCGACTGCTGTCCTCCTGGACCTCCCGGAAAATCCTTTCTTTCCGTTGGAGGAGACCCCGAGATCGGGTAAGAAGAGGCATCACGACAAGGCGGGTCGTGACCCTGGCTCTAAAAAGTCCAAGCCTTCCAAGGAGCAGGCCGGGACCGACTTGTCTAAGGCGAAGGATAAGAGGCGCTCTCCTTCTAAGAAGGCCCGCGCTTCCACTCCGGCAGCTCCTCTTGATCCAGAGCAAACTGCGCCTGAGGTACAGCGGTCTCCGGTACCGGACACGCCACCGCCTCAGCCCACCATGGACTTTGTCCACGAGACCGACCATACCGCTCCTGTCCTTCCTTCTGGAGCACTGTCGCTTCCCCATTCTGAGGACGAGGACGACGGGCAGCCGCCCCGTGCTCAAGAGGCACCGGATCTGTTCCTTGACACCCAGTCGGGCCGGTACTTCATGTCGGTCTCGAAGGAAGTGGCACTCAGAGAGTTCACTAGACTGAACCCTCGTCCAGCTGACCCACAGGAGGGCACGTCGGCCAGATCGGTTCCGGCCGTCTCTGTGTTCGAGAGGCCTCCATCCCCACCTCGACGGCGCCCACGCTCTTCGGCTGATCCCATCTCGCTCCATCCGAGATCCCAAGTCACAGTGGTTGATGTCCTCTCCTCTGACTTGGACTCCGACGACGAACCCGTGCCCCCGTCCGAGGTGCCATCCGAGGAAGAAGATGTCCTCTCGGTGTCGGCGTCGCCCCAGAGGATGCACAATCCTGAACCTTCTTCCCCATCGGACGACGTCCGTTCCTTTAGTGAGCACGTCGTGAAGATGGCCAGGGCCCTCGACATCGAGCTTGCTTTCCCGGACGATGATGCTCAGGATCCGGTGGAACGCCGGGTTCATGGACGGGTGCCCACACCACCCTGCCTTCCTCTGCTGCCATCTCTCCAGACCATAGTTCAGAGGTCTTGGGACTCTCCGGCCAACCTGTCTGCCTCGTCCCGCAAGGTGGAGTCTCTCTACAGAGTCGCCCCGGCGAGCTGTCCCTGGTTGGCTGACCACCCCAGGCCCAATTCGGCTATTGTTGAGGGAGCTCAACACAGCTTCGTGCCGAAGCAGGCTACCTCCCCCGTCGACCGGGAGGCGAAAAAGGTGGATGGCCTGACCAAGAAGGCCTACTCGGCAGCGGCCCTTGCGGTAAAGGCCAGCAATTACACCGCCTGCATGGGGGCATACGTTCAAACCCTCATGGAACGTATCTCCCCTCTCATCCCGGACATCCCGGATGACGTCCAGAGGCAGCTGGTCGAGGTCAGGGACGAGACTCACTCCATCGGAAGCTGGCTCATCACCACTTCCAGAAATATGGCTGACTGCGCACGGAGGGCCATGTCTGCTTCCATGGCGCTCAGGCGACACGCCTGGTTGAGGGCCTCGGACCTCAACCCGACCGTCAAGGCGGCCATCGAGGACATGCCACTCGACGGGACCGGACTCTTCCATGCGGAGACCGACGACCGCCTGAACAGGAAGTTCAGGATGAAGGCGGCAGCTAAGAAGCATGGCATGTCCTCTGCACCTGCTTCTCCATTTCGAAGGCGTCAGCGCCCGTGGCAGCCGCAAGGTCAGTCACAGGGGACCTTCCCTCGGGATCGACAGTCCCAACAGCAGGGGTCTCAGAGACGTCGCTACCCCTCGCAGTCTTCCTCCTCCTCTGGCCGTCGTAACTTCCCGCCTCGGTACCGCAAGTCCCGTCGGCAGGACACCGACCAGGGGAAGAAGAGAGCCTGAAGGGACGCAGCGCACTTCGCCTCCCTCTCACCCCCCTTCTTTCTGGACATTTTGAGGCCCTTCGCTAACACCTGGGCCTCAATAACATCGGACTCGTGGGTTCTCAACATCGTCCGTAGGGGATATGCCCTCGAGTTCCAAGAGCTCCCTCCAGCTGGAGCCTTCATGTCCACTCCCCCCTCGGACACCCTTCTCGACGAAGTGCGCACCTTGCTTGAAAAAGGGGCCATCTCCCCTTTACCACCTGACCAATGTCCCAGAGCCTTCTTCTCTAGGTACTTTACGGTACCGAAAGCGGATGGGGGCATCAGACCCATCCTGGACTTGAGACAATTGAACTTGTTCCTTGAATACCGTCGCTTTCGGATGGTAACCTTGGCTTCCATTCTGCCTCTGCCCCGCTAGGGCCTGTGGTTCGCGACCGTCGACCTGAAGGACGCCTATTTCCATGTCGGGATCCGGGAGTCCCACCGGAGATTCCTCGCCTTCGCGGTCGGCTCCACCTCGTACCGCTACAACGTCCTTCCCTTCGGCTTGGCCACGGCTCCTCGGGTCCTCACAAAGTGCATGGCACCGGTGGTGGCATACCTTCATCAGAAGGGCTTCATGGTCTTCCCTTATCTGGACGACTGGCTGTTTGCCGCCGAGTCACAACTCGAACTGCAGGAGGCAGTCTCATTCGCCCTGCACCTCTTGGACTCCCTCGGACTGGTTGTCAACAGGGAAAAATCCCACTTCACACCAACCAGGCAGGTCAAGTTCATCGGGGCCATTCTCGACTCCGAAAGATGTTCCGCCTTTCTCCCTCCAGACCGTTTCCAGGCCTTGACTGCGTCGCTCAGGCCTTGCATCTCCTACAGAAGGGTGAGGGCCAGAGATGTCCAAATCGCTCTGGGCCACATGGCATCAACGACGTTTGTCACGCCTTGGGCAAGGCTTCGCCTCCGACCGTTGCAATCCTGGTTCCTCTCTGCCTTCTCTCCGATGGAGGACCCCCCGTCAAAGTGGCTCACGGTACCAAGACCGGTAGCGGCTTCTCTGAGATGGTGGTTGGACTTCCACAACGTCGGCACCGGGATGCCCTTCCATCAGCCCCAGTCGCAGCTGACTCTCACAACCGATGCATCCCTGGAGGGCTGGAGCGCCCACCTGCTCGACTTGGTCGTCAAGGACAAGTGGTCCGCCCAAGACAAGCTCCTCCACATCAACGCCCTGGAGATGCTGGCAGTGGAGAAGGCATTGAGGGCGTTCGAGTTCGCCGTCACAGGCAAGGTGGTCCTCCTGAGGATGGACAACACCACCGTGATGTATTACATCAACAAGCAAGGAGGCACCAGATCCAAGACCCTGCTCGACCTTACGCTCCGCATCTGGGACTGGTGCATCCAAAGACAAATCCTCCTCCAGGCGATTCACCTTCCGGGAGAGGACAACGACCTGGCAGACTGCCTCAGCAGATCTCCGTCGGTGTGCCACGAGTGGAGGCTCCATCCCGAGATGGTCAGCAACCTCTTCAACCGGTGGGGAACCCCCCGGATCGACCTCTTCGCGACCAGGTGGAACACCCATTGTCCCCAGTTCTGCTCCAGATGGACGGATCCCTCGGAGATGCATTCGCCTTCCTCTGGACGGGGGAGCTTCTCTACGCGTTCCCTCCGTTCCCTCTCATCATCAGGGTAGTTTCCAAGATGACAACGGACCGCTCGCATGCGATCCTGATCACCCCGTGGTGGCCGAGACAGCCCTGGCTTGCATCCCTTCTTCACCTTTCCAGGAGATGCTTTCTCCGCCTCGACCCTCGTCCGGACCTGCTGTTGATCCAGGACGGGAGGATCCTCCACCCGGACATCGACAACCTGCCGCTGGTGGCCTGGAGGATACAGCCCTGACTGCCCTGCCAGAGGCGGTAAGGACAGTGATCCTGGCTGCAAGGAAACCTTCCACCCAGCGGTCCTATGCCTCCAAGTGGAGAAAATTTGGCCTTTTCCTGGACCAGAAGGGCTTGTCTCCTGCTCAGGTGTCCACTCCAGTGGTGCTGGAGTTTTTGATGGCACTTTTGGATGAGGGGCTATCTCTCGCATCCATTAAGTGCTATTTGTCTGCCATTTGTGCCAAATATCAGTTTGGGGGGAGGGTTTCCTTCTTCAAAGACCCCTTGGTGAAGGGGTTCCTTAAAGGATGTGCCAACCTGTATCTTCCTGTGTCGGTACCGGCACCGGCTTGGAGTTTGGAGGCGGTACTGTCCTCCCTCCAATCCAAGCCCTTTGAACCGATGGCCACAGCGGACTTGAGACTATTGACTTGGAAGACCGCCTTTCTTGTGGCCATCACCTCTGCCCGCCGTGCGAGCGAACTCTGTGCCTTACGGAGGGACCAACCATTCTTGAGGTTCCACAAGGACAAGGTGGTCCTCCGGACTTTTTTGCCGAAGGTAGTGTCTGCTTTCCACATGTGCCAGGACATTGTACTGCCTACCCTCGCATCCAACCCGACGTCAGATGCGGAGCGACGCCTGCACTCTCTTGATGTCAGGAGAGCATTGGCGTTTTATTTGGACAGAACTGCTGCCTCCAGTCGGTCCGAGAGACTTTTCCAATGCTACTCGGAGCCGAAGAAGGGGTTGCCTGTGTCTGCGCAGAGGTTTTCTAAATGGGTGGCTGGTACCATCCACCTCTGCTATGAACTTTTGGGCAAACCTCTCCCGGGCAGGGTTCAGTCCCATTCCACAAGGTCAATGTCGACATCCTCTGCATTCCTGTCGGGGATCCCCTTGGAGGATGTCTGTAAGGCTGCTGTCTGGTCCCAGCCATTGACTTTTATAAAGCACTATAGGCTGGACACCAGGGCCATCTGAGACGCAGCTTTCGGGAGGGCTGTGTTGGTTTCAGGGTTGCATTGATTGCACTACTGATGGTTGTGTTTCAGCATTTATGTATATAATGCCTTTGAGTTGCATTCTGTTGAATGTTGATTTGCACAAATTCAATGGGATGGTCTTGCACGACCTTATCTCCCATTCTCAGGTTTAGCAATGTTGTTGCTATGTTTGGTTCGTGCAGTAACAAAAGACTGACTCCCTTTATGGTTCAAGGTGTTTATTGTTTTAATAAATATACCTTTGGTTTACCATAGCTTTGGTTTCAGGACACTCCCTCCGCTGCATGCCTAAGCTTGTCAGTCTAAACCCATTTGTATGATTCGCAGAGACCACGAAGAAGAAGGACAGGTTGCTTACCTGTAACAGTATTTCTTCGAGTGGTCATCTGCAAATACATACAAATCCCACCCGTCCGTCCCCTCAGTGTCCTGCTCTCATTGGCTCTCTCCATCGCCTGCTTGGTGGGAAAATTGCGGAACTGGGGAAAAGAGCGGGAAGGCAGGGGCCTTATAACGGGTGGGCGGAGTTACCGCCAAAAAGTTTCTATATGTTGCAAAGTAAACTTTGCCCAGTGATTCCAGAAGTTTCCGAACAGCACTGCGCAGGCGCAGTGAAACCCATTTGTATGTATTCGCAGATGACCACTCGAAGAAATACTGTTACAGGTAAGCAACCTGTCCTTATCTCAGATCAGTGAAATATCCCAAAATCAAATCTATTTGTATGATTTCAGAAAGAATCTGAAATTAATTGTTTTTTTAAAAAAACTTTGAAACGTACCACTGGTTGCGACAAAAAACAAACAAACGTGAAACCGAAGGCTTTCACGGCTGGCATCAATAGTTTTTTTTGTGGGTTTTTTGGGCTATGAAGCCATGTTCTAGAAGAATTTATTCCTGATGTTTCGCCAGGATCTGTGGCTGGCATCTTCAGAGAATGCTGGCATGGGCATGAGTGGGTTATATATACTGTTGGTTGAGAGGATGCGATTTACATGTTAATCTATGTATTGTTCTGTTGTTGAATGGTGAGACCTCAGGGGCCAATTTAATTAATGAGCCTAGCAGGATTGGGGCCACCCCATCACTGCTCGCCCTGGTACTGCAGCAACCACACACCGCAGTCCCAGTCTGCTCCAGAGCTGCCCCACACAGGAGCGGGAAAGAGTGGGGCAGTTAAAAGCCACCTTAGGCAGGCCCACTGCAACTCCAGGGCATCTTCAAACTTCTTTGGGGGCATGCATCGTCAAAATACCATGCTCCCGGAGCAGCTTCAAGCTGCCACCATTTGAACAGCTGGGAGGTTTTGGGGCACGTGGCATCAAAACACCATGCCCACAAGCCTCCCGGAAGCTGGCTTTTACAGCGAGTCTGTTCGGCCCCTAAATAAATGATAAATGACTGAAAATTTGGGACACTTTTATGGTCTATTTTTGTGTAAATTCCCCATTGAAAAATGTGTCTGATTTAGAATTTTCCCACACAGACATATAAAATGTCATGTTATCATCACTGTGGTTGTTGTGGCAGTGGTGATTATTTCTTCATTCAGTCTGGTATATGCTTTTATGACTTTATTAGGATGAAAGGCCTAGCGGTAATAATATCTCAAAACCTGCCCCTTGAAATTAATCTATTTGTTCTGGTATTGTCTTTACTCTGAAGTAACAGAAAGGAGATGGGAATATGAAGGTTTTACTGTAACACTTGACTCTGCAGAAACAAGTTGTCACATGAGACTGCTATTCATTTGTTTTTGGAATATATGTTTTTGCTGAAAAAGTTTACACAGCTGCAGTGCTTAGTTTACAGGAAATTGAAATCCTTAACTTTTTCCATATTTGTGCTGTTCTAATATAGCTTGATGGACTTAATAGCGCTTTACAATAATCTGTTTTAAGTTAAGATTCAGCTCAGCATGAACATTTCTAAAGTCTCCGAATTTAATAATTTTTTAAAAAAATCCATTTTGCTTAAATAAATAAGCCTGATTTTTTTGCACAGAACAAACCCTTTACAAAATGAAGCATGCTACTTCACAGCATGTGTTCAACATGCTGAGAAGTTTACCCTCCATTTCAGTAACATTTTATTTGTAAGATTTCTGTTTGCTTGAATTACAATAAGTTAAGAAAAGTTTTCTTATTTAAAATAATAGTACCTTGGGCCATAACAATGTTTGGGCAGTAACTAAAACAATTGTCTTCATCTAAGGAAAGGGATATTAATTTGTGTTTTTAAAAATATCTTCTTGTATTAATAGTTGTGACTCCTCTGATATTGTAGAAAGCTGCAGCAATATAGCTAATGTTTAATTTATATAATTGTATGCTACAGATTGATGTACGGTAGTCATTACTTTTATAGAGGATTTTCAAGTTTTTAAAAATTAGAACAATAAAGTAATAGTAATAGGGAGGGGTTATAATGTAGGGATTCCTCTACAGTGCTATGACAAGTTTTTAAAATGGTTTTAGTTTAACTCTCTAATTATGTTTTTCTCTAATTATATTATTGCTGTCACTTCTTAAACATTGTCCCAAATTCACTGACCTTCTTCCTTTTCCCTTCTGAAGTTTGAAAATGTTGTATGTTTGGGAGCAGAGAGAGATAACATTTTTAATGGAGGGAATGCAACATTTTGCAAGTTATATCTCAAGACCTCAAGTGAACCCTAAGAAGAAGAATGATATGGAGTGATCTATCATTGTTGATTTTTGCATAGATCTCAAGCTAAAATTAGTTGTCAAATGAATTGGAACATTTTGAAGAAAGGAAATATACCTTTAAGAATATCACTGGTTGTGTTTTCATGCACAGCACATTATGTATCTTCACTTATTAAGTAATGTCTCAGGGTCATTAGAAAGGCTTTACTAATCTCCTAGAGCTTTCTTTCTTTTTGTAACATACCTTTGAGTGAAAAAAAGAGATAACTGAGTGGCGCTAACTTTCTGCCAGCTAACTTTTTTTGGCTTTTACCAAAAGCACCATTTTAAAATAGCTGGTGGCTATGACTCTAATCATGTGGCCAGTATGACTGCATAGAATTCTGTTACCTTCCCACCAAAGTGATACCTATTCATCTACTTGTACTTTTACACACTCTTGAACTGCAAGGTTGGCAGAAGCTGGGACTGGTGACGGGAGGTCACTCTGTCACACGGCATTTGGGCCTCAGACTGCTGATCTTGCAATTGTCAAAAGTATTATAGTTGTGTACAATAAAATCCCAAAAGATAGAATATAAGAAGCATCTTGAGCATCTACAACTAAGTTTATTTTAGCCCATATTGCTTAAATTATATTCATTAAATGTATATTTGTTTAAAATAATTTTAGTCACAGATAAGGGTAAAAACTCTCTCACAGAGCTTAGAGAATAAAACACAAAAGAAAAGGATACACATAAAATAATAAAAGCCAGCAATTATAATGACAAAAAAATTCAGCCCATAGATACTAAAAGCCTAAAATGAAATTGCAGCTAAATTCACAAGCAGTCAAGTACAACTGCTTGTACTTCAAATAAGCCTGAAGTGATGGACCTAATGGCTCCTATCTGAAAATGTGTTCTGAAGGTGTCAGGTACTGCAGAAAAGACACACTGCTCAGTCTAACTGCTTTCAGAGGCACACCTAATATACTTGCAGTATATATGTATGAAGGTTGTCCTTCAAGGAATTATGACCCAAATGGTTAAAACTGGCACTTCAGACTGGATTCAACAATGCCCTAGCTGGTGCTGCAACTGACACAGTATGAATGCCTCATAAAACAACATCCTTGTCCCTAACAGTATTTATTACTTGAACAATCTTTAAAGATCCTACACAGAGCTTGGATATCATTAATGCACAGATAATCAAGGCAAGGTCACTACCACTTGAGTTTTCCATTTAGCACTGAGCTCAGGAGACATCCCAAACTGCACTTTGGAAGAGATATGACTTCATCTAAGCTTTGTCTTGAATCTTCCAGAGGGGTCAGTTTCTCTGCTCACAGTACCTCCATCTATTCTGGATTATGACCCTGATAAATGCATTTTAAAGGTTATTATATGTTTCCATGTTGCTATAATGTAGAGATTGTCAGAGATCTGGATCTGTTTCCCCATGCTATATCTCAAGCTTTGTCCTTTACACAGCAAGGTTTCTTGATATCTAAAAACATTTTTTTTGCATCAAGATATTGCTTTATTGTCCAATATTTAATCATTGAGAGAACCAAGAATCCATTTGTGTTTTCTTGCACAACAAGCTAAAAAGAATCAGATGGTAAGGAATGCTCTTATATTTCACGCTGAAGTGTTTTAGTTCAAGTAAACCTTTTAATGAAACATCTTATTTTACCTCTGTGAGAATTTCTGAAAATGTCAAATATTTCATAAATCAACTTGCTTCTAGGATGTCTCTTACTTTTGACAAAGTAGTGAGCTTTAAAAATGCTTGAAGTAGCCATGCTTTTGGATTAACATTAAATTGTTTACAGTGAGAGGGATTTGTGGTCTTTCAAGGCAGCTGTATGTTCTCTAATAAAAACAAATTTAAACAGAGGACACATTACAGGAATAAATCCCCATATTGCAGAATTCTTTGGAGATAGTTGTTTTAACCAGCTGTTTGATTCATAAGAGGAGGTTTATCAGTAATAAAGGCTTGGCCCAGTTCTCTAAGAAAGGCTTTTTTGTGTGTGTATAAATAGTTTTTTTCTTTTCTCTTCCCACGTTCTATTTTCTGCTCTCTTGACTTCAAGTTGATTCCCATCCCAGGATACCAGACTATTGATTATTTCCCCAATACTTTTTTTTTTAAAAAAAATTAAAAGGCACTAGATGTTTTGAATGAAAATGAAAATTCATATTAAAAATATGAAATTTCCATTGATGAAAAGCCTAACTGTATTGCTTTGTTCATCTGTGTTTTTTAAAATGAATGTCTTCTTCAAGTAGTAAGAAACATATTATTTTTTATTTCAATCTTTAATAAGGCTTAAATTGGTAATTTATCATAAATAATTAGAGAATGAGATATTATTAATAAAGAAGATTCAAATTTAGATTTTGTAAATATTATATAGATCCAGTGTGGTGTAGTCGTTTGTGCATTGGACTAGGATCCTGAAAACCAGGATTCGAATCCACACTTGGTCATGGAAGCCCACTGAGTGACCTTGAGCATTCTCAGCCTCAGAGGAAGGCAAAGACAAAACCCATTGAACAAATCTTGCCAAGAAAACCCCATGACAGGTCCCCCGTAGGGTTGCCATAAGTCGAAAATTACTTGAAGACACACAACAGCACCACAATATTTTTTACTTTTCATAGAATCATAGAGTTGGAAGAGACCGCAAAGGTCATCCAGTCCAACCTCATTCTGCCATGCAGGAAATCCAAATCAAAGCATTCCTGACAGATGGCCATCCAGCCTCTTTTTAAAGACCTCCAAGAAGGGAGACTCCACTACACTCCGAGGGAATTTGTTCCACTGTTGAACAGCCCTTACTGTCAGGAAGTTCTTTCTAATGTTGAGGTGGAATCTCTTTTGCTGTAGCTTGCATCCATTGTTCCGGGTCCTTGTCTCTGGAGCAGCAGAAAACAAGCTTGCTCTCTCCTCAATATGACATCCCTTCAAATATTTAAACAGGGCTATCATATCACCTCTTAACCTTCTCTTCTCCAGGCTGAACATCCCCAGCTCCCTAAGTCGTTCCTCATAGGGCATGGTTTCCAGACCCTTCTCCATTTTAGTCGCTCTCCTTTGGAAACGCTCCAGTTTCTCCACATCCTTTTACAATTGTGGTGCCCAGGTGGGGCCTGACCAGAGCAGAATAGAGTGGGACTATTACTCCCTTGATCTAAACACTATACTTTTATTGATGCAGCCTAAAATTGCATTGACTTTTTTAGCTGCCGCATCGCACTGTTGACTCATGTTCAACGTGGTCTGCTTGGACTCCCAGATCCCTTTCACATGTAGTTTCATTCAGCCAGGTGTCCCCCATCCTGTATCTGTGCATTTCAATTTTCTGCCCTAAGTGCAGTACCTTACATTTCTCCGTGTTGAATTTCATTTTGTTAGCTTTGGCCCAGCTTTCTAGTCTATTCAGGTCATTTTGAATTTTGGTCCTGTCCTCAGGGGTATTAGCTACTCCTCCTAATTTGGTGTCATCTGCAAATTTGATGAGTATGCCCCCAATTCTGTCATCCAGGTCATTGATAAAGATGTTGAATAGCATTGGGCCCAGGACAGAACCCTGTGAGACTCCAGTGGTCACTTCTCTCCAGGATTAAAAGGAGCCATTGTTGAGTACCCTACTTTTTCTATTTCCAGCAAATTTCTCATCTATTTCACAGCCTCAATACAGATTACAATATTTATTTAGCTTTACCCTACCCATTCCAATCTGTAAATATAGTTTTTAAGGGGATAGTTAATGCTGATGCATTACTACCACCAAAGGCCACAATTTCCATCTATCCAACCATGTCTTTTCTCCTTTTCTTTTGCACCATAGTTTTTCTAGTCACCTAAAATCAAAACCACCATTCATTCTACAAGAAAATTGGAGAGCCTCTTCCACAGTCCAGGTGAAGCTCAGATAGGTTTGAAAGGGGTCAATATCATGAAGGATAAATCTGTGAGAGGTCATGTGGTCAGAGGCAGTATTCTACTACTGTTGCTGGGGAACAAGAGCAGTAGAGTGGTATTGTATCCAGCTTGCCTACTAACCAGAGGTATTAGTATAACAGGTGCTATAGAAATAATATTTTAGACCTCAGGCTAAAGGATTGAAAATTCACGTGCTGGGATCAGTCTTGTTCCCTTGACCAAATGACCATATCCCCCCCTCCCCGAACAAACACAAAGACCTTTTCTGATCTAGTTTTATTTATTTATTGTCTGTTACTTTATTGTAAACATTTTATGCCCTGTTTTCCAGCACACATGAGCTGCTGACATACAACTAAATAAGTAAATTGAGTAAAAACAATATTGCTATAGTATGATTAGAATTGGAGAATGGATGATAAGCCATGTATGGATTAAACAGAATTTAAAAACAGGAAGAAGCTAAAGGGCAGAAACAAATCATGCATCAGTTGAGATGTAAGCTTGCTGGAATAAAAACGTCTTCAAATATTATTGAAACACCATCAAGATAGGAGCTAAGTGGATTATTTGGAGCAGTGAGTTCTATAAACAGGGTATTACTGTGAAGAAGACCATCTCTAATGTCACCACCCTGGATGTGATCAAAGGCCTCTCCTAGTTATCTCAGCAGATTCATAAAGAAAGATGTGGTTTTGTAAGTATTCTTGACCAGCACAGGCCTTCAGAGCTGATAGCCAGCAGCCTTGAACTGCTTTGGAACAGACTGTATTGGTATCATACATTCATGCCATGTTTTAGAAAATGGACTTTGGTCAGAGCTCTCCATGCTCACTCCATTCTGCATTAGCTGAAACTTCCAACTTTCAAAGGCAATTCTATATCATCTGTGTTAAGAGTTATCCAATTTAGATGTAACTAAGGCATGTGTATCTGAGGTAAGATCCTTCATACCCAGAAATGGGTATACTTTTCTAGGAAAACAGAGGAGACAGTTAAAGCTGTGCAGACAAGCTTCTAGCCATAGATGTTCACTGTCCAGAAGAAAAGCTGGCCCATCGAAGCTATTAACTTGATTTTTCAAGGGGAGTGCAACTGTCCAAAAGTACCATTATATTTATATAAAGTCCTGTTATCTTGTCTGGATTAAGCTTCACTTTGTTAGCTAATGTTTTGTAGAATGTGAATAAACTTATCATTTTCCTGTGCTCTTTTACAGAATGTGCAGTTGGACGACAGATTGTTTAACACGGAAGAGGTGCTTCCAGCCTCCACATGGAATAGTTATGAGTTGAGCATGAAATCCAGGACACAAAAACAATTACTGTTAGAACTGGATGCTTCATTCCATCCTGTCTTATCATTTCCTTCAGGTAAAGTGTCTTTGCAATTATATATGCAGTGGAACAGTTTCCCTCCACCCCCCCCCCCCCCCAATTATTGTGACATAAATATCAGATTGTCACATCTCCTTTCTGGTTCTCAGCCAGCACTTCATTCCAAAACTACCTCCACCATTTATATGGTTATCCAATCACCCTGGCATTAGGCAACATCTGCCTTTGTCCCTCAACAATCATAGTTAAAACTAAACTTATCACGTTATCACCATACCCATATTTTGCATTTCTGTGGCTATTCATACAGCTTGCTTATAAAGGTCTGTTCCTAGAAACTAGTTCACTCGGTGAATTTGCAGAAATTGACTAAGCTTTACTGCAACTTCTTTCTGCCAGGCCCAAAACACATGTGCCAAAAGAAGCAGCTTCTGGCCACTTTAGAGGCTTGGCATTTAGACAGTGGATGCCCCCAAAGTGACTGGAAGCTGCTCCGATGACACTCTCCAGTCCAAAGGACTGGATCAAAAAGGCCATTTTAGTCTGGCTCCTGGGTGGTGCGGTTTGGAACCTGTAGTGGCAGCCTAATATGAGAGCAAGCCATGCAGTTGCTGTGGTCCCAGCCCACTCCTTTCCTGTCATCTGCCTCACCCCCTCAGTCTCTAAGGTATTACAAGATCCCTTTGGTAGAGGTGGCAAGGATTGTTTCAGTGATGTAATGATGTAAAATTGGCTAGGAAAATTTAATTAAAATGGACACAGCCTTTTTTTATTATTGGCAACACAGAAGAGGATGAAGCATATTAAAGAGAAGAGCAAAGCTTCATTTGGGGTAAACAGTCACAACAGACTAAACTGTGCACTGCTACAGGTGCTGTTATTCCTATGGTTAGAATGACTGGGAAAATATAATTCTGTATATATCACTGACATCATTGTTCAGCTCCCAGTGAGGTTTTCTCCACAAAACTGCAGATAACTCACACTGGAGAATGGGTCAGACTCTTTGAATTTATGGTGGGAAATAAGCATGTGTGCATGGCAGTGACATATATACAATGTATATGTAAACTATAATAAAATATATAGAAAAGGGAGACTCTATTATTAAATATAGTTATTTATTTGCATACTACCCATCCCTATTTTTCAGATAGCCCTCTTCATGTACATTTTAGGAGATTGCTCAAGAAGTATGAGATCAAAGGTGATCCCTTTGAAACATCTGCCCTTGGTTTAGAGTTTAAAACGTCTCCTTCCAATGGTATGTTATCCAGATATTTTTAATTTATTCATGGTTTGTTGAGAATGGTCATCATAGAGATTTTATTTTGAAAAGAGGTTAACTATAGACATGCTTTAAAATGCAAAAACAACAACATGAATTAGGACCAAAAAGGAAGGAAAAAATTCAACCCTACAACTTTTACCCACTTAAATAATCACTACTTTTTTTTAATTAGGATAACTTCATTTTGAAGGGTTGTCAAAGCCAGCTAATTTCATAGTAAAATGTATGTTTAAACAATATGCTAATTTTATACTCTTGTATAAGTCTTTTGTAATTCCTTTGGCATTGCTTTCCTTTGCTTCATCCTTTAGATCTTTTGTTACATGTCCCTAGGTTTTACCCTCGACTTATCTATGGGTCATATCAAAATCTATAATTTTGGCCCCAAAACCTGTCCTCGACTTATACATGAGATCCTATAGTTGAGTATATATGGGTATATTTACCTTTTAATATATATCCATGTGACCTCTGTTGGGAATGTAATGTACCATGTATAAATACATTTATATACATATCTACTCTCATGAAAGACCCACTGAGCTTAGTAAGACTTACTCCCAGGTAAGTCTGTATCATCACAAAAAAATGGATGAAATCCATACACTGTCCACTTGGTATTTTTTTTATTTTAGCTGGTTTGAGGTTTCCAAAAGGTGTATTGCTAGAATATGTTACTTCCTTTATAATTTAAACAGGAAGGATAAATAGTACAATTATGTTTATTATGTTGTAGAATATTACCAGTATAAAGCACCTCATCGACAGTGGAAATGTGGATATGAATCCAGTTCCAAACATCATGCTTTGTCAGAAATACCTGAACAGCTTCCAGAAGGAAAGAAGAAAAGACATTTGAGTGAAACAATGACAGGTAAGTTTGGTTAAAAATGTGTCATGATAGAAAAAATTGTTATTCACATAAATAAAAGTTTATTGTTCGTGACAGGCTAATATTCAGGCTGTAAGGTTTTATTTAAAAGAAACAAACACAGCACTTTTTATTCCAGTTAGGAAGCATGATCTCTTCCAACACTTTTTGAAATTGCATCCTTTCCAGTATGTAACTGATGACAAATGATGCTTGCAGTCCACATGCCATTTGCTCCCCAGGAGTTCATTGTCAATTATAGTGTCATTTGCCACGTGTAATTCAAATGCTGATGCATAGTAGAGCTTTTATTTTAACCTTCTGTGCTACATAATAAATCACCATAGATACATCTTGTCACATGTTTGAGAAGCCACTAGTAATGCATGGGAGTTAGAAGACCCACTTGCATGCACTGATCATTCTCTGGGTCATTGATCCAGGCATAGGGATAAGTCAATCGGTCCTGGACAGGGTCACACTCCACTTAAAGGACTGTGTTCGCAGCTTGGGAGTGCTCCTAGACTCGTCGCTTCTGATGTCAAATCAAATGAATGCAACAGTCAAGAATGCTTGTTAGCAGCTCCTGCTGATGCGCCAGCTGTGTCCTTTCCTGGAACTGGGCGACCTGGCAACTGTAGTACATGCGCTGGTAACCTCATGACTTGATTTCTGTAATGTACTCTACTTAGCCTACCCTTTTACCTAGTCTGGAAACTTCAACTGGTTCAAAATATGGCAGCCCAATTAGTCTCCGTGACAGCTAGAAGTGACCACATAACACCTATACTGAAATCTCTACACTGTCTGCCTATTAGTTTTCGGGCACAGTACTGGTAATGAATGAACGTTAAAGCCCTTGATGGCCTGAGTCCAACCATTTGCAGGATCACCTACTTCCATACAACCCATCCTGCACATTAAGAACATTAAGAAATACCAGGATGGATCAGTTACCCAGAGGACCTTCTCAGCTGTCACTCCCAAACTATGAAATGACCTGTCGGAAGAGATCCAAAACATTACCAATCTTGACATCTTCTAAAAAGCTGTCAAGACGGATCTCTTCCGCCAGGCCTTCCTGGAATGACTCACTTGGTCACCCACTGACTTGGTCCCCGTACAGAATGCTCTTATGTACCCATCTCTCTGTGTTAGTTAATTGATTTGATTGTTTTACTGTAATAATCGGATGTTATTTATTGTTATAAGGGAATTTTAACTGTTTTGTTGGCGAGAGGAACAATGGGTTTATTTTATATTGTTGTAATTTCATGCATATTGTACTCCGCCTCAATTCTGATGGAGAGGTGGGATATAAATAAATTATTATTATTATTTATCTTGATTGCTGTCATTGCAACTTCTATCTGGCAGCAACTAAACACAAATCAGGGATTTGCTACTATTAAATGAGTTGGTTCCCCCACCTTTTACCTCTTTTCTGTATTTTATGTTCCCATGGATAAGTTAGCAGTTGTCTGACACCATTTATGCAATCTGAGTTCCTTTGGATCCTACTGAATCCCCCCCCCCCCCCCCCATCTTGGTGAGCTGTATTCAGGACAGCATGTGTACTTTCCAGCCATTATGACTACAGAAACATACCCTCTGCAGCATTTATGCAGTGAGCTGGGAACACTAGGAGATGTCTGTAAGCTTAAAATAAAATAAAAAAAACTTATCTGGAAAGAATATTTTGTTGGGCTCTTGAGTATCTGATATAAATTCTGAAGGCATGAAGACCTGTGCAAATGTTTGTGGATTCATCTTGCTGTAAAGATTTTGGAGCAGAATCCTGATAATTGTTGTTTCAAGATTGTACCTTCCAAATCCAATTATTGTAATTTTCCCTGCAGCATTGAATTTACTAAAGTCAGTGTTCAAGCATATATGCTGAATTAATTACATTACCTATTAATTAATAGACAATGGAATCTTTTTTTTTCTTTTGATGGCAGGGCAAAGTAACAATAGATTTGAAGCATTTTCTTCTCACCATGAAGAACAGGAATCCCATAATAATTTCACAGGAGCAACCATTGGTGACATGATGTCTAGATCAAACCACATTACCTCAACACAGGTATGCTAAAACAAATTAACAGAGAGATTTACAACCTAGGCCTATTGATCTATTTGAGTACCTAAAGCACATAAAGCAGCCTGTAGTATAACAATTAAAGCAATAAGTTAATCCTGGCAGTCAGGAGAAAGCCATCCAGCTGTACCCCAATGTGGACACAGTTTACACAAAAACCATAGTACATGGTTGAGATGGAGTTCTCAAGTCTTCAGTAGCACCATCTTCTTGACTCCAATAGAAGTTAAAGTCATGTTTTAACTATTGTTAAAGGGCTGTTATTCCAAATAATTAAGAGTTTAAGGCTGATTTTCTTTGTTCAGTTATTACAAAAAAGCTAGTCAAAAATGAAATTTAGTCTGGCAAACATAGTATATATGTTTATGTTTCATAAACAAGTACATATTGAATCTCAAATTTTATGACACAGACATTTTTCTGTAAGGATAAACCTTCAGAGCAACTCTATTCAGCTTTTAAAAATTTTAGAGCAAGAACTGACAATTCTGGTTTTTGTTTTCTTTTGTTATTTCAATTTATGTGTTTGTGTATCCGCACCTTCAAGTCTCCTGTTGAATTATGGGAACACAATTAATTTCATGGGGTTCTTTTAGGCAAAGAAAACTCAGAGGTGTTTTTGCCAATTTGTTCCTCTATATTGCTTACAGTAATCATACCATTAATTCACTTCAGTATGTTTTGTGATTATCCCTCCTTGTAAGACACCTCTTTGCATTGTATGAGACACCTGACTGATTTGGGCTATCAGTCAGTTGATATTATTAAACATACCATAAGCATATCTTTACTAAGGTGCCAACCTATCTTTTTTATTATATTGTGGTGTTATCTGATGCAAGGCAAAAATGAGTCACTTCTTTCCTCCCAAGCCATTTCCAAGTTAAGATGCACAATCACATAATGGATTGAATAGAGACCCTTGGCCTGTAGTAGAACAACAACCTCTGTGATTCTGAGAAAAAAACCCTCTCTGCATAGAGTTTGAATAATTATTACTTTGAGCAATTATTATTGCCGTGTTTCACTGGACAATCCATGCCCATGTATTGATCTTTCATACATAAGCCAAAGTAGTTTAGGACAGTGGTTCTCAAAGTCTGGTCCTCCAGATATTTTGGATTTCATCTCCTTGACGTCTCAACTAGCATGGTTGATGGTCAGGAATCCTGGAAGTTGTTTAGGACACATGGATGACCCAAGTTTGAAAACCATTGGTTTAGGATTTATGTTGAAAAGAGATTGAAGAAAGGTTTTCAGATTAAAAGGAGGTAATGATTCAGAAAAACAGCAATTCAGTGTTGTTCATCTTGAGTACTATAGTTGCTGTTATAGATGCTGTATAGGTCTGTGCATTGAAGTTCATTGACTGCTGTAGACATTTAATGTCAACAAATATATAATAAAATGATTTTTAAATAGCTTAATTCAAGACGGAGACTGAGAAGTGAGAGCTCCTATGATATAGATAATATTGTCATCCCTATGTCACTGGTTGCACCATCTAAGTTGGAGAAACTGCAGTATAAAGAAATTCTTACTCCAAGGTACATGTCATTTGTTTTCTGTTCCTTCTCAAAATAGCTTTAAAATGTTTTGCAATGGTAACTATCAAAATTAAAGTAGAACTGAACAGAACTGGGAGGGAAAAGATAATTTTGCACAAATTTTCCATTGTTTTCAGGATTTGTCAGATTTGAAGAGTGCTATATCTTTGCTTAGCAATAAGAGTAGTGCTTCTGGGTTTACCAAGTTATTCTGCAGCAGTGAAGCTGCTCCATGTTGGAATCCATCCATACTTCTATAGCTGTATCTATCAGATGTTGTTTTTCACAGGCATTTAGCTACCCATGTACAGTGTTAATGTGATGTACTTAAGACCTGCAATCAAATCTCATCACATGCCCAACAGCATTACACAGAACTTTGAGTGCACTGGTCTTTATAGATCTGTGTCCAACTAAACAGTTACAGAGCTCCCAAGATCAGGATTCTGATAAGGGCCAGTTCCCAATCAACTAAATTGGATTCCAGAGCCCTATACAGGATGTGCAGCACTGCCGGGGATGGTGGGAGGTGGTTGAAGATTGTGTACACACACACACACACACACACACCATCCTCACACCTAGTTTAGCCCAAAATGCAACTAGGCAGATATCTGCATAGAGCTTCTATCCTACCCAGATTTCACAGAGAGCTGTGTAGCTTCATCCTTGCTTGCCACATAACCAAATCTAATTCATTGTGTAACATGATCACGCTTTTTGTGATATACCCGATTGACTTGAACAATGAAGTAAATGCAAAAGAAGCAGCCATTTTTAAAACTGAAAGCCAGTGCTTGCTAAGATTACAATCTTCATAAATCAAGCCAACCTAAAGATCCTTGTGTTGAATTAAAAATTAAGTGTGCTATCTTGATATTTGATAAAAGAAAGATCATTGTTACACTGAATGTCTGCAATTTAGTCTATCAAGCCGTTTGATAATTCTGCACCTTGAGACATGCAAACAGATAAAATCATGAATGTGGGAACTTGTTATTGAGATCCCTGGTGGAAGAACATAAGACAAGCAAAAAGCCAACTAAAAATAATTGACTTTTTTGAAGAGGAGAATGTTCTATTGTCCTCTTACAGTCATTCAGTTGTGGGTGGTTCTTAATGTTTGCTTAAATAAAGCATGGATAAATTTGGACACAAGCCTACTGGCTTATTTATTAAGTGTGTTCTAACCTGTGAAACCACTGAGCACAGAAAAACCATGTGACCATTTTAAAAAGTGGAAGAATCCATTTATAATTTACTGAATGAATGTGTGTGCAGTGTTTTCTATGCAAAACAACTTTTCACAATGTAACAGAACTGAGTTATATTCAAATAATCCTGCAGTGAGGAATCTTTTCTTGTCAACAGTTGGAGAACCGTTATGCTGAAGCCTTTGAAAAGTCTACATGAAAATGAAGAAAAGGTGAGCTGTATTTTCATTCATATGATGACATAAATGTTGTTGTTGTTGTTGTTGTTCTTTGTAGTTCACGTAAAACTGAAAATTTGGTTTCTTAGTAATTTTTATTGCAATAAAATAATACTAGCTTTAATCTGGATAACAAATGTAATTTAGAGAGAACAAAATATACGGTAAGCATAATTTTTATGTTACTGAGGAGCATTGAGAAATCATGAAGGGCCTGCAGAAAGATGGGTATGTTTTTTCTCCTCCTCTGTAGTGCAATAGCACTAAATAATTCAGTTTCTGGATGGGGGAATGCGGAAGAGAATATTTTTGGAGTTCTTACTGCAATTTGGATCAGGTAATTAATTTTGTCTAGACTAACACAAATCTACTCACTTGAGTCAACTGTATTTGGGACGGACTTCCAGCAGCCTCGTAAGAGACACTTATACTTCATTTGAAAGAAAGTAAAAATAATGCATTTTACTGTTTCATCCAAACCTCTATACAGATGAGACTAATTTATGCCTTCAGCTATCTGTAGAGGAAAATGTGACCAATATTAGGAAGAAGGAGTCTCTCCTGCTGTTTCTTCTCTTTCAAGTACATCATAAATGAGAAGGTTACCCCGCATTCTGTGCACTTCTCTGTACGTTTAGATTATAAAAAACATATCTCTCATTTTGTGTCATTACTTATCCTGACTTCTGGGAAATTGCCAGAAGACGCTTACTGTCTTTTTATCCCTTTGGAAACTCAGAGAGTTTTCTCACTTGGGATTCAGTTTGGGCAAAGGAAGAAATAGCAAGCTTTTCCCTCTCTTAGTATGTATGAATAGACTTGTCAGGATGGGGTAGGCAAAATGTGGTCCATGGGGTACATGCAGCTTTTGGATCCCATTTTTGTGGTCCCTGAAAACTCCCATCTCTCCTTTAAAAAATGTCATTTTAAAAAAAGTTTTCACCCAAAACCACAGAGAAAGTCCCCATCACACCTTAGTACAGAGTAGGAAATAATTCAACCACTTTTGGTTGCCATTTTGAGAGGGACAGTTGTGTGGCATGTGTGTGCATGTTTGTGTGCAGCCCCTGGGGAGGGGGAATTAGCCCCTGGCTCCTGTGCAGTTGTTCACCATTAGATTCTCTAACTTCTATAGCACTGAAATAACTGCTTTTTCTTTTCATTCTGATTAATTGCCTAAAGTGGGTGTACACCTCTTTATTTTTTTTCCTTTTTGTGGCTTCTGTTGGCAGGCAAATTGTCTGCAACTGGAATTTGAAATTGCTCTCTGCCTAGGGTACCCCTTCAGGCTTTTCAGATTTTGTGCATGAGCACACCCTGATTCAGTGCCACAGAGCTTGCTTTTGAAAAGCCATTTTCAAGTACACTTGCTGTATTAGACCCTTAAATGGAAAACAGGGATGTTGTGATGGAGGAATTAAGTACCACGGAGATTAAATTATTTATTTTAGCACACACTTTCATGGATATCATTCTGTTTCTTCAGATGCAAGTGGATTTATATCCATGAAAGCTATGCTAAAATAAACCAGTCTCAAAGGTGCTACTTGATTCCTTCATTCACCTCCTGTTTTCATTTTCTGCTGAAACAAACTAACAGGACTGTCTGTTTGAAAACCATCAGGCTATTGAGATGTTACTGAAATATCTTTGCAGAACAACTGCTTAGGCTGTTTTCTAGGTTATCTGGAAATACCATATGTTCTGCCTCTGTCTTTTAGAGATAGAAACCAGTCAGAATCAAGTAAGCTGTCATCTATTTGTCAAAATCCACCATGCCTGTGCTAAAGGATAATTATGTTTCTGTTTCAGCTGACAGATAGTAATCTAACAAGTGACATCTGCCTTGACAGGGCTTCTGTAAATCATAACAGTGCCATATTTCACAATCTGGAAATGGAAAGAGTAGGGACAACTGAATGTAAACCAGGTTTCAATCCTCACTGATATCGGGCAAATGTGCATACATGCACTACAAAGCCTGCAAGTCTTAATATGCACTTCATTGTGTTATTCTGCAATAGATACAGGCAATCAACCACTTTGTGTGGCTATAAAATCATGTCTGTCAAGAAATTAGCATTCCTAAATTGTATCTGTTCTTTGACACTGTGCTTGCCACATGGCAAATAGAACAAAGCCTGTGATTTAGAAAACAGTGCATGTTAACATTAAAATGTTCTGTCTACAGAAGATAGGTTGCATACATCATTGAGTGAATATTTTGTTGAAAGGAGCTTTCTAAATGTATACTGTGTGAATGTAATTAAAATGTTGAACATAGGATGTGACAGAATGAATTCACGTGTGTATACAGTAGTTGCTTCTATTGTGGCACTTGGCTTCTGAAGAGATAAGTCACCTTTAAAATGAACCTCTCTTGTCTGTTCAGCAGTGGTAACAAATGCAGCAGAAACAGATTCATCTGTATCACAGTGAATTTTCAAGGAGGGATATCGAAACAGAAATTGTTTATGGATAATTTAATATTTACACTGGACCATTATAGTGTTTAATGTGGTCTGTACTTTCAAGGAAGTGGTAATAATATGGGCATTTCATGTTACTTCCTGTTTAGAATACTGGCTTCTTTACTACATTGTAAAAGAATGCATAACATACCATGTTGTTCTTATTACGGTTTTTTTTGGAAACATGTATTGCTTCCTTTTTTAGTATAAGATTTAGGATTTATAACTTGCTCACTTCCAGGATATGATTTTCAGGATATTTTCCTTTCCTGTTTAGCAAAAATTTAAGCCAAGAAAGGAAACCTTCACCCCTTGTTACTCTCAGAGGCTGCATACCCTTTGTCCTCACCAGCCCTGTTCTATGTCCTCCACGATTACCCTGCCAGAGTTCTGCCATAGAAAATAATTTAACAGCAGTCAGATGTGTTTGTGTCACCCTAGATCAGTGGTCCCCAAACATTTTTGGACTACCACTTCCTTTCCTCTTGGACTACAACCCTAACACCCCCCCCCCCCCCCCGTGGCTATTTCTTGATACTGTTTGTGCAACAGCCTACCAGCGGCATCTACCGCAGCCATGCCAAGCTCACCACAGCCTCATCCTTTTCTTCAGCATATTATGTGTGAATACAGCAGTGGCCGTGGCCCAGGCCAGCTCCTCCCTCCCACCCAAGGCTGGTGGAGGCTGTTCAGTTGTGACTCCCAAGGTGATTAGGTGCAGAGAGAGAAGCTTATTCCCAGCAAAAAAGGACTCTCAGTCCTTCACTGGGATGGAGAGGTGCAGCCAGCTTCCCACTTTTCTCCCCTGCAAGGAAGGACTCTTAATCTCAGAGGCAAAGGACTCTTTCAAAGAATCGACTCGGGCTGCTCCTCCCCAATAGATGTACATCTCCCCAACAGCTTCAGGTTGCCCCCCAACATTGTTTCTTCTGCTACCCCTTCTCCTGGCTTGTCTAATGAAAGAAAGCAGGCGCAGCAGCACAGTTCCAACCTGCCAGGCAAATTCCAACAAAACTCACAGCTTAGCAGGGGCCCACATGTGAGAGCTCTTTTTTTGCCACTACTTCTCCCCTGCTTTGTCATCCTCACCATGGGCCTAAAGTCCACTAGTCCTTGTTTTTCTTGCACACCAATACTTTATCTGAAGATCACCCTGCTGCCCCCTTTTCCCTCTCTGCCCCCCTGGATCTTTCAATCACTCTCAGGAATCATTGCCCTAGGTGCTCCCCTTGTTTTGCCTTCCGTAGCTGACATCCTCTCTGGCATTAGCAGTCAGGCACCTGTGTGATGTTGCAGTCACTAAGCCTTCCATCAAAGGATGGCCATTTGGAATTCCAGGTGCCATGCCCACTGGCTCTTGACATACCCAGGATGTTGGGGAAGTAGTTGTAGTAAGACAAGCGTGGATAGCAAGAGTACAGTTTGCTGACTGGCAAGTTCACTGGGAATAAATGCAGAATAAAGGAACAGGGCATGAGAGAGTGGTTTATGTTTATTTGTCAGAATGAGTATGTGTGAGACAAAGAGAGGATGAATAGTGAGTGGGGAAACAAATTAATTTATCTCTCCACTTTTGCCTTCGGACTTGCTTGATGCCTGCATGATCCTCGATTTAAAAAAAACCCTCTCTGAAGAACCATTTCTATATTAATGTGTTCTTAAAAATCTTTATCTTACAAATCCAAATTGTAGGGTTGTACAGTAGAGGACTGGGGTTGTGTTTGTTCTCATTATGACTGAACTGCATTACCATCATGTATATTTTTAGGATGTTCAGAAACAGTGACTAAGGGGTTTACTGCTCTTACAGTCTGAGCACTTTTAACATTCAGGCAGAAGATCTGTCTGATGACGTCTATGTTGCGCGACATGCAAAATATGAAGACAAAGAGAGAGCTCGGTGGTCTCTTTGGGAGCAGTGCCATTGGCCCAAAAGGAACAGGCAAGTTGGGACTAAGACTTAATATTTTCCAGTGTTAGTGGTCTCAGGCTACTTGGGATTTTTCTCCCCTACAAAGATAATCCTCATGTTCTTTGTTGTAGTTTCCGGTGACTCACATGTGAGCCCCACTGACCCCACACAGAGCATCCTTGGAACTTTCCAGAGCTAAACAATGTTTCTGGTGGTAGCTCCATCTGCTTTGGGGAAATATATATTGTTCTGTTTCTGGTCATTTTCTCACTTGCTGTCTGCCATAGTGTATCTTTAGATCTGTTTGCTTTTTATTGTCTTATACTACTGTTGTGTTTTTCTTGCTTTCATGTTTGTTTATTTGTTGTTTAATTGCATTGCTTTTATCTGCCAAGATCTCAATTTGGACCCTGTTGGGGCTATGGTCTTGAAGACCACTTTAAAAAAGTGTTTTCATTGTGCTAAGCAGATAACCATTTTGACATGATGTTTGATGTGTCTTCTGTGGCTTGGTATAAAGCATCAAACTGGTACTTGTCCTTTCTGTCTGACTGGTATGCCTTAGACTAAGTGCATTGAGGCTTAAAAGTGCTATCAATTTGGCAGATCTGGCAATCTAGAGCAGTGATGGTGAACTTTTTAGAGGCCAAGTGCCCAAACTGCAACCCAAAACCCACTTATTTATTGCAAAGTGCCGTGTCCCTCTGGCTTTCTAGTAACAAACTCTGGCAAACTCTGTGCTGGGGCAACAGCACACGTGCCCACAGAGGCGACTCTGAGTGCCACCTCTGGCACCCGTGCCATAGGTTTGCCATCACTGATCCAGAGCAAGCCACTGTATACACGTTCTGTTAGTTTTAAATACTTCAGTTAGAGCAGTGCTCCTCATTATGGCCTAACAATGTAAGAAACTCTCAGCATTGACAGAAGGGACCAAGAAAATTCAATCAGAATCCTCTTCGCTTTTGGACTCTGTCAGAACAAGTTGTGGTGCCTTCAACATCTACAATACCAACAGTGGAGACACTGTTGCTTTGATATGCAGCTGATTCCTAGAACTCCAGAGCATTCTCCATCTTTTTCTCATCAACACTGAAGACACACATACATGGTTGGTCCAAAAAGGAAAGAAAAAGAAGATACAATGACAAAGGAGTCATGCAAAGCCACAGATTTGTATGCAGACTATGACCAAGTGCAAGACTTCCCCACTGGCTGCTCACTTGTCAATAATCTTGGTCCTGGCTGTACTGACAATCAATGCCACAGTTCCTTTGATGCAGTCACATATCCTGATACTTGAGGGAGTGCAATGACATATTGATAAACATCTATTAGAAGGAGGAAAGGGAGAAGAAAGAATCTAACAGCAATGGGATTCCCCATTAATACCAAGATCCCCCTGTACAAGTTAAAAACAATACAAAGCATTTAAAATGTAGACACAAAGTTAAAAAAAACAATTTTACATTTTTAAAAAGTTGAAAATATTACACATTAAAATTTAAAATGTATTTTTACAAAATCTATCCGTCTTAAACTATAGCAGGATCCTATTTTTATGAGTATTTCTCTTTGCATGAAGCTGAACCTTTATTTTATTTCATTATAGATCATGTAGTAGAAGTTCTGAGGGACAAGATCCAGCACTAAAAGAAAAATTTGTGAACTTAACACACGATTTTTCTGAAAACTCTGCTGATACTGTTTCAGAAATGCCCAGTTTTTTCTACACAGGAACACCACAGTCTTCAGAAAGAAGCCAAGAAGCCAAGGTGACTGTATATTTAATAACAGCTAGGTCTAATAATGTGGTGTAGTAGTTTGAGCAAAGGATTAGGAATCTGGAGATCAGGATCCGATTCCCCACTCAGCCATGAAACCTGTTGGGTGACCTTGGGCAAGTCACACTCTCTCAGTCCCAGAAAACTCCCATTATAGGTTTGCCTTAGAGTCGCCATAAGCTAAAATTGCTTGAAAGCAGACTAGAATAATTGATGAATTTTGGGTTGCTGAAGGATACTCTTGATGTTAGTAGAGAGACCAATACTACTTCTGATCAATATATTGTTAAACATTCTTACCCAGAATTTGTGCAAAGTTTTTTACTTTTGAGGTGCACATTGTGTTGTTTTCCTAGTACTTTTATTTGGCTCCTCTATGTATTAACTGTGGTATACTAGTTATTACCAGGAAATTGCATAGCATTGGCTAGAGGTGGGAAGAATGCAGCCTTCCTGAGGTTGTTGGACTACAACAACCTTCTGCATCATCGACTATGTTGACAAGCATTCTGGGAAGTTGCAGTTCAACAACATATGGAAGGCTGCACAATTTACTCATCTGGTATAGGCCACTAACACACTATACTATATAGCATTGGTCTATCTTGTGCTGTGGTAAACAACTAGGAGATCATATGTGCAGCCTTATAGAGGTTTATGTAAATGTTTTGTTATTTTTATCATCTTTATTTATATCCCAGCATTTTTCCTAGGACAAGGACTCAAGGCAGTATCGGTAATAAGTTTGTAAGACTTTGTAAAAGGTAAAAAAGTCTGTTATTGTAAGGCATGGTTGGGAACTGCCAGGGGCTGGGGGGACGGGACACTTTATCCCCCACAGAAGCCTAGAGAGCTGCACCCAAAGAATGCCCCCATCTTTTCATTTTTTAACTTTGGGGTGGATTTTGCCATGCTTTTGGCCCAGGAAGCCTTTTTAAACCACAAAGTAAACTGGAAACCAACTTTCAGTTTACTTCCTATTTGAAGAAAATGCTTCACCTGGGCCAAGGCTAAAGGTCTGACAGAAGTGTATGTTTAGTTAAAAAAAGGAAGGAAGGAAGGAAGGAAGGAAGGAAGGAAGGAAGGAAGGAAGCAAAAGAAATAAAAGAAAAACAATTCCACTGTTTGAAAGTGTGGAGAAACCATTAAGGGCCTCAAAAATGAGGGTAACATGTATAAGCAGTAGTACAAAGTTTATTGACAAATTTCATCTAATTCTGCCTCTTTATCCCTTTCAGGCTCTACTTTGGGAACGTCGGACTTTTCCACTAAAAGGTAAAGAAGCAGAAGCTTTAATATGCCAACCACAGACAACAGTCGAACAAGAAAGTTCAAACGTAGATATTCTCAGTGACTCTAACTGTGGTTCATACAGTGCCTTCGGTTTTCCAAATTATAAGCAGACTCAAAAGAAGAATCCTGACAATCAGCTGGAAGAATACATCCAAGTTTTGGGATCTGGTAGCATGAGAAAACAGACGTGACAGAAAATAGCATGGTCATTATGGAAGCTAATTAGGATGAAAGAGAGTGTAAGGTAAAGCATTTTCATGCTCATACAAGAAATGGCAGCTTGAACTGCAATATTTATACTTACAACCCATGTTTTGTCTTTTTCCCCCATTTTCGTTAGGCAGTATAAAAACCCAAGAGTAGTTTCTTTTTATCTGAACCCCAAGAAGAATCTTTGAATCTGGAAGTCTAACATCGATGTCAAAAGTGGACACTCTTAAACTGGAACCACCATTTGCTGCCATATTTTGAAAGACTGGGAGGATAAGGATTTTAAGTATATATGTGGTTGCAGTCCTTCTGAATAGTGTTTTTCCCCTCCACTTTGGCAGTGTGCTAATTTCAACTGGACACAGAAAAGCAAACTAAGAAGCTTTCATGTGTGAATGGCACAAGCATACAAGTACATTACTGTATTTAAGGGACGTGTTTTGCCCAGAGAAGAATCAACCATTTATAAATTTGATTATGTGAATGCATAGCTATTTAGTTTTGTTCCAGAGAGGCCAAAAACGTAACATGAATTCAAATCAGTTTTTTAAATTATTTTTTTCTGTGTTTCACAGTAGATGCCCTGTGCATTTTTAAGTGCAAGGAATAGAAAGGACTGAGAAATTGTTATACTTCATTAGTGATGCTATTTTAGTTAAAATAAACCGTATCTTGGTCCTACACAAACTGTGCACTGTGTAATATTTCAGCAGCATTCATTCCATTCCTTGCAGTACTTAAAAATGTACAGAAAAATTAAGATTTGTTTAAGTGTCAATGTTACAACAAGCAATATTTTAGATACCAGGAATAAAGCAGGCTATTTTCATATTCATTTTCCAAATGCAGTGTTTGTAATGTTATCTGCATCCTCCAGTGATGCAGGTGTATGGTAGTGCAGAATTGTATTTTATAACAGTAAATGATTGCCACCCACATTCAGTGGTGCCAATTTCATATGTCTGAGTCCTGCTTTGAAGAGCATAGCTCTTCTATGAGGAACTGTTTTAAAGCTTTTAAAAGAAGGCATAATTGCTAAGCAAGCTTTTATTCAGTGTCCTATCTAAAACTATGCTATGCAATGGGTAAGTAGCCCTATTTTTAGTATCCCCTTCATCCCTATGGACTGGAAGTACGCTGGATATTGTAAAAATGTTCAGTTGCATTTCAACACTACAGCCTATGTTAGATTGTAGTTTATTACAATTTTGTTTTATACTTTGAAAAAAGATTTTTGTTCGAAGAATTAATTTTGGTTCTTGCCTCCGATACAGCAATTTTGAATGCAAGGTTTTAAAATTAAAAGTTATTTCTGTATGTTACAGTGTGCTGTTGATGGATTAAGATGCCTAACGTAAGAGTGGACCATCTGAAATGCTGCCTTATTGAGTGCTCAGACTATATAGATGATAATCACAAAATATGATTATGACATGATATAGTTGGTTTGGTTCCAAATATTTATATAATCTATAAGATTATGAGGGAGCCTATAATTTCCTCTGGTGTATCTTCTGATATTCTTCCAGCATATGTAGCAGTGTGAGAGATAACATAACTCCATGATTAAAAAGGGATAGCTGTGTGTTATTGGGGTTCTTTTAGTATGTTGCATTTCAGAATCAAGCTATTTGATTATTGTGGGGGAGAGGAAGTATTGGGGAGAGGGGAGTCCCTGGAGAATGTACAGTGGACCTTCCACATTCACTGGGGTTAGGAGCACAGGACCCTCATGTAAGTGGAAAAACTGCAAATACATCTGAGAGAATACCTGTGTAAGATCTGCCATGAGTTAATCTTGAAATTATACCGGAGGACCTACAAATGCCTAGAGAAGTGTTCTCTCTAGGAATCTCTATGTCCTCCAGTTTGATTTTTGGCAGAAGTTGGTAACAGAGTCACACTGGAGGACCTAGAGATTCCTAGAGAGAACATGTTAATCAAATCTGCAAAAGTCAAAGCCACAAATGTGGAGGGCCATCTGTATTTGCAGTTTGGTTTCATTTTTGCTACTAGCAATTGCAACCCATTAGATGTTTCCTCTACCACAGGTGGGGAAGTTGTGACACTGAACTATTAATTGCCCCCATCCCCACCTTTTGGTTGAATGGTAAGGAGATGATGAGAGTTGGCATTCAGCAGTTAAAGGGAAAGAGGCTCCCCTCCCTTGCTATCTGCTACGCTTTCACAAATCTAACCTGTAGTTCTACCAACCAACATTACACTTGACTGTCCGTAGTTCTAGCATTTTCCTCCCATTTGCTTTTGAGCATCTTTACAAAATTAGAGTACTTAAAATCTGGCCATAACTATGCTCTTTATCATTACAACAAAATGATGTGTTCTAAATAAATTTATTTGGTTCACTTCAGTTTCACCCTTAAAATAAAATTAGAGCTGATCAACAACCGTTGGTAAGATTTTTCAGCTTTTTTCAAAATTATCCTAAGCTACTGTATTGATCTCCTTATTTCCGACTGTATTCAGTCCTTTGAACTTACTTTCATGTATGTCTGGGAGTTCCTGAAGCAGGCCCCCACCCCATATTTTTGGCCTAAAGATACCTGACTGGAAATATCCAGCAGTGACTATTCTGCATTAAGCATATGGCCTTTTTTGCCCTCCCTGGCCACTTTTGTGTTTGTTGGGAAAAGCCGATATGGCCCACAGTAGGTGAAGGAGCCTTCAGAATTTCTCCCACACTTATCAAATCCACTACAGATCCAATATTTCACATGTTGTTTGATATATTGTAAAATACTAGATACCATTTCATTTTTATATGTTAGCTTTTGTCTACAGCTACTCTGGCTGTAAGGTAAGCAGTGTGTTACCTTTTTAATGGTTCTAACAAGAGTTGTCAATGCCCTGGCTATCCTGGCTGGGGCTAATGGAAAGCAAAATCTGAAATGTGGAGGGCACGATGCTACCTTTCTCTCTTCTAAAGAATTATTCTGTGTCTTTTCCTCACTGGTTCCAACCTTAACCCTTTAGAATCATACTAGGAATAAGTAAAGAAAGGCCTAGGACCACATCTACTAAAAAGCTTATCTGTAACAACTGCCTCTGATCAAGCCTACCTCACAAATCCTTCTGCCTCTCCACTGCATCAGCTCCAGCAAAGGGGTCTTTAACACACAACCCATGGAAACAGGTGCTGAATGTACTTCAGTGTATCATTCTTGTATGCATGTAATCTTGTGTGGTAGGAGGCAACTGATGCCTAAAGGAAAACTTGTGAAGGGAGTCAGTAAGAATTTTCATTTAAAATATAGCCATTTCTACCATACTGCCTCAGGAGCAGGGTGATCAGATATCATAACCGCAAAGGAGGGCAAGGCACCACAAAATATAGGGCATTCAAGAAAAATGTAGGACATTACCAAATAAAGGCAAAAAGCGCTAACATAAATATACACTTCTTAGTCATACTCAAGGTGGAGCACATTTTCATGTTTCTCCTGGACAGAAACTGAAATGTAGGACATGCCTTAGAAAAGGAGGATGTTCAGTCACCTTGCTCAGGAGGCCTTTAGCTTTAATGATAGAAAGTAGGGTCAATCATGCTGCTTGATGGAGGAGACATGCAAGTTTCATTTTATGACAGAACTTTTATTTTCATTATCATGGTAGCAATTCTCTTAAGATGAAAATTAACATAATATTTACCCATCTTGAGGAGGAAGAGGCCCATTTTCCAGTCATAAGGCACTCTAGATACATCAGCAGAAGATGAGAAAGTAGTAAAATTTCTCAAGTTACTTGCATTATAAAAATTGTTTCAATAGGCAATAATGTAATGTGTTTTTCCATAAAGCACCTGACATTTAACAGCAAGCAGTATGAACCTTAAGGAGCAAAAAAACATTGCTGTTAAAGGTGGGGCTATTTAAAAATAAAACCCTGTATTTTTCTTATTTTTTCTGATTTTGCTATTTCCATAATTATATTTTCAAGTAGACTTCATATTTCTTCATCTCTTTCTCCTCTTAATTCTTCTTTCTGTAGCCTCACATTCTTGGACTTTACCCAAAACTCATTATCAGCCATTCTGAAGACTTTTCTGATCTTGTTTATTTCCAAGCATTTGAAATTAAGGAATGTACAAATTTAGGTTGAATGCAGAACCAAATACATTTGTTTTCCATGGTAACCACATATAATCTTCAAGCAAGAAGTGTCCAAAGTTGCTGTCTCAAGCCAAGTGATTGTACTAGATGAACATACCTACAAACTGGCAAGACAATCTTAACACGTTTTCTGTTCCCTTCATGGCAAGAGAGGAATGAATCTTCATTGCTGCTCTCTTGCTGATTCCATGATGGTTATCACACATGTATGTATATGCACCACTTTGAGTAGTAATCTGATTTCACCGGTCAAGAGAACGCTTTTGAGCAGCTTCGCAACACACGTTCCTCAGCAGGTTAATCACGGCTCGGGGGTCATCACTCTTCATTATCGCGCTCCCAGACACAATCATATTTGCCCCTGCCTAAGAAAGAGAATGATGTTTCTTAGTGCATGAGAGAGACTGTTGTATGGCTGTGTTAAAAATGAGATATACTGTGACATAGTCACAGCAGGGTCCCAGATCAGTTTTGACTGTGCTTTTGGCCATTACCAACAAATGAACAGACTCTATCAAAACTACATGTTTCTATAAACAGCATGAAACTAGTATTTAAAGCAGCAACTCAAAATGACCTGAGAAGATTTAGACATTAGATTTCTTTTCCATACAATAAGCAATTAAATTCAGAACAGTCAGACAGAACTAGGTAGTTCCTGAAATTAGAAGATAGAAAATTATAGTTCCAAATCTTAATACAGACTTCTTTTTTAATCTTACCTCTGCACATTTATGAATGGTGTCTGGCCCTACACCACCATCCACTTCAATATCCAAGGAAGGAAACTGTGTTCTCAACCAATGAACCTAGTTATCAGCCCAGAAAGAACAAATTATTAATGCATAGTGTACAGAATACACCAATCATCTGTAATCTATTTTCCTTCTATGTGTGCAAGACTAGAATATCTATGTTTAATATGACAGCATTACACAATGAAACACTGAAACCCATTCCCACTATCTTACTCCTCCCACGCAACTGATGTACCTCAAATAAGACATATCAAATCTACCTTTGGCATCATATCTTCCATGAATTTCTGTCCACCAAATCCAGGCTCCACTGTCATAACTAAAGCCATATCTATCTGATTGGCCCATGGTGCTAGGTATTCTACTGTCGTTCCTGGCTTGATAGCCAAACCAACCTATGGAAAAGAACAGAATATTTTAAAATACTACATTTTTAAAAACTGAATTGGCACTTACATCAACAAAGGAAGTGAGACAGGAACTGTATTGCAGGAAATACTGCTAAGTCAAGGTTTATCCCACAACAGAGAAAAGGTGTACAGATGTGACAGATTGGCTTTCTGCTACTGAGCTTGGATCCACTATCTGATTTGGATGCTATAATTAATACTGATCCAGTGGGTGTAACTTTGACCACTGTTTCTCCAGTAATAACAATACTTTTCAATTTTTACAACCTGAAGATGTAGGTGGAATTCTTGGGAGTGGTGAGAGTCACTACTTGTGTGTTAGATTATTGCCCTTCCTGGATTATTAAAAAAAACCCAGACATGGACTGGCTCAATGGTTAGGAGTGGCTAAGGCCTCACTAAAAAAAGGCAAGTTCCAGCATGTCATAAAAAGCAGTTATAAAATCATTCCTGAAAAAGCCCTCCCTGGATCTCACCATACTGGATAATTATCAGCCAGTGTCCACCGTTTCATTTTTGGGCAAGGCTTTAGAATGCATGCTGGCCTCCCAACACCAAGAGTTTCTGACTGAGTCGAATTATGTATATCCATTTCGATCTGGTGTCAGGCCTGACTATGGGACAGTGTCTTTTAACAAGCTTTAAACTTTTGATAGTTTAATTACATTTTTAACATTTGTGTGTTGTTAATTGGTAGCTATGTTTTTTAAACTGCTGTAAGCTTCAAGATACAAATACCAGTAGTGGTGATCAGCTCTTTCAAAAAAAAAAAATTACATGTTAATCTTACATTTGTATTAAATAGTATCCTCTATATCAGAGCTGGGCAATTGTGGAGGAGCCAACTCTTCCAGGCCACAAAGGAAGCAACATCACAGCACATATATTTCCCATTTCAATTGATTCCAGGTTTTTATTAAAGGGGGGGGGGGGGAACTGCCTCATTTGTGAGTGGCAGGAGATAATTTGGGATCTGAGATTTGCCTGAAAATGTTAACTGGTGAGGTCTGGGAGGTTTTGGGAGCATATCAAAGATGTTCTGGGGAGCCAAAAGTGGGGGTGGGAGGCATACAGTCAGTGGGCCACACTTGCTCTGAGAACACCCAGTGTTTTTGCTGAAATCACTCACAGATTAGTGACCAAATTGACTAGTCTGACCATAAAATCGTCACAAATTTTGAATCTTATCCAGTTGTACTCTTGGATGACTCATAAAGACATTTTAAGGGAAAATGCACTTGCTTCCCCCTGCTCCAGCTTATTCTGCATGCTACTGTGTCTCATGGGAGGGCAAGAGCAGTTGAATCCCTTTCAGATGAGGAATTGAGGGTCCTTTATTCTTCTGCTAACGTGGATTCTGTCTGTGGTCCCATTATCACCTTCTGGCCAACTATAGGCATCCATCTTGTGATGGTGGTGTAAGCCAGACAGAGCTAACATCAATCACTCCATTTAAGCATTCTTATGTGCTGGAATCTCAGAATATATTATGAGATAATGAGCAGGCTTTACAGGCTTATATTATATGCACTTATATAAAATAGGCTCTTGGTATCTGTTGGAGCTTGGTTCAACAGTTTGGTTGCATTTAAGAAGCATGAGTCTAACAGTAATATTCCAAATTTTCTAAACTTTTCCACACTCACCTTCATCCCGTTTTCTCTTATGTCTTTAATGAGCGCCCCTGGATTGTCCGTAGCTTCTATGTGAAAGGTGTATTGATTTCCACCTGCTACAGCCATGGGTTTCACCCACTGTTCTGGCTTAGCAACCATCATATGCATATCTAGAAAGAACAAAAGAGATCAAGAAAAAGGATGTTTTCACTGTTCAATGCATAGAAATATTTATGCTCCTGGAATATAGGAAATGCTGGTGTATGTAAACAGATGAACAAGACCTTGTCTCTCCATGCCAAAAACTTAAAACGTTTTGTTTAAAAAACTAATAACAAAGTACAAATATTTATCTGTCTAGGATCCTTCATTTTAATAAAGGATTTATCATCCTTATGTGTAACACCACACTAAGAAACAAGAAGGTAAGGGCAAAAAAAAAGTAATTCTAAACACATTTATTACAAAACTTAAATTCAAAGATTAAACCAATATATGAACATCACAAAGATCTCATTAGCTGGAAGTAACAAAATACAAGGATTGAAATAGAACAACCGCATGTTATCGTAAGCAGTTGCATGCTGTTACACCAGTATTTAACACACCATACAGTCAGCCCTCCTTATAGGCAGGCTTGCCTTCCACGGCTTTGAGTTTACGCAGAAGGCAAGCCCCGGCAGAAATAATGAGGTGCGTCCCATTATTTTCTGTGGGGCTTGCGCATATGCTCTTTTCTCCATACGCGAGGTGGGTGGGTCTGGACAGATCCCCATGTATGGGGAGGGCAGGCTGTATATAGGTTGAATATCCTATCCAAAATGCTTGGGGCCAGAAGTGTTTTGGATGTTTTTGGATTTTTGAATACTTGCACATATATAATGAGATATCCTGGAGATGGGACCCACGTCTAAATACAAAATTCATTTGTTTCTTATACACCTTATACACATAGCCAGAAGGTAATTTTATATACAGTTGCCCCTTTGTTTTCGCAGACTTGGAATCCATGTTGCTCACCAGTTTTCAGGTGGCAAACGGAGGGGGACAATATGGGGTGCATGCGCGCAGATGCTCCCGGGTTCATGCCACCATTCAAGCCAATGGGGCTTCAATATTAGTGATTTTTCATTTTTGCAGGAGGGAGTCCCCAACGAAAACAGAGGGGAGATGGTACAATATTTTTAATAAGTTTGTGCATGAAACCAAGTTTGTGTACACTGAACTATCAGAGAGCAAAGGTGTCACTATCTCAGCCCCCCGTGTGGATGATTTTGGATTTCTGGATAATTTCTTGTACAGTTATGAACAGTTTCACAGACAGCTGAGCTCTGATCTAGTACTACTCATTTTTAACTTACTACATACTTGACTGTAAGTCGACCTCACGTATAGGTTGAGGGTAGGTTTTGGGGCCAAAATTATGGATTTTGATATGACTTGTGGATAAGTAAAGAGCAAAACTTAGGGGTATGTAACAAAGGATGAGGCAAAGGAAAACAGTACCAGAAAACTTACAAAATTCCAGCAGGCATAACTGTGCTCATACTAAAGGCTTCATGGATGAGAGAATATAAAAGGAGTGTGAGTGCTTGCAAAACAGATGACACTCTTGCCTTTCACCAGGGGATGGTTCCTTTTTTATATAAGAATTAAAGTATAGTACAGTACTTACCTTGACCCATGAATAAGCCAACTCAGGTTTTCAGAGTCAATTTTTTTGACTAAAATTTCTAGACTTATATATGAGAATATACGAGACGTTTTATACCAAAATAGCTAGTTAATCCACTATAAGTTGAGGGGTTGTACAAATGAGTTGTAATTATAAACTCTGCAGAGGCACAAAGATATAAAGGAATCCTGCAGTACCCTTGAGACTAAGAGAAAAAGAAATTATTAGCATAGGCTTTTCTGGACTCCAGTCCACTTTATCTGCACAGCTGACTGTTGCTTGATCATAGAATCATAGAATAACAGAGTTGGAAGAGACCTTCTTATTATTGAGGTATTCTAAAGTGTGTGGCCATCAGTAGTGGGCGCATGGGAATGGACGAGATATTAAAATTAGAAAAATATGTAACTCATAAGAGACAATTTAGTTGAGGATGTGTAGTACGTGGTATAGTTCTAAAAAATACCTTAAAAGCATTTTGGGATTATATTTGTCACAGAATTTATCCAATGCCAACAGCATATCTTGGATGTTAACAACAGTGCTCAAGCAAGAAGGGGACAGAACGAAGTCCATGACTTCTAGCACTAGTTCAAAAGAATTGGTTTGTACTCATAACAAAATAGACCTTTTAATCAATTGCCAATTGCTTACCAAAGAAGGGCTGCTGACCCAGCTGCTTCCGAAGGCTCTCTACAACAGGATGGCCAAAAGTGATGTTTGGAACAAAATGCCTATACAGTTGAGGGAAAAATATTGAAATAGTACAGTTTTTAATATAGTCATGAAAAAATATGATTCTATACTGTTGCAGGGTACTGTACACTTTCTGAACACTACTTTGTTGTGTATTTCTTTTATCATGTTGTAAAGAAATCTTATAAGCCTTAAAGTTCATTATTAAAAATTAGTAAAATATCTCAGATTATAAAAAGAGAAAAAGATCAGTGTACTGCAGTGTAGTGCGTCCACAGATACAGGTGCTCATAATATTCTAGAACAATGACAAGTACTATTGGTTTCATCCTAAGTTTAAGTTAATGTGAAAGTACTATTGGTTTCATCCTAAGTTTAAGTTAATGTAAGTTCAATGAAAGAAAATAATGTCCCCATGTCCTCTCTAAAATGTGTTCTGAACAATGTAGGATGGGGAATGCAAATGATGGAGGGAGGGGATTTTCCAAAACCAGTCTTCCAAAGCCACTCCACCAGAAGACTGATTGGGAGCATGGCAGCTGCACGCCACAACCCTGATCTGCTGCAGCGCTGGCGGAAAAAGGAGCAGTTTTCAACTGCTCCTTTTTTTGGCCACAGAAAAGCCGCCTTTAGTGGCTCTTCTGCACCCTCATGGCGGCTTCCCGGCATGTTGGGGATGTGCGGGATGTGACTGCCATGCCACTAAGGTACCTGGAACCTGACCCATGCTCAGAAGCTGCCCAGACGGTGGCACAAAGGTGTGGTCTGTTTCACCCTTTAATTCCTAAAATAAAAGTTAGCCTGAAGAATTTTACTGATAGTTCTCTGTTTTCTCTTTTCAGCAGCCTGTGACGTTACATCGCATGTTATGTAAGAGAATAATTCTATTACAGTCGAACCTTGCCTTACGCGGGGATCCGTTCCGGACATCCCCCCCGCGTAAGGCGAATTCCGCCTATGCTTGAGCCCCATTCAAGTGAATGGGGCTTGTGTGCATGGCTGCGGGCCCCATTCAGCCAAATGCGATGCGCCGCCCCTTGCGCCCCACACGGCTTGAACACATAAGCTCAAAGCCACGTATAGTCTGTCCGCATATAATGTGGTTGCACTGTATTGCAGTTCTACACACCATTAGGCTGCTTTGAACTGAATTAACTTCAGTGGAATTTATACAGGATTGCAACATGCAGCTTCAACATATGTTTGTTGTTGTTAACTGCCCTTGAGTTGATCTCGACCCATGGTGACCCTGTGGATGAGACATCTCCAAGACTCCCTCTCCTCCCCTGCTCTGCTTAGTTCCTATAAACCCGTGACCTTAACATAAATACATCTAAACTTTTCACTCAACACGTGATAGAAGAACAAGACTGTAGCCCTATGCTCTCTGCTAATCTGCTCACCCTCCAGCCGGTGAGGATAGAGCTCTCTATAACAGCTTTATCCAGAGCCTTCTCCGAGCTTCAGATCATTTTACCACCCATTTTCATGTAGAGCAATTTCCACTGAATGCCTAGTCAGGGATAAGGCTGCAGAACTCAGAGGACCAATCCCACTGAACTGTCCATTGGCTAAATACACAGAAAAGAAACGGGAGAACAGAAGTTTCACTTTGTAGAGTTTCATACTTTGTTTCAGATATAAATATGTTCTGGATCACTATGTACATATATAGGACTACTGTGGTTTCATCGCAGACACTGCCTTCTATTGAAACAGGTCCCACCCAATAGTACTTGGGCAAGATTTTGCTGCTGTTATAGAGCATACCTTATTAATAATTAACACAAGTACTTGATAGAGGTACAGGTTGAGTAGTCTCCCTTATCCGAAATGCTTGGGACTAGAAATGTTTCAAATTTTGGAGTTTTTAAGGTTTTGCAATATTTGCATAGACGTGGAGATGAGACCCAAGTCTAAACATGAAATTCGTTTCTGCTTCAGAAACATCAATACACATGGTCTGAATATAATGTTATACACAGTATTTTTTAATAACTTGTGCATGAGACAAAGTTTGTATACACTGAACCATCAGAAAGCAAAGGTGTCATTATCTCAGCCACCCACATGGACAATTTTGGAATATTTCAGGTTTTGGAATTCAAAATAAGGGAGACTCAACCCATAATTCCAAAATAGTTTATTAAAAATGTGAAGAAAATGGAAAGTGCCACCAAGCATCTAAGCTCTAACAGACAAATGTCAGTGAGGCCTCCTGACCCCAATGTTAAGTACATGACTCTTTACTTGAAAGGGCAGAACAAATACTGCTAAAGGTGAAGCTGATGCTTTGATACCTATGCCAGAGATCAACTTCAACCCTGAGTCAAAAGTCCAAAACACATTGCGGAAGTAATCCAGTTTGAGACTGCTTTAACTGCCCTGGATTGATGCTAGGGAATTCTGGGAACTGTAGTTTTGTAAGACATTTAGCCTTCGCTATGAGAGACCTCTGGTGCCACAATAAACTACACTGAACACTGAGCAAGGGCAGTTAAAGCAGTCTCAAGCTGGATTACTTCCGCAATGTGTTTTGGACCAAAGCGAAGAGGCAAGCATGGTGGCGTAACACATTTGGATCAGCATGTTCACATCAAATTTGGCAAAATGAAAAGGCTGTTATTTTTTTAAGATGACAGCAATCTTGCAACGTCTTAAAACTCTGGCAATATTTTAGTACCTTGTCCTGCTGTTTGCACTTTAATATACACATAGGTAAGTCGATGGGCTGCTTGAAGGTACATACACGCATACATTTCACAGGTCACTAATCAAGTATGTTTACAATAGAGCTGGATTTCCAGTACATCCAGCTCATGTATGCCTTGCCCAAAATAGATGTTTCTTTATGGTGATCATGTGCTAATGATAGGATTAGCACATGATCCAAGACTGTTCAATCTTGTTCCTGCTACTGAATAGGCAGGACTACTACACTCACTGGGTGTGTCCCCCTCATCCAAGCATACTTTGGACATGACGCTCACAAAGGCTGTATCTGCACTGCAAAATTAATGCAGTTTGATGCTATTTTTAACTGATTGGTCACATCTGGTGGCAAGTAGGTTAGGCTAGGTTAGGGTGGAATGATTTATCTGCAGTCTAATTTGTTGTATGCCCTAAAGGCTACAATTGACATTAGAGGCCCACTGGGCAAGATGGCATAGTTGAAGCTACAGCTGCACTGCAAAGTGTGCAGAGTAGGTCTAAGATACACTTCAGAAATAATCCATCTTGAGGCCACTTTAACTGCCATGGCTCCTTGCTATGGAATCCTGGGATGTGTACTTTGTTGTGGCACCAGAGCTCTCTGACAGAGAAGGCTAACCCCTTTCACAAAACTATAAATCCCAAATAAAGTAATATAAATAAATAAATAAATAAATAAATAAATAAATAAATAAATAAATAAATAAAAAATACGGCCACAAAAACAACCTGGAGGCCTCATTTTGGCCCCAGGGTCATGTTTTCCCCACTCCTGGTTTAGACAAGTATATGTCTGTGCATGCTGTGTGCCTTCAAGAAAGTCTGCATAGCTGACCCTGCGTAGATTGCAAAATCAGACAAAATCTATTATCTTTTAGGATATTTATGTGTTGTTGTGTGTCTTCATGTCATTTCCATCTTATGTCAACTCTATCCTGGTTTCCTTCTTGGCACGATTTGTTCCGAGGGAGGTTTGCCATTGCCTTCCCCTGAGGCTGAGAGCATGTCACTTGCCCAAAGTCATCCAGTGGATTTTATGTCTGAGCTGGAAATTGAACCCTGGTCTCCTGAATCATAGTGTAAGGAGCTTATCACACAGGGGGGGAAGCGCCCAAATCCCGTGACTAAACAGGGATTAAATCTGGGAATATCCTGCAAAAGCAGGATTGTTTTCAGATGACATCCTCGACGTTGCTATTATCCTGGACTTAACCTGTGATTAAAGTGGCCAAAAGACACCTCTTTTTACTTGCTATTGCTTTTGCTGAAACTAAATGCCTTGGTTTCATGGCCAAGCTAGGAATCAAACCCTGATTGCCAGAGCTGTTGTCTAACACTCAAATTACAACACTATACACACAGTTGACCCTCTTTAACTACAGACTGTTTTATCCACAGAATCAAGCATCCAAGGCTTGAAAATACTCCCCCCCCCCAATATAAATTCCAAATAGCAAGCCACGATTTTGCCATTTTATATAAGGGACACAATTTTGCTGTATCATTATATTTAATGGGACTTGAGCATCCATGGATTTTGTTATCCATGAGGGGATGGATGAATAGATAGATAGATAGATAGATAGATAGATAGATAGATAGAGGGTGGTATACAGGGTGGTAGAAAGCCAGCATGGCGTAGTGGTGTGAATGTTGGACTATGTGGTTTGGGTGTTCGGTTTATCATAATCCAACAACACCTCAACCACACAGTCCAACATTCACACCACTGCTCTATGCTGGCTTTCTGGGGGCCAGGGCTTGAATCTTGGCTCAGCCATATGAACCCACTGAGAGAACATAGGTGAGTCACACGTCTCAGCCTGTCACACTCTCTCAACCTCAATAACACTCCCTCAGCCTCAGTCACACTCAGCCTCCATCATACTCTCTCAGCCTCCATCATACTTTCAGCTTGTCACAGACTCAGCTTCAGTCACACTCTCTCAGCCTCTATCAATACTCTCAGCCTCCATCACATACTTTCAGCTTGTCACACACTCAGCCTCAGTCACACCCACTCCTCTTGTCGCACTCTCTCAACCCAAGCCACACAGTCCAACAGTCACACCACCACACCATGCTCTCAGCCTCAGTCACACTCTCTCAGCCTCAATCGCTCTCTCAGCGTATCTCACACACACATACACGCAGCTTGTCACACTCTCTCAGCCTCAGTCACTCAGCCTTAGCCATGTTTTCTCAGCCTCAATCACACACTGGCAGCCTCAGTCACAGACTCTCAGCCTCAGTGACTGCCTCAGTCACAGACTCTCAGCCTCAATCAGACTCTCAGCCTCAGTGACAGCCTCAGTCACAGACTCTCGGCCTCAATCAGACTCTCAGCCTCAGTGACAGCCTCAGTCACAGACTCTCAGCCTCAATCAGACTCTCAGCCTCAGTGACCGCCTCAGTCACAGACTCTCAGCCTCAATCACACTCAGCCACAATCTCTCTCTCTCTCTCTCTTAACCTATCACTCTCTCAGCCTCACCCATTCAGCCTCAGTCACACTCTCTCAGCCTCAGGGGAAGGCAATGGCAAACCTCCTCTGAACCAACCTCGCCAAGAGAGAATCCCAGGATAGGGTCCCTATAAGTTGCACACAACACACAAGACCCCCAGGAGAGCCCTCCATCCCTCCATCCCTCCATCCAGGGAGGGAGCAGCCTCACCCGTCCATGACGTCCAGGTGGAGGTAGTCGGCCCCGCAGTCCACCATGCGGCTGCACTCCGAGCCCAGCGCCGCCAGGTCGCTGTTCAGGATGGACGGCCCGATCCGGCACCCAGACGCCATGGCCCCCCTAAAGCCAGGGAGAAGGGGTTGCTAAGCAGCAGGGGGACCCCCTCGCGCGCTCTACCGGAAGCTGCCCGGGAGGAAGAGGAGCAGAGCATGACGGGAAACGTAGTCCTCGAAACCGGAAGGGGCGGGGCTTAGATAGTTTAAGGACACATCACACATGTTACCTTTAGGAGGGGAAGGTTTTGGTGACAAGGGTCTATCCATTTGGAGGGGGTTAGGTTTCTCCCTTGAAGTTGTAGTCTGACACTCAAATTACAACACCACACTGGATGTGTGTGTGTGTGTGTGTGTGTATATATATATATATATATATAAATATATAACTATATATATATGGATGTGGAGGGTGCTGGTGGAATTGGTGCCAGCCCAGTGGCACCAGAGCTGTTAGGGAAGAAAGCAATACTAGGATCAGCTCTTGCTGCTCCAGAGGCTAGGATATGGAGCAATGGATTCAAGCTATAGGAAAAGAGATTCCAACTAAACATTGGGAGGAGCTGATGGACTGCCTTGGGGAGTGGTGGAGTCTCCTTCTTTGGAGGTTTTTATACAGAGGCTGGATGGCCTTCTGTCTGGAGTTTGTTTGAGAGTTCCTGCATGGTAGGAGGTTGGACTGAGTGGCCTTTCTGGTCCCTTCCAACTCTAGGATTCTGTTATGCAAGCAAGTAACAGATCCTCCTGGTTTCATATATTTCCTCCCACAAGGATGACATTCAAACTACCTTCACGTTGGAGATCTCCTTCTGTTCTATAGAATAAACCACAACCGTCAAGTCTTCTTGGGCACATTGTTGTGCCATCGTTACACAAAAACATGGAACATGCTGCTCACCATACATGCCTCTTTACTTTGGTCCAAATCACACTGCAGAAGTAATCCAGTTTTGAGACTGCTTTAACTGGCTCAGTGCTATTAAGGAAACCTGGGAATTGTAGTTTATTGTGGAGGCTAAATGCCTCACAAACACTACAGCTCCCAACATTCCCTAGCATTGAGCCAGGGCAGTTAAAGCAGTCTCAAACTGGGTTGTTTCTGCAGAGTGTTTTGGACCCAGGTGTCCTAATATCCACAAAGGAGGCTCAGGCGCTGGAAAATGGAGGGCATTCAAGAAAAATGGAAGGCATGACCAAAGAAAAGCTCAGGACATTCCCAGCAATATAAATTCATGCTTCGTAGTCCTGCTCAAAATGGAGGATATTTTGGAATTCCTCCTGGACTGGACAGGAAGACTGAAGTGGAGGACAGGGAAAGGAGGACGTGCCTGGTCACCCTGATTCAGGAACCACATCCAGGATCTTGCAACACCTTTGAGACACACTGAGGGGGGAAAAATAAGAGCATGAGCTTTCCTAGACTTGGGTCCCTAGACTTTCCACTTCACCAAATCAACTTTAAAAAATCGAGTCCAAGGAAATGCAGCATACTTGAGGATGAAATTCACCAACTCTGTGTGTGTGTGTGTGTGTGTGTGTGTGTGTGTATATATATACACACACACACACACACACAGAAAACCCCATCCCATGCAAAAGGATCTTGAACCACCTTTGAGACTCATTGAAAGAAAGAAGCTGAGACCATGAGCTTACTTGAGTCCTTGGACTTTCCACTTCACCAAATTAATGTTAACAAATTAACAGACTAGTTCCAAGGAAATACTGCAAACCCAAATATGAAATTCACCAGCTGTACACAAAAAAATCCTATTCTAAGGGATCTGTTAACACCATTGAGACTGACATAAGCTGGTAGTATGAGCTTTCCTAGACTTAAGCCTATATTCTCAGATACATCTTCTCGTTGCTGTAGTTAGACCATTTCCTTGTGCAGTTGCAAATGAGCCTGTTGCAAATATTCAAACAGTTAATAGGAAAATTCCACTATTAATGCATGGACAATCAAGGAAATTCAGTATACTTGATGATGAAATTCACCAGCTGTACACAGAAAACATGCCATGGGATCTTGTTGAACCTTTGAGACTATCTGAAAGAAAGAAGCTGGCATAATGAGCTTTTGTAGACTTGAGCCTACTTTGTGCATCTGAGGAAGTAGGCTCAAGGCTAAGAGTTTATCACAAGGGGAAAATGGAGAGTTTAAACAGGCATTTTCTGGGGACAGTCACATGATTGCGGTGAAGATTTTCACATGACATTGCGATTAGGGAGGACTTATCCTGGGAAGAACCATAATAATAATAATAATAATAATAATTTGTTTTATTTATATACCGCTATTCCAAAGATCATAGCAGTGAACAGCAAGTAAGCTAATTAGCAAGTAAGCTAATTTGCCCCCAACAGTCTGGGTACTCATTTTAGCGACCTCCTCGGAAGGATGCAAGCCTGAGTCCAGCTTGGGCCCTTTTGCTGGTCTTGAACTCGCAACCTTGTGGTTTTGAGTGAATGGCTGCAGTACAGGCATTTAACTACTGTGCCACCAGAGGTGCTACAAATCCCTTTGCAACCTGGTATTCCAGACTAACACAGCAATGTATGTGAAATGGACACCCAGGAGAAGGCTGGAAGTTAAGACTGAGCAGTGAAAGGCAGCAACCAAGAGGGGTTCCTAATTCTCCTCTGGACTTTATTTAAGGATTGCAGGGATCCAATATTTATAGGTTGCACAAAAGGTCAAGGGTGCTCCTGCATGCAATATCATTTGGCATTTTTGCTCTGCAAGTAGGACTGACACACTGGGGCCAGCCACCCTTGGAGGGAAACAACAGCAGTTCTTATAATCTTATAATTTAATTCTAATTACATTCGTATTTTAAAAGACTAGGGAAGAAATTAAAAATGGGATCAAATCAAATCAGTAACAGATCCTCCTGATTTCATATGACTTTTTCAAAGGATGACATTCAAACTACCTTCACATTGGAGATTTTCTAGACTAAACCACAGCCATCATGTGTTTGGCACATTGTGGTGCCATCATTACACACAAATGTGGAGTTGAGCCACTGGTCCTTATGGATCCTTGGTTTTTTTTATACATCAGATACAACTGAACCACACTAAAATCATGTCTCCCATCATTAGCCACAGGATGAATCACAACAATCATGGAACCCATACACTCATGTGCCACCAGAGCACAAAAACATGGATCCAAGTCATGGATCCTCACAGATCCATACAATTTTAACATGGGTTCCACCAGAAACACAGATCATTTCCTCCCATCCTAGTCACAGGCTGAACCCTCTTAAAAGAACAGATCCTGTATACTAATATGCCACCAGAGCACAAAAATGTGCATTCTAGGCATGGATCTGTACAGATACAAAGGGTTTTTATATGGGAACCACATGAACCACATTCAAGTCATGTATCTCATCACTATTAACATGCTGAGCCATAAAAATCACAGATCCCTTATATGGATGTGCTGTTACCCATGCTGCTCCATATATATTTTGGTATAAATGATAACCCTTAATGACCCCTAGATGAACTCTAACAGCCTGTGCACCATTGCCAGCAAGGCATGAGGACATGTATACACACCCCTGAGGGGCACCCACATCATCATATCTAGAGAGTCGCATAAGAGGATTATCATAGGACCAGGAAGAGCAAATGTTTGCCTTGCCTGAGGCTCTTGCCCCCTTCCCAGGTCTGTTGTCCGAGCAGCTTAAGACCACTAAGACAATCAGACAGGGACATCCAGGTGAAAAGAAAGTAATTAAACACCTTTGTTCTCAGCATCAAGCACCTTTGCCAGAAGCAAGATTTTGCCTATAAATACTCCCAGATTTGCCTGTTCACTGGGCCAGTCTGGATTTCAGGGGGAAGCTCTGTCCCCTTGAACCCTGACCTGGCTCCTGATTCCTGGCCAGTCATTCCATGGCTGAGCCTCATGCCATCCTCATCATATTCCATTTGGATTCCTGGAGGGAGTCTACATTCTGGTACGTATCACCCCAGTGATGCCTAAAATCCTATTCCATGCTAACCTATGCTTTTCCTGAGCCTTGTATGTGTGTGTATATGCTAGTGAATCGTATGTGTTATTTCCCCTTATAAATAAATTGGTTATTAATTCTAGAAGTCTGTCTCAGCTCCATTTATTGGAATCCCCTGGTCTACTCTGTATACATATCGGGAGACGATTCTGCAAGGGCCGTCGTAGCAGGCCCTCCTCTTGCAATATTTGAGCTAATAACAATAATAATAAAATTCCCCTAAACGGACCCTTGGCTACAGTGCTACCAGAGTGCAAAACTGTGCCTTCAAGTTGTTTCCAAATTATGGCAACCCTATGACAAACCTGTAACGGGTTTCTTGGCAAGATTTATTCAAGGGGACTTTGTTCCTTTCTCTGAGGCTGAGAGAATTTGACTTGCCCAGGGTTTCCATGGTTCAGCAAGGATTGGGACCCTGGTCTCCAGAGTGTAGTTCAGTGGTTCCCAAACTTTGCCCTTTCACAGGGTGTCCAGATGCCCTAACCTCAAAGGAAGACAAGGCACCACAAAACGTAGGACATTCAACAAAAGTGTAGGACGTTAGACAATAAAAACTAAAAACACAAATATACATATACATTTATGCTCCATAGTCAGGCTCTAAATGGAGGACATTTTGGAATGCCTCCTGGGCAGAAGGCTGAAGTGAAAGGCATGTCCTGGAAAAGGAGGACATGTATGGTCACCCTGGCCCTCCCAGAATTCCTGACCAATCTGTCCGAAGTCCGAAACACCTGGAAGACCAAAGTTTGGGAATCACTAGTCTAGTCACTCAAACCAATATGTCACTATATATGTGGGGAAGGAGATACCAAACCCACTCCTCTCCCATGAGTGAGAGGGCTCCTATGTTATTTTTAACAAGTTTTTATCTTGAGACCTGAGTTAGGATGCCTAATTTTTGTGGCTACTTTTTCTTTTGGGCTAGGCCTACTGCTATCCAATTGAGAACCAGCATGGCTCAGTGGTTTAACTGTTGGGACTCAGGCTGCATCTGCACTGTTGAAATAATCCAGGCTGATGCCACTTTAACTGCTGTGGCTCTATGCTATGGAATTCTGGGAATTGTAGCTTTGGGACACATTTAGCCTTCTCTGTCAGAGAGCTCTAGTACCACACAAAAAAACAAAAAACCCTACAAACCCCATAGCACTGAGCCATGGTAGTTAAAGTGGTATCAAATTGGATTATTTATGCAGTTTGCATGCAGACTATGACTCTGGAGATCAGGATACAAATCCCTGGTCAGTTATGGAAACCCATTGGGTGACCTTGGGCAAGTCACACTCTCTCAGCCTCAAAGGAAGGCAAAGACAAACCCCCTCTGAGCAAATATTGCCAGGAAAACCCCAGGATTGGTTCACTTCAGGATAGTCATAAGAAAGCCACACAACAACACAACTGCTATCCAATTTCAACTTTTATTATTATTGTTATTATTTTTATGATTCTATTTTAAAACTGAACATCTATGGGGGGAGGGGCAGAAGCCTCCTGCTTGCCCTCTCCATTTATTTTCTCTGTGATAGATGGGAACTACACATCCCACAAGGCAAAGCGGCGAGAGGGGGCAGGGCGAGTTGGCAAGAATGGCTGCTATTGGGCAGCGCCTCTCCGGAGCCTTTTTAATGCATCTAAAATGGCGGTTGCTAGAGTGGGGAGCGACTGAATAACTGTCAGTCCCTCCGTCATATCGCCTCATGTGGCAGGAGCGTCCTGATTGGACAGCTGGAAATGCTGTCAGCCAATCATTCGACGCCCTTTTCACTTCTCCCCTCCTTCCTCTTATTTAGCAGTGGCGCAGCTTGCTTTGGTCTCAGTCAGACAGTTTGGGAGAGGAGGGAGGGTAGTGGGAGTGTTAGTTTCTCCTCCAGAGATTATTAAATTATTATTATTATTAAATTATTTTTGTAGGGGGGAGTTAGAATATGAATTCCCCACCATCCTCAATGTTTTGTTTATTATTATTATTAAATTATTTTTGTAGGGAGGGGAGTTAGAATATGTGCATATTTATCTCTCATAGTTTTGTTTACTACAATAGACTCAAGAGCTTCTCCCCACATTATACTCCCAGCTCTTTGATCAGGGGACTAGGCGTCCTCCTTTTCCAGGACATGCCCTCCATTTTTAGACCAGTCCAGGAGGCATCCCAAAATGTCCTCCATTTTGAGCAGGACTGAGAAGCAAGAAATTGACCTTTATGAGAGTATTTTTAGCTTTTTGTTGGGAATGTCTTCAGTGCCCTCCATTTTGAGGCGCCGTGTCCTCCCTTGTGGTTAGGAAATCTGGTGGTCATTTTGCCTTTGAGCTATTTCAGGTTTTGGGATGGAGGAAAAACAAAACTAGAACTGCAAAACTCTCATCTTAATGTACCTTTTTTATTTTTGGCAAGATATTGGGGGGATAGGATCCATTATAGAACTAAAAAAGCCGGTCTCTACTTTTGGCCAAGATTGTTTTCTTATCTAGAGACTTGCTGTGTGCAACCATAGCACAAAGGAAAAAGTGTGAGAACACACACACATATAATTTATTTATTAAAATCATATTCAAGTTACAGTCGACCCTGATTATACATAGATTTTGTATACACAGATTCAGGCATCCATGGTTTGAAAATGTTCCAAAAAAGTATAAATTTCAAGCATCAGACTTTCATTTTCCATTTTTATACGGGACACCATTTTGCTATGTCATTATATTTAATGGGTCTTGAGCATCCACGGATTCTGCTATCCACGGGGGATCTTGGAACCAAACCCCAGCATATAACCAGAGTCCATTGTACATTATTTCCATCCTTATCGTTTACACATTTATCTTTCATACAATAATCAAATCAAACTTTACATTTTTTTTTATTCTAAGATTTATAATATACTCTTGTTGGTTCTTTTTGCCTTCCTGTTTTCCCCATTCTTAACTAAAGTGTTGTTTTCAAAATTGGGTCCTAAGACCTAGATCCCTTTTTTCCATTTTATTTCACATTTTTATAAGTTAAACACATCTTTTTCATGTTTCATAATATATAAGATAAGTAAATGACCTTAAGTTGTTTATTCAGTGAACTTCCTTTATTTTCCCTTCAATATGGACATTTTTGTAATTCTTTTTCTCTAAAAGATAAATATGTATATATTTATCTACAATGCTATATAAATAATAATAATAATAATAATAAGTATATATAATTCCTCATCAACTGTAGTTTTAGCTTCAAACCTTAGGTTCTTTGTTTTTTCCTAGATTATCTAATATTTTTGGTTCCATTTCTTCATATATTTTTGTTTGTTTAATACTGCAGTCACTCTGTCCATTTCTCTAATTTCATAACGATTCCTCTTATCTTTAGATTAGTTCCACTTTTCCAGTTTTTAGCCATTAGTAATCTTGCTGCCGTTATTAAATATAACACAGTTCTCCAGTGCTTGTTTTTATTTACTTTCCCCAAACATGAGGCTGTGTTGGGAAGGTAAAGTTCTGGATCTAAATCATAATTGAATTTTAACATATCTCTTATATTTTTATGTATAGTAATCCAAAATTTGATCTTGCGACAATTCCACCGCATGTGTATAAAAGAAACCTCTCCCTTCTTTACATATCCAACACCATTTTTTAATCTATATACAGTATTTTATATATTCTACATGGTGTTCAGTACCAACAATTGGCCATTTTATAGTAGTTATCTTTTAGGGTTTTGAGCAACTGTAAATGTTCCTGTTTTTTTCTAGTAGATTTCCATTTATCTAATTCTATGTTAATTCTCTAAGTCTAGTTCTGTTGCCCATTTTATCATACTTTTATCTCAGTTTCTTTTCAGGTCACGTTTGAGAAATCTTTTTGCTTTCAGGTGGCCAAATGACTTTTAATAATTTCATTTCCTTCTTTGGTAAATCTTATTGTTTTGGAGTCTTCTTTACATTTCTCTTTTAATTGCAAATAGCTTAGCCAATAGATGGACTTATTTTGCTTCTCCAGATCTTCTTTGGTTTTTATCTCAGATTTGTTCCCATCTATTTCTTGAAATAAATCTTTATATGTCATCCAGTTTTGTTTTGGTTCTACTCATCCTAAAAAACCCAGCATGGTACTTTAATATAAAATGTTTGTTTAATTTCTAACCAATATTTAAGTAATGATCTTATTACATGGTTTATAAAATCTTTATTTATGCTTTTTGTTCCAAACGTATGCATCTCAGCCAAATCTGACGTTATACTTATCCAAATTTAATGTTAACGTCTTCTTTAATTTGATCCAGTCTTGGGACCAAAGCAAAGCTGAAGCTGAAGAGAGGGTAGAGCTTTAAATCTGATAGGGCCATCCCTCCTCTTTCTTTAGTACAGTCAGCCCTTCTTATACACAGAGTCAAGCATCCACGGTTTGAAAATGTAAAGTATAAAGTACATATTCTGCCAATAAGTATAGTAGACTGAAAACTATAGATCCCAAATGGAATACAGGTTGCAAAAATGTCTAATATTCAAGTTGCATGGGTTGACATCATGGTTTTTTTAATCTGCACACCCTCAAAAATTATTTTTGTACCCATAAAAGAAATGTTTTTGTTTCTTATGCTTCCCATTACCAAGCAGCTGTTAAATAAAGCTTTACTGCTTCCCAATCCTTTCCCACAATTTAAACATACCTTGTTTGTTTATTAATGCTGTAAGTCTATCTAGTTCTTTCATCGCCATGTCTCTATGTGTGGAGTAAAAGGGTAATTTCCAGTCCTTTGCTAGTATCATTCTGGCAGCCGATATGAAATAATATTTTCCAAAACTTCCTTTCTTCCTCTGGTTCTAATGATGAAGTCACATTTAACAGATATATTTCTGGTCGAAAATCAAACTTTTTTAACATGAACTGAATTTCCAAATTGATCTTTTCCCAGAAGGGTTTTATATATATGCAGTGCCACCACATATATAAGTATGTACCCATTTCTTTTTGGCATCTCCAACAATGATTATCATTTAATTTATATATTCTAGCTGTTGAACAAGGTGTTAAGTGCCATCTGTTTACTACTTTTAAAACTTTTAATGCTTGTGCCACTGAGAATTTTTTGTTTTGTTTTTAATCTGGCTTTCCCCGCATTTTTGCAAATCCAAATTATGTCCCAACTCTTGTGCCCACTTTATCATGGAGGCTTTAATTTCCACTTCTTCTAATGTTATTTTCAGTAAGGTGCTACAAATTTTACTTATTAACTTTCCCTCATCCTCATCCATAAATATAATAATATCCAATTCATTGTCTTCTCTCTCAAATCCAAATATATATACTCTTATCTTTTATAAACATTTCTTTTAAGTTGCATATAATCCAAACCAATTCATACAACCTCTTGTGTTATCAGCATAATGTTCTCACCTGTTATGTTTATTGCATCTTTATAACACAACCAAACCTTTTTTTTCCAAAATCCTTTCTTCTAAATAACGCTTCCACAGGAGAAGTCCATGTTGGGATCTTTGTCCATACTCTAAATAAGGTTTTGTGGATGAAATGGTTATTAAAATTTCTGCCCACCTTCAATTTGTCATAAAATAAATAACCATGGATTCCATATCTTAAATCCTATCTTTCTGTATAACACTTTCTGACGTACAATGCAATGATATTGAGTCAGTTATTTACCAGCCAACTCTTCAACAAGAGTAACTGCACCGAGGTTATAGATGGAGCGCCATCAGTGCAAATGGCCACTAAGTTTTCATACTTTATGCATAACCTTTCAGTTACACATGTGTTAATAATAATAATAATAATATGATTTATTTGTATACCGCTTTTCCTACGATCAAAGCGGTTTACAGCATACATATGCATATACAACAACAAAGCAAGTAACAAAAAAAACCTGCTTCTCTCCCCTCAAGACGGAGGTCGGGGGGAGGGCTCTCTTCAACTTGGCAGGCGGGGGCCTGTTGTTTCTTGCCTGCTTCTCTCCCCTCAAGACGGAGGTCGGGGGGAGGGCTCTCTTCAACTTGGCAGGCGGAGGCCTGTTGTTTCTTGCCTGCTTCTCTCCCCTCAAGACGGAGGTCGGGGGGAGGGCTCTCTTCAACTTGGCAGGCGGAGGCCTGTTGTTTCTTGCCTGCTTCTCTCCCCTCAAGACGGAGGTCGGGGGGAGGGCTCTCTTCAACTTGGCAGGCGGAGGCCTGTTGTTTCTTACCTGCTTCCCTCCCCTCAAGATGGAGGTCGTTTTTTCATTTGGTGAACAATTTATCTTCCAATAGTTTGACATCAGATGGGGTACAAACCAGCCAGTTCCTCAGTTACTTCGAAGTTGTCATTAACACCTCGAATGAAAATCAAAAGTTGTGCAGTATCAGTCAAATCAGTGCTCTCATCCATTGCTAAAGAATAATAGCTGGATTTAGTTGCCTTCTGATGTAACTGATCAGTAAGATTGCTGGATATATCAGTGACTCTTCGTTGCACAGTCATATGGGACAAACTTTATTGTCAAATCCTTTTTACCCCCAGGACATAACCTAGAAACTGCAATTTGTAAAAACTTTATGAATTCTCCTTCAGAAAAAGACTTGCTGACCAACTCATTAAATAACGAAACCAGACACAAAGAACTGGGTTATAAAATGGTCAACTTTATTAAAATTCAACCTTGTGTAGGAACAGCTGGCGGATGGTCTGCTCCAAGACCAATTCCCCAGCTTCCAAAAAGGGCGAAAACACCTGAGCCCCAAGGGCGCAATCCATAATTTGGGTTGCCCCTGGCCGGCCCTCATCCGGAAGGCCAACCCAAGACTTCCCCACTTAACTCTCAAGACTGAAGTGGGGTTGAATCTCAAGCCCTTCCCAAGGCAAATCTCTTTCCCTTCATGTTTAGCCTCAAGACGTAAACCTCCGCTCCAGAGACCCACCTTCACCCTTTAGGAGGGTGCCGAGGTGCTCACCCAACCAACTATCACACCCCACGTATGCCACAGATAATGGGCAAGTATAACTTAGCCCCTATCCCCCACAAGGCTTGCCAAGCAGGCCGCCACCCCAGCTTGCAGGTCTCCCAAGAAATATCTGGTTCCCCGCCTCGGAAAGGTGAATGCCATCAGCTCGGGCATTGCTCAGGCCTCAGCAACATGATGTCGTCTTGTGCCGAATAAAAGCCCAGTCCTCCGTTCAGCGCCTTGCAAATTTTGTTCTTGACCCATCTGCGGGCCCTATTAAGGATGTGTGGCTCACAACCACATCTCCAAACTTGGCGTGGCAACATTGCCAACCATATTAACTGAATGAATGAATGAAATTTTATTTCTAAACCGCTATTCCTTGCAGATCACAGCGGTTTACAGAAAGCACCATCAAAAGGCCATCTCTCTCGAATGAGACGCATGTCGCGTATGGCCTGAAGAACCAGGGCTTTGCCTTTCGCAAAACCCAAATCATTGCCGCCCAAATGTATAACCAGAACATGAGGGGGCAGACACTGGCCTTCGCCAAACAACAGCTGCAGGAGCCCGTGCCACTGCAGGCCACGTTTACCTCTCCACTCAACGATGGCCTTATCTGACAGCCACAGCTGGCTTCTGAAATGGCTCCTCCTGGCTTGGCTGGCCGCCCAGAACACCATGCTGTGTCCACAGATCAACACACGCATTCTCATCAGGAGCAGTGTTGCCAATTTCGCGACTTTCACGTGAAAATGGGGACTTTTCAGAGCTTTTCGTGTGATTTTCGTGCCTGGCTCTATTTCAGTGCCTTTTCGGCGACTTTGGCCCATTTCATCTCCAACCTGCTGCAGAGCAACCAACCCTCTGGAGTGTAAGAGTTTTCAGCCAATCAGAGAGAGGGCTGGAGAAAAAAACTCTCTCTCTCTCTCTCTCTCTCTCTCTCTCTCTCTCATGACTTCCTCTGAGAGCCAGGACGGAGCAAGCCCAACCAACCCCAACTGTTTGGAGGAATAGTTCAGCCAATCAGAGAGAGGACAGTGATTGCCCCCCCCCCCGCATTCTCAGGCTTCAGGGGCAAAGCACAGTGGCTGCAGTGCTGGAGAGAGGCAGGGAGGGAGGGATCTTGGCTGGCTTAATCCCAATTGCCTTGGATTTCCAAGTAAGACATAAGTTTTAAGGCACACAAGGGCAATACTTGATTATGGTATCATGGCTTGATGTTGTGGACTTCTGTGTCAGCCTTAGAGTGACATTTGGATTTCTGAATTCCTGAGCTTGGGCAGAGTGCCCCAAGCCTACCTCTCAGGGTCGTTGTTGTACTGTGAGGACCATTTGGGTTGTGTGATGTGAATGTGATGTCCCTGAGTGTGTGTGTGTGTGTGTGTGTGTGTTAGTGATTAAATATGCCTCTGAGCATGGGCAGAGCACCTGGTAAGTTGGCATCCCTGCCCTGTCTTCCCAGAATTTTGTTTTGTGGCTCTCTTTTCATTCCCTTTTCCATTGCCATCCATACTGCAGAAATAACCCAGTTTGGCACTGCTTCTAACTGCATGGCTCCCTGCGATGATGGGATTCTGGGCACAACAAACCACCAAGCCCAGAATTTCATGCATGGAGCCCTGGCTGCCGGTAAAAGCAGTGTCTCAACATGTCACAACAAACTACAATTCCCAGGATTCCCTGGTTGAACAAGGGAATTGCCTGCACGCTTCCATATCACAGCCCCAGAGAATGAGTCTACAGGATATCAGTGTTGGCAATTTAAGTCCAGTTCTTCAGCTGCATTTGGATTTAATAATGATAATAATGGTGACGATGATAGAGAGATCTTGCAGCACCTTGGAGTCTCACTGAAAGAAAAGTTGGCAGCATGAGCTTTCCTAGACTTAAGCGTATTTCCTCAGATGCATGGGAATTGTAGTTCATTGTGGCACCAGAGCTCTTTCTCACAAAACTACAATTCCCAGGATTCCCTAGCACTGAGCCATGGCAATTAAAAGGGTGTCAAACTGGATTTATTTCTGCAGTGTGGTTGCATCCGAACACATTTCTATTTGGCACAAAGCTTCCTGAACCCCCTTCATGTCAAAATAAACATCTTAAAAGGACTGAAAGATTCTTTGTTTGGTTCAATGGTGATTTTGAGAGTTGAAATAAGTTACAATTATTTTTATTCAATTATGTTTACGTTTATTTGCAAAACATTTGCCATTTTAACATTATGGGAATCTTTTGAATGTCATTGGAAGACATGCCCAATGCCGCTGCAGTGGATGCCGCACCTATGCGGAAAGAGTGGCTGGCAAACTTGACTCCCTGAAGTCGTAACAGACCAAAATTGAAATTTGGTGAGAGGAGAGCTATCTGAATGGCAGAATAAAGGACCAGGTGAAGGATCCCTAATGTAAACACTTTATGAATTCTCCTTCAGAAAAAGACTTCCCAGCAGCAGCGATTTCCTTGGAAATCTGAAAGCTAACCCTAGTAGCTGCTTCATTTTCTGAGTTTACTTTCTCAAAAAACCTGTTGTTGTCCACTGAGATTTTCCAACAATTTGGATGCTTTAATTTTTTCCCCTTAGTGTCCAGTTTGCTCAAGTCAGGATGTTTTGTTTCAAAATGGTGACAAAGATTATATTCTTTTGGAACGGCTATCACTTCTCAGAATATAAGGCATAATATTTTTGTCTCTTGTACAAGTGAACAAGTATTTAGTTGTCCATTCTGGATTAAATACCCGGTGTTCTTGATCAATCTTCTGTTTCCTTTTAACCCCCCTTTTTAATCTTCCACAACAAGTCTAGTTCTGCATTTAGACTTGATATCCAATAAGCTGGAAAACCCTGTTTCACAAACTTAAGTTGTTGGAAATGGAAGTAAGTAGTTCTTTTTCGGTACAGTGTACCTTCGGGCACTGGAATGGGGATACTCACCCTAAAAGTGCGATGATATATGTAACAAACCTTATTGTATGCTTTATAAAAAAATTAATATAAATAAAGTGCTTTTTCACCTTTCTGTCTTGTTGGTCTGTGAATTCGGGTTTAATTCCCGACTTTTGCTGCTTCACTAATGAATTCTTTGAAGACCAACAAAGTTCAGTTACTTTCAACAAAGCATGCCCTAGAAGATCGTAAACTGTCATTAAATTTACAGATTCAGATTGTAAGGATTTTGAGGCGATATTTATTTCCCCCAATATTTTACACTGGACAGTCAAAAGCCCGAAGGATTCTTTTTCCTAAGGTCCTCAGCCTTACTCTTTTCATTGGATTTTTTGCTTGTCAAAATTATTTTAATGAGTGCTTTCATAACATGAAAAAACCTCTCCTTTAAAGCGTAAACGGCTTCGTACCTCCCCGCCCAACATGTGGGATTTAAAATCTTTTAACGTGACCTTAGCCTTAGAAGCAGTCTGATTCTCTCTACAATCTGAGAAGACTTTAAGCTCTTGCCACCGAACAATGATGTGACCAAAAAAAGTTATAAACATTTTGTACCGTCTCAAAGAATTGTGCTGTTTCTCGATTGGATGATTTTAGACTGCATCTTTAACTGCATCTTTAAGAACCAGATTCAAATTATGGCTGGCACAGTGAATGAAATAGGCATGGGATGCTAGTTCTTGAATTCTCTTTTGTACTCCACTATATACCCCACGCATAATTGATGCACCTTCGTATCCTTGTCCTCTGCATTTTGTTATATCAAGGCCTTTTTCTGAAACTGATTTTATAATGAGGTGCTCCGGCCTCAAAGCGATTTGGTCAGTGACACCTGTGAAAGAGGTAAATGTTTTTGCATGTGTTTAACTCACAGGGTTTTCAGCTTTGATCATTTTCAATTTTCACATAGCGAAAGACTTTACTCGTGTTACTGATTTACTTTACTCGTGTCTTGAGTTGTGTTGATAATGATGGGGGAGAAAAGTGCGCGCTATAGTTTAATAATAATAATTATTATTATTATTGTTTATATCCCACCCCTTTGAGGTAAATTGGGGCGGCTAACAGCAATAAAATACAATACATTATACATCAAAAATCGACTTCCCTCCCCCCGCTTAAAAAATTATTAACTCAATCATAATTAAAATCAACAAATTAAAACAACATCAACACATACACATTATACAGAACAGAACAGTAAAGTCGCTTCAGGTCACATGTTCCTTCCCCTTTTTACTGGTTCTTTTTCTTCTTGATTTCTTTGCCTTTTTCCTAAATTTCTGGACTATGTTTTTTTCCTTTTCTGAGGGATTTCTGAAATAAGAAAGGCTTCCGTAAGGGCTGCCGCCTGCTTTTCTAATGCTTGCAATCTCTCTCTGGTCTCGTGACTTTTGGGATTAATCCAAAGAAAGTTGCTGGGGGGAATAGTCACCTGAGTGGCACCGTTAACACCTTTCAAAGTCCGTTAAAAAACAAAGCCGCTTCAGGTCATATCTTCCTTCCCCTTTTTACATGTTGCTTTTCCTTTCAGGAATTCTTTGGTACGGTTTTTTGCTTGACTTGTTTTTATGAGGGATTTCTCAAACATGAAAGACTTGGGAGAAAATTTGGAGACTGGCATAAGGGCTGCTACCTGCTCCTCCTGGATTTGTAGCCTCTCTATAGTCTCCGCTGACTTCTATCAATTTTCACAACATGAGGATCACAGTTTTCAGCAGTTCTGAATTGGAATTGCTCCTAATTGTTGAATAACCAAAAGTGTGGAAGAAGCTGCTTCTGATGTCTTTCCCTGGCGCACATCTGCAGCTTAGCTGGAAGATAAAACCTGAGCTCTCAATGATAACTAGTTGATTTGATAGGCGCGCGTACTGGGAAAGATTGATATAGCTAAATCCCATCACTGGCGTAGCTAATTAAGTGTTTACTTTTTTTCCTTCAAAAAAACCACATGCTTATGATTTTTTAAGTTTCTTTACTAGATGTAGATGTAATAGGAAGAGGACAAAACCAAAATGGTAGGAGGGAACACAATCAATTTATAGATACACCGCTTCATTCTAAATAGAAACGCTAGCGGAGAAATACATCGATCCAAATAGAAACAAATATAAAAAGTGATTCGGAACGCGGGATAAGACCAGGGTTATTTTGAATCGGTTTTACTGAAACCGGTGTATTTTAAATCGTAAATCGCCAGTGAGAACAACCCCTAAGCAATTAAATGACTTCACCCCGAGTGGATTTTTTGGTGTGTTTTCAGATGTGAAACCTGAGTGAAATTCTTTCCACATACTAAGCGATAGAAAGGTTTCTCCTCTGTGTGGACAGTGAAACCCTTTCCACATATGAAGCACTGAAATGGCTTCTCCCCTGAGAAGTTTGGTGAGAGGCACAAGAGAAGGTGGCTCACAATATAAAGACCCATTAAAACAACATTTATAAAAATAATTAAAATAGCGCAATTAAAACAGTAAAAAGTTAAAAAAAATTAAACATACAAAATCTAAAACATACAAAGGTTAAACATAATCTAAACCAACACCCCCCTCCTCCAATATAACCAGGTCTGCATGATTTAAAAAAGCTTGCTGGAATAAAAATGTATTTGCTTGCTGGCAGAACACAACAAGGGAGATTTTTCAGTTACCTTTTGTCTTACTGTAGTTTTGTATTCAGTGAGTTATCAATCTGTTCCTATGTAGAGCCCAAAACTCCCTTCAGGCCAAAAAGCACCTTGGGAACATTGTTTGAATCTACAGGTTTTTTATTTTCACAGGTACCTTGTAGGTGGAGTTGGATCAGCAGGCAATTGGATTGTGGTGGTATCACAAGCCAAAGGGGTAGCAACTGGAGCACTGTCGCCTTCTAAGTGGAGGACAAGGAGCAATTTGGAAGGATGCAAGCCTCAGTCAGGCTTGAGCCCTTTTGCTGGTGTTGAACTCGTAACCTTGTGGTTTTGAGTGAGTGGCTGCAGTACAAGGCATTTAGCCGCTGCATCACCAGGGCTCCATAGCAGCCTCCTGTAGAATCCTCCTCAGGTTTATAGTTTAAATTTTCCTTTAGCCCTGTTATAAGTACAGGGCTGTTATCAGCTTCGTCTTCTAGGTCTGGAAGTAGCCCTGTGAAGACAAGGAAATCATCAGCTGTTTTCCACCCTTTCCCCACTACCAAACCAGCCAACACCTGGCAACCTTGGCCTCAACAGCTGACCATTAATTTATTGATCATCAATCCCCACAAGACTGAACTACTTCCAGTTGTCAGCTTCTAAGACAATCATTTGGTGAAATGTAGTTCTTACATTTCCATCTCCATTGCTGCCACCTTGTTCTCCGGTGCTGCTGGGGAGATAAACAAAGAAATTTATTTATTTATTTATTTCCCGCTCTTTTCCCAGGACTGGGACTCAGAGCGGCTTTACAGCAATTGAAAAACAATCAAATTATTCCTAAACCAGGCAAAGACGACACTAAACTCTCAAATTACAGACCCATTAGTTTACTTAATGTTGATTATAAAATGTACATGGACATCCTTGCTGCCAGATTTAAAAACATTCTAAATAACGTAATTGGTAAAGATCAGAATGGCTTTCTTCCCGGGAGACAATTAAGATATAATATTAGATCGATTGTGAACTCCCTCCACTATTACCATATCCATAAAGAAAGAAAGTTTGCACTGATTACAGTCGATATGGAGAAAGCTTTTGATAGTCTAAGATGGGATTTTTTGTTGAAAGTTTTGAAAAATATGAATATAGGTGAAAGATTTATCAACATTATACAACAAATTTACACTAGACAAAGAGCTTTCATTTGGATTAATGATCAGAAAACCCAAGAGTTTGAAATCAAGAGGGGTGTGAGACAAGGATGCCCCCTGTCCCCTCTGTTATTTATTTCGGCAATTGAAATTTTGATGTTGGCCATTAACCACAATGACAAATTAGTAGGAATTAAAAGTAAAGGAAAGCATTTAAAAGCCAAGGCCTTCGCGGACGATGTGGCGATCTTATTGGAAGACCCGTTAGTTAATATAGACACACTCCAACAGGAGCTTAAGCAATTTGGCAAAACCGCAGGGTTAAAAATTAATAAAAATAAAACCGTAATGATCACTAAAAACTTAAATAATGAGGAAAAACGAAAGTTAGTGGAGAAATCTGGTTTTAAGATTGAAAAACAGATTAGGTATTTAGGTGTTATACTAACAAACGATAACAGACAACTTTTTGACAACAACTATAAAACAGTATGGAAAGAAATCAAAGAAAAATTAGCTAGATGGAATAATTTAAACCTGTCAATTTTAGGAAGGATTGCGGTTATAAAAATGAAGGTTTTACCTAAGTTAATGTTTTTGTTTCTAAATTTACCAATTGAAATAAAACATAAAAAATTTTTGGAATGGGAAAGAGATTTGAAACAATATGTGTGGAAAGGCTCCAAACCCAGGATTAAATGGAATAATTTAAAAGATTCGAAAGATAATGGTGGTCAGGCCCTCCCCGATCTAAAATCTTACTATTGGTCTTGTTCATTAATGTGGATTCAAAGTTGGATAAAATTAGACGACCACGAGAGTATAGATTTTGAAGACATCCAACTAAACTATGGTTGGCATGCCTATCTATGTTATAAGAAATCAGTTAATGATAAGACCTTTTATAACCACCCTTTCAGGAAACCGTTACTAATGGCCTGGAACAAAATTAAAGAACTTTTTTATTTTAAGATTCCGATTTGGACGTCTCCCCAGGAAGCCTTTTTTTCTAACTGGCAAATTAAAGACAACAACAACTGGCTTTCCTATAAGGATTTATTAGTTAAAAACCATCAGGGGAATATGGATTTAAAAACCAGAGAGAGACTTATCGATGAGGGATATAATTTGCATTGGTTTAGTTATCTTCAAATCAAAATGCAATTTAAGAAAGATAAAGATCATGGAGGGATTGAAACCACGATGAATGAACTGGATTTGTTAATTTGGCAGCCTGATATTAAAAAAATATCTAAGTTCTACAGACTGCTTAAAAGCAGAATACTAGAACATGACATAATTAAAGACTTTATGGTCAAATGGGCTCGGGATGTCGGACACGAAATAATGTTGGAGGAGTGGCATAATGCCTGGGTTAATACTAATACGTTTACAATAGCCCAAGAGCCTAAGGAAAATCTAATGAAAATGCATAATAGATGGTACTGCACTCCTTGGAAAATTAAAAAAATGTATGGCTCAGGAAATGGGAAGTGTTGGAGGTGTGGATACGAAAGAGGTGATATGATTCACATTTGGTGGACATGTAAAGAAATCCAGTCATTTTGGAGGCTTGTTCACGATACTATGCAAAAGATGTTTAAAATAAATATACCACACGATCCAAGACTCTACCTTTTAAATATGACATCTTTACTTAAAAAACATGATGAGAAACGATGTTGGAGAGTTTTATTATATTGTATAACCGCAGCAAGGATTGAAATTGCCAAAAGGTGGAAAACGGACAAAACCCCGTCTTGGGACATTTGGATGCAGAAAATCGAAGAGTATAGAGACTTAGACAAGATTTCTTGCAATGTTAAAAACTATAGTAGGTATAGGAGAAAAGAAGAATGGGAAAGTGTGGTAAATGTCTGGGGGGGGAAATGGGAACTGAATAAAGCTAGCTTTGAAATATGAAATCCCAAAGATGATATACTTTAAATCTTTCCCCAAGACCCATAACTCAGCAGTGCCAGGGAGAGTGCAGTTGTTCACAAAGGGGGCCTTGTTTGTATATTTATTTAAGGGCTAGAAACCCCTGAATTCAAACTTGACCACTGTTGATCTTCAACTTCTGTTGTGATTCATTTCCTACAACTGTCTGGATTAATCTTCGGTTGTCTCATTTCTTCAGAGCTTTGTAAATGCCTCAATTTCTATTACCCTCTCTGGCTTTTTTATTTAACCAATATATAATCAATGGTTTAAACTGAGATTAAAGGGTAGAAGTAATTTTTCTATTTGTTTTCAGTATCTAGTGGATTGGTTTTAGAGCCTTCAAAGCAGAAATGTTTGTCCAGGATGCAATTTGATTTGCTATGGATAATTTGTTATAAAGACCAGAGTGTTCTCTCGACTTGTAATATTATTACTCATGAATGTTTCTTTTCCCCTTCAGCTTTTTTTCTTAATCCTGTTATGTAACCATCCTAGAGGAAGTGATTTGATGTAACTACCCCAAGAAAGAGATGGAAGTCTTGTTTTTATTATTGAGTCATAATTTGAGCTAAGAAAACCCACAGAAGATGTATATTATGTGATTTGTTTATCTTAATAGCTTGGTAAAACAAGCTTTAAACTCTCTGTATTATTATTGAACACTTATGTTGTGATATAAACCAATACAAAAGTAGTAACGAAAAACAATCAAACAAAAAGTACAATTAAAACATTTTAAAAAATAAATAGATAAATGACATGCATTAAACAGAATGATTAAATTAGTCCAGCATTCCTGCCTGTTCTTAAAGTGATTCCTTAAATGCCTTCACCTGCTGTCGGAAAGCCATCAAGGAGGGACCCGTTCTTATCTCCCAGGGCAGGGAGTTCCAGAGTCTAGGGGCAGCCAGAGAAGGCCCTCTCTCGTGTCCCCACCAAACGTGTTTGTGAAGTTGTTGGGATAGAGAGAAGGGCTTCTCCAGAGGATCTCAGAGTCTGGGCAGGTTCATACCAGGAGAAACGGTCTGCCAAATAATGTGGACCTGAGCCATGTAGGGCTTTGTAGGATATAACCAGTATCTTGAATTGTGCCCGGGAACGAACTGGCAGCCAATGAAGCTGTTTCAACAGGGGAATTGTATGGGCTCTGTAATCGGCGCCGGTTAACAGCCTGGCAGCAGCTCTTTGAACCAGTTGAATTTTCCAAACAGTTTTCAAAGGCAGTCCTATGTAGAGCCCATTACAGTAGTCCAAACGGGATGTAACCAAGGCATGTACCAGCGTGGCCAGATCTGGCTTCTCAAGGAACGGGCGCAGTTGGCGCACAAGTTTTAAATGTGCGAAAGCACTCCTGGTCACAGCAGAGACTTGGGCCGTTTAAAACCGAGTCCAAGATTACCCCTAAACTGTGAACCTGTGTTTTCAGGGGGAGTGTGATGTAGGTTTTTCCCTTTCAAAATCCAGCACTGCTGAGGCTCTGCGGGTCATAGGAAAGGAGGGCAGTTGATTAATTAGTTGATTTGATGCGCGGGGCGTACTGGGAAAGATTGATATAGCTAAATGCCATCACTGGCGTAGCTAACTACGGGTTTAATTTTTTTCCTTCAAAGAAACCATTTGCTTATGATTTTTTAAGTTTCTTTACTAGATGTAGATGTAATAGGAAGAGGACAAAACCAAGTAGAAAGGATAGAAAAATACTTGGAAGCTTCTTCTTTTCTTTTGTCTTGCCTTTTGTTTGCCCCGCTTGGATAAATTGTTTTCATTTCAATAATGAGTTGATCAATTTATCTGTAAAAAAAGGACTCAAGAGTGACAAAAAATTCTCTAAAAATAGTTGTACTGAAAATATTACAAAATATATTAACTGTCTTAATTGACTGATGTAATATTATAGCATAAAACTTTGTACTCGATATAAGCTGTTATTAAATGAGTAGAGATTATTTTCAGAAAGTATAGAGATGTGCATTAAAAGAGTATCATGAAAGATGGTTAATAAAACAAATATATGATGGCACTTGGACCTGTATTCATATATTTAATTGTCTGCATTATAATGTGACGGGTTATGGAAGGAACACTGGGAAGATTGGGGTCTTTAGATTAGGATTTGGTAACTGGAAAAACACTAAGTTATACTTTTCTACTATTAACATGATTTATTTTTCAGTTACCTTTTGTCTTAGTGTAGTTTTGTATTCAGTGTTAACTCTTTTTACAAACTAACTTTGAACACACAAACTATCAAACTATAATCACTTTACCCATCATAACATGCGAGCGACAGGTGACTCAGTGACTAGTGTTTACAACTTGGCCTGGTGGATGTCGTGGTCTATTTTTGGGGATGGGGAGGGATCTGTGAGTTATCAATCTGTTCCTACAAATGAGGAAAAGATTAATTTGTCTAAACCTCACTGGTGGTTAACTCATTAAACTCAAGAAGATTTAAATACTTTTTTAAAAGATGTTTTTGTGGAAAAGAGAAACTTAGGTGATTTAGGTCCAGTACAGACTAGTGGTTTGTGCTGGCCTGGGGCCGATTCTTGGACTCGGTGGGGCAGAGCATTCGCACGTCCCTGAGTCCTACCACACGCCACAGAAGCTATCTTGACACATTGCTGTTTACACATCACGTGCATCAACAATTTGCTCGTGTGCTGTATCCAAATGGCACGGCACACGAGGGACATCACAGAGCTGCTCCTGGGCGCTTATGGCGCCTCTTGCAGAAAACAAAGGGGCTGCATTTCACGGCTGCTTTTTCTGAGCGGATTGTTGCTGCAACTTGTGGTCCCTGTGGCAACAGTCCGGGGGAGAAATGGGCACCCTCTGGCCGCCTCTTTCCACACATCTGCGCAGCCCCTTAATTTATAAAAGGTTTATTATACATCCAAAAAACGTCAGTTCATTTTTAATTTCCTTTTATACTCTTTGGCTGGGGGTCCCGGGGCAGTTCCCTGGTTGTCTCAGCCTAACTACGGACCTGTGCGAAAAGAAGAAATTTGATGTTACTTAAGTGACGTTTTGGGTGTGGTGGAAATTCCTTGTTGAAATAAAAAGCTATAGAAAGATGGAGTCACCTTTGTCAGCCAGAGAGATAGTTTTTGAAATAAAGGCTTGGAGTTTAGAAACACTAGAGCAAAGGAATAATGAGTGCATCTTGACCTGGATGGAAGCTGGCACCAGTAAAAAAGACATAACATAAACTACTGAGATAAGGATACATAGCTGACATTCAGAAGCAAGGTTAGAAGGAAGGCTAAAGGAGGGGGTAAGGAGTGATGATGCAGTTTTAATGTATGCATGTATTTCTGTTCTGATTGTAAGAATTCTGTATGTTTAAATTGTAATTAGCCAATCAGGTGTATTGAAAAAGCTTCTTTGTCTTCAATAATATAAAAAGAGCCATTTTGTCTTGTTCGAGGCCTCAGCTTTTTGGAACTTGAATTCCACTGAGTTCATTGTTTTCCTTTGTCGACAATTGGAAATAAAGTTATAGATTTTCCATTACTTGGTCCTCTTGCCAATTCCTTTGCTCTGTCAGTCCTAGATTTTTAAGTTTCCTGAAATTTCTGTTACATGGGAAGGCAGTAGTAGTGTTTAGTATTTTTCTATTGTTAAACGTTTTAACTTAGCTTACAATATGAACCTACTTGCAAGGCAGCCATGTTGCTTCAAAATCCCTGCAACCTTGTTTTATCGATGGGAATTGTTTGGTGTGTTTGTCTTAAATTTGGTCTTTGCTCTTATTTGAAGATTCTAACAAAAAACGCAAAGGGGTATTTCACAATTGTGGGCATGGCTCAGACTGTTTGAGTGCCAAAATTAAACTACATTCCCAGAACTCCATGGCATAGAGCCATGGCAATTGCAACCAAGAAGGTGTGATGGTAGCCCTTAACCGCCCAAGTCCCCAGTGCTGCCGTTGTTGTTGTTGAAGATTTTCACACCAGTGCTTACCGTGGAGTAAGCGATGGTAAAACGTCAGGGAAGCTTGCATGTGTGAAAGCCTAACACAGTTCTGAAACGTTAGAATTGTACCTTCTAGCATCCTTGAATAATTTGCGGAGCAGCAATTTCCTCTGAAAAGAAACATTGTGTTCATAGGAAATTGGTGAGGTGGCAGCGGCCGGCCAGTCCGGGACATCTGTCCAAAACCGGGCCGGGACATTCCCAAATGCTAAAAAACAGGTACCTTTCAGCTGGACCTGGATCCAGAGGCAGTTGTACTGTGGTGGTATCACAAGTTGGAGCACTGTCACCTTCAAAGTGGAGGACAAGGAGCAATCTGTCCAAAACTGGGCTGGGGCATTCCCAAATGCTAAAAAACAGGTACCTTGCAGCTGGACTTGGTTCAAGAGGCAGTTGTACTGTGGTGGTATCACAAGCCTGAGCACTGTCACCTTCAAAGTGGAGGACAAGGAGCAATCTCGGAAGGATTCAAGCCTGAGTCAAGCTTGAGCCCTTTTGCTGAGCTTGAACTCGCAACCTTATGGTTTTGAGTAGTGGCTGCAGTACAGGCATTTAACCACTGCATCACCAGGGCTCCATAGCAGCCTCTTGTAGAATCCTCCTGAGGTTTATAGTTTGGTCAGAGGCACAATATGAAGACACATTAAAACAACATTTATAAAAATAATCAAAATTGCAGAAATAATAAAAAGTTAAAAAAAATTGAACATACAAAATTTAAAACATACAAAGATTACACCTGATCTAAATCACCCCCCCCTCCAATAAAACCAGGAAGATTATCGCACTGCGTTCTGAGAACGTTCCATATCATCACGTGATGAGAACGTTCCTGGAACGGATATTACCGCATTAGCAATCAAAACGTGATGAGAACGTGATCAGAACGGCAGTTTACCGCACTGCGATTCCTTTTTCTTGAAACCGTTCTCAGAACGGTTTGCCATAGCGCATGCGTATTAGATCTTGTGGGCGGGGTACCAATGACGTCGCCACTCGGTGGTTGTTTTTAACCGGAAGTCGTCCGGTGACTTCCTTGTGGGGTGTAAAGATGGCGTCGGAGAAAGCATTTTTTGATCTTGTGAGCATGGTAGAGAAAGAAGAAGAGCGAAGAAGGAGAAGAAGGAGTCGCATTGCTAAATCACTGGTCCTCATTTCGCGCCGGAGGGCTGCTCTGAGTAAGATTGCAGTTATGGCTGCCAGCGGCAATCTAGATATATCCAGTTGTCTGGCATGGATGGCGACCTGGCCTCGCATCCCACGTTGGTGGCAGCAACCCCGGGAGCGGACCAACTGGTGGAGTGACGAAGTCCTCCAGCGATGGGATAACGACATGTGGGTTTCTAACTTCCGCATGTCTAAAGAAACCCTTTTTGATCTGGCTAGCATCTTGAGACCAGAGCTGGAGCGTGGGGAGTCTGTATTCCGGAGTCCCATCCCGGTGGAGAAGAGAGTGGCCCTGACTATTTGGTGGCTCTCAAGCCCTCTGATGTATAGGAAGGTGGCTTCCCGTTTTGAGGTTGGAGCATCCACAGCTGCAGAAATCGCCATCGAGGTGTGCCTTGCCATGGAGAAGCTGCTGCTGAGGAAAACTATCCAGCTTGGAAACTACCACATGGTGTGTATCAATATTACTTTTAAACCTAAGACTTCTGGGTGCAAATGCATTAATGCATATCTAAAGATATATAGGTTTTGCTTATGTAATACCATTAAGATATCTTTACATCCTGCCTTTTCCTTGTTTGGGAAAAAAAGAAAGGCTTTCAATTACCTTTGCAATTATGGGGGTGGGTTAATGGTCCTGGGCTTGGGGCATGGATTTAAAAGGTGCATCTCTGCTGCTGGCTTCTCTGTTATCCAGCTGTGCTGGGGGGGTGGTCCTAGGCTTGGAGCATGCACTTCGGAGGTGCATCTCTGCTGCTGGCCTCTCTCTTATCCAGCTGTGCTGTTGTGGTTTGCAATTCTGAAAAAACGTATCTTGATATATTTGTAAGAGTTGATATGTGAACAAGTAACATCTGGATTCCCCTTCAGTGTGTTCTAGGTATATATATAAACCATAATAATTTATATCATCCTTTTTAAGCTTTTGTCTCTTTGATCCCAGTTTCATATACCGAAAAATAACAATAATAATGCATCATCTGATATGAAATATGTTAACCCACTTTTTTGATATCCCAAATTTATTATACCTTTGCCTTTTTTCAGATTATGGATGGATTTCAGAGACTCGGATTCCCACACTGCATAGGAGCTATTGATGGCACTCATATTTCTGTTTGCCCACCGCTGGGACGCAGAGAGGAATACATCAACCGCAAGCAGGGATTTTCAATTGTTCTGCAAGCAACTACAGATCACAGTGGGAGGTTCATTGACATAGAACTAGGGAATTGTGGGAGATCTCATGACAGCCACATATTTACCAATTCCGCTATCTGTCAAGTGATGGATGAAGGCTGTTTTGTGCCCGGAAATCCCACCCTTCATGTCCACGATGTAGCCATTCCACCACTGATTATAGGGGATGGTGCCTACCCAATCAAGAAATGGCTCATGACACCATATCGTGGAGAATTAACACCTGACAAACTTGCTTATAACACCGCCCATTGCAAGGCAAGATGCGTGGTGGAGAGATCTTTTTCGCGATTGAAATCTAGGTGGGGTTGTCTGTCTGGTAGACTAACTGTGAAAGAGGAAAATTTTATCTCTGTTGTCACAGCATGTGCCATACTGCACAATATTTGTGAGACGAGGGGAGAAGTGCTTGATCCCGATGTCGAGCCACCTGCGAAAATTGTCCTCCCCGCTTTAGCGAATAACATCAGAGGACACTCTACAAATCACAAAAAAGAGGGTCAAACTGTTAGATCTGCAGTAACTAGCATTACTTTGGGTTGGTAACACCAGAAACTGACATTATTTGATGTTTCATAACATCACCTCAGTTATGGCAACAGCATTGATCTGATCAAAACGTTTCTTCTTGGTTTACCTTTGTATCAATCTATAAATGTTGATATACATGTGTTTGACAACATGTCATGTACAACATGTGAATAACTGTACCAGACGGCAATGTTGAATCACGGTTGTTTAGATTCTTTTTTCTTTTAACTTTTTTTTTCCAATCAGGTTCTGCTAGTGGTGTATATATTATTGTGGGGTATAAATACCCGACTGTTATAGATTAGTTTCATTGTTTACCCAAATTTTGGAAATCTATTTTGAAGTGTTATACAATTGCTATATTGATGTTTCAAATATCATTTTTTGGGAATATAGGAAAAAATGGTGTAAAAATGGCTTGTTTATATTACATTTATATTAATACATCATGGTTCCTACCATTGCAATGTTACACTGTGAAGACATTAAGGATAATACCAAACTTGAAAACCAAAAGGAAGGCTGTTCTAGAAACCATTGCTGAATAATGTTGCTATTGTTGTGGAAATGTTTAGGTATATTAAGGACGGTAGACCAATTTCTGAGAACACAGCTGTATTTTATCAACAATATAACAACATTTTAAAACACGATTAAATATCCTTTTTCTTTTGGAAAAAAACCGTCTGGTGGCTTGTTTTCCATTATGTCAAGAAAGCATGCATTTATATAAACTGTATATACATTATGTGAGAACATATCCATATGCACATGGTGACATACAAACGTTTTTCTTAACATGAAAACGAAATTTTAATTTGGTTCAAGGAGAAATGGTTTAAGTCCCTCTTTATCGGTCACAAAGGGCACGTAACAGGGTAAACATAGAATGCAGAAACATATCTGAGGTTTCAAAACAGAACCTTTTCCCTATATGTTTCCCTTATGGGGAAAATATTTTTTTTTTCTTGATTATCCTCCCAGTACGAGAACTGCATGGTTTATTTTGTTTTGGTACAGGTGCAACTGCGCATTGCAAGGAAGATGTTCCTGCATTGTTCACACATTGCACGGTTCCAATACAGCCTTCATTTTCTGGGGGATCAGTGACTGCAACAACATTCTGAACATCCCTGTTGATGTTCTCTACTGTGTTGTCATCATGTCTAATTCCACTACTAGGAGTTACAGGACAACCATCAGGAGCATAAGCAGGAGGAAGTTCATCAAAGAGTTCAGGGGAATTGTTCCCTTGACGTTTCCCACCAAAATACGATGTGGATGGTTGCTCCTGGAAATCTGTAAAGACAGCTGGGCCTGGTGTTGAAGGAGGAATATCACATGGAGATGCCCTGACTGATGTGTGCATAGTTCCTTGGGCGATAGTATCACGTTGCCCCGTTGGAAGTGAACATTCATGATCTACTTTCCTCCGGTACAGTTCAGTCATGGTCTCCATGTACTGCAACATTCTCTGTCTGTCCTGTGCACTTCTCCTTACATCTTCCTTCATAATATTTACAAGTTCCATTTCTGTCCTCCTACAGTCTTTCATGCTGTCGTGTACAATTTCCATGAACCGTTCCTGCGTTCTCCGGGTAAGTTGGGCCTCTCGACTTGCACTCTGCATTATAGTGCGCGCAATATGTTCTCCTCTTCTGGCGCAGTCTTGTTCCAGGAGACAGCAATACATTGGGTGGTTCGTCCTCTGGATCATTACGTGCTGAAATTTAAAAATTAGTGAAAATAAATTAAGCCCATGGGAAGGAAATTTATTTCTTATGGTAGCATCATGTAAAGGGTTGTAGACAAGGAATTTTCTTAGAAAAGCAGATGCTACCTACCATCGCTTCTACCGCTTGTATCATCTGCACGTCTTTCCAAGTCACCCAATTGTTCTCCAGTCGCACCTTCAAAGTGGAGCATTAAACACCAACGTTATTTCTTTTGAACACATATACAGGTTCACAATATTTATGAAGAAAACAGAGATCCAGAAATTGACATAAATTTATATATGACTACCTGCTATTTGCGTAGGTCCACTTTCCAAAATTGTGAAAGGTATAGTGATTATTGTGTCATCGACACAAGTGTCATCAGAATCTGAAAAATTCAAGGGGAAAAAAAGAGTAAAGCCTTTCTTATTTTAACAAAATAATGTTGTCACGCACATAGCAGAAATCTTCAGGCATTACAGATGGGCTACTTGCCTTCATCACTGTCTTGTCTGGTAGTTGTTTCTTGGGTGCTTCCTTCGCCTGTGTTAGCCATGGAGGTGGATGCGGTTTCTTGAGTCACATTTGTGGTTTCACCCTCCCTTTCAAAATGAAGACTTCGGGATAACCTATTAGGGGTGAAGCTAACATCCCCATGAAAGATTTCCTCTAGTTCCCTATAAAAGGGACATGTAATAGGGTTGCTTCCACTTCTCTGATTGTGTTTCACAACCTTTCTGTACTCAAATCTCAATTTTTTGGATTTGCTTCTGCATTCCTCGGCAGATCTGACATGGTTCCTCTTTGCCATTTCATCAGATACAACCTTAAATGTATCCAAATTTCTGTAATTCTTTTTTAATTTGGTCTGCAATTTTTGTTCTTTCCATATTTCCAATAAGGCCAAAACTTCATTGGCACTCCACACCCTCCCCCTTGCTTGTGCGGAGGCACTGCTTTCGGTCACTGCATGGCTATCCATGGCTTTCCTAATTACAGAAAGTATAAAATAATACTGTCTGCAATTTAATTATAGCGGTTCTGAAATAAACTTCTGCGTTAGCACTTAGCTGCTGATGCTGCCTCTCTGCACTCCCAAACTCCCGGCACTGCAGTAAAAGCACTAGAGGGCGCAAGTCTAGTTTTGGCGCCAAGAATCCCTGCACAGTGATGACGTTGCAAATCCCTCTTCCCGCTGGACATTTCGGAGTGGCCGAAGTTATTGGGAAGCAGTGATGGCGCGTAGTAAGGGTTCCAAATGGGTCAATAAGGAGATTGATCTGCTCCTGAGATTTGTTAGGGGGAGCGGAAAATTAAAGACGCTCATGAGGTCCCGTTCTATACCCATTCTTCCTGTGCATAGAGAGGTAGCAGCGCAATTAAAAATGCATGGCTACAACCGCACCGTCGAAGAGGTATTCATGAAGTTCAAAATGACGCGTGATACATTTTTGGACAGTCTGAATAGTTTTGGGCCATCACCCCCCAAAGAAAAACAACCACCCTTTTTCCCCCTAATGAAAGAGCTGTGGCTTATGGCGGGGAACCATGGCTCCCAGGAAAAAAATCCCTCGGGTAAGTTTGTAGCTTTACAAGTAAGGGCTCATTGTTGCATAGTATGCCATGGAATTCCTCCAGTGTTGTAGCCATAAGGAACAGTTGCTAAAGACAGTCAAACAGTCAAGGTAGATGCTGGTATGACATATTACCAGTAGGCCCCTGTAAAGTTAGCCCACATCATTCCACTTCTGTTTGACAGCCTTTACATGTACTTTGTGACCAAGAAGTGTCTTCATTCAAACAATCCAAAATGCATGGTAGAGTGGCCATACATGTTATTTTATACATGCAAGTAGAAATGTTCTACAAAATAAAAATTATCCCAATTAAAAACAATGGAAATACATTGCTGTGTAAACTTTCAGCACTTGGCAAATAAAGCTTAACAGTAATAACAATAATAATATTCAGGCAGAGAGTATTGATATACATGGTTGCTTAATGATCCATCAGCAATGGTAAGTTTTGAGTGGCAAATTGTGCAGTACTATAAACAAATTCTAATAGTTAAATTCTGAATATGAAATAATTTCTCAAATGCATAACAGATTACAGATGAAAAAGAACATAATTCCTGAAATCCAGAAATGATCCCTTTTTTAACATGCTGGAGGGAGAACAGTTCTTTGAAAATAATTTTACCAGCCAGCAATGAAAACCATGGTCAACATTACACATAAACCCACTTCCTCAGATGTAATTTTGGCTTAGTTAACACTCTTCCTTGGGCTGCTCCTGCTTTTCAAAGAACAAGATCCATTTGCATATTAGCCAGCATGCTGCCAATCCCCGGTACACCCTCCATGGATGTCTATAGTGTGTGAAACTCCGCCTTGCATGCATTTCTACATGGCCCCCACCCTTTCTCCCAAAATGGAAAAGACCTTCAGGGGACACTGGGGAGGGAAGGGTTTTTCTTCTATTTCTTTTCTTTTACCAGAATGTGAGGCGGGGAAGTTCCCCGCCTCTTTTTGTGCAGGCTGAAATATACTGTCATCCTTGTAGGTCACACAGTATCAGAACAGGGTCATATTGTCCAGCGGTCTTCTGGCAGCCCATTAGGGCATCTCATGAGATGCTTTAATGCTGCTCCAGAATTCTGCCCACTGCAGGCGACTCCTTTCTTTTCTGTGTCACCCACAAGGATAACAACATACAGCGGCATGTCGAGCTCCCATGACAGGAGCCATGACTGAGCAATTTGGCATCAAGAGCACACTAGACCCCACACATTTCCACTGTCTTTCGTGTCATGGCGAGTATCGCCGTTCCTTGCTCTATGACATCTCTTTCTATGGTCGATCCTATACCGTTTGTCCTGCTGCCCACAACCCGCTCCTTTTGCTGTTATGAGCTCGTTTTGTCCAAAATTTAAAGCTAATTTGCATATATTTCCCAGCATTCCAGCACCCCTCATCCATTATGGCCTCCATGGCTTCAATACCCAAAACCCGGCCATCCAATAGTCTCCTTGCCTCCGTACATGTGACCCCGAACAACCAACCCCCAGTCTAAATTTGCCCCTAAATGCCTCCCTTTCCTCTGTCAATCATCTGCAGGGGGAGGAGAAGCCCCAAAGCCGAGCTGGAAAAAGCACAATCTGTCATAAGCACGCAGGGAGGCCAGCCCCAAATCCTCAGAGCCCGACAGAGGTTTCAAAAAGACAAAAAACTGAGAAACCTCCAGGTTCCCCCCCCCCCCCCCGGCTCAGAAAATTTCCCCCCTTTTCCTTGTGCAGCCCTCGGTGTCGCTGCATCCGCGGACCCCAGATGTCCTTTAAACCCCAGCCCCCGGATATCATGGTGTATTGTGCCTACACACAACAGAGATGGGTCACTTACACAACTCCAGAGATAAATATGTCTAGACACATTGCAATATGCTGGCGACAGAAGTCACTCTGTGACAATTCCGGAGACACTTGTATCCTCTGCTTTTGCGACTCGGTAACAGTTTGCAAACATGCAACCTGTGATACTTAGTGCTATGCATTATGTCTATGTAATGTCTCCATTTCTGCTTTTTTGTGCCCGTGCACAGAAAAAAAACCTCACACACGTGTGTGTATGCAGAGAATAGGATAAAATCCTTTTGTCAAAGACGGGGGCACGTCATACATGGGAGAGCAAAGAAAAAATTAGTACGCTCTAGGACTTTGGAGGACTAAAAGGGAAGGGCATTCTTTCAGCCAATCAGGAGACAGAGGAATGAGAGAACGGATTTGAGAACAGATAAGAATATCGCACACACCTCTGTTGGAACGTTCTCATCACGTTTCAGCTCTCTGGGAACACATTCATATCTGTACCCTCCTGGAACACATTTGGAACACATTTAAGCGTTCTGAGAACCCGATTGGAACACATACGTGCGGTATACTCAAATGCGTTCCGTTCTCATCACGTGATGAGAACGTTCTCAGAACACAGTGCGATAATCTCCATATTCTGTGATTGCAAAAGAGACCATAAACATAACATTAGTAATGTAATTATTACAGTACATTCTTTATCTCATCAAAAATATTTAAGCAGATAGATAGATGGATAGATAGATGGATGGGTAAAAAGACATAATGACAGGCAGGCAGACAGTCAGAGATACTAGCTGAGAGAATGACAGACTGATAGATAGATGGATGGATGGATGGATGGATGGGTAGAAAGACATAAGGATAGATAGTCAGACAGACAGAGAGACTAGCTGAGAGATTGTGATAGATAGAAAGATAGATAGATAGATAGATAGACAGAGAGACAGGAAAATAGAAGTATAATAATAATGAATAATCATTACAAACATTGGAGGAGCTTGATCCCATGACAGATCAAGCGACCAGAGCACAGGACAGGAGATTTTAAAAAATGAATATATATAACGAGATAAATTACCAACACCACCAACCTTTCTATAGTCTCCAAGATAGACAGCCCTCCGCAGTAGAACCATTTCCATACACAGGAACACCTCAATGATAGCCTTGTATGCTGTTGACTTTCCTACACCGAAAAAAGTTCCAACTGTGGCATATGAACCACCATGTGCCAGGTACAATATGGCCATGGCAATTTGCTTTTCTACAGGAACTGCCTTACGGAACCGTGTGTTTTGCCGGGAAAGATGGGGACGCAGCTCGTCAGCAATCATTTTGAAAACCGCGCGTGGCATTCTGAAGAACTTCTTCCAATTAGAGTCAGACCAGACAGTTCTAGCATAGACGTTCCAGTGCACATCAGTCTTGGGGTATTTCCACTTGTAGTTTAATTACATTGACACAATACATTATTCAGAATTCAATCAACACTAATCATTGTGCTCTACCACATAAACATTGCATTGTATTGGTCAACGATGGGGACAGTGTGCTTGAATAGACAAAGTTCCCAAAAGAACAGTGATTGACGCATTTCAAGGTAATGTGCTCCTCCCAAAGTGGTATGCTACAGTGCATAGTACCGGGAAAGTACACAAACCTTGCTGTATAGGCAAGGTTTGTTACCTATGGTATCCTGAGATGGGCACAGTTCTCAAAGACAAAGATTACATAAACTCAGTGTTTGAACCATCATTGCTTTTTTAGGCATTAGCTTGAAGCAGCAGTGCATTTCTAGGCATTAGCTAACCATAACGGTTGCACACATTCTAAGTGAGCCTCCCAAAGTGCTATAATACATTGCAAAGTACAGGAAAAGTACACCAACCTCGCAGTCTAGGCAAGGTATGTTACCAATGGTATCCTGAGATGGGCACACTTTGCTTAGGCAAAGTTACCAAAAGGACACTGCTTGAAGCAGCAGTGCATTTCTAGGCATTAGCTAACCATAACGGTTGCACACATTCTAAGTGAGCCTCCCAAAGTGCTATAATACATTGCAAAGTACAGGAAAAGTACACCAACCTCGCAGTCTAGGCAAGGTATGTTACCAATGGTATCCTGAGATGGGCACACTTTGCTTAGGCAAAGTTACCAAAAGGACACTGCTTGAAGCAGCAGTGCATTTCTAGGCATTAGCTAACCATAACGGTTGCACACATTCTAAGTGAGCCTCCCAAAGTGCTATAATACAGTGCAAAGTACAGGAAAAGTACACCAACCTCGCAGTCTAGGCAAGGTATGTTACCAATGGTATCCTGAGATGGGAACAGTTTGCTAAGAAAAAAAAAACCAAACAATCTAACGGGTGTGACTATAACATAACTTTAAACAAGTTATGTTAATACATGGTATGTTACCTGTGGTATCCTGAGATGGGAACAGTTTGCTAAGAAAAATCTACCAAACAATCAAACTAGGCAAACTATAACATAACTAAAAACAAGTTATGTTAGTACAGGGTATGTTACCAGAGGTATCCTGAGATGGGAACAGTTTGCTAAGAAAAAACTACCAAACAATCAAACTGGTCAAACTATAACATAACCAACGTCAAGGTACTATCTAATATAATGCAACATTTCCAAAAACCAGATTTAAATATAAAAAAACTAAGTTGCCAGATTGGCAAGAGTGTGAGCAGCAAACCAGGTCTTCATCTGCTCCATCTCTTCTATAAATTTTTGCACTGCAAACAGAAGAACACATAGCAAGATGTAAAATCTACAAGTCACCGCACTTTTAATGTTTAAAAGTACAGATCATAAAACTACAACTTACAAGAATCAGGTGCTGGCATCTTCCCCATTTTATCTTCCATATCCTGCATCATCCGCTCCAAGACCTGGACTCTTTGTTCCATTGACATTTCTGTAGGAATAATGAAATATATAGCTAACTAAATGTGGATGGCATTAAATACCTTACAATAATAATCATTGCCGAATGATACTCACGGCTCACTCCAGGAACACACATCCTGTTTTCCAGGACTGAAATTCTTCTATCCAAATCTAAAAGAAGCACAAAATGTTATTGTGCAGACTTTATTTATTACATCACTAAGTAAAAGTATGGTGGTATTATCATTTTAGACCAACAGAGCATGATATGTTACAGGCATAACTGTACTAGTAGATCACCATTTTTATTTTAAACCACCAGGAAATGTTGAGTTGTGTAGCTAGTCATAGCAATTTAATGAAGGGTCAAACCTGAAGGTTAGCAAAAGAAACATTTCAGTTAGTTTTCTTTCCACTGATTAATGGCCCATTAAGGTATCCCTATCTGTGGCAGCAAGCAGTTGACAATGGTAGTTGTATTCTTGCATATCTCCATGGCAATGTAAATTGGAAAGCAATTAAGCCACAAGGAAAAAAAGTTTACCTATTCACTGACCATGCAAGTTTTGAATCGAACATACACAATGTTTCCTTGGTGAGAAGTTCCAATAAGCAATGTTTAAGTTATTTGGCTGCTAAGGCTGCAAAGGTCGGGTGTCAGGCCATCTGACAAAGTGATTGTGTTAAATTGTTTCTGATTTCTAGTTCATGCGAACCATCTCTACCTTTGGCAAAGCGCAACAATGCAATCAGATGAGGTCATAATTATGTCTTCAAAATGAAAGGAAAAAAAAGGAAAAGAAGGCTATGTTTTGCTTCCCAATCAGGCAATATACAGGCCTTTTAGCAGTATGTTCATAATAGGAATGATAATTTATAATCAGTCATTTCAGCTTTTATTAATAATATGCATGTATGCATCAACATGTATGTTATATCTTTGATTAAAAATCTTGAATATCATGAAAAAAAATACATACCATTATCATTCTCCAGGTCTGGTAAGGATGATGGTACAGGGGATGGCTGATGCTCTTCAAGCAGGTCTAAATTGCAAGGACGAACATGACAGTTATTTAAAAGAAAAACTTTGAATTTAGCCATTATGCAATACTTGTCATATTTCAACATTTAAATCAACCAATGGATGACCTTGGGCAAGTGCCATTATCTCAGCCTGACAGGAAAACAATGGCAAATCTTGTTAATCAAAACCAGTCATAGGTTTGCTTTTTGGCAACCATGATTCAATATTGAAAACATGACATTGATACGGTACATGCCATGTAAATTGGACACTCAGCCCTCACTGTGCATATTTGTAACATGCCTGTAAAATAAAAAAAGGACTTTACACTATAGTCCACTATAGTCCATGGTTGTTACACTATTGTGCAACAGCTTTGTTTTTTGTTTTTGGGACATGTGGACATTTTCTATAAGAATTTGTGACTGTCATTTGACGAACATCTGTGTCTGTAATCTCCATATAACTGACAGAAAAGAACTGTTGAACAACATTGCCACATAGCTCGATATAAGCAAATATAAGTTTGATGGTGTTCATGGAAGCCCTTGACTTAATATGTCATTGTACTGACTGCCAGCCCTTAGGAGAAAACTTCCAGAATCTAGTGCCAGCCAGTCACCAAGAAGGCACTCATTCATCTTCCCACAATTCATGCATATGGTCTTTGGTGTTATGTTGTCTACTGTATTTTATCATTGTTGCTGTTGTTGTTGTTGTTGATGTAGCAATGGGCCTAAAAGTCAGTTGTGATTGTGTCCCTATTGGGTTGGGATAATTTTTCCAGCCATCTTTTAAGCCATTCATACAGTTTTGCAATTTCACAATATACTTGCATGTATTGGTATAATGCCATTATATACTAGCAATATCATAATTAAAGATAAAGATATAATTGTTATACTAACCCAGATTTCCATGTTGTTCCACCTGTGGAGGTGGTGGACTAGGATCTCTTTCTGCCTCTGAAGGAAGAATGGCATACTCAATAATAATATGCCACAGCAATCACAACAATTTCTGGAATTTTTTTTTTATGTTTATTAATTGTATTAATATTAATTGATAAATTTAGTATATTTCTATACTATATATATTTATATATAATATATATATATAAATATATATATATAATATATATAACATATAATATATATATATATATATATATTAATTATATATTTATATTTAAATATAAATATATATAATACATATATTTTTATATATATATATAATACATATAAATATATATATATATTTATTTAAAAAATAATGGTATGTTTTAATTAATAAAGTAAGAATATTCTATGTTTATGTTTATGTTTATCAGAGTTATTGCAGTTTATATTATTATTTGCTACACTATTGTTTCCCATTATTACACCTCATAATTTACAAAAAAAATATATTAAAAATTATTTAAGAATAAATTTAGGTAAATATATTTTACAGAATTAAAAAGACATTACAGATATTTAACAGCAATATGCAAAAGGAAAGTAAACTAATTATTCTACATATAATAATTTTATAATTAATAAATAAGAAATAATAAATAAGTAAACATAGTAATAAATACATAAGTAAACTAAAAATTTATTTAATGAAAAAATTAACCCACCCAAATCTGGCTCAGGGTCTCTTTCTTGAGCCATCCCGGGAGGAGGAGGAGATGCATTTCTTCCTGAATTGTAAGAAAGTAGGGGAGATTCATACAGTAAATAAAGTATGGACTGAATTTTATTGATTTAAATCTACTGTTTGGACTTTTTCCTATGACTGGGACTGTGTCTAAAAAGATTAATTAGGTATCTAATCATATATTTAGTTGTATAATCAATGTATATATATAAATATGTTATACATTAATTAAGGATTACCTCATTACAGAAATTTTTAATTTACAAACAATATTCAAATTATAAAGCGTGTAAGTATTGTCCTATCTTTCCTTATCCATAACTAAATTGAAGTTTTATCTTGTAGGTAATATTGATTATGTCTTAATATAAATTATATTATAGTATTAGAATTATGTTTAATAAGTGATTTCTAATGTAATAAATTCATGATTAAAATAAAAAAAAAACTGTACCTGCAGGAAATCTCTCCCTTGGGTGAGGTCTTCCCGCGATATCCCACAATTCACTCATAAGAGTGAACTGAGGGAACTTTTGCAGCTCCGTTTGAGGGGGATGAGGTCCAAATCTATCGATAAGGGCATAGAATGCCCCTTTTAAATACTTAAATTTGCGACGGGCCATGTGCGCATCGCGTACATATCCACCACGTGTCCTTAGCCCAGCAGCCACTCTACGGAAAATATGAATATTTTTCCGCGGAGTGGACTGCATGAGCTGAGGAACCACTCCAGGATTATCCTTCAGGATGCATAGCATCATTTCCACCTCCTCGGACCGCCAGTACATAAACCTCCTAACTCCTTCCGCCGCCATCTTCAAAACCCACAAGTCAAGATCCAGGAAACTGCCCCTTATATACCCCCCAGGGAAAACAGCAGGAGGTGATGCTAAATGTGTCATGTGAAAAAGTTTTGCTAGTCTAGCTGGGATTTGTAGTTTGGGTTTTGTCTGTTGCTACAACAGTGAGTCTGTAGTATTTTTATACCAAACCTTGGATCAAAGTTTTGTCTGTTGCTGCAATAGTTATCCTATAGCCCGTTTCAACAAAATACTAAGTTCTGTAACTGCCAGAAATGGGATGCAGCTAAAGGGGAGCCAAGGTCTAGAAATGAAAACGCATGAGGTGTTTAAAATGGCAAGGTAGGAGGCGCTTAATCCAATGATAGATCAAGCGACCACCGTCCCGTTCCATTGCGACAGTGAGTGATCTTAGTCCGCGGATGGGCGTTGCATTGCAATGACTAGTTATGACACCCCAATCACACGCAAACAGCGTCATTGGTCTTTAATATTGTTGTATGTAGTGTTCTGATTGACAGTGCTTCGCGCACCCCATCAGGGCGGCATAACAATTGCACCTGTGTGTATGCGGCAGGCTTTCCACTCCACCAAATGCATCTGAGGAAGTAGACACGCTCCTTGGTGCAAAGTTTTTCTGAGCATGGACCGAGTGCCAAGGGGCAGATGGGCGGGCGGGCAGTGCTGCCTCCTTCCAGGTGTAGGCGGGGTAAAGCCCCACCAACAGCATCCTTCTCAGGGCCGGTCGTTGTCAGGCTTCCCAGTGGATGCAGCGGGGCTAGCGGGAGCTGGCTGGACTGGCCATGGTGTCCCCGCACCGCTATGACAGGAGGGAACATTTAGGAGGGACCACCTGGGGAAAAGATTGTCCTACATCCCAAGATATAATTGCATAATTTTCAGAGACAAGATTGATAGTCAGACTGATAGATAGATAAGTAGATATATAGATAGATAGATAGATAGAAATTTTAAGAGATAGATAATTTTAAGAGACAAGATTGATAGTCAGACAGATAGATAGATAACTAGATATATAGATTGATAGATAGATAGATAGGTAGGTAGATAGATAGATAGATAGATAGATAGATAGATAGATAGATAGATAGAACTCTTGAAATAATTATTGAAAGGTTGGACGTTAAAAGGCATGCATGCAGGCAGGCAGGCAGGCAGGCAGGCAGGCAGGCAGGCAGGCATGGTGGCAGACAAACAGACTGATATCAATTGAGAGATTGATGGTTAGGTAGAGATATAGATAATACTACACACCAGTCATGGGTTCATAGCTCATAAGCTATAATATAAATCAAGGAAGGCTTCAAGACACAGAAAGTGCAAGTTCCTCCTACTTTCAAGGCGCATAGGGGAAAAAAGGAAATTTTTCTACACACTCCTTGGATCATAGTTTTGTCTGTTGCTGCAATAGTGAGCATGCACAGTGTGCAAGACGCACGTTCAGGAAATGCGCAATTGCTCTTCCAACCTACAAGATGTATTTTGGGGGAAAAGGTTGGATGGCGACCAGGCTTCCTGCTAGGAGCAGAGTGCATGGAAAGAGTGCAAGACGATGGTTCCTCCTTCTTTCCAGGTTTATAGGGAACTTAAGGAAATCTTTGTACACACTTCTTGGATCATAGTTTTGTCTGTTGCTGCAACCAAATACCAAGTACAGTAACTGCAAAAAATGGGATGCAGCTAAAGGGGAGCCAAGGTCTAGAAATGAAAATGCATGAGGTGTTTAAAAAGGCAAAGTAGGAGTCGCTTAATCTAATGATAGATCAAGCGACCACCGTCCCGTTCCATTGCGACAGTGAGTGAGCTTAGTCCGCGGATGGGCGTTGCATTGCAATGACTAGTTATGACACCCCAATCACACGCTAACAGCGTCATTGGTGTTTAATATTGTTGTATGTAGGAGGGAACATATAGGAGGGACCACCTGGGGAAAAGATTGTCCCATATCCCAAGATATAATTGCACAATTTTAAGAGACAAGATTGATAGTCAGACAGATAGATAGGTAAGTAGATATATAGATAGATAGATAGATAGATAGATAGATAGATAGATAGATAGAAATATTGAAATAATTCTTGAAAGGTTGGCTGTTAAAAGGCATGCATGCAGGCAGGCAGGCAGGCAGGCAGGCATGGTGGCAGTCAAACAGACATATATCGATTGATTGAGAGATTGATGGTAAGTTGGAGATGTAGATAATACTACCCACCAGTCATGGCTTCCTAACTCACAAGGTATAATATAAATCAAGGAATGCTTCAAGACACATCAATTGCAAGAGGTATAAGGTTGGGAAAAAAAACCCACAGTTGTAGAAATACTGTCAAGGTGTTTTGTTCCTGACCCTGTGTGTATTTGGCCAGCTTAGCAATCATGTTGTGATCAGTAAGACATGTATGTAGCTGAAAAATATAACATATGAAAAGAAATGGGAAGATAAGATACTCAGAAAAGATTTATTGTAATGTTACAGAGATCAGTGCAATACATTTTAAAAAGACACGCAGTAAGCAACATATATTTCATAATTGCTACCAACACTAGTAAATTGCAATTTTATATTCTACTTTCAGTCACAGGAATTAGGAATTAAAATACTCCACAAAGGCTTCTCTGATCCTTTCCCCCTTTCTCCTCTCCTCTAGATCACTCATATAAGTTGTAGGGTCAATGACATATGTCTCAGGAGAAGTGTTTCGTCCAAGGAGGACATCTCCATTGCTCTCTATTATGTTATGCAGAATACAGCAAGATAATATTGCAGAAGGTAAATTTTGAAGAGACAGGTCCAGACCTTTTAGAAGCGCTTGAAATCTTGATTTCAAACGCCCAAAAGAACGTTCAACAACGATTCTAGCACGACATAATCTCTTATTATATACCCGCTCCCTCCTGCTATGACCAATTTTAAACGGGATGAGCAAGAAAGGTTTTATGGGATATCCACAGTCGCCCAAAAGAAGTGGCCCGACCTGTTGCCCTTTAATTGTCAAAGATGGACAACCTGGAACATACAGTCCAGCTTTGAAAGCATGATAGATAGGGGATTCCTGAAACACGTGTGCATCGTGATTTACTCCGCTATGTCCCGTGTAGAGATCCAGGAATTTTCCCGTGTGATCACATGTTGCCTGTAGAAGAATGGAGTGTTGCTGTTTACGGTCAATGTACTGCGGTCCCTCGTGAGCTGGCGCCTTAATCGTGATGTGGCAACCGTCAATTGCTCCAATCACCTGTGGAAACCCCAGGGCTTCAAATCCAGACATATTCTGTGATTATAAATAAATATCATTAGTACTGTAACTATTAAAGTTCTTTAAAGTTAATAGAAAGATAGATAGATAGATAAGGAATAGATAGAAGATAGATAGATAGATAGATAGATAGATAGATAGATAGATAGAGAAATGGAAAAGAAGGGGTTGCTAGGAAAAAAGGAATTAATCAGTGTACGTATAAAATCCCCAGAATATCTATATAGATACATGAATGGGTGGATGTAGGGGTAATTAAAGATCGATAACCAGGCATATGTGCATGTAGGCATGAAGTCAGTCAGGCAAGCATGAAGAAAGAGTTAAAGAGAGAGAGAGAGAGAGATAGATAGATAGATAGATAGTTAGATAGATAGACATATAGATAGATATATAGATCAATAAATAGACAGATGGATAGAAAAATAGATAGATAGATAGATGGATGGATAGACAGATAGATAGATAGATGGAATTTTAGATAGACTGAGGGATGAAGGAATGGATGAATGGTGGTGTGCTTAGGATAAATGTACATAATAACCATTCAGGTGTAGTCTCCGTACTATATAGTTAATTAAAGTGATAGATAAATACATAAAGTTGTATATCTACACAGTTATAGATAACACATAAGGACAAATAAACGGGCAGGAATGCATGTAGGCAGGCAGGCAGGCAGGCAGGCAGGCAGGCAGGCAAGCAAGTAAGTAAGCAAGCAAGCAAACAAGCAGGCAGAAATAGGTAGAGAAAGATATGTATATAGATAGATAGATAGATAGATAGATAGATAGATAGATAGGTATAGATATAGATATATATATATAGGTAAAAGAAGGATAGATAGATTGATAGATAGGTAGATAGATAGATAGATAGATAGATAGATAGATAGATAGATGCATGGAAAAGAAGGGGTTGCTTGGAAAAATGTACTTAATCAGTGTACATTTGATATCCTCCTAATATCTACATAGATACATGTATGGGTACCTGGATCGATGGATGGATGGATGTAGGGGTAATTACAGATAGATAACCAGGCATGTGGGCATGTAGGCAGGCAGGCAGGCAGGCAGGCAAGCAAGCAGTCAGGCAGAAATAGGTAGAGAAAGATATGTATGTAGATAGATAGATAGATAGATAGATAGATAGATAGATAATCGAATGAAAGATAGATAGATAGAGGCATGGAATGGAGGGGTTACTGGGAAAAATGTACTTAATCAATTCACATGTAAAACCCCAGTAATATATATTAATAGGTACATGAAAGATATGTAGATATGTAGATGTAGATGTAGATAGATAGATAGATAGATAGTAGGATTGATTGATGGATGGATTAATGGATGAATGGATGGATAGAGTAGAGGAGATTGATCAAATGTGGATAATACTGTTTTTTCAATAATATAGATATATAGAAAGAGAGAGAGAGACCAACCTTTCTGTAATCTCCAAGGTATACTGCCCTCCGCAGCAGGACCATTTCCATACACAGGAACACCTGAATGATAGCCTTGTATGCCGTAGACTTTCCAACACCAAAAAAAGTTCCAACTGTGGCATAGGAGCCACCATGTGCCAGGTAAAATATGGCCATGGCTATCTGCTTTTCTACAGGAACTGCCTTACGGAACCGAGTGTTTTGCCGAGAAAGATGGGGACGCAGCTCGTCAGCAATCATTTTAAAAACAGCGCGCGGCATTCTGAAGTGCGTTTTCCAATTAGAGTCAGACCAGACAGTTCTAGCATAGACGTTCCAGTGCACATCAGTCTTGGGGTATTTCCACCACCTTCTAGCCATCGGCTGAAAGCAGATCTGGGCGCCTTGCCGAAAGAAAGGAAGCATTTCATCCAAAATTAAAAGATAACTTCTCATTTCTGCAGCATGCTCTCCGCTGTCACACAATGTCAAAACAGCTCTGCATTGGACCATAAATTTCTCTATAAGCAATATGATCAAGGAAAACATATACTCAAATTTCTGACGATGATCCATGATTGCTGAGATCTCGAGCAAAGGTAAACCAAGAACCAGTGGGAGGGGAAGGAGGGAAATGTATATAAGGCTAACAGCGCTTATGACGTTTGATCGATTAAGCGCCTTGATTGGTCCACTTTTTAAAAAAAAAACCGCCAAAAATAAATCGATTTACAAACGGTCAAAAAATGGAAACGAGGACGAAAGATAAATCGCTTCCAAATAATCCGGATTAAGGTTACGTCATTCTGACGTACTATTGATTGATAGCTCCAAATAAGGTATGGAGGAGAAAAACCGCTTTATTTAAACACCGATTTCATGCCAAGTAGGAACGCTTGCAGGTAAAAACATCGATTTAAATAGCCAGTTGGGAACGATGAAAAAAGCGGTTCGGATAGCGGGATAAGAACAGTGTTATTTTGAATCGATTTTATTAAAACCGTTTTATCTTAAATCGTTTCAAATCTTAAGTGAGAACAACCCCAAAGACTTCCTTCCTTCCTTCCTCCAGCAGCATAAGACGTGAGCTACAGATGTGATCCTTGTTCCGGATGGAAATTTAGGAGGCCTGGGTTGGGGATGATGTGGTTGCTTTTTCTGGCTGGCTATTTTCTCCGGGTCTTTCTTCCTCAGCTCCAACTTTGCTTAGAAAAGTCTTCAGCCTATATTTTGGATTCTTCTGAAGATTTGAATGGATGCTGCAAAGCAAAATCAGATAGATAATGAAGTTCTTTTTCAAGCAGAAGTGACTACAAGGGAAAAGTGAAGGAAAAACAAGAAAGGGGAAGTGTAAGACTACCTCAGGGAGCTTTTAAAAGGCGCTATTAGGTATTTTGAAGCTTTGATGCTCCTCTCTTCTTCTAGACATCTTGTCGATGCATTTCTTCCATGAAAACAAGCTGCTGTCATATTCCTCCAGGTGTAGGCCCATGTGGCTTTCCTCTGAGATTTTTTATTCATTTTAAAACGTTCTGCATCCACAGGGATCATTTCTGAAAACCACTCACCTTGTGACAGTTTCCTTGAAGTTAAATTCTGGTAAGATGTAGTCTGTCATTCTTAAATGTTATGCATTCACAGGTTTCATTTCTGCACATTACTTACCTTGTGATAGATTCTTCTGAAATTGACTTCTGTTGAGATGTTTACATGAATTCATGGGCTTTCACAACGACCTCTCCTTATTCACTGAGGAGCCTGATATGCCCCTGGACAACCAGATTCTTGTAAATTCAACACCAAAGGTGTTTAAATCATTTACCTGCTCCCCAACACAACAAATAATTCTCCCACTCCTTACTTTGCACTGCAGCCTCTAGTGCATGATTTACTGTGTTCTGGTGCCTTGTGCGACCAGATACCAGAATTTCTGGGAGTCCTTTTGAATTGCTACCTCTACTACTACTACTAATAAATTATTTATTTATATCCCGCCCAATTACGAAGAATCCGGGCTGGTTACAGCAGGAAGAAAAATACATCACAATAACAATAGAATAAAAATAACATAAATTACAATAATAATAAATAGCAAGAAGAATGCATAGCAAATTACAACAACAATAATAAAACTGCATAACAATTAACAGATCAAATCAATACAACTCAAAATTAATCCCCAGAATACATAGCAAATAACAATAACAAAAACAACAATCATAATAGCAATAATAGCAAAAAATGACAATATCTAACTCCATCCTGGCAGCAGAAATACAATACAATGCAAAATGCAAGACGACAATAACAAAAAAACAAACAAAAAATGTTAATGGAGACTGGTCCTTAATACTCCCTCAGGCATTAACTTTTAATAACATTCCTCTCAGGCTGGAGCAGTCTTCCGGAGGGCTGGGGAGCTGGTGTTAAGTTGCTGGCCTGGTGTTTCTCAGCCTCAGTAGCTGGTTTGGGGTGTCTCAGCCTCAGTGGCTGGCCTGGTGTTTCTAGGGTGGGGCAGCTTTATAGTGTGCTGCTCCATGCCACTCCCTGGTTGCTGTGCCTCTGCTGCTGAGTCCTGGCAGATGTTAAAGGAGACAGCTACCTTCCCAGCCTGGCAGATGTTAATGGAGACAGCTACCTTCCCAGCCTGGCAGATGTTAAAGGAGACAGCTACCTTCCCAGCCTGGCAGATGTTAATGGAGACAGCTACCTTCCCAGCCTGGTGTCTCTCAGCCTCATTGTGACTCGTAATAGCTTTGTTTCTTCTCTTTGAGTAACTTTTTCTAATTGTGGCGTAATTGGGCTAGCTGTAGGAAAATATTATCTTTGGTTTTCACCCCCGGTTGCTTGATACCCAAGGCCCGCACCAGGCCTATCGTTGGGAAGACCAAGGGGCTATGGACCACCGGATAGCAACCAGCCGATTGTCCGTATTTCCACCAGCCCTTAGTCACTGGGTTGCGTAATAACGTAATGGTCCCCGCAATGGCCATAAGTAACCGCTCAGCGTACCCTAAGGACTCCCGCTCCAGTGCTCCGCAGCCCTGGAGACCATCCCACCCAGATCCTGGCCTATGCTCCGCCACTGAAGCCGTTCCAACCTAGGAATGCTTCCGCCAACCCTAAGAACTGAAGTCTGGTCCAAGTGTGGCCGAACATAACCTGAGTAAGCCTTTGACGGCCACCTGCCCAACTTCTTGATGGCGTCAGCCGACATCCCAGCCTGGGAAGCAGATGTAACAGTTCCAATCCTGAAGGAATGACCCCTGTAATCTTTTGGCACGAGTCCCAACTGTCTGATAGCCAAGCGCAGAACTGCTACAAATTGGTATCTGGTCAAAGGCTGTCCATTGGCATGAACAAAAAGTGGGCCATCACCAGGTGGACGAACAGCAACAAAGTTCCGCATAGTCCGGACCGGGCAGAGGATTGAGCCTCTCAGCTGCCTCAAAATGATGGTCGACCCATGACCCAGCTGGTCACATGTGGACCTTCTCACCAACAAGGTGATGACATGATTAATAAAAGAAAGATCTCTAAGCTGTAGAGATCATTGCGACGAGTTGCGTTGGGATGAGGTCACCAACTCACCAACCCTGAACGCCCCCAAAAAGGCAGTAACAAAGGCAGCAGTAAACAAACAACATTCAAACTCTGATGAACAAACACGGGCAGGTGTTCAACGATTTCCCCCAGCAGCTTAAAGCTAATTGGCCGTCTGGCATCCGATGCGGCGCCCGCTGTGCGCTTCCAACCCTCTATAGCTTTCTTAACAAGGAAAGCTGCACAGGGATCAGGGAATCTCCCCATTTTGGCGAAGAAGGAGATCCCAGCTAGATAAACAGACATGGTTTTTGGGGCCATTCCCTGATGCTTTAACCACACCAAGAACTGTAAGACAGTATCAGGAGAAACAGGCCAAACAGGAAGGATATGCATTGCTTCAAAAAATTGGTAGAGTTTTGTAACAGCTCGCTTGTATGACCGAAGGGTAGAAGCAGCCACCGAGGACATGACGCCTTGCATTATTTCAGACATCCAGTCTCCCAAAGGGCTTCTGGGAAGGGAGTGGGTGTCATATCAGCCTCGGGGGCTAATAGGCGAAACCTGTCCTCCTGAAAGCGAGAGAGCGTCAGTGATGGAATTTTGAGTTCCTGGCACAAATTTGGCTGTAAAGGAAATATTGTTAACGAGGCAACACAAAACAAAGCGACGAACCAAGCCCATGACCCATGGGGACTTAGATGACTGGCGGTTAACAACACTGACAATTGCTTGGTTGTCACACCAAAAGCAAACACGCTTGTTAGCAAACAAGGTGGACCGGAAGGAGCGACCATAGAGAAGGCACTCCACCGGCCTGAGCGACCTCTGAGCTGGAAGGCCCACCCCTGGCCCTCACCGACAACCAATCAAAGGCCTCGGCTGCCCCAGCAAAGGCATGCTGGGGCGCGCCGAGGCCCGAGCCGCTCCAAAGCCGGTGGCGGCGTTCCAGCCGGCGGCAACGCGGCTGCTGGGCAATCCCAGCAGCCGTTCTCTATTAAAAATGTTAGCTTTGATAGAAATTGACAAACTTACCTGTTTGTCAAGGGGACCTCCCTTGGGAAACCTGTAAAAAAATTTGGAAACCCTTAGTTACTTTCCTAGATATAGAAATGCAATTTACCTGCATATTAGACTAATAGATTTATAGATGCTTTTCAATCTATATAAATATATATATATTTCTCTTAGTGTACATAATCTTGGTATTTTACTAACCCCGTGTTGCTTCTAAAGGAGATGAAAGAAAAATAAAGGAGGATTTGGAAATTGGCACAATGTGATGACTATTTTAAATGCTCTTTTTTTATTCTATAAGATAACAGTGAACCTCTAGAAGGCCTATCTAGACTCAAGCTTTGTTATATTAAATAGTATGATGTAAGAATTTTATTATGACATTTGGAATTAAGAGAACCAGGAAAAGGAACATTAATTAAGGAAGTAGGTAATAGACTCCAGGAAGGAGGGTTTTTTTAACCCTTGTTTAAATGTTTGTGACCTGTATGTTAATAAATGTTAGTAAGTTGCTTTGTCAAAGCGGTCAAAGGTGGGAGGTGTTAAATGGGGGAGGATGATGGATATTTATGTTTATGTATTGTTATTATATGTGAACTGTATATTGTATTTTTTATGAAATAAAATTTAATTTAAAAAGTTGTATCAAGAGACCAGGTTTTTACCTTTAACAAAATGAAATGTGCATGAATGAACAAGTCAGATTTCCAATGGATTATCCTTGGAATAACATTGAAATACACATCTTATTTTGTGGGAACCCCTAATGGAATATCCATGCCAATAGCCGTTTCTTAATATATAAGTTGTTATAATTTTTGATATGACTGAACATATCAATATATTCAAATATATATTTCTGCAGTGATATATATATAGAGAGAGAAAGTATAAGGACATTCCTTCTTACATCGAGTTAACAATAATGTTTTGTTTGTTAAAAAACCAACAACATCCTCAGTGGTTATGCAAGTCAGATTTCCAATGGATTATCCTTGGAATAACATTGAAATAATATTTTTTCTCTTTCAGAAAAGTGTATGGACATTCCCTGTGAAATCAAGATAATATTTCTAAATAGTTCTTCTTTTCACTATAAACTGTATTACACTTACAAGAAACATATATTAAAACTCAAAGGCCTTTGCACAATATGCTATTATATACGATTCAGTTTTTCCAAGTCATGTATTCATCATTGCAATACTCTTTAGAATTATATTATTCAGGTCTTCTTGTTTCTTAACTGTTGATAAAACCTGGGAAAGAATGGAGAAAGGGGGGAAAAGTACAGTCATTATATCAACATCATAACAACATATACACGAATGTATTTTATTTATAAAATTGGCAAAGACAACATTGTTTTGGGTTCCTCATTTTAAATAAAACATTAAAGGTGATAGTTGTGAACATAAACATTTATGTAGGGCTTTGAGATCTGCAAGAACAGTTTTTCAGGTTTTAAAAGTTTTATAGTATTAATGTTTTAACTAATATGTAATGAAACCATGAATGAAAAAAATAATTATATTGGTTCATTCTTTCACTATCCAACTATGCATTATAACCGAAAAGACATTAGGTTTATTTCCTTGGTTGCATTGTCACAAGATCTTTTTTCAAAAACATTAAATAAGACTTTTTGTGTATTGCTTCCAAAGAAATTCTGTATTTAAATAAAATTATACATTTGATTCTATTGTCAGTTGCTTTCAATAGAAACCTACCAGCCCTGTGGAGCTGCTGCAAAGTTAGAGGCACGGCTGCTAACTCCTCGGATGTCACTTCTTCATCTCCTGTGGGAGAATTATGTACATTTATATGTTCATTGCTGTTCTCCTTATGTTTGCCTATTCTTCTTTTTATTTAATTTTTATAATATTTCCATGTACAAATATATCCCTAAAGTCTATTACATTTTAACACATTATTTTATATGCCCCTCAGTGCCCACCTAGTTCCCCGGAGCCATTTCCATCCTTATATTCCATCCAAAATTTCAGTTCATCTTCTGGAGGTACTCTTCCATCTTCTTTTCTTAATACTTTCTCAACAAATTCTTTCCAAATCCCCTCAAAGTCATTTCTTTTCCACAGTCCTTTTTTTACTTTCAGTTTACATGTCAATTTTTCATTAATAGCTAATTTCCCTACCTCTTTGTACCAATCCTCCACTTCTACACCTATTTTCGTTTTCCAACAACTTGCTATTATTAATCTTGCTGCTATAAGCAAACTTCTTACCAAATCTTTTTCTTCTTTTTTCCATTTCTCTGAGTTATATAACGATAACAAAACTATACTCTGTCTTCTATCTAATTTTATATTCATAACATTTTCTATTTCTAATATCACTTTTTCCCAAAATGTTTGTTCATATTTACATTGCCACCACATATGCATATATGACCCTACTTGGTTGCCTATTCAAATTGTAAAAGAAATTGAGAAATAAGTATTCATGAACATATATTACTACCAAGCTAGGTGCATGACATTAGCACTATACTTTTTAATGAATTAATAACATTCTGAAGATTATCGCATATCGTTCCCAGAACGTTCCCTGTGTTGAAGAAAGGTTATCCTCCTGTGAAGCCATGAATGATGTCTGTGTTGTTCTATGTGCGTGAGTTGCATGTTGTCCCATCGGAAATCCACATTCATGCTCTACTTTTCTCCTGTATAGATTGGTCATGGTATCCATGTATTCCAACATTCTCTGCCTGTCTTGTGTGCTTCCCCTTACATCCTCCTTCATTATATTTACAAGTTCCATTTCTGTCTTCCTACAGTCTTTCATACTATTATTTACAATTTCCATAAAACATTCCTGAATTTTCCTGGTGAGATGGGCCTCTCGGTTTGCGCTCTGCATAATAGTATGCGCTATGTGTTCACCTCTTCTCACGTGTCTGTTTGTGTTGGAACGCAGTCTGGTTCCTGGAGACAATTAAATTGGGTTGTGTGTCCTCCGGATCGTTATGTCCTGTAATTAAAAAATGGGGGGGGGGGGAATTTAGGCCACAGGAAGGAAACTTATTTCTTAAGCTAGAAGTATTTAAAGGGTTTCTTATTTGGAAAACCGATATTACCGTCTGTTCTACTGCTGGTATCGTCTGCACGTCTTTCTGTCTCCTCCACTTGTTCTCCAGGCACACCTTCCAAGTGGAGCATCAAACACCAATGTTATTGTTTTTAAACACATAAAAAGAGTCTTTATATTTATGTTGATATATGCCTACCTGCAATTTGCTGTGGACCACATTTTAAAATTGTAAAAGGTAGTGAAATCACAATGTCATCGACACAAGTGTCATCTGAATCTGAAAAACACAAGGGAAATTGTGTATAGTAATGCCTTTTGAAACAATACAAATAATGCTGACATGCACATTAGAATAATCGTATTGCCTTACAGATGGGCTACTTTGCTTCATCACTTTCTGGTCTGGTGATCGTTTGCTGAGTGCTTCCTTCGGCTCGGTTATCCATGTCCAGTCGATGCGCTTTCTTGGGTCACATTATCTGTTTTCCCTCCCTTTCAAAATCGAGACTTCTGGATAACCTATTTGGGGTTATGCTCACATCCCCATGACATATTTTCTCAAGTTCCCTATAAAAGGGACATGTAACTGGGTTTCTACCACTTTTCTGGTTATGTTTTACAACCTTTCTGTATTCGAAGTGCAGTTTTTTAGATTTACTTCTGCACTCCAGCAGATCTAACCTGGTGTCTCTTGGCCATTTCATCGGTAACAACTTTGAATAGATCCAGATTTCTATAATTTTTTTTCAATTTGGTCTGCAACTTCTGCTCTTTCCAAATTTTTAATAGGGCCAACACCTCATTGGCACTCCACTCTCCCCCTGGTTTGTGTAGAGGCATTGTTTTCGTTCTCTACCTGGCTATCCATGGCTTTTAGGCTTCTAGAAAATATATTTAAAAAATTCCTGCAAATTTAAATTTAGTGGTAGGGAAACAAACTTTTCTAATAACACTTAGCTGCTGATGCTGGCTCACTGCACTCCCAAACTTGCGACCGGGAGTTTTGTCTTTCATTTCAGGGGGAAAGGGTGGCTGTTTTTCGTTGGGGTGAGGCAGCCCCAAACATCTGAAGAACTTAAAAAAAAAAACCCACTCACGCATCTTTTTAAACTTTGTGCAAACCTCTTCTTTTTTTTCTTCTTTTTTTTTAATTTTTGAAAAACTTTATTAAATTCATTTGAAATACACCATTCATCAAACATTCACCACTATAAACCATACTATAACCCCTACCCACCCCCACCCACCCCAACCACCCAGCACCCCCCCGAACGACTACCCATCCAAACCAAACAAACAGCAATAGAATAAGAAAACAAATCAAAATAATAATAATAATTAAAAAACAACAACACAACAACCATAATAACGACCAATCAAACCTGATACAATAACTTCTAAGTTAGATTAGATACTCTATTACTTATCCCACTCGTTACCTTCATTCTTCCCTATCTTCATTCACCCTATTGACTTCCTTCCTCTATGTTTAGCGAATTCCTTGTGCATCTCTATTTCCCATCACCTGTCATATATGATAACACATGTTATATTGTATCTATATTAAATTCTTCATTACGAAAACAACGCTTATTCAGCGTATGACTATCTCTCCTTATATTCTTATATATTTGCAACAAATCAGTTCGGCTTACGTTTCATACATACTTAATTCTCAATTAGATCATCTCCCCATTGCTTCCTCATATAATTCAACACCAATTTCCATTCTTCATTAACTTTCGTTGTTACATTCCCCATCTTTTCATCTCTTAATAACTGCGTCAATTTATCCATTTCTATTATTTCCATTAATTTCATTAACCATTGTTCTATCCTCGGGGCCTCCTTCGATTTCCAAGCCTGTGCTATTACTATTCTTGCCATTGATGTCATATAAAATAATATTTTCCCATATTTTATTTCCATATCTTTCTCAAATATACTCAATAGAAAGCTCTCTGGTCTTAAATCCAATTTAATATGTAAAATTTCTTCAATCAAACCTCTGATTTGTTTCCAAAATTTCTTTATGATTTTGCAGTTCCACCAACAGTGTATAAAAAGTGCCTACAGTCTCCCCACATTTCCAGCATTTATTGTTTTTATTTTTATAAATTGTAGCCAATCGCTCCGGCGTCAAATACCATCTGTAAAACATTTTGTACCAATTTTCCTTTACATTTTGTGAAGCTGTATATTTTAGTCCCCTTGTCCAAATAAGTTCCCACTGGTCAAGTTGTATATTATGTCCAATATATTTAGCCCATTTAACCATAGTATCCTTCACCCTTTCACTCTCCATTTCTAATTCTAGGAGTTTTCCATAAATTTTCCCAATTAATTTCTCCTGATCCTCAGTTAACAATTTTTCCAAATCCGTCCTATTTACTTCCTCTCCGAATTCTTTCAAATCATCCTTTGTCCTTTCATATATACGCCTGTACGCAAACCAGCATGGGTCGAATCCTATTTGTTCTAACTCATCTTGTGACTTTATTTTTATTCTACCCTGTTCTATTTTTGTTAAATCCCTATACTTAAACCAATCTTCTCTTCTTATCATTTCTTTTCTGTATATAGCCTCATGTGGGGACAACCACATAGGGAATTTATTTATTATATTTCTTTTATATTTATTCCATACTTTCAGTAGATTCCTTCTTATACAATGATTATTTATTACCTGGTTAACTTTTTCTTTGTTATAGACCAAGAAGGCATGAATCCCATAACTTAAGCCTTCTCCCTCCAATTCCAATAGTCTTTTCTCACTCAAGTTTATCCAGTCCCTTATCCAAATAAGACTACACTGGTGCCTCGGGTTACAAAATTAATTCGTTCCGCCATTCCTTTCGTAACCCGAAAATTTCGTAACCCGAAACACTTTTTCCATTGAAAATAACTAATGCGTTCTATGACCTCAGACTGAACCTGCAAGTCAAAACAAAGTTAGAATAGAGGCCTATTAAGCTAAGTACCCTACAATACAATGTAATACAAAGTTGCCTGAGGCACTAAAGAGCTTAAGAATGACTTGCAGGTCCATTCTAAAGGTTTCTAAAGGATAAAGAAAAAAAAGTTTTTTTCTTACCTTTGCTGGTCCTGGCATCTCAGAGTGAGGCAGGAGGAGGAGGAGGGGGGGCAGCCAAAGCACCCAAATTTAAACCCAGACAACCAATTCAACCAATTTAACCAATTCAACCAATTTAACCAATTCAACCAATTTAACAAAGTTAACCATTTTAACAACAATTTTTTTTTAAATTTGGTGTTTTTTTTAAGGGTCCTGAGCACCTTTGCCCTTCTTGGATGACGGTTCTCCCTCTTTTGTGAAGAACTGGTCCAAGGATGTCTGCTTTTGCCGGGCCTTAAGCAGGTTCCTAAAATGGCTAAGGCAGACATTATTAAAATGTGCAATGGCATGGCTGGTGAGCACCTTCTCAGGGTGATGCTTCTCAACATAAGAAGACACATTGTGGAATTGCCGCAAAATGTCTTTCATTTCTGCCGTTGGCAAAAATGCCCCCGCCGCCTCCTCCTCCTGGCCCCTGTCAAAATGGAGCACGTCCTCATCCACGGCCGAGTGTTGCATGGCCGCCAAGGCCTTGAGGTCCTCTGTTGTGAGGTCCTCACTGTGCTCCTCAATGAGTTCCTCCACGTCCTCGTCGTCCACGTCAAGTCCCAGGGACCTTGCGATGGAGACAATCTCAGTCACCTCTTCTTCACCTGGCTCAGCACCCTCGGTCTGTGACCCTTCCAAGGAAGAAGCATCAGGCCACAGCTTCCTCCACGCAGCAATCAGGTTGCGCCTGGTGATCTCCTGCCAGGCCAAGTCCACCATCTTCAAGCACACGACGATATCGAAATGCTGCTTCCAGAACTCTCGCAGGGTCAGCTGTGTGCTCTCCGTTACATCAAAACACCGCTTGAAGAGGTGCTTGGTGTAGATCTTTTTGAAGTTGGCAATGACCTGCTGGTCCATGGGTTGCAAGAGGGAGGTCGTGTTGGGCGGCAGAAACTGGACCTTGATGAAGGAGAACTCAGCAAGGATGTCCTTTTCCAGGCCAGGCGGGTGCGCAGGAGCATTGTCCAAGAGGAGGAGGCACTTCAAGGGCAAATCCTCTTCCTCCAGGTACCGCTTCACAGTCGGGGCGAAGACACTGTTGATCCACTCCACGAAAAGGAGGCGTGTGACCCATGCGCGGCCATTGGAATGCCACATCACTGGCAACCTGTCCTTTTGAATGTTGTGTGCCTTGAAGGCCCTTGGATTTTCTGAGTGGTAGACCAACAGGGGCTTGATCTTACAGTCCCCGCTGGCATTCGCACACAATGCAAGTGTGAAGCGGTCCTTCATAGGCTTGTGGCCTGGCAATCTCCTCTCCTCCTGGGTGATGTAGGTGCGGCGAGGCATCTTCTTCCAGAAGAGGCCCGTCTCGTCGCAATTGAACACTTGCTGCGGGACGTAGCCTTCCTCCTCCATCATGGCCTTGAACTTGATGACAAATGCTTCGGCAGCCTGGTGGTCTGCGCTGGACGCCTCGCCGTGACGGACGACAGAGTGGATCCCGGTCCTCCTTTTGAACCTTTCAAACCAGCCACGTGAGGCTTTGAATTCCGGGGTGGCTGGCTCCTCCTGGGAAGAAGTTCATTCGCCTGCCTCCTTGCTGGCCAGGTCTTCAAAAATGGTGGTGGCCTTCTCACAGATGACCGAGGTGGTCACAGTGTCCCCGGCTCGCTCCTTTTCTTTAATCCAGAGGAGCAGCAGGCGCTCCATCTCCTCGTGCTTTGGTGTCCTCTGCTTGGCAATCGTAGTCACGCCTTTCGCAGGAGCCACAACGCCTCTGATGGCCTCCTTCTGCTTGAGGACAGTGCCAATTGTCGAAGGGTTTCTTCCATACTCCTTGGCAATGTCCACCAAGCGCACGCCCCTCTCATGCTTGGCGATGATTCCCCTCTTGTCCTCCAAGGACAAGGGAGCCCTCTTCTTTTTGTCACCGCCGCTTTTATCTGTGGCTTTCTTGGGAGCCATAGCTCAAGCCTAAAAAGGACAAAAGGCACAGACACTGAGCAAAAGCCACAATTGGAAACCACCCCCACCCCCATGGTCACACTCTCTGGCCCACATGGGACCAAGGCCAAACTTGCAAAAATCGATGCCCACACTCTCCAATCATCACAGCCATGACCAAACCACCCCAGAACCCAAACTCAAAGGCCAGAAACCCCAAATCTAAAAATGCAACCCCATGGTCACACTCTCTGGCCCACATCAAATCAAGGCCAAACATGCAAAACTCACATCCCACACTCTCAAATCATCACAGCCATGACCAAACCACCCCAGAACCCAAACTCAAAGGCCAGAAACCCCAAATCTAAAAATGCAACCCCATGGTCACACTCTCTGGCCCACATCAAATCAAGGCCAAACATGCAAAACTCACATCCCACACTCTCAAATCATCACAGCCATGACCAAACCACCCCACCACCCCACAGCAAAAGCATGGTCACACTGTCTCACCCCACAAGAAGAAGGTAGAAATCCATACACCTACCTGTATGTACAGAAATTCCTGATGGCAGGTCTTGATCCGAAGTGTACACCTGGCACTGTACACGTACAGTACAAAGCCAGAACAAGTCCAAAGGCAGAAAGCCAGAAAAAGTCCAAACCTCCACTGGAACCACGAGTTAGAGTTCAGAAGCAACTCTTCCTCACCAGTCCACAAGGCCAGACAAAGGGGGCAGATCAATGGAAGCCGGCTTTTGTTTCTGAAGCCAGGCCACCCCCCCCCCCCCAATTTCGTTAGCCAATCCAGATGATCAGCTTGATTTCTCAAGCCAATCAATACTGCTAACGAAATTCAAAATTCGTGCCAAAGCTAACCCCTAACCCAGCCCCCTTAGCTAAGAGAAGGCTTTCCGTTAGCACTGGAAAGCCTATAGCTGCACTTTGCAGCATTTGAATTTCGCGCCGAAATGAATTTCGTAACCCGAAAAATATTTCGTAACCCGAAACAGTTTTTGCCAATCCAACTTTTTCGTATCCCGGAAATTTCGTAACCCGATCATTTCGTATCCCGAGGCACCAGTGTACAAGCATCCGCATAGAGATGTAGATTTGGTAATGCCAGACCTCCTCTTTCTCTTGCATCTTGTAATAGTTTTAATCTTATTCTCGGTCTTTTGTTTTGCCAAATAAACCTTGAAATATCTTTTTCCCAAGTTTTAAAAGGTTTAGTTGAATTTACTATAGGGATCATTTGAAACAGAAAGAGGAGTCTCGGAAGCACTGACATCTTTATCGCCGCAATTCTTCCCAAAAAAGATAATTGTAGTTTTTCCCAATTCACCAAATCTTTCTTCACCTCCGCCCAAAGTTTTACATAATTATTTTTGAACAATTCATTTTTTTTTTTGAAATCCAAATACCCAAATATTTTACTTTTTTATTTATTTTAATCTCTGATTTTTCTTGTACCTCCTTCTCCTCTTCCTTAGTCAAATTTTTTGTTATCAATGCCGATTTATTTTTATTAATTTTACATCCCGTATAATCACCAAATTCTTCAATTATTTTCATTACCTTAGTTATGTTGTTTAGAGGGTCTTGCAGATTTATTACCACATCGTCTGCAAATGCTCGTATCTTATAATGATATTGTTTTATTTTCACTCCTTGTATTATTTCCGAATTTTTAATTTTATTTATTAGAGTGTCCATTATCAATATAAATAGAAGAGGGGATAAAGGGCAACCTTGCCTAGTCCCTCTTTCAATATGAACTGGTTCCGTTAATTCTCCATTTACATTAATTTTTGCTTTCTGATTCATATAAATTTGTGAAATCCATTTTCTATATTTTGGTCCAATATTTATATTCTCCATAATTTCCAACAATGCTATCCAATCCACTGTATCAAAGGCCTTTTCCATATCTACAAATAACAATCCCAATTTTTTATCATTATGTCTTTCATAATATTCCAATATATTTAATACATATCTCATATTGTTTTTCATATATCTTTTTGGAAGAAAGCCACATTGATCCTGATCTATTAATTGCTCCAAACATTTCTTAAGTCTTTGGGCCATAATAGTCGCAAAAATTTTGTAATCCAAATTTAATAGCGATATCGGTCTATAATTAGAAGCCTCTAATGTGTCTTTGCCCTCTTTAGGTATTAATATTATCTCTGATTCCCTCCATGTCTCCGGCATTTTCCCATTAATAATTTCATTCATTACCAATCTTAAAGGTTCTTTTAGTTCCTCCTTAAATAATTTGTAAAATTCAATCGGGAAACCGTCCGGTCCCGGGGCTTTACCGTTTTTGTTTCTTCCTATCGCCCACTCCACTTCTTCTTTTGTTACTTCGGCATCTAATTCAGCTTTCTGTATTTCACTGATTTGAAACAATTTCCTTTCCCCCATAAAGTCTTTAAAAGTATATTCATGATCTTGTTTCTTTGTGTACAGTTTATTATAAAATTCTCTAAAATGTTCCCTTATTTCCTCTTGCTTATTTATCAACTCATCCTCCCTTCTTATTTTCGTAATTAATCTCATATCTTTTCTTTTCTTCATTCTTATTGCTAGCCATTTCCCTGGCTTATTTGCATGCTCAAAGTGTTGCTGTTTGGCTTTTTTCAATTCCTTACCTAACTCCTCCATCATTTCCATCTTAATTTGTTCTTGTAGAATTTTACTTTCAATCAATAATCTTGAGTCCCCTGACTTTTCATTCAATAACATTTCCTTTTCCTTCAATTTTCTATTCAACTGATCTACTTTTTTGGCTTTCTCTTTCTTTTTAATTGAATTTTGTTGAATTAAAAAGCCCCTAATTACCACTTTTGCCGCTTCCCAAACCACATCAATCCTCGTTCCCTTATCTAAATTCTCCTTAAAGTAATTCTCTATAACTATTTTTGTCTTTTTTACTACCTCACCGTCTCTTAATATATCCACATTCATTCTCCATTTAAAACTATTTTTCCCTTTTACAGCCTCTTCCAGCTTCAGCATTTGTGGATTATGGTCTGATAAATATCTTGGTAGTATCTCCATTTCCTTTAGTAACTTTACTAATGGGCGTGTAACTAATATTAAGTCTATCCTGGCCATCGAATTATGTCTGGAGGAAAAATGAGTAAACTCTCTAGCGTTGCCGTACAACTGTCTCCATGAATCCACTAAACTTAAATTTCCCATCAATTTAAAGAAGGAATTTGGCAATTTCCCTTGTTTCTCTTTTATCCCCTTATTTGAGTTTCTATCTATCTCCGGTTTAATCACACCATTACAGTCTCCTAGTATCATTACTTCTTCATAATTTAAATCAAATATTATATTTTGCAAATCTTCAAAAAACTTTGCTTTTTTTTCCTGAGGAGTATAAAGTCCTATTATTAGTATCTTTTTCCCAATCATATTAATTTCGACCCCTAGAATATAGCCTTTGTTATCATTATAGACTTCTTTAGGTTCCCATTTCTCTTTAACATATATTACCGTTCCCTTTTTCCTTTTTTTGTTTGCTGAAATAAAGGTTTTCCCTAATTTTTTATTTTCAATATATTTACCTTCACCTTGTTTAATGTGCGTTTCTTGCAGGCATATTATGTCACATCTTTGTTTTGTTAGGAAGTGGAATGTTGATTTTCTTTTATGGGGTGAGTTCAGTCCATTTATATTCCAACTTAATATCTTCATTTTTTACTCCTACAAAATTTATTTATTCAAAAAATTTATTTATTCCACCACTATATGAGGAAGCAATCAGAAATAAAAATTCCCAACCATACAATACAATACATATAAAAAAAGAAGAAGGAAAAACCCACAGAGGAAAAACCCACAGAAGGCGAGGAACACCCTCTATTCACTTAACTCTATTCTTCTAATCAGTTGTCCCTCCTCCCCCTGCTCCCTCTAAATTATCACTCTCCCCAGGCTTGCACACATCATCTTTCTTTCTTTGATCTTTCTCCTGCTCCTTTGCGTTCATCCCTCTGGTTCTCACTCCGTATCTTTCACCTGAGTGTCCTTGATCTTTTAATTTCTCAATTTCTTTACGATTTCTCTTCCAAAAATCTGCTGCTCTTTCCACAGTATCAATTCTGTACCTTTTCTGTTTCCATGTCAACGTTAACCCCTCCGCCTCATCCCATCTAAAGAGGATACCATAAATTTTTAATTGATCCGTTAAGAAGTTGTAGTCTTTTCTTGATTTGAGCACATTCGTCGGGATATCTTTAAAAATCTGGATTAGACGACCATCGATAATTAGTTCTTTCTTAAAACTTTGTTGGATTATCAAATCTTTTGTCTGCTTCCGCACACAATACACAACTATATACCTTGGCAGGCTCTTTTGCCTGGCCAATTTAGAATTAATGCGATATAAAGTGTCTATTTCCCACGGGAATTGCTCCACCGGTTCTTCCACAAATTCAGCTATTGCGGGGATCAGGGATTTGTATAAATTTTCTCCTTCTTGCTCGGGCACTCCTCTAAGTTTAATACAATTCTGTCTTAATTTAGTCTCCAGTCTTGTTATTGTTTGTTTGTCAATTCTTCTTTCTTCCTCCAATTTGTTGATCTTTGATTCCACCTGCATAGCATTATTCTCCAAATGGGTCACAGTGCTTTCCAAATTGTCCACTTTATTAGTTATCTTCTCCAAATCCTTATTTATTTTCACCAAAGATCCTTTTATCTCTCCCATTTCTTTTTGAATTTCAGATCTAATTTCCAACTTTAAATCCTCTCTTAGTCGTGCATTGTCCTCTTTAAGTTCTTCCTTCATCCGTCTTATCTCATCCAACATCGTCAGCTCACCATATTCATTAGGTTTCAATGTCGTATCCACTGATGTTTTTTTGGGGAGGGGAGGTGTGGGAATAGATGATACTTTCTTGTATACAGACATTTCCTTCAATACACTTGGCCAAATAAAAAATAATTCTGTAGATATACACCCAAACATACAATTGTTATGACCATACAACTGTTGTCCCTTTTTCCTATACCAAATTCAGTACCACTTCAAACTTTTCAAAAATTCTCCCTTTGTCACATCCACATTCACCCTAAATCGGATCTGCCTCTCCTATTCTTTCCTACAATTTTTCCACTTCCTATTGTTATACCCTTTATATCCAATCAGCTATTCTCCCCAGTATACAATTTACAGGTCTATATCTGTTCTACCCTTTATTCTGTATTAGCAGGTTGAGCTTACTTTTAATCACCAGCAGGTGGCACTCTTACCCTGTCCTTGTTCAAGCTTCAACTATTCTGTATTTATGAGTATATATCTCTTCCTTATCTATCCAGATAATACTATCTGGTTACAGTTATTTCTTCAGACAGCCAGGTGTTCTCAAGGGCAACAACTGCCCTCTTCACTTTGTTCTTTCTTTCTTTCTTAACCCACAATTTCTCTAAAACTTATATTTACTTCTAAAGAGAGGTTACAGAAACAGGAAACAGCCCAAAGTATTCCAGATTCCAATAACAATCAGTAGAGGAATGGTCAGGTAACAAACTTCCTTATTTCCCCAGTAACCACTTTAAATATATCTAATATGTAACAAGCTTATTACAGAGCAGACCTTAAAATCAATGGATCCCCCCTGTAAGTTGGAAGCACAATGTTCTTCTCCTTTGCCCTCTTCAGTAATAGTTCTATAGCGCCCTTTACTTCCTTAAGTTAGATTGTTGTTGTTGTTAAGACTTTCTTTTTATTTAGTGCTTTAAGGGCAACTCCACACTGGTTCCTTTATATAGGTTCCTACACCAGTCTGATATTAACACATTCCAGTGCTGTGGATGAGCTTATAAAAAGTTTAATTACTTTTCCCCAAATCCACAAAGAAACGGGGAGACTTTAATATATTTAGTCCAGTCTAATCTTTCATGGGTCTTGCTCCTGTAAAAGCAAAGTTACTCTCTTTTTTTCCCCCCTCCCCTTTATAATGTTCCTTCTATGACAATCCGGTTATTCTTCTGTTTATTATCCAACTTGGAAGAAGCAGGTAATTAAGATCACTTCAAAGGAAAGAGAGTCCTATTTCTTCCTTTAGCGAACCTCCCTCCCGGGAGTTTTGCAAGCCGTTTCCAAACGCAACAGGGAGCTGGGTTTCTTTACTCCTTTAAAGATGCACACACATTGGTGGCAGCAAAATACAAAAGCCGCAGTGAAGAAATATGCAGAGATTATCTTTAGAGGAATGCGTTCTTAGATTTTATAACTGCAGCTCGTAATAAGAAAGTGGTAGGCTCGCTTATGCCTCAAAGGCTTCCGCCAGCTTCAAGCTCACCCACGCACCTCCGGGCTCCTTGCCGCTCCGATTCACTGCCTCTCCTCCGTTTGCTTCATCTTTCAGGCTGCTTCTGAATCGGGCTCTGGGGAGTACTCAGCGGGTGCAAAGTGTGCGCCTCTGGTTCCCCCTTATCGAGGGGGATACTTCGGCTCCGTCTGATGTCCCTCGCGGAGCCTGGTTGTTGGCGGTTGTCGCCCCAAGGGAGAGCCTCTCTTAGATGCGACCGCCGCGATCCTCCATGCCACCGGAAGTCCTTTGTGCAAACCTCTTCTACGGAGCGTTTATAGCCATGCTTACTTAATTTCATTGTTAGATCTCTGTATACCGGGTGAATGGGTATGGACCGGGACCCCATGAGCCCATGAGCATGTTTAATATTCCGCTCCCCCTAACAAATCTAAGGAGCAGATTAATCTCCTGTTCGCGCTTTTAAAAGGACAAGGTCCATTTGCATATTACCCAGCATGCTGCCAATCCCCGGGGCCAGCCGCCCGCGGCACACCCTCTATGTATGTCTAACATGCGGGAAACTCCGCCTTGCATGCACTTCTACATGGCCCCCACCTTTTCTCCCAAAATGGAAGAGTCCTCAAGGGAAAACCGGGGGAGAGGCTTTTCTACTTCTTTTCTATTTCTTTTCTTTAACCAGTACTTTATGTGCAGGATGCAAAAAAATCGTCCTCCTTGTAGGTCATGCAGTATGGAAACAGTAATGCTATTTGCTAGTGCTCCTCTGGCTGCCTGGTGGGGCATCTCATAAGATGTTTCACTGCTGCTACAGCATAGAGCCCGCCTGTTCCATTCCTGTATCACCACCAAGGATGGAGACCTAACGCAGCATGTCAAGCTCCCATTACAGGAGGCCCGACTGAGCAATTTTGCATTAAGATCACCCAGGACCCCACAACTTTACACTGACTTTAGGGTTGTGGTCACTAGGACCATTCCTTGCCCTCTCAGTTCTCAGTCTATGGTCTCTCCAATACTGTTTTTCCTGGTGCCAACAACTCTCTATTTTGGCTGTTTTAAGCTCATTTAGCCCAAAACTAAAAGCTATTTTGCATAATTTTGCTAGCATTCCAGCACCCCTCTTCCCCTATGGCCTCGCTGGCTTCAATGCCCCAAACCTGGCCATCCAATAATCTCCTTCTCTCCCCACATGTGACACAAACCAACCAATCCCCAGTCTAAATTCTCTCCTGCGTGCCTCCCTTTTCTCTGTCAATCATCTAGAGGGGAAGGTTAACCCCCAACGCCAATCCGGTGACAGCCCTATCTGTCAAAAGCACGGAGGGAAGCCAGCCACAATCTTCAGAGCCCGACAGAGGTTTTAAACAGACAAAAAAAAAAAATGGTTCTGGGTCCTCCTCTCCGCTCGGACTATTGCCCCTTTTGCAGTGTGCAGCCATCAGTCTCCTGCATCCACTGTCCCTAGATGTCCTTTAAAACCCAGCCCCCTGATATCATGATTTATGGTGTGTACAAACAACAGAGATGGGCCATTTACACACAGCTATAGAAAAATGTGTCTAGACACACTGCTATCTGCTGGCGACACAGCCACTCTGACAATGTATCCTCGAATTAGGTTTGCAAAGAGTGAGCCTGTGAAAGTTACCGATGTGAACCCTATTTATGTAAATATTTATGTCGATTTGGTTATTTGGGTGTGTGGAATAAACAAACACACACACACACAGCACACCCTCTATGTATGTCTATCAGGCAGAGTTTGGAGGACCCACGCTGCCTCTGTCTCCGAGGGCTGGGAGGAGGAGAGCTCAGGCGTACCCAAGGCCAAACGCCAGAACTCTATCTCTGCTGCTGGGCTCCTCTCAGAGCAGGTGTGGTGGAGGGTTTTTGTAGTCTCAGGCTAAGTTTGGAGGACCCACGCTGCCTCTGTCTCCGAGGGCTGGGAGGAGGAGAGCTCAGGCATACCCAAGGCCAAACACCAGAACTCAGTGGAGATTACCGCACTGCGTTCTGAGAACGGTCTCAGAACATGATGAGAACGGAACACATTTAAGAATACCGCACGTATGTGTTCCAATCGGGTTCTCAGAACGCTCTAAATGTGTTCTACATGTGTTCCAGGAGGGGACGGATTGAATGTCTTCCCAGCGAGCTGAAACGTGATGAGAACGTTCCAACAGAGGTGTGTGCGGTATTCTTATCCGTTCTCAAATACGTTCTCTCCTTCCTCCGTCTCCTGATTGGCTGAAAGAATGACAGGCAGGGAGGCAGGCAGGCGAGCGACTGCAGTGAGGGAAGGTGTGTGTGTGTGTGTGTGTGTGTGAGGGGGGAAGAAGGAGGGAGGGAAGGGAGGAAAGTTGGGACAAGGGAGAGAAGAGGAAAGGAGGGAAAGAGAGAGAAAGAGAGAGGGAAACAGGGGGCCAGAGCAGAGAGCAAGAGGGAGAGGGTCTGGCTGCTTCTGCGGGGGCCTCTAGTGTTATGTCCAGCGGGGCTCCTGTGCTGGCAGCCTGCAGGAGGCAAGGATGGCAGGGATGCCCAGGACCTTCTCCTCCTTCCCTCCAGGAAGGAACCCACAAAAGCTCCTCTGTTTGGAGCAACACACAAAAGCAAGCAAACAACTCCCAGAATTCCATAGCAAAGAGCCAGACAAGAATTAAAGCGGGGAGGGAAGCTCACAGGCCCCACCTGGAATATTGTGTCCAGTTCTGGGTACCACAATTCAAAAAGGACATTGAGAAACTGGAGCGTGTCCAGAGGAGGGCGACTAAAATGGTGAAAGGTCTGGAAACCTTGCCCTATGAGGAACGACTTAGGGAGCTAGGGATGTTTAGCCTGGAGAAAAGAAGGTTAAGAGGTGATATGATAGCCCTGTTTAAATATTTGAAGGGATGTCACATTGATGAGGGAGCAAGCTTGTTTTCTGCTGCTCCAGAGACTAGGACCCGGAGCAATGGATGCAAGCTCCAGGAAAAGAGATCCCACCTCAATATTAGGAGGAACTTCCTGAGAGTAAGGGCTGTTCGACAGTGGAACACACTCTTTCCTCAGAGTGTAGTGGAGTCTCCTTCCTTGGAGGTCTTTAAGCAGAGGCTGGATGGCCATCTGTTGGGGATGCTTTGATTTGGATTTCCTGCATGGCAGAATGAGGTTGGACTGGATGGCCCTTGTGGTCTCTTCCAACTCTATGATTCTATGAAGGCACACATTACATGTGCACACACACAGGAGGCAAAAGGGTGACAAGCAGCCAAAATGGGGAATTGGGATGACAGCAGAGGACTCTTCTTTTCTAATCGGTTTAAAGAGCTGCTATGGCTGCCGGGGCTCTGCCATTGGCCCAGTCCCCTCCCTGGCAACTTGCTTTCCTTCGGCTTTAAGAGACCTGCATGGAGCTCCTCCTTCTTCCCAGCCTTGCAAAGGAGGTTTGGGATGTAACTTGCAAGGCTCATCTCTCCCCATTTCTCTTTCTCCCTGCCTTCCTCCCGATCCCTCCTTCTTCCCTCCCTTCCCTCCCTCCTTCTTTCCCCCCTCTCTCTCACACACACACACCTTCCCTCACTGCAGTCGCTCGCCTCCCTGCCTCCCTGCCTCCCTGCCTGTCATTCTTTCAGCCAATCAGGAGACGGAGGAATGAGAGAATGGATTTCTCTTGGCCTTGGTGGAATATGTTCTCGGAACGGTTTCAAGAAAAAGGAATCGCTGTGCGGTAAAATTCTGTTCTGATCACGTTCTGATCACGTTCTAGTTTGCTAATGCAGTAATATCCATTCCAGGAACGTTCTCATCACGTGATGATACGGAACGTTCTCAGAACGCAGTGCGATAATCTATCTCTGCTGCTGGGCTCCTCTCAGAGTAGATGTGGTGGAGGGTTTTTGTAGCCTCAGGCTGAGTTTGGAGGACCCACGTTGCTTCTGTCTCCGAGGGCTGGGAGGAGGAGAGCTCAGGCGTGCCCAAGGCCAAACGCCAGAACTCTTTCTCTGCTGCTGGGCTCCTCCGTATGTCTATCATGCGGGAAACTCCGCCTTGCATGCACTTCTACATGGCCCCCACCTTTTCTCCTAAAATGAAAGAGTCCTTCAGGGGAACCCGGGGGGGGGGGGAGCATTTCTATTCTATTTCTTTTCTTTAACCAGTATGTGAGGCGGGGAAGTTCCCTGCCTCTTTTTTGTGTAGGCCGCTGTAAATCGTCCTCCTTGTAGGTCACACAGTATGAAAACAGAGTCATGCTATTTGCTAGCGCTCCTCTAGCTGCCCGGTGGGGCATCTCATGAGATGCTTCATCACTGCACCAGCATAGAGCCCGCCTAAGCTATAACTGTTTTCAGTGCTGTGTCACCTACAAGGATGGAGATCTAATGCGGCATGTCGAGCTCCCATTACAGGAGGCCCGACTGCACAATTTTGCATTAAGATCACCCAGGACCCCACAACTTTACACTGACTTTAGGGTCATGGTAACTCGGACCATTCCTTGCCAGCTCAGACCTCTGTCTATGGTCTCTCCAATACTGTTTTTCCTGGTGCCAACAACTCTCTATTTTAGCTGTTTTAAGCTCATTTAGCCCAAAACTAAAGGCTATTTTGCATCATTTTCCTAGCATTCCAGCACCCCTCTTCCCCTATGGCCTCGCTGGCTTCAATGCCCCAAACCTGGCCATCCAATAGTCTCCTTTTCTCCCCACATGTGACACAAACCAAACAATCCCCAGTCTAAATTCTCTCCTGCATGCCTCCCTTTTCTCTGCCAATCATCTAGAGGGGAGGGTTAACCCCCAATGCCAAGCCGGTGACAGCCCTATCTGTCAAAAGCATGGAGGGAAGCCCATCACAATCCTCAGATCCCGACAGGTTTTAAACAGACTAAAAAATGCTTCTGGGTCCTCCTCTCCGCTCGGACTATTGCCCCTTTTGCAGTGTGCAGTCATCAGTCTCACTGCATCCACTGTCCCTAGATGTCCTTTAAATCCCAGCCCCCTGATATCATGATTTATGGTGTGTACAGACATCAGAGATGGGCCATTTACACACAGCTATAGAAAAATGTGTCTAGACACTGCTATCTGCTGGCGACAACCACTCTGACTATGTATCCCCGAATTAGGTTTGCAAAGATTAAACCTGTGAAAGTTACCGATATGAACCCTATTTATGTAAATATTTATGTCTATTTGGTTATTTGGGTGTGTGGAATAAACAAACACACACACAGCACACCCTCTATGTATGTCTATCATGCGGGAAACTCCGCCTTGCATGCACTTCTACATGGCCCCCACCTTTTCTCCCAAAATGGCAGAGTCCTTCAGGGGAACCCAGAGGGGGAGGCATTTCTATTCTATTTCTTTTCTTTAACCAGTATGTGAGGCGGGGAAGTTCAAGCCACTGTAAATCGTCTTCCTTGTAGGTCACACAGTATGAAAACAGAGTCATGCTATTTGCTAGTGCTCCTCTGGCTGCCTGGTGGGGGTGTCTCATGAGATGCTTCATCACTGCACCAGCATAGAGCCCGCCTCAGCTATAACTGTTTTCAGTGCTGTGTCACTTACAAGGATGGAGATCTAATGCGGCATGTTGAGCTCCCATTACTGGAGGCCCGACTGAGCAATTTTGCATTAAGATCACCCAGGGCCCCATAAGTCTAGACACATTGCTATATGTGGGCGACAACAGTCACTGTGAAACTTCCCGAGACACTGTATCCTCGGCTTTTGTGAAAGTAAAAGTTTGCAAACATGCAACCTGTGGAAGTTACTGCTATTAATTATATCTATCTAATGTCTGTGTTTTTGGGTGTGTGTGCACAGAAAAAAACGAGACACACATGCGCAATCATTAGCCATTTTGTGTATAGTTTCTGTGTGTGTACATACATATATATTTGTGTGTCTGTGTGTGCAGAAAATAGGATAAAATCCTTTTGTCGAAGAGAGTGGCGCATCATACATGGGAGAACAATGAAAAAAAAAGTACGCTCTAGGAATTTGGAGGACTAAAGAGAAGGGCATTCTTTCAGCCAATCAGGAGACGGAGGAATGAGAGAACGGGTTTGGGAATGGATACGAATACCGCACAGACCTTTTTTGGAACGTTCTGAGAATGTTACAGCTCACTGGGAACACATCTAATCCGTTCCCTCCTTGGAACACATGTGGAACACATTGGGAAGATTCTGGGAACCCGATAGGAACACATATGTGCGGTATACTTAAATGCGTTCCGTTCCCATTGGGTTCCCAGAACGTTCTCAGAACGCTGTGCGGTATTCTTCTAAGGTACATGTTTGCAATGAAGTTGAATGTGACAAAAAGTACAATATGAACTTGACACAGACTGATGTCATTCTTACCTCCACTACAGGTGCCTGGTTTGCCAGCCATCATATTGTCTTCCAGTTTCTCTGAAATGTTGTCTTCCTCTTCATAATTAATAGGATCTTGTGAGTCTGTTAAGTTATCAAGATTTTCATTTCCCTCTTTGTTATCAAACTTATTTTCTGTTCTTATCTCCACCTCTACCTTGCTTTCCTCTTCAGATAACACATGATCATTATTTCCTTGAAAGACTTCTTCATTGCTGTTATTGTCCTCATCTCTCACGAGCTGTGCTGGGGTCTTTGCAATGTAAGAACAGCAAGCATTTAGTGATTTCACTAATGTTTCATTCAAAACAACAAAATAACTGTATGCATGCATCACCTATGTGCAATTTTATTTTTTAAAAAAACATCTGAAGGTACTATTTTTGTTCTATAATAAGTCTTTTATTAATATGGAATTTATATTATTACATACAGATAAACAACTGCAGCTAGCATAAGGAAGGGATGCACAGCAATTGTGTTTCCATGTCTAAAATGTTATATTACTATGATAAGACAGTTACTTTCACTATAAAGCTTACTTTACTTGTAGAATCACATATGTTAGTTTTCTTTAGAAATAAACTTACCATTATCGAAATGGCATGGTGTCTAACCTGTAATGTTTAATGAAAGTCATTGGTTGGGACCAAACAGCAGTTTTGCAGACATCCTCCAAGGAAACCCCAGTCAAGAATGCGGAGGATGCTGCTACCGCCCTAGTTGCATGGGACCGAACCCTGGCCGGGAGAGGTCTGCCTAACAGCTCGTAGCAGAGGTGGATGGTACCAGTCACCCATTTGGAAAACCTCTGAGCTGAAACAGGCAGCCTCTTCTTCGGTTCCGAGTAGCATTGAAACAGTCTGTCGGAACAACTCGAACCCGCAGTTCTGTCCAAATAGAAGGCCAGGGCCCTCCTGACATCCAAAGTGTGCAAGCTGCGCTCGACCTCAGTTGTCGGGTTCGAAGCCAAGGTAGGTAAAATAATGGCATTTATCAGATGGGGTCTCTGCTGCGTCGAACTGGGGCTCTTGCGCACTGGGTGGTTCGAATTCGCGTGCTAACGCGAATGTACTTTCATACCTGGATTCGAATTGCCCAATCCGCATTTGCGCGAAGTGATCCCCATCTGCGGAGCTTCTGAACTGAGTGCGTACTGGCTCCTCTTTTTGGTGCGTGTTGGCGAGTGCACTTAATAAGTGGATTGGCGATATCTGGATTGGTGCTCTGTTCGATCTCAGTGCGAATGGGTCTGGTGTGAATTCCCAGTCCTGAACTCCTTCGCAAGACCCCCAGATTCCAGCTCTCCCATGATGCCCTGTTGCAATTTGCCCCACTTTTCCTTCCGGTGGGTCTTTCCTCTTTCCGGTTCCAGGGAAGCCGGGAGAGGAGCGCTCTTGGCGCAGAGGGAAGGTAAGCTTGCAGTCCTTCCAGGGGTTTGTCTGCAAAGTGGGGTTTAAATTTATCCGCTTGTGACGGGGGTGGGTGGGTGGGGGGTTTCCTCCAATGTTCTTTCTGCTCCTCCCCTTCGTTGTGCCTTCCCCCAGGGGCCCATGTGAACCTCCCCTTCTGCCTGCCACCGATCCCATCATCCACTGCCTTCTCCTAGGCCCCCTATCTGCCCCCATTATTTGACCTGCCACCCATCCCATCATCCACTGCCTTTCCCCAGGGGCCCATGTGAACCTCCCCTTCTGCCTGCCACCGATCCCATCATCCACTGCCTTCTCCTAGGCCCCCTATCTGCCCCCATTATTTGACCTGCAACCCATCCCATCATCCACTGCCTTTCCCCAGGGGCCCATGTGAACCTCCCCTTCTGCCTGCCACCGATCCCATCATACACTGCCTTCTCCTAGGCCCCCTATCTGCCCCCATTATTTGACCCGCAACCCTCCCAGAGAAAGCCCTTGGACAAGTCACACTCTCTCAGCCTCATAGGATGGAAATGGTGAACCCCATGTGAACAATCCTCCCATAGCTAGCATGTGCATATATATGATAGCTCATAGCTATAGTTATCTACCTGCCTGTAGACCTTCCTGTACATGTATGAGTGTTTCTGGATATGATATGAAGTAATATTTCATTGTTTGCCTTTCTTTTCAGATCCTGCAGCACGCTGGGGATGACCTTTCTGGACACTGCAGCATCTGAACTTGGGACCCCCGCTTTTTGCTGGACTTGCGTAGTTACATAAAGCAGGGAGACAAGCAATATTAAATGATTAATGATAAATGATAAATGATTTTAAATATGGTTTTTGGTCTATTTACAAATCAGCAGGATCGATAAAAAAATATTAAATAAATAACCTCCAGCACCTGTTGCATCACACATGCCGGAGGGGAAGGGGCAGACTGTCACGCGCGGAAGCACACACACAGACACACACACAAAACAATTAAAAAGGGAAACCAAACTGAAAATACCTGCAGGCTGTTCCGTCACAGCCTGCAAGGGGGGGCACAAACTGACGCAGATACACGCACACATGCGTGCGTGCACACACACACAACCACACACGGCCAGGACTGAACAGAAAACAAGAAAATAAATACCCGCAGGCTGTTAATGCACAGCCTGTGGTGGAAGGGGGACGCCATCACACCACATCATGTGGTGGGGATCTCGGAGCTGAAGTTGGCTGGGGCCGTGGTGGTGATCCCCACACCCGGGCGTGATACAGCCACGCATTTTGTTGCTCCTGGGTGTGCTGCAGGTCATCAATTGCCCTTTCCTGGGCATCCAGACGCTTCACAACTGCAATGTGAATAGAATGTGTTTAGAAGTCAAATTCTTCCTGTCCCACCCTCCTTAAATGTTGTAATGGCAGGGGGGTGGGTGGGGTGAGAACAAACCTTGCTCCAGCTCGCTAGTCAGCTTGGAATTTGCGGCCCTAAGTAGGGCAATCTGGCCAGCCATGGATGTTGGCTCCTGGACCTCTGGTGGGGCTTGAGGCTGGTCCAGTGGCTCTTCGGGCAGGTCCTCGATTTCTGGGGGCTCGCCCTCCAGCTGTGGTAGCTCCTCCAGGGCCTCTTCTACAGCACCAACTACATCAGGAAAACAGTACAATGAATATATGAGTACGGAATCAGTTTTTATACAGAGACTTTGACAGAATTTTTAAAAATGCCGGCAAGATAGGACAAGGCAACTGTAACATGTATTTTGGCTGAGCAAACCCAAAGGGTGAGCAACGATGGCTCGGTTCCATCCTCTAGGAGACTGACATGAGAACCCTGTTTAAATAATTGCATGGATGACATGTTGTGGAGGGAGCGATCTTGTTTTCTGCTGCCCCTCAGACTTGGACACACTGGAGCGATGCATGCACACCAGCATTAGGAACAATTTCCCCAAGGTAAGGTATGTTCAGCGGTGTGACAATCTCCCTCTGAGTGTAGTGGAGTGTCCTTTCTTTGAGGTCTCTAAAATGGGCTGGATGGCCATCTGTCTAAGAATGTGTGTAGAGTGGGAGTTCCTGCATGGCAGAATGGGGTTGGGGCGGGCCTTGGTGCCTCCTCCAGCCCTGGAGGATTCCATGATACTATATACAGCTATATGCAGTAGGTATCTCCATATATATATATACACCTTCAAAGGCATGTGTATATGCATATATATGTGTGTGTGTGTGTGTTGACGCACATACTTAAATCAATACACTTCTCCACATGCGACTCTATTGTCAGGTAGCTATACATTTATGTATACGCGCGCACACAGCGCCAGTTCAAATATATATATGCATATATACCTACACACCCATACCCACATAGAAAACATTAGGAATTACGCTCTCACTAAAGACACTCACTCTATTGTTCCATTATTCCATGCTTCTCTTTGCAGCTACATTCAGTAGCCTTTGTCATGTGTATATATATATGAATAAATATGTGTGTGTGTGTGTAAGTATTATCGTATTTTTATATATAAACACACACACATGCATTGGTCAACACACTTCTCCACATTCGCCTCTCTTCTATGCTGACCATGCGGCTGTATATCTATATATATTCACTGTGTGCATATCTGGTTACATCTGGGTTTGTGCATATGTATTGATAAAGCATATATGTATCTCTATAAGTTTTGATTCCTAGGCATGTGTATATAAGGATGTGTAAACTTACAGCGCTTTATAAATAAAGGTTAATAATAATAAGCTGACCTTCCTGGTGACGAGGTGGGCTCCCATCCTTCTCCTCCTCCTGTGCCAGAGGTGGAGTTGCCATGGCTGCCACCTGATGCCTCCCACGGCATGCTGTGTGATGAGAATAGAGGTAGACAGGGGAAGAAATCATCACAGATGCCAGCAAAAAGAAAAACCTCCATGAGAGGTGATGGCAAAACACAAGACTCACCAGCGGCGACATTTTCTTCCAGGGCAGGACCCCCTGCAACCATCCATAGGTGCCACATCTCATAGAAGAATGGTGGAGTTTGATGTGGTGCCGGGCTGTCCCCATGTGTCCTGAACGCCCTGTAGAACCCGGTTCTTAGGACCTTCACCTTGGAGGCCACCTGGTGCCACGTCCTTAGAAACCCCTGCCGCCGCATCTTGCGGGCTATCCGGCGGTATATTTGCCGGTTGGGGTGGGATGTACACCCCATGACTATGTTGAGGTCCACATTCATCTCAAGGCACTCGAAGAGGAACTGGATCTCAACATTTTTCCATAGAGTCCAGGACCTGGGCATGGTTTGCTTTTGGAGCACAGGAACAGGCTGCCAGACACCTGCAGACCAAAGGCTTCCTGTTGCCCCAGGCCCACGAGCTCACGTGAGAAGTTTCCTACTTCCCACTAAAACTTTTCTCTTGTCAGCAGATGGCGCTACAGGTGGTTTGTGCGCATGCGCGATAAACTCAAGCGCCATTCTTTCCTTGTGCCGGTAGAGTTTGCTCGCTTGCTTTGCTCGCTGGCTTGAATTTCGCACCGCAGCAAACGGAAAAGCAAAGAAAAAGCAGGACTCGAAGGAAATGGAGAGCAGCGCACGTTATATCACGAACGAGGCCATTGGCCAGCCAGCCAAAGGGGACGAGCTCTTCTTTTTTAGCCCTGCGCGGCTGCAACAGCGCGCGCTTGCCGGGGCTGGAAAGAGGGCCCTCATCCCCTTTGCCTGGCTGGCCAATGGCTGAAGAGCAGGGGCGAGGCTGTTTCCAGCCCCAGTGTGCCATTGGCCAGCGCCAAAGAGCAGGCGGAGCTTTGGAGGAGGAAGAGGCAGAAGAGGACCAATGAGGGTTGGCCCTCTGGGCCAGGGGGAGGGGGGAGCGCCATTTCCAAATGTTGCCGAGGAGGAGGAAGTGGAGAGGTGAGTGGCCACTTCGGCTCTGCCTTATTTCTTTTATTTTTAAATTATTTTTTATTATTAAAAAATAAACAACCTTTCCTTTTTTATTTTTATTGTTAAAAATAAACAACCTTGCCTTTTTATTTTATTTTATTATTAAAAATAAACAACCCCGCCTTTTTAATTTAATTTTAATAATAATATAATAAAAGCTCTATTTTTAGCCTGCCTTTCCTGGGATCAAGGTGGGTCACAACAGCCAAAAACACAATACAATCAATATACAACAAAATTAAAATACAGAAAATACAAAATCTTACAACATCTTACAACAGTTAAAATCCAGCTAAAAAGTTTTCCAACTAGCACAAAATTGCAAAAACAATGAGGAGAGAGAAGGGGGCAACATGGAATGTTAGGGGTAAGCCTGTTGGAACAAAAAAGTTTTAAGCCCCTTTTTGAAGTCTTCCAGGGAGGTGGCTGAGCGGAGCTCATCCGGAAGCGAGTTCCAGAGGATGGGGCCCAAGATAGAAAAGGCCCTCTGAGTGGTGGTAGAATATCTTGCCTCTGGGACACGTAACAATTGCTTCCCAGCAGATCTGAGTGTGCAGGGCGGAATGTATGGGGAGAGGCGGTCCTCCAAGTACCCTGGGCCCAAGCCATATAGGGCTTTATAGGTAATAACCAACACGTTGTATTGTGCCCGGAAGCGAATAGGCAGCCAATGGAGATCTTTCAGAATTAGTGTAATGTGACTGGTCCTGGAAGAGCCAGTGACCAGTCTCGCTGCCATGTTTTGAACCAACTGAAGCTTCCGAGTATGGTACAAGGGTTGCCCCACGTAGAGCGCGTTACAGAAATCCAAACGAGAGGTTACCAGAGCATGTACTACTGTTTCAAGGTCCCTCCGGCCCAGGTAGGGTCACAGCTAGCGTATCAGCCTAAGCAGATAACAAGTGCTCCTGACCGTCGCATCCACCTGAGATGTAAGATGGAGCGACGAGTCCAGAAGCACCCCCAGACTGCGAACTGAGTCCTTCACGGGGAGCGTGATCCCGTTCAGGACAGGTGGACAAACAACCACTCCCGGGCCAGGAGAACCTATCGCGAGCACTTCCGTTTTCTCTGGATTCAAACTGAGTCTGTTTTCTCCTCATCCAGCCCATTACTGACTCCAGACAGGCATCCAGAGGAGAGATGCCATCCCTGGTCACTGCAGCAGCTGGAGGTACAGAGAAGACTATCTGGGTGTCATCAGCGTACTGATAACACCGCGCCCCGTGTCTCTGGATGATCTCACCCAGCGGTTTCATGTAAATGTTGAATAGCATGGGGGACAGAATGGCTCCCTGAGGGACGCCAGATGTAAGTGCCCTCCAATCGGAGCACACGTCCCCCAGCTGCACCATCTGGGACTGACCCGAGAGGTAGGAACGGAACCACTGGAGCGCAGTGCCACCAATTCCCAACTCTCTCAGGCGTCCATCTTCAGCAATTGCTTGGTGTTAATAGCAAGGGAACACTCAGACAGAGATTGTTGTATGTTGGAGGGGCCAGGAACCAGCAACAAGCAGAGTGATAACAGACCGGTGGTGCCTCTGCCAAACCTACACTATTAAAGCCTCCAAGGTACTAACGTTTCAAATGTTTTTTATTAGTTTTACATAAATCATATCTACCTTCCATTATTCCATACAAATACATATCCATATTTAACATATACATCTATTTTTAATTCTTCTCCATATTTCTCCATATTTCTTTACTTCCTTAGCTCTAAAGGTTTTATTGGATTATTTTTATATTTTCTTCGTATCTTGTTTCAAAATATCTGTACAACAAGGAAAAATAAAACTCTTAATCATATTCTCTTTCTTTTCTTCTTCTTCTTTGTGGTACTACCATATGTATTCTCCAAATAACTATTCCAATAGAACTCATAACCTCAATCTTACAACTATATATTTCATGTTTCTGGTTTGCAAATCTTCCATCCCATAAATTAATCATTCTCAGCAAACCAGCCCTTATCTAAACACCATCTTTTTTCCAGGAACGTTGTTATTTGAGCCCAATCTTTTTCAATCCTATTTTTCTTTTTGTCATCTACTATACATGAGAGCACATCTAATTTTCTTATATCGTTTAGCTTCCATAACCAATCCTCTATCTGTAATTTCTCCTTTGATTTCCAATTTTTTGCTATTATTAACCTTGCAAGGGTAATCATATATGACATAATTCTCCACAGTCTGCTCTCATCTTCCTTTTTCAAAAAATATGTCATATTTAGTAAATATATTTCCGGCTTTTTTTTATAGCTTATTCCAAATATTTGCTGTATAATCTGATGTATTTCATCCCAAAATTCTTTTACTCTTTCACATTTCCACCACATATGAATTGTTGTACCTCTTTCTTTCTGACAATTCCAACAAATATCTGACTCTAGTTTCCGAATCTTTTTTAATCTAGCTGGGGTATAATACCATCTGTTATATATATATATATATATTTTAATCTTTATTAAATTTCCAATTTAAACAGAGTATGCATTGATTTCTTACATTATTATTATTATACTTATCATAAACTCTGCACCCTCCCTCCCCCCCATTTCTACTCATATTGTACTGTTACACTACTTAGCTATTTTACTTTTATTCCTCAACAGTGTTAAAGATCACTCTCCTGTGTCTCTCAATTACCATCACCTCTCTAGCTTATCTATTTGGAGTTATACATTGATCCTTCATCTTTCTGCTCAAAAATACAAAAACGGTGTAATTATATCCTTCCAATCCTATTTTGTCATTTATATCTATTTCCCCTTTACATATATTTTCTTCAAATTTAACCATGTCGGATCTTCATCTGTCCCCTCCTCACCTTTAAGTTTCATTGTTAATAAATCCATTTCTATCACATCTAAACTTTTTTCTAACCACGAATCAATCCCCGGTGCTTCTTCGTTTCTCCAATGCTTTGCGACTACTATTCTTGCAGCCGTTATTAGATACAATAAGGGTTTAATTTTTTTCCTCACTTCTTTATTTTCCACTATATTCAATAAATACATTTCTGGCAGTTTTGGAAAGTCTAATTGTATTATTTTATTTATTTTCTTATGTACTTCTGTCCAAAATTTGGAAATTTTGGGGCATGTCCACCACATATGGTACAAGCTTCCTATACTTTTCCCACACCTCCAGCAATTATTTTTTTCATTTTTATACATTTTTGATAATCTACTTGGGGTCATGTACCATCTATATATCATTTTGTAATAATTCTCTTTTATATCCGCACATAATGTAAATTTAAGGTCCTGTCCCCATGCTCTTTCCCATGCCTCTAAATCTGATGTTCCTACGTATATTTTGAGCCCATTGTATCATGTTATGTTTTATTTGTTCCTGTTCTAGTTCCAACTTTAATAACAATTTATAAAATTTGGAAATTTTCTTTTTCTCTCTATCTAATATAATCACATCTAACTCAGTCTTTTTTATAGTTATTCCAAATTGTTTTATGTCCGTCTTGTATCTTTCTGTTAATTGATAATATAGGAACCAATTTACTGTAAATCCTTCCCTATTAAGCTCTTCTCTTGTTTTTAATATTAATTTCCCTTCTACCAATTTCAATATATCTTTATATTTAAGCCAATCCTTCCCTTCTATTTTCCCTCTTTTTAGTATCGCTTCGTGTGGTGATGCCCAATCTGGTAATTCCTTATATAGTTTTTCTTTATAAATTATCCAGACTTGCCAGAGTGTTTTCCTTAGTATATGATCTTTAAATTCCCTATTTAATTCTGTCTTATCCCACCACATATAGGCATGCCATCCGTATCTTAAATTAAAGCCCTCTAAATTTAACAGTCTTTCATCTTTCAATTCTATCCATGTGTTCACCCATTCTAAACAGCTAGCGTAGAAATATAATTTTAAATTTGGGATCCCTAATCCTCCTCTATCTCTATCATCTATCAGTGTTTCCCATTTTATTCTTACCTTTCTTCTTGCCCAAACAAATTTTTTAAGATCCTTTTCCCATATTGTGAAAATATTCCTGTTATATATTATTGGCAGATTTTGAAACAGATAGATAATTTTTGGTAATACACTGGTGCCTCGGGTTACGAAATTAATTCGTTCCGCCATTCCTTTCGTAACCCGAAAATTTCGTAACCCGAAACACTTTTTCCATTGAAAATAACTAATGCGTTCTATGACCTCAGACTGAACCTGCAAGTCAAAACAAAGGCACAATAGAGGCCTATTAAGCTAAGTACCCTACAATACAATGTAATACAAAGTTGCCTGAGGCACTAAAGAGCTTAAGAATGACTTGCAGGTCCATTCTAAAGGTTTCTAAAGGATAAAGAAAAAAAGTTTTTTTCTTACCTTTGCTGGTCCTGGCATCTCAGAGTGAGGCAGGAGGAGGAGGGGGGGCAGCCAAAACACCCAAATTTAAACCCAGACAACCAATTCAACCAATTTAACCAATTCAACCAATTTAACAAAGTTAACCATTTTAACAACAATTTTTTTTTAAATTTGGTGTTTTTTTTAAGGGTCATCAGCACCTTTGCCCTTCTTGGATGACGGTTCTCCCTCTTTTGTGAAGAACTGGTCCAAGGATGTCTGCTTTTGCCGGGCCTTAAGCAGGTTCCTAAAATGGCTAAGGCAGACATTATTATAATGTGCAATGGCATGGCTGGTGAACACCTTCTCAGGGTGATGCTTCTCAACATAAGAAGACACATTGTGGAATTGCCGCAAAATGTCTTTCATTTCTGCCGTTGGCAAAAATGCCCCCGCCGCCTCCTCCTCCTGGCCCCTGTCAAAATGGAGCACGTCCTCATCGACGGCCGAGTGTTGCATGGCCGCCAAGGCCTTGAGGTCCTCTGTTGTGAGGTCCTCACTGTGCTCCTCAATGAGTTCCTCCACGTCCTCGTCGTCCACGTCAAGTCCCAGGGACCTTGCGATGGAGACAATCTCAGTCACCTCTTCTTCACCTGGCTCAGCACCCTCGGTCTGTGACCCTTCCAAGGAAGAAGCATCAGGCCACAGCTTCCTCCACGCAGCAATCAGGTTGCGCCTGGTGATCTCCTGCCAGGCCAAGTCCACCATCTTTAAGCACACGACGATATCGAAATGCTGCTTCCAGAACTCTCGCAGGGTCAGCTGTGTGCTCTCCGTTACATCAAAACACCGCTTGAAGAGGTGCTTGGTGTAGATCTTTTTGAAGTTGGCAATGACCTGCTGGTCCATGGGTTGCAAGAGGGAGGTCGTGTTGGGCGGCAGAAACTGGACCTTGATGAAGGAGAACTCGGCAAGGATGTCCTTTTCCAGGCCAGGCGGGTGCGCAGGAGCATTGTCCAAGAGGAGGAGGCACTTCAAGGGCAAATCCTCTTCCTCCAGGTACCGCTTCACAGTCGGGGCGAAGACACTGTTGATCCACTCCACGAAAAGGAGGCGTGTGACCCATGCGCGGCCATTGGAACGCCACATCACTGGCAACCTGTCCTTTTGAATGTTGTGTGCCTTGAAGGCCCTTGGATTTTCTGAGTGGTAGACCAACAGGGGCTTGATCTTACAGTCCCCGCTGGCATTCGCACACAACGCAAGTGTGAAGCGGTCCTTCATAGGCTTGTGGCCTGGCAATCTCCTCTCCTCCTGGGTGATGTAGGTGCGGTGAGGCATCTTCTTCCAGAAGAGGCCCGTCTCGTCGCAATTGAACACTTGCTGCGGGACGTAGCCTTCCTCCTCCATCATGGCCTGCCTCCTTGCTGGCCAGGTCTTCAAAAATGGTGGTGGCCTTCTCACAGATGACCGAGGTGGTCACAGTGTCCCCGGCTCGCTCCTTTTCTTTAATCCAGAGGAGCAGCAGGCGCTCCATCTCCTCGTGCTTTGGTGTCCTCTGCTTGGCAATCGTAGTCACGCCTTTCGCAGGAGCCACAACGCCTCTGATGGCCTCCTTCTGCTTGAGGACAGTGCCAATTGTCGAAGGGTTTTTTCCATACTCCTTGGCAATGTCCACCAAGCGCACGCCCCTCTCATGCTTGGCGATGATTTCCCTCTTGTCCTCCAAGGACAAGGGAGCCCTCTTCTTTTTGTCACCGCCGCTTTTATCTGTGGCTTTCTTGGGAGCCATAGCTCAAGCCTAAAAAGGACAAAAGGCACAGACACTGAGCAAAAGCCACAATTGGAAACCACCCCCACCCCCATGGTCACACTCTCTGGCCCACATGGGACCAAGGCCAAACTTGCAAAAATCGATGCCCACACTTTGAAATCATCACAGCCATGACCAAACCACCCCAGAACCCAAACTCAAAGGCCAGAAACCCCAAATCTAAAAATGCAACCCCATGGTCACACTCTCTGGCCCACATCAAATCAAGGCCAAACATGCAAAACTCACATCCCACACTCTCAAATCATCACAGCCATGACCAAAGCACCCCACCACCCCACAGCAAAAGCATGGTCACACTGTCTCACCCCACAAGAAGAAGGTAGAAATCCATACACCTACCTGTACGTACAGAAATTCCTGATGGCAGGTCTTGATCCGAAGTGTACACCTGGCACTGTACAGTACACGTACAGTACAAAGCCAGAACAAGTCCAAAGGCAGAAAGCCAGAAAAAGTCCAAACCTCCACTGGAACCACGAGTTAGAGTTCAGAAGCAACTCTTCCTCACCAGTCCACAAGGCCAGACAAAGGGGGCAGATCAATGGAAGCCGGCTTTTGTTTCTGAAGCCAGGCCACCCCCCCCCCCCAATTTCGTTAGCCAATCCAGATGATCAGCTTGATTTCTCAAGCCAATCAATACTGCTAACGAAATTCAAAATTCGTGCCAAAGCTAACCCCTAACCCAGCCCCCTTAGCTAAGAGAAGGCTTTCCGTTAGCACTGGAAAGCCTATACAGTAGCTGCACTTTGCAGCATTTGAATTTCGCGCCGAAATGAATTTCGTAACCCGAAAAATATTTCGTAACCCGAAACAGTTTTTGCCAATCCAACTTTTTCGTATCCCGGAAATTTCGTAACCCGATCATTTCGTATCCCGAGGCACCAGTGTATGCTCATTTTAATTATTGCTATTTTCCCCAATAGAGAAAGTTGTAATTTGGACCATTTTTCCATATTTGTTTTAATCTCTTGCCAATTGACTCTATAATTATTATCAAATAACTCACTATTCTTTTTTGTAATATATATTCCTAAATATTTTACCTTCCTTTGAATCTTAATTCCAACTTTTTTTTGTAGATTATCTTGTCTATTTTTAGTCATGTTACATATAATCATTGCCGATTTATCTTTATTTATTTTTAATCCTGCATGTTCTCCAAATTCATTAATTATTTTTAGAGTTTTATTTACATTTTCTAAGGGGTTTTCTGTTATTATCATCACGTCATCTGCATACGCTCTAATCCTGATTTCTCTTCCTTTAATTTTACATCCTTGTATTGACTTATTTGATCTAATTTTATTACATAGTATTTCTAAACACATTATAAATAATAATGGTGATAAAGGGTATCCCTGCCTTGTTCCTTTTTTAATTTCACACTTTTTGTTCTAATTCCATTGACTATTATTCTTGCTGATTGCTCTTTATAAATTTCTTCTATCCATTTGACCATATTTTTCCCTAAGTCCAATTTTTCCATTAATCTCAACATAAACTCCCAATTCAAATTATCGAATGCTTTCTCTGCATCTAGAAATATCATTGCTGTTTCTATACTTGGATTTTTTTCATAATATTCAATTAAATCTATAATTATTCTTATATTTTGTTTAGCCTGTCTCCCTGGAAGGAATCCGCATTGGTCTTCATTTATCCATTCTTTTAATACTATTTTTAATCTTTCTGCTAGAATTATCGTTAACAATTTATAGTCTGTATTTAGTAATGATATTGGTCTATAATTTTGTGGGAATTTAGAGTCCTTTCCTTCTTTTGGAATAAGAGTTATGTTTGCCTCCTTCCAAGTATCCGGTATCCCTTCTGTTAATATATTGTTAAATACCTTTTCTAGATGTTCTAATAAATCTTCCTCGAATATTTTATAATAATTTATAGTAAATCCGTCTGGGCCTGGGGCTTTCCCTTTTTTCCCTTTCTTTATTGCTTCCTTTATTTCTTCCTTCGTTATCCTTGAATTTATTTTTTCTTTAATTTCCTCTTGTATTTTGATTTTCCCTATTTCATCTAAGTATTTCACCAATTTTTCTGTCCTTATTTTGTTATCCTCTTTCCCCCCATATAAATTCTTATAATATCTATAAAAAATTTCTCTAATCTTAATTTGATCCGTTATCACCTCTTTATTTTCCATCATCTCTAATATCTGTCTTTCTTCTTTCATTTTCCTTACTTTGTATGCTAAAAATTTACCTGCCTTATTCCCATGTTCAAAAAATCTTTGTTTGGCAAATTTCATTTTTCTGATTAGTTCATCCGCTAATTTTAGATTGAGTTGATTTTTTAATGCCTTAATTTCTTTAACTATCTTTCTGTTATTGGGTTTTTTGATTTTTTCCATTTCTTTTTCTTGTATTTTTTCCGATATTAGCCTGATTTCCTCCTTTTTCGACCTATTCTTTTCCGCTTTTTTCTTTATCAAATATCCCCTGATTACTGCTTTTGCTGTGTCCCATATTACCTTCATATTCGTATCTTTTTCTGTGTTTTCTTTAAAAAAGAATTTTAAATGCTCCCTTATTCCTTTTACAATTTTTTTATCTTTTAGCAATGTATCATCTAACCTCCACCTAAAATCAATTTGCTTTTGTACTAGCTCCAACCAAATTTGATTATGATCCGAGTTTTTATTTATTCTGATTTTGGTTTCTTTAATATTTTCCAATAATTCCTTTGAAATTATAAACATATCAATTCTTGAGGCTGAGTTGTGTGGCTGTGAAAAAAAAGTATAGTCCTGACTTCCCCCATTTTTATATCTCCATACATCTGCTAAAGAAATTGTATCTAGTAAATCGAAAAAGCTTTGTGGTAATTTTCCTTGTTTTTCCTTTATCTTTTTTGATGATTTCCTATCAATTTGTGGATCCACTACCCCATTCCAATCTCCCATTAATATATGAGAATCATAATTTAACTTTTTAATTTCTTTGTGTAATTTTTTTATAAAATTTTGCTTTATTCTCTGTGGGTCCATATATACCTAATACCAGGGTTTTTTTCCCATTTATTATCATTTCTAATCCTACATATCTCCCTTCTTTATCATTCATTACCTCCAACACCGGAATGTTACTTCTAACATATATAGCTACTCCATTCTTTTTTTTCTCACCCGCAGATATATACACCACCCCCAATTTTGGATTTTTTAAATATTTTTCTTCTTTCCTTTTAATCCTTGTTTCCTGAATACTACATACGTCCCATTTTAATTTTTCCAGTTCATGATAAATTATCTTTCTTTTATAGGCTGAATTTAATCCTTTTATGTTCCAAGAAAGGAACTTCATTTTAGTTTCTTCTTACGTTCCTTTTGAGTCTTTGTTTCTTTCTTCTTCCTCCTTCTCCCAATCTTTCTTCCAATCAATTAACAGTTCCGTGTTTTCCTTCATCAGTTTAGTTTCTTCGTCCCATTCTAGGTCCACTCCTCCAACCGCTCCCAGCAGTTGTACCTCTTCGTATAGATCATTTTCTTTTTCTGAATCTATCTGTCCTTCCTCTTGTTCTTTTTCCTCCTGTTGCTTTTTCTTTTTCTCTTGTCCTTTCTCTTTCTCTTTTTTCATCTGTTCTTCTCTCATGTCTCTGTTCAGCTTTTCTTCCTCTTTCATCAATCTATTATAAAAGACTTTAGCTTTTTCGGTCGAATCTATCTTATAGAATCTTTGTCGCCACGTGAAGGAAATGCCCTCTATTGGTTCCCACCTGTATCTTATATTCTTTTCCTGTAGTATTTTTGTTAGATTTGCGTAGTCTCTTCTTCTTCTCAATATCTCTCCAGGGACATCTTTGAATACTTTGATCTCCACTCCGTCTATTGTTATTTTCTTTGTGTAGCTTTCTTGTATAATTCTATCCTTAATCCGTTCTCTTGTAAAGTACACCACAATGTCCCTGGGTAAATTCTGATTCCTGGCTGCTGCTGAATTAATCCGGAAGATCTTGTCCACATCGAGATCTAAATAGTCTGGTGTACAGTCGATCAATTTTGCCAACACTGGTATCACTTTATCATACAGGTTTTCATTGTATTTCTCTTTTAGTTCTCTGATTTTAATGCATTTCCTTCTATCCTTTAGGTCTCTCAATTTATTTTGTTCCTTCTCTTGCCTTTGTGTTATAGCTAGTTCCTGTGTTGTCCTCTCGAGTTCCTCTGTTTTGACCTCTAATTTCGATGTCTTCTTTTTCACCTCCTTTACATCTTCTTGCATTCCTTTTATAGTGTCTTTCAGTTCATCTATCTCTCTCTTAAAGTCCTGTCTAAGTTCGTCTCTAGAATCCTTAATTTCTTGTCTTATATTAGTTTCAATTTTTTGTATAGCTTCTAATATTTTCCAATTTGGGTCCACTGTCTTTAATTCCAGAGAGGGTCTTCTTGGCAAAGTTTGTCTAGCTTCTGCTTGTTGCATCATTTTCCTCTCTTTTTCTTTTTCACTTCCTCTTGTTACTATTGTTCCCTCTGGTTTTTCCATTTTGTTTGATTTGTTTTACTTTATTTTATTTTATTTTATTTATTTGTGTTATTATTTTGTTTTATTTTCCTTCCTTGTAATAACTCTTTCAAGTCGCTGGGTGGCGCAATCTTCCTTATATTCACCCTCTTTCTTAATCGCTTTTCTCTTGCCGCTTCTCTTCGTTAACTTCCTTATTCTCCTCTTGTAATTATACCTCCGAACCTCTTGGTGTCGCTACTTTCTCTATCGTCTTCCCAAAATAAGTTCAGTCCACTCTCTTGCTTCCCCTCTTTGTTAACTCTTACACTTCCTCTCTGCAACTTCCTGTCTTACATGCGGTCTCCGACCTTGAAAACGCCAAGCTCAGCCACCATTCCAGCCACCCCACCCCTCACAGAAACATCCAGGTATACTTAAATTCCAGTTCCTTTGTCTTTTTCTCTAGCACTCTCTGTCCATTTTCTTTCTCCTTCTATCGCTGTCGTCTACTTCTCTTCCTCGTCCGCCGCCGTCTACTTCTCTTCCTCGTCCGCCGCCGTCTACTTCTCTTCCTCGTCCGCCGCCGTCTACTTCTCTTCCTCGTCCGCCGTCGTCTACTTCTCTTCCTCGTCCGCCGCCGTCTACTTCTCTTCCTCGTCCGCCGCCGTCTACTTCTCTTCCTCGTCCGCCGCTGTCTACTTCTCTTCCTCGCCAGTCAACCTCTACTTCATCTCCTCTTTATCATCTGCTGTAAAGTAATCCACCTCACCCGTCTCCTTTTACTCTTTCTTCTCTTCCGTCGCTTTCTCCTTCCTTTTCTTCTCCTTTCCTATTCTCCTTCTGAATTCTATCCGTCTTTCCTGTCCTATTTCTCCTCTCTCTTTTCTCTTTTATCTTTGGAACTCACCGATCTGTCTTTAATTCTATTTTAGACCCCTTCCTCGGTCGAGTTTTAAACTCCCGCTTTGTACCTTACTCTTGGCACTTCAGAGTCAGGACAAGCCTTCAGTCATTTAACCCCAAGTTTCCGTCCTTTCCTCCTTTCTTCACTTTCCTCAAATCCTCCGAGACAAGGTCTTCCGATGAGGATCTTCCTTATTTTAGTAACAGTTTCTCTTTCAAGTCTTTAGTTTCCCCCCCCCCCCTAAAAGCCGGCTCGGCGAGGCTTGGTTTTGCCCCTGTTTGCGGTCGCGGTTTGCTCTCGTCTTCTAGCTTTTTTTCACCCGAAACAGGGAATTAATTAACCCAATTCCGGGTTCAAAAGCTGAATGAAGACCCCGCGAGCCCACCCGGGTCCCCTTTAACGGGGGGAATGATTTTCCTTCTATTAAAGAGGCCGCAAACGGAACAGCAAGGCCACCTGCTAATGTGGGCTGCTGTTAGCGCTTCGCCATCTTGTCCGGAAGTCCCCCATCTGTTACATATTTTAAGAAAATTTTCTTTAAGATCTTGACTTTTAGTGAAAGCGTTTGTTCTAGACCATGCTTTTTCCCATGCTTCTAATGGTATTTCATGACCTATATCTTTTGCCCAATCCACCATATATTGTTTGATTGGTTCTTTCTCCAATTCCCTTTCTTTGAACAATTTATACAGTTTTGATATTTTCTTTTCCTCCTCCTTTAATATTATCTCATCCAATTCCGTTTTGCCTAATTCTATTCCTCTCTTTTTTACATCTTCCTTAAATCTATTATGTATCTGATAATAACTATACCAGTTAAATTCCTTATTTTCGTTTACCAATTCTTTTCTCGATTTTATTACCACTTCTTGTTTTTCATTCACCTTTAATATATCATTGTATCTTAACCATCTATCCTTGTTTTCCCATTTATTTGCAAATGCCTCTTGTGTGGATACCCAGCCCGGGATTTTATAATAAAAAATATTTTTAACCCGATTCCATGTTCATATCAAAGCTCTCCTAATTGGATTATTATAAAAATCTTTATTTACTTCTAATTTGTTATACCATAAATATGCATGCCAACCAAAACGCAGGTCTGGCCCCTCCAAATTCAACATATCCTTTTCCTTTAATCTAATCCAATCTTGTATCCACATCATATTACAAGCCCATCTATACAGTTTAATATCTGGCATTCCACACCCACCATTCTCTCTTTTTTCTTTCAAATTATTCCACCTTATCCTGGCCTTTCCTCCTTTCCAAATAAATTTTTTAAATTCACTATTCCATTGGTCCAACACTTTGTCCTGAATAGGAATAGGTAAATTTGTAAACAGAAACAAAAGTTTTGGAATGATATTCATTTTTATAGCATATACTTTGCCTAATATAGATAGGTTTAAATGTGTCCATCTTTGCATATCCTTTTTAATGTCTTCCCAGGTTTTTTTGTAATTATTATCAAACAGATTCATATTATTCTCTGCAATCCATATACCCAGATATCTCACTTTATTGGTCACTTCACAACCGGGTTTTTTTTCTTAACATTCCCTTCTCCTCTTTATTCAAGTTTTTTGTTAATATCACTGATTTTTCTTTATTAATTTTAAATCCTGACAATTTTCCAAACCACTTTAATTCATGTAATACTTCCTCAATGTTCCTTACAGGGTTTTCTATAATCAAAACTAAATCATCCGCATATGCTTGTATTTTCGTTTCTTTTCCCTTTATTTTTATTCCTCCTATTTTCTTATTACTCCTTATTTTATTTAATAACACTTCTAACACAAGTATAAACAACAGAGGCGACAGGGGACATCCCTGTCTTGTCCCTCTGTGTATCTCAAATTCTTCTGTTAATTCTCCATTTATTTTCAATCGTGCATATTGCTTTTTATATATTTCTTTCACATTATCTATAAAGTTTGTTCCCATCTCCATGGATTCTAAAGTGTCAAATAAAAAATTCCAGTTAATACTGTCGAACGCTTTTTCAGCGTCGACAAATAAAAGAGCAACTTTTTTCTCATTATGCACATTATAATAATCCAAAACATTTACTATTGTCCTTATGTTATTTTTAATTTGTCTTCCTGGTAAAAAACCGTTTTGTTCTTTTCCTATTATTTCCCTTAATATTATCTTTAATCTATTAGCTAATATAAACACAAATATTTTATAGTCATTGTTCATTAAAGCTATTGGCCTGTAATTAGTTATTAATTGATCATCCTTCCCATCTTTTGGGATCAGTGATATTATCGTTTTCCCCCATGAATCCGGTTTTCCTTCTTTCTGTATTAAATTAAATAATTTCTTCAAAGGATCAATTATTTTCGCCTCAAATATTTTATAATATTTGGAGGTCAGGCCATCCTCTCCTGGAGATTTCACAGCCTTTAAATTTTTGATTGCTGATCTTATTTCTTCTGCTGTTATATCTACGTTCAACGCTTCCCTTTGTTCCTTATTTAGCTTGCATTTATTGTTTATTATATCCTTAAGTTGCACTTTTCCCTGATACTCATTTCTTTTCTCAAACAAGTTCTTAAAGAACATCACAAATGCATTCTTGATTTCTTTTTGTTTTGTTATTATATCATCCTTATTTTTGATCTTAGTTATAATCTTACTTTCTCTTTTTTTCCTCAATCTATTTGCCATCCATTTGCTTATTTTATTTGCATTTCCAAATTGGTTCACTTTGAGTTCTTTTAAATTTTTTGCCATTTCCTCTGTCGTTTTCCTAATCAACTGTTCCTTTAATAATTTAATTTCTTTTAATATTGTTTTGCTTCTTTTACCTCTTTGCAGTTCTAATTCCTTATCTCTCAATTTATTTTGTAAATCAATCTCCGATAACCTTTTTCTTTTTTTAATTTCTGCCATTTTCTGAATAAACCCTCTCATAACAGCTTTACTTGTGTCCCAAACCGTTTTCATCTTAGTCCCTTTGTCACAATTTTCCTTAAAAAACATCTTAAGTTCTCCTTTAATTTTATTCACAAAGCTTAGATCATCTAATATTTCTTCACACAATTTCCAAGTAACAGTCTTTTTCCTATTTGTATTTAATTCCATCTCTATCATATTATGGTCTGACATTGCCCTTGGCCAGATTTCCATTTGCTTTACTCTTATAGAGACTTGTTTTGAAACTAGGAACATATCTATTCTCGAAGAGGACTTGTGAACTTCAGAAAAAAAAGTAAAGCCTTCTTTTTCCCCATAACATTGTGACCATACATCTATCAAATTAAATTCCTCTTTTAAATCAAAATAACTCTTGGGTAAAATTCCCTGCTTTTTCTTTACTGCTTTTTTGGTGGATTTTCTATCCCTCTGTGGCTTCTCCACCCCGTTAAAATCCCCAGTCAAAATTAAATTGTCATTATCCAAGTCCCTGATTGTATTTGCTACTTTCTTGTAGAATCGTTCCTTTTTCTCTAATGGTCCATATATATTTAAAATCACATATTTAATATCATCCATAATCACTTCAACACAAATGAACCTTCCATGGCAATCCTTCTTTACCAATTTTGCTTCGTACTTTTTATTCACAAATATTGCAACACCTCTCTTCCTTTTGTTAATCGTAGCACAAAATAAATTACCTAATTTATTATTCTTTAAGTATTTTACATCACCATCTTTCATCTTAATTTCTTGTAAACAGAGTACATCGAAATTATTTTTACCCAGATAATGCATTACATGTTTCCTTTTCTTTTCCTGACTTATCCCCTTCACATTCCATGAGATGATTTTCAAAATCATTTTCTTTTTCTTCCTTAATCCTAATTAAAGTCCCTCTTCCCTTATCTCTCTTCTTCTGCACTATTCTAATCTTTCTCTTGTTATTTCTCTTCTATATTATTCCCTTGATTGCCACTACTAATCTCCTTGCTTGTTTGTATATCTTTCTCTCCTTGGTCTTTCCTTTGGGTTTTCTCTTCTCTTTGTTTCTGAGTGGGTTCCTGATCTTTCCTTTCTCTCTCTTTCCTTATCTGTTCTTGTTCCCTAATGTCTCTGCTTAGCTTCTCATAAAAGGACTTGGCTTGCTCAATTGTGTTAATTTTAAATCTTCTTTGTTGATATGTAAAAATTACCCCTTCAATCTTATCCCACCTATAGAAGATTTCACTTTTTTGCAATAACACAGTTAGGAATTTGTATTCCTGCCTCTTTTTAATTATCTGCAATGGCAAATCCTTATAAATTTCTATAATTCTCTCACTTGGGCCCTTTCTAAATCTTCCGTTTTTTCCTCTAAATTTTCTGTCCTTTCTAACACTTCCTCCACCTCCACTTTAATTCCTGATATCTCTTTCGTTAAGTTGTCAATTTTTTCCCCAATTCCTTATATCTCTTTCTGCAAATCTTCCCTTATCTCATTTCTAGTATCTTTCAGTTCATCTCTGATCTCTTTTTTAAAAGATTTTTTAAATTCCCTCAGCTCCTGCAAAATTATGGAGTTGATATCCTCCTTGGCTACTGATCCTCTTCTCGTTGCCATACTCCTAGTTTGCATTCACTTATTTTAGTAATTTCCAAATAAGCTTTTAATTTTCCCTCTTTCACTTTCCATAAACCCTTAAACACAAAAGATTAATATTGTTTATCTCAGAGTTAAACCTTTAAATTCCAATAAACAGAATAAGTCCTCAATGTTTTATCACTTTAAATTTCTTCCTCAGTCTATAACATCTCACTCTGTAGATTCTTCAGGCTATTCTGTCGATCCCTTTCTGCCTTCTCTTCTTACTTTCGTTTTCCTTCAAATTGCTTTTTTTTTCCAAAGCTCTTTCATATAATTTGGTCTCTTGTCAGCTGAATCCCACAGCTGTGTGACGTTGTTTTGAAATTCTCTTTGCAGCTTAAACCCCAGCTGATTTCAATTGTCTATTCACAAGGCTATTAGCCCCAGCTGCTCTTATAATATTATTTTATTCTATTATCTTATTTTTCAAAAGTCTCAATTCCAAAAACCTTAATGGTACAGTTCCAAAGTCTTTAGTAATACAGTCTCCAAGTTCATTCCAAGGCTTAGTTTCCAGTCTTCACTATATCAGGTCCTGGTGCCTGCGAGCCTCAACAGGAAAAGTTTTCCACGGCAGCGTAAGGATAACAAAATAATAATCCTTAGTCCAATGCAATTAATTATTTCTTATCTTTATTCCTTATCCTCTTAAGTGGTGGATTCAGCTTAAACAAACAAAATTCTTGGTTTATAAATTAGCTGTACAGTAGTGACTCGTCCTTGTAGCTTAAGTTTTATCTTCTCTCCGCTTCCTCCAACACTCCAAACTATAAATTCTCCCCTTCTCTCTCTCCTTTGGTGTCTAAAAGAAACACATAAACTCCTTTGGCTTTTTTTTTCTCTCTCGAGGTTATCCTTTATTCCACTCTTCTTTATATGGAGAGACTGCCAAGAAGCTAGTTTATATCCAAACAAAACTAATCATGAAAGCTTTCTCCTCCAAACACCAAACAAAAAGACTTGCCGCGTCGGCTGGTGCCTTTCGGCTACAATTGCTGTACCAGATGCCCTCCGACTCCCGTCACACCTTCTTCGGTTCCCCCTCTTGAAAGGTCTGCCTCCGTCAGGCGTGGCGCGGGGTCTCCAACGGGTTCTTGTATCCCAAACCTCCCCGGTTTGGGATATCCTATTCCTGAAAGGCTTACAGCAATTGAGTTTGCAGTGTAGAGCCTCTGTCTCACACTGCTACTCACCTCCTCGGCAAAACAGGAAGCCTCCAAGGTACTAACAGTGATATAGGACACACCTGTACTATAAAAACATAAGAACCTGAAGACATGAACGTAGCAGAACCACTTATTACGGTAGCAGAAATGCATTAAACTGTGTGCACACATGCTGGGAAATGTAGTGTAGAAAGAAAATTAGGCTAAGAACATGGATTGGACGGATCGCCACCCCCTCAACGTTGCTGCTGAAACCACCTGGTTAAAGCTGCTCTTATGGTTTCCCCTTCTTTCTGGTAGCGCGAATATATTCATCTACCAAGGGGTTGAAGAGAGGGGGAGAGCAGGAGGATTGAGTGGGCAGGGGAAGGAACAGAGCAAGAGGAGGCTGGGGGAGAGAACAAGGACCCAGGGGAAGATATAGGCTGGGAAGAGGTCAGAGAGGCACAGCTGGCGCCAGTCAGGAGCCTGGGGGAGGAGCAAGAAGCAAGGGCCTTTAAAGAGGAGGGCGAGGCACCAAAGGGGAGGAGGGGTTCTCGTGGAAGAGGAATACGAGGAGGAGGACGCGGAGAAGGGAGAGAGGCAGGCGGTCCTTGCGGAGGCCCAGAGGACACTTGGCTCCGCTCCCCAGCCCGGGCGGAAGAATTCAGGCAGGGCCTTGCCATGTCTCCATTCCTATCAGCCCTCGACGTGACGGAGGTAGTGCAGGGGAACCCCTGAACCTGGAGGCGTGCTGGGCCACCAGGGCAAGGAGTCTCCAGGAGCCCTCTTGGTGGGAGTGGAAGAACTGGAGGGAGGATACCGGGGTGTCAGCCGACGTAGTGGGATGGCAGACCGAAGAGGCCCTTGCAGGACTGATATACATGCCCACCGGCCCAAGCGCGACTCAGGCAGGGTCGAGGGGCACTTAAGGATTGTGTGAAGGGCTCCCAGGGCCACAGGGACCCTGGCCAGTGACGGAACTAGGTCCGAGTCACCCCTGAGCCGGAGGACTGAAGAAAGTGAACGGTGGTTGGTGGTGGGGACACGGTTGGAATAAAAGTTGAATTTGTTGAGCATCCAAGCCGGACTTCCTCGTGGTTTCTTTCTGAGGGTAGAAAGAAGACCCCAACGTGGACACCCAGGGCTCCTTACCGCCCATGGGACCCCTGCCCCTGCCCACAGGGGTCCCTGAAAAAAGAAGGCTTGCCCCCAAACTGAAAGTGAGAACAAATAGCTGAAAGGTAAAGCTTAATGGATGTGAGGCACAGCCCCACATCCAAAAGTGCCACCAGGAACTCCAGCACCACTGGAGTCATGACCTGGGCCGGTGAGAGGTCCTTCTCGGCGAGGAACTGCAGGAATTTCTTCCAGTTGGAAGCATAAGATCTTCGGGTGGAAGGCTTTTTGGCAGCAAGGATCACCATCCGCACCGAGTCGGGCAATTCAGCTAGGGATGGAGCCTCCACGCCACCAGCGGAAGGTTCTCGATGTCTGAGTGCCGAACCCGGCTGTCCTGGATTGTGAGCAGGTCCAGACGGAACTTGAGACAGAGGAAGATTGTCCTGGAGAGGTGAAGGAGGGACGGGAACCATGGCAGCCTTGGCCACCACGGTGTGATGAGTATCGCATCTGGACGATCTGCTGTCAACTTGGACACTACTCGGATGATCAGTGGAAACGGAGGGAAGGTGTAGAGCATCTCTCCCGACCAGATGAAACCAAACGCTTCTCCGAGGGAGTTCTCGATGTGCCTCCTGGAGCAGAATTGGGGACAGTGGCTGTTGGCGTTGGTCACGAAGAGGTCGATCCGAGGGGTCCCCCATCGGCCGAAGAGTTCGCTGACCGTTTCCGGGTGGAGTCTCCACTCGTGAGAGATCGATGACGACCTGCTGAGCTGGCAGGTGGCAGGTGGACTGCTTGGAGGAGGGTCCGTCTTGTGATGCACCAGTCCCAAATCCTTAAGGTGATGTCCAGCAGAGTCCTGGACTTGGTACCACCTTGTTTGTTGATATAATACATGACGGTCGTGTTGTCTGTCTTCAGGAGGATCACCTTGTTGGAGACAGTGGATTCGAAAGCCCTCAGAGCCTTCTCCACTGCTAGCATTTCGAGTGCATTGATGTGAAGGGCTCGTTTGTTACAGGACCACTTCTCCTGTATGAAGAGATTGAGTAGGTGGGCGCCCCAACCTTCTAGGGATGCATCCGTCGTCAGGGTCAGCTGCGGTTGAGGCTGGGTGAAAGGCATGCCTACGCAAACATTGCAGGAGTCTAGCCACCATTGCAGGGAAGAAGACAAGGGCCTTGGTATGGTGAGCCACTTGGAAAGGGGGTCTGTTGTGGGGTTGAAGACCGACAGGAACCATGCTTGGAATGGACGGAAGCGAAGTCTCGCCCATGGAGTTACAAAGGTTGTCGAGGCCATGTGGCCAAGGGCCACCTGAATGTCCCTGGCCCTCACACTTCTGTGGGCTAGAACGACCCTGACAGCCGATGTCAAAGCCTGGAAACGGTCCCAAGGGAGATAGGCAGCGGAATCGAGGGTGGCGTCAGAACGCAGCCATGAACCCGACGCTCCACTGGGTCCTTAGCTGCCTCTTCGGTGTATGACAACTCGATGCCCAGGGCCCTCGACATCTTTATGACATGCTCATTGAATGTGCAAATGTCATCTGTGAGGGAAGCTGGCTCAGGGTGGTGGAGGTCCTGCAGTGACCCCTGAGAGGACATCTCATCATCCGATGGGTTATCATAGGAAGGAAGCACCTCCGGTTAGGACTCCGAATCAGGATGGAGAATCAGTTCTGGCTGTCGGGCCAAAATGGGAGCAGAGCCCTCAGCACGGCCCTTTGATGGTGGATGGGCTGTAGCCGACGCAACTGGTTTAGAGGCCGAGGGTGGAGGCTTCTGTTGGTCTGCCGGGACCGGGCGGTAGTTCATCTTCGAAGTAAACTTCTGAAAGACCAGCTCCCTTGGGACCGACATGAAGTAGGGGTCGGTTTCGGAGTCGTAGAAGACGTCTGAATCATCTTTAAGGAGCTCTTCCCTGGAGGGGCGCAGAATCAGAGTCGGTGAAGCTTGACGCCGAAGCCCAGAGCCATCATCATCCGAATCTTCGAATGGAACGGTGGTTCGCCCAGAAACCCCAGGAGCAGGGTCTGCGTCATCCCAATGAGAAGAGGGATCACCCCTTGTCACAGTCTCCAACGCAGGAGCAGGAGTTGACAAACCACGGTCCGGAGAGCGGAGCCTTGTGGCGGAGGAGTGGTCGATCTTCTTGGAGGACCTGTTGGACTCAGAGTGATCGTGGGATGCCCTTGGTTTCTTTGAACCCGAAAGGTCAGACACAGACGTAGAAGACCTCTTCTTAGAAGATCTGGGGGCATCCGGCGGGAAGAAGGGATTCGTGGCTAGTTCGGTGAGCTTGGAGCTGTCGGAGGACTTAGCCTTGGCCGCCTTGTCCTTTGCGCTGGAAACAGTTCCTGAACCCGAAACCGAGGGATCGGCACTTCCTGTCTTTGAGACCTTGGAGTGGTGTTTGGAGGTCTTGGAGTCATCCTTGGAGGTCATGGAGCTATACTTGGATGGCTTGGAAGCCGATTTCGACCCAGGAGCCGATTTTCGGGCAGAGGCCTCGGAGGCAGTGGGCTTAGTGGACTTCGGGTCCGAGTCTGCCGGAGTTGTCACCAAACGGGCAGGGGTCGAAGCGGCAGTAGAACCCTCAGTCCTCAATGTTTTGTGGGGACGCTTGTAGGGTTTGTCAGTGGCACTGGATCTGTCCAGATCACAGCCACAGTAGCAGCGGTACTAGGTTCCTTAGGACCACGGACCGCGACACCAGAGGGAGCAGAAACCACACTGGATGGGCTCTCCTGCAACGAAGCCACTGTAGGTGCAGACGAGGCCGATGGGGCTGAGGCCGGTCGGGAGCCTTCCACCCAGACCTTGCCCTGGGCGATGGCCGAAGTCAGCTGGGACTCCCGGTTCTTTCTGTCCTGGGATGTCATGGACTTACACAGTACACAGGACTTCGTGTCGTGGTCCTTCCCCAGGTACAGCAGGCAGGAGGAATGCGGGTCCTGGACCCGGGACCTTGCCCCACCACACACATCGCACTTCTTAAAAGGTGGAGACATAATATAAAGAAAATTAGACCCACCATATGGGTGGGTAGCAGCTTCTCCATGGCAAGACTTCAATGGCAATATCTGTGGCTGTGGACTCACCAACCTCGAAACGGGAAGCCACCTTCTTATACAGCAGTGGGCTTGACACCGAGATGGGACTTCTGAATTGAGAATCACTACGCTGAAGCTCTGGACACAAAATATTAGCTAGATCAAAAAGTGTGTCTTTTGTCATGTGGAAATTAGATATCCACATGGTGTTATCCCATTGCTGCAGGATTTCATCATTCCAACAATTTGACTGCTCACGGGGTCGCACTCACCAACGTTGGATGCGAGGCCAGGTTGCTACCCAGGCTAGGCAACCTGATATATTTACCTCACCACTGCCTACCAAAAATAATAATTCTAGTCAAAGCAGCCCTCCTTTGTGCTGTGAGGACAAGGCTTCCGGCAATGCTACTCCTTCTCCTTCTTTGCTCCTGTTCTTTCTACACAATTTTGCATATAAAATCGAGAAACATCTTCTTCCATGCCATCTTAAAACCCCACAAGCGGGTGACCAGAAGTTTTCCGGGTCAAAAAGACGATGGAGTGATGATAGCATGGTTTTCAGAAGTATGCTTTTCAGGAAATTGCACATACTGGAGAAACACAGACTGCAGTTCAAAATTGTTATCTATAAAGTGAGCCATTACGGCCATGAAACTATCAGTATTTACAGAGGTCCAGCTATCAATGGTCAGGCACACACTTATAGCTTGGCTGACCTTTTTCTTGGTGGCTGCTAGACATTCTTCAAACTTCGCAGGAATTAGGGTTTTAGAAATAGATTCCTTACTTGGAAGATTGTAGTTTGGATTTAGTACAAACCCCTCTTCCTGTACAATGCTAAAGGGTTGAAAATCTTTGATGAACAACTTTAGAGGAGAATCGTCTTATTTTGGACTTCTGTTTGGAAGGAATTCTTTTTTTATATATATATATATAAGATGAGATTTTTTGTTTTATAACTTCACCTGTAGCCTCTCTCTGGATTTGCATATTAGGAGTTTCTCGAAAACTGAACGAAGTCTGGGCACCCCCGACTGACGCAGTAACTGAATTATAACTTATCTGCTGTATGTCCCTCTGATTTCCATCAGCATGCCTTTTTTGAGGTGGCTCAGAAACAACATGTGGGTCATCCTAAAAACAAAAGGCTTATAACTTCTCTAGGCACATCTTGGCTACATTTATACATGGTGAAAACTTTGCGAATTCACGTCACATCACGGAGCGTGAGGTGCTTTTTTATTTCTTATCATAGAAGTTAAGTAGGCCAACAGTAAAAATTAAACTGAATAATTTATTTTAGGCACAAAGAAGAAGGAAACAGATAGCTTTCTTGTGGCAGAAGCATATGCCTCAGTAGAGTTACAAGTTTTTGCCAGGAAGCAGCGCTGGCGTCGAAATGCAGAAAGTATGGGGCAAGAACTGACAGTAGGCAATGGCAATGGGGCAAAAGGGAGGGACTGATTGTCACTAATCTCACGTAACATTAGAAGTGACCCCCATTTTTTTCTTCTCTCCGCTAGAGGTCTATTAGTTAAATTTAAAATATTTAATTCTGAGAATAATAAGGATATGGGTAATTATATAAAAGAAGAGAATGGGCAGTGTTAAATTAGGTTTTTCTGATATTTATGTCCGTGTTCCTCAAAACATTTATGCAGCCTTGAAGGTTCCTTCCCTCAAGGTTCAATCATTTGGACACACAAACAACGAGCAGCAAGCTTACACTTAAACAGTCTAGGAAAAAGGGGAACGTCAAGTGATCTATGTTACTGCTTGAACATTTCTTATTCACAAGATATATATATCTATATTCATAATAACAAGTCTCAAAAGTCATCAACAGATTACATATGAAAAATCAGGGTGATCAAAGTCCATGCAAACAATGTCTCTAGTGTTGGCAGTGAATGTAATTCTACTGCTCCAACACCATAATTCAATCCAAAGTCTAGAAAGCAATCATTGATGGTACTTGAAGCAAATTAGCATGAAGTTGGAACCTGTGGTTTTCACTGGTAGCAAAGTCCTTCATAGGTTGTATTCAGACGGCTACCTCCGGAGTACTTTGTGGACATTTCGATTCACCAAAAGTCTTCATCAGCATTATAGAGTTTTTTTGCTGGATTAATATTGCAAATTATGTGTTCCATTTTCCCACGACATTCAACAACTTGGCTTCACTGATAAGAAGTATGCTGGTGGACACAATGGAAATGTCCATGTTCCTTTAATATTTATACAGGGGGAAAAAGTTGCATTTAAAAATAAATTTTAATGTATGTTTTATTAATAAATATTAGTTATTATTATTATTATTATTATTATTATTATTATTATATCCTATAGGATGTCCTGTTTCTAATAATGTACACTTATAGCTACATTTTTTCTTGCATGCCTTCCATTTTGAGCAGGACCAAGAAGCATAATAATAATAAAAGTAATAATAATAGATTTATTTATATTTCCCCGCCTCTCCCTGCGGATCGAGGCGGGCTTATATTTATATTCCTTTTAGCTTTTATTTTTATCGTATCCTACATTTTTCCTTGCATGCCTTCCATTTTGAGCAGGACCAAGAAATATGCATTTATATTTATATTGCATTCAGCTTTTATATTTATTATGTTCTCCATGAGGCATACTGTGGGCCAGTACAGACGAGCCATTAGCGGCGATATTAGGGCTTGATGGTGCTCAGTGTCCATATGTACCGAGCCCTAATATCGCCGCGCTTACATCACAAGGCTGCGGTCCGGTCCACACGGGGCACAGCCTCGTGACATAAGGCCGGCGGAGCGGCCACACACTTCTAGGCAGAAGAGGTGTCATAGGGCTGCGTCACAACCTTTATTACGTTGCAAAAAAGGAGCTGCCTAGAGTGGCTCCATTTGGAGAGCACATCTGTGCTGCAGCATGTGGGATGTTGCAGCATAGACGCGGGACTTACAGGGATAGCTTCTAGCCGCCCGTTTGTACTGCTCCTATGCATTCATTAAAAGCCTCTCTCAGTCCTACTGTAAACTCCAGTGATACGCTACAAGTGATGGAGATCTGCTCTGCTGGCAATCTGGACACAACATTTCCACCCCTCCCACCAGTAAATGAGTCATAGATGTTATGGAAATATAAATGCAAAATGCATGTGTTTATTCTCTGGAAAAAAATGTAATGAACAGAAAATCCTTCAAACTCAGTGAAATAGTTGTAGGCAAAGTTTTATTGTTTATGCATGTTTAAACATTAAACTATTATAATCTCTTTCATAAACATAAATCAGACATCTCTATAGTTTATTTTCATTCCATCTTTGGTTATTTGGCACTCATTGCAGATCAAGAACATCCTTTGAATCCATAGTTTTAAGTGCATCTATATTTTTGACAAGATGTCAAATTTTCAGTTAACGCTAAAAATTAATTCAGTGGGTATAAAGAGATACCTTAGGTATGTTTGACTTCATATTTAATATAAACAGGTGTATTCATAAAATCTTTTCAGTTTCAAATATCCTGTCTCAATATTTAATATGGCAGAGTAGCCCTTCCTTCACTTCCTATACTTAGCTATATACCTGCAAGAAAGGTAACATTCTGACTGCCCTGAGATCACCTGCCAACTATATATAATGTCACCATTAATAGCTGAAGAAATTTGTACTTTATTTTCCTTTGATATATTTTTTACATATCTCTTTGGCAATGAGAGTGTTAAAATACATCAACATTTTAAAGGGAATACTCTATTTTGGAAACTGGGAGGGAAACAGTCTGCTTGTGCAGATGTAGTTTATTTGAGTTGCACTTTTACTGACTAATTTTTCTTTCTAAAATATATCTTTGCAAAGGTTTTATAGAAATTAAAACCAATTCAAGTCAAGACCACTCCCCCACCCCATAATCGTGCAGCAGCATTCTTTAAAAATACATCCCTTGACATTCTTATACACGTACACATACATAGAACACATATACAAAGATTTCAACATTAAGCACAGCTACAGCCACATTTGTGTGGCGGAACAACAGACATACGCACAGATGATGATCATACTAAATATTTCCAATACAATAATGCTCCCTTTCTATAAAACTGAATGGGGATAGGACACTGCTTGAAAAGCTATCAGGAGGCACATGTTCAAGAGGGAGTACACTTTGTGAGAATGGCTGTAATCTGATCTCACAGTGTTTTAGAAGGGACACCGTGTGATTTTTAATAATATCAATGTAAAAATTTGTAACGATTAAAATTTACCTCACATTGACAGACACCTTGTTTAAACAACAGAGACATTTGTTCAACATTACGTGCACATAAGGCCTCTAACACTAAGTAAGCAGCATAATTTTTCTTCACAGCAGAAATAGACTCGTCACAAATATACCGGAAGAAAGCACAACTTCTGAGAGTACATTTGCTTGCATCTCTATGTACCACAGTGCAGCCAATATGAAAAATAAATACACTACAAATGTGCTCCTGTCTTAATTGCTTAAGAAGCAGCAGCAGCCATCTTTTGTGCTGCTCGACTGATGTTGTTTTTAGGTCATTAATTTTTAAATTGCAATTGTACAAAATCCAACAATACCACAATAGACATTTTTTAAAGTTTTCATTATGGCTTCCTAAATTGGAGTTAATACCTTGCAATAGGTGATGATGATGAAGACACAGAATTTCCTAAGAACGGACCTTGTGATAGTGAATCATTATATTTCCCCCTCATGAAGTGTGACTGGGTGAAATCTATATTGCAGACACAGAGATAAATATTCTCTTTATCTAAACTTGAATATCATTGACACTTATAAAAATCTCTGTAAAATTCAGGTATTTATTCTTGTTGGCTGCACTTTCATTGTCTTGTCTTAATCAGTATGCACTAATAACTTTTAGCAATCCCTAACCATATGTGAAGTCTCAACCTCAGACCAGAGAAATTATAGTGTCCTTTTAAAAACACATTTGTAGTTCAGATGATAGTTTTCACGTCAAGGAGAAATACAGCCCACACACTGCTATCGGAGAGCAAAATGTACTGCAGCTGTGATTCTGAGACAACAAATAGTGAACTTATCTCAGTCTGTTTACATACACCTTTTAGTTCTGATGTAACAGCTTGACTAGTGCATTTAAGCATGTAGAACAGAAAACAATTTTATTGACTACTGCCATTCCCTTCCAAGCCATTTAACTAAAGCGCCATAAAGTAGGAAGGGAATTATGCTTTCTGAGCATACTTTCTCATTTAAATCTCAATGATATCAGTATGAAGGCCACCCTAGCAATTCACAAAAATCAACTTAACAGACTTTTAAGAAGAGACCTGGAGTTACATTCTCTTTCAAAAAATAAATAAATCTGTGTGTGTTACAGAGGCTTGATTGGTTTAAAGTGACAGAAGTGGTGCACATTAGTTCCTTAATAGGAACAGTAACTACATACTTTGATTTTGCCATAACTTTTACCTGCATAGCTTAAGAAACCATTCCCAGCTACTCAAGATATGTAATTTAAGCATACCCACCTAAAACAGTATTTTGTCAGCCAAATATGTGGCTGCCCCAAAATTTAAAAATCAGTGTTTGAAAACTTTAAAGGTTTCTAAACATGAATAAATTGAATTTATGTTAGAATAAGCATAATATCAGAATATAAGGTCATTAGCTACTCAGAAATTAATAGTTACATTCATATTTCATTTAGTCTAAATTACAAATAATTTTAAATGAGTAATCTATAGATCTCAAATAGAGGTATACTTTATACATGTTATGCTTTTTTACTCAGAGAATGACTAATATAGGATATATGTATACTTAGAAATAAATATTTTCATTTCACATACACCCAGTATGTAGATAGATATGCCTTAAAAATCAATCATCATGGTTTGTTTGTAGATAGCTTATAGTAATAAAAAGTACCAGTTAATACAGGGCTGCAAATACAAATACAACAGATCAGTGTACTTTTTCTTGTAGTTTTAACATTCATTTCCCCCAAACCTGCACATTTATGCACAGCATTATCATTTGCTATTTAAATATGGTTTACATGTAGCTTTCAAGGCTGTGAAAACAGCTTATTAGCCATATCTTTGAGTACGCAATTGCAAACCCAGAGCAGAAATGACCCCAAATATTCACCTGATCTTTGTCTGGCACTTGATGGTCTGATGTTCACTGGAATACAGTGATAAATATTTTAGTTTTACAGCTGATAACTAGATAATTTATAACTGATAACTTGATGTGTGTTAATATTATATATATTTCCTTTCTGAGTGTACAAAAATAAACTTTAGGATACTGTATTAATATGGCCAGCCTCCAAAGAGATATTATTCCTTTACTGATGGACATTTATTAATGAAATTTATTTTATTGGAGGGGCTGAGGAGTGCAAAATAGCAACGCTGTGACTTAATTCTGTGTCTAGGAATACTCCCAGTTGTTCCTCTGTCTTGCAGTTTGCCCTGAGTCCAACGAGATATGTCCAACTTATTTTCTAGATCTATATTTTTCTAAAACACAATTGTCCACCTGTACCAAGGAGGATACAAAATGTGCTCCTCAGTATTTATAAAGTGCTCTTTTAGTTACATACAGATGGATATGAAGACCAGAACAAACCTTCCTCTAACATAAGGCTGGCACACTCCCTAATCAAACATGTGACTCATCTAGGTCAATGTCAGTCTGGCCCACCTCAACATGTGCAAAGCTGAACTGGCTGGAAAGAAGGGGATTCTCCATCCCATTATCCTCACTAATGTGAAGAACAGTATCTTCGTGCTGCAATAAGCTGGTGGTCTCTAGACCTGTGAAATCTTCCGTATCAGAAAGCTGAGTAGGTGAGGGAGTGCTGTATGCTGGGGCTGGTTTTTGTTCTGATTCCTCCTCCTTTTTTTTATCCTTTTCAGCCAAAAGTGTCTCTGTCTGGAATAAAGAAAGATGAATACAAATCAAAAGTTATTTGCAACTGCCTTTTAAAAAGTCAGAACTTAAAAGGCTACAGCATGTGCACACGCCTGTAAAAAAACAACACAAGTGTTTGTTTTTGCAAAAGCAGGACACAGGAATATACTTCTTAACTCCACGCTATCAATGTTGCACTTTCCCCTTTCACCCACAACCTCTTTGTGTCCTCTAAATCAGTCACACCATAGTACAAGACTTGTTCTACTATAAACCACCTCTATAAGTGACCAGCCTATGCAATAAATTCATTACCGAAAATGAATATTTGGATCTGGAATTTTTAAATTAAATTTTATTATTAAAACATATATACAATCTAAAACAAACAAAACATATACCTACATTCATATACAAACATATCTATATACATACATACCTATACACTTCTATCTCACACATTCATCTTTCAACCTCTTGTTAATATATCCTAAAAGAAGAGTCACCCTTCTCTTTCTCTTCCCTTACTCTAACCTTTATCTCTCTATTTTAATCCTTTCCAAAATTTCCTTCTCTCTTCATTTCTCTTCGCCTTCCTACTCTTTCCTACTCTTATCTGTCTTCCACTAATTTCCTACTATATTCTACCTACATACACTAACCTTCAACACCTACTTTCCCCTTTTTAACTTTACCTTCCCGTCTCCCTCTTCTTTCGGTTTGCTTCCAATTTCTTAACATACATACCAACACATACTCCATTCTTACTGACTTCCTTCTACCAACTTACATCCTATTCTTGTTAATCTTGACTTTCTTACTTTGGCGGGTTATAGACTGCCAATTTGGGGCGGGCTGCACCCGCCCCTTTCCCCGGTGTATCAGGGCCTCAGCGGCCAGAACGGCAGCCACTGAGGCCCCGATCCGCCGCTTTTCAGGCTGCGGGGAAGCAGCAAAACGCCACTTCCCCGCAGCCTGAAAAGGGGTGTCCCTGGGGCTTCAAGCCACAAGGACACCCCACGGTGGCGGTGAGAAGGAGAAAGGGGCCGCTTGGCCCCTTTCTCCCTTGCTTCACTGGGCGCAGCCGTCTGAAGGCTGCGCCCAGTGAAGCAAAGCGCCGCCGCAAACCAGGAAGGAGCTCCAAAACGGAGCTCCTTCCTGGTCTGCGGAAAGGGCGCCCTAGGCGCCCTGGCGCGGAGTGAGGACATCACGTCTGCGCCGCCCCGTGTAGAGGCGGCGCGGCAGTGACGTCCTCATGACACAGCCGCCGTCATTTTTTACGCACAGAGCACGTATTAGGGTTAGGGAGGTGCGGAAGCACCGCACCTCTGTAACCCTAGTAAGCGCTCCGCGCGTACTTTCATGGCGGTTTGTAACCCGCCTTTGTTTCTTTAGTTGTGGATCCCTCTTCCTTAAGGTGTAAATTTATTTATCTTTAATTAGTATACTTAATTTCTTTCTTTACAAGTTTCCTTACTAAATACAATACTCATCTTACAAATTCATTACTGCTACTTTTCCCCACTTGTTATATATGTATATATATAATGCCCTCCCTTTAAAACAAGATTAAACAGTATAAGATTAAAAACTACATATTAAAAACCAACTAATCTAAATAAAATCGTCATGGGCAGAGTTCACTAGATGGGAAGTCTTATTCGCGGCCGAGTGTTTTATTCTGGGAAGGCCTGCCAGAAGAGATCCGTCTTAATGGCTTTTTTTAAAGCTCTCTAGATTGGTAATTTGATGGATCTCGTCTGGCAAGCCATTCCATAAGTTGGGAGCGGCTGCAGAGAATGTCCTCTGGGAGGTCGCCGTCAACCTGGTCTTTAAGGGCTATAATAAATTCCTCCCTGATGATCTAAGTGTACGGGGCAGATTGTATGGAAGCAGGCGATCCCTTAGATAGGTTGGGCCCGAGCCATGTAGGGCTTTAAAGGTGATAACCAACACCTTGTACTGTGCCTGGAAACTGATAGCTAAGAAATAATAATAATAAGTGTCCCCACAGGGTGAACTTAAGTACTGAGTGATAAGCAGGCTAATAATAATATAATAATAATTTTAAGCTGCTGTGACAGCCTTTGTGGCTGAAGAGCAGGGCATAAATACTCTAAATGGGAAAAAATTAAAATAAATAAATAAATACTTGTGACGGACTGAGTAGGAGGAGATTTTGCAAAATAGAAACAAATTTAGCACTGTTAGTCTAGTCTTCTGAGCACTAGCATTTGTCAGTGCTTACCTACTTAGAAAATACATATAGTTAAAATACATACCCTATATTTAGCCCATCTAACATGGTTGGTTGCAGGACAACCCAGACAGCTATGAGTAAACATAAGATGTATATATTCTGTTGTAAATTTTCACTGGAAAATTTTACATACCGCTTCTCTGAATAGTAATTGTAATAATTTCTCTATTCATAGAGGTATACTAAAATATGCAAAAACAAGGTGCAGAACAGGTCAGAAAATGCACCATGACTAATTTTAGACACCATAAGAAAAATAAATGGCTAACATAGAGACAGGAGAATACATTGGAGTCAACTAATGGCTATTCTGATTATACATTTAAGAAGATGAAATACATTTTCTATCTTCTTCACCAAATTACCTGGCTAGATGAGACTTGACTGTGGAGATCTGCCACGATAACAGCAAGCGAGGAAGTGACAGTAGGTTTATTTGTAGAATCCGGCTTGCCACCTTCTGCAGGGCTGCTCTTTTTGCTGCTTGGTTGCTGCGCTCCCAGAGGTGCTGGATCAGGTTTTGAGGTTGATGCTTCTGACTGAGCTTCAGTGAAAGTTACTGATCGCTTTTGATCCACTGCAATATTAAAACATAAGCAACAGTGGATGCACAAATGCATGGTTGATTTTTTTGTTTTGTTTTGTTTTTTAGGCTGCTGAGAGCAGTTTACATCCTTTCTTGAACTATTTCAAAACCTGAAAGGCATTGGTCATCTTCTACACCGTTGTTTCAATTTGCTTTCAATCAAATTGCGCTACCTTTCCACACAAGAGTTCTCAAGCTGGCTCACAACAAATCAAAACAGAATGATAGACAGTGCCAAAGATTTATATCTTGTATCTTATATTTGACTAGATACAAGCAGATACCCAGGCTGCATTTCTGCTGCCAGATGCACAAAGAAAACATTGTCCTCTTGGACGTTTGGGAAGATGCAGTCTTCTTCCAATTGTATTTCTGCAGCTGGACACTGCTTAGGCATCCTCAAGTTTCCTTTGGCCATTAAATGGCTGTCGGGAATGTCTGCCAGCAGCTAACACATAAGCTGTGGGGAGGTCATTGCAAAAAGGAGGAACTGGGTGTCTCCTGCAACAATCTTAAAAGGACATACACAGGAATAATAGGAGTTCATGCCTGTGCATGTCATCAACAGGATTCCATCCATAATGCTTAACAGATCATCATCAACAACAACAACAAAACAGCGCAAGTGAGAATGGAGACCCTATTGAGCGACTATGAAGGCCTTGGAAGTGACACACTCTTGCAAGTTTTTAATTGCTACTTCTTATTTGCCTGATGATTGTAGCAGGACTGTTGGGAGACAGAACACAAAAAATTTAAAATGAGAACCAGAAAAATGGACTTGAACACTTTAGCTCACTGCAGGCTCTATGTCTGGCCCCAATTTCAGTGGCAAGTGAAGTATGGTCTAGGGCTGTGATGGCGAACCTATGTCATGCCTGCCAGAAATGATACACAACGCCATTTGGCCCAGCACCCAGCAGAGAGAAAGTGTAACAGTCACCCATGCCTGTTCCTCCTCCTCCAGATCTTTCCTGGCCTCCGGCTGGGGAGAGAAGCCCCACCCCAGAGGTCCCATCCCCACGGGGTGGAAGTCCCATCCCTGGAGGGCATAAGTCCTGCCCCGGGGACCGGGTAACACCCGGTGCCAGAAAAACTTTGAGTTGGGGCACTCAGCCCCAAAAAGGTTCTCCATCACTGGTCTAGGGTAGTGCTTCCCAGTTCAGGAAATTTCATTTTTCCAGTGCTGCAGGGACTGGCACCTTATCTGTGTCATTGGTGTCAAAGGTTCTTTCTTTCTTTCTTTCTTTCTTTCTTTCTTTCTTTCTTTCTTTCTTTCTTTCCAGAAACACTCCAGGCACTGGCACCAGGCCAGGCCAGGGACCACCACTTTGATTAGCAGTAGTTTAGGGAAGAGCAACTTCCACATTCCCTTTTCCATTTGACACTCTGTTTAGGTGGTTGAAAAATAAATATCAAAAAAATAGAAAACCAGTACTGTAATTTTTAATAAGTTACAAACTAGACTTAGAAAAATGTTTCCTTACCAGTTGGTTTTGCTTTTGGCTGTATGCTTCTACGTGTAGTAGAGAGTCGTGCTCCATGACGGCTACGAGGTTCAGTTTGGGTTTTCTGACGCGACAAAAGAGGTCTCCTTAGCTAGAAAACATAAGGCAGTACACTAGGTTCACAATAATATATTTTCATATCCTTCATCTGTTTGCATCTGTATATAGTCTTCAGGTTTTTTAGTGAATTGTGTGTGTGTGTTCATTAACTTGATTACCCTATTTGATATAATAAGACGCTTTGTTTCTTGGGGTTGTTAGCAACTGGGAAGGATTTTGTATGCTATGGTTTAAACATCTGGATCACTACAGTAGTCTAAATGTTAGATGGGATGGCTTCTGACCCTCACACAAAATGTAAGACACCAAGGGCTGGTTTCTGGTTTTGGTGCATGTAACTGAGGGCTGGTTGAAGCAGACTCTCCTCCATGGGACCTCTTCTAGTCTGAATGTATACATCTAGATTTGGATGCAATTTTTAGTGAATTTATTTCTTTCCAATGAATGTGCTCAGACAACATGATAAAGTCTGTTAAACTTCATTATTTAGAGGAACAATTCAAGTTTCTGGAGATGAAATTCACTGAGGACTAAATTGCTGATAGAACTTCTCTGAGATATTTGTGTTGACACTTAGAACTTGTAGGAAAAGCATCTGAGTTGCATCTGATGGTGCTTAGCATCTTTTGATTTTTCCCCTGCTCTCACCTCCACATATGCATCTTTTCAACATGATGCTACATCATGCCAGTAGATATAATTTGTGCATTTATAACTACAGCAGGAGTATAACCCCTCTTTCTTTATACAAAAATAGGTAAGAATTGGCACAATAATCTAAATGTAGCATAATTACTTGGATATTCATTATTATGAAAAAAAAATTCTAGATTGTGACCAAACTCCTTTATCTGTCTTCATCTTCAATATAACCATTTAATTCCATAATTCTTCAATTATGCCGTCTTTTTTGATTTCATGTCCACTTGACGTAACGTCCAATGCTACAGTATTGTCTTGGGGAAGGCATTTCTCCCCATCAACTATTGCTTCAATCATTTGTTCTGATGCTTTAGCAGAAGTTGATGGCTTTTCAATGTCTGGCCCTTTTAGTAACGAACTGTCATTTTGTCCAAGAAGGTTTTTTTTGAAAGACTCTTTAGATTTTTTTTACATTTTCTTCCCTGTCCTTTTTTTCTTTTTTGGAACCAAACACCAGAGGGTTTCTTCCTATCAGCCATACTGGTACCTAAAAAGAGAAGGTGCTAAACCAATACCATAAAGGAAAAATATATATAGTGGAATCCCTATTTTTTTCCCCAGGATAAAACATAGATGCAGCATTTAACAAAAATTGGCTGTTTAGTTGCGATAAAAACATTTACGGGTAGTCTGTGAAAACTTTTTAAACTAAACATTTATCCTGAAAAGCAGATATTAGGTAGACATGAGTTAAAATTTGTAGAATATAAAATAACTGATAATCTTACATGGCTATTATCATTAAAAAATGAATCACTACAGTCAAAATAGTTTTTGTTTTTCTAGTCCTTCTAGATTCAGGAAGGACTCATCATGCGCTTTGTACAAGCACGTTGGTGACTAAAAAGGCCAATCCGAGACAAACAGGTCTGGTTGCAGAAAGCACAGTGGAAAGTCTCTTTGGGTGATGTTTCCCGGTTGCGGTTCTTTCCGCGTGGCCGTTTCTCTTCAAGACTCGTTTGGCGTGAGCTTTCGAAAAAAGCTGCAGCATCGTGGATAGTGTGTCTCCATGCCTCCCGATGCGAGGCCAGGGCAGACCATTTATCACCTAAGCCTTATACAGCGATGATGAAGGACTGGATGAAAATAATAGACCCATTCACACCACCTCTTCACCAGCTTGATTGTTCCCTGCTAGCCAGAGGATTGATTTTGCCTCACACTTCGGAATGGCAAGGATATCAAAGTCCAAAAAGGAGGGAAACAACAATTATTGTGTGTGGATAATTAGATAATTACAACCGAGACGTGTCTAAAACATATACATTTATATTGACAATATTGTCTTTCCATAGCACACATTAGAACAACTATGTATGCATATATAACACTGTACTGTATCCTTGTAATTGTCCCTAATGATCCAAGTCCATGTAATGAAGCTGCAGCAATCCAGTCCAATCAATCTGAAAAAAACATCATAGGTGCTTGCAGCATTGAGGCATGAAAATATGGCATGTGGTCTTTACAGGTAGCAAGGTCCTTCATTGATTCTACCTTTTTAATGGTGAAAATTATTTTTGTCAGGACGGCTACCTCCGGAGTGCTTTGAGGCCGTTTCGACACTCAGTTGGTCTTCCTCAGCAAACCTGAATCATTCTATGCCGGACTAACATTGCAAGTTATGTCATGTTTCTAGACATACAAGGTTAACAGAAATTAGTACAGCAAGGATATCAAAGTCACTCGGGGGTTGGGAACCCTGGAACAGAGCCTTTAAGATTGGTGACCAGTGGGCCGCCAGCCGTTTTGATTGAACTCGACCAGACTCAGTGGAGTTTTAAAGTACCCGCCTTAAAGAAATACTTAAAGAACAATGTTGTAGACTGATTATATATAAACGGAATTAAAAAACAACAATTTAAGTGACAATAAAAGAAGATAGATTATGAATTTAAAATGTTTGGACTATATAATTTGGATTGTTGATTATAGAAAAAGAAAGAAAGAAAGAACGAGAGGACAAAATTAGTTGAGCTACCACCTCTGTATTTAAACACTTGTACCCAGGAGCCTAGGAAATAGGCTTTCTAAAATATTTTGTTTAATTTTTCCCTGTTAATTAGAGAGCCACTTGGTTTTAAATTTGTTGCAACTGGTGGAACATTTAATGGAGTTGTTATGTTTAAAAATGTGTTTCAACTTGTGTTTTTAATTTTGTGTTTTCAACATACAACTAAGGTTAACAATGTTTTAAATATGTATTAATAATTTTATAGATGACTGGTGGAAAGAGACCTTGATTCTTATGCCAAAAGATAGGTGGAAAAGAACCATAGGCGGGATACAGACGGGCAAAAAGGGGTGTATTCATGACGTCATGAAAGTAGAGCCTTCAGACGGGCCTTACCTGAATGCTGCCATGAACACCCCCCCCGCACGCCCCAAGCGGGAAGAAGCGGCATTAAAAAGGTGCTGCTTTTCTCCGCTTCTTTTCCGTTTGATGCGCAGCTGCGCAGCTCCGTCTGTAAGCTGCTGCACCGGTACGCCAGAATTGCTACGCTGCTAATTTAAGTTGCCCATTTAAAAGCTCCGTGTCTGCTGCGTCGCATAATGAGTCGGGGTCCTGGAACATGCGCAGTTTGCAGTCAGGCTTTAATTGCAGCATCAGCTGCCATGCAGGTGTGGAAGCTGCAGCACAGCTGCAGCGCATTTTAAGACTCGTAACCCTAACCCTAACCCTAACCCTAGAGCAACATGTATGCATGCGCTGCTTGGAAAGTTTGGACTTTAAAGTGAGCCCCTACACACATTCCTGTGCCATTTTCACCTAACAATAAAAACCGCTAAAACTGTAAATATTTACATATGTACAAGGGAGGTGATGTGGGATGGCAGGGGGACAGCGGTGGCAGCGGCAACAGCTGTGGCTGTGCATTGCAGATTCAGCAAGAGCGCGGGGACCAAAGGAGAGGAGGCATCCATGATGCTGGTGACACTGGCAAAGTGCAAGAGGACAAGGATGCCAACACCAGCTGATCACCAGCTGGCAGGAGACCACCATTGTTCTTGGGCAGAGCGGGGGGAAAAGTTTTAAAGAGGCTTGGGCACTTTAAATGTGCCCATAGGCTTTCTGCCGCCGCCGCTTAGCGCTGCAGCTGCGCAGCTGCGCATCCGCCAGCCGGCAAAGGAAAAAAAAAGCCCCGTTTTTGGCCGCCCGTGAGGAAGCTGCCTCTCTCTTTGCAGCGTCCTCCGAGGTGGCGGTTTGGAAACTGTGGGTCAGAAACAGCCCCAGGTGAGGCGTCTTCACTGCCCCCCATGTGGAAGCCCCATCTCCTGAGCCACGCCCCCGGGGCGGGCGGTCTGGAGGCTCCGTATTCAGCAGAATACACCTCCAAGACGTCTTCCCCTGCCCGTTTGTATCCTGCCATAGTTTATATATATTAAATTACAGTTAAATAAAGTTGGCTGACATTTGTTTAATGGTGGGTTCTGTTGGCAGTTATGATGTTATATAAAGATAGGACACATTAAAATAGAATAATAAAAGAACCAGAATTTGAGTTATAAGAGACAAAAGATTCACAAATGCCCAACCTCAACAAATGTAGTTAAGACGGTTATAAACCATATTAAAGAAAAATAAAAAACCAAGGAGGTGAGAGATGTTCTTTCATGGGGAAGAATGTCAGAACCAGAATGTAAAATTTGGATTCTCCCATAATTTGTTGTTGGATAATTGGATGCTTCCATATTAGTTGTTAGAGAAATATGGAAGAATCTGACTTGAACATAATTATATAAATTAGAGAGTATGGTAGTGGAAATATATATTTGGAGAAGGGGATGATTAATCTTATAGAGTTGGGTGGAGGAAGGGTTAATCCTTTGAGTGAACTAAAGGGGGGGAAGGAATACAGAGGGAAAGGAATGATAACCATAGTAAATGCCCAAGTTCAGCCGTTTGCAACCTTGGAGGAGCTGTGTCACTTTTGATCACCCGAGCCCTTCCCTGATGGGATAGTTGAGAAAGTAAAATCGTTAAAGTTAATTTTAATTTATATGTTACTTGGTGTGATTGTTTGATCGGGTTCATACGCATTCCTGTTTGTTTAATTCAAGGTTATGAACTGGTGGGAACAGGTGGAAATTATCTCACTGTTGTGGAGAAGTTTGGTGGGAACTTGCTGTCCATGCAATGGTTCTCAAAACATCATAAATGGGGGGGAGATTTTGGATGATGGGGTAATTAAGTTGTCAATTATGTGTTTAGCGGGAATATAATAACCAATAGGGGTTGTTGTGGGGTGGGATGTTAACTGGGGTATAAAATGGTCAAATTGTCATAAGTTAGATCTGACTATAATGCCATGAACTGTGCTTTTTATACAATCTCTTTCTTTCAATAAAATTTTTAGTTTAGACTTCTGTTCTGAAATTTGACTTTTGTTGATGAAGACTTGGTTAGACCTGTTTCTGACACTATTGCGTGATAACTACCAAAATGCAAAACACAAAAACAGACTAGTTTGTTGTAAACAGTAAACTCAAGATGACTGGCGTTCCGTGTCATGGCACTAAGGGTAAGGTGGGTGGGCAGCGAGAGGAGGGGGGCTGTTGACCTTGAGGTTACATTCAAGGCGCATGTGGAAGGCGGATGATGTACTATGTGACCGTACCACGGACAAAGGGGGGCGCACATTTATGTTTTTGCCATTGTCCAAAGAAACCGTCATACAGTAGCTTGCTTTTACATCGCTTGCTGTAATGAGTTTTCATTTTAATATTGTTTAATTATGCAAAAAATATACAAAAAAAGTTGCCAAGCCACCCCTAAATTTTGCCACCCTAAGCGCCTAGTTCACCTATATAGATGAAAGGGCCTTGAGCTTTTTTAACTCTGCATTTCCCTTCAATAATTTAGTACAACACGTCTCACTACGCTTCATGTAAAATGGACCCAAAATATTAATTCTCCAAAACATTATTTGTTGATTTGTTCCAAACTTGCATGAAAAAATTCAGAATGCTAGCCTAAGTGTAAATATCACATTTGGTCAAAATCAGTTCATAAGTATATATTCTACCGACTAATAATGCAGCGCGCCCGCGTCATACATGGGCGTGCTTTACGCGGACTTGAGCTTACGCGTTCAAGCCGCGGGGCGCGCACAGGGCAGAAGGGCGGCGCGTTCCATTCAATTGAATGGGCGCGCACATCCGTTGCGCCCGCCGCGCCACCGTACACAAGCCCCATTGTTTTCAATGGGGCTTGAGCATAGGCGGAATTCGCCTTACGCGAAGGGATCCAGAACGGATCCCCGTGTAAGGCGAGGGCCGACTACAAAGTGTTTGTTTGGGAGGTACCCAAATTAATTGATGGGTCAGATGAACAACATTACTACAGCCTTTCTTTATTCCATTAAGTAACACATCATATCTGGTGACTGTCATGTGCACAACACACACACATATAGCATAGCAGATGAAAAATCAAATGTTGCTATTGGCTGTTTATATTTGTTATATAATTTTTGTTGTTTTGTTGTTTTTAAATGATAATCAGACAACATTCCTGTTGTGCTGAACTATTCAGTGGCAGTTCCTAGCACCACCAGCAACACTTTATTCTTATGCAAAGTATGGTTTATTTATTTATTTTTAAAAATTCTGAATGTATTGCAACAACAACAACAACAAAAATCAAAGAGATTATATAGTTCTTTACGTGCAGGTCATAACTGAGTTCCTTGGCCATTTCTATTCCTCATTTGTATGTGTGTGTGTGAGAGAGAGAGAGCAAACATTCCTTGCAGTTTACTTTTAGACACTATTCCTTTCAAATAGAAGACATGCTCAACATACAGAGGTAATAGTGGGCAAAGGAACTGGGGAGGTTCGCATGATATTAACCAAGTTGCCTACAATGCCATGACAGATGAGCGATGACTAGCTATGCTGTCTACAATGTCATACAGCTTTCTTCATCTTCCCTCTGTAATTTATTTTATTGGAACTTGAAAAAGGTTGGAGAGTTGTGAGTGAGTCTGGAAGTAACACAAAGAAGCGCCATTCGCAAGGAGTCCTGTTGCAAGAGCACTTGCTTTTTTACACAGCTTTGGAAAGAGATCACTTCTGTATCACTATCTTGGCACCTCAGATAGTAGGCTAGTACAATCTGTTAGCGAGGCTTTGACTGAGAAAACTTCTGTTATACGGCATCAAAACAATGCTTACAACAGGCACATTCAAAGCAAAATCCTCTCAACAAAATGTAATGAAATGTTATCTAATAGAACATGTTGCAAACTCACCTGTCTCAGGCCTCTTTTTCTCCCCAGTGGTTGCTGAAGAAGGAGATTGTGGTGTCCAGGTTCGCTTTGAACGCTTGCTACTCTGTTAAATGTCAAGAGCATTATTGCTAATATAGAAGGATGTAGATTTTGCAGTTAATTTTCTTTGCAAATGTTGCTAGACATTAATGACATAGCCACTTAAAAGATTATACAATCTTTGAAGGTTAAGGGAGAACATCTATTAGGTTTGGGACTGGACTAGGAGGAAAAGATTACATTCAGAACTATGCTGCACATAAGTGGCAGTATCTTACTGTCAAAACTGAGATCTTAGTGCTCAGCAGGCAACAATGCACCTATTCCAAAATAGCCACTGTTTCCACTTCTCTTTCATTAAGGATGAGCACAGGACAATAATAAGGTTACTAGTTTTGTATTGTTTTAACATCAATATTTTAAAAATATTTAGGAAATAGATCGAAGTATACATTTCTCCTGTGATTAATTCAATAGGTATCAATAGTTTTGCATAACTTTAACAGTTCAGAATAAGGTGAACAATGAACACAGTTGACAAAGTTATAATTCACATCATGGGTATAAGAGTTAATGGTGGAGGGAACACTGAACACACATCCCCATTGTGGCTAATGAATACAACAAGCATGTTTGTGTGTTGTTGCTGTTGTTTTTAAGAAATAGATTCAACTCATTGACAACAGGGGGAGAAATCTATATTAGGAACAATTGTATTGTATTCCCACAATTAAACAGAAAACCTATGCCCTATTACAACACATATACGCCAGCTTAGGACATGTTCAAACTCTGCTTGAAAGTTTTATAGTGCAACGTTTATATAGTATTATTGAATATCAGCTGTTCATATAAGAAAGAATACTTGCCAGGGTTCTTGGAGAAAAGAATGAAGAGATAATTTCAGTGACATTTATTACTTAGATGAACTACTTTTCAGTTGGATAGAGGCTAAATTATGGGGTGATCTCACTTAGTTCTTTGTACCTTGGGCTAATGAAAATGCATCCTATTTAGCAGGTATGCAATGAATTCTAATGCTGATATCCCACCCTCCATTTTGATGCCTATGCTTCAAATTTCTAGTTTATTGCAGCTTAAGGAATGTCAGTAAGGTAATTTACACACGTTTTAAATCAAAATATTAGAAACACAATACTAGCAAACATAATGCTAGTAAAGTGAAACTGATTTATTATATTTTTCCAAGATTAATATTCTATTCTTTTATCCTTGTAGATACTTTGTATCCTTCTACAGTTATTAAGCAATCAGTGCTGGCCATTTGTGTTAATATAGTGTTCTAAACATGGCTGCAGGGAATATAGCTCATTCTCAGCATCACTCACCTCTGCTTCACTCCCTCCTCTTTGAGGACTAAAAGAAAATCAAATGGGTGCTACTGACAGATGATGCTGTTTATTCATTGCTTCCAGGGAAAGTGGGAAAAACATGTAGGAGCACAGCGACATGAACTCCCATCAGAATTTTTCTCCCATGTCATGTGCTGTAATCTTCCCATCTCACCCCTGGATTTGTTTCAGGGTAGGTGACTTCTCCAAATTGATCCATCCAATGGTAAACATTACACAACACTACAAAAAAAATCTCAGCTAAGTCTGAAGACCATTTTGTACACGACATTTTGTAGAACGGAATTACTAGCTAGACTATTCATAATGCTTCACTTTAAGAAAAGCAACATGGAAAGTGGCAAACAGATTAATGTGGAAGTAAACATATTTCGGAAGATGAAAACAGGTAATTTTAAAGCAATGCTTTTTAAGGGGAGCTCCTCTACCGCTAAAAAATATTGCATGTGACTAAAATGCACATTCCTCGAGTCTAGTGCTAGAGGAAAAATGTATGTATTAGCATTGCAGCAATTCATCAGCTGGACTTTACTTGCTATAAATAATATTTAACATATAGCAAATAATCACTGTCTTTTACTAAACTCTTCTAGACAGTTATCTAGTTGCCACACAAAAGCCTCCAAGGCAGAAGCTTCTCAAGTTTGCCTGATGGCTTACTTAAAATGATCTCTTTACAGATTAAACCTATTGCTTTTATCTTCTTGTACAGCAAGCAAAATAAGAGATCTGTTTTTAAAATACTTGATATTCTCATTCTGACCTTCCAACATGAGTTATTCTATACTTTCATTTAATTAAAACGATCCATTCATTACAGTTACAAGTTTTTTTTTATCATTATGCACTTGTCTCCCCTGAATTTATAATTTGCAGCCTAATTCTAAGCATCAATGCAGCAGTGATATTTAGGAAATAATTCAACAACTGTCATTGTACAGCCACAAAAATTACTATGAGGTGAGTCAAAACTCTATACCAGCATAACATGTAATTGGAAGAGAAGTGTATGTAGAAGGAATTGGGGATAGAGTACATCCAATCTGACTAACCTCATAGCCAGTTACCTTGTTGTAATTCTGTGTTACATTGCTGGATAGTGAATACTATCATGATAACTGTAAAGTTTGATGCTGCTGAATATTTATAAGAGCTTCATACCAAAACTGGAAGCAGTATTTCTGCTAAAGCCTACTGAGCACTAAATAAGGTACCGATTGTTGTATCTTATTAACAGTCAAGGTGGACAAATCGGCCTATTTTTCAGTCTATAACAGAATAATCATTCTTGGATGTTCACAAGAGCAATCCACAATCATGTGGCTTGTGCCTTGTGCCAGTTTCAGAGGCAGAAGCCCTGTGATGTTCAATGGCTTTTAGCATTTAGATAATGATATTTTGAAGTTATATCTACAGGAAAAAAGAATAAAAAAGGGAGGTAGAGTTTTTTAAAAAAGAAGATGAAGAAATAAATTAAGCAGTTGGCTACCAAGGAGAAAGCACTAGATTAAAAAAGATGTTGCACAAGTTATGGAAATAGACAGTTATAGTGGTTGAAGGAAGAGAACCTGAAAACTTTTGTAACTGGCAAGGCAGAATAGAAAAACTGAGGAAGAGAGCAAAATGATTTAACATCATCTCTCTCCTGCCTCAGGAAGTGGTGTGAGGACACAATCTACATGATTATAGAATGCTTTTCTGCCCCATCCATAGAATCATAGAATCGTAGAGTTGGAAGAGACCACTAGGGCCATCCAGTCCAACCCCCTGCCATGCAGGAAATCCAAATCAAAGCATCCCTGACAGATGGCCATCCAGCCTCTGTTTAAAGACCTCCAAGGAAGGAGACTCTATCACCTTCCGAGGAAGTGCATTCCACTGCCGAACAGCCCTTACTGTCAGGAAGTTCCTCCTAATGTTCAGGTGGAATCTCTTTTCCTGGAGCTTGCATCCATTGTTCCGGGTCCTGTTCTCTGGAGCAGCAGAAAACAAGCTTGCTCCCTCCTCAATATGACATCCTTTCAAATATTTAAACAGGGCTATCATATCACCTCTTAACCTTCTTTTCTCCAGGCTAAACATCCCCAGCTCCCTAAGTCGTTCCTCATAGGGCATGGTTTCCAGACCCTTCACCATTTTTGTCGCCCTCCTTTGGACACGCTCCAGTTTCTCAATGTCCTTTGTGAATTGTGGCACCCAGAACTGGACACAATATTCTAGGTGGGGCCTGACCAAAGCAGAATACAGTGGCACTATTACTTCTCTTGATCTAGACACTATACTTCTATTGATGCAGCCTAAAATAGCATTGGCCTTTTTAGCTGCCGCATCACACTGTTCACTCATGTTCAACTTGTGGTCTACTTGGACTCCTAGATCCCTTTCACACGTAGTTTCATTCAGCCAGGTGTCACCCATCCTATATCTGTGCATTTTATTTTTCCGCCCTAAGTGCAATACCTTACATTTCTCTGTGTTGAATTTCATTTTGTTAGCTTTGGCCCAGCTTTCTAGTCTATTCAGGTCATTTTGAATCTTGATCCTGTCCTCTGGGGTATTAGCTATTCCCCCTAATTTGGTGTCATCTGCAAATTTGATAAGTATGCTCCCAATTCTGTCATCCAGGTCATTGATAAAGATGTTGAATAGCACTGGGCCCAGGACAGAGCCCTGTGGGACCCCACTGGTCACTTCTCTCTAGGATGAAAAGAAGCCATTGTTGAGCACCCTTTGGGATATATTGTTCAGTGCATAAGCTATGGCACAAATGCCATAGAAAGCAAGAGATTCTCAGAGAAGAGAAGAAGGGACTACAAGCTTGTTGGTACGCATTCAGGCCTGCAAAGCTGCTTCCTTCTACAATGCACCAATCTCTGTTCTTTAGTGTGGATATAGGAGTATATTTATGAAAAGTATATGGGGCCATGTTTGGCTGCATATATTAGTGTAGCACACACTAAAGTGGCTCTTATTTCTTCATATATTGGGTTTAACATAAAGTGCTTGTCAAGAATGGTAAATGCCTTGTTGATGGCACACATTCAGGCTTGGAAAGCTCCTTCTATCATCTGCAGTGCACTGATGTCTGTTCTCTAATGAGTATATTAGGAGCACAATTATGAAAAGTATATGGGTATACAACTCAGACCATTATCAGCTGGACATATAGCAACTGCATAGATCTATCACCATCAGCTGATCTTACTGCTTCGCTTATCTCATTACTTTCCCTCCTCCTCTAACTCCTGCAATACCACTAGTACTGGGAATAACAATGAGTAAAATTGGAAGGCGCACATTTTTATCCTCTTGCATTGAAACTTGGGGTCATTAAAAGAAGGAAACACATATATCTAAAAAGCATGCACATTCCTTTCCCAACAAGTAGAAAGGAATTAGAGTTAGAAACAATCAGAAACAAAACGAATCTCCTTGGAAGCTTGATGGCAAGTAAAGAGCATGAGTATAAATTAAAGAGGAACAGCTCCTATACTGGCCTTATAAAGCATTAAATGGACTGGCAAGCTCCGGTTATTTGTAATTAAGCAATCATCACTAATGGCTAAAATTGCAACCCCAGTTGCAGGGCCTATAGAAAAATATACAGTTATAAGGTCTGTTTGTGTATTAGAAAGTACCTTCAAGTGCCAATGTCCTATTTGCAAAAGGCTCCACAACAGGAACTGTCCTGGAAGGGGCCCAAGCTAGTGTCATCTGATACCGGGACTAGCAATTGGGTCAACTGATATTAAAAAGAATGAGTATTTCTTATTTACCCTCTCACAATAGGATTTTCTCAGACTTTAGGGATCAGGTTTGCAGATTACATTCATGTTTACCTTCCAATGGCTAATTCTAAAATAAAGAACATTAAATGCAAGAAGGGTAAGTGAGGAAAATTATGAGCTGTGGCACACTCAGGGGAGCTTCTTTGCCCCCCCCCCCAAAAAAAAGAGTGCCAAACATGTAGGTATATAGTCCTGATGAACAGTATGTGCTAGTACAAATTCAAACATTTGCTCAGCCATAACTGACATAGTTCTTGTCAACTAAGGGGTTGCATAGACAGTCCCAAAGGAGTGGTGTCCCCTTTCAGCACCGGATTGGGGCTGCAACAACTGCACATTGCAGCTCCAATCCAGTGCTTTGCCAGCCCATAAAGCACCAGCAAAATGCCACTCTTTCTTAAAGTGGTGAAAAGCCGCCCTTGCTACCAATACGGCGACTTTTTGCTGATTATTTGGTGCAGTGCATCTAAAAGCAGTGCCAAAGAAGGGGCATGACACTGCCTGCTGAGCAGTCAGGTGGTCGCAATGCCCCCACTCCAGCCTAATGCCAGTGTTTAGTGCTGGTCTATTTATCCTCTAAGTTACTTCTTCACTCAACCCTTTAAGGCATGTGTGTGTGGTGGGTTTCTTTAAATATTGTATTTTTGGTTATTTGTTGATGTTCTTTGTTTGAGTTTCAAGTTTTACAGATTTTGTTAAATTCTTCATGTGTGTCACCTTGGGCATTTTGGTGGTTTTTTCTTTTTATTTTAAAGAAAAGGAAAGAAATCAATATTTCAGGAAATCAACAAATCAGTGAACCTTGGGCTGTCACCTTATTATGAGGATACTAATTATGAGAATAGTACAGATTAAGGAGATATTTTTAGAAAGTGCTCTTTCTCACTTCTAGGCAAGTACTAAGCATCATTATATATTTTTTGCCTATAAGATGACTCCTTACTCTTACCTGTAGCTAAGTTTCCAAATTAATTCTGTGGAGTTAGCATACTGAAAAATTAGTTTTTATCAGCTCTGAATTGATAACAAGCTTCTTTAGTAAAAATTTCTCACAGGGCAATAATGTCCTTGTCTACTCAGAAGTAAATACCACTAAGGTTGATGGGGCTTATTCCCAAATTAGTGAGCCTAAGACTACTACTTTCATTTTTTTTGTTTATGCAAATATATCAGTACATTATATTTCATGTTTTAAATCCCTGCTGCCCCCTTATCTGTCTCACCCACACACACTTTAATGCCACCACCCATCTGAGAGTGATCCATCTGCCAAGGCAAGAGACGCAAACACAACGGACTTAATGAATCATGAGAATGGTTGATATGACACATCCAGTGACACATAATTTCCTGTTCTAAAAATCTATGACAAAAGCAAAACAAAGATTTCACAAATTAATCCCTCTCAACATTTCCTCATCTTTAGAAAACGGTGCTAAAGGAAGTAGTAGTCTTAGGACAGCTGAAAAAATGTGCTACTTTCCTGTAGTAAAACAAAGACTTTGAGAAAAATAGATAAGGTATCTTCCCAGCTACTGAGGTCTGTTGAGAGGTATCAACACAATAGAACAGTAAGAATGATTAAAATGACTGAGCTGAGTGTTAAAGGTGCAGTCCTCCCTTTTATATATTAAAATTAGTATACCTTAAAAACACGGCAGTGTTACTGCTTCTATACAAGCTTTCCGGATCTCATAGTGTATGAGGTCATAAGAGTCACCCTTGCTTTCTTGAACGCAAATTGTTGTTTTCTTTAGATAAGGCCTGATCATGCATTTTGATAATTAAAGATGAAAGTAAAAAAGTCACTCTTCTTAGAAAAGAGGTGGGGATATATTGACAAGTAGAGCATCACTTCATGATTAACACATGTAATGTTACATAGTGATAAAACTGCAAATCATTTTAAAAATCATATTTCCCAATTATCTCGTACTGCACTATGAAAAAATGCATAAGCAGAGATTTTATATTTAAAAGCCTCCAGTCAATACTTAAAATATTAATTTAATAATATGAGGAAAGTGTTACCTTTCTACAGTACAAAACCATATGAAAGAGGAAAGGGAAGGAGAAATCCCACAAATAATGATCTATGTGCTTGGCTTGCCAAATTTTGATCTACATTTAATTTGCACTTTCTCTCTCTCTCTCTTTTTTTTCTCCTGGTAAAATTTGCAGTTCAGCTGGAGCTCAGAATGTAGTAGGGTTGCTACACCTTTGACTTGCAGGCCTGATCATCGATGAAGAACAAGAAACAGGAATGGAGGGAAAGGTAATCAAGGATGAGTAAGAGAGACAGTGAAGATAGGGAGCAGATTGTTCCCAGCACAGACACTGACATACAGGTAGGGTAAACACTGTACCTAGTGAGGTTGCCCTCAGCGGCCAGGCCTTGGGAGTCATCGAGGACATTAGGTTCACTGCAGGAGGGGCAGGGAGGTGAAGCATTTAGGGAAGAAAATATGTTTTTAAAGCATGCAATTGTCTCTCTGTTCAAAGGAAAGAAGTATCAGAAGGAAAATAAAGGGGAAGAAGGACAGAAATTGTTGGCCTCAAAACTGGCTTACTAAAGAGTAAGAAACAAAACTTTGAAAAACATCTCAACCAGTCTGAAGTGCTTTTTCATTGTGATGCATGGAAATCTATCAATTTACCTGGTCGGTCATATGTAAGTATCATTCTCATAGTAAGAAAAGGAAGAGATAGGGATTCCTAAAATCCTCCTGTCCTCTCTTTTTATCCTATGTACTGTCAGTAACTTTTAAGACCCCCATTTTACCTTCCCCTGGTCACTTCACTGACCTACTCACCACAGTTCTTTAAGGAATAGGAATCCCTTTGAGAAACATGAGCAGACAGACAACAAATTTCACTCAGACAGACCCCTTCCTGTTCAAAACTTACTCTAGCTACCATGCTTGCTCAATCCAACCACCATGGATAACCAAAGAGCTTCACATATAGGGTGATTGAAAAAGAATGGTGTATGGGTACAGTTTTGGGTCAGTGGAATGGGACACTATGGCCCAGTTCAGACTGCCAGAAAGTGGCAGTTGGGGACCGATTTTAGGGCTCGGGATTGCGGAGTGACCGCATGGCCCTACTGCTTGGCAGCGGTGCCATCATGGCTTGGCCCCATCCACATGGGGGCCGCCATCATGATGCTAACATGGCACCATGTGTGTGTCATCAACGTGCAGCAGTGCTCCAATGGTGCACTCATGGCGTCCGCCGCATGCACTAAAAAGAAAAGAACCTGCTTTTAGTGGTTTCTTTTTGGTATGGAGGGAGGCCACATGGTTTGGCTGCTGCTGTGTCCCTCAGGAGCAAAAACAGGCGCCTCCAGCCCTGGCCCTTTCGGGGTGGTCTGTTGAGCCCCTATGTTAGCACTAGACGTTGCAGAGAAATACCTCACAGCATATTCCATTGCCCCCTCTCTGGGCCATGTGCAGGAAAAGCTAATTAGCAGCAGAAGTGTACCTGTGCCCTTTCTTTCTCAGCTCCAATGGAATGACAAAGCCATCAGCTGGTACAGTATACAATGCGGAGTACACAGGTGGGCTTCAACCTATCTTGTTCTCCTAATGAGCTTTCAGTGCTGCAAACCCTTGCTCTTCCATGAAACATTAAACTCCCATTTTGCACCCAAGTGTTTCCTGTCTCTTTAGTGCAGTGAATGCTGCCTACAGTTCCAAGCTGGGGTGGGATGTGGAGAAGAGAGGAGGAAGATTTTGCCTGCCTCATCTTCTCCATTGGAACTCTGCACCCACCTACCAGGGATGGGAAGCCTTCTCCTCTTGAATTCCAGATTATATCACAATTCCATATCATACCAGAATTCAGCAACAAAAAATGGCCTCAAAAATAAATGTTCATGTTATTAATGAATCAGCCAAAATGTTTATCCACTAACCTGAGCAAGCCTGTAGTTCTATTAATTTTTGTCACACATTACCAGGTGAATGGTGTCATAGTTCACAAGTATGATTTCAAAGAACAGATTAGTGAAAGTGCCTTAAAATAGTATTAATACTGAACATGGGAATAGCAAGCCACCATGATAAATCAAAGCCATTTTCCTTTATGATTAGAAGCACCACTAAAGGACTGTTTCCAATGGCTTAACTAGATAAGACACAGACAACTGTGATCATTCTCTCTCCCATTTTTAAAAGAAGAACCTTGGGTCCATAACAAAGAAGAAAATATTTATAAACTGTTCCCCTACCCTGGACCATTTTCCCAATTAAAATCATATCCCGAGCAAAGCCCAAGGATAGAACCACCACTATCATCTACCTCTTGGTCCCCAAAACAAACTCAGACTGGTTGTGTATTTATGATTTTCCCTGTTTGGCTGTATAACGTTTTTGTCTTGTTTTGCCTCATCCTGGCATTTATTTTTCATTGTGTATAGGCAGTTAAGAAAAGTCTGCTTAAGCACTTTGTGCATGTATCATTGTATGAAAACATTATTAACTGGTTCTCTAAACTGATGTTAACAAAATAGGATTTGGCTAGAATGGAAGTTGGAACTATGTGACTCTACAGATGTTGCTAGATGGCATTTCTTAGCATTCCTCACCTATCATGGCTAGGGCTGCTGGGACTTGCAGTCCAACAACATGATTCCTACCCCTGTGCTAGAGAATAAATCTTCAAATGCTGGTCAAATTATTAAGAAATTTAAACTTTGAGAAATCATTTTGAAAAAAATACAAAAAGTAAACAATGGTTTACTACTAAATTTAAAATGCAGTCCCTCTCTGCACATCATTTATGTACCAGAAGTATAAGCTAGTTTCCCTGTAGTTTACAACAGTTTGTTCTGTACAAAACTGTCAATAGACACTTTTTCTGTCAATTGATATTAATGGAGTTCCCTCGCTTTTTTTTTTTAGCCCCCAAGCTTTTGGACCAGGTGGATTTGCCTTTTTAAAAAACCCACTAAGCTCTGAAGGAAAGAAATAGTTCCCCCTACCAGTGCAAGATTGTCCCAATCCAAATTAGACTGAACTTCCAAGTTCAAAAGAAGAAAACATGCTAGCATTTAATATAGCCTGTAGTTTATCCCTAAATCTAATGGTTAAATGTCATCCTTATTTTCTTAAATGTCACACGTTAGTGTCTAAAAAAACCTGAGCAAATGCAGTACACATATAATTAGCTAAGAGAACAGGTCACTCAACTGAGAGACTACCAAAGTTGAAAAATCATTTGCAAATCCCTTTTGCTAGCTAATTGTATGCATTTTTATTTCCCCCTTGCATTTACAAACATCTTCAGACATGGGTGTAAATCAGTCAGAAGTATCTGTAGAATGTGCAGACTGACCTTAACAAGACCAATTGTTTTTGTCCAATTTGCCTCATTCTTGACAGAGAATAAGTCCAAAAGTAGGATGAAAGAAAGTTTCTAGCAGGATCATTACAATTCTTATTGTAAACACACACAGACATATGTGCCACACCTTCGCACTTTAAGTGAGACTATTGATTCACAGCTAGTGCTGCACCATCCTGTTCTCTTATGTGATTTGACCATGTACAATCCTTCTTAACCCAAATAGCTAGGGATAATAAACTATATTATACCCTTGTAAATTCTGTTTTTGTGATAACAGGCAAAGTCAGGAAATATGAGATAATTCATTATGTTACCTTTGGCTTGGTAACATGCCCACCTCAGCCTGAGGTGCAGACATGCTGGAGAGATGGCTGGAAAATCGCCTCCTCCCAATGGCACCCATAAGGTATGCTTCTTGTTCACTTACCACACTGGGCATGCTCACAGAATCATCTAGATGGAATTCAGAGGAGAGAATAAAAAAAAATCTCACACTTATATTCCAACCTTTCAAATGATGCCACCTTTCTCTCTGTAGCTATCCAAATCTTTCAGCTAATTGTGAAGACTCAAGCTTTTAAAATATGGATGAGCCTGCTTAGTTGTATACCAGGAACAAAGTGGCTTCAGATAGTAAAAGCTGTGACCTTTAATGTCAGCTGTACTCATATTACTTTGCACAACTCAAAGTTGCTCCATTTTATCTGTATTTGAATGACTGACATCTTTATTGAATAAATCCCCAGACCATTTCAGAAAAAAATACAAGGAAAAAAAACATACATCGGCGGGATACATACCGACAAAAAGAGGCGCCTCCTCGGCCCCTTTCTTTCCTGCGCAGGAGCGCCGCAGCATACAAATTGCATGGCACTGCTGCACAGGAAAAAAGGAGCCCGAAAAGACAGCTCCTTTTTGCGGCGCCGCAAAGCACCAGAGACAGGGCGGTTGCGTTGCGGCTGCGCAGCTGTGATGTAACCGTAACGCGCTGCATCTGGCAGGTGCAATACACCTGTGGCGCCCTCGTCACGTGCAAGGGCTGCCGGGTGTGTGGGCGCTCCGCCCACCAGGCAGCCCTCACACGTGACGAGGGCTCCTCAAACCCCCATCTATCCAGTGCCATAGTTAAAACTTACATAAAAAGACATCTCTATAAAATGTAAAACATTTGGTTCTTATTACACCCCTCTTGTAATTTACATCGCAATCTACTTCTGTAGAATAGCTGCTTTCACTGAAAACAAGGCAACCCTAAGAGTTATAAAAAGCCCATCTCCTTGCAAAAGCAGAGACAGCTTACTTTCATCATCTTTTCCCCTTAAATGTCTGAAGATGGGGGCAAGATATTGCTTTCTAATACCATTATATAATTGACAGTGCAGCAGATAATGTGCAAGATCTTCCAGTTTAGTGCCCCACATATACAGAGTCTATCAAGAAAAGGGATACTCTGGTATCTTCTTTGAATCACCCTTGATTCCATTTGCTCAAAGTGAAGGTTAGCAAAAGCCTTCCGATATCCTCTTTTCATAGAGAAAAACAGATATTTCTCTTCCTGGAAGAGTGCTTTGGCTCTTGATAACCATTTCCAGAATTTTACTGAGGCTAGAGCTGATAGATCCGTTTGAACTCTAATATCGAGCACTCTTTGTTTAAACATACTGCCAGCATTTGTATTGATCCTTCTAATAGTCATAACATTAAAGCCCACACTGGAGAGCCTTTTAGAAAAGTTAAAAAACCAGGAGTTTGGTGTAAGATTATTATATTTGAATAGCCTTTCAGGATGTAAAGCCCTCACTAAGTGGCATGCATACAGTCATACAAATGCAACATTGCTGTTTTGAAGATATCACTCTCCACACTTCTGAAATGAACATCTGAAATGAACAATAACATTTAAAAAAACACCCTAACAAACCATCCATTCCCCAATTTCCTCCAGTCACTGATTCCAAACTGCTACCTCCTCTCTAGAATTAGATAGTGAAAATGAGATGGAGAGCCATATATAACTTACATCTTGATGACGCCTGCCAAAATATCCAGATGAAGTTTCATGTAAAAAGTATGCTTTTACATTACTATGGCATGGTACAGACTGCGTAAATGCATTGTACTAGCACCAATTTTAGGGTTAGGGACTGCACGGCAACTGCACAGTCCCTAACACGACGCAGCGGTGTAGCAATGGTGGCGCCCCATGTACATGGGTGCCGCCATTGTTACATAAGCACTGCGCGGCATCCACACATTGCCTCACGGTTCTTATGTAACGAGTGTGCCAGTGGCATACTCATTACATCAGCCCTGCAGTGCAAAAATAACCTGGTTTTTCCAGGTTCTTTTTCCTCTGGAGGGAAGCTGTGCAGTTTGGTTGCTGTGGCTTTCCTCCGGAGGAAATTAGGCCACCGGCAGGCCGCCCTTTTCAGGTGGTCTGTCCCGCACCAATGATTGATGATTTAGACCTAAACAAACAGATCTGCTCACCTTTGGGGCAAACACTTACTTTCTTCATCTTCTTCATCTGTCCGACTTAAAGTATCCTGGGATGCCTGTTGGGAAGGTTCACTATCCTGCTCCCAGACAGTGCCTGTACCAGTGTTGGAGCGGGACATAGTGGCAAGGCTCAGTCGGTATGCAGAGGTGGAGGTGCCCACAGTGCTGATTGAAGTTTTCCCTTGGTAGGCTGAACAAAGTTGGGGAGGATTGACAGTCACATTAATAGAAACCAACAGTGGTTGGAATTAAAAATCATAGTTACAATGTGTAACCTAGAGTTATTCATAACTGATTGATATTCACGATCCATATGTATTCAATTGTGTAGGTAATATGTAGGGATCTTTTAAAATCCCTCAGTTGTGGCTTACTGGATAGCAACCATTGTGAACAATGGGCCAGGGTCTGTTTGCCTAATGTTCATCAAGCAGGAGACTGACATTCCCACCCACCCCATGAGCAATCTTCAGTGCGAGAAGGAATTGGGAAAGAGATATTGCTTTTGAGTATCACAACTGATATTCAGATGAGGTTGGGGATGTCAATCTTGAAAGACCTATATCACCTCACACAGCTCTTTGAAGATCTATGGACAGGGTCACAATTTTAATCTTTCCATATCCCATTACATTCTATCTCACTCTCACAACTGTGTAACTATTCTTGAAAACCTGTGGCTTTAATATCATTCAATCAGTGTGTCTGAGGAAGCAGACTGATTTCTATGAAAGGTCATGCTCAAATATAAATCATTCTAAAAGGTGCTGCTAAATTTCACACACACACCTTTTTCCTTTTTATGCTGCAACAGATTACCATGCCTATTTCTTTCAAAACTTCTACAATGGAATGCTGGTCACTTATTTCAAAAGTTCCTTTTTCTGTTATATTTTGGTGACATACAAGAATAGGTTAAGCTCCTTTACTGTCCCAGTAAGTGGCAGAATGTTTGCTTCGGGATTAGTACTCTCTAGTTCCATCACTTTTTCAGACTGTGGCCAAGTTGAGCGCAGTAGCCCTCCCTCCATGCCATCTGACATTTTCCGGCCTGGAAGGGAGTGAAAAGACAGGCCACATCCATCAGGGCTAGCCAGAGCAAGAAGAAGGGCCCTCCCTCCAGTCCATCTGCCATGGTCCAGGCCTCAGAGGGAGAGAAGAACCACTGGACTTGATCCCCTTCCCCACCACCTTCTTCTTTTGTGTCATACCTTTTTAGATTGTAAGCCTGAGGGCAGGGAACCTGAATAACTATCTGTAAGCCACTCTGAGAGCCTTTATGGCTGAAAAGTGGGATATAAATTCAATAAATAAATAAACAAGGTCATTGCCACCTTGCACTCATCTATTTTGCAGACAGAGTTACTGCACCAGTTTCAATCAAATACAGCTGTTTCATTTAGTTCAATACAACATCCTTTAAAGATGTTCCTTTGTGGGAAGAAACTGTTAAAGATACCCTTGTGGAAAACAAGGATAAATGAAAAGCCTTATCAATTCCCATAAAAACATGAAAGACAATCTAGACTTCATGGAGATGTACTTTGCTATTACTATATTGGTTTTCTGTCCCAGTAGTAAATTAAAGCTTATTTTAGAGTAAGTGCTCTATGAGTTGTGTCATTACCACCACTCACGTTATTTTGTTGCAAAAGGTGTTCAGAATGAAGGGTGCATTTTGCAAAAGCTCTATAAGTAACCTTATCATTTGTTATCATTTCAGTTTTATCATTTATGTGTGGTGAACAGTGTTGTGCTGGTCAACAGATGCTGAGCCATGACTGTTTTGGCTTTACAAAGATTATCCTGTTCTGTATTTGGAGGGCAGCCTTCTCAACCTGCCTTGATGCCCTTAAGTCCTTACCTGACCCACTATGCACAGCCTCTTTCAGGATCTTTAGCTCATTGTTGAATTCTGCAATGAGGGAACTCTTGCAAAGAGGGCGTGGGATGAAGCGCCGCTCCAGCTGGTCAGCAATGTGTTGCCGAGCAGTCATCTCTTCGTGGTTCTCAGCTGGCTGAGCTAACAACTGAGGGTGAAAGTAATAAGGGAAAGCCACAGGGAACAACAAAACACCTTCAAGAATTTGTTACATATTTAAGGAAGGAGCAATGTCTCAGATTCAAATCCTCACACTTCAGGGGAAACTATCTTAGATAGTATGTTTGAGAAGTTACCAGCCTGAGCCCTTGGAGGATCAATGGGAATCTCAGCAGATGACACTGAGATTCCAAAGCATTACAAAAGTTCTTCCTTCAGAGGTTCAGCTTTCCCTATAAATGAACGTTTCCCTTTTCTACTAAGGGCTGATCTATACCAGCCAGAATACCCAACTGCTTCCAGAATATTCTGTCCCCAGATCTGCCTCAGATTCCTGGATGACTGTCTACACACAAGTCCCCCTATATTGCCCAGAGCTGTTGCCACTGATGTGTGTCACTCCCCCTGAGGTCACAAATGAGGCACACTGTTGATTCCATGGCTGCGCACCTTGTGACATCAGAGGAAGCAACTTGCATCAGTGGCACCAGCTCCAGGTAACAAGGCAAGATGTGTATGGACAGCTGCCCAACATTGCTATGGAGTGTTCTAGGTTTTCCTGCAAAATCCAGAGCAAATGATGTTATTCTGAACTGATTTAAGACTGGAATGATGTAGGTTCAGTGCACAACTGGCCTTGTGTCATGAAGATAGTCTGCATGCAAATTGGGCATTTAGCAATGTATCTTGTAGATAGGTCACTGTAAGAATGGAGGGAAACTGTTTCTTTTGGCCCATGTAGATAAGCTGTAAGAATGGAGGGAAGCTACAGTTGGCCCTTCTTATACACAGATTTTTTATACACGGATTCAAGCATACACGGTTTGAAAATGTCCCAAAAAAGTATAAATTTACCTTGATTTCTCATTATTTATAAGGGACACCATTTTGCTATGTCATTATATTTAATGGGACTTGAGCATACATGGATTTTGTTATATACAGAGGATCTTGGAACCAAACCCCAGCGTATAACAAGGGTCCACTGTATTTCCTTTGGCCTATATAGACAAGCCCTAAAGCAACTGAAGAGTACCTTAAGAGTAGCTAAAATGCAAGATTTCTAAGTGAGGAGGTAGGAGACATTCGTCTCTCTCCATCTCACCATCACCTTAACAATGACAATACCAATAAAAAACAAAGCATGAGTACAAGCCAACAATGGAACCATGTGATATTTCTGCTCTGCCATTTAATGAAACCCACCCTCAAAACTATTAAAGTAACTTTTAAAATTTTAAAAAACTTTATTCACAAATCAGTTTACAAAAATGTCAGACAAAACATTTATAAAATAAACAAAATGAAATTAACTACAAGTATGAAGAAAACGTACATGTATAAAACCATTATCCCTTCCTTCTACTCCTTCCCCCCACTCCCACTGACTTCCTGCACTACTCTGTTTATGATCTCCAACTATAGCACCCACTTATGCCTCAATAGCTAACCCATCTTTTGCAAGCCAAATTTTCTACATCTTTGTAACTTAATTAGCAATAACAATAATTATATAACCAACATTCTTCTATTTAGAAAGGCTTTCATAGCTAGTCATTAAAGTAACTTTTAAAAAGTTATTTATTCTGAAAAAGGAGTGATGTTACTTCTAGACAAGTTATAATTGTAATGAAATGAAGTCTGCTCTTTATTGGGAAAGGAACTAATTACAGATAATTTGTTGTCTGTAACTAATTAGTTCCATGTTCTGTATAATCCATGACCAAATGTTGCACAGTATCCTACTTAACCAGGCCCAGACCAGCTAAGGTTCCTGTTTTTCAACTATGAATGGTGTCATTACTGACAAATATACCCCATGTTTAGTTTATTCCACAACAAGGTCACTAACCCGAGAACACCATCATAAATCCTACCCTTCCAAACTCTGCACTCAGACATCCCACTTTGGAAAATTCAGTTCTAAAAAATTAGCCTCTCTGAAAGGTTTCCTGCCCTTTCTTTAATCCTGCAATACTAAACTTCCTTGAGTAACTTTACTTTGACTTAAAGGCTCCGCAAGGTAGTTTAGTATTCAAGGAAAGTGCCCTGACCTTTGAGATTGCTGTTGCTGCAAATCATTGTCCTGTTCCTCTTTGCTACCAGAGGGATTGTACATCTGGTTTCACGGTTTTCATTTCACAAAGAAATGGAGATAACATTAGATGTGGCTTTACCTTGCACTGAATGAAGGGTCGAAGGAGCACAAAGATAGGAATTCGAGTACGCACAATAAAATCCAGGAAATCCCACAGGGCCAGCCCTCCAACTTTTCTCAAAGCCATCTCTTTGACCTGCAGACTCAGCCAATACCATTGGCTGCCAAGCTGCCTCTCAAAACACACAAGGATCACCTTCAGAGCTGGAAGTGAGAAAGAAATCAGAAGAATTAAGGTACTATGAACTGACTGAACACGCATCCTTGCATGCATATCCCCTAATATGCTTACAGCCTTTCTTCATCAGCTTCCAGTTCTTGCACAGGAAAGAGGTGGTCTTCTAGTTAAGCAAAATATGTACATATTTTGCTAATGGTTCTGACCTGTAAATCGGTGAATGTGGAGGTAGAGAATCTATGTACATTCCAACCTCTTTGACATAGGTGTGGGGATTCAGGTTGTTGGAGAAGGATGGCATGACAGCCTAGTAGTGCCATCCCTTATCACTTACTTGTATATACTGTTTACCAGATAAAAACTCACTCACCCAGGTAGGCTGCCTGACTAGTGGACTCAGCTAGCCCTTCCTTACGCAGGTCCTTCCCTGCATCTCCCGGAGTGGAACAGTGGGCAGGGGAGCTCTCCAACATGAAGTTCTTACTGCGTGAAGTGCTGATAATGCGCGGTGGTAGCAAAATATTAATGACTGTCTGGAGCAGCAGGAGGACTTCAGGTTGTTCCAGCCAAGGGCTATCTGTATATGATCAAAGGAGGGAATAAACAAGGACAAAAAAATGGTCAGCCCCCAATCCACAGAAAAAGATTCGCATCACCATTTCCAGCACCACACTCTGATGAAAAACGAACATTTGGCACATCCAGTGAACTCCCCTAACCTTTACTCCTTCCTGTACACAAACATATGCCAACTATTTTAGCACTAACACTGCATAACACAGCTCCTAATTTTAAGTTGAGAACAATACCACACTCTTGCTTGGCGTTCTTTCTTCATCCTCACATTGTTCCTGATTTTGGCTCTTAAGGACAGACAGGTTCATGCTGGACATGACCCATATCAGCAAAAATCCCCCTCGCTACATCTTGGCTGGGGTTGCACATGCATTGACGCTTGGTTCGATGAGGACTAAATAGTAGTTGCCTCCGAGCCAAGGCACCGTGGCAGAACAAATGTTCAGGATTAAACCTCACATGCAAAGGAGCCCTTTTGTTAAAAGAATCAGCATTCTTGAAGAAACTGTAGTGTAAAAAGCAGCATTTGATCCACACGGACAGCATGGAATTGGGCCACGATTAGCCCAAGTGAAAGCAGTGTGGTTTTCTTGTTTGTTCCCATATCTCTCTTACACATAGGTGATTTTTTTTTTGTCTTTCTCCGGCATGCTCTGTCATTCACTGTTCTGATCTCATTGAAAGGAGCTCCTCTGTCAAAGAGTGAATTCAGAAAACACAGCTGAAGTGAGAGGACACCACAACACTTATTGCCTTGTGTGCATTCCCAAAGAACCCTACACACAACACACCACGGAGAGAACGCTCATACCAAAGGTAACACAGAGGTGGAAGGAAACACAGATATTTGCTGTTTTGTAGAACCAACAGGGAGGGGGGAACAGAAGAATCTTTCTGTTAATCAGACCTTTGCTTCCTGATCCTACTGTGAGCACAAATGGAATCAGAAGATTTAAAAGCATTCCTTCCCTCCTCTCCTGATTGGTGAATGGGGATATCACGTGGCTTAAGGGAAAATCTTCTTTCAAAGCCTGTGCAGTAATAATAAAAAAGAGAATTAAAACATGTTTATTGGCAGGTTATGGGGTGAGGGGTAATGTGGCTACAAAGAAATGGGGTCCACAAACATCTTCTGTCTATATCTTTACAAGTTCACCAGCTTGGAGGACATTTATGCAAATTCCAGTTTCAAGTGACCAATTCCATCTCATTTACATCGTCGTCCTAAATAATTTCTCAACAGATAGAGTACTGATTGCTACCTAAGTCATCCCAAAGCCTGAAATTTTAAAAAGCTGTAAAAATAATAATGCAAGGAAAAGTGTTACAGAACAAAACAAAATACCATACCTGTCCTAAATTTAAATTTGGGGGCTATCCCATATTGCTTTGTTTGATTCTTTAAAATATCTGCCCAGTGCCAAATAGCACAATTTGAAATCTTAGTATGTTCTGTTCTGACACCTTGAATAGGAGAAAACTTACCCAGAAAGCCTAGGTCGTCCTTACAGCTAGTAAACATATCTTTAACATATTTGTTCTATAGACCAGAGAAGGTCTACATTGTTCCATAGATCCACTCATCTACATACACAAGCTGAGCAAAGCTGCCACCAGTAGGAAATTGTTCAAACACAGAATTCACGCAGAAAGCCTGCATTATAATTAGCATTTGCCTATTCACTTTAATGTAGTACCAGCAGAGAAGAGCAAGATACATGGAAGCCCCTAAATCCTAAAGTACATTGTTTGCCTTTTCCAAAATATAGTAATACAGTAGATCGTGAATCATGCCACAAATTCTACTAAATGTTTACTATTTACAATCATAAAAGATGATATTCAATAATTAATATAATAATAAACTGAATGTTTACATTTTACGTATCTTCTCTCTGTTATCATAATCAAGGTTCAGGTGACCCTGATTCAAATCCTAGTTGTCCTACAGCACAAACAAAATAGTTTGATATAGTTGGACAGATGTAATTAATTTCAAGGGTGGGGGGAGTTTTAAAAAAGAAGGGTTAGCCTCAAGAAATCCTTGATGTAATGAAATATAAAACCAATTAGGAACCTCTTACTGAACTGCAAAGTTTGACATTATGTAAATTTGCCATCAGGTACCAAGAAAAATGATTGATATCAAAACAACATAAATGGATTTAGAGAATTTTTTTTAATTCCCAAAAATGCATTCTCATGACCTAAACAGACCCCATTGCTTCAATGTGTTTGCTTCTTTTATTCTAAATTAGAGCAGCAATAATGTTCTAACTACCTATATATCTACCACTTTATACTTTTTTTGAAATGCACAACTTCCTCCTATGTGTCAGCTCTTCGGTTGGTATAATCTTGCATAGCCCCAATGTAATTTCAGTAGGGTTATGCTAAATTGACACCCAGCGAAGACCTGGAGATCTAAGTGCATAACTTCAAAATGTTAGCATATTTGTGGGAAAGTTTACACTTCACAGTTTTTGCCCAGCTTTCGCAAAAGACAAAAGAGCACCAGTGGGTTGGTGTCTTGACCACAAGATAAGCAAAGCCTGTTTAACAGGCAAGGCAGTCACACCTGAATCTGCAATGCTACAAGCCGGACAACAGCTGTGCTGAAGGGTAGAGGTGGCGAGAGATAAGGGCTGAGATGAAGAAGGGGTAATCCATCGGCCACACTGGAAGGTCCTACTACTCCCATCACCTGCAATACAAACACAGCACATCACCTTGACCAACTATTGCAATTCCATCCATGCCATACCCTCCAATGTTGATGAGGTACACACTTCAGATAGCGCAAGACTGGGCTGCTCTGGGAATCTGAGCCATCCACAGTGCTTTGCGATAGCTGGGGCCAGTCAGGGGAAAGGAGCAGTTCTAGTGGGAGGGAGGGAGGATACGGATCTACTACAGGGTTAGCTGGGACTGGAGAGGAGGTAGAGGGGAAACCAGCACATTTAAGAATGTACCTAGTACTAGCCCTGAATAACCAGCACTGTACTTGTTGGAAAGGTGGGATTGGAGGGTATGTCATGTCTTTATGGTGCTCACGGGAAAATGTACTGAAATCACAGTGTTTCTAATCTGAGTCAGTTGTTCCCATTTTACGTCATGGCAGTGTCCTGTGTCTCACCCAAACAGGGTTTGATACAATGTTCAGACTCTCCTCTTTGTTATTTCCTAACATTTTAAGTTAATTTTAGAGGAGGAATGAACTGATTCAGATCTATGTCTGCAGATTTCACTTAGAGGAATTAATGCTATTAATGTACTTTCAGATGATAAACATTTTTCCTCCTCCAAGAATTTTGTATAGCTTAACATCTCATGGTGAACTGTGGGCTTGTTTGCACCAGCCACAATATCTACACTGGTCCTGGATTTCCCTGTTACCTCTCCTCTCTGTAACAAGGCTAGGCAGCTGTCTACATGTGTGTCCACGCTGTGCCACCTGGCACCACCATCAGCATGAGTCATTCCCTCTGAGGTCAGAAATAAGGACCACACGCCTGGTTGCCTCACTGTGACCTCAGAGGGAACAACTTGCAGCGACGGCAGCATCACCAAACAGTACAGCTGGACATGTGTGTAGACAGATGCCTGGCATCACTACACACTGCTCCAGATTTTTCTGCAAAATCCAGAGCAAAAGGTGAGTTTTTTTATACCGTGTCAAGGGAGGGAAATGGTAGATTTGGTGCAGAACTGGCCTTCCATTGTGAAGACAGTCAGGGATTTGGTCCTACGTTGTATGGACAGGTCGCCTTAAGGATGGTGGGGATTCTCTTCATTTGGCTTGTCTTGACCTGCCCAATGCAGTCTTGATTATACTGGTTTCTATCAGATACTCCAAGCTGTTGAACTTTGTGTCAACCATACCAGTCTGGATGCATACTGAAACACTACTTCTTGAGAGCAATTTGATGGTGTCTTGAGTTTTGATCTTGCTAATAATGTCCTACGTTTCTGTCTGACACATGCTGCTTCTATTGTGATGCTAGATTAGGATTGGCTGGAGGTGTACTAGGGGCTACACCCATGCCAGCATCCCATTTGCTCAACTTCTACTCTGCAAAACAGGGATGGGGATCATGTCACCTCCAAAAGTAGTTGGACTGCAGTCCTCATCAGCTTTGAGCAGGATAGTCAGTAGTCATGAATTCTGTGAGCTGCAATCTAAGAATATTTGGACAGCCACACAATTCCCACCACTATTGTAAATAAAAATATTATTGAAAAATCCCCATTATTTGCTTTTCAAGGAACAGAATTTCCCCAGCCCAGCATCCTATTGATTTGTTGGATAGCAATTCGCCCCATCCCCAATCAGCATATGATAGGTGGTCAGAATTGTAGTCCAACGCATCAGGTGAGAACCAGGTTGGTGAAAGCTAACTACTTCCAGTCATTTGATGGCATCACTGGCTAATAAAATAAGTTGTAAGATCTGCAAGAAAGAAGGACAATGAGAGGTGAGTGTAACAAGAACGTTACTTGATCAGTTCAAGAGTCTGTCTGGTTCATCGCTTCTTTTTACCTCTGGAAAAGCTCATTAGTAAGATGATCCTCTGCTACTGCCCCTAGCCACAGAGGCTTTGTTTAGGGCCCTTTCACACTAAACAATAGAAATATAGCTCTCCGATTCCACTTGAGCTGCCATGGTAATTTCCCATGGATCCTTAGGATGGTCAAGAAGGGCCTTTGGAAACCTTAACCTGGGAAACCTCTTCTGGTACCTCTGACCAAATTAACAAAACCCCAGGAGGAGTCCACAGGAGGCAGCCATGACAATTCAAAGGGAATCATAATGCTATAATTGTATAGTGTGAAAAGCCCTCCAGTTATGACATTCCACAGACCTTTCCTCCATTAATTTTTCCACTTCAGAATTCTATCAGTAGATCTTGTAAAACTATGTTATGTTATTTGAAGAAGGTTTTGCAGAACTGGTAAACTGCAGACCGACCTCTCTGGACCCTCCAGATTGTTCCTCTGTGCTTCTGAATTAAGGTACTTATCCCTGGCAGATACTACTAATTTCAGTCTAGTGTTATATGTAATATTTATGAACGTCTAGAGAAATGATCTAGAGGTTTTTGTTTTAGGTGTTTGAAAAACACCTTCTGTCATGCAATGATTTACAGGGATTTCCTGATTAAAATGAAATGATGTGTGCTGTTATGTAATGCATTGTAGTTTCTCATATGTCTGATTTTTACACTAAAGAATTATCACATCTGAAATTTAATTACATTTTCCGCAGTAGTTCTATACATGTCAATTACATTACCAAGTAAAAGTGTTCTGGTTAGGTCTGGGGTCAGCAACCTGGTCCTCCCACTCAGTGTCTTAAACTGCAACTCCTATGAGCCCCAGACAATGACCATGGCCAATGGCAGGGGATAATAGGAGCTGCAATCTAAAATATCCCGAGGGGATCCTTAATATACTGTCCATATAGCAAAACCACATCCTTAAGGAAGAGAAGAATCTGAACATTGTAGAGGAAAACTCAAAATTGATTTTAGATTGGACATCATAAATGCCGGAATAAATTTACTCAGGTGATTCCTCCAATTAATCAATGGCTGATGCCTTTTTTCAGAGCCATAAAAATTGTTCTGTTTCCACAACATGAGACTAAATCTGTCTCCAGCTCCCCCAGCCCTAACTCCTCATCACTACCAGGTGTGTGCAGCATCCACCACCCCACTCTCCAACTTGCAGCCCTCAACTCTCGGCGCAGCATGCAGGAGTGGATTTTCAAAGTGGTGCATGGAAAGCAGCAAAAACCAGTCAGTTGACCACAGGCTTCTTCTTGTGTTCGCTCCCCAGGCACCACTTTGAAAATGGACTCCACTGTTTTTAATGTCATTTAAAGAGCTTATTTTGGTGAGTAGGGAAAAGACAGGAAAAGACCAACTGGTGAAATATTAATTCCAGGGGCATTTCTACCACAGAAGGAAGCTTAGCAGATGTGCAGGAGGTTGCAATTTTGGTTACTCACCAGATTGACACAGACATTGATCAGTGACCTAAGATGAGGCAGGAAGGATATGATTGGCTGCCTCTGAAGTGTCAAACAAACCCCTTCAATCAAACTGCTGGCAGGCTCCCACTCAACCTGTCGCCTGGAACACAACAGTAGTGGCATTAGGTGTTTTGCACCCCCAGAAACCCTGCAACAAGGTGACTGACACAAAGGGACACCAAAGAAGGACTTCTCAAAGGGCAACAATGGACACTGCAATGGAAGCCTCGTACCTAAGCTACTCAAAAAGCAGAAATTCACAGCCAGCACTACAGAAGAAACTGATCTGACAGTAACAAGGCACCCAAACAGTGCTCTGACATTGGTCCAAAAATATTCAGACCCACAAACAACAAACAGGGAACAAGTGAGAAAGGTGGGCAGGGGCACAATATGGGGAAGGTAGTGGTGGTGGTTTTTTTTTTTTTTAATGGCCTATATTTTCCAGTATGTCCTTACCAGCATGGTTTTTAGATTACTGTATTTAAAATAGTCTCTCTTGCTTTGTACTAGGAACGCTATACTTTTTAGAACTAAATATTCTAATGCAATCTCATATTTGCATTTTTCATCAGTATTTCTCTTTCCTTCTCAGCAACATCTCAGTTTTAGTTACTGTGAATCTGTGAGTATGTGAAATTCAGAACAACATTTTGCATTTATCTAGCCATAGCAGGACACTATCCTAGGATAGGATTTTTTTTCTAGATTCACATAGGCTGGACAACCACACAGGCTGACGGAGTTGGTGGATCAGCTCAATGTAAACCACAGATTCACATAGGCCAGTGCTCAAAAGCTGGTTCCAGTCACCTCAGGAAGTTCTGCTAAGCAAACTGAACACGTCCTCCATGTTTTATTGTTTCTTTATTGCTTTGAACTTTAACTGTGAGCCACTTACACAACTTTGCAATGTGCAATATCTCAGATAAAGGATATTTACTTGGGTCCAAGAGATCCAAGAGACTGGTCTAAGGCACTTTATCTGTTCAAAGGACTGTGTTCGCAGTCTGGGGGTGCTCCTAGATCTGTCGCTCCAGATGACAAATTGGGTAAATGTGACAGTCAGGAGCACCTGTTGTCAGCTTCAACTGATATGCCAGCTGCACCCTTTCCTGGAAGTGAGGAACCTAGAAACTCTGGTGCACGCACTGATAACCTCTCATCTTAATTTCTGTAATGCACTCTACATGGAGCTACCCTTGTGCTTAGTTCAGAAACTCCAGTTAGTACAGAACATGGCAGCCAGGCTGGTCTCAGGTACAACTAGAAGAGACTATATAACATTGATCTTAAGATCGCTTCACTGATTGCCTATCAGTTTCCAGGTGCAGTACAAAGTTTTGGTCATCACCTTTAAACCCCTAAATGACTTGGGTCCAACCTATCTTCAGGACAGCCTCCTTCTGTATAAATCACCCTGCGCACTCAGGTCCTCTGGGAGGAATCTGTTGCAACCCATGAAAACTAGATTGTCTGAAACTGCCCAGAGGACCTTTTTGGCAACCGCTCCCAGAATATGGAATGACCTGCCGGTTGAGATCCATCATATTACCACTATAACAGCTATAAAAAAAACTGTCAAGATGGTAGGCCTTTCCTAATGTTCACTCTGTTTATTCATAGTGTCACAGTAATGACAATATGGTTGGGGAGGAAGAATGCAAACAAATTTTAAAAAGGAGGAGAATGTCATCATGAATAATGTGACCAAAACCTGTTTTTGCTTTGGCCAAAATGCTTGGTATAAAGCCAGGAAAGACCATCTGAACCCAACTTATGTCTTTGTGTCACAATTTCTTTCTAATAAAGAGGATTCCTCATGAGCGGCCTTTCTAAAATGATTAGAAACATTAAACAGGTAGTTGACATGTTCTGGCCATACTAAAAAAGAGAGGAAGAATGACCTATTAAAGATGCTAGGGAATTCTTTAGGACATGGAAGGTCAAAAGTACAGGCAAGATACAGAGAATATAACAGAGGAAGTAGAACAGACAAAAAAAATGCAGTTTGCTTCCTATCACGTATTTGACACACAAGAAAGGTTTAGGAAATAATGGTGGGAAGAGGGTTTTGTTGAGGAAGATGGAAGGGGCCAGACTTGAAACAGATATTTGGTCACAAAAGGTGATTCATTTAGAAATCATTACATTTATACACCATTTACGTAGATTTTAAAATATCCTTTGGAAGGCAGGGGTACAATTCGGTGGCACTTTAAAATCTAACATCGATACTGCTTTTTGTGGGTTCTGCTTGTTCCACGATGGAGCCGCGCGGTTTGTCCACTGCGGCTCCCTTGCTGAGCAAACCCTTTTTTGGAGGTCTGTATCCCGCCAAAGTTTCTTACAAAGAAGCTGCTTATTAGCAAGTCTTTTTATACCCAGCTAGCTTTCCTCCTTTCATTGTATCTTCTGTCTATCTGGACATTTTTAGCAGCCTTGGCACTAGGAGGATGACAAAGGAGGGCTGGAGAAACACAGTTTTAGTATTGGGTTGCAGCAGTACATCTGCAATAAACAATATAATAAAGTTTGAGCAAAAAAAAAATTGATTCCATTATACCCAATCCTACTGTAGCTTTGTATGCCTGCCTACCACAGGCAAGGTAAACAGCAGCTGCCTCCAGAATCCTTTGCTGAGCATGCATGAATAGCATAATAGGGAATCAGGAGATAGGGATGCATGAAAACAACTTCCTAAATCACTCCTGAAATTACTTCAGTCTTTTTTTTTTTACCATGAAATAGAAGACTGTTGCCTTGCCAGCAACCCTCAGCGTATTAAAAAAATACATAGTTCTTTAAATTTAGCCACCAAAATAAAAATCTTTAGAAAAAAATGGAGGCTGCTGAAGGAAAAATTCATCTCTGGATATCCTTTAGAGAAGAAGTGTTCTCTAGAAAGTTCAGAATGTTTTTGTCTACTTATGCAATGCTTACTTGGTCTGGTTGTTTCATTTGACATGCTTTTGTCGTTAGAATGGAATCAAAAGTTTGCTGCAACAGGTTGATTTTACTCCTTTTTGTGGTATAGGAACCTACAGTGCTACCTCGGGTTACGAAATTAATTCGTTCCGCGGCGCCGTTCGTAACCCGATACATTTCGCAACCCGAAAAGGCTTTCCGTTAGCGCTGGAAAGCCGCTAGCCGCGCTTCGCATTTGAATTTTGCGCCGAAACGCGCCAAAATGAATTTCGTAACCCGAAAAATCTTTCGTTACCCGGAACAGTTTTTTCCAATCTAACTTTTTCGTACCCCGGAAATTTCGTAACGCGATCAATTCGTATCCCGGGGTACCACTGTATTCTTATTCCTTCCATGCTATTTCTGCCTTTGGTACCTATTTTCTGTTAACAAAGTTATGCCCAGAAATGCATTAATTTGTTAAATGAGCTATACAGTCGGCCCTTGTTATACACGGATTTCTTATACATCAATTCAAGCATACACGGTTTCAAAATGTTCAAAAAAAGTATAAATTTCAAATATCAAACCTTAATTTTCCATTTTTTATAAGGGACACCATTTTGCTATCTCATTATATTTAATGGAACTTCAGCATACAAAGATTTTGTTATACACGGGGGATCTTGGAACCAAACCCCAGCATATAACAAGGGTCCACTGTATCTGTATTTTAATGCTTCTGTATCTGTAGACAGGCTAACCACCAAATGTACACTTAACCCGTACTCTTAGTATAACAATATATGCTTATACCTTAAAATAGGCTAATAAGTGATTTTAGAAATTATGGTGACAATATCTGCTATTCTGAATGCTTATTTTGAGGATCATGCTACATTTTTATAAATGTTCATGTCGGTTCTCCATAAAAGATGCATTTCCTCTATTGTTGTCTTGGATATGGTCACATGCATACACACCAATAGGAGAAATACATTTTTTGGTTTTTTGCTGTAAGAATTCAGTGCAGCAAAACACTGTCAATAAAATGACATACCCTTCCTTCAAGGCTTGCAACATCAGAAACGGACCCCCAGAGGTTTCCGTCACACCTGCTCACCTCAAAGTAGGCATCTTGTGAATTTTATTGAACATACGATCCAATCTTTTTAAGATGAGGATAAGGGCAGGCCTCACTGCCTCAGCTGTCCAGTCTGTGATGGGTAGCATCTCCATGATGTATCGCCGGAGCCCACGGCTCTCCATCGTCTGAGTGTCATAGGGTGCCAGCTTCAGAAGGGAATGTGCAATTTCTGCCAACCTAAAATTATTGCTTGTTTAGAGGGAAATCTGAGATTCTACAAAGTGAGTTACTCTGCAGAGAGCAATGACTATTACATTATTGGAAAAACACACCCCACTTAGTAGAATGTTACATGGTCCATGACATACACAGGAATCATGGTCAACTTCTTTAGGGACATCTCTTTAAATCTGCTTAAGCGAATGGCATATAGTAATGAGTCATAGATATGTATGACTTTATTTAGATGCGGTTATACTAATGGTACTGTGGCAAATTAATTTAATTCACAGATGAGCCAGATTCCATTCTCATTTTATATACACTACACAATAATATGTAAAGTTTAAACTTAGGCGCTAGTATGCTGCTCTTGCCTTCCTCTCCACCCCTTCTTTTCTATTAACCCATGTGCAATAATTAATAAGAATATTTGAGACATGTTATCTCTAATTTCTGAAAATGCTTGCAGTACTGGAAATGTGTAGTAGGTTTCCATTTTGTAAAAACAATGAATTACTATTGCCTCTTTTTGCCATTAAACTGAAGCAAGTATGTAGTTTTCCCTGGAAAAAATGAAGGAAGCATGTAGTTTATCACAACTAGATTATCTATCTGACAACAGCCATCTTCAGCTTTGCAGAACAGTGAGCCTCTGGAAATCAGAAGACACTCTAAAGAAACAACTGCTAGGAATATTATTTTGACAGAGAAACATTACTTCATCTGCAAGAGTGCTTCTCGACCTTTGGTCTTGCATATGTTCTGATTTCAGCTCTCACTACCTTTTATGATTGGCTGTGCTTATTGGGGTTTGTGGGAACTGAAGTCTAAAGGTTGAGATCTACTGGTCTACAATTCACCTTGGGGCTTCACTTGTTTACAATGTGAAATCACAGAGTATATTTGATGTGGCTTTTCCAATTCTTCAAGAAAGCACATTCGAATGATAGAAAGCTCTATTTAGCAGTGATAACGAAGAAGTGTTTTTCCACGCACTGACTTCTATTTATATAGGCTTCTGTTTACTTGAGGACTCAATTTTTGATAGTCTGTGCAACCCCCAATAGATTGGCAAAACAAAAGAAAAACAAATAAAAAGGTTTCTGCATGCATTCAGCAAAACAGCTTTTGAAACTGTCAGATAACAGTTGGGGATGACAACTGGAATTAGCCCTATATATTTTAAAACCACACTAACTTTAGAACAGTTTTGTATGATCGTCAAGAGTGAAAATGATTACATGGCAGTTTCAAACATCATAGAAATTTGGTAAGCCAACACTTGCATAAGTTTCATTAATTCAGTAAGGATTACAGTCTGGCAGTTTCCATCAGCATCCATTCGCTGTAGGGCTAAAGAAGGGCTGGGCATCCACATGCGCCCAGACCTTCTTCCTCTGCCAGGGCACCATCTTGACATGTACCCATTTACATGGGGCACACCACAGTGATGTCCTTTGTGCACGGTGCACAAATGATACTGCGCACAGAGGGTGTCATAAAGCCACACCATGGCCCTTATGGTGCCTCTTCTGGGGCACAAATAGGAGCCGCATTTCAAGGCTTCTATTTGCCGTGGGTTGGGGGCATGGCGTGTGGCTGCCATGTCCCCAACCCAACACTTCCAGGGGCGGCACATAGCTGCCCATGAACGCGCTGTCTGTCGAGCTCCTAAGTCTGCTCTAAACTAGATGAGGGCAAGTATGGTGTGGTTTGAGCGCTGGAGACCAGGGTTCAAATAATCGCTCAGCCATCAAAACCCATTCGGGATACTGGGCAAGTCACCATCTCTCAGCCTCAGAGCTAGGCAAAAACAAACTTTCTCTGAACAAATCTTGCCAAGAAAATGCAATGATAGGTTCATCTTTGGGTATGACTTGAAATAAGGCACGCAACAAACTAACTGGAACTGGCAGAAACATGAAATAAGATACTGGACAAACCAGTTGTTTACATTCTACTTCATTCTGTAGATCTAAAAAAGGGGGTTAATATGCAACCACATACCAGATCCAACATACTCAGACTGACTCTCATGAGTAACAAAGTAAAAGACCCACTACTTTTGAGATTACCAAAAATCCAAATAGATGGATGATGGCACATGTTATGCTGACAAACTGCCTAAATGGTGAAAGCTGAGATGGGTTTGCCAATAGATGTTGCTTCATTATTTCTTTTTAAATACATTTTATTAATGTCACATACATTTTTCTTTTTATTTTCAGTAAGAACTGAAATCTATAACTGAGCTGGTAGCTCAAATAAAGTTCTTCCTGAGTGTGCTATGGAGGTATACCCACCAAGGAAGGAGTTGGCAAAGGATACCTGTACCTTTCCCCATATTTTTTTTTAACAAAATGATCAACTGTGTTCCCCTAAATCAAGATGGAGGGGGAAATGGCCAATCTTTAGCCTTTTCTCAAAATAGAAAGTGGCGATCTGGTTACCTCTAAGTAGGAAAAAACTTGGGATGGAAAAACTGGGTTATGTGGCTAATTGTATGGGAATGTATGGAAGGCTGATATGGGAGATAACCCCTATAAGTTGCTGAATCTTGCCCTAAGAACTAGTGCTTATTGCAGCAAAAGTAATCATCTCCAAAACTCTCTGCTTGCATTAGCACCAATCTTCCAATAGTTATAGCATCAGCTGTGAAAATGAGTTGGCTGGTGAGATTTGCAATATGAATGGATAAGCCTTGCTATGGGAGTGTATGAGTTATGTTTGCTCTTCAAAATAAACATAATGATAAACTGTACATTTCATTACTGTGAAGGAGAAACATTTTTTTCCAAGAAAAAAATGTGGTGCTGCTATAAGAAAAACCATATTTCACTTTTTTATTTTCCTGTCTCTAAAAACTAAACATAGGTGAATTGTTTCTATATGTTCATGTTAAAAACCTGCCAATACTCCATAGAAGCCGGAATATGTCTCTTGGTCTTAGAGATGTCATGGACATGGGCCGTATGGTCCATGAAATTTTTTGCAACAATCACAATTATTGAAGGACCGATAAAGGTCTAGTTCCCTAAATGGAGATGCAAACCGAAAGGCTAATGTTACTAGTCCTCACAACAAAATGCCAACAGATTTGTTGAAAACATGTATTAGGAATGTTTGTAGGAAATTAAAGCCATACGTTATACATATTAGTACTGTGATTTCTATCTTACGATACCAGTGCTGCATCTGGACTCATGGTTTCTCATGCTAAGGAAGGAAACAAGGAATCTGTGGAGAATCTGGAACAGAAAGGATCCTGTTTGTTCTCTTCAAAATAAAAAGCTTTAGATTTCTGCTTAATGTGTTGTGATACTATTACATAAAGCTCCTGAAATGTTTTGCCACACCTACTTCTACAGTTGATATATACTGTACAGTTTCAGAGTCATGCATTTTTAAAATAATACCTCATATGAGACTTAACATCCAGCAGCTCTAAGGAAGTCACCCTCGGCTCACCAGCAAGATTCTGCAAAATCTTCAGACGGGGGCCACAGTGCTTATAAAATTCAGTACAGATATTCAGCAAGGACTCACGAGGTCGCCTAAATTCCTCCCTAGCAATGCGTTCATCCAGCTCTTCTCGCTGGAGGCCTTGGCCTTCCTCCAGCAAATGAAGGTTTTCCCTGAAGAATACAAAGGGGGAACGGGAAAAAAGGTGAACATGGAGGCAGGAAAAAAATGCTGCTGAATGAAAAGATTACAATGAACCCCTCCTTTTGAACAGGTTTGGCATGCTAAGGCAAGAGGATAATGGCTTGCCAAGAGTAATTTCTCCCATTATAGAAAAGGAAGAACAAGCAGCTTGAGGGCTGAAAAGAGAGGCCGTTACCTAGAAAACCCACCCAAAAACACCCAACCATTCTGGTATCTCTTGCACAAAACTGTGCAAAGGGGAACCCAGAAAGATCTACATTGCAAGAGTTCTACACAGATGCTAAGGATACTGGGTATCATTCTTGAAATACCTGATGAAGTGCAGCTTGGCTCCTTGCTCTGGGTACCTAGAAATATGAGGAGAACTCAGTGACAGTTTCATAAGGGAAAACAAACAAACCAGGACCCAAAGGACATGTTGAACCAGATCTGACAACTCCTACTACAGTGAAGTGTAGGTAGGGGAGCAACAGCATGTCTTCCTGTCCCCAGGCTGTCTGTAAACACTTGTCCTATTTCTCAGACTATGGGAGATGCAAGAATAACATTTGGATAAAGTGTTCAGCGTGCATGAAATCCATAGCCTAGAAGCCTAAACAAGAGATGGGGATCAAGAAGCTCCTAGACCCTTGGCAGCACCCAAGGTCATTTTTGCCATATAATCCCACCTCCATACCCAATACATCTCAGAAAACTGTACAGAAATTCAGCAGCAAATCATGCCATTAAATTTCACTGCCAACCAGAGGAAAAGGACAATTTAAATTTTGTTTGGTTCAAATACTTTGTAATAGCTTGTTTGTGAAGGATCAAACAGGGAAAACCTACATAAAGCGAGCAAATGTAGCTTTAAGTTCAGTAGTCAACCCTACAGTCCATCCAAAGAAAATGAAATGATTGCTATAAATGGTTCTCCCTTCCCCACATCAGTTGGTATTAAAAGTGCCAATGACACATGGTAAAACCTGTGGCAGTCTTGTGGCAGTGAAACGATTGATCCCCAGCTTCTCTGAAATTGCCTGGTCTTGGCCTAGATTGTGCAGATGATTCCCATATATATCTAAGATAGAGATCATGCTTTTCTGGCCTCTGTATTTGAAGTTTATGTCCTTAGCTGTATCCAATAACATATTTTAACACATCTTGCACTAAAGGGTTTTCTGGTTGGTATACCAAGGAAGTGTCAACTTGTTTGCCCCAAAAAACATGTAGGGAGACAATTTTGTGTGTTTGTAACAGCACAAAAATGTCCTGGAAAAAACCAACACACTAACAGTGTTATTAGCCACACATATTTAAAATCAAATTGAAATCCTGACAGACACTGATAAGATACATCTGATCTTGGGTGACCCAGACAGGTTGAAATCCCAGATTTTGCTCCTGTTCTTTATTGGGGAGATGGTATAAAAAGTCGCTGCCTGTACTGGGAACTGACCGAAAATATTCAGATAAACAAAATGTATATGGATCTCTAAAATAAAATCAGAAAGAACAGGAATAAAATTTGAGATTTTCTGGCTTTTTATCCTCACAATCAGGTTAAGTTTAAGTCTGGAGTTGTGTAGGAGGAAAAGGTGGGGTGGGGGAGTCCAAGAGAAGAAGCAGATGTTTTGCCAGCAGCTGTGGCTGGCATCTTCTGAAGATGCCACCCACAGCTGCTGGCGAAACGGCAGGAATAAACTCTTCTAGAAGATGGCCTCATAGCCCCAAAAACTCACCAAAACTGTAGAAGAGGCAGAGTTTGCCCTGTGTTTAATGCGAATCAGTGTTGCAAGAGCCCCTTAGACAAAGAGGCAAGACAGTATACCTGTCTCCACTTTAACTTGATATGAACAGAGGCAGGAGCGGGTGTGTCTGCCCTGGCTCTGTGTCTGACAAGCACTCTTCGTGAGAGAAGCACTTGCAGCTCCAACTCTTATCCCCATTTCTAAGCTGGAGGCACAGGCACGTCAACTTGCTCCATCTTTCGTCTCAGATGAAGTGCCTCGTTCCAGCCTGTAGCTTCAGGTTCTGACTTTACTCCTGAATGCCACTTCCGTCAATGACAAGGAAAGATGCAGGGTTATCAGACCCTGAGTGATTTTATGGGACACGTGTAACCTCTGTGTTTGCACAGACTGTGAGATGCTAAAAACAAAATAAAGGGTTTACATCTTTATTATGCTCTGTTGTTATTACTTCCTGTGAAGACTGGACTGGCTGTTGCTGGAAACAACACATTAGTCCTAGTAGACTATGGCCTGTTACAGACTGCCAAAATAAAGCTGCTTCGGGTCTCTTTGGAGGTATGCTATTTAAATGATACATGGGTCCTAAGAGTCTGGAGGTCGCACCAAAGCCACACTCCATTCCTAAGCACTGGAGTGCAGCTTTGGTGCAGCTTCCGGATTCTTAGGATGCATGCATCATTTAAACAGCATACCTCCAAAGAGACCCGAAGCAGCTTTATTTTGGCAGTCTGTAACAGGCCTAGGAGTTTGATACAGCAAGGTAATGCATACAAGCTCCTCCTGTGGCCATTCACTCCTCCACTTTTTCTTCAAAACTTCAGGCACACATAAGCTATCACAAGGAACAATGGAGCTTAAGGCTGTGAATTACCTAGTGTTTGTTCCAGATGATATAGTGTGGTTAGCAGTAGTGGTTCCTTTATGGCCTTGATCACAGCGACTCATCTGAGGAGCAGTCATTGGCCTGTTCGTTTGGTTAAAAAAAAGAGACTGTCTGAACTCATGCTAGTGACAAACACCAAATTTGCCACAAAGAAAGGATTGTTTTTATTACCCATGTTATGGTCAAAGTTGATAATTTGCTTTTGTCCCCAGGTTTCTCAGTTAAACAGATTTAATTAATCACATTTTGAAAGGGAAAAACATAAGCTTCAATAAAAATTCAAATCTGGGGTGTGCTCAATTGAATTATCATTTGATAAGTCAAGTTAGGCCTCATTGTAATTTTAAAGACAACATATCAATTTTAACTATGGGCAGGTATATAAATAACATGGAATAAATGTTCTTCTGTTCTTCATCTCTCGTGTTCTCTGAGGTCACAGTCACAAAGGTGGGGCATCTCACCTGGTAAGAACTTCCACGCTGTACAAAAGGGCTTGCAAAGATGTAGCAAGTGCAGCTGTTGCTGCGATTTCTTCTCGAGCAGCTGTCACTGTTTCCACTTGGGAGGTTTGCCTCTTCAGCCTCTGCAGGTAACAGGGAACCAGCGCTTCAAGGACCATCAGCATCTGAAGACTGAAGCAATGTGCATCATCAGGGGAAAAAATCAAAATGAAGGTGTAGTTCTGAAGTACAGAACTGCAATTAGGGGACAGGTGCCTAAAATATGGGCTGTTGAAGCATGTCTAAATGAAGGAAATATTCTACATATTGGATACCACAATACTGAATACTCTGCTCCAGTCAACTAAAGAGTGGCCCTTTGTGGCACCAGGAGGGCCTCTCTAGGGAGATGATTGTACTTACTAAAACTCTTACTGCTCTCCAACAGGATACAGTCAGGTTGTAGGTTGCTACCAGGTATTATCAGACTTAATTCACCACTGATTCCACTGGGCGATTGCAACCTGGCTGCATTCTGGGTCCCAGGCGCACTTCGGAGGTGGCTTTTCCAAAACGAGAGCTTGCCGTCTTGGAAAAATGGCCTCCGAATCACACCTGGGACCCGGGATGCAGCTGGGTTGCAATTGCCTGGTGGAATCGGTGGAGAATTAAGTCTGATAATACCCAGTAGCAACCCACAAACCAACTGTATCCGTTGGGGAGCAAACGGGTTTTTAATAAGTGCAGTAATCTCCTACATGACTGCAAAGGCTGAATACATTTACTAGGAAGAAGGTGGTATCATGGGTAATCAGCTCTCTAGTTGTTTAAGGATTAATATGCTAACATTTTTTTAAAATCCTGGCCTAGTAGCAAATGAGCTGTCAGTATGATACCATGTGTTGTAGGCTCTATTTCAGAGGAAAAAACTGGCAAAAATCCCTCTGAGTATTCCTTACCTAAGAAAACTCTATGAAATTCATGTGGTTGCCAACAGGTGACGTGAAGGTGCATGTGTACACACACAAACACACACACACAAGCTTCCTTCAGTAGAGATTGTTATATGCTGCTGCTAGACCATGCCACTCAGCAATTTATACAAATCATTCCACATTAACTGCAGCTTCTGGATTGGCACATGAATGGTAGGCACTTCAGAAATGTCACAACATTGGCCAGGTTGCCCCAATTATGCAGTCTTCATGTTTTGAGTGGAAAGACTGAAACAAAACTCCTGCTCCTGAACAAGAGCTTTCAGTATCTGGAAAGATATACACACAACACTTATCTGAGCATGCTTTCCCTGTAGCTGGAGTTTGGTGTGGTTCTTTAAGATCACACTCAGGGTGGTCCTCTGGGGTTATGAATGCCTACAGAAGCAGGCAGAAGCTTCTGCCACCTTGAAATTATTAAAATTCAGATGAAGCTGATAAACACTGCAAAGCTATTCTGGGAACATTTACAGACTGAAACTCCTGTATGTGAAATGCTTGGGACTAGAAGTGTCTTGAATTATGGATTTTTTTTTTTTGGGGGGGGGGGATTTTGGGATACCTGTGTTTGCATATATGTAAATAGTGAGTTATCTTGAACCCAGTCTAAACACAACATTCATATGGTTTATGTATACCTTATATACATATCTTGTAGGTAATTATATACAATGTTTTAAATTATTTTGTTCCAGAAACGAAGGTTTGTGTAGCTTGAACCAGAAGAAAGCAAAGGTATCACTATCTCAACCACCCACAAAAATAGTTAGTTTTGGAGTATTTCAGAATTCTTGATAAGGGAGACTCAACCTGTATTAAATTAATGGTAGGATCTCTGACCTTCACTGAAATATCAGGAGGAAAACCAACCATATTGTATACTACTTGAAAACACTTTTAAAAAGATGCCACTTATGTTTCATGTTTGATACACTGACTCTAGTTCTTTGCAGTGGCATTCAGTAACAAAAAACCCCAAAACAAAGCAGCAAACAAACATAAGCCCAAACAGGTGTTACCTTCTGAATGACTCTGGGGCATATGCTACAACTGTGACACACAACTTGATGGCCTCACTGATGGAAAAGGTCAAATCCTCATTGCCATAGCAGAAATCTGACAAGGAAAAACAGACACCAATGATGTGAAAATGTGGGAAATACCAGGAAAGTAAAATCAGCTAAACAGTTCAATTGCAATCTTCTAAATAAATTATTGAACTGTCATCAGAAATCCTTATGATCTGAGGGAAGTAATTACTTTTCCATTTCAGTTCCTGGTTTACTTAATAGGATTTTATCCCACATGGATATTACAGATGGTTCCAAAAAGGAAAGTCTGGTCTGTCTGGAACTTTAGAGATAGCTTGGGCTATTAACCAAGGGAAGGAAAACCCATCAAAAATGTACAGCTACCACTTTGACATTCATATCAGCAATAAAGTAGGGCATTACTAGAATACAATAGGCAGGTCAAACTTCTGTGTAGACATTCATATGATTACACTGCAAGACTATAGTTTCTTCCTTTATAAAGGAATAAGCTCCATATAACATAGTGGGACTTTCAAGTAAACATGTATACTATTGGATTGTAATTAAACTGCAAGAACAGGGTTCCAGTTACTTATAAAATCCAAGCACCATGGATTAGGCGAGAGCCTTTTCCAACAAGTAAAAACAATATACATAAAAGCCTGGAATCCTAAACCAGCTTGTTGACATTTATTGGATGGTTCTGGCAATTTAGTACTTTGAAGAATAAAATGGAAAACAAATACTTTGTGAATGGCTACTTTTAACTGAATAGCAGCAAGAGATGCTAACTCTGGAGACCAGGGTTTGATTCCCAATTCAGCCATGAAACCTATCGGGTGACCTTGGGCAAGCCACATGCTCTCAGCCTCAGGGGAAGGCAAAGGCAAAGTCTCCTCTGAAAAAACCTTGCCAAAATAACACCATGATAGGTTTGCCTTAGGGTCGCCATAAGTCAGAAACGACTTGAAGGCACACAACACACAAACACACGTGTATATAAGCAAACCAGTGCAGTCACAAGGTCCATTATTAATTGTAATCCTATATTTAAAACAGCAGTTGAAACCAAACATTTTGAGGAACAACAGCAAAAAAAGTGTTTCTTTCATATAAAAGAGTAATTAAAAGGACCTTTGAAAGTACCTAATGATTTCAGTGGTTTTTCTGCTTTCACCAGTTCTAGAATATCCAGATTGTCAGGAGTGTCTCCTTCTAAGGACTGTAGCAGGTCAAAGAGGCACTGAGCTGAGAGACCCTTGCTGGGTCCATTGTTTGTAGCATCCTATGTTTGAAAAAGAAAAGAAAACCAACATTACCTTGATTTTCCAGGTTCCCATTGCAATTTCTTTTGGGCTTACAAATGTCAATGATTTCATTTTAGATACATGAATGCCTTGCATGTTTATTAATCTGGTATGTAACTGATGGCTATATTACACATGTACAAAAACAAACATGGGACAAATAACATGCCCTCCCCCGCCCCATTCCCATGGCAATCAGTCTGGATGATGCAGGGCCCAATCCCCCCGGTATTGGTGTGAAATATGTGGATGATGTATATTCAATTCAGCACTGAGATAAACCACTCTTAAAATAGATTAATAAATGCCCCCATTTGCTCCTGATCTGTGAAAATTGGGGGGGGGGGGGGGAGAGAACAATGCTGGTTGGCTTTTTACAATGCACCCTACTGTGCTACCCACTGCCACCACTGCTGGCACAGGTTATTCCTTCTAGGTCAGAACGAGGCACCCAGCCAGGTTGGGTGCCCTGGTCCTGACCTCAGAGGGAGTGATTTGCACTAGCAGTGGTGGTGGTGGTGGGTAAAACAGTGGGATGTGCCTGCAAACAGCTGCCCAGCATCACTACAGAGTGCCTGGATAATGGGGTGACATCAGGGCAGCTTTGAGGCCAGAATACTCCAGGCTGGTCCCAGAGTATTCTGGCTCATATGAACCTGGCAAGAGAGACTTATCTGAACTGATCTGGGTAAAAACAGGACACCTAGAGTGTTAGTGGGCCAAATTAGTTTGTCAGTTTAATTTCACCTGTCCTTTGTTTTGTTTTGTTTTCTATTATTAAATAGTAACTGAGGGTAAGCCAAATCAGTATTCAGATGGTGGTGTGTTTGTGAGCACTTAGTATGTGTGGTTAACTTCTTGCCACAGTGCTGATGAAAATCATGCTTCTGAAGCTGCTATTTGCCATATTGATGCCTGTAATAGCAGTTTGAGGTGACAGTTTCATTGGAAATACATTAAAGACTTTTCAGGTGGCTTCATAGATTTTGGTGGCTGCCTTCTTTCTGGAAGTCAAGAGAGTGGAAATAACAGGAACCAAGGTCTTTCAGGCTTTGGCTAGCTGGAGCCAGGCTATATCTGCATTCGGAATGGGACCCTGAGTCAGAAGGTGTGAATGCAGAAAAAGGAACTATGGCCTGTTACAGACTGCCAAAATAAAGCTGCTTCGGATCTCTTTGGAGGTATGCTATTTAAATGATGGATGGGTCCTAAGAGTCCGGAGGTCGTACCAAAGCCACACTCCATTCCTAAGCACTGGAGTGCAGCTTTGGTGCAGCTTCCAGATTCTTAGGATGCATGTATCATTTAAACAGCATACCTCCAAAGAGACCTGAAGCAGCTTTATTTTGGCAGTCTGTAACAGGCCTATGAGTCAACCATTGCTAGGTGTAGCAGGATGAAAAAACAGAGTTTCTTGGACCACAGGGGGGATAATATGACCGCCTTCTCTTTCTACACCTTCCTGATCACTGGGGCTAGGAGAAGAAGAGGAGGGAAGAGATAGAAGAGATCTTAAGCTCACCCATAGTGATGACCACCAACCCCCTTTCCACATTGGCTGCAAAATTGGTGTAGAATCTGGCCAATTTGTGTTTACTGTGATATACAAACAAGTCCACAGTCATTTCTCTGAAATGCTGTTGAATTGGATGAAAAACAACTACAGGTATGTTCAAGTTCCCGATGTAGTGTATGTCTCCTCAGATGATCTGCCTGAGAATTCATTGATCCTTCCCCACACAACTGTTTGAGAGAGAAGGGGTCTCTTTGCCCAGCTGAATGCTAGTATCACCCTATAAAGTTATCTGGACTTGGACCCACTTGATTTGTAACATAAGAACGTGGTGTTATGTTGTCCTTGAGAAGCATTGCATGTCTTCTTCAGAGAAGGAAGTTGGAATGGAACTAAGTGGGCAGTTCTTAACTCAACAAGAATATACATGCTTTTCCCCCTGCACTCTCCTACAGGCCATGACCCACTTGGCCCCAACTGTAGACTCCCCAGTGGAGGCGATTGACACTTGTGGTTATCTGTACTGGATGGGGCTTTGACAAAGGAATACCCCTTACTAGAGTTTTGTGACAGGTTTACTCCCTACCAGAGTGTCTTAGATGTTGAGGAAGCACAGGAATATATAGTTCTGATGGGCTAAGTGGCCTGGAATGGAATCTGGCCCTATTTGGGTTGTTGAATTGCAAGGCACAGGGACCTGGCCAATGTCATTAAATCTACCACTTTGAAATAATTGATGTGACCTGTCTCAGATGCTAGTTTTGACCTCTTTCTTCTGAGAGAGAAAAAATCATTGACTTCATCATCTGTTAAGAGACAGCTTACCCGAACATAGTCCGAAATCCACTGTACACAGGCCACCATACACAAGTGTAACAGCACTTTTTCCCCATGACACCCACTAGATCCTTATCCTATATCTTTCCCCCATTGGGAACCACTAGCCCTTTATCTTATACACTTCTGAACCAAGATAATATCACTAAATTTCACAATCTAAAAAGAGGGAGCCAATGGGCTGGGACTTAACTCTTGAGGTTTGGGACTCTAGGATTGGGATGCTGAATGGGATGGAGATGAAGTATTCTAACACTCTTCTCCAAGCAATGGGCCAAAAAGAATTTCTGCAACCAGATCTGCTTAGTTGTGCATATTAATTACAAAGTAATTATTTCTGTGCATGAATCACAATATAATGTGAATTACAAGGACATGTACAGTTGCTGAATGTACATAATATATAGTTAAGAAGAGAAGTTTTTTTTTTTTAAAATTGCTACAATCAAAGCTATCTTGATATTGGGTGATCATGCTATTCTTTTTGCTGGCAAAATCAGTATGTGCAGTCTCTACCAATACTGGTTTTGCCAGCAAAAGGAGTAGCCACTAGCAATTATCATACAGCCTTGGATTCAGCTACCAATATTGTCAAAACTAAAACTGATACAAGATACTTACAGGAAACTCCAGGAGAGGAGCAACACTAGCAAACAGTTGGAGTACAAAGGGCTTACGGTGGAGAATGTAAAATTGGCGACAGGCAAATTCAATGGCTTGACGCAGTTGTGGGTTGCTTTCATAGTCAGCATATACCTGCGCAAAGAGAAAGCACTTCAAAATACTATTTGTTTATAGGATAAACAGCACTATGTGGAAAACAGATATTCCAAGATGGGGTCACACACACATGCTGTCTCTCTCATTCTCTCCCTCTTTCTCTCTTCCTCTCCTCCTTTTTTTCTTTCATATTATCTCTCTGTATACACATATTCAGAGAGACAGACATTCTTTTGCTTTTGTGGGACTTTCTGCTTGGATGGAGTATCGGGTAGACAGCTGCATGGGGAGGGAATTTTTGCCCCCACTTGCCATGCTCACCTGTGGGCCTCACTACTGCACATGGTAAGATAGAATGGGCATGAAAAAGCCAAACTGCTACATTTGTGGATGGTTTTCTTGCATTTCTGGGATATTTTAATTGTAAAAATACCCCCAAATCAACTTGAATAGACAGGAGGGGGATCACAAGTTTTTGGGGTGACTGTTGGGGCCATATAATTGGGTTTATGATGGGTTGCCTAAGACCTACAGGCTGAACTTTCCCAACCCTTGGACTATATCCTTAAATGATGGGATGAAGGAACTGTTATGATATCCAGAATACGTGAGAAGGAATTTCTATATTTTGGAGGAAGACAATGGCAAACCACCTCCGAGTATTCCTTACTTAAGAAAATCAATGAAATTAATTTGCTGTTGTGTGCCTTCAAGTAGTTTCTGACTTATGGCAGCCCTAAGGCAAACCTATCATGGGGTTTCCTTGGCAAGATTTCAGAGGAGGTTGGCCACTTCCCTCCCCTGAGGCTGAGAGCATGTGATGTGCCCAAGGTCGCCCAGTGGGTTTCATTAATAGGATTGCCATTGTGTCAGCAGACAACTTGAAGGCATATAGACATAGAGGTCCAAGGAACATCATCAGCACATTTTCCCCACATCAAGGACCTCCAAAGAAAGTTAAACATTTCTAAAGCAACCAAACCTATTTATTCTAACAGGACTGAACTAATAGCTAATTCATGCTTATTCGTCTCTCCAAGAAGAGAATCACCTGAAGCATAGTGGGAAGGATCCACTGGTATCCACTAAGAGAGAAGAGGTGGTTGAAATGCACTGCTGTGTTGATGACAGTGGCAGCATACTGCCTCAACAGAGCACTGTCTTCAGGGTGCAGGATCAGAGCCCCATTGAATACATTCAAGAACAGCATGATTTCATCTCCCCAGGGAAATTCACTGGGCATTCCCAGAAACATCTCCTCCAGTAATTTAATCCACAGGCTTTTCTGAAGAGTGTCAAGGCCAAAGAGCTCCTTTCCAGCTGGAAGAACAAAAAGAATTATATCAGATTCAAAGCCAGCAATTTATTTCAAAGAAGAATATCTGACCTTGAGTTTTAGCTCCCACAGAAGAGTTGGGATGGCGGCGGCAGTGATTGCTATGGCTATAGAGCAAATGTTCAAAAGAATCACTAGATCCTTGTCTCATACATTTCTGAACCAATGCAAATTCATTAAATTACAAATCCTAAAAAGAGGGAGCCAATGGACTGGGATCTAACTCTTGAGGTTTCTACCTTCATCAAAAGTTTTTTAAAAATAATTGAGACTGTCTTTGTCAGGGTTTTTTTCCCTTGTAGAGGACCTAAAGGCTTTTTCCAGATGCAACAGTACAGAGCCTTCTTGAGAAATACAGTGTTGTCTGCCCAAGAAGAGCAGGTAAGAATAATAAGAAGAAGTGCATTTGTATTTTCCCGCTTCGCCCAATGGATTGAAGCGGGATTACAACCAAAAATCTCCATACAGGCAATCATGTGTAAAATACATATCATAAAAACAGCACAAAGTATAAAAATTTCAATTACAGTAATCGCAGGGCAGCAGGCAGTTGTGCTGTTATGACCGGAAGCGGGGTTTCCTAAAGTTCTTTATAGAAGGTCAGGTGGGTATGCCTCACCCTGGACAGAAACACCTTGAATCTCAAGGGATGTTTACTTTTTCTGTTGCTAATAAAGTTGAAATGTTACATGGTTTTTATTATTGTCCCTATCAGAGAGGGAAGTGGCCTCCACTTGGATTGATATCCCTCCAGACAATCTTAACAGACAACAACAAAAACAACATCTTGAAAACATGTAAGCCTGTGACTCTACCATCATCATTTTTAATTCCCCTGTATGATATTTTAACACCTTTGCCTGATGAAGAAGCCAGTGGAACTTCAAAACCTTGCATGATGTATTTTGTGCATTCTTGTGGCTCAATAATGGTATTGCTGTTTTGTGGATTTTGGATGTTCTCTGTTTCACTGTAAGCCCAACATAGCTACCCTGGATATGTTTTCATTAAATTCTTAGACATTACACTAAGACTGTCAATGGGCAATTGCCCACATTCAAGCTGCATAATGAAGCCCATAATTAAACGAAGCCACTGGAATCTCAGGAAAGGGGTTCTCAATGGTACCTTGTGGATCATTGAAGAGTGAGAATTCAGCATCAATAGCACTGCGAGGGAAAGAGGGCAAGCGGAGAAGATCCTCTTGCAGCAAAGACACATGGGACTGCTTGTGAGCAACGGGGATCTTCTGGGTCAGAGATATAAGGAAAAGAACCCGTCCCACTTCTTCTAACTTGCGTGTGAACACCTAATAAGACAGAAAGACGAATGGTTTGGAGATACACCCACAATCAGTTTTTGTTCCATTTATACCTCTGTGCTTAAGCAGACTAAAGGATGCAGATCTAAGATGTAATTGTGGGGCTTCTTACACCAATTCTTTAATGCTGTATCAAAAACAGTAAAACCTTGAAAACAAAATTAGTAAACTGACAATTAAAATGGGAACAAATAACATGTGAAACCAAAGTAAGGCCATAATAAAAAACCAAGGGGACAAAAAATGTCAACCTCCCCCCCACCCCCCAAAAAGCCACCAAGATACAGAGTGAGCACTGAAAACTCTCTGTCCCTTATATCTACCAATTTCATGACTCTTACTTGCAAGCCAAAGAGCAGATCTTTTATTATCTCACTATCGACTCACAAAACATGTACTAAAAATGCTAAGCAGATTTATTTATTAGTATTTCTGTTGGAAAAACTGTGAGAAGTAGAATACCTGTTTCTGAATAAGTTCTTGCCCCTTTTCGGGATGCATGTGTACCAAATTCAGCTGAGGAGAAACTGATCTTCGAAAGGGATAAATATCACGGACATAGGTCTGCAGTGGAACAACAAAAATTATTAAATATGATTTACAAATGATACAATGTAGTTGCAACAGCAGCTACAGTAGTGATAAGAAATGCTCTTCAACAGCAGCTGGACATCAGTGGAGTAGTGAAAAAGGAATGCAGGTGAAGACAACACCAAGACTTTTTTCAGAGCAAAACAGTAACATCATCTCTCAGGGCGCCAGAATAATTGGTTGATCATCCTTGCCCTATCTGACTTACGATAACACAGATTTCAGGTTTTACAACAGAGCAAGGAAGAATCCATGCAGAGGTGTATACTCTCCATGGTTGTGAATACTCTCATTTTTTTTTTAAAAAAAATACTCCAACATTTCTTGTTATTTTCATGTAGTTATCCGTATTACTTCTTGGAAATGTTCCTGTGACGTATGGCTTCTAACCTTTCACATACTCTTTCAGCTGCTTCAGTTATCTCAAAGTGGAGTGATTAGGTGCCTAAATAATCCTGTGTGATGACCCTGTGGGTGTGCCACTACCAATATTGACCACTCCTTGCCCCCAATTATCACGACATCCACAGTGTATGATGCCTTCCGAGCCTGATGCAATCCTACTTACATAGAATAAAAAACTTCATTTGCATACTTCTCTGTTAAACTTTATTGTCACTTTGACTGCTCAGACATACTGAGTATACCTTCCACAAACAGGAGGGAAGGAGGAAAATGGGGAAGAAGGCGGGGATGGGGGGGCATGTGTATAGCAGCTGGTAGTCCCTGATTTGCCAGAGCTCTCCAGAAGAAAACGATATTGAAACACACATTCTCTCAGAATGCACACAGCATCCCCCCTGAGATACATCCCCCACCAGCTCCCAAAAAGTGACCCTTCTGCCACTTTCCATCACTGGAAAGAAACATAAAGAAAGGGAAAAGTTGGAAAGAAATCTTGTGTATGCACACACTAATTTCTGCATGAAATGGAGAAAAACTAACTGCAACAGTGGATCGCCACCCCACGAAACAAACAAACAAAAAAAAAAAGTGGGGGGAGGAAAAAAGGAGAGGTCTCTCTCCCCTCACATAGTTCCACATTTGTTTTTAGTTTACATAGTCCTCCTGGGCCTCACTAGAGAGATATAGGAAGGTAACCATTTCTAGCCAAACAGTCATAGCAAGCACAGGTACTCAGCTTTCCTGTTCTGCCTATCTCCCCAAAGGGATTGTTCCTATAGAAAGTTTCCTTGGAGGAAAAGCTGCACCTCTCTTCAAGAAAAACAGGGAAAGGGGAAAAGGAAATAAATCCTCTCATCTGCCCAAAGATGTGCCCCAGTAAACATGCCTATTCAAAGAGTGTGTGTCCTGTCTGGGAAGGGCATGCACACATTTTATTTAGCTCCAGTTCACAAAAAGCTTATACCAAATGAAACTTCTGTCTTTGCCATGTCAGAGGGAGCTGAGCGGGTATTACTATCTTGTATGCCATCCCAAATCTACAGGAGAATAAGCCCACAGAGAACTCATTCCCCATTGTCCTGTCACATTCTTTTTCATTCCTGCACTCTCCTCAGAACAAATTTAAATGGTTGCCTTTTATAGCACTAAGGAAGACCTGCTGTTGATGGTGCAACTGTGCAGAAATGAATATCAATGACTTTATGTGTTTGTGTGGGTCATCTGAATGGACAATTTAAATGTGGGAATACCAGTATACTATCAGGTCTTGTTAGAATTACATTTTACCCTATTTGAATTCACCCTAAGTTAAAAGATGAGGCAAATCAATCAGGCAAAACCAAATGCTTCTTTTTGTTGGACTCAGTTACTGCTTCCTGCTTACAGTTTGAAGAGTAAGACTTCTTCACAAGATTGTTTTCATTTCTAGTTAAAAGCTAAAGGCTGCCTTTCAGCCTTGGTTGAAATGTGTTTTAGGAGTTGCATCTAAATAGTCAGATATAGGCACCATTGAATTCAATGGAGCTGACTTCCAGGTAACTGGGTGTAAGGTTGCTTTCATGCCCCATAAACCCAACAATGGGAAACTCTTAGTGGTTTGTATGTTTAAGGAGTCTATGGTTTTGGATGTGGGCTTCAACCTGAATTCTAACTTCTTTCTCTAACAAAACAATAGCTGTTGCCCTTTGGGGGCATGGCAGCTATTGGAGTGAGGTCCTGACCATCACTTTTTATCACTGTACAACTGCTGGACACTATCTGGTGTTCCTTGTGTTACCATCTGCCTATTTATAAATCTATTCAGATGAATCTTTTTCCTTTTTGCTCCATGTATCCAAAGATTAGTCTCCAGAACAAAGCATAAAAATTAAGATGACAGCCTAAATCCAATAGCTAGTCCTAACTTTAAGAGACCCACTAAATCATTGGCAATCAAAGTCTATTCTATTTGGGATTAACAACTGGATTTAGACCATAGGAGTTTACTACACCATTCTTCCAAGGCAATGCACATGCTATACCAGGGGTAGGCAACCTTATTGAGCCGGGGGCCAGGTTGCTGTCCCTCAGACAACTGGGGGGCCGAAGCCAAAAAATAAATAATTAAATATTTTTTTAAAAATTAAATATATAAATAAACCAGGGCAAATGTAAGACAAAATTTTCAAATGGAAGACACTTTTTTAAAAAAAATGGAGGACACGCGAAAAAATTTGCTGATTTTTTTTTAATGTTAATATAAATGCATGTTTCTGAGGCTTCTATAGACAATTGCCCCCCAAAGGCCCCGGCGGCAATCGGCGGCAGGACCGGGCTGGGGCCGGTCCCAAGGCCTCGCCGGGCCGCATCTGGCCCGCGGGCCGCAGGTTGCCTACCCCTGTGCTATACGGATGAAGCTATCAATGGTAAACAGATGAAGTTATAAATAGTAATGTATGCAGAAAACAAAAATCAGAAAACAAATTTTTCTCACCTTATTATAATGAATAAGGTTCCATCGTTTATCCATCAAAAAATAGTTGGAAGATTGGGATTCAGGTATGTTAAAAAATTCCAGACATTCCTATCATGGAAAGAAATAAGCATTGACATTTAATCTGATCAAATCATGCAAAAATTGTATAGGACATTATTTCCAATATCGTATTCAGATAGATCTGTTCCACTGGAATTAACTGAGTTTTCATTCAAGAAAGTTATTAATTTTAGATTCTTAACATGTAGTGAAAGTATTGCCCATGAAGAACTGTGATTATAATCTCTGCTTGCATTCCAATAAAACATGTATTATGTGAGTGATCTTTGATTTGCAAGGGAACCAAAAGTTGCAATTTTGTGTAGAAAATAGGCAGTGTAAGTAGAAAGTTATGGGGATAAGCCCTTAAAATAGTAAAACAACGAATTCCCTCAAATGAATTTTAAGGGCTTCTTTGGCCCTAAACAGGTGGGTGATAAATGCCAGCATTGGGGCAGAGTGGGGGCATGGTGACTGCACACTATACGCTCTGACTCCACACCGTACCGGTGTGATGCTGCACACCCCATTGTGCAGCAGGAGGAGTCACAATGCTCCCTTGGCACAGCATGTACACGCACTGTGCCAAAGGAGCGCCAAAAAGGTGCATTGCCAGCAGCTCTGGCACCCTTTCTGCGGTGCAAAAAGAAGTTGATTTTTGAAGCTTCTTTTTGCGCTGTAGACCTGCCGGGTTGGGGGTGTGATGTGTGGTTGCCATGTCCCTGATCTGGCAAGGAAAGGGACAACATCCTGCCACCCCTTAGGGGCCGTCTGTAAAGCCCTTTTGTTTCCTTTAAATTTCCCCCCTAAGTAACAGTAGTTAACATCTGATTAAATGCTGAAATGAGTGGCAATAAAATGAAGGCCTTTTTTTGGCTAAGTGGAATTTTATCAGCTGTGATGCAAGTAAGTGGTTTTCTTTTCTTTTCTTTTTTGTAACAGTCCATTGTCCTCTTGAACTGAATTTTCTAATAACAGTCAGAATAAGCATCATGGCCCTTGTTATCTGATCAGCCAAGTACAGATACCACCAACTATGTTGCTGAATTAATGTATGAAATGAGTTTTACACGAAGAAATCTCTGTACACAATCTTCTTTATCACACAAAGTTCCATCAGCCCATTTGAGATGGAATAGAATACAGATATGTCTCTGTCATAAAGCTGGATCTCTTTACGTAGTATCTACTTCAAAAGGATAAATGGGGTAAAGGAGAGAGGTGCACATCTCCACCATGTAAACTGAGAACCTGTGTTTGAACCAAATGTAGATAAAAGCAATACCCCAAATAAAGCAAATTTAATTACTGTGGCTATATCAGCCACAACTACTGCATCACAAAAGAAAAATGAAAGTACTGAAAAGAAGGTGCTGAAATATTGATGGGTTTGAAAATACAGGTATCAAAATGTCTTGCAGAAATATATATTTTATTATTAAAAAAATTAAGATACAAATACAAAAACAAATACAAAATATTTTAATAATTATCCAAACCTTTAAAAGAGCTTCGAACTGGGTGTCTTCATGCACTGGTAACTGAGTTGGTATATCACATTCATTTTGCCCATGAACGACCAGGGTTTTGGTGCCTTTGAAAAGTGATGTGATATAATAAAGTCAAAATATAATATGAACCATACTTAATAATTAAGACAAATATTAATCTCAGAGTGCATGGAAGAGTACAGTGGAGCCTTGCCTTATTGTTAGAATCCTGTTAGTATTCTACCAGATAGTGGTTAGTGTTGTAGTATAGTAGTTGGGGATGATGGGGCTTTAGTTGCAGTTAGAAATGTAGATAGTGATGTTTAGTGCATAGCAGGGCCAGGTGTCTTATCGGGTGGCCTTGAGGGCCTGGCTCTCTGAGCAGGGAATGTGCTTTCAGTTCTGTGGGAACCAGGAGGGGCTTCGCTTGGCGGGTTTCTGCATGGGAGGGGATTTTGGCTTTTGGGAATTCTGTTACTTTGTCTGTGGGAGGGGTGTGGTTAGTCTCAGCTAAGAAGCTGAGTGAGGCACATGTCTGATTCTGGATCTATCAATAAAGTGCTGTTGATTATATCAATCAAACTGACTGGTTGATTGTCTGGGATTCTGGGTGCTAACTCTGACACTTATGCAGGGATCTGTAAGCTCAAGCCCCATTCAATAGAATGGGGCTCGTCCTCACGTTGGCGTGTGCACACCATTCAATAGATTGCAGCACGGCTTCCACGTAGACCAGAAGCTGCGTATGGGGCGCCTGTGTTTGAAGCAGGCGCTGTACTACTTGGAACCCACTGTTAGGTGTTTGTGTATAAACAATAAAATACATTGCATTTATCCTGCCGTTCTTCCCACAAACCTAGAATGGTGGACACAGTTTCACCCCATCACCCTATTTTATCCCTACAACGCTCTGAGCTAGGCTGGGCTATGAGAGAGAGAGAGAGGGACTGGCACAGGGTAATTCAGTGAGTTCACATGAAACTGAACCTGGGTTTTTAATCCAGTGCTGTAATTAGCATACCATAGGTGGACAACTGCAGCTCTTGTTATTCTACCTGTGGTTCACAAACCACCAGATTCCACACCCTAGCACTCCTAAATCAGGATTGCTCCTAAATCAGGATTGTTGGAATGGGTTGAGGCAAGTTTAAACTTCTACCCAATACATTTACACCACTGATTGTCCATTCATGTGCTTCTTGAAGGATCCAGCAGGAATAGGTGAGCAACCCCTCTCCACTCCCAAAAGGTTTCCCACTCTCACACTATACTATTGTTGCTTTAATGAGTGAGCAGTACAGTGGGACCTTGGTATCCATAGGGGATCTGTTTCAGACATTCCCACGGATACCAAAATGTGTGGGACCTCAAGTCCTGTTGTTCCCAATGGTGATGCATGCACATGGCCATGGCATTAGGGACAGCCCCCATTGTCTCCAGTGGTGGCGTGAAATCCCATTGTCCCTAATGGCAGTGGGTTACGTACATGCACGGCCACTGGGGAAATGGGGGCTGTCCCTAATGGTGCTGCGGCCATGTGCACGCGCTACCACTGGGAACAACAAGGGCTTGCCATCTGCAGATGCTTAAACCCGCGGATAGAATTACACACACCTTTTTTTTACAGGTGGGAATCCAGCCCTCATAGTTTTGGCTGATTACAAAATTCCCTTTAAAATATTAAGACACTTAATAGGAGCCTTTACTCTTGGTGTCTGCTTGTGGCTCAGTGCAGTGTTACCTCTGGATTGGATGTCCAGGGTGAAAGTTGATGCCCCTGCTATGGTCATTAGTCATTATGCACAATTGAGTTGAGGACCAAGTGAAAATTCATCCTGCTTATGTGAGGAATCAAAGTAAAGTAAGAGTTCCTGATTTTACCAGGGCTTCTTTTCTCATTCAGCCCAATGCAAGCTGAAGCCTCCTTCAAACATTTCTCCTCAACAGAGGGAGACTGGAGACTGAGAGAATAGGAAGCAGGACTTTGGCACCATGTCTTGTGAGGAAGGAGAGTCTTTCAGTTGTATATTCGTAAATGTCAAAATTCATAAGGCAGCAGTTTTGCTATGGTAACAGTAGTATGTATAAAGAGAAAATTACTTATACCCCAGCATATGTAAAGATGGTGAAATCCATACCTGGCATTGAGGCAGTGACCAGCAGCTTCACTTCACATTGTTCCTTCTTCATAGTCTGTTTAAGGTCCTTGAAGAAAAGTCCTTCTACATAGCCCACTACCTCCCACAGGAAGGTCAGAGTTGCTGAAATGGCATCCATGCCCCATTCACATGGTGTGCGAACAAAATACATGATCAATCCCACCTGTGTGTCAAAATGATACATATCACAGTTGGTTTTTCTTTGCAAAAAGTGGCTTGGGCATGCTTAGATTAGCCCACTTTTCAAAATGTCCCTTGTCTTACCATCTAGATTTTGCCTGAACCCTACCATTTGAAATAGACCTACTAGACCAATTCTTGAATGTTGAATCAATATATAGGTAAATTATAGGCACCTGAACAGTCACTACGATCGGAAGGTTTTTGTATTACATTTGGAAAGAACCAAACAGTATTTTCTTTCATTTAGTAAACTTCATGATAAATTTACAATTCGTTTTTAGGACTGACTACCAGGGTAGATGATAGCAATGACAATTGTGATGATTCATTATGGTTACGTTTGGACATTCATTAACCATGACTTCAGAACCAAAACTCCTTCCTCGCCCCTCACTTCCACTATACTTGCTATGCAATTGCAATGCATGGAGCCCCATGATTGCCTAAACCACAGTGTCATGTTATATCCAAAGTGTGAGAACACTGGCTTAATATCAGTTAACTTGAAGAACAGGAAAATAAGCCAGGATCCAATTTAACGAAAGCCAGGATCTCTGTGCTGATGGCAAGAAGAGAAGGGACAAAGAAGGCATCAGAGTGCTCTCCCACAGCTTCCTAACTGTCTTTCATCAGACAGTATGGTAACCAGTGTGACCAAAATAGTATCCAAACTGAACAATATACTTAACAAAATTCTCTAACCTCATAAAACAATTCTGTGAAGCAAGATGCTAATACAGTATTCCTATTCAGTGGATGGTGAATTTTGCAGATGAGAGAAGGTGGGCTTATCTCAAACTATGTAGTGAGTTTGTTAAAAGTTGATATGCTTACAGAGACTATGAACCTCATTATATGAGAAAACAAAGTGGAAATGGAATCAGAAAGTAGCAGCTTTCTCCATGCCTTAGTGGTAAGGCACGGAGAAAGCTGCTACTTTCCAGCATTGTTTCCACGTTTGTTTTCTTGTGTGATAAGGCTCTATGAGTTGTCCAGGAATCAAAATGACAATATAAAGGGTAATTTATTCAATTGGACAAAAGAAATAAAAAATAATGTGACAGTTCTCTTTAACTTCAGAAACAGAAACAATACAAACAGTGAAAACAGTGAAAATGAGAGGGACAGCACAAAATTACTTGCTTGAGTATAACACTGAATCAGACACTTTGAAAACCCCACACAGTTTATATTTTGAAGAAGTGTGTTGATAATGATGACCACCAGGGTTCTGCTAAAGACTCAACAACTTACCAAGTAGTTAAAGAGGATATGGGATGTCTGAGCAGGGAAGTCTCCAATGTTGAGCAGAAGTTTCCTGAGCATATACATCAACTCATCCTGGAATAAGAGCAGAATTTGATTTTCAGTCTGATCACAAAATGCTTCAAAATATGTTTCACAGTCTTTAAATTACCCATTCTGACAAATAGACCCAGAAATAAATGTGGTATCTTCCATCTGCCAGTTTCATTACTTACACTGGGACAAACTATCACAGCTTCAACCAGTGACAGACAAAATTCTTAAAGTCACAGCATGGCAAGGTAGAATGCTACTCCGCACATAATAGGTACAGAATGCCTTTATAACAAAGATAATTTTCAAACTGAATGTCTGGATGTCATCCCCAGCCTGCTTAATTGCCAATCTTATTTTCAGTGGTTTTGCTCAGTTCTATTCTTTGACCACATTCAGATGGCATAATAAACTCTGGGTCAACCTTGTGAGAATGAACCTTTGGTTCATGCATTCCCTCCTCCTCCCTGGCATTGCCCCTATTTTTAATTAACTACTGTGCCGTATTTTTAAACCAGACCCCCAAACTATGGCTAATCTTAAAAGTTTGAAGCTATCTTATTTCAGACATCTAAACTTAAAACAAACCACAGTTTGTTTTGATTTGGGTGTAATGTTGGACTGAGATTGGTTTAAAAAAAAGCTTCTGGATTCCTTTTTATAGCTTCATAAGAGAAAGTTCACGAGCTTGACGATTGTTCAGGGAATGATAAACCAGTTTATTCTAACTCTTATCTTCCTGAGCCTAGAAAGCCTAATTTGCATTGGATATATTATATGATGAGCTATCTAACAGCATTTTTCATTATTAATAAACCAAAGTTTATCAGTCTGTCCAAATGCAGCCCTTTGACAGAGTTATTTTAAGTTTATATATTGGAAATCAGGCCCCTATACCTGTCGATTGCTGATAGTTAGTTTCTCCAGAAAATGTCGAAGGACTGTAGAAGGATCTTCAATGAGACAGTTCCATAGGACTTGCTGGGCTACTGCACTCACTGCACAAGACAAAAAGAGAGAGCTAGACAGGGCAGGAGGATTACAGGAAAAGGAAAAGTCTCTAATCTGGTGATATCTACTGGAATAGGTCCATGCCCACATCAGTTATTATCTCAATTTAGGCCCCATGAAGCCTTCTGAACATAGAATACTTGATATGTATCATGTATTTTAAATAATGAGCCATCTAACAGTGTCTTTTGTTTTTAGCCCCGCACAAAGTAGGTTGGTTTCATACCAGAGCCCTTTAACATGGATGTTTTTCCATAGTTATCCTGAAATGGGATTAAAATGTAAAGTCCACACATGCAGTCCAAAAATCTATGCATGTCTGTATGGAAGTAACTTTCACCATCTTCGGTAAAAAATAATAATCCAGGAGTGTGCTCAGGATTGCAGCCCTAGTATTTGTTGTTGTGGTGTGCCTTCAGGTTGTTTCCAATTTATGGCAACCTTAAGGCAAATCTATCATGGGGCTTTCTTGACATGCTTTGTTCAGAGGCAGTTTGTCATTGCCTTCCCCTGAGGCTGAGAGAGTGCAACTTGCCCAAATAGTGCTATCATATTCAGGATGACTTTTGCCTTAGCAAGAATTCTTCAATAATACTTACTCACAGATTGTTTCCACCGTTAATTACTCATTTTGGGTTCAACTCATTTTATATTGTCCTGGGTAATGTAACTAGGGGTTTAGTGATGAATTACCTTGTAACTATTTCTCTTAACCATTTCTAATTTAATGTGCTTTTTTGTCTGTGGGAGGAGGTTAATTGCTGCCTTTCTTGAATTATTATTTGCCTGTTTTTCCTTTTGTAGCGGAAGGTCAACATGCAAATAGGAAGCTTTTGAATAAAGACACATTGTCCATAAAATCTTCACTGGCACCATAGGCAGGATGGAGGAAAAAGCCCTACTCATTACAAGAAAAACCCTTTACAAATTAGACTGGGGAAAAAAGGAACACAATACAGAAAATCACTGCAATTCTCTGTAAAAGGTGAGTAAACACGTGATGCCAGTTCCAGAAGGGTCTAGTTTGGAAGCTAGCTCAGTATCAAGGGAGTTTATCAGACAAGGGAAATTGGAAGTATAATCCAATGGCAATCTGAACGCAATCATGGGGTTTAACGTTATTGCGTGATACACCGCCACACACAAATTCGGGTGGTGGCATGCTATTTTTGGGCAATGGGGAGCCAGTTCGAATGCAATGAGCATTCACGTAATTTTGCTAAACTAGCGACTTTACGTGAATGCGTTCTGGCCCCAATTTCTTTTCATTCAAAATTAAGAGAAATTCCTCATGTGTGATAAACTCTAAGGACACAGTTCTAAGCATACTTACTTTCAAATGCCTTCCTCACTGTTACAAAAGCAGCACTTGTGATGTGTTCTAAGCATTGTGATGTGTTTCTTGAAGACACAGTTCTTTATTCTGGATATGTCTGTGTGTATTGCTGTTTTACGTTATACAGTCGGCCCTTCTTATACATGGATTTTTTTATACACAGATTCAAGCATACACGGTTTGAAAATGTTAAAAAAAAGTATAAATTTCAAATATCAAACCTTGACTTTCCATTTTTTATAAGGGACACCATTTTGCTATGTCATTATATTTAATGGGACTTGAGCATACACGGATTTTGTTTACATGGGGGATCTTGGAACCAAAGTATAACAAGGGTCCACTGTACATGGCTTAAGCATTACTTCACAATAAGCAGGGTAGACATTGTGATAAGTAAGTAAGTAAATGATAATCTAAGAGTTCCTCCCCAAACAACGCAACTGGACTATTTGTTTAGTTAGTTGAGCACCTACAAATGCCTCAGGCTTTGTTAATATAGGGGGGTGGTACAGACTGGCATTTAAATGCCGCCCCTTTTGGCTGTGCAGCATTACCACAGCAACCAAACAGAGTGGTAACGCTGCACCACAAAAAAGGAGTCAACTAGAGCAGCTCCTTTTTTGCAGCATTGTAAGGGATGATGACTTTTCTTGCTGAGACATGTGGGTGCTCAGACACCTACACGTCATCCCTATGCCCCCTGTGTGGGCAGTGCTGCTAAATAGTGGCGCCGCCGGCATGTAGTAGGGCTCGGGACCATGCGGTTGGTACGTGGTCCCAAGCCTTACTATTGCCGCCAGGACATCATGTCCTGGTGATGTGTATCAGGCCAAAGATACCACTTAATTTCTCTCCCCCCCCCCCCGACAATGGAGTTGGTTTTTTAAAAACAGATTTTAAATTTTCAAAATTGTTGAATCAAATTGCCAGCATTTCACTCCAAGTGAAACCTGAAACCATTGCACTCCATCTGAATCCCCCTGATTCCATATCAAGGCATCAGATAGAGAGTATGGTTCCCCCTTTTCCCCTCTCCCACTTCCTTTAACATCTTGCCTGATGAAGAGAAGTTTGCACACCATGTGGGTATTTTAACAATACAGTGGCCCCTCTACATTCACTGGAGTTAGGGGTGAAGGACCCCTGTGAATGTGGAAAAACTGCAAATAAAAAATAAACCACTATTATTTTTACCTACGAAAACACCTCTAGGAATCTCCAGGTCTTCCAGTTCAACTCTATGGTCAACGTCTGCCAGAGGTTGATCATAGAATCATGTTGCAGGACCTGCAAATGCCTACAGATAGGAACTGCTAGATTCTCCAAAAAAATTCTAGTCAAGTTCTGGCAGAGTTGCCCTGGAGAACCTAGAGATTCCTAGAGAGAATGTATTAATCGAAACCACAAATAATCAAATCCGCGAAAGTCAAAGCCACAAATGTGGAAGACCAACTGTACCATATTATTCCAATTAATCCAGAAATCTTTAAACAAACACAATACCTGCTACTCCATCCTCCCGGACTTCCCCATCTTCCATCAAGTGAACAATAGGCAACACAGCTGCACAGATACATGCTGGGAAGACCGCTTGTGGAGGCTGGGGCACATGATGATTTGGTGTGTGCTCTGTTGTGTGTTCCTCATCTAGAGTTCAGGGGTGAGGGTGCGGGGAGAATAGACATTGCATCACAAACTTTTGCATTGAAGAAAAAACATCATGAATATAGAAACAGGAAAAAGATCCTATTTTAAAAATATAATCAAAACTCAATACAGTCCAGTGGCTTCATTGACTGAGTCACCAGGAGTACCTGTTAGAACGACGTATGAACTAACCCTAAAATAACATCCACAGTAGAGAGTCATAGATTTCTTTGAAATGAACCTTTAGAGTACAGAGATCCCATCATAGATAGTTTAAAAACTCCTCCTATTACTCCCAATAATTAATTGAGTATTACATAAAGATGTCCATAACATGTAACAAGTTTATATCACATAAATAAAACACTTATCTGTACACCTATTTCAATCTGGGGTCAGGCCTCGGTTTGGGACTAAACTGACCTTAGTCACCCAAATTAATAACATTTTTTTCAATGGGGATGGGGAATCATAGAATCATAGAATCATAGAGTTGGAAGAGACCACAAAGGCCATCCAGTCCAACCCCCTGCCATGCAGGAAATCACAATCAAAGCATCCCCGACAGATGGCCATCCAGCCTCCGTTTGAAGACCTCCAAGGAGGGAGACTCCACTACACTCCGAGGAAGTGTGTTCCACTGTCGAACAGCCCTTACTGTCATGAAGTTGAGGTGGAATCTCTTTTCCTGCAGCTTGCATCCATTGCTCCGGGTCCTAGTCTCTGGAGCAGCAGAAAACAAGCTTGCTCCCTCCTCAATATGACATCCCTTCAAATATTTAAACAGAGCTATCATATCACCTCTTAACCTTCTTTTCTCCAGGCTAAACATCCCCAGCTCCCTAAGGCGTTCCTCATAGGGCAAGGTTTCCAGACCCTTCACCATTTTAGTCGCCCTCCTTTGGACACGCTCCAGTTTCTCAATGTCCTTTTTGAATTGTGGCGCCCAGAACTGGACACAATATTCCAGGTGGGGCCTGACCAGAGCAGAATATAGTGGCACTATTACTTCCCTGGATCTAGATACGATACTTCTATTGATGCAGCCTAAAATTGCATTGGCCTTGTTAGCTGCCGCATCACACTGTTGACTCATGTTCAACTTGTGGTCTACTTGGACTCTCTTGCTCTTCTTTGATTACTCATCGAATTTCAGAATCATAATCTATGGCATTTTTTCTTGAGCAGAGTAATGGGCTGGGAAATGAGGGTACTGGAATTCAATGGTTCTGCGTCTACTTGAAGGACACGAGGTAAAATCGCATTGGGAGATTGTTTTAGTGCCCCCTAGCAATTGTGCTGTTGCTTTCAAAAGTCACCATCTTATTTTGATGGTGGCCCCTGTTGGGATTAGGCATGAAGAGTTTAGGAGTAAAATGGCAGCAGTATCTCTCATATGCAAAGCAGGTGTAGCTGTTCCACTGTCTGGATGCAGTGCTAGGCTGAATGAAGACAAACAGAGATTGTGCCCTGGCAAGACAGAAAGGCCTCCTGGTAATTAGTTTCCCCTTCATAATATAGATGGGATGCCTCTTGGCATTTATTTTTATCTGAAGGATCAAACGTACACCGAGATGCATCTTTGCCTAGGACCAGGTGACTTCAGTGGTTCAGTGTACCGTTTACCAAATTTGATGATATATCAGCTAGGCCATTCCTGGACAGGAACAATTTGGCTGCAGTGGTCCAGGGATTGCTAACTTCAAGGCTGCACTCTATGTGGGGTTACCATCAAAACTGCTCCACAAGTTGCAGCTTGTAACTCACAGTGGCGTAGCAGCACATAATGCCTCTGCTGATGGAATTGCACTGGCAATTTTCTATCAGGCCATGTTTAAAGTTGTTATATCTCTTTCTCACTCTCTCCCTTTGTTATCAGTATCAGTAACAAATGGGAAGGGTATCATCAGTTGTACAGGGCCATCTACTATGCTGGCACACCAGTTCTGTTGGGCCTCTGTCTCTTGCTGAAATGTTTCCACTTCAGCTGGTCAATTTAAGAACTATTGTGTAGCTTTAAGGATTGAAACCTAAGTTTGCCTTCTATCATCTTTCCTCTTTATCCCCTGTTCCCTTTGTGTATTTTTACTGATCACATGTAAGCTGTTCCAGGAACCAATTTTCTGTCAAAAAATGGTTTATATATACAGAGATCATGCAAGAAATGCAAGAATTGATAAGATACATAAGAGGACAATCAGTACTCATCCTAAGTTGCCTTACCTTCAGCACTGACTGCTGAACGCACTGACCAAACTGAACCACGCCGAAAAGAGTAGTTCCTGTGAGATGTACTTGAAGTGCATGATGGACTCACAGAGAGACGGCGAGATGCCAGGTTGGCAACTTCTTCTACTGACAAAGCAAATAGAAGATGTGAATTTTGGTTTACAAATCCTGGAAGGCATGTACTGCTCAACTCCTGCAACACTGAAACATGCAGTTCAAATTTCATTTTAAAAAAGGAGCTCTGTTAAGCTAGATTATGGTACATTCTAATGAGTACTTTTTATACAAACAGGGGAAAAGATGACCTATAAAACCCTATTCTGCTCAGATCCAAGTTATTTGAAGGACTGTTCTCCTTTAGAAAGTGCTTATGTTTTCAGATATGCTGGGGAGGCCCTTTTCTCTGTCCATCCCCCATCATGTGTGGGAATAGAGGAGGGGGCCTTCTCAGTTGCTGCCCCCAGGCTCTGGAACTCCTTTCCCAGAAAGGTTAGTCAGGCAGCTTCCTTGCTCTCTTTCTGCAGACAGGTGAAGACTTTTCTGTTTCTACAGAAAGAGAATTGAGGATTAAGGAAATTATCAGACGAGGGGAAAAAAGCCAAGAATAAAAGGCATACTCTTGGGGAAGTTGCACAATCGCACTGAAGATTTTCAGACACAACACGCTTATCCAGGATTTAACCCATAAAGATCCAGGAATGGTCTAGCAACAAACCATTCATGGAGAAGTCCTAGGAATGGTTTGTTGACAGAGCATTCCTGGATCTTTATGAGTTAAATCCTGAATGAGTGTAACATCGTCTGAAAATCTTCACTGCAAGCTGGGAGTATGCCTTTGCTGGGGAGTATGACTTTCTTCTCAATTTTTCTGTCTGATAATCTCCAACCACCACAAGGATGGCCCCAAGTAACACCTAAACAAGATGCTAAACATTCTATCTCTCATTTTATTATTTCATTTTTAATTATTTGTGTTTTTAGCTGGTTTTAATTTAATAATAATAATAGTTTGTGGGTCCCAAGAGGTTGATGCTACAAGCATGGAAGTTTTACTATTCTCTTACTTTTGGCAACAGGCAGACAGAATGACAGAATTCAGTGTAGAAGAAGTTATCGCTTATATGGGCCAAAACAATATAAAATTATTCACAGCTTTAAAAGTAAAGAAATAAATAGCAGCCAAGGCACATATCCAGACTGGGTCCAAAGGGTCAGGCAAAGGAAGAATTAATCCTTTTCACCCTGTTGCAATCCCAATCCAGGACAGGGGCTGCAGCTGCTGTTTGTATTGATACAGAAATTTCCATTTGAGCTCTTCTGAATGTCTTTTACCCTTCTGTTTTGCCCTTCCTGTTTAGTTTTGCCCTTGTCTTGCAGTGCCAATACTACCACAATTACATGTGCCATAGCTTCTTACATAAAGGGAGCCATGGGTAACTCACCCCCTTGCTATAGACCCCTAACACTTGATGACAATTGTCATATATTACCATAATTCAACGATGGAAATCATCTAGCCCTTGAAATACTGTTTGATTAGCAGCAATTCTCATTGGCCATGCTGGCTAGGGCTGATGATATTCCAGCAACATCTGGTGAGCATGATGATTGCTGCCTTACATACTAATGACTGAATTTTCATCCATTTTCAACCAGCAAGGATTTTTGTGGTGGTGGTGTGCCTTCAAGTCATATCTGACCTATGGCAGGAGTTCTTGGCAAAATTTGTTCAGAGAGGATTTAGCCTTGGCTCTGAGGCTGAGAGAATGTGTCTTGCCCAAGAATACTCAGTGGGTTTCCCTGGCCAAACCCTGGTCTCCCAGTGTCTGAGTTCAATACTTAAACCACTACACCATGCTAGCTCAAGAATTTTTACTGTCCATATTATATTAGGCAAAAAAATCTTCCAAGATTTTTTAAATTAAGGGAAACATTGAAAAAAAGGCGCAGAGGTATGAAAGTCCTTTTTTCTTTGACTGCTCTCATTCTTTTTCACAGGCAACACCAATTAATTATGTTTACAGTAATTAAGCGCTGCTGCCAGTCATTGAAAGAGTACCTGCTCTCTTTTGTAACTATATATCGCCATAGGAATTGGGAACAAAATCATGAGTACTCTACATTCATGATATTGCCTCCCTAGAGCTATGGCTTTATCAGCCTCTGAGAGATGACTCCGGTGTCTAGAGCGCACCTTCCTCCTCCTGTTCTGCGTTTGGGGAACAGGTGGGCTCATAACAAGCTTCCTGGGTGATTGGGATGGCGGTGATCAGACTAGCTTCTCGGCCCAGACGTTTTTTCTCTTCTTCTTGCTGCAGGTTCTTCAGAATATGTTCTGCACGCTGATGAGAGCGTGACACTGCCCGGGCTGAAAATGACTTCTGTTAAAAAATAAAATAAAAATAAATTGTATGATGGAGTTGATCCAAGCTTTGTAGATCATGGTTTCTTTAAATTGTGAACAAAATATTGCAATGAATTAGAAAGAGATTGTGAGTGTTCCAGTGGAATGTATAGTCCGTGAAACTCAAAATAGCACCAATTTACCAGCAATTGAACCTCTGTAAAATAAAGCTGTAAAATAAAACTTTATAAACTAAGATTGCTTGCTGCAAAAAGTTTTATTTTTAACTTACAGATTGATCCTCATTAATAGGGTCCTGTACACTTCCACCGCACTGTGGCACCCATGGAGGGTCAAACATGGGAACAGAGGGCATTCCCAGTACTGGGGACGGCAGGGTGAAGTTTATGCTAGGTGGAGGAATCTAGGAAAACATACCAAGACAAAAAAACATATACACAGGCGGTAAATCTAGCAGCAGAAGATCTGTTCAACTGTATCGAAGATCATATTTTTAAGGAAAGGGAAAATTTTCCAGCGTCCACTGTTTGTTAACTGGGGTATCACCAAATGAAATGGCTGCTGGATGAGTGAAAGAAGGTGTCATGCCCCTTTCTTGCTTGCCCAGTAGCTGTGGCAGTCCCTTCCATTTGGACTTTGTTGTGGTTGCAGCCATGCTGGAACACAAACAGACCTGAGGCAGTCACCGTACTAGGTGACACCAATCCCCAGTATGACACTGGTATAGGGTTCAACTGATATTATGGTACCATTATTATAAATCTATGTCAGACAGTGCTTTAATTTACCTTAAAGATCTGTTGAGCCCCTTCTTCCATCCTAGGCCAGACTTGGTATCTAAATCTCCAGAGGGTATGGAACTTGAGTATGGCATTCAACCTTTGCACTGCCTCAGGATGATTAAATTCAGACATCAGCATATCTGACACTGCCTCAGGCACTTTCACAGCACACAGAAGAAACATGGCAGCTGCAAGGAGAAAATATTTCATGAGCAGATACATTTCATAACCTAGAAAAAGAATTACTACATCATTTAAAAGCATCAGTGGAGAATATGGGGTGGAAGCACACCTTTTATTCATCCATTGAGTACAGTATGATCCCTGTATTAATGGGAAACTGTTCTTATGATAGCTGTGGATAAAGGAAACCATGGTTCACAGCAAACACTATATTTCCTGTAGAAGTTGACCACAGAATCATACTGGAGGACCTCCAGATGTCTAGAGAGACCCTAGGCATGTAGAAGGGCAACCCTAAGACAAGATTTTCTTCTCTCTTTTTTTCCTTTCTCTCTTTTTCTTCTTTGCTTCTTTATTTTTTCCTTTGTTTTTGCTCCTTTATTTTCACCATTTTTTTTTCATCCTGTGGCTGCTTTGTTCATTTTATTGCACTATGTTAATTCAGTCTTTATTAAAGTTCCATTTATTTTAGCCAATCCATTTTTCACTCCTTTCCTATTGAGGCTGTTCTGTGAGAAAAAATAGCTAGGGAGCGGGAGAACAGTGGAGTGGTGGATCACAATGCTTTCTCCAACTGGAGGTCCATGGGGTTTATTTATTTCTTTGGTGTACTGGAACATTGTTGTATGTAACTGAGATCACTTCTGAAAGTAAATAATTTTTTAAAAAAGAAAGAAAAGATATCACATTCTTACCTGCTGCACCAGCCATGTGCTCATCCATACTAAGCAGCAGCTCCCATGCTGCAGGCTGGACGTCCCCATACATCTCTTCGGTGAGGATGGGAGCTGCCTTGATTAACAGTGATAAAGGTGCTGGAGACAAACTCATCACCTACACAAAATCAAATCATGTTCATTAAAAGTAAAACACTTATATCCTAGTCAGGTACATGTTTATGGTGAGGTAAATGCTCCTGAGTTTAGTGTGGCTTACATACTACTAGTAAGTTCACTTAACACTGCAGCCATGCTCATTCAGCCTTGATTACACCTGAGTAAGTGTATTTAAGTGTTTAAAGTAAATGTTACAACTAAATAAATCAGGTGACAGTCTCAGGATACTTAATAAGGACATACCTTCCTATACAGGATTACATAGAAAGCATAGATAATTGGCGCATGTTTCAAAAACTAGCCAATAGAGGGTTTTCCTCTTCTGCTATGAAAGGGTCATATTCTGAATTTTCTGGCACAGTGAAAAAGTTCCATTTTTACAAAAGAAAGAAAGAAAGAATCTTCAACATAGGCAGAACTCTTTGGATGTGTTCAGGAACTTTATCACACCCATTTTTGTCTCCATTATGGGTACGGAAAGTGGACGCTAGTGTGCGCGAGCGACCTGTCAAAAATGGATTTTACCACACACCAAAGCGTCCTCCAAAAGGCCCCGTTCCGGCACCAAGCCGTCCCACTTCAGTGCTGCCGGGTGCCATTTTGCTCGGTCGGAAGACTTCCGACCAGAACATTTCACGTGCCTCGGAACTGAAGTGGGATGGCTTGGCGCCGGAGGACAGAATGGGGCCTTTTGGAGGACGGTTTGGCGTGCGGTAAAATCCGTTTTTGACAGGTCACGTGCGCACACAAGCGTCCACTTTCCGTACCTATAATGGAGACAAAAACGGGTGCGATAAAGTTCCAGATGAGACGTTTATTCCACAACTGCCTGTCTCAGTCACAGCATTTTATGGGAGGTCCAGATGAAGACATCTACCACCTGTAACTGCCCCATGCTTTCTTACTCCCTTTTCCACTATTTTTTTCTTATTAAACTATATTTATGGGAAGCAGAATGAATAGATCCTAGTGCTTTTTGAACAACAGTACTAAAAGCTCTCAGTCTGGAAGCATACTATGAACACAACAGTGACCAAAGGACAACAGGCACCATGTGTGTTTCAGTGGACACCATCTAAAAATCAAACATTTCAATAAGAAATACACATTTCATTTGCAACATGAAATCCTTTCAGAAAAACAGATTATGCATATATAGCTGATTAAACAGCCATAATTATGATCAAATTTAATGTACTCATTAGTAAGATTAATATTTTAATAATATCAGTTAACCAAAATAAACATCAATGATTAACAGATATGCTTTGCCAAATGGAGGCAAGATAGTGATTGTGTGATAAGGAAGAGTATTTCCAGTGAGGCGCCACCAACAGAAAGTTAGGAGCTGGGAAGAACTAAATTTGGTCCACATTGTTAAATTGGGCCAGATTAGTTCACATTCCCTGAACTAATATATGTATCACAGTACCATTTTCCTTCTCACTATGGACTTCTCCAAACTTTGCATAGATAAAGATACATGTATATTAGAGAAATTGTGTATGAAAATAGAAGTAGCTGGCATATTACACAAGTTCATATAACATGGCTTCAAATGTCAGAAAAAACATGTGTTTTCTCTATGCATTTTCTAGGTTCTCCAGTGTGATTCTGTGGTAAGCTTTCACTAGAAGTTGATCATAGCATTGCAGTGGAGGACCCAGGGATTCTTAGAGGGAACACTTCTCAAGGCATTTATGGGTCCTCTAGTGAAACTCTATGGTCAACTTAAGACACAAGCACACCATAGAATCATGCTGAAGGATCTAGAAAATGCCTAGAGAAAATACATTGTCATTCATTTCAGGTAAAAGAAATAGGTTTTCAGATTTTACACAATTACTATGCAAAGGCCCAAGAATGGATCACCTACATAATACACAAACCACCAACCAGAAATGCAAAATTTGTGCTATCTTTTAAAAAAAATATCCACAGACATTCAAAACATAGATGGAGTGGACTTATGGGGAACTGACATGTAATAAAAGCAGACTGAATTTTGCTAACTAGGGCAAGGCAGTATCTAAAATTTAGTAGGGGAGTGTTGCTCAGTGACAGAACACATGTTTTGCATGCGGATGGTCCCAGTTTCAACTCCTGGTATATCAGTATATCACAATATAAGTAGGGAGCCTCATAAAAATTTCTGCAGTGCCTAGGAAAGACTGCAGAGAAGTAGAAGGCTTTCACGGCTGAAATCCATAGTTTTTTATGGAGTTTTTGGTCTATGTGGCTGTGTTCTGGAAGGGTTTATTCCTGACATTTCGCTGGCATCTTCAGAAAATGTTGGCATGGGAGTGTGTGTGTGTGCGTGTGTGCGTGTGTGTGCGTGTATACACACACATACTATGTGGCCCTTGGTTGAGAGAAAGTGATTTACATGTTAATCTGTGTGTTGATCTGTTGCTGAATGGAAAGGCCTCAGGCTGAGGATCTATTTAAATATTGATCCTCAGCCTGTCTTTTGGGAAATCTCCCTGACCCTGTGTGTGTGTGTATCCTCCAATCTCTCCCATGCCATCATTCTCTGAAGATGCCTGCCAGCCACAGACACACCCAAAAAAAGAAACCGTAGAGAAGGCTTTAGAGAAACACTAGAGAAACTCTAACACTTTGGAGAAACTGCAAAGCTAGTCAGTAGAAAGCACCTTGATGTGATCATGGAAACCCAAGGTATATTTACATCAAACATCATACAGTCAGTGCAAATTTTGTACAACAGCAAATGTGGATTCCTTAATTTAAAGAAGCCAGAAAAATAATTTATAGCCCAGTCTTCCCTAACACTATACCAGCGAGGACAAACACATTAAAGATCAAAATGATTAAATCTGCTAGTACATTATTTCAGTACCTAACAGAAGTCCTCATTACCTGATGCCTGATGTATTTCAGCATTCCAGAGTCCTTCTTTCCTTCAAGGTTGGTATCCATCACTCTTTTCTTAAGAGACGGTGTTCTCAAGCACGACTTGTCTGAACACTGAAAGAAAATTAGATTTGTTTTGAGACAATATTCTCAGAATTTGAGCAGAAATTACTGAGAATCAGAATAAGCCAAAACATCCCCCTTATCCCAACCTCATAATCAAATATTTCCATGGGCATCATATAAAGTTGGAAAACCTTCCTAAAATGGTACATTGGGAACTTGCCATGAAGCTCCATTCTTGGAAGGATAAAGGCCCGTTACAGACCGCCCAAAAGGGGCGGTCTTGGGCCGCTGCCGGTTGCAGGGCGGAGGAGCTGCAGCAGCCAAACCGCGCGACTCCTCCGCGCTGCAAAAAAGGAGTGCAGAAATCGCACTCCTTCCGGCAACCCGGAAGAGCCGCCACAAGTGCCAAAGCGCGCACTCACGACGGCTCTTCCGGATTTAGACGTCCGGACGCTGTGCGTCCGTTATGTCAAGATGGCCGCACCCATCTGTATAGGGCACCGCCATCTTGCCATATGGAATACGCGCGAGGGGCAAGGCGCGTCCAGAAGCACCGACCCTCGCGCGTATTCCTGGCGCAACGACGGCGCCGCTTAGGCCCGTCTGTAAGGTGCCAAAGAGACATTTAGGAATGGGTTAACCTCTTCTGCAGTCCAAGCAAGGGAAGGGATCACATGAAATGTCATGAATAAACTCCTCCAGAACACGGTCACATAGCCCAAAACCCCCACAGAAAACTGTAGAGAAGGCTTTAGAAAAACACTTAAGAGAAACTCTAACACTTTCGAGAAGCTAGTCAATAGATTTGATCATGGAAACCCAAAGTATATTTACATCAGACATCACACAGAGAGTGCAAATTTTGCACAAGTGAAAATGTGGATCCCTTAATCGTGTGTAACTTTAAGCCTTACATACAGTTTCATACAAAAGCCAGAGACAGAATGAAGAAAAATAATACTGCCAGATATAAAAGGAACCTTGCCACCGTTAAAGGTGGGGTTGGCTGACTACTTTTCTTTGGGATCTTCATAGTAAATCCCAAATGTACCATTCTCTGGCCCTGGAGAAGGAGCCATCTAGGAATGGGACTTACTCAACTTCTTGCCTATTTCGGGAGGGAAAGGTGATAAGAAAAGAAGCTGCAGAATTTTTTTAGGATGGGACCACTTGTTGAAGGATCCACTTGCCAAAAGAAGCCCTTGCAGATATCCAGCTTATAATGTCTACTGAAGTTGGATGAATTATTCCAAATAGCAGCCCTACATATCAGTTCTAAGGGTATGTCATAGAGACCTCTACTGAAGTGGCTATGGACCAGGTGCAACATGCTGTATCACATTGTGGCCTGGGAATACCAAGAGGTTCATAAATCGTAAATATGACTGCCTTACGTCACTTAGTGAGATAGTGGCTTTCCCCCCTCAATGATGTGAGAAGAAAAGAGAAAAGAAAGCTTCTGACATCCTGAAACCACCTAGTGCTCCTAATGTAAATTTCTAAGGCTATGTAGACATCCAGTTTATATCATTCCTTTTTCAGGGAATGTATGAGATGTGCTTGAGCCAGCATGGTGTAGTGGACCAAGACACTGGGAGACCAGGGTCTGAATCCCCACTCCGTCATGAAAACCTACTGAGTGACCTTGGGCAAGTCACACCCCTCTGATATGACAGAAGGGACAGGATTCTATATGTATGAAAGCCTTTATGAAATTTCTGTATAATGTCTTAACAGACACCATGGAAAGTACAGTGGGCCCTTGTTATCCGCTGGGGTTTGGTTCCAGGAACACCCCCCCCCCCCGTGGATAATAAAATCCATGGTTGCTCAAGTCCCATTCAATCAAATGGCATAACAAAATGGTGTCTCTTATATAAAATGGAAAATCAAGGTTTGCTATTTGGAATTTATGCTTTTTCTGAATCTTTTCAAGCCGTGGATGCTTGAATCCATGGATAGAAAATCCGTGGGTAAGGAAGGCTGACTGTATGAAAAATCATGATGATAATAATAATTAAATAATTTGTTTTATTTATATACCGCTATTCCAAAGATCATAGCGGTGAACAGCAAGTAAGCTAATTAGCAAGTAAGCTAATTTGCCCCCAACAGTCTGGGTACTCATTTTAGCGACCTCGGAAGGATGCAAGCCTGAGTCGAGCTTGGGCCCTTTTGCTGGTCTTGAACTCACAACCTTGTGGTTTCAAGTGAATGGCTGCAGTACAGGCATTTAACCATTGCGCCACCAGGCAGACGATGATGATAATGATGGTGGTGGTGGTGATGATGGATATATGACTAAATTATACTGATTAGGATGGTAATATTCCTGCATGAGTTAATTATCAGAAATATTGTTTGAATCAAGGTTTGTTGAAGAGAAAAAGAAAGATAAAGTATGTAAGTATATGTAAGTATAAATTCTTAATGGCCATGTGATGTAATTCAGTGAGTGTACAATGCCTCACGTGTAATGTGATGTTCAGTGATACACGTTCAGTGCCCAGACATTGACATGTCTATGTTTCTACCCCAGGGTAAGGTATATATTTTTATATCTATGAATGCATATAAGGAATAGCCTAGATGATGATCAAAGAGCCTGCTCATTGTTCTGTGTTAATATCATGAGATTCCAATACTTAGGAATGCTTAAGTGAAATGCTGATTTAAACTCTGCCTATCTGGTTTTAACCGCTATCACAAATTGGGCACTCAGGTGGCAGAAGAGAACCCTAGAAAGAATCTAGATTAGAGGCCAAATGGGAAGCTCAATTTCTCGTTTTAAAGAGATAGGTTTGTGGAACCATGCTGCTATTTCACTGGATTACAGGTTTCATGCAACCTAAGCCCATGCAGTGGAGGGGTCAGAAGAGGCCAAAATGGTGGTCTTGCTAACAGAGGCCATGGAAGACAATACTCCTCCGCATCCTCTTCTGAAACCACCTTTATATTGGTTGATTGTCAGAGGGACAGGTTTGAATAATGGGAATCCACATCAGTCTCAGCTCCCTCAGCTTCTTCTGGATTCATGGCTAAGCTTGGCTAGCCAAGAAAACAGAGGAGGAACCTGATTTAGAACTATCTGTTGAAAAGATTTATAATTCAGTCACACAATCACTTGCCTTCGTTGGGTGGCAGAAGAGGTTAACTCACTCCTGGATGATCCCTTTTCCACTGGCACAGAATGTACTACCAACTCACCCTCCCCAATTTACTACACACTGGACAGGTGAGCTATCCAAACTTGTTTAAATAACTTTACTGTATAGACAAGGGCAAACCACCTGTGAAATCTTGCCATTGAAACCCTATGAAAGGAGGCATCTCCATAAGTTGGAAATGACCTGAAGGCACACAACAAGAACAATTGTAAAGAAGATATGAATTGTCTCATTGACTGTCTTACCTCTTTCTGCTTTTTGCCCCTAGATACACCATTCACTGCACTGTTTTCTTTGAGTGAATCCACAGTGTCTCCATATAGGAGTTTGATGGCTCGAACAAGGCGCGCACAGGAACGGCTGTGGTGAAGGTAACAATGTGGGTGGCAGTAATCAATGTGGCTACAGATAAAACTCTGCTGATTGCAGAGAAGGATCATCACCTGGAAACATAAAGCATACCAGAATTTTCAGTAGCCGTGTAGAGCTAGGTTTGTGCTGAGAAAACTGCAAGAAATCATTCAACATATCTATCCAAAAAGAGACATAAATTCAGATTATATCACTACACAAAGACTAGGAAGTAGACACATGTTTTACAGATGTTGACACATAGAACTAATCCTTTTTACAGTATGTACTAAAAGCGATGGATGATAACAGTGTAACCTTGGAAGTACACTATGCTGAAATACTGGACCAGTTCCCTTCTAAGTTTGCTCACTTCAGGGCATCCCCTTAGCTAGCCAGCATGAACTTCCACAGTGCCTCCAAAGACTGTATCAGAGGTAGAAGAACCACTTCCCATTCATTGTTCATAATGACACAGTTGTAGGATCAAGCTTTGTGAGGTCAAGAACTGAACACAAGGCAATATTGATCAGCTGAGACCAAAATTAGCTTCTGCAACGGATCACCCTCCATTTTGCCCTGGAGGCCAGTGCACACGCACTGCTGAGGATACTACTACTGCAGCTTTTCTGCTCAACCTGGGGAAGGGGGTGAGGTTGCTTGACAGGGTTCCCCAGAGTGGGATACAAAAAGCCAAGGCAGGTTACAACCAAGCACTGGATGAAGAACACAGAGCTGGGTGTGGTGACAAACCTTTGAGTTGCTCTATCAAACTCATCCTCGAAGGTTGGTTGTACCCTCCCACCCACCCCCACCCCATTTTGGAGGCGTTGAAACAGAAGTTGGATGGGCATCTTTCAGGAGCGCTTTAGTTTTGTAGTCCTGCATGATGGGGGGGTTGGACTGGATGGCCCTGTGGCCCTTCTGACTTTTTTTATGACCCTACTATTTCTGTTGGGGCTGAGGATTTCTGGATTCTAACAGAGGTTCTGTGGTAGCTGTCCCCAGGGCGAGCTCTCTGGAGTCAAGCAACATGAGGGGGAGGATAGAGGAGAGGAAATGTTTTCAATGTTGCCCTGGCCCTCTTCTCTCCCCTTCCTAAAGATTTTTTGCAGGTCTCCATTTGTGGCCCTAGTAGGAAGAAGTGAATGGAGTACACAAAGAAGGAAACACCCAACACCTAACTTTAGTGAAATGGCCACAAATTTCCTGGCTACAGCTGAAGCACATGACAAAGATTCAACCAGTGGACAAGCTGCCACTGAGGGATGGCTGGAATCAGTGGCGTCTTGAACTGAGGTGTCACCTGGTGCAGGGGGTTAGGCTTTGGGGAGCAGGCTTCAGGAGGCAGGGCCAAAGGACTCACTCTCACCTCGCTGCTCATTGCAGCTTTACACGTGTGGCTTTACGTACGTGCAACACTTCAGGCAAGCGGCAGGGAGGTGTGGGAAGCAGTCAGCCAGGTGTCACCCCTATTACGGGGTGTTACCCAGTGTGGTCTGCACCCCCAGTGATGCTACTGGCTGGAATCCCCATTGTATTGGTTGAGAGAAAACATTGGGCTACCAGTCTGAAGGACTCCATTTTGACATAGGCCACTACACTTTTCCACTGTCATTTGGGAGTAAGGCTGGCCTGGCAGCTCCTAGTCTTAGCATGTACCTGACAGCTGTCATACCCACATCTAAGATTCCTTAAGGAGAGGTTGTAGAATAGGGTGGAATAGGCACACAAGCCCCATTTTGATCCCCTTGCTGATAAACTCTACTTACATGTAGCCAAGACATATTCCGATGATAGTTATCTTCTGTGCCAGTGCTGCTCAGCACTTCAGGTTCTATACTGGGTTCACTTGCACTCCAAGGGCTCCCTTCTTCAAAAGAAAAAAAAGACACACCCAAAAGTAGTTGTCTTCTGAGGCATTTAAATCTAAGGCATATGCTTGTAAACCAGACCAGTTTATTTAAGCAGATGAATGTTACCCCCGCCTGTCCTGGAGGGTGCACAAAATGGAATGCCATCAGTGCACTGGCCCAATGGGTCAAATAACTTGAGAAAGAAGTATGACTATGCTAAGGTGGTTCTGCTCACTCCTATCCCATTCTGCCCTTCTTCCATGCCCCGATGATCATCTGGACTGGTAATTACAAGCATAATTCATAACCATTATTAGGACAAGCATTGGGGATAAACATTGCCCCCATTCAAGGAAAAGGGGAAGGAAAGTAAGTGAAAGGAAAACTCTTGCATCATCAAGATGCTGCAAATTGTTGGTTTCAGTGATCTGCATTGACTGGGCTCTGTGGTTAAAAAAAGGAAAGAAAAGGATCAAGTGTTAAGTCTTGTGATAGGAGCTGCCACAAGCAGACTACAGCCTTGTTCAGTCCCATTAGAGGATTCCAAAATGTCTGGGGATCAAAGGGGGAAAAATCCTGCCAAACAGCTATGAACAAAGGCAGGGGAGTGCTCTCTCTGACCCGGGAGTTTCCTGCATGCATTTGTTGCCAATGGGCCTTCCAATGTGACAGACCTTTAGCACAGAATTTGCCTACCGGAAGTGGTAACATTCAGACTGCAAGCCTACACAGTGTACTCTATATTGTATACACACTGACCTGGAAGTAAGCCCGTATGAATTCAGTGGGACTTACTTCTGAGTAGACATGTATAGGATTGTGGTTTAAAACAGGCAGAGCTGACTTCCAATTAATTCTTCCTCAGCTGTCTTTTCAAGATGCACCCAGCGAAATTCTAGTTTCTCCAAAGTAGAGAAAGAGCATGGGCAATGCCACTGAGACCACAGGGTTAAAGAGGTTCAAGTTAAGGATTCAACTGCTCCTGACTTTTTCTGCAATAGGACTCTATAGGGACTAATATTCTGGAGATTCACAAGCACACATACACTTATATCTCATATAAAGCAAAATATGTACATACTGTATATAGAATTATTAATACACAGTACATAATATTGATATGAGATATGTATATATATCTATATATCTATTATACCATATATATTATATGTCATAGATATATAATATACAATATTTGTATATATACTTTCCTAAGCATGACATGCATTTGGTTGGTAGTCAGAAAAATGTCTATCTACTAAGTTCATGCACCAAACACTGGGATCTTAAGAACTTAGCATCCTTTGAGTGGAACGGAACTGACTACCTAGTAAGAGCAAGGGCCAGTTTCCAACTCTGTCCTTGCCAGGTATTAGATCATGCAAAAAAGGGTGAGTTTCCTCTTTCAGCTCAGACCACTGGAGGTCTGCTAGCCTACCAGCCCTTTTCCTCCTTTCCTAGGTCTGCTCAGGTTGCTTCCAGGGTCAAGATGCTGCCTCATCATCCCGCTCCCTTTTGAGCCCAGCTCATCTATGTTACCTATGTCAGTGACAGTGTCCCTGCTGTGGGACAGCTGCAGCTCCTCATTCTCAGACTCTGAATCCTGACGGGATAACTTGGTGCTCTTTAGGCTGCCGGCCCGGCGAATGCTGGACAGGGAACCCCCTTTCTTCACCCGGAAACTGCGGGTTCCTTTAATCTGGAGCAAGCGGGAGCCTCCTATCCTGATCTTCCTGCTGGGAACTGTATTAAAAGAATAAAAGAGGACTTTTCCCCCTTAATTCCCCCATTTAGAAATATTATAATTATTTATCTTATATAAATATATAATATACCTAGCCCACCCTCCCTCCCCATCCTGCATTGCAGGGTATTTTCTTTCTCTCAAGGAAGACCAGCAAGAGACTCCTCCAAAGCCAACGCCAATGCAGCTCTATCAATCATCCAGCCAGGGATGCTTTCAATAAAGTTGTGACATGTTTCTTGCCTGTTACTCAGGTTTTTATTACTCTTTGATTCAGCCATTAGTATTGCAAAAACACTGTGTAAGAGGCACTCCAGGGCTAAACCACACAAGCTACAATTTGGTCCAGACAGACTGTTTCAGAGTTATTCAGGAGCAAGCTGACAAAGGCTGTTTTCTTTCTGTCTTTGACACTTAAGGAATTTGCCATCACATCTACACAGGCTGCTGGCTACCAGTGGCTGAGTTGCAAATTATAAACAAGGCCTCAGGGGCAAAACTATCCTCCTGCTAGCCCAACATTGTTCAAATCTTGTTACAGGGGTCACAGTGTTCAATCATGCCACATTCATGATTGTAAGTAGGCAGCCTGCTTGCTTATGCCAGGCACCTACTTGGTTTATCCAGTTTGGACATTACCTTTGCATAAATCGTCGTCTTTGTACATTAAACTTCACCAGAATTGTACAGATAAAGCAACAATATGTTGTCCCACATCTTCACACAGGTCAGCTGCTTTCAGGCACTAAAGACATCTTTGGATGCTGGGTGTGCTGTTGATTTTTTTTATGAGCACGAAAATATGGAATGGTTTGAAGCACCAATCACTGGCATGTTGCTCTCCACTCAGCTCTACGGCAGTACATGGCATTATGCAAGTCCAAATGTTGCAACATTCAGTTATACATCTACTTAAAAGTGAACATACTGCACAGATGTGATGTAGGTAAATGACAGCTGTCACTTTTCAAAGGGGCAGAGAAAAGTGCAGCATTATGAAGTGAAATATCTTTATTTCGGCTAGAAAAGAGCTCTGATATGATCCTTCCCATTTTTACAGATTTATACTTTTCCATGTACACCATTAATTGACCTCAAACATTGTTATACTGCACACCTTCTTTTGTACTTTAAATAGAAAAAAGTTTGTTAGTTCAATAAACCCTGACTGATCCTTACAAATATATCAATAGGTTATGCTAGGAACAGAAAAGTGATATCAACATGAAAGCAAAAAAATATGTTTTTGAACATTGGCCATGTTAATCTACAGAACCACATACACAAAAAGGAAATGTGGCACCTACATGCATGCTGGTTAATAATGAGTGAGCCTTCTTTAGCTCCTATCACATTGGCCACAAAAGAGATTGACCCACATCCTGAAAACATGAAAGCAGCATAGCTTATTCCTTAGAAAATCCAAATCGAGCATTCTTTTGAGCATCTAAGCCCATTACCTTTGAAGATATTTTTAAATCCAGAAGTTTAGTAATATTGTTACTGGGGATACATCTATCTATCTATCTATCTATCTATCTATCTATCTATCTATCTATCTATCTATCTATTTAAATACTGATTTAAATAAATACACATTAATGTATTTGAATATTTATTTATTAATTGATTTATCTAATCAATGGCATCCTATTAGGCTTAGAGTGCCACAAATCTGTATGCATTGTATACAGCACTGTATGCATTATACATTGCACAGAGCAAGGGAAACTTCTTCTGGCCAAAGGCAGTCAAGAAATTTACTTGCAAATACAGTACAGAAGGTTCTAAATTCAGAGGTGTAACAAGGAGAGGCAAGGGGGCAGTATGCCTCAGGTGGAAGCATTAACGGTACCCATGCTTGCTTGTCTAGCCTCTCACTTTTTCAACTGGTTTTAAAATGTACCAAATTTTTGCTCTCATTCCTAACCTTTACTTTCAAAACAAAACAAGGAACATGGTTACGGAGCAAAGTGTCTACAGCACTGTCAGCTCAGGCAGGTCTTCATGAGGTGCTGCTGTTCAGCATGGCTGACAAAGGCTCAGCTAGGCTGAGCAGAGGAAGCAGAAGAGGCAAGGAGGAAGGTGGCATCTAAGCAAGGGCAGCACCTTGCCAGGCGGAGGAAAAAGAAACTGCAAAGATGTGAAGGAAAGCAGCAACTCAGTCCTTGGCAATGTGTTGTTGCCAATCCATGGCTGAAGTGATGCTACTGCTCCCTCCTCCTCCTAGAAGAGGCCTGTGCCGGCTGCAAGAAAGGCAGTCACCACCGCCACCAGCACTGTGGTCCTCCCTTGACTTAGCACAAGTTATATGGGGCTCCTCCCTACCAGCACAGGAGTATCTCTGAGCTGGGGAACAACAGCAGTGCCTAGGCTGCTCCTGTCTTGCCTCACACACCATAGGAGAGGGGGGGGGGAATAAAATGGAGATGTGAGAGCTGGACAGTTAAGAAAGAAGATAGGAAGAAAATCAATTCATTTGAGATGTGGTGCTGGAGAAGAGTGTTGAGGATCCCATGGACAGCCAAAAAGACAATCAAGTGGGTCCTAGAGCAGATCAAGCCAGAAATCTCCCTGGAAGCCAAGATGACTAAACTGAGACTGTCGTACTCTGGCCACATCATGAGAAGGCACAATTCACTGGAAAAAACAATAATGCTAGGAAAGGTGGAGGGAAGTAGATAGAGAGGAAGGCTGCATGCTAGATGGATGGACTCTATTAAGGAGGTCAGGGGTATGAGTTTACAGGAACGAAGCAGAGCAGTAGAGGACAGGGGTTCTTGGAGATGTCTCATCCACAGGGTTGCCATTGGTCAAAATCAACTCGAGGGCAGTTAACAACAACAACAAAATGGCTACAGATGTAACTATAGCTGCCACTAGTATAACGGTGGGGAAAGATACGGTTGAGATGAAGGAGCCATCTCTGGAGCACTTGTGATTACTGCCAGAAGAGCAAAAGTGGCTTTGGTATTGTCGAGAGGAGCAATTTGATGATCAGGCCTTGCAGTACATGCACAGCTGAGAGGGGGGACTAGCTTCCCATCAAACTCGCCTGTTCAGTTGCCCGTGTCTCTAGAACTACCAATGCAGATTGCCCAGCAATACTGTCTTCATGCTCCTTCCTCTCCTCTCCTCTCTTGAACCTTGGACAACCTAGGGTTGCATTTGGTCTGGGAGGCTGATGGAAGGCTTGCAAGAGACCACAAAGAAGCCAAAAGTCCTGAAGAAGACAGGTGGAGATGCTGTCAGAGTAAATTGCCTTGGTAATCTAACAGCAATCATGAGCAATAAACATTGAGAAAGCCTGGAATCTGAGATGATGGGGCAACAGAAAAGCAGGATAATGAAAAAGCAGCTGAGAAGATGAGAAGATAGATAAGAAAGCATGGGTGCTTTACCCAAACCAGGGTATGATGTTGCTAAGGGGCGAGTCACTGTCTTCCTCTTCATCTCTGCCAACATCTTCCACTCAGCCTACTTGAGCCTTTGCCAACCATGCAAGCTGGTGGTGTTTTTGCCTGAGCCCTGTCTGCCCCATGCCACTCTCATATAGGCACTTAGGTGGGCAAGGAGTGACAGCTGGTACTTGGACATGGCTTAGAAGGAGAGGGGTGACATATGCTGACATGTGGCACCTCTCCTGCATCAACCTTTCTCCGATATGATAAAAAAGTCTGCCTCATATGCTAGATATGGCACTGCCTATATTCAAGCCAGTCATATTTTAGCACCCTTTCCTCCAAAAGTCAGTTGCAGAAGACATCTGCCTGAATCCTACCAGTCTAGGATTTGAGCTTGATGGAACAGCAGTCCAAATCCGTGTACACAAGGTACACATCTATCTAGATCTGAGTGCTACATTTGTGATATAAACTTACATTTTACCACGTCAAAAACAAATTAGCAAATTAGGAATACATTATTGTTTATGATACAGAATTCAGTACTTTTTTTGTTGTGGTTGTTGTATTGTTGTTGTATGCCTTCACATTATTTCCAACCCAATGCAAACATATCAAGCTATTTTCATGGCAAGATTTGCTTGAGGGGGGCATTTTCCTTCTTCTGCGGCTGAGGGAGTGTGATTTGCCCAAGATCAGCAAGTGGGTTTCCATGGCTGAGTTGGGGGATTTGAACCTGGTCTCCAGAGTCTTAGTTCAGCGCTCAAAATACTATACCACACTACTTTTCTAGTAGATAATAATTTGCCAGTTGAATCATTATCATGATGGCTCCAATTCACGTATGGATTCTTTGTTGAGACCCTTGAGAACAGATAAGAATCTTTAAAAAAAAAGGTTCCCTAACAGGCCAGTTCTTCAAAGAGTCTGCAGGAGAGCTACTTTAGTCTACTGCTCATCCATGCAAGTCATCTTCACTGGCTCTCAGCCGTGGAAGGGACTCATAAGGGTCATTTCAAGTATGTAAAATATTGTAAATAATACAGAGACTTCACACCACTCCTGAGGTCAGTGTAGATGCACTGAAGAGTTCTAATTAAGTGTTTGAAGAAACAACGATTCTGCAGGCATTGGAGATTATTTAATATATGCAAATAACATACACCCGGGGCACCTGGAGTTCTTTTTCTTGCTTTAATTGGGGATGTCTAATCATGCTAGGATGTCACCAGTTTCTATTAAAACAGAACACAAAGCTGAAACATACAGCATCCAGCTCTGTGGAGAGAAGCTGACTTCACCAAAATCAAAAATCTGTAAGCCAACCTTTCACAACAAGTTACATCTAATCAATTAACAAGTTAACAGATTGAGTTGCCATTGAAAATAAATTAAAGGTGAATAAGACAAATGCATCATTCACTGAAGCAGAAAAGGGTTTCTTTGGCCCCATACAGACAGGCCAAAATAAAGCTGCTTCAGGTCACTTTGGAGGTATGCTGTTTAAAGGATGTATGCGTCCTAAGAGTCCGGAAGCTATGCCAAAGCCACGCTCCAGTCCTAAGAACTGGAGCATGGCTTTGGCACAGCTTCTGGACTCTTAAGATGCATGCATCATTTAAACAGCATACCTCCAAAGTGACCCAAAGCATCTTTATTTTGGCCTGTCTGTATGGACCCAAAGTCACTTTCAGTAAGCCATCTTTGCAAACTCTATTGTATTGAGTCCTGGCTCAGGGACAGTAAAACCAGAGGGACATTCCCCTAAGTGCAGCTGGGCAGAGGACGTCAGGTCCAGGATGGCCAAATTGGTCAAGAAATGGACCACGAGGTTTGCGATGGATCATGACTAGGAAGCATTACTTTCTGAGTAGGAATATTACTTCTATGGGAATACTCAACATGGAAAGATGAAGATCGAAGAACTAACTCTGATAGTGACAACTAGCCATGTAGGCCAGGTCCACATGGGCCAGAATACTCTGGGGGCAACCCATAATATTGTGGCCCCAGAGCTGCTCTGACATCCCTGTTACCTGACACCCCCCATTGTGACTCTGGGTGGCTGTTTGCATGTGCATCCCATTGTGCTGCCATGTGCCACAGTGGTGGTGGCAAGTCACTCAATCTAAAGTTAGAATGAGGTACCCAGCTTGCATCATGACTGGGTGCCTCATTTTAACCTCAGAGCAAGTGCCTTGTCACCATGGTATTGGCACTGGGCAGCACAGCAGGATGCATGATAAACAGCCACTTGGCATTGCAACATGAGGCTCCATATTTTCCAGGAAGATGCACAGCAAATGTGTTTTTATTTTCTTAAAAAAATGTTTTACAGGGGAGATATGGTGGATTCAGTGCTGAACTGGCTGGACATCACCCAGACAATTTCCACCAGAAATGGGGATTGGTCTCTACATCATCCAGACTCATCGTCACAGGAATGGGGGAGGATGTTTTATTTGGCCTGTGCAGACAGGGCCTTAAAAGCAGATTTCATTGGGTCCTGCTCCCAGAGAAATGTGTTACAATGCTAAGGCAGGCTTGTCTACCTTTTGTGTCAACAAGTGAGCAAAACCTCACCAGTCAATAAAGCTCTTGTTTCTATAATTTTAATGCAAGAAGTCAGTGGTTAATGAGGACTTCTGGTGGAGACCTTGGAACATTTCAAGGTAATTTTTTCTTACTTTAGCTGTGACATCCAGGCAGGGAAAGAGAGAGGTGAAGATGGAAAATGGAGGAGAAAAATAAGGAGAACAAGAGGAGTTTTTTAAAAGAAGAAGAAGAAGAAGTAGTAGTAAAAATGGAAGAAAATAAAACTATTCCTCAAACAGCGAAAAGATTAGAGGATAAGGTTTGTTAAGACTAAAAGAAGCAAGAAAAATCTGACCTGGACTAAGGTAAAAGAAAGAACTGGAATAGGATGCTGGCGTCTGTGCAATAAATGAAGTCGTTTCAGCTGCATGACCCTTGGCTTGTCTGGGTAGTAACAGGAGATGATGTATGCATGAATGTATTTTCTGCATACAGAGAAGAAGAGCAAGTTTATCAGCTTCTCTGTTGGCTAATATATGTGGCTTGCAGGCTGCAAGTGTTCCCATGCTTCAGATGCTGTGAAGGCGTAGACTAAAATAATATTTAGGTTTGAGTTTCATGTTCTTAAGTGCAATTCATGGAGGCATTCCTAAGTGGAGTCCTTATTTCTTCATCCTGGTCAGGATGAAGAACAGTCAGTTGGCTATTCTGTACATAAAACATCTAGCTTTAAAGTGCAAAGAAGGAAAAAGATATGACAACAAAGATATGATAACTGCAGAAATAATGAAGTTTTACACTGTTTTAACTGCTGTGGTTAAGTGCTATGGAGTTCTGAGATTTGTAGTTTGTTGTGGTACCTGGGTTCTCTGACAGAGAAAGCTAAATATCGCACAAAACGGCAAATTCCAGAATGCCATAGCACTGAGCCATGACAGTCATGACATGGAGTACAGATTAGACCAAAGACAGAAAGGCAAATATTCAAGCAGAGTCTAACTAGGAGGGGTAATTTTTCAGATAACAGCATAGCATATAGGATCAACTAAATAATACAGACTATATGGTTGGATTTATACTTCATCATGATATCATAACTCACAAAAAAACCCTCACAACCTAATTTTCCTTTAAAATCTGTATAATATGCTGCGATTTCTATACTGTCCTTTACTTATTTCTATAATAATTTTATAGTAATTTCTATGCTGTCCTTTATCTATCCTTTACCTAATTTCTATACTGTGACTAAAAACAACATTCTATGTAATATTCCAATAATTTAGGCCACTTTACTATCTATAACTGTACATTTTAAGTAGCTGTTGGGTCTATTTTGTATTGCAACACTTGAACCATAAAACAGAATGAGAATCTGGGTGATTATCACTGGTTTGGTTTGGGTTTGGTTTTTTGCATGAGATGGCATTACAATGTCAGCAAAGTATTAATGCAATGGTCTCTTACCAAATTTGCCTGTAATCCTGTGCCCACATAAGTTATTTTATTTGCTACAAAAGCCATTGGGATTTCAGGATCTTTAGACATGCACAGGATCGCTCCTTTTGGTTCAAATGGAAATCTATATTCCTTCAAAAAGGATCACAGTTAATTTGGAAGGATCTCTTTTTAAATATCAAGTGTCAGATTATCGCTATAAAATCAATTGTTATTTTGGGTTTGAGGGACTAAGCCTAAACCCAGTTGCTGAGAAGTTCCTCTAAAATGTAGTTGGAATCATGTGATCCATGTTGAACTGCTGTCCCTGCATTCCTCACAGTTGGATATGCTGGCTAGGGTTCATGGGAGCTGCAGTCCACAATATCTGGAAGGCCACATGGTTCTCATCCCTTCTCTACAATGGAGCCTTACCTCCAGGCAAGCATACTTAGGTTAGTAGTGCCAAAAATCCTTTTTACATTTAGAACATCCAATTATGGATAGAGACTAGAGATCATTCAGCTGTGCAGCTATACAGCTTCCTGCTTCTTAATACTGTTTTTTTTAAAAGTTAGAACACAAACTTGGTTGTCGAATACAGATCTTGGAAAAAGTTGAAAGCTAATAGTAGGCAACAAACCTTTCTTCTCTTCGCAACCCATGTCAGATTTCAGGGTATGACTGCTGCTGTGCAAGGAATCTTTTGAATCTTCGTTTTCATCCAGAACCCCAGCAAAACTGATCTTCCTCTCATACCTGTGCCGATCCATCTCAGGGTCCAAACGTAACCTGCAGCTTTCCAGATCCTATAACATCATGAGAAGCACAGATGTGTGTGACCAGCAGAACCACTATTTTTTTCATATAATGTAGGGAGAACTTATGTTTCAGACAAAAATGAAAGGGAATTGGGAATTTTGTCACTTGCATTTATATACCAATCCTTCCACATCAACTCTGAGAAGTAGGTTGGTCTGAGTAGTGACTGATTTTATTGCTATTCTCCCTTTATATAATTTGATCTGATGATGTTTTAATTACTTTTTATGCTTATTAATCACTTCTAAACATTAAGTGGCTTTTGAGGGCCTGTTGTAAACATGATGTTAGAAAAATAATGGCTATAACACAATGTCTTCCAGTGAGTTTTATACTGAAGGACATATCTGAGTCTAGGGCTGTTCCAAGTTTAACATATTGTGTAGAACACCATATAGCTTCTTGGTTTAGCTCTGATAATTGAAGCATCAGAGAGCCATTTTCAGTCTTTTGTTTTGTTTTATATATTTTTTAAAAACCATAACAGCCTTGCTGAATGAAACCTATGAAATCAATAGATGCCTATGAGAAGCACTGCCAAAATAAAGCTGCTTCGGGTCTCTTTGGAGGTATGCTGTTTAAATGATGCATGGGTCCTAAGAATCTGGAAGCTGCACTAAAGCTGCACTCCAGTGCTTAGGAATGGAGTGTGGCTTTGGTGCAACCTCCGGACTCTCAGGACCCATGCATCATTTAAACAGCATACCTCCTGAAGCAGCTTTATTTTGGCAGTCTGTAACAGGCCTTAGAGACACAGAATGGACAACAGCTTTCTTCTACTGTTGTATCCCAGCAACTGATATTGAAAGGCAGGCTGCCTCTAATAACAGAATCAGTATATATCTGGATGACTACCAACCAGCTACCAACTAAATTTGTTGCTGTCACTGCATCTTGTGATAGCAACTTCTGTGATACAACTGGGTGCTTTATAAGGAAGTAATTCCTTTTGTCTCAAGCATTCTACCACCCAGTCTTGCTGGATGACTGGATTGTAGTATTACAAGAGAAGAAAACCTCTCTCAGTCCTTTTGTAACACTGTCATTTTTTTTGGCATCTCTGTCAGATGTGCTTCCAAGTTGCCTGCTGACTTGTAGCAGCCCCATGAGTTTCATAAGGTTTTCTTAGGCAATGAACAATCAGAAGTGGTTGGCCAGTTCCTTCCTCTGAAATCTAGTGCCTACAGCACCTGGTATTCATTGGCAGTCTCCCATCCAAGTACTAATTGGGTTCATGCTGCTTAGCTTCCAAGATCAAATCTATTTTTTTCTAGTTATAAAAGCTCAAGTCGCTCTCCTGATCTCTTATCAAATTCATCCATATATTTCTTCAACGCATCATTTTCTCACTCCATCCATCTCACTCTAGTTCTAATATTTATGCTATTTTAAACTCTTCTCCATCCCAGTCTTTCTCAGATTACATTTCTGTCATTGACTCACCACAAGTGGTTCTGTGCGCGGCCTGGGCATGTAGGGAAAAGTCTCTCGAAGGAATGTGGTGATCTCCAGGAGCAGCTGACATGCTGCCATCTTCAGGGCAAAAGGGCAGCAACATTTGGTGGGGTTCACAGTACCTAAATGGGGACAATATATGGGTGTATTATTAACAGAAGGAGCAGTAGTGGAAATAATTAGATCAAAGAACAAATGGACATCACCACACATGGGACACAACATAAACTGCATATGGAACACAATGGCCTCTTTAGGTTATTCTTCTTCATTTCCCAACACTGTGAATTACACACAGATCTTTTTAAAAACTCATACGTTTTTTTCTGTAGTATATAGCCGTTCAAAACAGTAAGACTAAGATGTTCTCATATGTAACTCTTCTATGAAAAGCTACATATTAATAGAGATGACACCAATTTGCTTAAAATTTATTCACCTCACATTGAGGTTCTAGTCTAGAAATGACAAATTGGTGTGTATGGCTTTCTCTCAAAGTTTTCCCTCCATCCCACCAAAAGCAATCTCTGATAAGTGAGAGCAGGAGCAAAGGAATAGAAGAGAGTAGAAATGTTTCATCTTTTCCTCCCTAGACAATTTCCCACTCACAGTCTCCACTCCTACTGTTTCCCCCATGTGTGAAAGGTATCATTTCCTATGTGAAGTTGAAGGCTTTCATGGCCGGCATCTATAGTTTTTGTGGGTTTTTGGGGTTATGTGGCCATGTTCTTTAAGAGTTTATTCCTGACGTTTCACCAGCATCTGTGGCTGGCCTCTTCATGGAATAATTCATTGAACAGGAAATTGACCTAGCACACACACATATTACAACAGTATCCAACACCCCAACCTCATGAAGGCTTTTTTTGGCCAGTTTATCACATGTCCTTTTGGGTTTCCAGCCAGCATCACACTGCGTTCCAATACAATAACTCCTTCCACCATTCATATTGTTATCTATTCACCTTGGCTTTAGGTAATATCTTTCTTTCTGCCATTCTCTCCCAGTGAGCATAGTTAATAGTGAACTTGACATCTCATCCGTATACCCATACATTTTGCATTTCTATTGCTATTCACACATACAACCAGTTCATTCATAGCTATAAAGGTCTGTTCCTACACACTTCAACTCCATGCATCTGATGAAACAGACTTAATCTATGAAAGCTTATGCTACCAATTTCTTTCTGTCAGTCTCAAAGGTGATGTAAGTTACCTTTGCAAACTACAGTCAGTTTATCTGAGAATTTGAAATAACTTTGCCATGTTTTTTTATAATTATACAAATATTTGTGATTGTTTGCCATAAATATCAATTAATACCTCTCATTTATACTTCACACTCCTCAGTACCTTTAACTTGATTCTTTGTATAAAATGATTAGCTTGTCTATTTAAAGGAGAGATGTGGTGATATGGGGGGGGGGCATTAGATCCCTATTTGACACGCATTGTGTTAACAGATTTTCCCTTTGAACTGCCATACTGTTACTACTACAGTGTGGTGATCATAAAGAAGTGATGGGTTTATTGGATTATTGCTGTTTTATTTGCAGAGACATAGCAGCTACCATTGAAGCTCAGGCTGTAAAGAAGGAGGGAAGGATAGTGATGCACTCAGGCCTAAGCTAGGTCAGTTATTCTCATTGTCTTGCTCACTTCCCTCTTTCCTAGCTGGAGCTGTGCATCTAGAAAGTCATCACTAACGAAGGATGAGGGGAAGACAGTGTTACAAATTATAATACTGTCACCATACAACAAGGTGGTCTCCAACATTTCACTGTAGGAGTCAGCCTAGCTTCAGGTTTGCCTCACTATCCTTCATCCATGATGGCTTGGGCCAGTTAGTTCAAATCAGTTCATAAAATTCATCCTCCCCTCTCATATTACACATCTCTGGCCCCTTAGGATTTCTGCCCAAGTCCTGAGAGGGCCCTGTGCACACAACCTTTACAGTTTCTTTGGGAAGGTTTCCCACATTTTTTCACATCGGATTTCAGTTCCCCCATGAATTGGGAGGGGCTACTGTATTTGTTAACTTCTCCTCTTCACAGTTTCCTGCCTCCTATATGTTTCATTTGTTCAGCCTTCAGTTTCCCAGTTCATTTTTCCTTAGCATTTTGTACAGCGCTATCCACTTTCATTTCTTCATCTACCTCTCTATTCTCCCTGCCTTTTACTAAGACTTTCTTCACATCCACATTTTTAGTTCTCGGCTTTCTTCCCCAGTCAAAAAGGCCATTGTGAGTCTTTACAACCAAATGTACACCTTCCCTTTCAATTTATAATCTGTGGACTACAAATACACTTTTGATGATATTGCCTGAGTTGCATTATTGTGTGTGCATTATTTCAGTCTTTCACTGCCAGGGAAATCCTGCCTCAGTCCCCAGAGCACTGCAGTATAGGTGTCCGGTGCATGGAGCCATTCAATCTAAAAGTCCAGCAAGGATGATCCTAATGCAAGGCCTGAATCATCCTGGTTTGGAACATGTATCTAGACGCCCAACCTACAAAACAAGGACGAGCATTTCATAAGGGACAAGAGACAATTCCATTCACATTTACCAGCCTTTTCCCTGTGCATACAAATGAGTGGTAAATGTGGAAATGCAACCCTCTTCCACTAGCAGATGAATGCAGACCATATTCTTTCTCAGATTAATTACATGTTGGCAAACCTGAGCTACTTAATGATTGGCATCTTGATACATTCTGAATCAATATTGAATGTAAGAGCCACTGGGGAAATGAGAACTAACCTTTCTTCCCCACTACATTACTGGGTGAGAGAGAGAGAGAGAGAGAGAAAGCAAAAAGAAACAAAACAAAACTGTTGCTTGAGACTCTGAATGAGAGAGCTTGAAAGTTTCAAAAGGTGAGGAATCTGTAGTATCTCTCAGGAAATGTCATGTCACTCAGTAGATTTGCTAGTCTGAGAAGTGCTGTGCTATCTACCTAGGCTCAAAGAGAACCCAAATTTTAGCAAGTGCTGCTCCTGAAAATTACGACCACTTTGGAAACAGGAAAAAAGTGCATTATGAATCAGTATATAAAGAGATCTTGTAGCACCTTTGAGACTAACTGAAAGAAAGAAGTTGGTAGCATGAGCTTTTGTAGACTTCAGTCTACTTCCCGAGATGCATCTGAGGAATGCACTTTTCCAGGGGTTGGCAACCTTTTTGAGCCGGGGGCCGTGTTGCTGTCCCTCAGACAACTGGGGGGCCGAAGCCAATAAATAAATAAATAAATAATTTTCAAAATATTTAAATAAATAAATAAACCAGGACAAATGTAGGATAAAATTTTCAAATGGTGGACACTTTTTTTTAAAAAAGTGGAGGACACGCAAAAAATTTTGCTGATTTTTTAAAAAATGTTAATATAAATGCATGTTTCTGAGGTTTCTATAGACAATTGCCCCTGTGTGCGAGATGACAAAAGCCCCGGCGGCAATTGGCGGCAGGACCGGGCTGGGGCCGGTCCCAAGGCCTCGCCGGGCCGCATCCGGCCCGCGGGCTGCAGGTTGCCTACCCCTGCACTTTTCTTTCAGTTAGTCTCCAAGGTGCTACAAGATCTCTTTATACATTGGCTTTACAGACTAACATGGCGATATCTTGAATTCTACCACAATGATGAGTCAACGTTTGAGTACTAACAGTTTTGTAGAACTGAAGTCTTGAAGTTGTTGAAAAGATACTACAGTACTTTCATTTTGAAGACTACAGTTGGAAACAGGAAAGCATAAGACCCTATATTAGGATCAGTTTAATTGAGGTAGCCAAATCCATCTTTCTTTTCCATTTTCATTCTTTACTTTCTGTAACTGCACAGTGCCACTAACTTCTTTATTCGACCCTTTCCACAACACAAGAAATATAGCAGCTTATAGCACATTAACTGTTCTGACAGAAAATCTGGGACTGTGGGAAAGGAAATAAGCATTGAGCCAACCCACCCTTTCCACACTTAGAAGACAAAGACATCATAGAACTATATTCTTCCTACCTGGCCTCCCACTGCTGCCTTCTTCCTAAAACTACATTTCTTACAAAGAGCAATTGATGCACATTAAATTAAGCATGCATACAAAGAAATATACTAAAACTGTCTCGACTCAGCGAATACTCCAGAAAGCCTCACAGAACATGAAAAGACTGCATATGTTCACAGAGAGAAGCCAGTTCCCTATACATGCTGCTCTGATTGTCAGAATGAAACAGCAAAAGTGTGGTGGCACTTTTGAAGGACACAATTAGCAAACATTGAGAACGGATGTCATATTCTAGTTTTTCATGCCTGTCTGACTTACAAAACCCTTCTTGTTTTTCTGTGTTCAATCAGAACTCGAAGAAGTTATTATTTCAGAATGCAGTTTCCAGAATCCTCCAACCATGTAGCCATGCTGGATGGGGGATTCTGGGAGTTATAGTTCACAACAGTATTAAGTTTTCCAAGCTGTGCGCTCACTCATCCAGAAGAAGCCAGACCTTCCCTCTCTCTTTAACTTCATAAATAAAATTCCATTCTGTATAAACAAGCAACTGGAATAAAGTGTGCAAGATGTGAAAGAAGAAAAGGATCTTTTCACATTTCCTCCTGCTTTACATTTCAGATTGCATTTGATTTATGAAAGCTGATATCACCTGACTTTGCGTATTGCCCATTGTAACCATTTGGAATTAGATGGGATGATAGCTGAAATACTTATACTAGTTTTCTTTCATAATTTTTCGCTAATCTGCCCTTAGAACTGTGTAACTGCTGGATGAATACAACAAACTTACACAAAACTCTAGCAGATTACATGCTCTGAAAAACAACTGTACAGGCAGACAAGTCCATATATTAGTGGAAGACAGCAGTACACACAGTGCTTTGCAGCAGACAGACAAACAAATAGACGATGTTGGGAAAGGGTTTTGTACGGAGTGTTAGTGTAACTTGCACTCTATATTGGCATAAGATACTATCATGTTCTACACATCCATGCTGATTTTAAACTGTGAAACTGTTCTTTACTTTCTAATTAATAATCAATACACTACTTTAGTTACTTCATTACACAATGTTCGAGGATACTTTCAACCTATATCTTTAAAAAGATCAGCACACCAACATTTGGCCACTAGTTTTAAAACCAACCTAATTTACCTAATTTCTGTTTGGCTTGGGTTTAGCTCAGCTCTGAAAAGACTGGAGCTGTTGTACAATATAACATTATAACAGGCTTAATCTCATTCTCAAAGCTACTTGCATTAAAGTTCCACTCTCTTTTAAAAGTAATAGCCTCTCTGTTATGAATTGCTTATTATATTTTCTACAGATTTGTCATAAAAATGATTAGGTTTCTCATAGCACATCCTTCTAAGGATCAGCTTGTAACAAATATTAAAGTCAGAAAACTGATTTTAAAACTCCAGTCTTTTCTGAATTATAATCTTTAGATAGCATTTATTGTTTTAATCACTGTAATGACATATGGTCTCGACAGAGAAAATAGAATAACTGCTTTTGAAGTAAAGAACACAAAAAGAATGTAACAAAAATCCTCCCAATAATAATAAGTCACAGAGATTAACCTGATTTACAACCAGTTGCTTCAGTCTCACCAGGGAGAACCATATCTGAAAGCAGAGCTGAAAAAATGAAGGGACTTTATAGTTAGCCAGAACATCGTTCATCTAGGGCATGGGTGAGAATCATATAGGCCTCCCAGTCATGTCAGATTGCAGGTCCCACAGCCTTAACCAACATAAAAAGTGAAGGAATAATGGGAATTGCATTCCAATAAGATCTGGAGGGCATCATAATTCCCATCCTGAGTCTATTCTGTCACGAGCTCTCCAAGATGTCAGATTTAAAAACAAGTCTTGCCCAACCCTACTATCTGGGACACTTAAAACAACTGAGGTGTGAGGAACTGAACTTTAGTCCTTCTCTATAGGTACTACCATAGATACTATCATAAACCTCATGTACAGATTCCATGAGGTTTCTTGCATATCTGCACATCTCCACATTGTCCTAGTCATCCAAATGCTACTCATCTTATTGGAAATGACCTATGGCGGCAGATGGGGAGGTACTGTATGTCCCCATCTGGGCCTACCAGACTGGTTCCATTTGGGACTACTTCCATTGGATTAAAGCTTTCTCAGGTACGGTTTGTGCTGTAAAATACAACACATCTGCTTTATTTGTGATTCCTGTTCCTCTTTTCTGCTTCTGCCACTACAGAATGCATTACAGCTAGACACAGGCAGATAGAGAGGAAGGAGGGAAGCGAAGTTTGGAATACAAGTGGGTGGAAAGAGAATGAAAGAGAGAAAGAAAGAATTAAGTGTTCCTAAAGCAGAGATTCTTACAAGCGGGGGTTCTTGTAGTAAAGGGAGTCTCCTTACTGTCATCTAAAAAGTCTTCTTCCTCATCCTCCTTTCTCAGTCTCCTCTTGGTCTCTTCATCATAAATAAGGCCCAGCAAGTTAGCTGGACTCTCACTCTCGCTATGGCAGAGCTCATTCAGACGGACTCCAATTGCCTGCCAGCAGAAGAAAGAGTGACAAACAACTAAATATTACAGGAAAGTCTTTGGGTCTCAAAGCTTTGCCAAAGAGCTGAAGGCCTCAGATGGGCAACACCACCCATGTTGTCTTTATGTAGATGGCTAAGTGTAGCTGAAGGTACTTAAGACTGAAATGTCCAAAGTGTTGAAACTCATTTGTTTTAAAATTGGATTTTCTGTTTATATAAAAATAAATGTTTCTATTTATATTAAAAAGAATTCAAGTTAGAAAGTGGAAAAAAATAATTATAGTAGCATTTGCGTAGCTCTTTAATAAATCCAATCTACTTCATTTTCCTCATTGAAAATGAGAGAACGAGGTGTGCCTATAGCAGAAGCCATAGTTACAATCTCATGTGCACTTTTTTTTTGGTAAGAAAGCTACTCTGAAAATTATGACACTTAATTATAAGTAGATATGTACAGAGCTGCACTCTTATTGGCCATGTCCTCTAATTTTAATTTTATTGACGGTGGTTGACAGATGTAGCAGTTTGGGATACGATGCATGTTTGATAATTCTGCTTAATGGATATTTCTTGGGATCTGCAATTTGAAATGGAACAGAATCAGGTTTTGTAATATGTTAGATGGAAATAGAATATATAACAGTGTCATCATCAACAACAGTGTATTTGTACTTGCTCTTCTACTTATGATAGACTGCTGTTTAGATCAGAAAATACAGTACAAATACATAATGGACAACATACCAAGATAATATATTAAGAGAATATAAAACTACCGTAAGCATAACGATCCTCAAACTTTCCCTCTAAAATGGAACTGTGGAGCTGGGGTCCATAACTGGTTCCTTTATTTATTCAAATACCATGTTGCCTGGCAGTTCCTAAGCCACTGCATTTTTTTTGTATTAGTAATGTATTCTTTATTAGTTGTGTAGCTATGAGAGCAAAATGGGGGCATTGCTCCCCATAAGAATGCTACCACCCAAATGAAATTTTCCTTCAGTCCTCAATTTTTTAGCATCGCAGTAACCTAAATGTTCAGTTGAGTAGTTAGAAATAGAGTTTAGGCATAAAAAAAAAAAAAAAGGGGGGGGGGCAAAGTTACCAAGGAATGTGAACATGGCAGATAGAGGCAATCTATTTGGGAACAATTTTAACTGTCTCACTCTCTGCAGTGCTAGAAATCTCGGGACTGAAGGGAAAGGAAACACAGAGGAAACTCTATGGGGGCATAATTCTTATTTGGGGGTCAATGCTTTCATTTTGCCTCCATCCTCCATAGCTACACCTCTGCTCTGGACAGTGACTTAATGTAATAGCAAACTATACATGGATATGAAGATCAGTGAAACACAGAGGAAGTTTTCTTTGTGCACCACTTTAAAGACAAGAGGAGTAAAAATATTTTGAACTGCAAAGCCTAAATCAGTGTTTCAAGCCACATTTGTCCACCTAGAAGAAATTAAGAACAGGAACTTACATCTCCCCACTGATAGAAGAGTTTGGCTGCATTCCACTGTAACTTCTGGTTACGTTTGTTCCCCACTATTGGAGAGCGCCCACGAGAAAGGCCCTTTTTTGTGATGTTCACATGGTGTCCCTTCATCCATTCAGGCCAGTTGCCACGATTACAGCGGTGAACAAAGCGAGCACACTCCAAGAACAGGGCTGCTCTTGCCACCACCGGCGCTTCCTAGAATGTGTTATCAAAATATCATCAAGAGTTCAAAACAGGCAAAAAGTAACGCTAAAACAAGGTCGCGCCAAAGTACTTTTTCTGCATGATCGTACATGACAGTTCCACTAAAAGACAATGTTAGTGAGACAGAGATCACAGATCATACCATGTTAATAAAGAGTGACAGGTCAGGAGATGCTAAGAATGTACCCATAATTTTTGATTTGTAGCCATGGCTTTGTCCCAACCAACAATGCAACAGTTACAGTGTATCACTGCTAATTTTTTTTATTTATTTAAAAATATTTTGAAGAAATAAGTAAGTCCTCTTCCTACTGCCTTTTACTTTACTAAGCTTTAACATCTTTTCCAATGGGTCATGTCGTCTCATGATACATACAATGTACAACAGCATCAGTTTAGTCATCTTTGGGCCCGAACAGACAGGCCAAAATAAAGTTGCTTCGTGTCACTTTGGAGGCATGCATCCTAAGAGACCAGAAGCCTTGCCAAAGCCATGCTCTAGTACTAAGCACCGGAGCGTAGCTTTGGCGCTGCTTCTGGCTTCTTAAGATGTGTGTGTCATTTAAACAGCATATCTCCAAAGTGACCCAAATCAGCTTTGTTTTGGCCTGTCTGTTTGGGCCCCTTTGCTTCTAGTGAAAGTTTAAGCTAGATTTGATTTAAGATTTAAGATTCAATTCTCTTTTTAGTAGTCCATGTTATTCACATAATTCATATCCAGCACCACATTTCAAATGAGCTGTTTTTTCTCCTGTTAGTTTTCTTCACTATCCAGTTTTCATGACTATATATGGAACGTGGAAATACAATGGCCTAGATTATTATTCTGACTTTGAGACCATAATAGGATTATTGCATGGAAACAGTGGGACTTCAACAAGTCTGTAACTGTCAGTTGGAAAAGGCTGTACTAAAGCATGGAATCTCATCTGACGTCTTGTTCAATTAAATTTGTCAGTGATCTGCATTTCTCTCTTTTTTCCACCCCCACCAACATGCTTCACTCATTCTTCAAATGCCTTGTTTGCTAAAGGTTAATCAGGAGTAATTTATTTTGGTTAGAGAGCACTGATCCATAGCAAGAACAGCAATACACGGATAGCTACAAAGATCAGTGAGTGAGTTAAGATTGGAGAAATCGTAATCTGAAATGTTTGAATCTGTAAACATATGCAGAATATATTTCTGCACAGCTGAATCATTGCATCCTTTCTGCCTCCCTGATACCAAACAACAAATGCGAACTGAAAATATCAGTGGTAAAGTACAGGAGTCAAGGATTCCAAATTTAATTTATAGCATCTTCAGATCTGACAAATCCACTCTTCTTTGCACCTATTTTATCTTACTTGTAGAATTAAAATGGTTTGGGTAAAAAAGAAGAAGAGGAAGGTAAAAATCAGAATAGCAAAGGTGTAGATGAAGAGAGGGAGAGAAATGGAGGATGAGTTTGAAGAAAACTTTTCACTTAGACCCAATACAGATGGCCAAAAGTGGGGTGGGGCTGATTTTAGGGCTCCAGAGGGCTGGGTGTCCATGCACACCCAGCCCTTCTAGCAGAGTCCATGTGTCATCTTGCCAGCACCCTGTCCACATGGGGCGTGTGGCGATGACGTGTGGGCGTCTGTGCGCCCAAACAGAAGCAGCGGCATCAATGCGCACAAACGCCATTATGGCGCTTCTAAAAAGAAGCCGCTCTAGGTGGCTTTCTTTTAGGGCACGTGTCAGTGCCGTGTTGAGGGGTTGGTGTGGCGCCGATGAGGGGCATAAACGGGCGCCATGGAGATGCCCATCTGTATCGCCCCTTAGCTTTTCAAGTGCATCTCACCCCAAATAATATCACACAACACTTTACATTACACCAAGTGTACAACAGAAATCAGTTCAAAATATAATTGGCAGAGGAGGAAAAATTACTTGAGAGAGCCACAATTCACACCCCAATACTGCAAGCAATTTTCCTTCTATACAGACCCATGGTAGACAGAGGGGAATCGCCTGCTTCTCAGGCCTAAAAGGCTGGCATTCTGTGTGAGAATGTTCATAGGAAACTGTGTGGAGTTTTGGTGTGGAGATGTGGTACCAAGCTCAGTGCAATATAGGTCTGTCCATAGGCTTTCCAGTCCAGAAATGCATCTGAAGTAGTAGGCTCAAGTCTACGAAAGCTCATGCTACCAACCTTTATATTTCAGTTAGTCTAAAAGATGCTGCAATATCCCTTTGCATACTTATTTTCCAAACTAACACAGCTGTTTCTTTGACAGGTTAGATATAGGCAAAACCTGTACCATGGCTTTTCCAGATGACCCCAGATAGTGCCTTGCATGGTGAGATTCTTTGCATCCACATGCCAATGCATGGCCGTTGTTGTTTTGGAGGTAGCGGTTGTCTGTGGTGCAAAGTAACTTAAGAAGGAAACCTGAGAGTTTTAGAAAAATTGCTCTAGAATGCATTGTTCTTATATTAGGATCTGTATTTCCTACACTGGCAATTTTACCTATCCAATCTTCTGTCACCCAAGAACAATTCTCAGCACATTACTAAAACTGAATATATAGTTTGTCCCTGAGTTGCTCCAAAGGGGTTAGTTTCCTGGCAACATAAGCTCTCAGCTCTCAATTGCATAATCAATTTCTGCAAGATCTTAAACTTAAAGTTGTATCATAGACAAGAGGATTTCATGATGTAAATTTCTATTGACCCATTCTAAATTTAAAGCCATTTTTATAAATGTTATACGCAGAGAGAGTTAGCATGCTGAATGTCAGAGCATTATGCAAATACCCTGCAATAGCTTACCTTATGCCCAGAGCAATCTGAAGAAGCAGCAAGAGAAAGATGAAGATGTGTGACAGAATGGATAAGGATGAATTCACACCACAGAGAAACACATCACAAATGGAGAGAAATGAATCAGCCAGTAGGTGCATAGCTGAAAAGAACCACAGGTTACCACTTTCACTGACGACAGAAAACAAAGCAAAACATGGCTGCAAAACTGTAACAAGATGGACACTTTCTTTGGAATTTGGTGTACAAAATGGCCTCGCTGTTGCTTCCATTACAATATTTATGTAATAACTTTTAAATATGATAAAACAAACAAACTAAAGAACCTTCATTTACCTTCAGAATACTTCACATAACCCTAAAAGGCTTCCCAATGGTCAACTCAACATTTACAATAAAAGTGCAGGACAGGCCCAAGGATTTTGGGGGGTGAAGTGGGAATGACTAGTATCCTTGAGGGGAGAAAAGAAGTTAAATTGTAAGTAATGCATCAGGATATTTATACAAATATATTTCCCTGTAGCTGTATGAACTGTCCAGCCCTCTATAAGAGCTGGTGAGATTTGTGACATTTGCTAGCACAAGTCAGACACAACGCTAGGAGAGAAGAAGCAGCATTCTAACTGATTGCTTCCAATTTTATCTGGTGTGGGGAGCAGTAATATTTTTCCCAATGTGCCAGGGACTGGAATCATATTTCTGGCTGTTGGCTATAAGTGTCTCTTTCCTAGAAACTTGCCACAGACCAGAAGCCAATGACTTGTGGAACAGTAATGGTCTATGGACCATCACTTTGAGCAAACTATCTTAGTCCCTACTCGCACATCCTGTACAAAGGATAAGACAGCAAACCTGGCAACATGAAGAAGGACATGTATCTAATAAATAATGGCATTGATATTTCAGGGACAGTGAGAAATAGTGCCACTGATAGAATTTTCAGGTACCAGAGCAGATGTGAGTAAATTTCCAGAGTAGACAGAAGTGGCATCAGATGTCCAGGACATTTATCATTTTTGTATAGGCCACATATTGCCATATAAATGCAAATCAGCACCCTTAATAAGTTAAATGAAGCACGTCAGCCCTCCAATAACCAAGTCCTTTCTTTGGGAAAGGTCAGAGAGGGCTATATACCTGTAGAAACGTCAGAGAGGGCCAATGTACCTTATATAAACTTATACCTGGAGCAGTGAAACTTGGGCACTGGTGCAGGGAGACAATTGGGATGCTAGTGATGTCCGGATGCTGCACAGTGTTGGCGTCATAATGGCGGCCCCCTGTGTAGATGGGAGGCCGCCATGATGGCGGCATCTGTACAGACTAGGGTTCCTGAGCGTGCAGTTGGTGCACGCTCCCGAAGCCTAAAATGGACGCTGGTGCCGCTTCCCACCCGTTTGTATAATATCATCTTAATAAATTATGGCCTTTAGGTCTTAAAAACAAAGCTCAGCAAAGAAGTGTTATGATTATTTCTTTCTAAAAATGGGCATTCAAGGCATTTCCCCCTTTAAAGGCTTTAATATATTTTAAAGTATTCAGATTGTGTGATAAGGGAAAAATATTGATTCAAAAGCAAGCAAAACAGGTAAGCTTTCAAGCCTATATTCAAATTCTACCTAAACTAGAGTTGACCTCATTGCTTGAAGGGAATTTACACATATGTTGGCTTACCATTCAGTAGTAGCATTCTTCTTATTGCAACATGTTGGAAAAGGTAGGCAGAAGTAAGCTTTCTATTACAACAGGAGACTATAATTGCACTAAGCAAGTAGTTTGTGGGGGTAAGAGGCATAAAAGGGACACTTTGTACATCCTTGAATCTTCTCAGGGGTAATTAAAGATAGCTGCTACCTAATAAAAAATGACTCAAGGAAAAAACTCAAAAAGTGTCCATACAGAGTTGAACTGACATAGGATTGCTAGTGAATTGTAAACATATGTGCATATGCAGGAATACTCATACATGCCATGCAACACAAAAAGATTCAATATACAAAAGTATTGCTCTGAACAGCAATCACACTACAAAATCAACAACAGGCAAAGAGTATTCCAGTGGCAGATGAGATGAGAGGAAAGCAAGAAATATAAAGCAGCTGAAGCAACAGCACAGATTGGATCAAAATCTATGCTAGGCTTGGATCTTCTAGGCCTTGAATCCACAAATCACCATTCTATAAATAAATCATAAACTAGAAATCTTTGAAGGCTCCCATGCCTCCAGTGAATAACCAGAGACTCACAGCTATGGTTTGCTTTAATTATTTATAACATCATCTCAACCTCTCCAAGGAATTATAGGAGTCAAAGCCAGATATGCCACTCTTACATTTAAAAGACCTTTACAAAGGCTTGGTAAGTAGAGCTGTGAAATATGGAGCCTTAAAGAAATCTGAATAAAAGAGCTGTTTTCATTAGATGCAGCGTAATTCTAGTAAATCAAATATTCTTTCCATTACAGACCAGATGGGAGAAGCTCCTGTTTGTTAATAATTGTGCTTAACTATTCTATCGTATTTCCTTGTTATCTCCTGCACCTTCACAACAGTCGGGATACATTAACATATCCCACTTTATACATTACTGAATCATTAGTTGGGAACAATGTTCAGGACAGGAGTGACTTACAAGATCAAGGGCAGCTGCCAAGATAGAAGCATCAGGGATTGTTCCTGGTTCGCAGCAGTTTAAGAGAAACTGAAAACGCTTCATGCCTTGCCGTATTGCACCCAGGTTCACAACATTCTTGGATTTGCTTCCCTCTTGGTTGGAAGCCAGGTGATCATCATATGTCTGGCAACCTTAAACAAGAATACAAAAGGGGGTTGTGGGAGAAAGGGGGAAGAGGAACCTCCAGCAAGAGATTAAACACAGAATAGGCTCACAGAAGATTGTAGCGCATGTGGTTCCTAATTTCTGGCCCATCCATGTATCACCACTAAGCATAGCATAAGGGCAGAGGGGTGCATGTGGAGCATCCTTGAACAAAGCAATATCAGTGTGAACCATCAGATGTAATGTTTCTGCTTTCTTAGCAGTGGAGAAAATGGATGAGAGAGAATATTTACTGACATGCCACAGGAAAACAAATGTTCTTGAGTTTCTGGACCCTTACTGTTTGAGTGATATAGTCCAGGACCCCCTGTGGATACCAAAATCCATGGAAGCTCAAGTCTCATTATATACAGTGGTGTTGTAAAATGGTGTCCCTGATATAAAATGGCAAAATCAAGATTTACTTTTTGTAATTCAGATATTTTAAAAATATTTTCAAGCCATGGAAACTTGAATCCATGGATAATGAATCTGTGGATGCTGAGGGCCAGCTCTATGTCTGAATTGTTTTGAAAGCACCGGACTGCACTATTTGAGATGCCTGCATCTTCAGTGAGTTAATCAGAAGGATATATGGTTTAAAGGAACACAGCAACACAATTACTGCAGTCTAACAGTATATTTCAAAACTTGGAGGAGGTTTTCATAGCTTTGTTTCAGTGCCAAGAGCCAGTCCCCTTAAGTTAGTCATTACTAAGTCCCGTTAAACTGAATAAATCACAAGTAAGTTAGGTCCAGTTATTTTCAGTCTTAACTAACCATAGTTGCATCAGTGCTACTGGCTTTCTATTTCCCTGTTCCCATGGTTTGGGTCCAGGTTACCTACAGTATCACCTCCTCCTATATAATCTTCCCCACACTCTCAGGTCCTCTAGTAGACATTTAGATCAACAGGTCAGGACTAGACTGGCAACTGTCACCCAGAGGACATTTTCATCGGCCGCCCCTAGACTGTGGAATGACCTTCTGGGAGCGATTTGGCAGTTTATCATGCTGTCTATTTTTTTTTAAGTATTAAAGATCTATCTCTTCTAGCATGTCTATTCAAATCTTGCTATGAATTTTAAACTGGAATATTATAATTTTATGCTGCATGATTTTAATGTGCCGTATGTTTATGCGTTTTAACTTAATGTGTTAAAATGTGTTTTAATCTATGTTGCATGGCTGACAGACTGTAAAGGGAAAGTATTTTGGAATATGCAAAACTGAACGTTGTATTTTCAGGTGAGGGGCCACAATGTCGTGAAGACTGGAACCATTTTTGTGCATGTGCTATTAACTCAATAGTGTTAGAAACATTTGCTTGTAGTGTTAGATTGAGGGAGCAAACATTCTCCATTTTAAACAGTATTATTTGTTGATTGCCATAAATGATATGCTGAAGACAAAAGACTGCTCTTCACTAAACCTTACTGGCTGAATTCTTGAGTGTTATGCTGATTTATATCAACTATGGTGCAGTAAAGGGAAGAAAGGGTAAAAGATTATATAAGGTATAGTCCTAGATAGTCACTGAGTAAGGGTCTATGAAAAACAATAAGACTCTCTAACCAGGGCTCATCAGAATAGGGAAAGGGTAGTTGCTTTCTAGAAAAATCATCCACTATGTCTTAACACTTTCATAGAATGAATATAAAGGCTTGAACAAAACTACCCTTTCATTAAAAATGAATAAATTTGCTTCGGTTTAAAAAGTGACAAATTCCCATTCAGTTTTAATAACCATATTTCCAGTAAAAATGATAGCAATTAAATTTTGAAGTTCATATGCTTGTCTTAAAACTCAAACTTAAAATTTGAGCTTGGTAACAAATTTTCAAACCATGTCCCATGATCATGCATGAAATTAACAGAGGAGTCCAAATAATAAAGCAATGTGTTACCACAAAGCCCATAAAGAATAATAATCTTCATATAACGCATTAAAAATAATTATAGGAACTTCTCAATTGGCTGGTTATAACTGCATTGGGTATTGTTTACAAAATGGGGTGGACTAATATTCATTTGGCACATTGAGCTCAGAAAGATCACAACTACTTGTGTTAAAACACCATCCAAAAGGTATAGTCACTTGACATTATTTGGTGCATTACCCCTTTATGTATAGAAATGCATTGCATGATGAAGCAATGGATAAAGGATGCAGTAACATTATTTCCATCTTTGACAATGTAATATGTAATGTCAGATCATATACAGTGTCATGAAAAAATACAAAGAGAACAAAATTCATTGAGATAGGATGCTGCGTTTCTTTTTCTGTACAAAAATAGGAGAATGTCAAGATGCAAGGTTGTTTCCTTGGAAACCAGGAGCTCACATCTGCAACTGGATGGCTCTGAAGTACTTGAAAACATATAATTCATATATAATATATATATATATATATATATGAAAAACACACTTTCTCCCAGATGCCTCTGCTTCAAGAATGAACAGATATATCTCAAGTATTAAAATGTTGTTATGAATTTTGTTGAGAATGCAAGACAACATCTCTAAGAAATGGCATGAAGACACAAGACAAATAAACACAGAAGAAAAGAGATAATTAAAACACATTTTATACAGGGTTTTCCATTTCATCAGTGCTGAACTTTACAGAAAAAAATGATAGATGATCAAGAATGGGGAATAAAAACGGGTGATCATATCCACAGAGTGAAATTAAATATTAACACAGTATGTTTGAAACTAGAGATCTGCTTTCAAATTATTTCATTTTATTCCAAGTGGTGAATTTTATTTTTGGAAATCCAAATGCATATTTAAATTTAATTTATTGGTTCATATTTGCTTTTCCTTCTTGGGTTTAATTCTGCTGAAATCAAAGTGGCAAAGGGAGTAACGGAGAAAGAAATGGCTACAAGTGAATCGAGCAAGAGAATGAAACTGAGAAGAAATAAGGAAAAACCTGTTTTAAAGAGATAAAGGCTAAATTAAAGGAGGAAGGTAACCAAATAAAAAGATAGATAGATGAATAAATAAATGTAAGCAATGGAGAGGGAAAAATTCAAAGGACTGAAGAAACAGAACCCTGACTTCTAACCATCTTTTTCTTCTGTGTGATGAAGCTTGGATGGATGTCTTCGGCAGGTGCGCCATTTACCAAGACGCTTGAAGAAATTCTCCTCTTCATCACGCCCATTCTCTAGGCCACTTCCTGGCCCCCCTTCTGACAGCTTCACTGCACTAGTAAACTTCACCTACATAAAAGAGATTTAGTTATCCATTTATAATGCACCCTCTTTCAGGGCCTTCTGATGTTGGCTGAAGAAAAATCTGTGTAAAAGCAAACAAGTCGTGGTTTTTCTGTGTTTGTTGTTTAATTGTGTTTGCATCTTTCCTGAGAAAACAGTCCTCCTACACCAACTTCCTGTTCTTTACTGTGATTCATAAAGTAAATTAGCCACCAAGGCAATAGAGACTAACCATGGACAAAGAAAGCCAACTAGAGCTAACTGATGGTGATCTTCTGCAGCTTTTCCTGATGGTTGGTTGATGACATTTCACATTCTCATTGGGTACGGTCAGACTGCTTTAAAAAGGTGGGTTAATTTTTTTAGGCTGACCCCAGTTCAGCTTTTTAAGACCTGTGGCTTTACAAGGTGGTACTTTAAAGATAGCACTGGCAGGGAACAAGGTGTGAGTAACAACTTCCAGCAACCCTATTCTTTTGCACCAAACAATTTTCCTACCCTACTTAGGCCATTATTGATACATCTGAGCTCCTTACTTACCTCACTACAATCTTTTGGCCAAAGCCTTGGTTATGCTGCTGAAAGGCCCTTAAAAAATCCGTCCTTTCCCTGAATCAGGGGCAATAAGGCCAATGATGTGCAGCCTTGTTGCTGAATCTGGGGAGATAGGGCCACATAACACACGGCCTTATCTGCTCCAGATTCAGGATACACTCTTATTTTTTTAGTTTGTGCTTCTGCTGTTTGCATCACCTCCACCACCACTGACCCCTCCACCAGTGCTGCTGCCACTGTTGTCACCTGTTGCTTTTTGGGTTCACCACTCCCACTGACCTCTCTGCCAGCTCTGCTAAATGAGATGCCCGGATTACATGGTGGGTACTACATTTGTCCCCGAGCAATGGGTGCTCCAACAGAAGGAGGAGGAGGGAAACCGTTCAGGCCAGGAAAGGCCCCAGGATTTGAAGGTAAGGCATGAGTGGTGGAAGGGGGAGCAGTGGTAGCAGTGATGGTGGGGAAAGCGAGGGGAGAAATAGCAGTGGACCAAAATTCTGCAGGGACAGTCAGGTAGTGAAGACAATCTAGCCAATGTCCCTGCGGAGAAAAGGGTACTCAGATTGGTTCTGAAGTGGGTGCAGGGGAAGGAAGGGAAGGGGTCCATTCAGACTTTTGCCCCAGTGTAGCCCCAAGTCTTTAGACCCTAAGAATTTTACCTCAACTTGTTATTTTCATTTTTTTATAGGACTGGGACATTAATATACTTAAGACCCATGCCTAATCTCACACCTCATCTCCCTGTTGGTCTGTTACCTTGGAACTCTGCCGGATAAAAGAGAGACGGTCCACAGAGCTGATATCTAGAAGGTCTTCTACACCATCTGCCAGCCCAGAAAGGGATGAACGTTTCAGCCAATTTCCTGTATAAAGAAAGAAAGGGAAAAGGCAAGTCGTGTCTTGTAGAAGATTTCATATTGAAGGTATCAGCTTGTTCCCTGCTGCTTCAGAGACTAGAACAAGAACCAATGAGTTCAAATTACAAGAAAATAAATTCCACTGAAACATTAAGAACTTCTTCATTGTAAGAATTCTTCAATGGTGGACTCTTCTTCTTTGGTGGTCTTGGAAGTTGGATGGGCATCTTTCAGAAGTGCTTTAGTTGTGTATTCCTGCATGGCTGGGGATTGGAATAGATGGTTGTTGCACTGCCTTCTAACTCTATAATTATGTGATTCTGTCCCTGAAGCTACTCGCAATAGATATGAATCTCTTAATAGTATGAGGAAACTATGGAGATTATCACATTGCATTTAAGGCCCCTTATGGCACACGAACCCAAAATTCTGTAAGTCACATTTTTTATATATATATATATGCAAAAGGAAAACATGATGGAAAAAGGATAGTAATCAATGCATGTAATTGTAAAGGTTGGTAATGAATGCAGAAGAAGACTATTACAGGACGTACCCTCTTATCTGATTGGTTAGGAACTCGGCCACTATCAGAAAGTGGAATCAGTTGAAAAAGTGGAAACCGGGTTTTTTTAAGCCTGCAAATGCTTTTAGCCACCCTCAAAAATATGTAACACATTACACATCACCACACTGTTTCCATAGGCAAGGCTTGGAACCAGGCACAGGTGAGCGAGCAGTCCAAGCAAGCCTTTTAGACAAGAAAAATTGGCAAAACAATGAACCCTTCATCAAATTAATGGAACGTGTCTGTAATTTGCAAGCATCAAAAGAGCTAGTCATCAAAAAGTAAGGCTTTGAAAAGCGGGGGCTTCCTGTATATACATACGTCTACTCAGATAGTGTGTGTGTGTGTAATTATCACAGTCTGAGCAAACGTTTATCTGTGTGTGCACATGCATGAAAAAATGGAAAGTTGTTTGATAATTCAAGAAAGCAACATACTTTTACCTAAGGGAAGTTTAAGTTTCTTTCGGAGAGAGATCCGCCTGGAACGAGAACGGGAACGCCTCTCAGTTGTTGTCCCAGAGTGTGCTGTTGTGCATTCAGAGGTATCTGGTTCAGACTGGCTGCTGGTATCACTTGCTGCACTCTGTGATTTGAACATCTTCCGCCAGAAATCTTTGCGGCCTAGGGCTGCTCCTTGCATTTGTTCATCACTGTGGGACAAGAGATTACATGGTTGCTTACATGAACATTCCCAGGATTGAGGGGGGGGGGACATGAGAATACTTTACTTTTCTAGCTTTGCCCTGCTCTTAGGCAATTAAGGAACCACACGATTAAAAAAATGGCTTATTTGTTCGGGTCTAAATTTGATTTGCCAGTTTTAAATAGGCTGGTGAGGGACAACATTTTTTATTATAGTAATAATAAAATATTTAGCATTTATTTAGCATTCTGAATATCCAAAAACATTAAATATGTGATCTTGAAAACTATACAGCAATCTCTATGCAGCAGGCTAATATATTTCACTTATACCACAGGTAGGGGTCAGCAAAGATATTAAATGAGTCCCCCCCCCCCCCCTTAGATTGCTTAGAATGACACATAGCATGTAGCAACAGAGGGAAGAGCACAGGCTTCTGGGACCTGCTTTGTTTTTAACAGCTTTATCATGGTCCATCAACCAAAGCCAGATGCAAAATAGTGACTGGAGGAATGGGGCCAATCCCTTCCACACCCAACAATCTCTATATGGTAAAACTCTACAACTGGGTTACTCGATCAGGCATTCTGAGACAAACTCTCAAACAGAGCTTCACAAAGATCCTTATGAAGCATCAGCACAATTTATGCTCATGTAGGTGAGGGTTATGAGATATATTCATAGGCTATATCTGTGAAGAGAACCAGCATGACATAGTGCAGTGGTGGCGAACCTATGGCACGCGTGCCAGAGGTGGAACTCAGAGCCTTCTCTGTGGGCACACATGCTGTCGCCCCAGCACAGAATTTGCCAGAGTTCATTACTAGAAACCAGAGGGATGTGGCACTTTGCAATAAATAAGTGGGGTTTGGGTTGCAGTTTGGGAACTCAGTCTGCAAAAGGTTGACCATCACTGACATAGTGGTTTGAATGTGAATGAACCCTTGAACAAATCTTCAAGTCAGAAATGAATTGAAGGCAGACAGTAACAACAATATCCATGAAGGCCAGTAGGTGCCAAGGGTAATGACCAGGATCATCATTATGATCAAGGTATTGATCACCTGATTTCTTGGGAAATTTGGATAGATGTTAGAACTCCCACAAATATTTACTTACTGCTCTGGAGTCTGCATTGGGCGGCTTGAGATATAACTACGGCATTCATCAGGAGCAGAAGAAGGCTGTCCTTTGTCAATAACAACACTTCCCACTTCAGATCTATGCAAACAAAACAACCAGTCAGAGGAATAGTAGCCTATCTGTTTCTACAAGCCTTTTTGAATACTCAGTTCATTATTTCCATAACAAAGAGAAAGAGAGAGACAGAGAAATAGATCAATGTTTGCATTCTTTCCCTGTTACAAATCTATCATGAGAGAGAACTGATACTGAGATGCTGAGAAGACTCTAAACAGCCAGTTTATTTAAGAATAAGTTATTTACATAATAAGTTATTATGATTTTATCACTATTTAATGAATTCATATATACAAGTCTGGAACCTGAACAGAGCTACACACAGAACCTTCTAGACCTGAGTCACTTTTAGTGGAAATTCCAATGCTCATGTTCCATCACAAAGAATAAAAACGACCTCCTTCAGTTTCATGGAAAAGACAATAGAAAGAGGAGAAGCAGCTGTGTGTCTTGAGTTCATAGCTGACCATTAAAAAAATGCAGATAAGCAGCCTGTTCTTTGTAGTCTCAGTGATTCACACATATGGGTACCAGATAGAAAGACAGATAGTACAGTCACAGACCAGCATAAGAACAGCAAAATACAGTATGCAAAATACAATCAAAAATTCACAAAAGAAGTTAAAATATGTACCTAAGACAGATAAGCATCTGTTAGAGGACAGAGCCCATCTAATCCTGACAAAACCCAACTGGAAATTCAATTACTAATCTGTGGTACAAGTCACCTGTTGGATTTTAATGGCTGCTGCACAAAATTTAGCTACTTTATGTGTTATAGTAGGATTAGTGTCTGAAGGCAGCAAAGAAACAAAAGACTGTTCTGAGCATCCTGGATGTTTATGGTGTATCAGCAAAATAAGTTCAATACATAGGTCTTTATGGTATGGACACTAAAAAGTACACGCTCCACTAATTCTATGTGACCAGAATGACAGGGGCAAGTGAAGGTGTTATGTTGTTTAGGCACTTCTGGGTGTTTTTATTGTTTTATTGCTTCAATCCTTTATGTAAGCTGAGCAGTTAAATAGTATGGGTGCAACTCTTACTTGGGTCTAGCTTAGACTGGTGCTTTTTGGGGCCATCTTAGATCAAACTGGGTACTCATTTTAGCAACCTCAGAAGGCTCCAAGGCTGAGTTGTCCCTATGCCCATGGCTGGTATTGAACTCACAACCTTGTGGTTTGTGAGTGAGTGGCTGCAGTACAGGCATTTAACCACTGTGCCACCAGATTATTTCTAGTGCTATTGCTCTCATGGAGACTGAAAAGAAACTGAAAGAAGTAGCAATGGCCTGTTACAAACTGCCAAAATAAAGCTGCTTCGGGTCTCTTTGGAGGTATGCTATTTAAATGATGTATGGGTCCTAAGAGTCGGGAGGTCGCGACAAAGCCACACTCCATTCCTAAGCACTGGAGTGCGGCTTTGGTGCAGCTTCTGGATTCTTAGGATGCCTGCATCATTTAAACAGCATATCTCCAAAGAGACCCAAAGCAGCTTTATTTTGGCAGTCTGTAACAGGCCTTTGGCATGCCTCTGTGATGCCACTGGGGAGAAGGATGCTACCAAAGGCTACTCAACTCTTGAAGCTTTTGTGTGTAGTCCTGCACAGATGTCAGACAATGTATGAGTCACAAAGACTACAAAGAAGACTCCAGGATCCCTACATTTTTGCCTTGTGGACATAATACACATATCTGAATAGTCTTTCAGATGAATAACCTATGTGCACTGCTTAAGTGTACTTCTGCCCCATACATTTCATCAAGCTTCAAACATACTCTACAGTGCTTTCCATTGGATCTCAACAACATATGGACAATGTAATACTTCTTTGGGATTCTGTTATAATCCTTTTCATCATCCAGGATTTCTATATTCCTGCCTTGTGGACATATCATACATATCAGAATAGATTTTCAGAGGAATAACCTATGTTTACCACAGACCAAATAGCGCTAATATTATTTATCTTCTTATAAAAGATAGTAAAGAGTGTCGTCTTTGGTATGGCATATTTGCATTTAGGGCAAGCCTTGCTTTACAGCTTCATTTAATAATCTCTCAGCTTTTCCTACTTCAAATACAAACCTTTTGCTGCCGGATGGTTTGGATTCATGCTCAGTAGTTTCCTCTGTTCTTCTCCCTGGTGCCAACTTCTCAGCACTGTCCAAAAGTGCACTGAGAGCTACTCTTCTAAAGACATTCCCATGAGCCTCCTTGATAAATTGAACAAGTTGTCGGATGTCACAGTACAATCCCTAAAGAATGTAGAATATTATGAAAGAAAGAAAGAAAAGACCAATTGAGTGACCAATGTATTGTGCTTATTGTTGCAGTGTAACCAGGGCAAGTAGAGTCTCATGACCAGGATTTTTTTGTTATTAGCAGTGATGTTAAGATTTGGTTTCAAATGGAGAATTAAGACTCATTACCTTTAGAAAAGACAATCTCCTGGAGGCCCTAAGGACTAGCAAAAGTGGTTTGTTGGTATAGACCAACGAAGCTGCCTATACTTTTAGACTTACATTGAGGGTGTGACACTAGGAAGTGCCAAGATGGCACAATACTTGCAAGAATGACAGTGGTAAAGCTGGCTGGAGCATGCTGCCATTGTTATCCCCCAGAACTAACTTTTTCAAGCACTGGACTACCTGCAAACTCAAATTCATCATTACACTTCCACATGATAAAGGAGATCTAAAACTGTGTAATTCTTTGATCATGCCTTTGAAAACTAAATCACTTCATGTTCTGAGCTGGAACTGCTTGAAATTCCAGGCATCAGCAAGCCTTCATTTAGTACTCAATCCTGTTGGTAACTGGTGCAGCACATGGTCTATAGCAGACAAGCATCACAGTCCTTTTGAGGTCCAGCATCCCTTCATAGCCACTGGTAGAACTCTAAGTAACTAATTTTACCCAGACTGTCCTATGGCTGGCTAAACATGGCCCCTGGCTGGATCTCACCCTCAGGGTAAGATGAATGGAAGACAGTTTTCCAAGGGTTATATACTGCAGAAGCAAAGAAAAGAAATTAAAACATGCAAGCATGACCCATTTAATCCCAGAGGTCCAAGCAGAGCTCAAGAAAGGAAGAGACACTAGAGACCACATTGCAAAGATACAATGGATAATGGAGTGAACCAGAGAATTCCAAAAGAAAATTAGCATATGCTTTATAGACTGTAGCAAAGCCTTTGACTGCATAGATCATGAAAGGCTATGGAACGCCCTTAAAGACATGGGAGTGCCAAAACATCTGATAGTCCTAATGAGGAATCTGTACTCAGGACAAGAGGCTACTGTCAGAACAGAACAAGGAAAATCAGAATAGTTCCCAATTGGCAAAAGGGACAGACAAGGCTGTATCCTTTCACCCTATCTGTTCAACTTGTATGCAGAACTTATAAAAGCAGGTCTGGACACAGAAGAAGGAGGGAAAAGAGGAGGAAGAAATATCAACAATCTAAGATACCCAGAGGACACCATAGTACTAGCAGAAAACCTCACAGACCTAGAACCTTTCCTAAGGAAGATCAAGGAAGAAAATGCAAAGGCAAGCCTACTATTGAACATAAAGAAAACAAAAATAATGACCATGGAGAATCTACACAAATTTAACCTAGACAATGAGGAATAGAAATAGTAAAAGAATTCTCATACCTGGGATCAAACACTGATAGGAACAGAGTCTGCAACCAAAAAATCAGAAGAAGATTAAGAATGGGGAGAGCAGCTATGAAAGAACTAGAAAAGATTCTAAAATGCAAAGATATACAACTCAGCATAAAAGTTAGAATCACTAGAATCACAAACCATTGTATTTCCTATTACCATGTATGGATGCAAGAGCTGGACAGTTAAGAAAGAAGATAGGAAGAAAATCAATTCATTTGAGATGTGGTGCTAGAGAAGAGTGTTGAGGATCCCGTGGATAGTCAAAAGGACAAACAAATGGGTCCTAGAGCAGATCAAGCTAGAAATCTTCCTGAAAGCCAAGATGACAAACCTGAGGCTGTCGTACTTCGGACACATCTTGAGAAGGCAGAACTCATTGGAAAAAACAATAATGCTAGGAAAGGTGGAGGGAAGTAGAAAGAGAGGAAGGCCGCATGCCAGATGCATGGACTCTATTAAGGAGGTCATGGGTATAGGTTTGCAGGAATAAAGCAGGAAGATGTCTCATCCATAGGTTCGCCATGGATTGAGATCAATTTAAGAACAGTTAATGACAACAACAAATAACCTATCTCCACCCCAACAGGAACGAGAACTATGCAAGCAGCTAGTTTACTCCCCTGCTCCAGCCCCAGCTGCATATAATTTTTGCAGTCTTAAATTTTCAAGTTAATGCAAAGCTATTTAGCGAAGCCCACTCGATACAAATTAACCTTTCCTATGCAACTTGACAGCTGTTAAAATATGACCATATGTTAACAAAGACATCTGTTTGGTGGCAGAGGCCAAACTCTTTATTTCTCGAGTGTCACTAATGTGATGTTAATATTACTTCTATCGCCATGAGGAGTTTATCACACAGGAGGAAAAGTGCCCAAATCCCGTGGCTAAATGGGGTTTAAATCTTGGGAATATCCTGCAAGAGTGGGATTATTTTCAGATATGTTAGGCAATTTTGACATTAAAGCGACATTAACCTGTGTAGAAAGCTGCAAAATCACACTGCTTTTTAACTTTGGATTTTCCCAAAGTTAAAAAGTGGTGTGATTTTTTGGCTTTCTGCATAGGTTAATGTCATGTTAATGCTCAAGTCATGTATCGTCATCTGAAAATAATCCCACTCTTGCAGAACTTAAACGCCGTTTATCCATGAGATTTGGGTGCTTCCCTCCCTTGTGATAAATTCCTGAGATGCTCACAAACAGGAAGTGGATTTGATCAAGAAATGTGTGTGTCAGAATTTATCTCAGATTGCTCTGAAGGAGAATTTCCAAAAGCATCCATCTTGCACACAAGGAAAGGACTTTTTCAGGTCAATTCATTGTCCAGATAGGAATCCAGACATACTGCATGAGAGAATTTTGCTGTTTGATGATCTTTTGAGCTACACTGTAGATTTCCAAAGGCATATGACAGCAAGGTTTTACATTAAGGAAAATGGCAAAACCCAAGTCTAGTGAGAATTTGAACACATGAAAACTGTATCAATAGGGCATATAATGTTCTTCAAGCAAATGCATGATGTGCATATTTGCCTTACAAATGTGTATCCAGCAAATGTCATGCTCTCGTATGTCGATAGTAAATGTCCATGCCAGTAGTGTATGATAAATTGAAATGAATGATGCCAGTATGACAGGACATACATAGAATTAAGCATGCAAAGGTTGTCCATACCAGATTCTCAGGACTATGGAGCTCATGTGTAGTAGAGGCACAGCGGGTGATCAAGGATTTGAACATTGCACTGACAATAATACCTTCCACGCTTTGGGCTGTAGACTTGTTGTCCATTGTGGTGAAGTTATTTCCAAAACCAGCCTTGTCTGCAAAATGCAAATGTGAAAGGGTCAAATTGTACTGTCAAGACAAGAATTACTGCACATGACTTAATAATACCTCTGAAGCCAGCATCTCCCATGCTTGGCTGCGATGCCCTTCCTCTAAGGGAAAAGTGGGACACTTATAAGGATAGACTACACTTACTGTCAGTAACGGGCTCCATACAGAATCCTAGTAAGGCATGTAAAAAATCGACCACATTGTTGAGTGAATCTTTGTTTACATAGTCTCTCATGGTTTGGCGGAACTGCATCTTATCCAGCTTGTACAACTTTGTGAGGCAGTTCTGGGCCTATAGAGAGATATTAAGAACCATCAATGGACCCATTGTCAAACTGATGACTTGTCACCTTTTTAAAAAGCGATTGTCTGGAGCATTCCAATACATTCCAATACAACAGAGTGGACCTTGTTCACTCCTGTCCTCCATTGTGGTATACTGCAAAAGCAGATGACATTCCAGACTCCACATTGTTACTGATGCTGGGTATGGAAGACCTTCCTTTCAGTAAAAGGAGTTGGAATAAATCAGGAGAGGCAAAGTGTGGGCTGTGTGCTGCATGTGGCATTCGGGACACAAAGTACGGCCCCAGAAACCCCCATATCTTTTGTAAACTGTGTGCTAGTTTTCAGGCCATTTTTACCCCCAAACTGGCCAAATGAACCTCAAACTGGCTTTAATTGTGACAGTTTAGTTCCTTCACCCCAAGCTCTGCACCACTGGGGAAAAAAAAGCTGAAAATTGGCCAAATGGTGATCAAAAGTGTTGTGATGTCACATCCAGTGCATCCTCCCCCTGCAGCTGCCAACCCCTGAAGTAGATCGACGTTGTGCAGCCTCAAGATTGAGGGGCTCTAGAAAATCTAGATTTAAAAAGAGAGGTATATGAGCATCAACATCCATTCGTTCACTCTTTTGAACTGCCATACCTGATGTCTTAGGCGATCTCCAGAGAGTCCTCGGTGACCTTCTCCACAGCCATAGGCACAGCCCAAAGACTTCACAATTTTTATCAGCATTGTCAAAGCCAACCTATGGGTGCTTACTGGAGTACTTTCCTCCTTCAAGTTCCATATTTTAGGAAAGGGGGAAAGAGAATTAAGGACAGTTACCCATGAAACTGCAGCAAACAATTCAGAGGATTTCTTTCTATACATTTCCTCTCAGTTTCTTTTTCTTTTTTGTATATCCAAACAATGCACTTGGCAGAGAATAAACAAGGTTTTCTAGGGGAAAGGGGAAGCATGCGGTTTTATTCCTCCAAGCTTAAAATCTATTTTTAAAACCACTTCTATGGTTTAATGCATGTGATATCAGTCATAGGGCACTTTGTATACATCTATGTTGAAAAAAAAAAACCATACTTAATAGAACAATAGTAGTACTGTAGTTAGAAGAATTAACATGACAACTGTCCCAACTCATCAGTGGTACAAATCTATTTGCCCACTCAGTTTGACATTTAATAAATTTTACACAGGAATATTTTTCTTGAAATGATTTTATTAAACTTAATAGAATTTTTAGAGGCAGAGCTCAACATGGACAAAAACAGTTACAGTCGCCGCTCTGTTTGTGCAGCCTTGAAATTCACACCCTTGCTTATGTGCGAGTGGCAAATGGAGGGGGAACATAATGGGGCATGTGTCCGCAGCACACACCTGCGTGCACCCGTGGTCACACACCACCATTCAAGACTATGGCGGGTTATAAACCACCGCTTTGCGGCGATCTCCCGCCGCCGCTGTTTGCTCCGTAAGGGAGCCGCTGCAGCCAAACCGCGTGGCTCCGTTACGGAGCAAAAAAGAAGCTCCAAAATGGAGCTTCTTTAAGTGGCGCCTCTATGACGTCGCGAGGCGCCAGGGGCAGTCTCGCGATGTCATAGATTCCGCGACATGTTTGGACGCACAGCGTCCGATACGTAAATATGGCAGCGGCCGTGTGGAACGGCCGCCGCCATATTGTACGTACAGAATACGTACTAGGGTTAGGGGGGTGCGGAAGCACCGCCCCTTCCTAATCCTAGTATGTATTCATTACGTACTAAATGGCGTTCTGTAACCCGCCTATGCTTGAATAGTGGTGAGTTTCCATTTTTGCCGGGGTTGGGTGGATCCAGAACGGATCCCCTGCGAAAACAGAGGGCCAGCTGTATATGGTTTTAAGAGTTGGGAGTTGAGAGTTAAGCAAAGAAATACAGAAAGAGCAGTGGTCTGCCTGGGCAGCCACTCTCACTACTTTTTGCAGCCTTGATCCAACTTTTGTAACTAGTCCTCTCTCTGTACAATACTTCTTGAAATGTCATGGTCGATTCATGTAAATATTCAAAGTGCACAAAGTATGACCATGGTGAGGCATTCAGGCCATTAATTCTTACATTGATAGGTAGTCAGAAAAAACAGCACCATCTCTCAAAGATAATATATAAAATAATAGCTAGTGTGTTATGTAACCCAGGCTACCATCCTTCTAGTGACTAGTGTAAGTTGCACTATGTATATGGACTGATTATTTATTTATTTATTTATTTTATAATGTACAATGGTTGTATCCAACTGATAAGCAGAGTTGTGCATTTGGAACAATTGTGTATGCAACAGTGCACTGAAGTACACACAGTAGCATACTTTGCACATTGTGCATTGCAATTGCACAATGGGTTGTCAGACATGTGCCTTGCCTATTTATCTACACAGCTTGTAGTACATTGGTATGCCATACAGGGGTTGTGTAATATTAATCCACTGTGGATATTTATGCTACACTGGAAGGACATAGGATCTCAGCCCGAAGGTATTTCTTCATGGATACAGGTGGATTCAAATCTGTGCAATCAAACTGAATCATCTGAAAATAATTCAGAAGCAAGGAAGTGCACTGGTAACTGCTAGAGCCCCATAGTCAAGCTCAAGCGGAGTGACAACCTTATCTCAACATTCCTGTTTTCTATTTAGTTATAACCTTCCCATGGAGCCCTAGTTTTTTCTCATGGGGAAAGCACCTTCTCCTCAGAGAAGTACATGACTATCATGCATCTCAGTAATATCTTCTTTTCTTATCAAGAGCAATCCTAGGCTGGTAGCCTATTTGAGCCTAAGGTTTAGTGCTGCCAAGGGGGCTCCCCTGGTCACCACCAGTTGCTGCCACTTGGAGCTCCTCAGCCCCTTCCCCAAATGTGTTCACTGGCTTTAGCCCTGGCAACGAGTAAGCAAGTCTTGGAACTAGACTAGAGCAGTGACTTATGGAAACAAAATACAGGCTACACATACCCCTATAGTTGCTGGTAACTGAATTGCAGGGGAAATAAGTTTTATTCCGCAAACTCTCTTTTTTCTAGCAAACTCATTCTAGTTGGAGGAACAACAGCAGCAACTCAGAAAAACCAAGGCCTTCTGGATGTTTTGCTATTCATGGTTTTACTCAAGGTGAAGTCGAAGGCTTTTACTCAAGGTTTTACTCAAGGCTTAATGGCTGCATCAGGAAATGCTGTCGGGCTTCCTAAATGAGTGCTGCACTGAGCAAATCTAAACTTATTGTCATATATTTAAATGCAAAACTACAAAATGGTTGTAGTAGTCTTTAAAATCTCAAACAGAAGTCATTGATGCATAGTCAAGTATTCTCACACAGCTCCCAAACCTGCTGGAGCACCGGGACATAAACTGCTGAAGAGAGAACCTGAATCAGACTACATTGGATTCTGGCATTTTGAAGCAATGGCAGTGTACCACAGCAAGAATCTTGGATTAGAATTTTAAACATTGCACCTGAATACACCCATGGGCATGGGCAAATCACACCAGAGAGGATTTAGCCACATAAATATTGTTCAGAATATAGAGATAATTCATGATATGTATAAAAGCACAGTTTGGCATACCTTAATGGTGAATAGCTTTTACACAGGAAGCTCAAAATACCTTGTCTTCCTTTTTGTCATTCTTTTCATAAGGTCTTCCTCCGCCTTCTCCTCCACCGCCATCTCCACCGCCTCCATCTCCTCCAGCACCACCACCTCCACTGCTGCTGTTGCCGCCGCCGCAACCACCTCCTCCTCCTTCACCGCTACCATCTCCAGCTCCACTGACTGGAGGTGCCCCAAATGCAGATGCTGAACTACTCAAAACCCCCTTGAGTTGAAAGGAAGTCTCACTTTGTCTCTTTTCAGTAGACTCATTCTCTTTATTCTCACTTTTCCTTCTGGTCTTCTCCACACAGGGCACCACCCCAAGCTGAAGCAGGCATTCCACAATATTGAGGGCCACATCACAGATTCGGGAGCTGATGTCATGGTTCAGGACCAAATAAACAGCTTTGAGAACCACCTGGATTTGGGGGAGGGGGAATAAAAGGGAAGATGCTGATTGTTTTCTTGCTAATTTACAACCTGCAAAATCCTGACTACATTGCTCTTGGCATTGTATATTTGCCTTACACTTACAAAGTGAATTGCACATTTTAATGCACTGGACAAACTTTGACACAGATGGTATGTTTCACCAAGGTGACTTATGATGTGCATGAAAGTATGTGAACTGAATTGGATATGGATGTGGATATGTACAACTTGTACAAACCTTGCTGAGCCTGTCACTACCTTGACCCAAGGCTCATTCAATGCAGTTTTCTAAAAGAACTACATTTGCATCAACTAGAACTCCACTTATCATAAAAAAAAAAAGATACTAACATAACTGCAGCAGTTATTGAAAGAGTGCTGTATGATCAAAAGCTTGGATAGCCTCAAGGTCTTACAGTCATCAATCTCTCAGGTACTCTGAAATTTTGAATTACCTCCCATATACTTTCTGCACTGTGAAAATAGGAGAGACCTGAAGCCTCTAAAACAGGGGTGGGCAACTGCAGGGGAAGGCTAGGGCGCTGCATTAGCCCCCCCCCCCCCCAGGAGACCTTAGAGGGCTGCAAATGATGCTTCAAATAATAATAATAACAACCAATAAACAATTTCTGCACCCAAACACCTATAAGGGTATGAGGGCATTTTCACCATGTCTTGGACTTCAAAAAGGCGTCTCCTGGCCCTAAATTGCCACCCTGGAGCAACATGCAAAATGTGATGGAAATGCTTACCAAGCTTCCTAGTGAACATGTTGGGGCATTTCAGGGCTCTATCTATCTATCTATCTATCTATCTATCTATCTATCTATCTATCTATTTGATCTTGAGACTCCCCAGGGATCAAACACTCTCTCTCTCTCTCTCTCTCTCTCTCTCTCTCTCTCTCTCTATATATATATATATATATATAGAGAGAGAGAGAGAGAGAGAGAGAGAGAGTGTTTGATCCCTGGGGAGTCTCAAGATCAAATATTTTTTGATCCCTGGGGGGCTCAAGGGGGCTCTAAATGTGGTGTAAATGTTCTCCGCAGTCCATTTGGGAGCATTCTGGAGCAAAAATGCTTTTAAAAATATTTTTGACCCATGGGATCACAAAAACAGCCCTGAGAGGCCGCATGCAGCCCATGGGATACAATTTCCTCATCCCTGCTCTACAATGAATACTTTCTGACTGGTGGCAATATAGGCATAAAACAGACACACACATTTTGCATTTCATCAAGGACAGACAAAAATCCCCTCTCACACAACAGTCACATCTTTTAGCTCTAGATTTTTGTCCTTTTTCATACAGCAAGCCTCCCAGTGAGAACCAGCAGCTTATTTTGGAGCCTCCTTCAAATTTAATGAAGGATAAATTTTGTATTCAAAGGCAGCAACAATAAAGAAGCTTTTCAAAATGGCAATTATTTCAGATGGGGGCCATCACGTTTGAAAGCAATTAATTGTGATCTGAATGTTATAGCTTACACTTTGAAGATAGCTGAGAAACAGGAGGAAGGACTTTTTGAGCACTGTTTTTTTTAACCTGGCCCATACTAAAGACATGAGGTGAATAACAGAAACTCATTGTTTGAAAATAAAAACAGACATGGGCTACATAATCAAACATGCAACTTCCAGATAAGGAAAGGAATAGTCTAATTTTATTTTCAGTTTAAGTTTTAACCAGACTTTCGTAAAACAGAACATATCTCAGGGCAATTCTATGAGTTGTTTTCACTGATAATTTAACACTGCCCATTCAAATACTGGGGTTATCTTTACACTGTACTTAAGGAGAAAGACTGGGAAATAACCAGAGCATTTATCTCTCTTGTACAGCTAGCTACAAGTACAGAAACAGACACCTCTTTTCACTGCTATTTACCGAAAGGTCTAGCATGCCGTTCTTGTGGACAAAATTGCTAGTGCCGTCTATGTGGTCAGTATCCTCCAGACAGCTATAGTTGATGCAGGAATCTGTCAAGCTCCGAGGGAGATTGGCGCACGCCAAAGGCTCATGAGGCAATTCTGGTATGGGCACCTGGTTGCAAAGTTTGCGCATGTGCTCACTGAAGAAGTCTGCATAGCCCACATTGAAAGAGGCCAGTGTGGTGTTAAAGGTTGCCACTGTGATGGTGGAGATCTGAGAACGGACTGTGCAAAAGTACGAAAGATCATGTTAGATTGGAATATGAATTTATTTTGTTATATTAAACATAGGGACTGTACTTTGGAACATCACAAGCTTCCACTAGTGCCACCATTATGTTCCTAAAGAGTAAAACATCTGTTCACAGAGAAATAGCTTAGGAATCAGCTAGGTGGAAATCTACTGTTGTCCTCTTTGGGAACTTTCTAGGATCTAGCAGTTCATAGAGATGCAATCCAGTTAAAAGAAACTGAGTATTTCAACAAAGTATAAGCTTTAATTCCACATTTGTTAAGAGGAATATACCTTCTTGCTTTGTTGTGATGTTCAAGTTAGGAAAGCATACCTACAAATGGATAACCAATACAAGGTTTCTGCTATTGAGTTCCAGTGTAACTGAAAAGCTTGCACATTATCAGAGCTATTACTTTATCTTTTAGAAAGACATACACTTGTAGAATAAATGAGAGGCAAGCACTTCAACGTCTTTAAATTTTCCATCCAGGAAAGGGAGAAAACCACTGTGTCCAGATTCTTTGAATAAAATCTTACCATGGCTGTTGGAATGATCCGGTAGGTCAGTAACCAAGGTATGATGGGAGTGGGAATGCCTCGCACTCAAGCTCTCCATCTCTGTAGCTGCATCAGAACTACCCCGTCGGGTAAACCTCCCTACAGCAAAGGGCAGAAGCACATCATTCAGTTTGTAGTACATCAAAACAGAAGATTTTTATGCAAACTTTGTAATAAGACAATGGGGGGGAAAGAGCTGGGATTTACAGCACAGGATAGAAGTCTATTTCTCTGTGCAGTCTCACCACGTACGTTACAAACTGTGAACATTTGAAATGTATCCTTTGAGTGCCAGAAGATGGTAGATTGCCATCATAGCTGGTAGACCAGAGAGTATATGGATACTATTTTGAAAAAACATCCCTCCCTTCCCAAATCCAGCAGTTTTTCTGTGATGCATTGTTCGTATGCCATAGGAAACATCCTTCTTCACTGCAAATAAAGTAGGATTGTGGGAGCAATGCTACCACTTGGAAGTCTCCTCCCACCTCCACCCCATTTTATGTGAGAGATGACTGGCCTTGTCAAAGTAAAGGGGAGACTGGAAACGTGCATTGCTTATAACACTCAACAATTAATGCATGACATAAAGTTAGGATTTGGAATGCCATAGTTATTATGATTAAGCAGACTACAAAAATGTAAAGATAAAGTGGAAACTGGCAGAAATAACAGCATAAACAAAAGAGCAATTTCTGTAAGGATGGCATTAGAATGATACTATTATGAACTCCAAAGCTAATTTTCTCTGGCCTCTGGTCATCTTTAGAAAAATGCCAGGCTGAGAAAGCTGTTTGCTCTCAGGAATGTGTTGTTATTCACCTAAGATAGTGGTTTGCCACCCTCCTCTCTCCATGCCACGCCTGTCTTCACCGATCCCAGAGAAGCTTCCAAAAGAGAATGTGCTTCGAGTGGGTGACACATCTAAATGGTCTTCATGGAGCAAGAAGGGTACCCCCATCCGCCGATGCCGTTTTTTCCCCGCATGGTGGAAAGGAATAGAGCCCTTGCGCTCACGATCTTCTTTGCGGCTCTTGAACTGCAGGAAGAATTGCATGGTGGGGTGGGTGGGTGGGTTAGAATCTAAGTAGCAGAGCTCATAAGGAAATTGCTTAACAAACAGAAAAGGTACACAGTGAAATAAGAACAGGAAAGGACTTAGAGATGTGGGCTGTTTCCTAGGAGTTTGATTCCTGAATCCAGTACAGGAATGCACCTCTCACCAATAACTATGACTTTCAGTCAAGTTGGTAGTTTTAGGGGAATCTCAGCAATTTATATATCCTGTAATAAGTACACAAAGTTCCATAGTCAGCAGCAGTTAAGTAGATTGAGCAAATCCAAACAATCCTGCATAGTACAGGCAGCAGGTGGTCTCCATATTAGTGAGATAGTGAAGCTACTCAGGGGTCTCAAGTTTGCATTTCTTTGTGAGTTCAATAAAAAGCAAACTCTGAAAAGAGGCAGGTCATTTTGTTCTTAAAAGACTTTTGTTGTGAAGGTCATTTTTTTTCATTAAAGTTTCCCCTCCCCTGTTTCCCACAGCTATAGGTGCAAATGCTTGTAAAGGAAAAAAAAATGTTTACTAAGGAAAACCAAAGTTCTTCATGGAAAGACTGTAATAAAATTCACAACCTTCTGTAGCTGCCTTTTACTAAACATGAATAAATGGGCCACATAAATAAATATAACTGGAAGACTTACACATGTATGTTGTCTAAATTCCGCATAACACACATGTATGTTGTGTAAATGTTGTGTGTACATTTTGGACCCTACAGATGGCTTCCTCTCTCGAGCATAAAGACCTGCTAAAGATTTCCTGCATATAAACCATGGGCCCAAGGAAAAACATTATGTGGAATTAAGGACAGGTCTGAAGTTAGAGGGGTAGTTCAATGAGGTTGGCCTCTTTCATCTGGGCTGAGCAGTCGGTAATTTTGACATGTCAAAAGACCACTAATGTAATTTATAGTTTTACTCACCTTCTTAAAAATATTCATCCCCAAATCTGAGGAGAGGTCTGGAACTGCAGGTCTCCGCAAGTTGGTTAATGATACTTTGGCAAAAGCTTCTGTGCTTAAAGATTTTTCCTCCTCGTTGCATTTCATTGTGAGATCCTACACTCCCACAAAAGGACGACAAACAAACAATTGTGTATAGCACAGCTGGATAAGCAGTTACAAAACCTGGTATTACATTACTATGTCCCCCATTTCCTTGTGAGGGTTCCAGGGTCAATATTATTTGATTTGATGAGACAGCACTGCAAACTTGTGGTGACTGTAAAATGTTTTATTTATATTCGCATGGGATCTGCACCAAAATTCCTATTAGGAATCCTACTCTATTTTATTTTTCCTGTTCATTTGGGGGGGGGGGGGAGTGTTGACCAGATTTATTCAGAAGAGGTTTGCTATTGCCTTCCTCTTGGAATAAGAGCAGGAGACTTGCTCAAGGTTTCCATGGCTGAGCGAGGACTCAACTTCTGGTCTCCTAGAGTTCTACTCCAACACTCAAACCACTACACCATGCAACCTCTATCAAGTTTAACTAATACTAAAAGTGAGTGCTAAAATTTCTGCCTTCTTTTTTAATGTGTATATTCCTTTACCAAAGGCCCTTGTTCTATTACTCATTAAGATATGCAAATCAACACTCTTTGCAATTATCGTTGCCTCCAAGGTCCAAAGTACATTACGGGTTTCATTACCTGTTACATTACTGTTAGCAATTGCCTTAATTATGAAAGGTTACTCTGCTGGTTGTGGATTCTGTTCTATTTTTAACTAGAGAAATAAAGATCTAGCAGTAACCTGCACAGTGCAAGACTTTGTTCTTTCTCTGATAACTTTAGCACACAGTGGGTAGAGGTGGCCACAAGGATGTATTTTTCTAGTTAATCTCTAGCTACTCAAGCTGTTCTCTGTTTCTAGCTGATGTTTTGAGGGACAAAGTGATCTCAGTGCTCACTCTTCAGTGATCCGCGAAGGCTCTTGTAATGAAGGAGAAGATTAAAAGTATCCCCTTTGATTTCTGTGGTCTCTCCCCTCCATTCCACCCCTTAGTCACAATTCCATGTGTGCTTCAACATTTTGTATTTATTCTTTTGGCTTTGCAACATTACAACACTACCTTGGTAGCTGTGAGAGCAGAGTGGCTGAGAAACTACAAGGAATTGCCATTAACTCAATGTTGGCAACCCAGTCTCTTAGTTGGCACCCACAATTCTGTGATAGCAATAAGCCAGTTATGCCCCCCCCCCCCCCCAATATTGCAAATAGAGGACCAAGAGACTGTTAGGATTCATGGAAGGGTCACTGAAATAACGCATGTGGCAGATTTGGATCATAAGAAATATGAGGAGATGAAAAGAGTGATCATTATATGTTGTTTGTTGTTGTGTGCCTTCAAGTCATTTTCAACTTATAGTGACTCTAAGATGATCCTATCATGATTTTAGTTCAGAACGGGTGTGCCATATCCTTCCCCTGAGATTGAGAGCATGTGACTTGCCTAAAGTCACCCAAGGGGTTTCAGGACCAAACAGGAATCAAACCCTGGTCTCCAGAGTTGTAGTCCAACACTATGACATGCTGGCTCTTCAGCATGAAATATTTTCTCCACTCTATAATCATCATCAGTAGTAACTTTTAAAAAGTAATTTGCTTTGTAACTCATCGCAAAGCCTCCACAAGGTAATTAATTACTATAATTATTAGCTCTCTTCCCCATTTTGTGACTTTTATATTACTCCTTACTTTTCCATTATTTTTTTAAAAAAGAGGATTAGTAGGAAAATAGCACAAGACATGGCAAGTTTTAATCAAAATGCCTCTAATAATGCCCTTAAAAAGTAATGAAAAGGTAACCTGTAAACATTCCTCATGATACAAACAGGTAACAGCATCCCTACTCACCTGCATGTTACTTCTGAAATGTAACGCTGTTATGCCCTTACTATGCCAAAAAGCAAACATGTTTCTTCTAAGGACTAATATTCCAAGTTCTGATCATTTATCCATATATGATTATCTGCTGCTTATGATTCCTAACATCCCTTAGAGTTTTCCAAAACTGTTTGGGTCATTCCCAGAAGAAGAAAAGAGCAACAGCCTATGATATAAAATGTACGATTATTCCTCGGTGTACTACAGCTCTATTTCCACCCATCCTGAACATCAGCTGATGTTTTGTCTATAAGATTAGCATTTGTGGTTCCAGTCAGGCTATTGACAAAATCCAGAGATTTAAAACTGTGGATGCTCATATCAGCCACACATCCCTCAAGGCTCTGTGGTATGAGACATAGTCTTCACCTGTGTTTTGTGAGTGTTCACCAACGATGGAGCAGCAGCCACCATGGAGCTGCTGCGTGGCCTTGGCAGCGGTGGGATTTCTGGCTCAGGTGGCTTCTCAGGCTTTTCCTCTAACATATGGCGGAGCCTCTGGAGGTAATACATCAGGGACCACTGAGTGCCTTCTTCGGACCAATGTGGCTGAAGCAGACATCGTAATACTGCCACGTCAAAATAGGTGGCGTACCGAGATTTCTGACATGGTGGGATCACCAAAGACACCCTGGAACAAATGATAAAGAAAGGAGTGCTAGGAAAGATAAAGCTCCCAGATACATATGTGTATACATCTAAATAGAGAATTAGTCAGAACACAGGAAACTTTAGTGTGTGTACATTCTAAAATGTGTTTTTCAGGCTGAATAAAATTGCTATTGTTAGTATTGACTTTATTAACTGAAATTTAATTCTGTCTTAAATCTAACAAATTATGTAAGCAGAAAAGCTTAATTCTGAAATTGAACAAACCACTCGTGTTTTTAAAATAGTAAAAAATTATATAATATTGAATGACTATTGACGTATACCATATGTACTCAACTATAAGTCGATCTCATGTATAAGTCGAGGGCAGGTTTTGGGGCCCAAATTATGGATTTTGATATGACCCGTAAAATATAGGGGGATATAAAAAAGGATCTAGAACAAAAGGAAAACGATGCCATAGAATTACAAAATTCAAGTTGGCAAAACTCTTTATGATCATACTAGATGGATGAGAGAACAGAAGGAGGTCAGTGCTTCCACAACAGATTGCACTTGGCTTTTACCTGGGAATGGTTCCTTTCTTTTATATGAGTTAAAGTACAGTACTTACACTGACCTGTGGATAAATCGAATTAAGTTTTTTGGGTCAATTTTTTGACTAAAATTTCTAGACTTATCCATGAGCATATACAGTACCTTTTATTTCAAGGCTTAGGATAATGAGAACAATAATGAGATAATTTTCACATAGGCAGTGTGAGATTTAAGATTATGGGAAGGGAGTTGTAGTGAGTGGACATACTTCATCCTCAATCCCACCCAGACAATCATCCTCTGCTACCTCTATCAGCATGCATTTTAGACTTTCTGTAAAATTTGTTACATTGAAAAATCTACCTTTGGAAATTAGGGTCTTCAGGATGCCATGGAAAGTATGAATCCAATATTCTCATAAATAAAACAGATAATGCTTGCAAACCCAATCATTTAATAAGATTTCCTTATCTTTCATGAATATATATTGTGAGCATGCTCTGCTTATATCTACAGCTGCCAACTGACAGTTGGGTTCTTGGACTAAATCCAGTGGTGGACACTTGCTGGAAAATAAAATCCCACTGAAAGACATTGTGTGCATAGCATTAGCAAGACTGGGTTGTAAGTCTAAGTTTAATTGGATTGTTTTCACTCCAGTCATTGCTTACCTGTATAATTAAAAAGAGCAATCACTTCTTCCATTCAGGTGATAATTCAAAAATATTTCATAAAGAGGTATTTGGCTAGAACTTCAATAGTAATACCAATAGCAAGTACATTTCTATACCACTTATCAGTGCACTTAAGCACTCCCTAAGCAGTTTGCAACTGTAAGCTAATTGCCTCCAACAATCTGGGTACTCATTTTCACCACCTCCTCGGAAGGATGCAAGCCTGAGTCGAGCTTGAGCCTTTTCGCTGGTATTGAACTCACAACCTTGTGGTTTTGAGTGAGTGGCTGCAGTACAGACATTTAACCACTGCGCCACCAGGGCTCCTTCAAATACACTATTGCCTGAAGCGAGAGATTTATGTTTGCATCATTGCCATCCAATGGTTCCTTCCTCCAGGGAATGCCTATTTGAAATTTGACTAATCATCCACATCTTTACTGCATGATTCATTAATTAATGAGTCATCACTGTTAATTGATTAATGCTTTCAGCTCTGTTTGTGTCAAACCCAGAGACACTGAATCCAATGAATTTTCTGCAAAAGCCTCGCTAAGCATATGCAAGCCCTTTCAAGAGTGTGATCCCCTCACATCACTGTAACAGTCTTGTCTGCTTTGTTCACTTCAGCTGGAGTTGCACCAAACCTGGCCCTACCATTAGTGAGGGCTAGCAATGACAGCCCTATTACCATGCCTCTAGAATCCCCTGACTGCCCCCCCCCCCCCCGGCTAGAGGACGAAGTTGCGAAGTTGTGTATTTCCAAACAGTCTTTCTGAGAGTGCCTTAACAAGCCTGTTTTATCAAGTGTGCTTGACAACGTGATCACATTGTCTGTGCAAATGGGTTGACCTTTGGTTGCATGCTGTTGTCACAGTGGTGCTGAAAAATAATAAAACCATAGAGTTACAAGGGACCCCTGAGGTCATCCTGTCAAGCTCAATACTCAATAAAGAAGCTGGACCATACCTATGGAATACCTCAGTAGCTTCATTTTCTTCAGCATTCCTCAAAAAATGGGAACAGAAAGTAATGTTGCACCATTACTTACAAGAGGATGAAAAAAACCCAACAACGTTAGGGTCAGAGACCTACATTTTGTCAAGATGTTGCTGTTCTTATTCTCAGTTAAGATGGTAGGGAAGGATATCCATGTAGGCAGAATTCATCCTCTTTTTTGACCATGTGGTACTTTGGGTAACAAAGAGTTGTAAAGTCCATGAAATAAAATGTAAACTCCATTGTTGTCTCCCAGAGACCTCCAGAGGGTAGTTCCTGTATGGTTTTTAATACCTTTGCCTGATGAAGCAGCCAGCAGAGCTTTGAAAGCTTGCATTGTGTATTTTGGCCATTTTGGTTGGCCGAAAGGTATCATGATTTTGTGGAATTTATTACACATTGTACTTTTGGATACTATTGATTTTGGATGGTATTGGCTGTATGGCCACCAATAGATATGCACCTCCCGAAGACTGTGGAATTCAGGATGTAAATGCAGCAAAACTGCAAGAGGGGTTCAAAAGGATACAAAACATCAACTAAACTCGGGGGGGGGGGGGGGTAGTCAGGCCCAATAAGCAAGTGATAAATACAATACACAACATAAGGGAATTCTAAACAACCAAAGTCAAAGAGTAAATAATGTAACTAATGCACTCAGACTATACAAGTACATTGTTTACTCGTTGATTTTGGTTGTTGCGAATTCAGGATGCAGGCATTTAGTTGTATTTTATCTTCAAGGACAAAGTAATGCCACAGAGGCTGGACTGGTAGCTGGAGCAAACAACATTTATTTCTTCCCTGCCTGCTGCTAGGCAACAAAAATCCCCCTTCCATCTTTTTGGCTCAGTTTGGAATGATCAATGAGTCCAGCAAATGAGGATAAATTAATGACGCAGGCTAGAAAACCTGCCTGCAGCTTCATTGCCATAGCTACCGCCCAGCGCAGTTTCAGACACCGATTGCCTTGTTTTCGCTATCTAAAAACCAGCTCCTTCCTCCTTTGGGCACTTTGAACTTATATGTTGATTAACTAGGAGAAAGGGGGAAAGTCAATTACTGTGGTTCAGAGAGAAAGGCAAATGATATGTTGTTGTTGTTGTTGTTTTAATTGTGTGTGTGTGTGCACACACATATCTGTACTTTTGCCATCCCCTTCTGTGTCTATGCCAAGGTTAACTTCTGCATCTTAATCTGAAGTCCTGGCACCACCTGAACAGGGACATCCTCTTGTGTCCTTTCAACACAATCATTTAACTGACTGTTAAAATGCTTAAGAGTAGAAGGAATAAATTGTCAGTGATTTCCTTATCAACAACTTATGGAAAGATTTAAAGTGGACATCAAATTAAATGGAATTGCAAAGGAAAAAACAGAATTAGAAGAAATAATAGAAGAAAATAAAAAAGGAATGATTTCTAAAGCCTATAAATTGTGTTTAAAATTACAGCTAGAATCTGAAAGGATAAAAACTTGCATGATTCAGTGGGCACAAAATATAGGACATAGTATCCAATTGGGAAAATGGGAGAAAGTATGGGGGTGTGATTTGTAGTTCACTGTGTGTGGATATAAAAGACAACTTTACAAAAATGATGCATAGATGGTATATGATGCCATCTAAACAAGTAAATATTTACAATAATGGTGAAGGAAACTGCTGGAAATGCCAAGGATAAAGAGGTTAATTTCTCCACATGTGGTGGACTGATCCAGAAACAAAAATATATTAGCAAAAAATTCATAAACTAATTCAAGACATATATCAGATAAAAATTAGGCTGGATCCTGAATATGTTTATTAAATATGATAGAAGATAAAGAGGAGAGAAGACATTCAAAAGTGATTTTGTATTTTATGACAATGGCGAGAATGTTTTTGCAAAGCAATGGAGAGGACCATACATTCCTACAATGTACATAGACCAGAAATAAGAAATGAATATGTAGCTAGAATGGAGAAGTGGGAAAAGATATGAAAAAGAGAAAGAGGAATATGAGATGAAAGCTATAAGAAAGAAATCCAACTATGTGATTTGAAGAAGAAAGGGGGGGATAGGGAGGGAAAGGAATGGTAAAAAGAATAGTGGAAAGAATAATGTGAATGTGATTGTATTTTATATCAATATTGACATTTTATGTCAATAAAGAATTTTTTTAAAAGAAGATTGCATCAGCTTGCTTAAGACAAATTGTACATATACTATACTATACTCTTTCTGTGTGTGTAAATGTGTGTGTGTATGTATATATACACATATATTTCAGCTGTGCATGTGGGATCCTCCCTTTCTTTACATTTAGGGCATGAAGAACCTGTCTTTTTAATCATAAAAACCATCCTGTCAACTCCATATGTGTGAGAGAAAGTGAGTGGAAGGTGAAAGAGCTCTGAAGAACACCTGCCTTATGGAAGATGGATTGGTACCTAGGATATGGTGGTCCTTTCTCCTGGGATGCTTGGGATGATACACTTCCTTCAATGGAATTTCCACGGTGACAGCCTGAAAAAGTAGGTCTTGGAGGCATGGCGTCTGGCTGGGCTGTTTCACAGACTACCTGCAGTCCCTGAAGAAATACATAAATTGCCCACATGCAGAAACAAAAGCAGTTAAAATGTATAGTCCATCTTTCTGTCCAAGAAGCAATCAATACTATTGCTCCTGTTAGCTGGAAGAAGTGAGCCTTCACATGACCCACACTCCTGCAATAAGAAAAATGTTGGAATCTTCTTAACATATAGTCAGCTGCAAAGCTGAAATAAGCCAGTGTTAGATCCAGGTAAACACACATAGAACTTTATTGCACGGGCCCTAGAACGGGCCTGTTGTGTTCCAAAAATGGGGCCTGATGAGAACAGGATGGGGTTAAGAACGGGTCTTACTGCACAGAGTAATGCCGCAGCTTTTGAACAGAATGCTTTTGAACAGTTCTCAAAAATCGTCCCCTCTGGGATGGATGTAGAACGTGATGGGAATATCTGGGGACAGCCGTGACATTCCACTGTGTGGTAAGATCCATTCTTAATCCCATCCTGTTCTCATCACACACCCTTTTTGGAACTCATTTAGACCTAAAAATTTATTTTAATAATAATAATAAAAAGTGAGCTGAAGACATGAATTGACCTTCTGCAAATCTCCCAGAGATCAACTGGCAGATTCCTCACCTGCTTTCTATCCACCCCACTTTTTTTTTAATGCAGTCTTATGACAGCTAGTCTTTGCTCGTGGGGGGAATAAACTGATATGGGTGCCTTTATCTTTTATTGTTTCAAATCCTACGTATAATTATATTATACAGGTAGAACGTTCTGCAAAGTCAATTGGTCCAAGTTCTCAAAGGGACTATGGTTGCTGTGAATAAAAATAAACGTGCCAATGTTTCTGAAGCAAAAGGATCCAGTTGTCTTATTAGGGTGCTTCAGAGTGAGGCATTTATTGGGCAATTTCTCTATTTTGTTCACTGACTTTTATGAGAGGTCCAGGTCATCTTCCATTTGTATCACATTTCTGTTGTCTCACCACTTCTTCCACCCCACCCCCCTTTACCACAGCAGGATCAGTTAAGGAAGGAAAGACAGAAATCCCTTTTGGTTAATAATACCAGGAGCCACCCTTCCCAAAGCAACTAGTGGTCTTTTCAAACTACACAGTTATAGTGCTATGATCCCATTTCAATTGCCATGGCTGCCTCCTATGGAATCCTGGAATTGGCAGTTGAGGAAGGGAACTTTGGATTCTGGTCCCAGAATCCCATAGGATGCAGCCAAATTAAATTAAAATATTTGTGCTATAATTGTAGAATGTAAAAGGGTGCTAAATAAAATCCACAACCCAGATCACTCAACTCACCACCACCACTGCTACTCACAGTGCAACTGCACAGCCTCAGTTTATTACCTCTGAGCGGCCAGCATCCAGATTAAGAGATTCACAAGTCTGAGTCTGGTTTTTGATTGGAGAACTTCTCTTTGCTGGCAAATGGAAGAGTTTTTTAAATACACTTTTGCAATTGCTTTCGGACTAGATAGTTGTATACACATTTTTAAAGGAAATAAACAACCATAAAGCCTCTATTTAATTGAGCTTGAGAAAGTAACAGTTCTGAAATGAAGACTTGAACCTGAATGAAAACCCATCAGGTTAGCCTTCATAGTACATAGAACAAAGCTCTGAAAACCTAGATGGACATTGATCCAAGACAAGGCACTCAAATTGCAATTCCTATGTGGAAGGAAAATATTTCCATTTGTTAATACTTGTACATATATAACACAATCACGCACCTGTAATTATATTTCTGATGGGCTTAACCAGTGCAGTAAAGGCAGTCACTTCAGGTTGCCTATGCTCCCACATTGGTTGCCAAATAACAAGGCCACTGGCTAGACGGAAAGTCAGATCAGATTCCTAAAAAGACACAAGGCGACATCTGGATTTGCCAAAGTAAGCTAACAGAGAAAAGTATTGCTTTCTCTTTTTTTTCCAGCCCAGAAATCCTCATTCCAAATGCTGATTCATCATGTCTGTTTCGTAGTGGTGTGGCAGAGCCAGCTCTCACAGAAACAAAGCACTCTGAATTTTTGATCAGTTGGGAAAACAATGCTACCTGCCACTTCAGAGTATCGATTCCCTCTGGGTTTAGTTGCAACCCTCGCAAAGGCAGTGACAGTGGGGCTTTGGAGACCATGGACTGACTGACCAGACATCCTCCTTTTCCAGGATGTATCCTACATTTCAACCTTCTGTCCAGGAGAAATTCCAAAATGTCCTCCATTTTGAGCATAACATTTACATTTATGTTAGTGTCTTTAGCTTTAATTTTGTAATGTCCTACATTTTTCAGTGCCTTGTCCTCCTTTGTGGTTATGATATCTGATCACCCTGACCATGAAACCTCCTTGGGAGAGATTCTCCTCTTCTGACACAGAAGAATGGCTAATAATAATAAAGAAAATATTATTGTTATCCATTCCCCATTTCTCTGACTAATGAGAATTCTAGGGATTTAATTCCTTCAAAACCAAACATTTATGATATCCATAAAATTTATTTGATAAACAGTGCGGACTGAAGCTAAGACATTTTGCATGCAAAACATCACGATCTCTTCTGCTGAGCTACATCCATTCCCAACTTGTTCAATCTTCCTCCCTCAAAGGCAGTACCCTGATTTCAAACTGGTTCCAAATGTTTCTCTGCTCCTCCCCTGTGCTGAAAGATGTCAGCATCCAAAAAGGTGACATTGTCTAATGTATCACTTTCTGATGGCTTGATGTTTTCTAGCTATGGGGAAAAAAAGACTCCGCTTGCCAATGTAAGGACCATTAAAGTTCTGTCATTAAAGGGTGCAGGCACTCATTCACAGTAATCAAGAGCTGCCATAGTTATGGTTACATCTCAGAAGAAAAGCAGTCTAATGGCGTAATCTAATCTTATTAAAAATAATTTGCTTGTAAAATTAAAGATATTGGCTGGAGTCCTACATGGGATTTGTGGATATGTTAGCACTGTGGTTAATATGCTATGCAGTGAATCCCAGCCTGACTCCCTCAATCCCCATTTACTGGGCAGCAGCCACTGCGATTGATGGAGATCTGTTTGTTGCTTGGAAAGCAGCTGGCTGCCATTTCCATCCCTTCCTATGAGCAATCTATACAGTGTGACAGGCAGAAACAGGAGCTCCTTGAAATTTCTCCTCATGCCAGAAACTGCTTGCATGGTGGCGGGGAGGAGGGCAGACACATACTATCAACCAGCTACTTTCTAATTGACACAGTGGCTGCTTTCCAATGAGTGTTGACTGGGGGACTTCAGTGGTTCCTACACAGGCCCTAGACTAGGGGCTATGTAGAGATCTTTAATATGTAAAAGTCATAAGTGCAGAATTCTAGTTTGCATTGTCCTAACTGCTATAGAGGATTCAAGCCAATCAATTTCAGATTACACTAACCAAGGACTACAGATGCTACTGTAAAGTACAGTGTTTCATTTTAAATGTTAGCAATGACAGCCACCTTCTCAGCCATATCCTTAGGTATTCTGACACTGTTTAGGTCTCCCAGGTCAGAGAAGATAAAAGATGTACTTTAAATAATTCCTCCCACTCACTCCAGCTGCTTTGAGGGCTGCCTGGGGCAGTGATAGAACAGAGGACTTAATATATTATGTGGTTTTAGCAGGCCTAAATCAGTCTTACCAGCACAGTATAGAAAGGTGTAGTTAATGGACATTTGAGAGCTAAAGTATCATTCATATGAAGATATATACGGTGAAAAGTAATAGTTTTATTTTAAATGAAGAGATTTGTTAACCAAGAGTTGTTGCATAAACCAAAACATTTCCCTCACCAAATCTCTTCATTCAAATGATACCACTGACCTCAAATGTCCATGCCTGACAACAAGGAAAGCATCTCAAAAAGTGTACCTGTTCTAGCACTACTACCACCATCACCACTCACGCCTGTCAAAAGCATTCCATACCTATACTGTGAAAAATTAATTGTTTTTGCATGTGTTTATTTCATATAATGTCCATGTGTGGATGTTTGGAAAGTTCCCGGCCTAGTGTGCCTGAATATCCATGTGAAGACTGCTGCTTAATTCAGAGAAACCTCCAGATCATATGTCTGTAGACTCTCTCTTCCATTTCCTTCTTCTATACACAACATCCCTTTGAATTCTCTTTTGCTACTGACAGCTGCTTGCTATTATGTTGGAAACTAACTATAGTTAGTACTTGCTCTTCAAACTAGAAACAGAAAATGTGTCAGAAGTGGGTTCCTAATTCCAATTTGGAGGGCAGGCACTACCCATTGTTTCCCAGGTTGGATGTCATAACAAACTGTGACTAGGGCTTCATGGGGAAATAAAACAGAAAATATGCCTGGGGGGGCTATTTAAATGGTGAAAATAATCCAGGTAGAATCTGAGTTGGATCTTTGTTGTTCACATGCATTTTGAATGCATCCAATTAAGTTTTTTTGGGAGGGCTGCCAAAAACACTACTTAATATAATCAAGGTCGGATTTCCCCCTGAGTTTTTCTAAAAGATTCGGATTCTTGGCTGGGTGAATAACCGGTGCAAACAAACCCAGGATAAACCAGAATAAAACTCTGCATGCCTTCTACGTGCTTCAAATACATTTGCATCATCCACTCCATCTTTATTCGAGTGCTGACATGTGTGAGCAACCAAACTTACAGAGATGCACGCAGGTGCGGTTCCATAGTGTGAACAACAAACCTGGAATGTGTGAGTGAGATTATTCATGTAGCTGTGCTAAAAAAACAAAAACATGTGAATGACCCCTGAGAGAAGGTGGGGAAGATTGCAAATAGAAGCAAGGCCCCCTGATTATAATCCTTCATCATGCTCGGTTGTAGATCTGGATTGAATTTGCAAGTCTTTTTCTGTGTGAACTTGAAGGGAATTGGAGCAGGGCCAGGGTCATGCGTGAAGGGAGAAGCTAGACCTGGGGGTGGATTATGAATCTCAGTGGCCACTAGATAGAGGGAGGAAAAGAGAGAGTAAATTTGGAATGAATTTAAAGTATGTCAAGTTGCAACACGTGCAGAAATAAGACCACATAAAGATCTCCAGGCTTAGTCCTAAATTTCAGTGCCTGGCCTTTCTTTTCTGATCCTCAAGGCAAAGGGAAGAATATTCAGGATCAGAGTGCTGTCTTGAAAAGCATGTGTGTGTGTGTTCCACATATAATAGGTTTTGGGGTTTTTAAATTATTATTTCAGTGGCATACTCTGTTTGATGATATTACCATTCCACCCAACTCATTGAACCACACGGGGTCCTCACTAGATCTTTGGCTTTGTTTCTGAAATCTCAGGGCCTAGGATCATCCTTGTGGGGCAACCCTAAGACAACACACCAAACAGGGTTACAAACTTTCTTTCTAAAATTGTTTTGTGCATTTAACAGTTGCACAACAGGCAGAAAAAAAGAAGTAGTCCTGGTAACAGCTTTACTGTTTAGATTCTGCCTGTGAGGCAACTGTTAAAGACACTCAAACACTTTCAAAAGCAGAGGATGAAACCGTAGCATCAAAGTTTGTCCAACTTTTAATCTATTTTCAATCTCAAACTAGACTCCAGTCTGCCAACACACATACACATATACCAGATAAATACAATGAGAATGGCAAATAATCTACATATCCTGCATGCTATCTGCTATACCTCAGAACTAATATAGGAATTCAGAAGAACTGTCAAAGGAAAACTGGTATCAAACCCTACCATTTTGTGCTTAGCCTCTTTTCTTGCACACTTCACTTTAAGCACTTACTTTAATCCTATGAACCAGAGGAGCAAACAAGAACACAAAGAGCTCCACAGTGGCCATGGAATTCTGAAAAAACTTCCTTCTGTTATTCTCTTCTTCGTCATTAATGCTGTCTCGTCTTGAATGCCCTGGAGACGCCTGGTTTTCAATCTGGTGTATGAAAGCAGTGCTGCTTCCCCTCCAGCTGGATCCTCTGTCTCCTCCTCCTCCAAAGCGGTCATTACTGCAGTCTTGAGGAGCTTCCAACAGCATCCAGTGGAGTGTGTGAAGGAGTTTTGTTTCTGCAACTCCAAGTTTGTCCTGATGACCTAGGTGGAAAAATACAGCAAAATCTTATGGGTCTTTGAGCATACAGTTTAGCTTAAGCTAAAGGCATGTCAAGTCACCAGTGAAGTGCTTAATGGATCTATAGTATTTCCTTCCCAATTTCAAAGTATCAACCAGTGGCAGGCCACACTATAGGTTTAATGGTCCACATTTGGCCTGATAATTTCATGAACAGTCCTGTTTTCCAAGTCTGCTTAATTGATAACACAGAATTTGTTTGAAAATTCCAAAATTCCTTTCTCTAGTTTATGTCTTATGTTTTGAAGAGTTTTGAAAAATATACATGCTGGACCTATAAAAAGTCTTGGCCTTTATGTCGTAACAACATTTTACTTTTATTATGGATTAAGGGAACAAGTATGGATATTACAGATATCAAGTACTTTACCAGTGATCTAACTTCTGGAATGCACTACAGATGCTTGAAAGTGCAAGTGAAAACACATAGTTTGAAAGGATTTTTTGTTTGACAGGTTAATTATTATATGTTTAATGCAGCACTTACCGCTGCTTGATCAAGAAGAGATACAAAGTAGTTAAAATCCATTACTTTATCAGATAAATTGGGCATGTTCTATATAAGGGAGCAATCTAATTAAATTCATTTTTAACTAAATTGATTGACTGAAGTTGCAATTGCAGCATTAACTGAATTCCAGAATTAAATTATTAATTAAACATCCCAGCTCCCTAAGTCGTTCCTTATAGGGTCTGGAAACCATGCCCTATGAGGAACGACTTAGGGAGCTGGGCATGTTTAGCCTGGAGAAAAGAAGATTAAGAGGTGATATGACAGCCCTGTTTAAATATTTGAAGGGATGTCATATTGAGGAGGGAGCAAGCTTGTTTTCTGCTGCTCCAGAGAACAGGACATGGAGCAATGGATGCAAGCTACAGGATTTGGGATTTGCGGGTGATAGCATGAATACTATGACTCATACCCTACTAATGTCAGTGTTCTTGCTAGGGATGGGAAATTACAAGGTTCAGACAAGATCTATGATCCCAGTGTATTGAAAAAAAGAAGGGGAAAGTAAGGAGATGAGATCATAATTCAGAGAGAAAGAGAAGGCAATAGAAGTGGTTTTGGTGGAGTGAATTAGAAATCCATGAAATTGTTTCCTTATTCCCAAGATCCAAACAGGGATAGAGCGGAGGTGGGAACGGAATTATGCATGGCATTTTAAGCTTCAGTTTGGTAAGGATTTTAGCACAGGAATTCAACTTACATTTAAATAGCAATTTAACAAAAATGTCACAGTTGAACTCTCCCATCTAATGTATATAAAAGTGAATATGTCTTTTGAGCGAATGGTTAAGTAACCCTAACCATTTTCTATTAACTTCTCTATCTATGTGCTTGATGGTAAAGAAAAATGAAATAGCAATCGTAGTAGTCTTGTGCTACTTTATACATTTGAAAACTAAATTTGAAAAAATCTCAGAGTTAGATTAAAGCCAATTTTTCAAAAGTATGTTCCCACTAAGTTTCTTTTGGTGGAGCTAATGGGAACTATAACTATCTTTTAAGTGTAATAAAAACAGTTGTCATATGACTGTTTGCTGTTCGAAACAGCTATCCAAATTCCATCCCATCAGCCATCTGAATCAGAAATAGACATCAGTATGTGGTGAAGTTCATCAGAAAAGGTTATGATACAATAATGGCAATCAATCCATCATAAAGACATTGCATGGAATGTTGCTAAAGTTATCTTTTGGGGTGCAGATTGTGTTAATTTGCAATTTGTAATTCCTTGATGAAAAAACAAAACTACTTGGCGTAATTAAGTTGAGAGATACCAGGCAAAAAAGAAGATATCATTCCTTTTTACAGCAACCCACCATGAGTCTCCCATCTTGAAGCAGCTTCTAAAGGGGACACTGATCTTAGTTCTATGTAGCTCCTGAATAGAGCCCACAAAGCTGAAAAGTGCATCAGTGACAGGGAAAAAGTGTACACTCTGTCTTCTGGTCCAGAAAGAACAAGATGAGCAGAATGGGAATAGGGAGGATCTCACAAATTCTCTAGCTCGGATTCCCAGTGATTGGGCCGTATATAAATAAATCCTATTATTATTATTATTATTATTATTATTATTAGCAACTATAGTTTTTTGCGAGTTTTTTGGGCTATGTGGCCATGTTTTAGAAGAGTTTATTCCTGACATTTTGCCAGCATCTGTGGCTAGCATCTTCAGAGAATGCTGGCATGGAAGAGAGGTGTGTGTGTGTGTGTAGGGAGGGGTGATAATCTGTGTATTGTTCTGTTCAGGAACTCCTTACACCCTGTGGCCTAGTCATCAACAACAGAACAATACATAGATTATCACCCCTCCCTACCCAGGGTCACACAGTGTGTGTGTGTGTGTGTGTGTGTGTGTGAGTGTGTGTGTACACACATACATACACCCAACCCTCTTCCATGCCAACATTCTCTGAAGGTGCCAGCCACAGATGCTGGTGAAACATCAGGGAAAACTCATCTAGAACATGGCCACATAGCCTGGAAAACCCACAAAAAACTATGGATGCTGGCCATGAAAGCCTTCAACTTCTCTAGCAATTAGTCACACCTTTCACCCAAGGCCCATTCAGACTACACAATTACAGTGATTTTAACTGCCATGGCAATACCCTATGGAATCCTGGGGTTTGTACTGTAGTTTGGAGAGGCACAAGAGCTCTGTGACTGAGAATTCTGAATGCTCCTCCCTAAACTCCAAATCCTGTAGAAGTGAACCCCAGCAGTTAAAGTGGAATCATCCTAGTATAATTATAGACTGTGAATGAGACCCTAGAGAACCACAATTTTAAACTATATTGGTCACCACTTGGAGGACCGCCTCTCCCCATATAATCCGCCTCGCACACTCAGAACTTCCGGGACTAAATTGTTGGAGGTCCCTAGGTCTAACTTTGTACGGACCTCACAGAGGGCTTTTGCTATTGCTGCCCCTTCACTCTGGAATAAGCTCCCTGCAGAGCTTTGCTCCACCGCCTCATTAGCTGTCTTCAAGAAACAACTGAAAACGTATCTATTCCGGCTGGCTTTCCCACCTTAGATTGTCTGTTTATTTTCCTGCCCTCTTTTTTCCCCTTCGACCCCGGACCGATGTAAACAATTTTTCTCCTTTTCCTTGCCCTTGACATGTGTATTTTATTGTTTTCCTGTTCCTGTTTTTTGTAGTAATGTTTTTAACTGTTATATTGAATTTTTATCCTGTATTGAAATGTTTTAAAAATTTGTAAGCCGCCCTGATCATATCTATGGAAGGGCGGGGTAGAAATAAAATTTATTATTATTATTATTATTATTATTATTATTATTATACGAGCACTTGGAAAAACTGACAGCTTGGGAAAATACTGGTTGGAAGGACTTGAGAATTACAGTCTAAAAACATAACTTTCCAAGCTTTGGATAACACTGATAGCATAGCGTCTGACAATACTGATAGCAAAAGGTCTTAGCAACTGTTGTTCTTAATAGTAAAATCCCCCATGCACACTGACCTAACTTATTCCGATTTGAAAGCAAAGTGGCTGTGCAGTGAAGTACATGTGGTAAGGCAGCCTGGACCAGTTCCCAGCGAGAGATGCTCTGGATGGCTTCCGAAAGGGCTGGTGAAAGGCCATGTAGTTTGTTTTCAACCAAAACTCTTTCAAAAGACTAAAAGGCATAGGGGAAACAAGTACAGATTTAAGAATCTCAGTACATGGTCCAGAGAAGACATAGAAAATTGGCATTTCTTTTTTGTGTATATATTTCGATTTTCCATTAAATACAATTAATAAATGCAATCATTTAATTAAGAAATAATTCCATGTAACAAAATTTCCAGTAACAACAACTCTTGCTTACCTGAGAAGCCCAGCTGACAAACTGAACACTGGTGTTTTCTTCTCTAAGGTGCTCCCCTCCTCGGAGGAGGAGCAAATTTAATGGGGGGAAAGGAAATGGGAGAAAGGTTTAACCCACCTTGAGTCTCATTGGATCAGATTTGATGGGTAAAAAGGAAACTATAGGCCAGCTGCATGTTACACTTCTAACATAGTTAGTTGTTGAACCCAACACCAGGAAAGTGTGGAAACCTCATACATCTCTTTAAGAACTTGTATAAATATGTCTAGCAACCTTGTTTGGTCATGCCTTTAAGACATATGTTACATTTTTAAAAAAGTTTTTTAAAGTGCATGTGTCTTATCCACCTTGTGTGTACTTGCTGAAGAAAGCCCCACCCCAACACAATGACAGTTGTGTTTGATGCATATTGTCATGAAGGATAAGGCTTCCAACAAACAGATATGGTTTTCACAGTGCTGCTGCTGTCAGTATGAAGACACAGAGCATCTGGCTTTGTTCATGTTAATTTTCCCTTTTATTTGCTTTCTTTTTTTTTCTCCCGCTGTTCACTATTTTATATGGACAGCATTCAGTATTGCAGTTATGGATTTGTAGCCCAGAGTTACAGATCTATAAATACTTTGTATTAAATAAGACTGTGTAGACTTGCTGTAAAACTACATAAATGTCCCCCAGCGCATCTTAAGAGCCAGCAACTGGAATGAATGAAGGAGGTCCATTCAACTTCCAAATGGGGCACAAGGAAGACAACGGGGTACAAGGAAAACCCCGGCTTACCTTTCCTGAATTCAGTCCTAATTCGGAAGGAAGCCAGGTGTTATCGCAAAGAAATTGCGTCCCTACATAGCATGCCTGGGTCCATCCCCTTCATGGTCCCTACATAGCACCTGAGTTAAGGGCTATATAGAGATCATGAATATGTCACAGTCACAAATGTTTCACTTTAAGTTATGCATTTATAAATGCCATAGGATTCTGGCCAATATTTATAATGGTTATATGGCACATCATTTACTGGATACTGGGTAGAGGTTCTCAAAACTTCTACATCTACGCCTAAGTACTACACCTAAGTGGGAAGAATGAAATGCACAAATATAGGGTGGGTAACAACTGACTTGAAAGGGATCTAAGGGTCTTAGTAGACCACAGGCTAAACACGAGTCAACATTGTGATGCAGTGGCTAAAATATTCTGGACTGCATCAAAACCAGCTCAAGGGAAGTAGTAGTCCCACTCTATTCTGTTTTGGTTAGACCTCCCCTGAAATATTGTGTCCATTTCTAGGCATCACAGTTCAAAAAGGATATCAACAAGCTCGGACATGTTCAGAGACGTGTTCCCAAGATTGTCAAAGTTCTGGAAACCAAGACTTATGAGAAATGACTTACGGAGCCACAATGGCATGCAACTAGTGGTCAGATGACCTTAGCAGAAATGTTATTAATTGCTAACAAGTCAATTCCTATAGGCCCAGTAACTTTAGTACATGGTGACTGAGGTATCTATCTATCTATCTATCTATCTATCTATCTATCTATCTATCTATCATCTATCTAATATGCCATCTTTTTCCTAGACTAGACCCAAGGCAGCTCACAAAAGATAATTAAGAAAACTGTACAATTTTAAAAACAGAATTAACAACCTCTCATTAATACTAGTTAAAAATATAAAATCATTACAAGCATACTAAGTTAAATAAATTAACAAAAGCAAACACCCCAATAAAGAAGCCTCATTGGATGCCATTACATATTAAAAGCCTGCTTGAAGAGAAACGTTTTCCCCTGGTGGCAAGAGGAAAGCAAGGAAGGGGTCAGCCTTGCTTTTGGTGGAAGGGAGTTCCAAAGGGTGGGAGCAGCCGCCAAGAAGTCTCTCTCCCGTGTCCTCACCAAACAAGCCTAGGATGGTGGCAGGACAGAGAGAAAGCCTTCCCCTCAAAGAATTAAGAAACAGTATTTGCAATATCATTCAGTTGTATAAATAACTCTTAAGTTTTTCATTCACAAGTTGCTTAGCCAATCTGAATGTGTTAACTAAGAGATTAAGCAAATATGACCTATGCAGTGTTAAACAGCTATGCTTTCCCATTCTCACCATGCAACATTCTTTTTCTGTTCACTCCCACCCTCTGATATGCAGCGTGATTTGATGGTATGAGTGTTCCCCTACAACTCTGGAGACTAGGATATGATTCCTTGCTCGAGTATGAAACGCACTGGATAACCTTGCGATAACCACATGCTTTCAGCCTCAGGGGAAGGCAATGGCAAACCTCCTCTGGACAAACCTTGCAAAGAAAATCCCATGATAGGTTTCCCATAAATTAGAAATTACTTGAAGGCACACAACAACAAGAGCAACAAGATATAACTATATGACCTGTTTGATCCTCCACAAGTGACAATGACAGAAACGAACTGATCCCCATCCTTCAGAGAAATCAGCACAGTTAAAAACAGTGGGATTTCATGTGTTTATTCTTGTGTGGTCATGATTAAGAAATGTAAATATTACTTGTGCTGATGTGCTCCTGGGGGTTGTGGCTGGATGTGATATCTAAGGAAGCCTTCTAGTTTAGTGATGTCTATTAGTAATGTAGGAGAAACTGGTTGCATCTATATTTGTGTCCAGAGTTAGCAAATTTGGACCTCCTGAACCGATAAACTAACCACAGCACTCTTGCATACCAAAACATTTGTTTTTTTTACAGTTTTTGTGCTCTGTCTCACCATTAAAAATGGGCAAAAATACACATAGTAAGGATAATGTGCAATAAAATGTATCTGCCACAAAAATGAGTTAGAGAAAATATTTGTAAAAAGTATGCACAATTGGAAAAGTATATAAAAATGTGTGCATATTATGAAAAAGACACACACACACATGCATATGCATCTTTATGCAGTTTTGGGTCAATGTACTCACCTTTGCAAATTCATGTAAAATGAGGTGAACTGAACTTGCACATGGGAAAATGCGAAATTTAGCAGAACCAAAGCTGAGTTTCCCATCCCAAGCAAATATATGAATTATGGCTAGTCTACACAGTCTTCTAGTCAACTGCAGAGTCATGCTTTTCTCAAACTATACTACTTTAAACCTTTAAATTGCAGCTGATGTTCACATATATTAATGCTGTCAAAGGCAAGGTTATACATACACACAAATGGAAAAGTGAGCACTTGCAGCTCTGAAGGCCACTACATAAACTTTCACCCCGTGCTACTTTTCTATATATTGAGATAATCTTCCCACCCCAACTAGGGTCAGTTCAGATACACATCTCTTATCTACTGGTTGCAAAGCTGTAGAAAATGTTGTAGTATGCAGTTCTGCCACACCACAAAAATGTGGCAGTTTGACCCCACTTTAACTGCCATGGCTCAATGCTATAGAATTTGGGGATTTGTGGTTTTCTGAAAGATTTAGCTTTCCCTGTCAAAGAACTCTGGTGCCCCACCAAACTATAAATCCCAGAATTCCATATTATTGAGCTATGGAAGTTAAAGTGGTGTCAAAGTGTTTTATTTCTGCAGTGTGCCAGCAGGCCCAGTTGCATGTATGGATTGTCTATAATAAAGATGCATGCGTAAAAGCATCAATTCATAATTAAACTGCCATTATCATTGCAACTTACTCAGTTTGAATAATTTAGAGACAGGTCTTGGCAACTGCCATTCAGTAAAATAGAACTCTGGAGGGAGATATAGACATAGGTCCCTACTGGAATGGAGTCTCTGTTAATAATATTTGTGTGTTGTTGTTTTTAAGATGAGGAACTAAAGACAGGAGAAGTCCTATCCATCTTACCGAATCAAATAAAAATCTACCCTGTAATGGACCTTTGGGAATTATTCCATTATTTGCAGAGTGGGGTTGGGCACTTTGGACCTCAAACACACTCAGCATGCTCCATTTACCTGGAAGTTGGAAAGCTATTCCAGTTAAGACACACAAACATGTCTACAAAGACAGATGGATGCAAGACTACCAGAAGGAGAGGCTAAGCAGTCTCATATGATGTTGGCGGCAAAACTACTCTGTGTGACTTCTTTTACATGTTCAGTATACTTGTAAAAACCATGCAGGAATGAGACTAAGCTTCTCGAGCTTCTATAGTGGGCCCTTGGTATATGCTGGGGTTTGGTTCCAGGACTCCCTGTGGATATCAAAATCCATGAATCTTCAAGCCCCATTAAATACAATGGATAATAAAATGGCGTCCCTTATATAAAATGCCATCCCTTATAAAAGGGTGAAATCAAGTTCTCCTTTTCAGAATTAATGTTTTTTAAAAAATATTTTCAAACCATGGATGCTTGAATCTGTGGATAAGGAATCTGTGGATACGGAGGACCAACTGTAGAAGAGGAGCATTCTCTGTATATTTAAATCGTCAACTCAGTAGCAAAAAACATTACACAGAAAAGAAACTCTGCATGTTTTTTCTAGCTTTGCTATGTTCTTATCTCTACATATTGTTAAGACAAATCTTATTGCTAATCCCAACTCTTGTAGGTCCATTGAATCAATTGGGTTTGCTCAGGCTGAATTTATTATCAATCATCGATTCAGATGGCAAGCATGCAGATGGCAAACAAAGTACCTTAGAAGAGTCCTCTGTATCATGTCTGCCAGATACCTCTCTGTACTATTATTCAATTAGGAAGACACGTGTTTCTACTAATTTTACGGTAATAATGATATAAAATTAATGTAGAAATAAACCAGAAGCATTTACAAGCAATTTGAGACAGAGTCCTGTCTCCTATTTAAGTTATATTACTTTCCATGCACACTGATGTTGCAACCTCTTTGATATTCATTTTTATATTTCGGAGTTTTAAACACAATTAATTAAATAACGAATACACCTGAAGCACAAAAAATAGGTGCCCTTTTGAATTACGGAATAACCCAAAGCTACTGTGCTTTGTCAAAATACAATTCCAGTTTTCTTTTTTTAAAACACAGTCGAATCAAAGCAAACTCTAAAATAAGCAGATATGTGTTTCATTCAAAGGTTTATGTATTCAAATGACCCCACCAATTAATTAAAGCGGTTGTGGATTAATATACTGCTTAAACAGATTCAAAGACTGCAGTGCTACTCTGATTGTTATTATGGTTGATTCAGTTTGGGACAATGGCTTTTGATTGGGGGAAATAAAATAGCTCCCACAGTAATCCACTGTAGCAAAATATAGAAACAAACACAGCAAATACAAAAGTGACAGGTCTAAAAATAGTGCACCGTAACAGACTTTAATGGCTTCAACTTTGCAGCTGAAGTCCTAAAAATACACAGGGCACTATTGATTTTGGTGGGATTGTTGCCATCTTAAATGAAAAGTACTGTGTCTCCCTGACATTTAGGAAATCATGGTGTCAACAAAACAGAGCTGCCTGGGAAGCAGACCAAAAAGCGCTGGCCTAGCTAGGAGATAATCAGCTCATGATGATAAACAGCTTGGAGCTCCAGTATATTGATGGGGGTTGAGGGTAGGGGTGAGGAACTATAACCTCTATCAGCCCAAGCAAGCATATCTGATGGTCAGGCATGATGGGAGTGGCAGTCCAACAATATTGGAAGATGACATGTTTCCCATGCCTAATGTGGGATCTAGCAACATTTACACAGACCAAAGGAAAAGTCCCATGGACCCCAGAGATATGGATACCTCCATGGACAAGGCTGATTAGTAGTGGATGTCCCTCTGCCAGCAGTGTCCTCGGCTTTCAGGAACAGAAGATATGCTCAATCCACAAGGCTCTGGAGACTGAGGTAGTGAAGGAGTTGTAACCGTACAGAAATGTCCTAACTAGATGGTTCTCCCAACCTGTCCTGTGCACTTATTTTTCCTCCCCAGGTCTTTTACTCTGTTCCACTCTATAATTTCAACAACACATTTGCAAGAAGTAACAGAACAGCAGACACTCCCACATAAAGCCCTTAGTCCTGGCATACTCCATGGATACTTTCATAAGGATGTCAATATAATGAAGGACTGCATATATGAGGTGCCATTTTCTCAATCTTTGCACCAGTTCTCAGTGACACTCCAGGTAAACTAATGGGCTGCAACCAGTGGTGGACAGTAGCTTCGCTGTCAATGGGTTGGTGAGTCCACTCTGGGTTTCAGATAATAATTATAAGAGCTATTTAGGGTGCTGTACCTTACCCAAAAAATAGGCTCAGCGTCTTGGCAACTCCTTTAAACTTTTGCCTAAAATGTGGACTGGCTACCGAGCCCCATTGACGTCCTTAGAAGATGCCATCTAATGTTACCGTTATTTAACCATACTCTGTAAGAACAGGAAGAGGCCAGCTCATTGCACAATGACCTCTCTAGTATAGCATTCTGATGCCCACAATAACCAACCAGAAAACCACTGAAAGGCCATAGCAAGGGCACTAGTCTTCTCTTACTCCCACTGTGACTTTCAGGGTCTGACTGACATTCAGGGGCACTTGAACATACAATTGATTTTTCAATAGGAGATGAAAAAGGCATTTTCTCTTACAGAGACTCTCCTAAAGAGAGGGAAGGTTTGGAGAGGGGATAAAAAGAACACTAGGCCAGGCAGGAGAGAGAGAAAGAGAGAGAGAGAGAGAGAGATCCTATATCTAGTTGGATGAGATATGTTTAAAATATGAGCAGCTGGAGATGGTTTAGCCAATGCACTCGTTCTTATGTTTCCACAAGGAAAGGACCAAGAGACGAATTCTAAAAAAGATGGAAAGAAGATTCTAGGAAAGAAGGGGGCTGAGATTTTCTAGATGGTGGCCTTTTGGCTGTTGTCCTGACCAGATTTGTAAATGGTTCCCATTCATTCCTCAGGATTGGGGCAGTGAGGACAAAGACAACTTTCCAGCCCTCTGGGACAGTCTTTATTAACAGGAATTCTGCAACCTGTGTCTGTGTGCATGTTTTTGTGTGTGCATGCACACATCCATGTTCAAACCACACCCAAGATGCACAGAAATACATATTCCACCTCTTAAAATGCTTTTCATTTTGCTACTGCATAACAAGTAATATGCTAGAGGTAATGCACATAAAGTAGAATAGAAAAATGTGACGTTCTTCACCATCTGATTAAAAAAAAAAAAAAAGCCCAGGCAACAAGGATCTTTTCTTCTTAGAAGGGGGTTTACAAAAGGCTCTGCTGGGGTGAGACTTTCAATTTCCCAATTAGCAACCGCCCTGTCAAGACAGACTGTGAAACCAGACTATCACAGACTCCAGCAGTTCCCTCTGGAATTCCCTGGCTGAGAAGAAGCATCTTTTGAAAATCCAGCTGTTATATAACGCTGGAGATGATGTCAGAGTCTATGGCTGCTGACGAAGGTACTGAGAACATCTCTCACTTAAAAAGAGTCATTATCATAGATCATGACAGTCACAATTATTTGGAATGGTTTGGTATGCATAGTTCATATTAATGTATGTACAAGCAAAAATTGCCTGTGACACTATGGATACCGTTCTCCAATTTCCCCAGCTGCATCATGAAATGGGGATCTTTTGTTACAGTAACACTGACAAATGACAACTAATGGTGTGTCATCAAAACGTACTGCCAGAAGCACTTCTTGGTTGGCATATTTTAGCTGTACTTGAATGTATTTTGGAATGTTTTGTATATTTTGATGGCTACCACTTCTCCAGAACTGGTGGGTTATAATAAGGTTTTGATCTTTTGTGTTGCTGTGTGCCTTTGAGTCATTTCTGACTTATGCTGACCCTATGGCAAACCTATCTTGGGCTTTTCATGGCAAGATTTGTTCAAGGGGGTTTGCCAGTGCCTCCCTCTGAGGCTGAGAGAGTGTAACTTTTCTAAGGTCACCCATTGCTGAACAGGGATTCAAACCCTGGTCCCCAGAGTTGTATTCTAATGCTCCAGCCATTACCTCATGCCATAATAGCAAAAATGGTACTATTCACACATGGCAACAAGTATCAGAAAGTCTTGGGGGTGAGTGGGTAGAATTCAAAATTTATAAAGGTACAAAAATAATTCAGGGAAAAGCTCCAAGAGGGGTGGGGAACCTATAAATTGGGCACATTTCAGTGGGCAACAAATGCTAACTGACTAGTTATGGGGAGAGGGGAGAGAAATCAAATATGGGGTGAGAAGAAGCACAGAATGAAATGGGATATGCTGAGGAGGAAATGGCTGACTGATACTGAGAAGGAGTGTGCCGCAATTCAGCATTTGGTTGAAATCTGTGTGTGCTCCAGGCCTAAATGCCCTAAAGAAACTAAGCAGGGTCAGCCCTGATTAGTTCTTGGACAGGAGACCACTAACAAAAAACAACTGCTGTAGGCTCTATTTCAGAGGAATTGGCAAAATCACCTCTGAGTATTCCTTGTCTAGAAGAATCCAATAAAGATATCAAATATAAAGTGAAAGAGTGACTGAAAGTAACTAAAGAACAAAGAGTAACTACTAATTATATAATGAACAAAAATTACACAAACGAAAATGTAACAATGACAATGACAAAAACTGGCTTTACTGACAAGTAGTATTTTTTAAAAAAAAATACTTGACTGAATTGCTAAGGTGCTAAATAAGTGCTTATAAATAGACTTATAAGTGCTTATACATTGCTATTTTTATATGCACTAGAGTCTTGATGTCTGGAATGTATTATGGAAAGTAACTGGAATAAGGTACCTGTTTATCTTTACTGAGGAAGATATTTTTAAGATGACTTCAGAGCTCCGGAGGTAGTCATATACTATCACTACTACCACCACTTTTTAATTTATGTTGCTGTTCTTTATGGAAGTTCATACAACTTCCAATTGAAACTATCAAAGGTCATATGTTTTGACGATTTATTCAAGGTTATAACTATAATGTTTCAACTACAAGTATGTGCAACGCCACAATAGCAGCCTGTCTGTGAAGTTGGTTTGCTTATTATCCCACTATTAAAGCTCGATATCTGAGTGTTTATTCCAGGATACAAGACTGTAAGGTTTTGGGACAATTCTTTTTTGGGGACAATTTTTTTCATGGATATCTATTTAACAATTCAGTCAAGTACTAGTGTCATAAGTAATATTTGTTAGTAAAGCCAGTTTTGTAAAACATTGTCAGTTACTTTCTGTTATGATTATGTAATTATTAATCACTTTCTTGATAGTTACTTTTTGGCTGTCTAGTTTTAGTTCATTATATAATTAGTCATTACTCCTTTACTTATTTTCAGTTACTCTTTTACTTTATATTTGGTACTTTGACTGGTTTGCCCCAAGTTTGTTAGGTATAGAAGAAATGCAACAGCAAGGCAGCTCCCATGAATATCTTCTCAAAATGAAGGCCAGTTGACACTTACAATGTTGTCTTGAGTCTGAAGGGCAAACAATGCCTTTCCTACACCACAGGAAGTCATACAGAGGACAGAATTACATGTTTATGGCAAATACTTCTTCCAATAAGAAATAAATATTTATGTCATAATGTGACTGGAGGCACAAAGAGGGCACAAGTGGGGAAGAGTAAAAGAAAAGGAGGAAATTTTGCTTAACCTGTCCCACACACTGTGATGCTTCATAGCAAATGAAATCCTCTTCCTTGAATTTTCCTCCAATTGGGTTGGTTTGGGAGCATGGGACAAGAGCATTGGTAAGGAAGAAAGCATGGGGAGGTGAAAGGTTCAAACATATATCCCTCTTCCCTGCTCTTCCATCCAAGGTTTGAACCTCTGTATTTTCCATGTAAGTTACTGTTCAGTCCTGATATTCAGCCAAAGGAACCGAAAGCTCAGATTTGCATGATGCCATCCCAATGTCACAAACCTTTATTGCATCCCTGTTGCGGATACAATGGGCCCTTGGTATCTGCTGGGGTTTGGTTCCAGGAGCCACCCACCCCGATACCAAAATCTGTGGTATCATGTCCCATTAAATACAGTGACATAGTAGAATGGCATCCCTTATATAAAATGGCAAAAATCAAGGTTTGATTTTTGTAATTTCTATTTTTTGGAATATTTTCAATACATGGATGCTTGAATCTGTGCATTAAAAAAAGCATGGATATGGAGGGCTGACTGTATCTAACTCTTTGGGGAAGAAAATGGTTCAGCAATCCTCATAAATGTCATGCCCAGCTCAACCATGATCACCTGGGATTAATTCCATTTGATGTCAAAGGACTATGCTTTCGTGTAACCACTTAGCATCACTGACTAACTATCCGTTCTTTACACTTGACAAAATACATGTTGCTCATTAATTTCAATGGGGTTTCAACAAAAAAGTCATATGATATTTTTCCCAATTAGCATCTGCTAAAATATTCAGTGCAATAAGAAAAGAGCTCACACTGCACTATAGGCACAATGGCAAAATTATACATAGGAATAATGCTTTGCTCCAACCACATGTTTACCTGTTTTTAGTATGGTAAGACATTTTCAGTATCTGATCATTGCATTTAGCAAATATATTCTGGGTTTCCATGTTAAAAACAAAAGGAAATTATGCAAAAGGCTTGCAATGAGGTATGTGTGCTGTATTTTTATATTTACTGTTATGCCATTTAGAAGATTTTATTCTGTTTTAAATTAAGGATGTTTTTACACAATACAAATGCATCTGAGGAAGTAGACTTAAGTCTAGGAAAACTCATGCTGCAAACCTCTGTCTTCCAATTAGTCTCAAAGGTGCTACAAGATCTCTCTACACAGTGATTCTACAGACTAACACAGCTATATCTTTGAATTTACATAATATAGTGATCCTACCTTATCAGCAAGCTATCTATCTGTGGATGCAAGCACCTGCACATCAGCATGCCCCATTTTATTCAGTGGCAATCCATGCGCATGGGACATGCTGGTGTGACCATGTGCACATCGTTGCCACTGAATAAAATGGGGTGCCATCCACGTTTGTTTTCATCTGCAGAATGGAGGGACCGAATCTCCATGCTACTTTAATTCTTGGGCTTTTGTTTTGTCTTTTAAATGCATCTGGTTTCTAGTTGTAACTTGTTTTAACCTTGAAGTAAACCACTTTGGTCTCTTGTTGGGTCAAATACAAATTAAACAAACATAAAATTCAACAAAACAAGCAATTCATGCCAATTGGTGAAGCAAGAACACTGAAAAGTCACTTACCACACATGAAGCTTCATATTGTTTTCCTAGCTTGGGCCTCAAAAATGCACTGCGGAAAGACAAAGGGACTTGTTAAAGCACTGGAACAGAGGCACAGCACATAAATAAATATGCTGTGGTTTGGCAGAATTACTTATGACACAGAATGACTTGTGGCACTATGGTTAAGCAGAGGGGCATGTGTGTTAAAGTCCTTGTGAAAGTTCATGTTGCAATGCTGGCAATAATCTCCATGTAGCAACTTCAGAGTACAACTTCCCAAGCACAGAATGGAAATCACATTAAGGTAATCATGGTTTGAGGATGGAGCCAGACCAGGGGCTCACACCCTGCTGGATTCACAAGCTGCTCATGCACTACATAGAGGCAAAGGGAGTGATGTTTCTTCCTCTGTGCCATCTTGGTGGTATGGTATGCATCAAAATGGCCACAAGTTTGGGCTTGTCACTTAGAAAATCAAGAAGGTCATTTTCTGCAATGGTTGCTTTACGTATACCTGTGATCTTGGGGCTCCATCTGGCCTGGACGTGAAGGAGCAGTATCAATATGCCACTGGAGACAAGTGTGTCAGGCTCACTGACAGGCCTTGTGGTAATATGGGGCCTTGATAAGGAAAGGTTTTATGGCATGACTTCAGCAAAGAACAGGTAAAGAGGGTGGACTAGTACCAAGATCTAATGTGAGATGAAAGACATTTTAATCTTCTATATCACAGTGGAAGATGATAGTGGAATATGTGAATAAAGTTTTTATGGGGAGAAATTGCTAACACATTCATCATATAATCTAATGATATCAAAGGTGCCTCTTATATAATCTCCATCATGCAGTCCATACCCTCTCTTATAGTAACTCTTGTAAATGCCTCAATATCTAAATAATCAGATTTTCCACACTTGCATGCCATTTTGTTAAGATTATCTTGTGAAGCCTTAATATGTGTGGGACAAGACATCTTTGGTTGTGGTTTTCATCTGTATGAAATTCACTTCTGGAAGTATAGTTAACAGTTTGTTGTGTGTTTTTATCAACTCCAAGTTGTGGTGACCCTATGATAAGATTTCATGGCAAGATTTATTCAGAGAAGATTTGCCATTACTCTCTTCTAAGGCAGAGAGGGTGTGACATACCCAAGATCCACCCACGGGATTTCCATAGCTGAGTGGGCATTTAAACACTGGTCTCCTAGAGTTCTTTTCAAGCACTCAAACCACTACATTATCCCAGCTCCTCTTCAATAGGTACTTGCCCAATTTTCCTTAGGCATCAGTGAACAATTCTACTTTTTCAAGACATTTGATGGATTATACTGTAATTATGTATTTCTGTTTGACTAGGTATACTATAAGCTAATGCCTTTGTTTTGTTTTTATTTTTAAATAATGGATTATTTAGTGTTTATTTTTTTATTTAACCTTTATGATTCTTTGTAAGCACCCTTGAATACTAATGTGAATGGAATGGTGGGGTATACATCTAAAGTCTTTAAACAGAGGCTGGATGGCCATCTGTCGGGGATGCTTTGATTGAGAGTTCCTGCATGGCAGGGGGGTTGGACTGGATGTCCCTTGGGGTCTCTTCCAACTCTATGATTCTATGAAATACACCACACTATATGCCTAGCCATATTAGGCATCATCCAATCACAGTAAATGACATTTCAGTTTAATGGATTAACAGGGAAGAGCTCTGCATGTTCTCTGATATTTCTAGTTGGGAAAATTAGGGCTTAGAAGAGCTTCACTTTGGCTCGGTTGTGCACACTGTATTTATGTGTCTACCTTGTGTATAACTTTGATCTCCTACTATTTAAAACCCTGTCATGGCTTGTGCGTAGATACAAACCTTCCATGTTTTATCATGGTTTTCCATTTCCTGGTAAGGTTAATCAACAAAGCAGCAAACAACAGTAGTATTAGGTAAACAGCTCTTCACTTTTCTGCTGGTTTCAACTTGTTATAGTGCTGGAGGTATATGTAAGGATGGAAGTGAGGAGCCAGTACATTCCTGGTTCACATCTTGCCAGAATTATTTAAAGTGCTCTTTGGCAGGAATATCCTTCCACCAAAAAGTGGGATATGAAAAGTAATGTAGTATTGTATATAGGATTGTTGTTCCTACATATTACTGAGATAATAATGTGGTTCCAGATGGAGCTTTGTATCATGACATGGCCCTTCACCATGCACTGAACTTTATAGGCCTTCCAAATTACATGGTCCTCTATTAGAAACCCTCCTTGGTTTTTCCATTGCTGCTTTCCATTTTCCCATAAAACATCTGTTAATGGCGAGAACACTAGCGCAAAGCACCCTTAAGGTGGAAACATTCAGGGATATGCAATTTAAGCTAACTGGTGAATCAGTTTACAAGTTGAGGTGTAAATCCAAATTCTAGTCCTAGTTAGAGGAGGCCTATTGAATCAATAGGAATAACTTAACACTTATGTAAGTTCCATTGATTTAATGGGTCTACTCTAGTTAGATCTTATAACTGGGTTTAGGCCAAAGTGTGTGTGTATGTGTGTGTGTTTATTTTAAAAAATGGGAAATTAACTGGGCAATCACAAATCAGAGAATATTTCCTTATCTATTTGCACTTAGAACAGCAGAATCATTTGTTGAGATTGTTTTATCATTATCAACCATTTTTTATTAGAAAATTTAAGTTTGTAATTTTTGGAGAGGAGTCTATACCTAGTAGATTTTCCTTCTGTTATAACAACAAAATAATTCAATTTTTTTAAAGGAAAGACTAGGCAGCCATCCTACAGCATAATGAAATAAGAATGTCTACATTTGTGGATCTCCCAATTTGCTTTTCATATTGCAAAGTGCAGAAATGAGGCTGTTGTTCAACTTGCACTTGTCAGAGAGTAAGCTCCACTGAAGAGACTGTGGGATTTCTAAATAAACACGGATAGGATTGTTCTGTGAGAGGAAGCAGTAATAGCCCAAACTCCAACAGATGATTTCATGACAGGCAGGTTTGTACCATTAAAACAGTTTAAGATTTAAAAGGTTTAAGGTTTAAATGGTTTAACGCAGGCTTTTAATATATAATCATGAAGAGCCAGCATGGCCTAGTAGTTTGAGTGTTGATCTACAACTCTGGAGACCAGGATTTGATTCCCCGCTCTGCCATGAAACCCTCCCCCCCGGGGAGCTTGGGCAAGTCACACTCTCTCAGCCTCAGGGGAAGGCAAAGGCAAAGGCAAACCTCTTCTGAAGAAATCTTGCCAAGAAAACCCAGCATAGGGTTGTCTTAGGGTTGCCAAAAATTGGAAACTACTTGAAGGCATACAACAACAACAACAACAACAACAACATATAATCATATCAGGGCGGCTTTTATATGAGGTGTGTGTTTTGGTTATTTTTTTTAACATGTGTATAATAATAATTATTATTATTATTTGAGGTGGGTTACAGTAAGAAACATTATGTAATTTTATACTATTTTTAGTTAGATGGTTTTAACTGTTTTCAAAATTTTATGGTCAAGTTTTGAAAATGTTTTTATCTATGAGCCGCCTAGGGTCCCTTTACGAGGGAAAGGCAGTATACAAATTCAATCAATCAATCAATCAAGAGCCAGTGTGGTGTAGTGGTCTGAGCATTGGATGAGGACTCTGGAAACCAGGGCACAAATCTTGGCTCAGCCATACAAACCCACTGACTGTTCCTGAGTAAGTCACACTCTCTCAGCCTCAGAGGAGAGCAAGGGCAAACCCCCCTTTGGAGAAACTTGGAAAAAAAACAACAACAACCAGGGTTTGCCTTAGGGTTGCCATAAGTTAGAAATGACTTGAAGGCACACATCCAGAACAACAACAACAACAAGAAAATTTCCAAACATGGCATTCACCACACATTGAAGCCCTGAGGCTCCCTAGCAATAACCTGGAAAAACAGTGCCCAACAAAATCTGAAAAGGAAGGCTATATAGCTTCTCAAAGCTTTGGGCACAGTTGAGGGGCAGGGAGAGAAACCAAAGCTGTATCCAGGCTGCAGAAGTAATCCAGTTTGACACCTCTTGCACTACCAAAGGTGCCACAACAAACTGCCATTCCCAGAATCCCAGAGCATGGAGCCATGGCAGTGCAAGGGGTGTCAAACTGGGCTACTTCTGCAACTCTGAACCTGGGAAGCCCTCCCAGGGCTAGGATGGGCAAGCCAGGGATGGGGGCCCACTTTCCCCTCCACCATCTTGGGTCCCCAACCCTCCTGATCCCTGGGTAGGCTGAGAAGCAAAGCCCCCCCTCTCTCCTGCTCTTCCTTTTTCTCCCTTACCTGGTTTGCCTCCAGAGGAAGGTCTGGATGGGGAGAGGGACCCCCCTCCCACTCTCCTGCTCAGGCCCTTCTGAGCTCTTCCTCTTCACCATGATGGAGGGAGGGAGGGAGGCCAAGGCTGAGCCACTAGCCCAGCATCTCTCTCAATCTCTCTCTTTCCTTGCCCAGCTGTCTCTTTCTCCGCCTCCGGCTGGGCTGGTGCAAAATGGCTGCAAAAAGCAGCAGCGGCGGCCAAAAATCAAAGGAATCAACTGCATCCAAGGGAGGGAGAAGAGCCCAGCTTGCCAAAGGAGGCGATGCTGCCTGCCGCCTGTTCAGCACCTTCCCCTGTGGACAGCGACTCCCTGGGAAGAAGGAGAGAGAGGGGCTGCAGCTAGGCGCCTGCCTCCTCTGGGTGGCCACCTCCCAGCCTCAGCCCACAAGAGAGGCTCCAAGGTTGTTGGCTTTATAGGCCCCTCTGATGTTGGACTAGGACTCTAAGGACCAGGGTTTGGTTCCCAGTTCAGCCATGAAACCCAAGAAGTGACCTCTGTGTACTATACCCTAGACCAGTGGTCCCCAAACTGTGCCCTTTAAGAGATTTTGGATTTCTTTAGCTCCCAGAAGCCTCAGCCACGTTGGCCAATAGTCTGGGATTCTGGGAGCTGACGCCCAAAAGCCCTTCAAGAGCCCAGTTGGGGGGCCACTGCCCTAGGCTGAGACCTACGAAAGCTCATGTTGCCAACTTCTTTCTTTCAGTTAGTCTCCAAGGTGCTACAAGATCTCTCTACTATTTGTTTAGTTGTCGTTGTGTGCCTTCCGATCCTGTCTGACTTACGGCAACCCTATCATGGGCAGGATTTGTTCAGAGGGGGTTTGCCATTGCAAGTCACACTCTTTCAGCCTCAGAGGAAGGCAAGGGCAAGCCTCCTCTGGACCATTCTTGCCAAGGAAACTCCAGGTTAGGGTCTGTGTATGTCAAAAAGGATTTGTTGTTCATCTTGCAAAGAGGCGCATACCGTGGATCCAGAAATGGAGCAGGGGTTCTCCTCCTTCTTCCACCTCCCCCCCCCTCTGTTTTTTAAATTTTCATTCAGTCACATTTGGAGACTTGCCTACAACAAAGGCAAAGAAATGGGTTTTGGAACAGATCCAGCCTGCACTCTCCCTGGTGGAAGCTAAGATGACTGAACTGAGGCTGTCATACTTTGGCCACATGGTGAGAAGGCATGAATCACTAGACAATAGACTAGATATTAATGCTAGGAAAGGTAAGAGGGTAGTAAAAAGAGAGGAAGACCATCAGACAGTTGGTTGGACTCAATCAGTGAGGCCAGGGGTCTGAATATACAAGACCTGAGCAGAACACTGGAGGATAGGAGGTCTTGGAGATGTCTCATCCACAGGGTCAACATGAGTCTGGGTCAACTGGAGAACAGATTACAACAACAAGAACAACAACAGATGAAGGGTGTTGTGGTCTACAAGTCCCTCACTTACCCAAACATTGCTGTTCATCCCATAAAGAGGGGCACATCACAGATCCAAAAACAGAGCAGAGGTTCTTCTCCTTTTTCTACTACCCCTCTGTTTTCTAAGTGTCCATTCAGTCACATTTCCACGCCTTGCTAAACCCAGTCACAAGGGAGTCAGTAACTTGCAAATCAGATCATGTCTTTGTTTTCTGATAGAAATTTGTGGCTGTTGTTGTTACGTATCTTCAAGTCATTTCTGACTCATGGCAACCGTATGGTGAACCTGTCACAGGTTTTTGGGGGTTGAGAGTTTTATTTTGTATATTATTAAAATTATTTTTAAAAAGTAAAGTCTCTTGTAAAATTTTACAAGAATGATAATACCATGAATGATAAAGGGATTACCCCTGGATATATGGTCACCTTCCAAGAGAAATTATATAAGATTAAAATACAAGAAGAATTAAACATAAATGGGATTCCTTGTCACTGGTTACTTTATAGACAGTTAAGGGAGAAAATAAAGAACCATGGAACTGAAGAAAAAATTACAGAATTAGAAAAAGTATTAATAATTGAAAACCAAAACATTATATATATATATGTGTGTGTGTGTGTGTGTGTGTGTGTGTGTGTGTGTGTGTGTAAAATCCTTTTAAGATGAGACACAGACGAGGAAATTATAAACGATTCAATGGTTTAAAGGGCTCAGAATATTGACTTTACAATTGAACTGAACAAATGGGAGAAAGTGTGGGGGAAAAACAATGAAAATCTCAACCTATCAGAGTATTAAAGAAAACATATATAAAATGCACTACAGATGGTATCTTACCCATGAAAAATGATCAGGAATGTATATACAAACAAATAATAAATGTTGGAAATGCTTAAAAAGGAACACCATACCACCAACTGTGATTATGTATGAAAGTTGGAAAATCATGAGGCTCCATAGATTAAATTACTGGGGTGAAAAGAAGGAGCGGATAGGATCTGCTCCTTTCAGTGGGCCAGTTCAGGACCATGGTGGTGGGTTGGATTGGGGCGGTCGCTGTGGCCCCAGGACGATTGGTGCCAGAGCAGCCAGGCACCTCTCTTTTGCCCCATCTGTTTCGGGCCTCAGGAAAATTTACAAATAATTGGAAACAGGTAAGGAACTGTCTAAGTAATATGTGGGGATAAATGGCAATTACTGGATTTTTTTATTAATCACAATTGGTCATTTACAGTATATATATTATGAACTTTAAATTATCCTTTTATTTATGATAGAATCTGAAAATTCTTTGCATGTAGTAAAGGAACAGTACAAATAATTTAGTTAGGCACCAAGCACAGTTAGCCTTGGAAGTTAGGCATGAAAGGCAATATATGAATGTAAATAATTAATGTATAACTTCTGTTTCTTTTATTTATTTATTTATTTATTTAAAGGTAAAGTCCCTCTTTGGGAAATAGAAAATCGTCTTTCTCTGGACTTTTAACTTTTCATGGAGAAACAAATTTCCCAAAGACTAGTACATCCTCCTCCCGCTTTGCGAGGGACGACTGGAGGGGGAAAATTGGTGCATGCAGGCATGCATATATTCAAGCCAATGGGGCTTGAATATAAGCGAAACTCCATTTTTGCGAGGGGGTTCGGAATGTGTCCCCGCGAAAAAGTAGGGGTGACTGTATACTATTTGTTGAATTATGACAGGTAAAGAAGAGAAAGGGATGGTCAGCACTGAAATTCTCTTCCATGGGTATGCATTACCATCATTTCTAAAAGACACAGAAAAAACATGTTGTTACTTTTGTTAGTTATGTTAACAGTTATGTAGAAAGAGAAAGTGAGGCCAAGGAACTCCTGCTGAATTAGCAATAGAGTTAAAATCCCTATGGCTGAATGGAACTACGTGTGAAAGGGATCTGGGAGTCCAAGTAGACCACAAATTGAACATGAGTCAACAGTGTGATGTGGCAGCTAACAAGACCAAGGTGATTTTAGGCTGCATCAATAGAAGTATAGTGTCTAGATCAAGGGAAGTAATAGTGCCACTATATTCTGCTCTGGTCAGGCCCCACCTAGAATATTGTGTCCAGTGCTGGGCACCACAATTCAAAAAGGACATTGAGAAACTGGAGCGTGTCCAAAGGAGGGCGACTAAAATGGTGAAGGGTCTGGAAACCATTCCCTATGAGCAAAGACTTAGGGAGCTGGGGATGTTTAGCCTGGAGAAGAGAAGGTTAAAAGGTGATTTGATAGCCCTGTTTAAATACTTGAAGGGATGTCATATTGAGGAGGGAGCAAGCTTGTTTTCTGCTGCTCAAGAGACTAGGACCCAGAGCAATGGATGCAAGCTACAGGAAAAGAGATTCCTCCTCAACATTAGGAGGAACTTCCTGACAATAAGGGCTGTCCGACAATCAAACATGCTCCCTCGGAGTGTAGTGGAGTCTCCTTCCTTAGAGGTCTTTAAACAGAGGCTGGATGACCATCTGTCGAAGATGCCTTGATTGAGAGTTCCTGCATGGCAGAATGGGGTTGGCCTGGATGGCCCTTGCGGTCTCTTCCAACTCCATGATTTTATGATTCTGTGATGTTTATCCTACACAGTTATTAAAGATATACAACCTCTGTTTCTTTCAGCTGTTCTGTTGAGAAGCCAATGGTGCAATACAGCTTAAACTGGGGACACACGCCACATGTGAGGTCCACATATGGACACAACTGAAATTTAACAAACTTGAAGGATAACTCTAGTTAAAGAAAGACTAGAAAGAACTCTCTCTGCCTCTCTCTCTCTCCTTTCCCAGCTCCCTCCATCCAGCCATTTGCCCATACATCATCCTGATAGCTGGATTACTCAACGGCAGCAAATCCTCCTGGGTCATGGCAAAATCCATAATTTTGGCCCCAAAACCTGCCCTTGACTTATACATGAGGTCAACTTATAGTCAAGTATATGTAGTATATTGTTAAACCAGAGAAAACCAATGTCTACTAATGTTTCCTGCAAATTTGAAGTCTTACTCATAATAAGGGGTGTTAAACATCCAGGGATGTTTTGAATCAAATGCCAATGTCTGAAAATATTTTTTGATCTTATGGGAGACATGGCTAAAGATAAAGACCAAATGATTCTATCATGGGCCTCTTTCAGTACAGGTTGTACTAAGGGGCCTTTTTTAATTTTAGCAACCCCGTTTCTGGACATAGAGATTATATGATTAGGAAAGCCCTGTCTTTCAGTTCTGAGAATTGATCAGCATAAACCTCGTAATGGCTATGCATGGTGCAATTTCTTTCAAGATGTAAAAATCAAGAATACAGTAGGTTTCCAATAGTTGCAAACAAAAATCCTGGATTCATGGATGTTTATAAGACATCAAGAAAAGTAAAACAGACAAGCATTCGCTTAAATTGCTGCAATGGCAGGAGAATGTTGGCGATGCACCTTTGCTATTTAAGAAGGAGGAAGAGAGAGTCCATCCTCACATACAGACCTGAAATTTACAAATCCTTGTTAGGAGACACATTGGGAGAAGAGGCAAGATTGTGTAAGAAGATGCAGCTCCCACTAATATGCCTGGATCTGTGATAAGAGTCTGCATGTACACATATTGATCTAAATTCTATTGTTAGTCCCAACCAAAACAGATATATTGAATCAATGGGATTTATTCACATATTGACCCATCAGTCAATGACAGGTTCAGTGGATCTACTCTAGATAAGACTAATGAACACGATTGGGACAATTATGCTTTCTCAGTAAGATCTGATAACCTGTACAATATAGGATGCACATTGAGGTATGGTTATGCTGGTCTGAGTGAAATAGTGTTCCTGGGCCATGTGCCATCTGGTGTTTGCTTTAGCACATTTCCACTCACTTAAAACAAGTCTAATTGGTGAATTTATCTCTTTTTATTATTATTATTTTGGCATTATGTGTGCATGTGCTTGAATTCAGCTGTTTCTTAATACAGTGGGCCCTTGGTATCTGCTGGGGTTTGGTTCCATGACCTCCTGTGGATACCAAAATTGGTGGATGCTCAAGTCGCATTAAATTCAACAGATAGTAAAATGATGTCCCTTATATAAAATGGCAAAATCATGGTTTACTTTTCAAAATTTATATACCTTTTGAATATTTTCAAGCCATGGATGCTTGAATCCATAGATACGAGGAATCCCTGGATATGAGGGGTACCTATAAAATAATCTTCTAAGTCCTATTCTTTTCATGCAGCAATTAAGGTTTGGATTATGTTATTCAAAGAGAAGGCTATCATTGTAGTTACACTGAAGAGTATCTCTGGCTCACAAGGGGTGTAAAGGGATGGGTCTAGGGATTATTTCCCCCCCACCACCACCACCCCCAGGCTAGCATTTTTATTTATTTTGTGAGATCTTTTCCTTTGAAGGAGGTTGAAAGAAAGTACAGGTTGTATAACTGTGTGGCAGTGAAATGGCGGGGATAGGTGTGTGGAGAATTCGGGTCTGAGTCAATGGTGCTTTGTCAATATGGGGAATCTCAATATGAAGTACAAAACAATACCTCTACTCACAGAGCTGCCCATAGAGCTGTTTTAAAATGATGCATCATGGGATGGAGTAGAGTTGTTCCTTTGGTGATACTAATTCTGTGGGAACTGTAACAACAAGAGCAGGTTTTAATCTGAAGTGTTGGCGTTGCAGAGGGGAGAACATACTCATCCAGTCTGCAGCCACACCGCAGAATTAATGCAGTTTCAGACTGCTTTGACTGTCTTGGCTCTGTCCTATAGAATCCTGGGATTTGTAGTTTGCTGTGGCACCAGAGCTCTCTGACAGAGAAGGCTAAATATCTCACAGAATTACAAATCCCAGAATTCCCTAGCACTCAGCCATGGCAGTTAAAGCAGTCTCAAGCTGCATTAATTCTGCAGTGTAGTTGCAGCCCAGGTCACAGTCATCATTTGAGTAGTCTCAATATAATAGGAAGAAAAAGGTGCTGTCTATAAGAACAGCTTCAGGCTCATCTCTTCTTCATCAGGGCCAACTTCTCAGCAATTAGTACCTTTCTAATATCCAAAAATAGAAAGTGAAATTATTCATCCAGTACATCATTAATCATCAAGTAAAAGAGATGTCTGTTTTAGAAGAAAAGGTGGCTTCGGCAGACTTCTTCACATGCTAGGACATATTTCTCTTTGCCCTTGCTTTAGAGATAAGACACACAGCAGACTGAGAACAAAGTGACATGCTGTTGCTATGATACTCAGTTCATGTGGTGTTTTATGACTGCTTCTCCACCCCACAGTACATAAGCAGGGCCTCTTCCATTATTCATAGCAAAACGTAAACTCAGATGTGTGGATCTCATAGAACATTGGAAAAGATGGCCGAGAGACATACAAAGAGCCTGTGCAAGTATAAAAACATAACCTACGGTGAAGATTGTAACTCATCCAAACCTGCAAATCTTTCCCCATAGCTCACAATTTCCCAGTTATTTCTTGCAGCAGCTGCCCTTCAAGTCTTCCCAGTTTTAACTAACACTTAAGGCAGTGTTTTCAAGAGCTCCTGGTGCCAAATGTGCCTTAGTCCTCTCGTTGCTCTAGAATATTTTGAAAACAAGCCTACAGTGATGCTGTTTGCCAGAAAGTCTGAAATTAATTCAGCAGCTAAATAATCTTTTACAGTTACTAATATATATTTTTTGCACTTCACTTATGTAGATGAGAAGAACCATTCAGTTGCCCTCCAGGAAAAGTTCAGTGGCTCTGAATTTTCCATTTTCCATTTTGTGGTTGTCTTTGGTTGTTATTTTTCTGCTTCTCAAATCCGTTCTGCAGTCAAATGTATTGAAACATGGCAGGTTCCACAAAAATATCTTATGTATTATACCTCTATCGTGTCTTTGCTCAGTGCAAGACTCCAGAAGAATAAGCAGGATTCCTAGGCAGTTCCCATTTAGACGCAGGAAAGAACTTTTAACTTTATTGCCTTCAGACAATGTTCTGTGTCTTTCTGCCCCATTATAAGGGTGAGTGAGTTTTTCTTCTGTTTCATGCATGGATGCATGGAATACCAACACATATTGAGATTACTTGTACAACGGTTACATTGTTTAAGATCCTGTGGATCTCTTGTCAGTGACAAGCTTGCAGTCTTAGTGCTGGAAAAGGATCAAACCTCAGATCATCACTTCTGGCTCATACAGAAAGCTCCACAGTGTTTGCCTTCTGCCACATTTACAGTATTAGCTGGTAGTTAACCAAGGAGACCTCATTTTGGGGATAGAGTTCAGCACTTTAGATATCAAATTTAAAATTCAAACTAAACCCCAAAGTGGATTCACTGCCCCAGTGATATGGAACCACCAGCCAAAACTGCACTTTCAAGAGTGGGCAGATTGGGAACCCAGCATGAGTATATTTAGGAGACCGTAGATCCACATGATCTCAAACCCTTCTGGTCCCAGAACACATCACCAACATGGAGACAATTTATATTGAGCCTCTGCGCATCACCAACATGGAGACAATTTATGATCTCTCCATCATTTCTGACCTGCTTCTAACTGGTAGAGACTCCAAGGTTGGAGCACCCTTCCTTCAATGTTAGGAACTGCATTATAAAATGCTATTATATAATGTTTGCTAAAATTTTATCTGAGTATAGTTTGTATTACCCGTTGTTAGGTTATTTAAAAGAAGAGGTCAGGCCGGGACGCCTGCTAAACAAAGCAGGTTCACTGCCGTGAGCAGTTTAGATTGGGAGCATCACTGTCTGCTTCTGTTCAGGACACAGCACCACCTATGGTTAGAATCGCAACATAACAGACAGTAATGGAGTAGCTCTTGCCAGTTGTGGTTTTGACCAATTCAGCTGGATGACAGATATTTTAGGCTGTGTATTTGTCATGTGTCATTGCTTGCTCTAATGGACATTTAAAGGTCTTTATTGATGTCAGACATAGATGAAATCCTTCTGTTTGTACTGATATCTTCATTCATATACTGAAGGCTAATCATCATTTCGTAACTGGCATTTGTGGCATAGAATAAATAGGGGGTCGGTGGTATAGATAATAATGATGGGGGAAATGTAATGTTTGGGCAGAAAAAGTCATAGCAACAGGTGCTAGGAAATGGTTGCTAAGAGAAATAGAAAGCTAGGAGGAAGGAGGGAGGGGAAGAGCGAGAGAAGGGGAAAAGAAGGAAGAAGATAGCTTTGGAAAGGGAAAGAACACGTTGTTATTTCTAATAATTTCTTGTTATTTGTTAAGTACAAGAACATTTCATTGATATCCAAGCATCTGTGTCCCTTGATCCCCTTTCTGGCCTTTCTTTCAACAGATCCATGGCCCTAACTGCCACATGTTCAACTATTAAGAACAGCATTTCTATCAAAGCCTTACGGTCTAAAAGAAGCAGTAACTGTCAGCAGTTTGGTGCTGCATTTGTAACAGAAAGTCAACCATTATGTGGTCTTCAATACTATTTTTGTTCTGTGCCTTCAAGCCCTTCCCGATTTATGGTGATTCTAAGGCAAACCTTTGATGTAGATGACAGCACCTACCAGGAAGCTATCTATCCTGACTCTGCCATTGAGTTGAGAAAGTAAAGGCAGTAGTGGCAGACCAAAGCAACATCCAGATGCAGGGACATGTCCTTGTGGAGAAACAGATGTCCTTGTGGAGAAACAGGGAACAGGGTGGCTCCGGGGTGGGTCTAGAACAGGTTGTCTAGTCATACTTTTTGTCCCTAGTGTATACCAGCCCATCATGAGGCATTTACCACTTCTTAGACCAACCTGATCAGTCCACCCCTGCTAAATCTTAACCAAGAAGGGCAAGGATCAAGCTTGCATGTCATAGGTTTAAATGATATAGGAGTGAACAACTTGTAGCTCTTCAAATGTTGCTGGATTGCATCCCTCAGCATTGAATATGCTGAGGGATGCAATGGCTATGGCTGATGAGAGCTGTAGTCCAAGAAAACTAGATGGCCACAAGTTGTCCACTCAACTTATAGATTGCTATGAGTTGTCCCCTTTTATATCACACTTTAACAGGGTTAGGGTGGCAACAATTAGATCAGCTATTGGAGACAGCATACCAATCCAAACAAACCAAATCTTGTATCATTTTGGAAACTAAAGCTAAAATGGGCCGGGACGGAGAATATCAGGGGATCTCCAACCAGAACTAGGAAAGAATCCTGCTTGAAACCCTGGAGAGCCACTGCCAGCAAGAGATGGCAATACTGATGTACTTATTAACAGACATCAGTATAGGATACCTTCATATATTTCTATGGGGTTTCAATCTTTAGCTGCAAGAAATAATTATAGGAAATATATGCCAGGAATGGGAATTGTGTGACCCTCCAAATATTATTAAACTGCAACTGGCAGCAGTCCTGATCATTGGCTATGTTGGCAAGGGTTGCTGGAGGCTGCATTCAAAAGTAACTGAAGGACTGCATGATGCTCAGCTGAGGTATGCCTGCTTACCTGACTATATCAGACAATCAGATTGACCTTAGAGTAGACATGTATATGAGTCCACTATGTCCATGACCTTGAACGAAATGTTGCTACATTTCAGCCCCGCAGTTTCGGGCATTTAGTGTTCTGGGTACTTGTTAGTCTCTAAAGTGCCACTAGATGCTATCGGTTTTTGCTGCAGCAGACTAACACAAAAAGCACCCTGGAAATGTAGAAAGATATTTGTGTAATAAAATAGAATAAAACAAAGCAGCACTAAACCAAAGTGGCAGAACAATTTCCCCCCTTAAGCTCCTCAAATGTAATTTTTACTTGATATATAAATCCTTTCTATATCCTCACCCTCATAGCAGCTGTTTTGTTTCCTTGCTATAATTTAAACTTACCAAAGGAAATGGCATTCCCAATAAAGAGAAAGCTAGAAATCTTCAGAACACATTTGCTAAGGTACAAGACTTACAGTATTTAACTTACCGTAGTAGAACATATGGGGACGTAATACTTGTACCATATTTTTTCTTTATCATTATTGGAATTTATTCCCCCAAATCTTAAACGCCTGTCTCATTAATAGTCTCTCTACCCTCAATTCTTACCTTTTCCCTTACCCACGTTTCCTCAGGGTAGCACCCATAAGCTGCTCTCTCAAGCAGCAGAATGCCAGAAGCAACTGAATTGTATCACTGCCTTCCTCCCACAGAACTTTTGCTGTGATTGCCTTCCCTCTGTCCCTTTCTGTGCTCCTAACTTACCCAGCTCCCCCTTTTATCCCCTTTGATGGCATCATCTCATGTCACTACCGTACCTTCTACACACTCTTCCATCACTTTCTGTCTTCACACATTCCTTCCTAGCAACTTGCTTCACTGCAGGCCTACCTGTCTTGCTCCTTAAACCCTGCCACCGCACTTCTCACTATTCTTACCCCATTTTCTCTCTTTGCTCTACCTTTTGCTTTCACAATGCCTCTTTTTCCTCATGTTTTCTCTTCCTGCCTCTCTTTTCCCTAGTTTGCCTCATCTACTGCTTCTCCTTTATTCTGCTGCACCCCTACCCTTCCTTCTCCCTTTCATCACCTTGTGCTGCCATACTACTTTCCCTCACATCTTTCCTCACCTTATCCCTGCTCTTTACTCTTTGTACCTTCCTGCTGTACCTCACCTCCTCCTTGCCTCTACTCATATCTTTGCAATGCCCTTCCTATCCTACTGCTGCACCCTAAGCTTTCCTTGCTTCACTTTTGCCGCTCCTCTTCTCTTGCTTCTTGCATCCTCCTACTATACCTCTCACACTATCTTTTCTTCGCCATCCTTTTCCTCACTTCACACTTTCACCATGCCTTCATCACTTGCTTCTTGCACTCCACCACTTGCACATCTCATCATTCCTTCCCTCTTCCTTTTCCCTTCACCATAGCTTGTGGCATCTCTCTTCTCTTGAGCCACTTTCCACACCTCTGACCCTTCCTTCCACCCCAAATTGCTTCACCTAGCACCAATGCTGTATTTCCCTCCCTTGCAGTTGCCACCCAGGGTGACAAGAGGTCCTCCTTTTCCCTGACATGTCTTACATTCCAACTTTATGTCCAGGGGTCCTGGAGGAATTGGAAAATGTCTTCTATTCTGAGCCATAAAACCTGTCCTTGTGTCATCCCAGCAGGCAAGAGGTAGTTCGACAGATTTATTACTGGCCTGACTGCTGCAAAGGACTTGTTAGTTGCAGGCTGCAGAGAGGACTGTCGCTGACCATGTGGTGGTTTTGTTTGTGCTTTCTGATGGAGGTGTGGAAAGGAGCATCTGTGTTGTTGAAGATTAGCAGCACCGAGGGGATGCAGGGGGGGTGAAAGTGTGTGATTTGGGTTGAGGAAAAAGCAGGAGGGATGAGAGAGTCAATGGGAAAACTACAAATGAAAGGAATAACTTGAATGTAGATTCAATCAAGGCTCGGTTGCTAGTAAATTACAATTTTAAGTATTTGTTTTGCTCAGAGTTCTATAAGCAAGCATATTGCAAGCCAACAAGGCATTTTAACAAAGATAAATTCATCAGGAAAAAAATATGTTTGAGTACATAATAAAATACAGTGTAGGTAATAAAGCTGTAAATAAACCATGTGGAATGAGTGTATATTTATTTTAGTGTTTGTAGCTCTTATTTGGCTTTGTCTTACATTTTTCAGTGTCTTCCCTTCCCTTGTGGTTATGCAATCTGGTCACCCTACTGCTACTAAACATCCTTCCTTCTGCCCCAATTCATGCTGCTGTCTGCCTCCTTTCTAAAGTGCCAACAATTGCCCAGAGCTGTCAGTGTGGCTTTAAATGTTGGGCAGATAAGTAGGCTGACAGGTGAAAACAGTGATGGTAGTGATGCTGCTGGAAGACAAGGAGCAGAGGAAGAGGGAGGTAAAGTAAAGTGAACGGAAGTGATAACAGTACCAGGAACAGCAAGGAGGGAGGTGGTTTAGTCAAGTGAAGAGAAGGTGGTAATAATGGCAATGGCTCTTTTCCTACCACATCAGGCAATAAGTGATCTTTAAGTGCCCTTCATAAAATGGAACTTCATTTCTTCCCATCACTGGACGGTGAAAATGCATAATCTGGCTACATCAAACAAGTAATGAAAAACAACAGACACCATGGAACCTTAAATATTGTGATGTTTAACACGACTATTTTCCATCCTCTCTTTTATTCCAGTGCTCCCAGGTAATCTTTGCAAGGAGCTCTGCAAGACAGACTTCAGCTAGACTTCCTTTCAAAGCTAGACTTCCTTTCAGTGGTGTATCACTGAGCGAGGAAAGTGGAAATTTAAATGGAGAGGTGATGGGTTATGCACGCAGTTATTGTAAGCTCTATAACTCCACTGTCAATATCAGTCATATGGGTAATGGTTCACTTCTTGGCTAAATAATCTTAAGGGAAGAAGAGACAAACTTGTTTCTCACAAACACTTGGTCATGAGATCTTGTAGCACCTTTGAGACTAACTAAAGGAAAGAAGTTGGTAGCATGAGCTTTTGTAGACTTGATTTAAACATGCATCTGAGGAAGTAGGCTCAAGTCTACAAAAGCTCAAGCTACCAGCTTCTTTCAGTTAGGACCTAAACAGATAGGCCAAAATAAAGCTGCTTCCGGTCACTTTGGAGGTATGCTGTTTAAATGACACATGTGTCCTAAGAGGCAAGAAGCCACACCAAAGCCGTGCTTCAGTCCTAAGGACTGGGGCGCAGCTTCTGGCCTCTTAAGATGTGTATGTCATTTAAACAGCATACCTGTAAAGTGACCTGAAGCAGCTTTATTTTGGCCTGTCTGTTTGGGCCCTTAGTCTCATAGGTGCTACAAGACCTCTTTGCATACTGGTTTTCCAGAATATCACAGCTGTATCTTTGAATGGGACATAAGAGTGATTGGACATTTTGCCCCATAACTCCCCTCAATACAAGAACTAGAGAGTAGCTTTACCCCCAATTTAATTAAAGGAAAGCTTAGAATCTGGGCAAGGTGGTGGTGCAAATGGACACAAGGTAAGATGTTTAGGGTTACTATGCAAGCAGTTTTCCATCAGAGATGTCATTTCCCTTAAACCAAGTTCTTAATCCAACTACTAGTCCCAATTCAATTAGATCCATTCAGTCAGTGGAATTTACAATGTGTGCAACTAACCAGTTCTGATTTATTCTCTGTGTCCAGTCTAATTGGGACTACCAGTTGGATTTAAGCCCAGGTTTCCTTCACCCCTTTCTCCTAACTATGCATAGGCCCATTCATGCTGTACAATTATAGTGTTGATTCCAATTTAACTGTCATGGCTGCTTTTTGTGGGATCCTCCTATGGTTTGGTGGTTTGGTCGCCAGCACCAGAGGAGGATTCTGTGGCAGAGGATTCCAAAGGCCCCTCCTTAAAATGCCAATATCAGGATTCCATGAGATGTTGCCATTGCACTTGAAGTGGAATTATAATGCTGTAATTGTGTAGTGTGAACAGGTCCCTCTTCAGCCATGATGGAGGCAACCATTTTTATGTTCAGGAAATTTCTCTAAATGACAGAAACACTGCATTTACCATGGTTGTATCACGCAAGTATTGCTTACAGTGTGAAATACTGCCAGGTGCAAAAGGAAAAATAGTCCAACAAAAAGATTTGTAAAAAAGACAAGGTGCAAGCAGTTAGATGACAAGCGTTTTTTATTTTGCAAAACAATCACTATACAGCAACAAATACAATTGCAAGTTGGATTGAAAAACATGAACTACCTACCACCAGCTATTCAAGAAATGCCTCTTTTATGATAACAGGCTCTAGAATTATCAGGAAAAGAAATAACCCCACAGGCTTTGTTATGGCCTATTGTGTTTCTCAGAGGAAAAAGAAAAAGAGAAGGAGAAAAGGGAAAAATCCCAGTGCACAGAAAATGTTATAATTGTTCTTTGCTAAAGTTGAAATGGCTACTTACCAGAGCTTTTAAAAACCTACGCTATTTATATGGGAATTTGCTTGATTACTCTACCAGCAGTGAACAAGATTTAACATGGGTAGCCCTATAGAAGTTGTGACCCACTGAGCTGATCACAACCCACAACCCACACATGCTCCTCTTCTGGGAGCCTAACATCATTACTATTTTTCCAGTTCTAGGAGAGAAGGAAAAAACAGGATGTTTATCAAGGCTCTGGTGGACCATGTTCTGCCTTGCAATTCAAGAATCACAAGCTATAATTCCTGGGCTGTTTTAGATTGGGCATTTGATCTGCTGCTTAATTTTGCATCCCTAAGGCAATATGTACTTGATGTGTTCTTTTAAAACAGAAAAGTTCCTTGTATACTTGTCATCACATTGTAGTCCATGTTTTTGGCTGCTTTTGGAACATACGTTAGGCAGACATAGATATTTGCAAATAACCTTCAAGAGAAGAATTCTAGTAGTATGTGAACCAACTGTTAGGTTACGAATGCCATATAACAGTGATGGTGAACCTTTTATAGACTGAGTGCCCAAACTGCAACCCAGACCCCACTTATTTATTGCAAAGTGCCACGTCCCTCTGGCTTTCTAGTAAGAAACTCTGGCAAACTCTGGGCTAGGGCAACAGCATGTGTGCCCACAGAGAGGGCTCTGAGTGCCACCTCTGGCATGCGTGCCATAGGTTCACCATCACTGCCATATAATTTACGTATAATGTCCCAGCAGACAGGAGACCATCTCATAATTAGCAGCTTGGACTATCACTGGTGGACAAAGGCCAATCTTTTATTCAGTGCCTAGGATCATGCAGAAACAGATCTATGAAGGTAGAGAAAAACAAACAGGTCCTCTCTTCCAAAGGGGGTAAATTTATTCTTGACTGAACTATTTGCACTGGTCCATTTTTATGCATCTTGGCTGCAAGTGGCTAAGTGTACCTTTGTTAATTTTACTTGAACTCAAAAATGATGAGGCAAGCTTACTGTTCCTAGGACTCAGTAGTATTGACAAAGACATGCTTCCCATAAGAGGGGATCACAAATGTTCCTTTCAGCTTTTTCTTTCGCCTATCTTCAGTCTGTCACAAACTTTATGAATTTCTCCAGCCTTAAGTATGGTTCATCTCGAACTCTGATAACAGTTACATGCATTTTTTTAAAAAATAATTAAATTAAATTAAATTAAATTAAATTAAATTAAATTAAATTAAATTAAATTAGAGAACTCTACAGCAAGATGCAGAGAACTGTGAATTGGATAACTGGTTTTTTTAAAAAAATGTGCATTAAATAATGCAAAACTAGGTAAGTTTGTATTAAAGTGTAACTAAGCAAATTTTTGCCCTCACCTCTAGCTTCCATATAATTAAATGGGCACAGTCTAGCAAGAATACCTCCTGCCAAGTAATTTATAACCATGTTTTTATCTGGCTTTATATGGTTCATCTCGAACTCTGATATTTATTTCAGCAGGACTTGCATGAGCGATCTTCTGACTAAATCGTGTCACTTAGCTTTTACATTCAGTATACGCTGGAGAAATTAATGTTCTGTTATCCTTTCCTGTCACACTTTCCACCCCCAGTCCCCACTCCCCCTGTGACAATCTAGAGTCCTGTAACATAGTGTGTGCATTTCTTATATCAGAGCCTAGGTCTCCTGCTGACTCTTCAACATGTATAACTCCATCCAGTTCTGCAACTTCTTCTATGGAAGGACAGTTATTGATCACAAGGACTGAGCTTTCAGATGAGAAAGATAAAATTGCAGCATGGAATTAATGACTTGGCAGCTTTGGACATGTATACTTAATAAATAACTTCACCATCTAGAATGTGTATATATATTCCAAAAAAGCAGAATACAAAATAGTCACAGATTACACTGTCCTGACTGGCTGACACTCAGCACCAGCCCACATGAGGTTCAGTAGTACCTTGGGCACTCTTTTGCTCTCAGAGTGGGGGGAAAAGACATAAAAACATTGAGAGGCTAACCCGCAAGAACCAACAGCATAGAGTCCAAGTGACAACATGGCATTAAACATACTACTCTTTTGCCTTTTATTTTTCCCGAAGCAGTGGCAAGGAGTCCCATAAGATGCATCCTGGGGCTGACCCAGCAGGGTTCTTCTTATGTTGTTAATATAGATGTGTTTGTACATTTTATGAGTATTCTAAGCAACATCACAGCAACCACACGGTAGAACAATCCTCCTGATGCACTTTAACTTCTAAACTAACTTTTTTCATAACTATATGACTGCATTATAGACTTTACAAGGCATCTCATAATATGCAACGGCTTTTAAGATGTAATGTGTCAAGCTATTTAGACTTGCTCATTCGCACATCATTTAAAGAAGCTCTACAGCTTACTATGTTGAAAATTTACTCGTTCCTATCCATTTACATGTGAATGCCTATACCACTTATGAACCATTTTTGGTCTGATTTAAATGTACAGAACTCCATACTGTAATGTAATGTAATAAAATTTATTCAGTCTTTGACCAGTATAACTCCATACTGTTGTGGAACAGTTCTGGAATACTCTACGGAGTGAAATCTGTCCTGCTAATGGGGTCAATAATAGCAAACAAATTTGTGTTTCTAAGGAAAGTTTTATTCCATGATAAATTCGTCATCATATGATGTCAAAAAGACTCTTGGTTGATGTGTTCTTTCTTTAAAAGTTATTTAAGCCTCTTTCTTGGATGCAACCAAGCTAAATTAAGATGCTTAAGAGGTAGCCCTTTTCACACAGCTTCCAACACATATAGTCATCCAAATGAACCATCCATGTACAGCTCAATTTGAGATCATGCAAACAAAATGTAGGTGATTTCCTAAGGAAACGAGCAATCAATCTGCAGGTTGAAATTTAATTTAATTATCATCTAGTCAAAGCTAGCATATATATCATGAGCAGACTATAGTCTACTTATGCATCATATTACCATGCCATCTTCAGCATCTGCTTAAAGCATCCAAATAAGTAGTGAAGGAAACCCCACAGACTCTAGTTGTTCTAGTGTTTAAGTGTTCCTTGGGATTTTCTTTTTATACACACTTGTCGTATACTTTTAATATTCAACATATTCTCTGCAGATTTATTTATCAGTTCCATCACCTTGGTGATGCTAGATAGGGAGTTTATTTACTTATGTTACCATTAATCAACATGTGTTATGAATGCATCTCTCCAGAGCATCACTCTTCTTCTATTTGAGGCCCCTAAGCATAGCTATGCAAAGTTGCCATTAAAGGAATGGAATGAAGGACTTCTGTTAAAACTCCCCGATGTTTATTGGAATTTCAACTTTAGCAAAAGAATAAATTGATTTTTTAAAAAAACCCTTTATGTTTCATTCCTACTGCAGGATTTTTTCCCTTTTAAAAACCAGGCCCAAGCCATTATTTTAAATTTTGATTTAAAAAAAAACCACAATTTACACTCCGAAACCATCTCTCTGGAGATCTTTGTTTACAAATACCTGGACACCATAAAGTCAGTTATTTGGGATAAGAGGTGAATGAGAAAGGGAAGAGAAATACGGGATAATTTTTCTAGTATCACAGAAGAGACTTGCATCTGGCACTAAAACAGGGTCACAGTTTTTGAGATGTTACAGAAAGCAATTTCATGCTAAAAGATCTTTGTCTTTTTTTATTTATTTTCTTAAAGTCTGAATAGGGAAATAAAAACCCTGCTAACATCTACTTTTACATACCTAAAATTGCAACACCAAAGGGTGCAAGAGACACAGATACTGTGAATAAAGAAGTAGAATATTCAAGTATGAGAGGGCGTATCACAAATGGCCACAGAGAAATATATATCCATAATAATACTGTATCAAACAGATGGAAAGGATGTGAAACCAGTAGTGTAGACACAAACCTAGCTGCTTAACCAACATTCTAATCAGACACAGTTCCATTGCTTAGTTTCAGTAGCTGCTTTTAAAAATGAAGAAATGCCAGTTCCCCAATACAGTTCGTATGATTTCCCCCCCGGCTTCAGTTCATATGATTTGCCTCCAACTACTTTCTTTAACTATTAGTTAAATAATTTATTGGAATCAGCTATACACTGACATAATTATCCAAGTTCAACAACATTAATAACTTAATTGACTCTTTCCTCTACCCATGTATATAAAATAACCCCACCCGCACATACCCTCTTGAAGCTGTGACATCTTTAGTTGCCTTTCTGTCTGGTACTCAGACTCTCCAGTTTAATTTAACCTGTTAATAAATTACAATGGGAGATGTTCCTTAATTCCATCCATCAACAAAACAGTAAAATGAGCAACTGAAGGCATTTAACAAGGCTCTTCAAAAAGTGGTGGATGGCCTTCAGGCACATGAAAGGTAAAAATGCATTGTATCATAGTACAGTACTCCATGCAAGACAGAGCAGAGCAACAATAATTGTCCAATGTAATATACTGCAATTGTACCCACATTAAAGCCAGTGTCTTCCTGCTGTAAATGGAAATCAGGCCATTTTCTGCATCTATAAATTATCTTTTCCCCAGGTTTTTTTTTTATTTTTATTTTACGGTTACTACAGTCTTGGGATGTGACTTAATTTTAGACATGGTAAAGAATGAATTTTAACACCTGCTCAGAGCCCATTCCTGGCAAGAGCTCATGCCTAAATATTATTACTTCACACACTGCTAAATGAAGTAAATTCATAAGCCCTGTTTAGCTAGGGCTGCAGTGACATCTTCAGCGAGGGTAGCAAGCTGAGGAGATTCAAGCAGGTTGATGCTGCCGGAGGAAGAGACGTTGCTGAGCCTCCGTGGGGAAGCCATGCTGGATCTGCCTGGGGACTGCGTGATGATCTCAGCTCCATGGTCCACACGGGCCTTAGCATGCTCTCGGAAATTGAGCTTCTGGCTGTCAATCTGTGCGAAGAAAGGAGGCTTATAAAGACATGATGCAGCTAGAGATAAGGGATGCTCCCCTGAGAAACGGAACCTTTAATGCCTTTAGAAAGCACCACAGATGGTTACCAGAGCAGGATCCTTAAAATGAAGATCACGCTTTTCTTTTCTACATTCAAAGGCACATTGGAGACGTATGATCTGCCTGCCTCCATGAGACATTATGCTAAACCGTTTTGGAAATCATTTTAACTTCACCAAGGTTTCCTACAGATGTTTGCCTGAGCAGGGCTTATCAAAGTGACTTGGAATTTCTCTTCAGGTAAAAATTCAGTATGGATTCAGAGATTTGCAACCTTCCTGTGAGAAATTCTGCTGAGCATATTAGAGGAATTTTAATTTCCTTGACATTTTATTCCTGTGCTGGCCATTCCAAATTCACTTGTCTCCCCCCCCCCCCCATGCTTGTTTTAGGTAATTTTACTTCTGCAATGCTAACCTGTTCTCAGGCTATGCAGAGATACAGTCTGTGGCAGATTTCTCCAACTGAAGTAATTATTCAAACTGAATTTTAAAAAATATCTTATGTGTATTCCTTTAGTAGAAATGACTTTTAAATAGTGGCTTGAAATCATTCATGTATGTGTTAATATATTTGTGCTTTGTGTCATAAAATGGACATACAGTGGACAGTATTCCTATACTGTGTATAGTGAAAAGTTTAATAGCTCCCCCCCCCCCCCCCAAACTGTGACCTCCAGATGTGTTAGACTAAATTATTTATCCTCCTCAACCAGCACAACCATTACCTATGCTGACAGGGAATAATCTGAACTCTAATGCAATATATTTGGAAAGTTCTAGTTTGCAGAAGGCTAGTCTAGAGACACAGAATAAATAAAGAAATGGAAATACAAGGGTATCTATATTGGTCCTTAAGAATTATTTTTTCTGAAAAAAATCATTTATATTAGGACCAAGAAAAATGCCCCAGAAATTGCCAGCATCTGAATCTGTTGGGAACCTGAGTCCCTCTGCTTAGCATGGACACAGGCTAGCGCTGGAAACCATCAGAAATGATGCTATGAGGCCATTCATTTCCAGTTCCAGTGTACTTGAAGTTACTACATATGATGACTGGCTCTTTTCTGCCATTGCTCTCTACCTAATTAGTAGTGGGCTTTGTTACTGCTGCAAAACATCAGTAGTTTTTTTCCCCTTCAACTTGGCCACATGAAATACATTGTGCTCTTTTTCTTTTACTGTGATCAGTAATCACAAAAGCATTTTCTTGCAGTTAACTGCTGTGTCTGACTTGGCCTTGCAGTGGTTGACCGGCCGAACCCAAAGGGTGCTCAACAATGGCACCTTTTCATCCTGGAGAGAAGTAACCAGTGGGGTCCCACAGGGCTCTGTCCTTGGCCCAGTACTGTTCAACATCTTTATCAATGACCTGGATGACAGAATTGGGAGCATACTTATCAAATCTGCAGATGACACCAAATTAGGAGGAATAGCTAATACTCCAGAGGACAGGATCAAAATTCAAAATGACCTGAATAGACTAGAAAGCTGGGCCAGAGCTAACAGAATGAACTTCAACAGGGAGAAATGTAAGGTACTGCACTTAGGGCGAAAAAATGAAATGCACAGATATAGGATGGGGGACACCTGGCTTAAGGAGACACCATGTGAAAGGGATCTAGGAGTCCAAGTAGACCACAAGCTGAACATGAGTCAACAGTGCGATGCGGCAGCTAACAAGGCCAATGCAATTTTAGGCTGCATCAATAGAAGTATCGTATCTAGATCCAGGGAAGTAACAGTGCCACTATATTCTGCTCTGGTCAGGCCCCACCTGGAATATTGTGTCCAGTTCTGGGCGCCACAATTCAAAAAGGAGATTGAGAAACTGGAGTGTGTCCAAAGGAGGGCGACTAAAATGGTGAAAGGTCTGGAAACCTTGCCCTATGAGGAACGACTCAGGGAGCTGGGGATGTTTAGCCTGGAGAAGAGAAGGTCAAGAGGTGATATGATAGCCCTATTTAAATACTTGAAGGGGTGTCATATTGAGGAGGGAGCAAGCTTGTTTTCTGCTGCTCCAGAGACTAGGACCCGGAGCAATGGATGCAAGCTGCAGGAAAAGAGATTCCACCTCAACATTAGGAGGAATTTCCTGACAGTAAGGGCTGTTCGACAGTGGAACACACTTCCTCGGAGTGTAGTGGAATCTCCCTCCTTGGAGGTCTTCAAACGGAGGCTGGATGGCCATCTGTCGGCGATGCTTTGATCTGGATTTCCTGCATGGCAGGGGGTTGGACTGGATGGCCCTTGCGGTCTCTTCCAACTCTATGATTCTATGATTCTATGATTCTAGAACTTCCTAGGCCTTCTTTGAGCAGCATTCATGAAATCAATAATAATAAATGATTGAGAAAGAAAACTGAAGGGCATGGTGGAAAGAAGAGCGTGAGGCAAAAAAAGGCTGAATTAATGGATAGAGGGAGAGAAAATCAATGAGAAAGAAAAAGAGTGGAAGAGGAGGGAAAAGGAAGGGGTGGAGGGAAAGGGAAAGAGTTTTGGAGGTGATAGTGGGGAGCTAAGAGATTTTTAATTATAATGAAGTTTGTACAATGGGTCCTTGGTATCTGCTTGGGTTTGATTCCAAGACTCTCCATGGATACCAAAATCTGTGGATGTTCAAGAGCCCATTATCTATAATGACATAATAAAAGGGTGTCCTTTATATAAAATCGAAAAATCAATGTCGCTTTTTGGAATATTTTGTATGTGAATAATTTTGAAGTGTGGTCGGGTGAATCCATGGATGCAGACTCCATGAATATGGAGGGCTGACCATATTGCTACTGGTAAAGAATAATTAGGGCAAAAGTAACAGGCCAGCTAAAATGTCCCATGGATTTCAGTAGAACAAAAGTTCATCTAACTTTATTAAGATCCAACCCAGTGTATTCACAAAGCCATGGATAATTCATGGAATGATGAATATGTCAATAGGCAGGTAGTTTAGAAATGGTTATGGCTTACCTTGATGTTACCTCCTCCAGGTACATGATGAGCATTTTCAAGCGAACCAACCTTGGCATGGGCCTTTTCTTTAAAATCCAGTTTCACACTCTCAATTTTCACTCGTCCCCCACCTATATGTGGGGGAAAATGACACTGACAAAAGGGACAAAATTCTCCCACATCTGCAATGGCATCTACTATAATGAGCAGCTGCCATTGTATACCTCTAAATGATAAATCTTTGTAAAAAAAACAACTTTTAGTCAGAATCAGAACTAAGAGAAAAAGCACACAAAAAACAAATCTGGTGAAAGCAAACCTCCTCTGTAGAATTTCAATGTTTAATGCCAGTAATTTTGAACAGGAAGCTAAAAATTACTTGGAAGCAGATCTCAGTAAAAGCCAGGGCTAATATGTGTGTAATGGAGGCAAATGGGTTTGGAAAACATATTAATATGTTTCTCACTAACTCCTTTTCAGCTTCTCAGTTAACTCATCTTGTTATGCTTTGTCCCATTTTAACTAACAGAACTTCCATTTTAACAATTTTGTTGGGCTGCATTTGGAACACAGTTAATGGATGCTCTCTATAATCTAATAAGTAGAAAATAAAAGTAGTATTAGAAAATATTTACTGGTAAATATGCTATTTTACCATATATGTGTTTAGGATATTTGTATAACTAGCACTATATGAACACATCTATACGTCCAGAGAGAGATATTTAAACATTTTGCCTCTACTTAACACAAAATAGTGGAAAACACCCAGAAAAACTCTTCTTCTGTTTCAAGCTTTTAAACTACTGTACTACAAAATTGGAATTGTTCACCCCATTTCTTTGAAAACTGGAAAGCTTTTATTCATTACATAAGAAGCCCCTTTTACTAAAATGTGTAACTTTTTTGTCCGTTTTCATACTCACATTCTTTAGTATCACTTATCATCAATGGTCATAGGTTTTCCATAGGTTCACAAACGACCCTTTACAGACCTGAACTTAAAAACCTCCCACCGATCAGATTTGTTGTCACCCAGCAAAATTGTATTTTTAAAACTATAGCTGATGTTGGGCATACTGTGCACAAGTGCATCTCCTAACAGTGATAAAGTAGCATGTAACCAGGCGAAATGCTAACTCTCAGTTAATGACCTTTACAGGACTATTCTTCTGTATTCACAGACAGATCTTTGGAAAATGTGTTGTTGAAAGTTTTCTGCAGTTCAAAATGGTATATAATAGCTAATACCTTTTCATCAGTGAGGCATTAAGCAAGGGATTAGCTAAGAAAAATTGTTGCTGGTTGGCATGCTGAAAAATTTAAAAAGCAGAAATCCTCCAAGCTCTTTCTACATGAATCTGAGTGTCAAAATCAATGAACTCTTGAGTTTCAGAAAGATCTGTGGGTCATGACTTTAACAAAGAAAGAGGAGTGATGAATCTCAGAACAGCATTCTAAGCCTGAGATCATTGTTTGCTATACTAATATCATAAAGATGTGACCAGGAAGTCAGTATCCACATATTTTCCCCCTAAATGCACAAGAAAGTGGTAGAAAATTGTGCTTATTTTTCTCAACTGTATCTGCTCAGATTCCTAGATGGTTTGACAGCTAAAAAATGGTGTGAGTGTCTTGAAAGAGGACTCTTCCTAGTAGACCTAGGTCTAGAGCTGAATCCGGACATACAGTCAGCTTACATAGGGATGCTGAGAAAGTAGTCTAATAGAGCCTTCTGGTGTTAACACCAAGAGAGTAGTCAAATGGCAATGTGCAAAATGACACTATTTTGTGTTCTGTTCAAGCAGCTGTGAAATGTGGTGCTTGCACATGGGCTGCTACAGAAGAATGTGCTATTGTTGTGTAGTGGTTTTTTAATACATATACTTTACAATTCATGATTATCGAACTCTAATACTTACACCAGAATTATAATTATTTTACACTGTGTTAATAGTTTAATAGATTGTTTTGTATTTTTAAAAAGAAAGTGTGGGGTACCATTGACAGTTATGACTCCCCCCTCCTCATGTGGCAATAGCAGTATCAAAGTGCCAGAGACCCCCATCTCTTACAAACTCACATCCGTATACACACATCGTTTTTAACAATACCTGGCCTATGACGGATATTCTTCAGTGAACCACATTTGGATGTCACATGGCTCAAATCTATCTTCTTGGTTACAATCTGAACCTGTTAAAATTAGAAAAGACACATCATAAACAGGAAAACACAAAAAGAGAAATGGGATGTGCCCAAATTTTGTAAAGTACTGCAAGAGAAAAGATGATTAGAAGAATACAGTCATGCCACAAAGGAGGGAAACACCCAGATTAATACAGCAAGATCCCCATTTGAACAGTGAATTTAGCAGAACCGTGTTAAAGCCTGTTTATTAGTAAAGTGAAGACTGTAAATCAGGAAAATGAATGAGGTTATTTTCTAAGATGAAAGAAAATTGGCTTCAGTGCTGTGTGCTGAGATTTGGGGCTATTTTTTGCCTAGCCCATTTTACTTAATATTTCCAGGATATTCTGTCTTCTGTAGCTTATCTGGATTTCTGTTTCTGGACTTCCCATGAAGTACTTTCACCAAGTAGTTTTAAATGAAGTTGTCCAAATGGCTAAGTACATAGTGTCGCTACTAGCTCACCAGCTGACTCTGGTTCCACACAAATTTCATTGTGAAGGAAAACCTCACTATGGGAATGTGGGTGGAGCAAGAGCTATATTAATCTATCCTTATTTATGTTCCTTCCAAAGTTACTGCTACCACTTGGTGAGGCGATACTAGCAATGTATATGACTTTCTAGGGAAGTACACATTGCCAACCTTACTTCAAAGTCATGGAGAATAATCTGGTAGTTTAATCAAGCAAATGCGCTGACCACATTTGTACGCTCTAAGATTTCAGGGTTGCTGTATTTTCCTGCTAAGACTTGGGATAATTATGGATTCTGCAACACCCAATGTTTGTCATTCATTACCTCTCTTCTTTCTGGAACAAAATGCTTTGATTGTGTAGATGCACGTGTGTGTCCCTTCTGACTAAGACCAGGGAATTTGCTGTGGTCTGTGAGGAAAGATGGAGCGACCCACTACTCACCACACAATGCTGACACATCACTAGACCAAGGTGACACGTGAAACATTAGCAAGAAGGGAAGTAGTGCTCAGTAGGGAGACAAAGGGCTAGGCAGTGCAGAGTGGGATCACCATAGCCGGCTCGAGGTGCCTTGTTCGGCACCATATCTACTTACATCTCCTCCCCCTGCTGAATGTTTGATGTTATCCTTGGAACCACATCTGGACTGAACATCGCTAAAATCAATCTTCTTGTTTAAAATCCTAACCTAAAAGGAATTGGAGGTTAACATACTATCAGGAGCAATCTTTTGGTCTACATCATGCCCAGTGGCCCTTCCTGCTGCAATGGAGAGAGGTAGTGGTTTGGTTTCAGAGTTATGCTGTCTGGTAAGTCCTTGGCCCTTACAAAACAAACTCTCTCATTAAAAACTCCTTATGCTTTTCTTTTCCATCTCATGTCTACTTAGGAAAAGAAAACAATTGCTTCTGATCTCTATAAGGCAACTGATATGCTTAAGGAGTTTGTTACAGCCACTCACTAACTCACCTTCAGCATGGTCATGAAAGGCTTTGGCCTCCATGCTACAATCTTGGCACACACAAAAAAAGAGCAGGAATGATCCTAAAATGGCTATCCGAAATACGGCAAATAGCATCAGTGTACTGAAGACTAGTTCAGTGAGGCTAGCTTATTTATATATGATTATGATAGGAAACACCATTTGTGATTTTCATTGTGCAGTTTCTCAATTTTCATTAGTATACAACATGTCACACTATTTCAGATACAAGCTTTATAATCTTAATATACTGTGGCTCACTGAATGGGATTGGAAAAAATATTCCTAATATATTAAAGCACATTAATGACTTAAAATGCATGAATATTTGCATCAGTTGGCCCAAAATCTCAGAAGTGTTCTGTAGGTCACCATAAAATAACAAGACATGATAGTACTAGTCCCAAACTCTAAAACATTTCTACTTCTTTGAGTGCCATTTTCCTTTTCTTCTCTAATTTCCCCATTCCCACAAATTCTCAGAGTTTCACCATTCTGCTCTTGAACTTCTCCTCCTCTTTTCTCATGTCCTCGGTCTCATTCTATTGCCTTACATGATCTCTTCTGTGAGCACATAACAGTTCTCCTATTTCCTTTCTTCTCTTTTTTGCTATATCCTTTGTCTGCTGACAATTCCAGTCTGAGGAAATCATGAAAATGTAGATCTAAGCATCTTGCAGTGAGGCAGTATTTTCTTTGTATCCGCTGTCTACTATGCTACGTCTTTCCCTGACATCTCCTGGAATGAAGACCATGCTTCCCTAGCACTCATTTTCTCTAGACTTCAGAAATTAAAATCCTTCAGGGAGGTTGCCAAAACCCACTTCCTTGTAGCAATGTTCAACAGGGATTCTCTGGAATTAGGCAGTTCACGTAGAAATGATCCCTCTACATTTGCTGGGGTTAGGGGTGAAGGACCTCCATGAATGTGGGAAAACTGTGAATGAAAAACCACTATTCTTTTCAACTGAGAGAACACTTCTCTAGGAATCTCCGGGTCCTCCAGTGCAACTCTATGATTAACATCTGCCAGAAGGTGATCATAGAATCATGCTGGAGGACCTACAAATGCCTAGAAAAGTGTTTTCTTTATGAACTTATAGGTTCTCCAGCATATTGTATATACTCAACCATAAGTCGACTTCATGTATAAGTCAAGGGCAGGTTTTGGGGCCAAAATTATGGATTTTGATATGACTCATGGATAAGTCAAGAATAAAATTGCAATAAAGGATGCAAAGGACGAAGTTTACTGTGTTCATGCAGAAACGTCTTAGTCGTACCTTTCTAAGACCAGTTCCGCTTGGCACTCTTTTAAGAGGAAGCACCAAAGAGGTGCCACCACTGCCATTTTCTCACGCAAGCATTCAAAAAGGCCAGAAGCAGCATCATGGTGGAAAGCGTAGAAGGGATTGGTGCTCTTGTTGGGTGCTCCCAGGATGAACTAAGCTCTTACCTTTTGCCACTCTACTCAGAGAAGGAGAAGAGGTAAAATACACTACTTACATTGACCCATGGTTAAGTTGAGCCAGCTTTTTTGGATCAATTTTTGACTTAAATTTCTAGACTTATACATGGTATATACAGTAACTCTATGGTCAACATCTGGCAGAGTTGCAGTGGAGGACCTAGAGATTCCTAGAGAGAACATATTAATCAAATCCACAAAAATCAAAGCCACAAATGTGGAGAGCCAATTGTAAATATTACTGCTTCCATGTGGAGGAGAGTTACTATATTGAAAGAGTATTTGGCTACCTTTAAAGAGAGGCCACAATGTGTGATGTGGCCTTCCCTTGCTCCTTTCCTTCTCCATTAAATTGATTCTTGGAAAGGTTTCCACCATCTGCATCCTAGGTTCTTACTCCAGAGGGTGTCAGAAGGAAAAGAAGTGGAGAAAATTTACAGAAAGCTTCAAATGACTTCAAGGTCCTGTGAAAGTCTTCTTTAGAAGTACATTCCCTCTGGGCTGATGTTGACATACTCTGAGAAGTGTCAGAATAAAAAACTTTTTCTACTTCATTTCTTCTGCATGAGTTTGAGTGAAACCAAGGACTCCAACCTTCATGACATCTATTTTTTCATTAGGGCAAAGGTTTGTTGTCTTAACATTTGTTTGTTGCAGTTTACATCTGCAGTTGTAGTCTCCTTTGCTTTGTCCATCCTGTCCTGAATGTTTTAGTTTTTAATTAAAATTGTTCTTGGGTGCCTCAGACTGTTCTGAATTCTTTTCTCAAGCATTTGATTCCTGCTTCACTCCCATAAAATTATTTCCTTATATAATCAAATATCATAAGAAGCTTACTTAAAAGCTCTCCCCCCCCCCAAAAAAAAAATCCCAGCTGGCACTTCAACACAATTTCAAGGGCATTTCTTTGCCATTATTTCAATATGCCAGTAGACCGAATGAAGCTGAGCTTTCCATTTCATTAACCTTGAGTGATTGCTTTGCCACAAGGATTCTGTCTTACAATGTTGGGAAGAATAGGGGACAGTGTAGTCCCCTTGTGTCAATTTGACTTCCCTCATGCTGTTATGCTGTACAGCCAGTGTGGTGCAATGGTTTGAGTATTGGGATAAGGTTTGGATCAGGATTTGAAATCAGGGAAACATACCTCTGCCCAGAGGAAGGCAAAGGCAAATCTCCTCTGAAAAAGTGGGGCTTTGATAAGTCATAGGGGCAGAGCTTAGCTGTTTAGAACTGCTGCACAGCAGAGGACACAATAGGATAAATGCAGCACAGCATAAGTAAAGAGGAAGTACAGGAAAACCTGGCTAATCTAAATGAATTTAAGTCTCTGGGACCAGATGAACTACATCCAAGGGAATTGGCAAATGTTATCTCAGAGCCATTGGCAATAATTCTCGATAACTCCTGGAGAACAGGAGAAATCTCAGCAGACTAGAGAAGGGCAAATGTTATTCCCAAACAATAAGTCTGACATCAGTACTAGGAACGATTCTAGGCCAGATCACTAGACAGAGATTCTGTGAACATTTAGAAAGCAATGCCATTATCACAAAAAGTCAACATGGGTTTCTAAGAAACAAGTCATGCCAGACTAATCTGATCTCCTTTTTTTTTAAATTCACCAGCTTGGTAGATAAAGGGAATGGTATAGATATAGCATATCTCGATTTCAATAAGGCTTTTGACAAGGTTTCCCATGACATTCTTGCAAACAAGCTTGCAAAATCTGGGCTAGACAATGGACTGTTAGGTGAATTGTTAGGGTACTCAAGAATGGTTCCTCTTCATCTTGGAGAGAAGTGACCAGTGGGGTGCCACAGGGTTCTGTTCTGGGCCCAGTGCTATTCAACAACTTTATCAATGACTTGGATGAAGGACTTGCATGGGCCCAGCTTTCCAAATTTGCAGTGACACCAAATTAGGAGGAGTAGCTAACACCCCAGAGGACAGGATCAAAATTCAAAATGATCTAAATAGATTAGAAAGGTGGGCCAAAGCTAACAAAATAAATTGCAACACAGAGAACTCTAAGGTACTGCACTTAGAGCAGAAAAAGGAAATGCATAGATACAGGATGGGGGGCACCTGGCTTAACAAGACTACATGTGATAGGGGTCTAGGAATCCTAGTAGACCACAAGTTGAACATGAGTCAACAGTGTGATGTGACAGCTAAAAAGGCCAATGCAATTTTACGCTACCTCAATGGAAATACAGTGTCTAGATCAAGGGAAGTAACAGTGCCAATGTATTCTGCTTTGGTCAGGCCTCACCTGGAATACTCTGTCCAGTGCTGGGCACCACAATTTAAAAAGAATGTTGACAAACTGGAGCATGTCCAGAGGAGGGCAACCAAAATGGTGAAGGGTCTGGAAACCATGTCTTATGAGGAAAGACTTAGGGAGCTGGGTATGCTTAGCCTGGAAAAGAGACGGTTAAGGGGTGATATGATAGCCCTGTTTAAAGATTTGAAGGGCTGTCACATTGAGGATAGAGCAAGCTTGTTTTCTGCTGCTCCAGAGACTAGAACACAGAACAATGGATCCAAGCTCCAGGAAAAGAGATTCCATCTCAACGTTAGGAGGATTTCCTGACAGTAAGAGCTGTTCAACATTGGAACACACTCCCTCAAAGAGTGGTGGGGTCTCCTTCCTTAGAGGTCTTTAAACAGAGGCTGGATGGCCATCTGTCAGGGATGTTTTGATAGAGAGTTTCTGCATAGCAGGGGGTTGGACTGGATGGCCCTTGGAGTCTCTTCCAACTCTATGATTCTATTCTAATTTTTCCAAAGAAAATCCTATGATAGGGTCCCCATAAATTGGAAGACATACAATGACAACAACAACAACAACATGCTGCTATGGCAATGACAACAAAATTATCCCCAAAGTCTTTAAAAAAATAAACACACATAGGACATTGTACAGTTGGCCCTCCTTATCCACAGATTTTTTTATCCATGGATTCAAGCATCCACGGCTTGTAAATATTCCAAAAAAGTATACATTCCAAAAAGCAAACCTTGATTTTGCCATTTCATATAAGGAGCGCCATTTTGCTATGCCATAATATTTAATGGGACTTGAGCATCCACAGATTTTGTTATCCTCGGGGGACCTTAGATCCAAACCCCAGCAGATAACAAGTTCCTACTGTAACTCTCTTGTGTTTTTCCACCACTGCTTCTATTTCTTTAAAAAAAATACTTCCTCCATCATTTGTTTCTTATTACAGAAGGAAAAATCCATTAAAGAGGGAAAGATAGCATATTGCACAACGTCATTTGATCCTTAGTGCTAAAAGCCTGTCAGCTAGAATCACCCATAGACTGAAAGCAAAAAAAAAAAAAACAGTACACTTAACCAGTTTGATTGCCACTTCCAAGAGCTCTACTGCCTGATTTGTAGATAAAGGGAGCTGTGGGTTCAAGTCTGCCTGTAAGCAGAACTACTTTTCCCCTAAAATTCTGTTACCCACTAGCGACAAAAATGCATTTCAAGGATGTTTTATCCATACTGTATTTCACAGTAAAGTGCTAGCTGTAAAACATCTCAGAGTTGAGCCACATCATCTCTTGTAAAGCATATTTTTTCACTTTCAAAAAAAGAGTTGGCAGAAGCAGTGACCTTAAAACACTGAAGACATGTGTTTTGCTTGCTTGTTTTTTGTTGCTACGTCAAAGCCTATACCTTAGTATACATTCTGGTGGCTCACATGTTAGATGCCAAATGGTAAAGTAGCTTACGGCATTCTTGCTGTGGGTACTATCTCCTCCTGTTTATAGATGACCTAAGGGGGTTGTGTAAGTAACTTTCAATTTCATTTTCCAAACAACTCTGTCAAAGTGCTTGCAGCTGGCCAGAGAAATAGCACCTTGGATTTTAGCCATTTGCAAAACTAACCAACAAGGCAACCTAGTCTGAATCATACTAATGTTCATCAGTAGAAAAGATTAACTTATACCCATGGAGACATTTTTACAGATGGAAAGTTCTCACATGCAAGTATGAGCTTTTAGCACACAGACTATCAGGTACGTGAATTAGCCACAAGGCTGCATTAACCGTTCACTACATTACACAAAATATTGGTTTCCAAATATGAACTAGTATTTTTAAAAAGAGATGTTAACAGTCCAAACTTTCAAAATGTTCTTCTTTTTTTGAAGCTCATATAAAATGTAGACTAGGAATGTTTAAAGTCGGTTTTCTTTCCCATATTTTTTCCAATAAGTTCTTTGCTTACTAGTGCACTATCTTGACATCTTATGCAACTGGAGTTATGAGCCTGATATATGCAATCTACTGAAAGGTTTATGAAAATTCATGTACACCTCAGGGGCTATTCTCTTCTGGATACGTGTGCATAACTTTCAATGATAATATGTTCCTTAGGGGACCAATTCTGCCATTCCTGTTGACTCCAGATTCTTTTTGAAGTAAACAGGACATGACACAGTCAATAGGACTTAGGTTTACTATGCACAGAAGCAGAAGGCCATTCTTCCCATATACCTTTCTCTCTCCCTCTCTCTCTCTCTCTCACACACACACACACACACACACACAGAGTGTTAAAACAAGGGCATCCCTCCTCAGTTGGTATAGTGAAGGCTCCCTTTTACAGCTTTCTGAAAACATTTACTTATTGATACATGATTTAGCAAACTTGAGTTTCACCTATAATTTGCCATAGTATTGCACAGTGGCTAAGAATGAGAGCTGGAAAAGTTTCTGGTTCAAATCACATCAGCCACAAATCCATCTCTTAGAATTTTGCCCCACACATACCATGAGAATAACACTGCCCTCCCCTACAGGACTGCAGCCAGGCTTGATAATGCAATGTAATGCCTAGTGTGTAATTACAATGAGTTCGTATCACTGGTTTCAAATAAGAGGCCCACTGCCAACTGAAAACTTACTGCAGTGGGACTACACCATTCAGTGATAGAATACATGCATGTCGACAAAACCTAGGTGAGGTGAACAAACAGTTTGGCACAGTATAATAAGATTGCCAGTGTTCCTATTCATTGGTTGGGTGAATCAAAGGAAATAAATCCTGATCTCCTGACTTCCTCACCTATCCTAAACCATGGAAATATGCTCAGGGCTTATTAGATGTTATGCTAAATATGTCACTGTCACTGAAATGGAAAGGTGTGCCCACCAAGCATTTACCCACCTAGTAGCTTCTACAGTTAATCTATTCCTAATGTTTCATGTTTCTCATCCATGTTTCCCATCCTCCAGTACAGTGGTAGCTGCAGAGATGAATGTGAGGTAGTAGTAGAAGAAGCCTAGAATACTGCGATGTCAGAAAATCTGTAAGTCTTACTAGTCCATTATGTCAGGGAGAGACAACTATGAGGGAGTCACAATTGATGTTCTCAGCACTAACCACACATTTTGATTGCTAATAGTCTGGGACACACTCTCCTAGTGGCAATACATTTCAAAATATCCTTAGCTATATCTGAAGATAGCTGCTTATGTACTGATGAGAATGATAAAAATAAATATATAGTCATCCCTCCTTTTTCTCGGACTTGAGGTCTGTGGTCATCAATATTCACAAAGGGACAACCTCCATTATTTTTAATGGGGCATGCCCCCACAGCGCACACCCCACATGCACTCACAGGCACACACCCCTTTCAAGACCATGGTGCTTGAATATTGGTGAGTCTCCATTTTTGCGCAGGGGTGTGTGTTCAGAATGGATCCCCCACAAAAACGGAGGACCAACTGTAAATATATAGATCTGAGGCACACCCAGGCTTTCAAGAACCACCTTTGCCAGTTTCACCTGTCTTGAACACAAGTACTACATATCTAAGTGAAAAGATGTTTTATTCTTTGGAATTTGGAATTAGAAGGGTATACATGCATCCCTACATTTTCATAACTGCATTTCAGGGAGAAATTCACTCACAGAGAAAGTAATACTTGCTGGAACAGCAGAATTGTCTCCTTATTTTCCTTGGGCCATCTTAAAAAATCACTATGGCCACTGGCTTATTTTTGAATGCCCTTTCTTACAGTCTTTTCTGATCTTGACAGAAAGCATGCCAGATTACATCTGAAACTCATCAGAAGCACCCAAGAGCAAGGGCCTTAAAGTTTTGTCAGTAATGGAATATTTTTATTTAGCAATCTTAAGAAAAACAAACAAACACTTCTCCTCTGGTTAGGAACATAAGATATACAACTGCCTTCATCTGTAGCACTACATAAAGCCAATTAGAGACTCCTCAAAACACAATCTACAAGTATGAGTACAATGCCAGAACATGATGTATATTTTCTCTAAGATGACTAGGGAATGTACAAGGTTCCCTTTGTTCTCTCCTGTCCCATTTCTCTGTTGTATATGAAGTCACAATATTCACATTCACCTGAATTGTGTGCTGTAGCTTTTGCAGGGCTGTACAACTGCAGCATGTTGGTGACTGGATTACATAATTCATAATCATTTTTAAAACTCATGCATGTAGATCACTAGCATGTTAGGAGGTCATACTTCTCCTTGACAATGCCATCTGTGTTGAGGCATGGATTTTTTTAAAAAGAAAATGTTGGGAACCATTTAAACACACAGCCCCCAATCTGCAATCTCTTGGGGTACAGTTTAGCAAGTTGGCTAAACATGGCTCACTCTGAGCCAGTAGCTTTTCCATCATGAAATAGTGATAGTTAATCAATTGCCTTCCTTCTTCCAACTGTTTAAGTTACATGTACCTACTATAGGCTGAATTTTTCTTCCAGAAGACTGCAGGTACATAAAGTAATATATGATATAACTTTTGACTCCTTTCTTTCTCCTGTCATACACTAGCCTTTGCACCAAGTATAAGTTGCACTTTAACTTATAAATGTTTACAGTAGAGGGGTTTGATTTCTTCCCCATCCCCATTTGTTAAGGAGGATCATTCTCATGGACACTCAGATCCACTATTCAAACTGGCAAAGTAAGTCTGGGTACAGAGGGAGCAAGAGATGATTTTAACTAGATTTCTTAGCTGATTAGTTTCTAATGAGACCTCTGTAACCCTTTACTTCTAGTTTGATTTATTTAACATTCAAAGACCTCTCGCTCTTCTGGGAAAGGATCCTGGATTTTGGGTGCTGTCACAATGCTACTCTGTTTGCAGGACATAATACAAGCTAAGAATGAGCTTTGTGCTATTAACTTAACAAATGCCTCTGGTAAAAGGAGAAAGTCTCCTTTCAAATGACACTACAAGATGGCACATCTGTATTCTTTTAATAATTTTCTTGTCATATTTGCTTATGTTACTTTTTGGAGCATTTCTGCTCCTCTTTCCTTCTACAGTTACTACTGGCAGCATGGCAATTTCAGCTCAGGATATGAAACCTGGTTGCCTTCTCTATATTTGACTGGCAAAGCAGACCACAGAAAGAAGTTCTTTTCAATAGGTAGCGAAGTCAAGCCAAAAATGATACAGGAGAACAAATGAATAGCTGGTATTATCTACAATGACTACCATCAGCTTTCCAGTGTCTGCAAGACTCTTTTTAGCTTTAGCAGGAGTTGACCCAGATTGAATTTGGGACCCTATACATGCACCACATGTACCAGAGGCAGCCAAATGATTTCAAGGCTGGGTTTTATGGGTTCAGCATCTTGGATACCTCTTGGACAATACAAAGTGACTGCCAGAAAACCCAGTGTTGATTCACTGGACCAAAGGAAGCGAGTCACTAGCTATCGCTGGTGCATGCTTTACCACATATTGACTGAGTACTCTGCCAAAGGTTTTTAGTATGGTCAAGTTACCATAAAGCTGGGTTTAAAAGCTATTTTCACAACCAGATATAAACTTCTGGTCACTTCTCTGTTGGTTTTAAGTTTTGTTATGTCTGTCAACAATTTAGGTAGTACAGGTGGCCTCAATTTTGCCCTCAAATCCACCCCAGTTTTATTGCTTCAGTTGCCCCCCCAGCCCTGGGATCAAAAGAGACACCAACCTGCCTTTAAAATACTAGATGTTAATGTCACATTACGATGCCCTAAAAGGAATGTCATTTTTTTGAAAAAATGAGCAGGCTTCTTGCTGCTTCCAGTAATAATGATAGAAACCCTAACCCTGGCAGTCCTTTAAAGAAAAAAATAATGGGATTACTGCAATGTCCAGTGGCATGAGACCGCTTGAGCTCTAAGAGCTCAAGTAATCTCATGTTCTCAAGTTCTTTCAGTCCCACCACCTTCTCAGGTCTGCATAATGGTAAAAGGGACAGGACTTTCTTAGAAGCTGCTCCTCCTTTCTCTTTCTTTGTTCTCCTTCCACTGCCAGTCAAAACTTTCCAGATCCAACAGGCTTTGAGAAATCCACTGCAGAGAGCTTTTAACAGTGTGCTGCTTTATTGTGTGTGTGTGTGTATATAGTCCTTTAGTGAGTTCCGAAATAGCTTTAATTCTATAGCTTGCTTAGTTGCTTTTTAAAACAATTTTAATGTATTAAGCATTGACTTTTTAAAGTGTTCTAGTTTTATAGTTAAATTGTTCTCGTTTAATATTCTGTAAGCCACACTGAGTCTCCATATTAGGGGAAAGACTGACTATAAATGAATAAAATAACAACAACAACATGGTGTGGCAGAGCTGACTGAAGAGTGTATTTGGTAGCTACTTGAAAAATGCTAGGTATCCTTTTATCATCCTCTCTTTACAGCAGGAACAATGGTGGGTGGCTTGCTATCACCAGGGATGGATGAATTTGCCAGTTACAATTTCACTCAGTTTTTTTTCCAATATAGTATTAAGATTCCTTTGTAACATTTTTATAGTTGTCTACGATTTTTAAAAATGGCATAAAATAAAAATGTATATGCATTTTTATGTGTATTATTCTATTATATATAGATATGCACATTTTTGCAAGTAGTTTGTCTTACTATAATCCTTATATTTTATATACCCTCTCTCTCACACACACTAATATATAGGTTTTCCTGGACTGTTTCTCCCAAAATATATAATTTTTAGTATGATTTTCTTTTACTTGAAGAACTCCACTACAAAATTCTGAAAGTGTGACTGCTGAAGGGTAACAGCATTCTCCTTCGCATATTGGTTCAGGAAGTGCCCATTGGGCAAATTCTTCTCCAAACACTATCCAAAATATCCACGCACCCCATTCCTAGCTGTGGCTTGCAATCTGTGTTAAAAGCAAATGGGTCTTGCAACTCTTACAAGATGTGTAGTTACTCAAATAAGCCAGAAGGGCCCAGATTCTGAGCAGGTTCTGTATTTTAAGAATTGCATTGAAAGGAAATTCCAAGAGGCCTACTTTTTTAGGAGAACCATATTAGTTCATCTTTCCCTTCTCATCAATTTTTAAAGGAAAAGGGGCACCTTAACAAATACTGTTATCCTGTAGACAACTGCTGGTGTTTCATTTTGATAAACACAGTCTCAGTTACTGTTAGCTTGAATGCCTTACCTGTCCTCCTTTCGGCTGATATCTGATGTTGTCTGTTGACCCAATTTTGGACCTGACATTCTTGAGATCAGGCAGAGGCTGGTTGATGAGCCGTAGCTGCTTTGGGGTGGCTGGCGATTTTGGAGGTGTGCGTATGATAGCGACTTTCTTCTCGGTGGGAACCAGAATAGCAGATTTGGGGGTACCCGGAGTGTGAGGGGTTCTAGAATAGCTAGGGGTCCCAGGAGTGCCGGGAGTACGGGAGGAATAGCTAGGTGGTGTTCCAGGAGTGATTGCGGTAGATCCCGGAGTGGTTGGAGTTGATGTGCCACTCTTTCCTGTCCGGCTTCGAATAGGCTCTGATCCTGCATACACAACAGAGGAATACTGAAACCAAGATGCTCAGACCTTGTTTTCATAGGACACTGGCATGTAATGGTTCCTATGGACATGTTATAGAAAGATTTAGGATAATTTTAATCAGGATAAATATAATGCTAGAATTATGCACTCTGATTTAAAGCTTTCTAAAAACCCTAGAAACATTCAAATCACAGCTACTACTTCCTCGGTAAGAAGAGGGCCACAAACTTTTGTGAATGAGAAACAATGCATTGAGAAAGAAAATTAATGTCAACTTCTCCTTCCCCAAGGCTGTTCGTTTAAATGAAACAGAACAATGGGACAAAACAGATTATGCTTGCATAGCTTTTTGTTTGTAATTCTGCTATGAAAGCACACATAATAATAATAGGGTGCATCTACACTGTAGAAATCATGCAGTTTGATGCCACTTTAAGTGTTGTAGTTCCATCTTTAGCCTTTAGCCTTCTCTGCCACAGACTGCTGGTGTTTCACAATACTATGAATCCCAAGGTTCTGTAAAATGGAGCCATGGTAGTTAGTGGTATCAAGCTGCATTATTTCTACAGTGTAGATGCACCGTAAGAAAAGATTCTAAATGGAGTTATTCCAAGATATCCAGATCAATTCAAGGCATTCTTAAATTGAAGCAACCCTCACATCATTCAATAGTACTTCCAAATAATATCTTAGATGTATGAGGTGATGTGATATCAAGCATATTCCTTTTGAAGAAATAAATGATTATTTATTTAATGTGATTCACTCCCTACTTTACACCAATGACTACAAAATAAATAAAGTTAAACTGAGAGTCACTATATTACCAAAGGTATCTGGTCATTTCTTTACAGCAATTGGATGCCCCTGGCCACCTCCAGCAGCCTGGCCACTATCAACACTATGAGCCTTATCGCATGGGGGGGAGGGCGGCAAAATGCAATGGGACAGTAGTGGCTTTCTCTCTCCACATGATGTTGTAGTACTTCTGTTTTCTTCCCAAGAAAGACGGTTGTAAAAATGTGCCTTTTGTCACACTGGAAAAGCTGTTTGACAAAAGGCATGCTTTTACAACTTTCTCCCCTAGGAAGGAGAATAGAAGTGCTATAATAGCATGCAAAGAGGCACAGAGAAAGCCACTAGTCTCCCACTCAGTTTTAGCTTTCTTTTCTCATGCAATAAGGCCCTAACACTCCCGCTATGTCCAAGAACAACTGATTTTACAGTGCTATTGCAATCCATTTAAATTTCAGATGAGATTATGTACAACACAAAGTGGGAGAGCTGGTATGCAGAGCTCTGCACACCTTTAAGCTGGAGAAAGTGGGAGGATAGATAGATAGATAGATGATAGATAGATAGATAGATAGATAGATAGATAGATAGATAGATAGATGATAGATAGTCAGACAAACAAGTTATAAGAGTGGCTGAGTCTGGCTAACTGTGGCGCCTAAGCGGCGCCGTCGTTACACCAGGAATACACGCGAGGGGCGGCGCTTCCAGACGCGCCTTGCCCCTCGCGCGTATTCCGTACGGCAAGATTGCGGCGCCCTATACAGACGGGCGGCGCCATCTTGACGTAACGGACGCACAGCGTCTGGACGTCTAAACCCGGAAGAGCCGTCACGAGTGCGTGCTTTGGCACTTGCGGCGGCTCTTCCGGGTTGCCGGAAGGAGTGCGATTTCTGCACTCCTTTTTTGCAGCGTGGAGGAGTCGCGCGGTTTGGCTGCTGCGGCTCCTCCACACTGCAACCAGCAGCGGCCCAAGACTGCCCCTTTTGGGCAGTCTGTAACGGGCCTGTATGACTGAACAGATCCTTTATTGTATATGTGGGTATACCATACAATATGGATACGCTGTAGTTTTTCATCAGTTGCCTAAGGATTTGGGGAGTTCTATGGTGCTCACTGACATGGATACATAAGGGCAAAATGGAAAGTTGTTGAGGCCCTTTTATATTATGCACTTATAGACCTATGATCCTACTTTATCTTTTGGCTCCTTTGTGTGAAATCGTCTTGGGGGTTAGTAGTCTGGTCAGAGGCACCGCAAGAGCATTATCTGGTTGAGGATTCCAAGTGGCCTTCCCCTAAACTGCCCATCCTAGGATTTATTACAGTCGACCTTCCACATTCGCTGGGGTTAGGAGCATAGGACCCCTGTGAAAGTGGGAAAACCACAAATAAAAAACGCTACTTTTTTAACTTAGAGAACACCTCTCTAGGAATCTCTAGGTCTCGCAGAGCAATTCTGTGGTCAAGATCTGCCAGAAGTTGACCATGAATTGTGCTGGAGGACCTACAAAAGCCTAGAAAAATGCTCTCTCTAGGAATCTCTAGGTTCTCCAGAGTGATGTTTGGCACAAGTTGACAACAGAGTCATGCCGGAGGACCTAGAGATTCAGAGAGAGACCATATTAATCAAATCCGTGCATAATCATATCTGCAAAAGTCAAAGCCTGTATGTGGAGGGCCAACTGTACATGAAAGCATGGCTGTTAAATTGAAATCATAAATGCTATAATTCAGTACTGCAAAGGGGCTTTGGAATGGGGGCCAAAGGCTAGAAATAAGAAAGGGAGCAGGGGGGGGTGTGCTGGTGTTGATTTTATGTACAGTGGGACCTCATCATCTGCGGGTTGGTCACCCATGGATGACATGCCCTGTTGTCCCCAATGGCGGTGCAGGCACACAGCCATACTAGTGGCTGTGCACACACTGTGCTGCTATTAGGGACAATGGGACTTGAGGTCCTGCATTTTTTTATATCCAAAGGGTGGGGGGGAATCCAGATCACCCGCCGATATGAAGGTCTGACTGTATTGATTTGAATGTACTGACCCAAATTTGGTCTACAAGGATACTAGCACATTTTAAAAATAATATTATGTTATTATATAATTTCTATATACATCTAGATGCATATCCAGATGAAGGCCATCTCCTAAGCCAATGAAAATAGGGATCCAGAAGTATTAAAGAGAGAGTTAGAGGCAAAAGACACATACTGGTGGTCCGTCGTACTGATGAGACAGTGCTGTTCAGGGAGAAGGAATTCTCATCTCGTTCCCTGTCTGCTGATAGGCCTCTCCGAGTGGGAAGAATAGAGGATGGTCTTGGTAAAGAGGAACGCTTTTCAGGACTTTTGTTCACTCCATCCTAGTAGAAATGAAAGGGTTTTGTTTTAAATGAGACATGATTGAAAACACAGCTTTCAAGGTTATATTTCACTCTACACCCGTTCCCTTCCAATGCCAGCTTCAAGAACTATGTCAAGGCAAGAAAAATCTGATCAAGATGGATAGCTGAATTTTCAAGAATCCAGTCATCAAGAGTGATATTCTGCATCCAGAAGAATCCAATATTGACCTTACCTCTCTTGCCTCAGCCATTAGCAAAAAGTGTTAACAAGAACGTCAAAGTCAGGTGTCATAGACAGAAGAGAGCACTTTTGTGTAGGGGCTAGGTGGGAGGATTGCTGGCTTCATTTTGATTGTGTCAGTGTCATCATAAGGTATTTTTATACTTGAGGCATGAAGTCAAAATCACACATCCATGCTCTGGACTGAAGCTAATTCGAAACTAACTCTCCCTCTCTTAGGCTGCTGCTACACTTCAGAATTAAAGCAGTTTGATACCACTTTAACTTTTATGGCTCTATCCTACTGAGTTCTGGGATCTGTAGTTTGGTGAGGTATTCAGTGTGCTCTCTCAGAGGGCTCTGGTGCCTCACCAAACTACAAATCCCAGGATTCCAAAGGATAGAGTGGTATCAAACTGTTAAATCTGCAGTTAAAATCATAACAAAAATTCTTTAAATCTGCAGTGTGACTTAAATTTAAATTTAAATGCACACACAGAGACACACATACATAAGATGCTTCTTTCACTAAAACTAAAAAGTATAATGGTGTCTGTGTGTATGCCTTCAAGTCATCTATCGAGTTATAGCAATCCTATGAATTCTACTGTATGGACTACCAAGGATTCCTTTGCACTCCGACCTATAGTGAATGTCATTGGATCTTCCACATATGACCTGGTCATGTTTCTGGCCACACAACTGCAAACCCATATAGGGCAAGCCCCCCACTAAATCAAGGACTCAGCTCTCTTCATAGAAAAAAAAATCAACAACCTCAAACTCAAACCCAGAGACAAACCAATGAGCTTTGACGTGATCTCCCTTTTCACCAAAGTCCCCATAATGGATACTATGACACTCATCCAATAAATGTGTGAACATTGCCTTGCCACAAGCTACTTCCAATAAGATAGTGGATTCTATGAGCAGAGAGATGAGGCGGCCATGGAAAGCCCTCTGAACCCTGTGACAGCAAATTATTACATGAAACAATTTGAAAAGCAAGCCCTGGAAACAGCACCAAAAAGTACACAACATGCTTCCAATATGTGGATGACACTTTCACCATTTGGAGCCATGGAGAAGAAGATCTTACCATGTTTTTGAATTATCTGAACAACATCCACCCGAATATTCAATTTACAACGAAAAAAGAAAAAGAAGAAATATCACCATTCTTGAATGTCCTGGTAATCTGCAAACCGAACCAATGAATGGGTCACACTGTATACAGAAAGCCTACACATATAAACAGATACTTACACAAGAACTCCAACCATCACCCAGGACAAAAAAGAAGAAGAAGCACAATATAAATACTGGTAGATCACGCAAAAAGAATCTGCGAACCCCACCTCATGGAAGATGAACTAAAACACCTAAACTGGGCTCTACAGGCTAATGGTTACTCCAGCTCAGACATCAGAAGAGCTGCAAGACCCAGAAAAAAACCACAAGAGTGAAGACAAACAACCACCCAAAGGGAGGTATGTTTTACCATACATCAAAGGAGTCACAGACAGAATAGGAAAATTGATGAGGAAACACAACCTCCAAATGATCTACAGACTGACCAAGAAAATCCAGCAAATGCTGCACTCAGCCAAGAACAGAAGGGACCCTTTCACAGTCGGAGGAGATTACCACATACTGTACAGCTGTGGACAAGTCTAGAAACCACCAAATGGAGTGTTCAAACACGAATCAAGGAACACAAGAGACACTGCAGATTGGGCCAGCCAGAAAAATCAGCAGTAGCAGAACATGTTATAAACCAAGCTGGGCATAAAATGCTATTTGAAAACACTGACATTCTGGACCATGCCAACAACCATCAGGTCAGAATGCATGGAGAGGCCATTGAAATCCACAAACACCTGGGCAACTTCCTGGGCTACCAGTCCTGAAAAACACCAAAATCAAGACTCAACACATACAAATGACTATAATCCAGGGTCAGGGGATTTGCCCGCAGACAATGGGTTGCTAATTAAATAGAAACACATATCCTCCCACTCTGAGGCCTTGCTATTCAACAACAAACTGATACCAAGATAACATGTAAATCATTTCTCCCAACCAAGGGTCACACAGTATACAGTATATACCCCACTCACATCCATGCCACCACCCTCTGAAGATACCAGCCACAGATGCAGGCAAATCATCAGGGATAAATTCTTCCAGAACACGCCACAAAGCCCCAAATCCATAAAAAACAATCAGAGGTAGGTTTGCCAGTTCCTTCTTCTGAAATTTGGCCTACAGCAATTGGTATTCATTGGTATTCTCCCATGAAATACTAACCAGGGCTGTCTTTTTTACACTAGATTGTGGCAGGCTCTGACCATCACCCTTGAGCTCTGCCGCAGCTACGTGTCTCATCCACAGTACCCTGCCTTGATTCTGCTGCTCATCCTCCATGCTTAGGGTTGGGCTACATATCCTGATCTGCCAGATTTCATCAGGCTTCATCTCTGACCCATCTGGGTTTTTCCCCTCTAGGCTTTGTGTAGCATACAACAGCTCTGCACACTGCCACTGCCCTTGAGAGTAACATTTTTCAAAATGGAATTTAGCACCATGACAATAGTTATCCAAAATACTGGATTTTGCTGTTGCCTATAACCTGAGGTTGGCACAGGAATGGATCATATCATTTACCCAATTAGTTCCTAACAGATATAACTGAAACAACATGGAACCAGACGCTATGGAAATGGCTCTGGAAAGCTACCGGAAATCACCTTTGCCCCTTTCTGAAATCTGTAATCTCTGTACTACCACTACCTTACCTGAACATCTGTTATTGAATATGGCAAGCAGTCTCTTGAGCCTGCTGAAGAGGGCCGTGTAATGTAATTGTCTGTATCAAGCAAAGTAGGTTTTTTAGCAGTAATTAGTGAGCAAGCTGAGCTGGGTCTTGAAGGAAGCAATGCTTTTGCTCTAACCTTTGAGGCAGGAATCTTTGACAAAGAAGAAGTCTAGTTATGAGGAAACAAACAGAAGAAACACAAAATGAAGGTGGACAGTGAAGCAAATGGAAAATGCATGCAGTATGGAAAACTGACCATGAAATAATATTTTAAAAATAATAATCATATGCCCAAATGATATGGTACACATGAATATAAAGCTATTGCAAGGCTTGAAGAAATAATGTTAATACATTGGGCCTTTGGTAGCCACTGGGGTTTGGTTCCAGGACCCCCGTGGAATACCAACATTTGGTTCCAGGACCTCCCTGGAATATTAAAATTCATGGATGCTCAAGTTAAAGACAATGACTTAGTAAAATGGTGTCCACTTATATAAAATGTTGAGAAGCTGGAAGGTGTCCCAAGGGTGGCGACCAAATTGGTGAAGGGTCTGGAAACCATGTCTTTTGAGGAGAGACTTAGGGAGCTGGGTATCTGGAGAAGAGATGGTTAAGAGATGATAAGATAGCCCTGTTTAAGTATTTGTAGGGGTGTCATACTGAGGATGGAGCAAGCTTGTTTTCTGATGCTCCTGAGAATAGGATGCAGAAGAATGGATGCAAGCTACAGGAAAAGAGATTCCACCTAAACATTAGAAGGAACTTCCTGACAGTAAAAGCTGTTTGAAAGTGGAACACACTCCCTTGGAGTGAGTTGGAGTCTCTTCTTTGAAGGTTTTTAAATATCACGGATGCTTTGAATGTGAGTTCCTGCATGGCAGGGGGTTGGACTGGCAGTCTGCTTGAGGTATCTTCCAACTCTATGATTCTATGAGCTATGAAAATGGCAAAATTAAAGTTTGCCTTTTGGAATCTATATATAGTTTTTAAAAATATTTTCAAGGAGTGTATGGTTGAATCCGTGGATAAAGAATCCATGGTTATGCAGGGAAGACTAATAATCTATTGACTATTTTTTAATGTCAGACATGGCTTTCATAGTAGTAAATGAACAAAGGAAGTCGCCTTAGTCAAACCATTGAACCTATACTTCCTTGTATCAATTTTCCACATTGTAGATTGGGGTCATCCCAGCACTGTTATTGAGACCCTTTTTATTGGGAGACACAAAAGACCAAATGAGAGGCCTTCTAGGTTTCAAAGTGCTTTAGACTGAGCCACAACCAATATGATAAAACCTGCCTCACTAATAAAGGTAAACATTTAGTTTTAAAGTATACTATTTCTACAATGTGGAAGACCCAATGCTAAATGTTGTAGTAATAATTTTTAAATTATGCACCAAAAGTGGCATCCTGAGATTCTTTGCTCACTTTGAGAGTGGGCAGTTCTTCTTCAAACATGAAGTTTTAATAAAAGATATAATGTTATAATGTATATATTACAATTCTCAGTGACAAAAGGGACCAATATTCCTATATTCTGGCTCAATTACTCTTTGAGACGTTGATTCTATATTTTAAGGGAGGGGTTAAGCACATATTTTGAAAGACATGATCCATTTCATATTCACCATAATGTTGTTCCCTTAACATTGTTCCAATGGAAAACTGAAAATATTTTATGATGGTGATGAAGGTGGTATTGATGATGACAATGTTTAAGAAAATGCACAAGTTTTTGCAAATCAAATACAGAATTAAAAAAATCAACAAATTTGTTATCTACCATAGACAACGTAGTGTAGTGGTTTGACTGTTGGGCCTTGACTCTGGAGATGAGGGTTTGAATCCCCACTCAGCCATGGAAACCCACTGTGTGACCTAGGGCAAGTCACACACTCTCATCCTCAGAAAATTCCATAATAACAGTAGAGTTATCATAAGTCAGAAATGATTTGAAGGTACACAACAACAACCATAGATACATAAATCAGAGTCTCAACATTCTTTCTGCCACTTCACACATGGGGCAAACTCCTGCTTTGTCAGACACAGCTATGATGATGAAGCTCCATCTCCATAGTTATTTTTGCCCATGCCATCCTCCAAAACCTCAACTTTTATCCAGGCAATTCCCCACCTGAAGGGATTCCAAGGCATTGCAGATCAGGGATGCATTGAGAAGGGCAGCTGAAGAGGCCCATTAGGGTCTTGCTGCAACTGCTGCAATCCAAAGTGCCCCATGACTGCCAGGACATTACAGTTGTAATTTCCCAGTGACCCAATCTGAAATTCTTTAGTTGAGATGCTTCCTGAATTAAGAAGCAATCCATTCATTAATGACCACAAAAGCACCCCCCCAAATTACAAGAGCATAAGACTAGTTAACAATATTGTAAATAGAGAACAGGATGCCACCCAGTGTATACTTTTAAATTTTCTTTTTAAAAAAATTAAAAGGCCAGGTATAATCCATCTTCACAAACATACATCCACTTGCAGAGGGAGAAACTGGTATAGTTACATGTGAATTTTCTCCTTCATTTGTTGGCATACATATATGTATGATGGCTGTGGTTGTGTGATTTCAAGCTGGTTTGCAACTTGTGGTGACCCTAAGATGAACCTATCATGGGGTTTTCTCAGCAAGATTTCTTCAGAGGGGGCTTGCTATGGCTTTCCTCTGAGACTGAAAGAGTGTGACTTGCCCAACATTATCCAGTCAGTTTCCATGGCTGAGTGAGGATTTGAACCCTGGTCTGCAATGTCCTGGTCACACATTCAAACTACTACACCACTCTTGCTCTATATGCATGCATAGTAAGGGGAAATAGGATCCTTATTGCATCCTATTTGATTAATTTATATATTTGCAATTACTTCTATTTTGCTCAATGTTGAAGGAGGAGATAATATCAAAAACCATTGTCCAATATCCTGTTCTCAGAAAACAGACAGAAGGGAAAAGTCTAAATTGGGAATGATATATAGGAAGCTGCTTTCTTCCAAGGTTTTTCTCTCACCCAGTGTTGTCTATTCATCTCTCTTGGGTGTCAGGCATAGAGACATCCCAGATCACCTGCTACCTAACCCTCTTAACGGCAGAGGAGACAGCTTGAACCTAGGACTGTATGCATTGAAAGCAAGTCTTTTACCACTGAGATACTATATTTTATGCAGATGAGCATAAGATGAGTATACTTAATTATGGAAATGTCCCTTGGCCCAATTTCCCAGACTACCTTAAAAACCAGCAGCCAGATTAAGTGAAGGAGGTCCATTCAGCTTCCAACTACGGTGCAAGGAGGATGAGATTACCGAATGCAGAATAGTTACAGATCTGTAACATTAGGTTAAGAATCCGTAACTGCAATACTGAATGCCAGCTGAGTGTTTTATGTGCTTATTAATTATTTCTTGCTCAATATTTCTTGTCTTATTACCTCCCTTTCTCCAATAGCGTCTACTCTTAGTACATAAAAAACTGCTAGTGAATTCCCTTCCCTCCATTTTGAAGCAAAATGGGAAAGGAAGACCACAGACTGTTTCTTCAAAGAAACTTCAGCCCATCACTACTCTGCCAGGATTTGCTGTCTAAGCCTATGAAGCAAATCAGTGGCCATCACCAAACCTTGGAGCAGCAATTCAGTAACTAAATTATGTGTTATGTATGTATTCTTAATGGATTCCTTGATAGTTTCTTTGTTGTAAGCCCAATCATCTGTTTCATAAAACACGAATAATAAATTAAAGACTGAATGATGTGACCTCCTTTAAAGTGAAAGGTTTAAATGACATGGATAAGCTAATTCTTGTGGGTCTTGGTTAGATATTGAACCTAAATCTCTTCCATTCCAAGTGAATCCATCTTATGTTACTTCATCATTTTTCGATCTATGGTTAACAATCTGCCTGAGAGTCGGTAGGAAAATGGGCCAATAAACTGTTTTCAAAATTTCATTTTGAATGAGTTCACCCACACAAGATTCCTGGTGGGCAAGTATTATCCAAGAACATTGTCGATAACAACATGCTGTTATCGAATTCAGCAGTAATCTAAATACTGGCAACTACTTAGTGCTGAAGAAATGGTGATCACTGCCCCCAAAGAAACATTCAATGTAATTAAGCTTCCAATACTAATTATGGGAGTCTGAAACTAACACAAGCACTATTATTGCTTATTTTCACATAACAAAACAAAACATAGCCCCCTCTTTTTTGATCCATTAAAACTACAATTCACAAATTGGCCTCTCTGGACCAATTTATATATACTATTTATATAGATGGCTAAATATTACACTTAGATGTGGTTGTGGTTGTTTTTCTGTGCCTTCACATTGACTTTGATTTATGATAACCCTCTCCTAGGTTCTTCTTGGCAGGATTTATTCAGTGGATATTTTGCAATTGCTTTCCTCTTAGACTAAGGGAATGTGACTTACCCAATGGGTTTCTATTGGTTTACTGCATTGACTTTGCTTCCACAATAGACTCGGGATGTAACTTTAAGAAAGTGGATCTTATTGCATTTCCCTGTCGCCAAGGAGTATACAGCCTGTTTGCAACCTGGGCTTCTCTGGGACCCTCCTGCATCTTTTCAAGAACAGGATTTTCCAGTTCTTGACAAGATGCATCAGAAATCCAGCTTGCAAACAGGCTGCGTACTCACTGATGACAGTGAAAGGCAATAAGATCTGCCTTCTTAAAGTTACATCCCACATCTATCGTGGGAGCAAAGCCAATGTGATAAACTCCTATGACTGAAGGGGCATTGAAACCCTGGGGCTCCCAGACTCTACTCCAACACTCAGATAGTACTACACCATAATGGCTCCTAGGTGTGTGTGTTTTTTATATGTGTGTAAATGACAATGCATTCTGTAGCTCGAGCTTTAAACAAACAAATTAGAGTAACATTAATGTTCCAAGTAGATATAGTAGGCCTTCCCAAATCAGTATAGCTAAAAGGTGTGGGAAGGAGAAGAAGAGAAAATAAATTATGCAGATAGACAAAAAGAAAGGAGGGAGGGAAGGAAAGAGGGAGGCAAAAGAAAACCTTAGGCACCCAAAACACTGCAGTGGGAATAAATTCCAGTAGAGGAGCCATTTTAGTCTGTAACAGCAAGAATAAGGATAAAGGTTGGCAAGAGCCTGGGGAGGAAGGGATTGGGCACTGTTTACAAAGCAGGATTAAGACAAACATGATGACACAGGAGTTTATCACACAGGAGGAATTTCTCTTAATTTCGAATGAAAAGAAAGTAGGGCCAGAACGAATTCACGTGAATTCGCTAGTTCAGCGAATTTACGTGAATTTGAATTGCGTTCGAGCTGACTTCCCATTGCCTGAAAACAGCTTGCCATTGCCCGAATTTGCATGTGGTAGTCTATCATGCAGTAACGTGAAACCCCATGATTGCCTTCGGATTGCCATTGGATTATACTTCTAATTTTTCTTGTCTGAGAAACTCCACAGGCGATGGGACACATCTGAGAGTAGGAATGAAGAAAGCATTTTAAGTGTCTAACAGCTCAGTCCCATTATTATTTTCTCTGAGGTGAACCCGTAACTCATTGTAATTTCAGAGCCAATTGCTCTAATCCCTAATAACAACAATGGCAACTAGTACATGACATCTTCGGTGTTGTTTCTTTTTTTGAGACAGCTCTCATTATCAGAGAACTGTCTGATCACCTTCATGCCAAGGTCATTTGCTAAGGTTGGTTTGCTGCTGGAAATCCATCACTCCAATTCAGGGGTGTCACTAAGGGGGTACAGGGCATGTGGACAGCACCAGTTGACACCCTAAGCAGAGAGTGACACTGCTGCTCTCCAAACATCTGTCTTTTGGCAGAACCAGGCTGTGGTGTTTGCCACCTACACGTTAACTCACCATTGGTTTTGTGTGTCTACTGTAGTTGTGACTAACTCATAAGATCCTGACCATTATCCCCACCATGCTGAGAGACAGAAACAAACTGGTCTAAAACAGTGCTATTAGACTGTGTGTGTGCATTTTTTAAAAAACGGTGATTGTACAAGATTAAGGGGACTGACCCAACAGATAGCTCAATAACATCTTAATAATTTATCAGTGTATTAATTTCCCACTGTACAATAGATAGGAAGTCTTAATAATCTATGACTAATTCTAAAGAAGAATGGAAAATGACGTTTCAAATTGGCAAAGAAATTCTCCAAACTCATTTGCAGAATAGATGATAAAACCACTGGAAGCACAGCAAAAAGGGGAGCGAGTAGACATGAATAATAAAGAAGACAATTTTACTCACTGAAAGTTTTTCCTTTGCTTGCTTAAACATCCCAGGAGTTTGATTCATTTCACCACCAGCAGCTATTAGATACAAAGAAAACAAAATGCTCATAACGGTTCAAAGAAGTAATTTCAAGCTCATCTGTAACATATCCAATTTGAATTGCCATGCAATCTTTTTTTAAAAAAAGAACAGCTTTGTTATTAGCAATAGGTAACAACAGCAACACAAATTGCAATGAAGATGTCAGAAGATAATGATCTTTTGTGTTCTCTGTCCTGGGTAAAGATGTTTCACAGATTTCCAAGGGACCTTGTCAAGTGGCATCATGCAGAAATCTTATCCAAGCAACTCACACCCACAGTACCAAAATATCATCTTTTGTCCTTTTCAGTAAGACTAGGGATGGGGATGAGATATATATAGGCTGTGTGTGATAGCCTTTGACCAGAGACGGCATCCTGTACAGTTATCATGGCCTCAGTTTAAATGCTAGTCCCACCTAGAGTAGACCTATTATATCAATGGGATTCACATGCATGTCAATTTTTTATTCAGCAACTGATTCAATTGGTTTGCGCTAGTTGTGACTAGCAAGTAAATTTAGGCTCACGCGCCTTAAATATGGTTTTACAGAGGATAGAACAGAACATAAGGCAAATAAATACCACTAGAAAACTGTTTTTTTAATGTTGCATTATCACAATGTTTTTTAAAAGTCACTTTCACCTACACAGAGAGAAAACTGCATCTAGGCCTATTGTAGTCTATGCATTGCTGCAAATGGCCCTTATGTTCTGCCCTCTTGACTGCACAACATGGGATTTCCATAATTTTGTGTATTGGGTTTACCTCTGACATGGTTTTGGGAGAGAATGGACCACAGGACACCTCAATGCAATAATTCAGTAAGATGATGGAAAGAGTGATGTTCCTATGAGGGCTAAAAGCAGGGCTGGACACACATGCAAGCACCCAAGTTTTTGACTTTGAATGATTTCCAACCTTCCCTTGTTGACTTGGGAGGTCTTGGATGGGGTCTTCTGTTTAATTACATGGAGGCTTCTATTGGCACTCAACTGTACGCAAGCAGAAATTCCTTTCAGAACAACCTCACCAACAGGAGAAAGGTAAGGACTGAGCAGCCAGAAATGGTGCGGCTGGTGCTCTTTATCCTTTAGCAGGCTCAATGTACAGCTATTATACTGATTATTGGATGCTACGAATGGAATCCAAAGAAGCACAACTGTAATAGTGGGGTTTATGGAGATTGTACTATGACAAGCAGCTTTCAGGAGCAAGAAGGCTTAGCGTTCCATTCACAAAATTATCTCAAATTTGAGTTGAGGCCAGCTATGACAAATATCCATCGGCTTGAGAAATGCAAAAATTTACCCAGGTTGCTCAGGGTTCCATTGCTCCAAAGCAATAGATCTGCTGCTAATGTGACTAATTTTGTTTTTCCATACAGGAACCTCAGTTAAATAGCCTCCTACTTCAAATATGTGCTAAAGAGGAAGGGAGGAGGGAAGGAGAGAATGAAAGGTCCCACTTATAAATAGGTTACACTCACTCAGCCCAGGTTGCCTGTGCATTTTTATCAATTCTACCATCATTAGTTTCCCCCAAATAACAGGTTATTCTTGAATCAGATAATCAGATTAACATCCATTGCTATAACATGAGGAAGCCTTTCTTCCTGACTCACCTGACAACATAACAAGTCCTCCATCTGAACAACAAACCTGGATCATGACTTTGCCCTGTCCCTTGGAGCTTTGACTAACAGTTTAATCATGCAAGAAACATTTTTAATTCTGGGCCGCACACCATGAATTTCAGGTGAGAAAGACAAGCCTAATACATGTTTGTCTCAGTTCATAGCCCAAGCTGATGCCTTCTGTCTGGCCTGTGATATGAAGGTTGTGATGTCACAAAGGAAGCAAGGGTTTATATTTTCAACCAATCAAAGAGTGAAATACAAAGGAAGATAATGTTCAGTTGACAGTGGTGATTTAAAAGGCTTTCTTCAAAGTTTCAAAGCCTTCTTTTCTTTTTCATGTTGTGTTTCAACAAGAGGGAGTAGGAACTTAGAATCAACATCTGTAGTAACTGCGGGTATATGGGTAGACTTGCTTGCATGAAGTAGCTTCAGAAAGCTTGCTTTCTCAAAGCCAAGTTCTAATATCCCCATTTGTCCACCCAGACCTACTCAGAAAGAAGTCCCACTGATCAAGTCAATGGGATTTCTGTCCAAGAAATTATGTTCAAAATAGCAGCTACAAAACCACACATGTTCTCGCTTCTAAATATGCAAGTGGTATATGCAAGTCCATCTGAAAAATTAACCAAATATAGGACACGTTCTGCATGAGCCAGATCATTCTTAACTTTCTCAGATTTGCAATTTTCCCTTCCTTCTTCGAAGTTCAGTTTGAAAACTCGAGGCAAAGAAAGATAGCCAACTAAGGTTAGCATTGTGGTTCCAACCCACATTTCTCAGCAACCCAGATCTTTAGCAGGAGAGGGAAAAGCATTGCAGATATTGCTATAGATGAAGTTTTAAGTGAGGATTTGTGGTGTTTTTTCTAAATCCCTGCTTCTGAGCTCACTGTTTTCCCACTGCTGCGGCTGTTGGTGGAAAAACAGCAATCTCAGTGAAGATCATAGGACTGGGGTTAAAGGTTTTTCCTCCCTGCACAGTAATCCCTAAATTTCAGAGGGCAGAAAGGTTTAGAGCTCCACATTCCTGTTAACTGAGATGCATGTGGAACAGTGTGCCTGTGTATATGCACAACGATGTAAGGGAAGAAATGTGCATCCATAGGAAGTATGGGTGTGTTCACCGAGATGCGGAGGGAAAAAAGTGCCCTGCAATCTCTGTCAATACTAGACCACAACCTACATGAGTGAAGCTTGTGCATCCCTGATTTAAGACACCAGGAAATTAAAAATGGCAAGGCCTTAGAGGCCATCATAGCCAAATGTGAGTTTGGCTTAACAGAGCCACATAAAGTTCTCTGTGTATCCTTTCTATGCTAGTGTCTGTAATTTTCCTTCCACAAGAAAACAACCATTTCCTTTCAAGGGCCATAATCATAGAGATGAGGTGGCGTTTTTCTTGTATTTTCAGTTTTAACCCCCCCCCCCCCGGACTTTCACTTAGAAGATGAGCTGACATATAATGACATACAATCCATCATATGCACTTTGCATGTTGAATTTCAAGTTTGTGTAATCCTCACACTTTCTTCTTTTCAAAAGTAAACTGCAAGATTTTAGTGTCTGGGCAGGTCTAGTGCTGGCATGACTTTTGCATGCAACAGGAAACCATGGTTTCCAGTTACATCTGAAACAGACCTTGGCAGTATAATTGGGAAAGATGCTAAAGGGATTTCAGCATTTATCACACACTCTCATTGCCCACTCAAATGTGAAATTCCAGAACTATAGCATTTGTACCAATGAGTACAACGGTACAGTCAGCCCTCCTTATCCACGGATTCTTTGTCCATGGATTCAAGCATCTACAGTTTGAAGATATGCCAAAAAAGTAAAAATTCCAGATGGTAAATCTTGATTTTGCCATTTTATATAAGGGACACTATCTTACTCTACAATTTTATTTAATGGGACATGACCATCCATGGATTTTGGTATCCACAGGGGTCCTGGAACCAAACCTCAGCGGATACCAAAGGCTCACTGTACTGGGAAGACTGACAAGCAGAAGGCACTTGTTCTTAGATTAGTATTTACTTCTAAACTGTAAAAACCAATTTATTTTCACTAATATTTAACATTATTAGACAGCTTTAAATGGATATAGGGGCTGTACAAACAGCCCTGAAGGGCAGTCTCCAGCCACCCTTTCTTCAGCTGGATCAGGGCCACGGCAACCACATGCTGTGGCCTTTCCAGGGTGCAAAAAGGAGATGCAAAAAGTGGCTCCTTTTTGCACCCTGGACAAGGCGCCATAGATGTGGAGGCATGGCTATACAGTACTACTTCGGCGCTGTGTCATATGGATGCAGCACCAGAGGAGCCCCATGATGCCACGCGCCGTGTGGAGCGGTACATGGTGTCATGGTGCCCTAGGGGGCGGAGTTGGGGCATGCATCATCTGGACGTGACACCCAAACTCCGGCCCCAGGCCAGCCTTAATGGCCAGTCTGAACAGGGCCTTCGTCGCTTGTATTTAGCTTTGATCTATTCTGCACTTACCACGTTACACAACACTACTCATCAAACAATTTTTCCCAAGATTTAAGAAAAACTTCAAAAAGATGTTCACTGAGCTCTGATTTGATTTCCACTGAGATGGAAATCTGTGTGGAGAGGGAAAGTCTTTAGCTTTTTACAATTTTATTTGTTTTTGAGGCCCTTACATTGATTTTATGATCAATGAAGAAGCTATGAACAAACAAGACCTTGAACTCATAATTAGAAGCTGTTACCATGTTTTCCCCTTCAGTAGCAGAATTGCTTTAGAAATTAGAGATAGCTGCTAAATATGAGTCTTGGCAATCTGATTTGCAAATGAAGTTGTGTTTACCTATTCACAAATACATTTCTGGTGGTGATATCCTCCAATATCCCATAACTGTATACAAGAATTATATTTGTCAAATTTTTCTTTGGGATCTTTCTCTGACAACAATTTATTTTCTCTCATTTGAAAGTGTTTATGTGTTTTTACATGTTGTGTAAGCATCTCTCTGTGAAGGAAAGGAAGAACTATGGACATTTCACCACAGATACTGTGGTGCCTTCGACATTAAACATTTATTTCCTATCATCTCTTTATTGCTAGTCAAACATACTAAAAATACCAGAGGGAGGGGATGTCACTGGGATCAAGTGCATTTGTTTTTTGCTTTGCATTATAATGGAATGATATGGGAGGAAGGAAGAACACAATATGGGGGAAAGGATGAAGAATGAACCTATGGTTTCACTCCTCTTCAACAGAACATTGGATTAGGGGGAAATGTTTTACTTCCTAGTATTAACCCCTTTACTTCACATGATGGAAGTTTGAACATTGGGGTAGGAGAATCCTTTCCCTAAATCTTGGGCAAGCTCAAAGTTCAAAGGATGGGGATATAAATAAAAGAAATTTGTACTGATTTTGGAGATTATCACACACCTTTTAAATTGACCTATCCCTGATGGGATAAAGTCAAATTTAAATTTAAAAGTGGGTGTGTTGCACTCAGCCGCGGCCAGATGAATGCAACCCATCCACAGTCTGGACCCCAGTTGCGCTTATCCAGAGGCTTTTCATAAACCAGAGTTTACCATTTTTGAAAGTGCAGCTGGGGTCTGGGCTGCAGATGGGTTGCACTCACCTGGCCTTGGCTGCATGCAATAACACCCAGTTTTGATTTTTCAATCCTGTGTCTATCCTGGCAGGATTGACAGGTGTGATAATCGCCTTTATCTTCTTGGAGAAATAGTTATTTCAGACTAGAGCAAAATTGTTTGTTTTTTGTAACTTTCATATTCTGGACATGTTCACTTACCCTTCTCCTCATTCCATAATAATTTAATCCCTACTTGTGGAATGAGGTGAAACAGAAGGCCTTTTTTCTTCTATTTTCTTTTGCTAACTTATGTGGAATGGCTTGATCAGCACCTTCCAAACTGGCTGTAAATCCATGCCCTAGTTTAAACCATCAACTTCAGTGTGTGTGTGTGTTAGAAACCTGTTGGTATGTGTGTATGTATGTGGGAGGTTAAATGAAGGCTTAAAACTGGAAGACGTCTTGAGATAATGACCCTTCTGAGTGATAACTGGAAATGGTTTTAATGTTGCAATGTAAATCACTTTAATGCTGCAGTTTAAATCTATCACCTGATTTAGCCTGTCCAGATTCTATATCCTTTGGAATGGTGCTCTTCCTACACACTGGACAAGTCAAACTGTCACATTGCCACTCTGAGAAGGTGTTAAAGGCATTTTGCAAGACTGCTAGAAAAGGAATAATCTCTGGCATTCTGTATCTGGCACAAACTAAATTGCAACACACCCTAAGAAAGGATGGTGTGGATGTAAGTTGGATGCTCTGTTGCTTACCTCTGTGGTAAGAAGCTGAGATTCATTATTGCATTATGATATGACCAGCACAAGAAATGCAGAATGTGTATTTCAGGGGAGTTTTTAGGATCAGATGGATTTCATCCTTGAGGGAACAACACTTCAAACTTTGGATTCAGCACCTCATATATTTTGATCCCTATCCATCCCTAAATTTTGCATATGAGAGGGCAGTGATATTCATTTTAAACTTGCTGAACTTTAAAGCACTCCCATGAAAACATAATATTTGGGTCACTTGATAAGTTTTTTTTAAAGTGGTACATCAAACGTCAACTAAGGAATGTTCTCCCGTGGCTAGTAGGACTGCTGGGTGGGCAAGAAGAGACCCTTCATTTAGCAGGCAAAGGAACGTAAGAGAATGTGTGTGTAACAATTCTAGACAGCCATCACTTACCTACCTCTTTGATTCATGCTGACTGGAATTGGCGTGTGACATATGATATATGTCTCTGTGTACAATTAATTTAGCCCATGACTGAGAAATCACGTGCAGTAATTCCAGTACTGTTGACTCTCATTCTTGAACGAATTATAAGAATCAATATGAGCACTGAAACTTATTTCTTGCACTGGGAGTGGAATTTTACACCTGAGGCTTACATTAGCCATTGTGCTTCCTGCAAGCATCTTTTATCCATATGTGACCCTAAGTCACTTGGAACAGAAAGGGCTTTCATAAGGCAAAGAAAGATTCCTCTCCAGCTGAGATTTTGCTGTCATATGGTGAGCCTCAGAAGTTGATGGTGCAGCACAGACAATTCTTGGGAACTTTTTCTACAGTCAAGTAAAAGCCTGCTCCTTCCTCTATTAGTATAAAAAGTCTTCAGTCTCTGCCCACAGTACAAGAGCGTGTACAGGGGTCTTTTCAGATGTGGTGGAGGGAGAATTAGTCTTGCTCCAAAGGTGGTATGAGTCCTTGTGCATGGATAGTCATGCTAGTATTTGTCACTTCTTCTCCATCTTTAAAGAAACCTTTCTAGTTGTGAATTACAGCTAAGAGAAGGTCACATTGATTGTTACATCCCCACCGCATCTCAAAAGGAGAGAACATTGAAATAGGCTTGTCAGTTTAGCAGCACCTTGTTCCACAACTCAAGGCTAGAGGGGAGGTCCCCATGTTGTCACAGTTGATCTTTGTGAAGCCAAAAAGAAAGAGGCAGCAAAGGCTTAGACTGCCTCTAAGTCAGCAGACTGTGAAAATGGTCAGAAAAGAATCTGGCTATGTGACCCCAGAATGTGGATAAAGCCTGGATAACTATGTAATATGGGCAGGGAGTTAAAAGCACCCAGTAGCTGCTGACATTCTTGCCAGGACTTGCATCCCATGAGCTCTTACCTACAGTACATATGACTTGCAGGGAGTTTACCAGACCCTGTGCTGCTACTGGGGCTCATGTAAGGCTTACTGCCTGTCCACTGGGAGTTTTTCCCACTCAGGACCTGTGCCACAGTTGCCAGCACTTATGTAATGAGAAGGCTCACCTGTCATGATGCTGGTGCTCCACTCCTACCGTGATCCACACGACACAATAGGCCCCAGTGAAACATCATTCCTCTTAGCCAGAGAGCCCTGGCACCAACTGGGAATGGGTGGATATGGATACCCAGGCTTTAAAGCCACCTCATATACAAAATATCTTGAGATTTCAGTCAGTGCCAAGAAACCCCAAAGCTTTCACAGGAAAGAGTCCTTACACATTTTTAAGATGAGGCTCTGGACATCCTGAGTAGAAGAACTCAAGAAGAGTATGAAGAAAGATGATGGATGCAATAACTGAAACAGCTTTTGTTTTAGGTCTAGATTTTTTTTAAAGTAAATGTTTACACTGCAGAGGTTGGCATTCCCTTCCTTCCTTTGTTGCACACAAAACTCCTCTCAAATGTACTGAACAGCCTCTGAAGTGTCTCCTTTCTGTGGAGTGGGCAGAATCATAGAAGCGTCTCCCTGTCGCCAGATGTGAAATGATATCGACACTGAGATCTGCTGTAATTATTTCATATCTGGTTATGAGGCAGTGGCTAGATATTTCTGTGATCCTGCCTGCTCCCCAAGAAGCAGGGAACGGCTGGGGGGGGGGGAGGACTTCAGAGGCTGGTAAATTGGAGGTAATATATTATGTGACCTAGCATAGGTCTGAATGAGGGCCTAGTACAATATTATGAACTAGAAAGGATTGCAGCTAGAGTGTCTTTCTGGGTGTGAGCCTGTGAGTTTGAATGCAAGAAAAGAAGGGACATATATACGTTCCACTCATTTCTTTCAAAGCTAAAATGTACTAAATTTCTGAAGGGTGTGTAAAACCTATCCATTCTCATGAGTCAAAGGGATTTCCACAGTTGCTGTTCCTTGTGGATTGTATCCATTTATCCCACCACGTTTTAACTGAAAAGCACTGCACAACCCAATATCTTATATGTTAAATTACAACAGAGTCCCAGAATTCCTGCTGTATTTCACAACTTCCTCATTAGGAAAAAAGATAAGTATTCAGGAAGGTTATTTTGTTCAAGTATGTCCACTTGTCCTGACTGTTGAATTCTTCTCTTTTGGCTTCATGGTAGAGCTCCATTTCCCCTTCCGGATTCGTGCTTTAATAAATAAAATTTTGTAAATGCATAAAACAGTCATAGAATTGGATGAGCCAGTAAACACAATAGAAATACAAGCTGGAACAATGTTGAAATGCTTCTTATTATTATGCATGAGAGGAAAAAAAGGGAAATAGATAAAAAGAAAATATAAACCATGGTTTAAAGCCATTAGCACTTCCCCACCAGAGCAGAGCAAAAATAAAATTAACAAAACATAAAAAGCGAAACGAAAAAATTTCTACAACATCACTGTCAAACCACAAAGCCAAGAAACAACTACAGAACTGGGGAAATCCAAGCACGGCAAGCATACATGATCATGGTCTCTGTTAAAAAATAATAATAATAATTTAAAAGAACTTGATACAAAAAAAAGTATCATTGATGACAGCCGAAAAAGTCTTAGAGGAAAAATAAAAAAAATCCAAACTAGAGCAGCCAAGAGAGCAATGCGATTACAAATAATAACACCAATAAAAATGTCTATGTTTGCCAGCCACGTTGCATAAAGTCAAGACAGCACAGTCACCTGTCTGCTTCCGCTTAACACAGGAGTGATGAGTTGGTCTAGTGTGTTTGATAGCAGGTTTTAAAATGATTTTCCTGGAGGGAGAGTGAGCCTGAACTTCAGCTTTTTTAGCAAGTTCAGCTTTCTTATACACAGCTATAGACAAAAAAACAAGAGCATACAATCAGAAATAATTTTTTTAGAAATAGAAATATATTTCAACACGACAAAATACTGACAGTTGGTACTAAGTCCGCCATTTAATCAGGACTTGAATCTGCTGCAGTCCGAGTTTCTTAGCTGTCATATCATATGGTAACAAATATCATCCACCACATATATCCCTTGGAAGTTGAGCACATTCTGTTCAAAGTGCACATGACCATGCCAGAATGGTGGAATCAAAACATCTCTTACTATCCTGTATACCGATGTTCTGATGTCACCGGTTGTGTAATTGCAATCGTATCTTGCTTTATTTTTTGGATTTCTGGGATATCCTCAGTGTTGGGCAACCTCCAGTGATATGTCACAAACAACAAACTGATTTACCCTGTCATTTTTTTAAACAATGGAAAAATTCTTATAGCTCAGTGATAGATCTAGGACTAACCTTAGACTGACCACCATCTTCTGCTCCAGAATATCAGCTATAGACCAGGGATCAAATCCCTGTGAAGCCACTGACTTTCTGGGTATTGACTGAAACGTCTCTAACTTGACGTTCTTGTACAGCAGGAGGAATAATGCAACAATTGGTGTGACAGATATGGCAATTAATAAAATGAGAATATTATCAGGTGGCTGGAATGCTAAGGATAGAAAATAAGGAATTATGGAATGATTTCCCCAGGGAAGTTTACCTGGCGCCAGTTTCATCATCTTTTGGCTGCAGGCAAAGATTTCCACCCCACTCCCCTTGGGGATTTTGGTTTATTAACTGTCCCAGCTTTTGTTGCTATTCTTGTTATTCACTCCTATGCTGGGTGGAGGGTAGTGTTTTTTTTTTAAGACAAAGGTTTTGTAATTTCAAGAGTTTTTTAATAAATAGGTTATTAGCTTTTGCACACCCTTTGGGTGTAGCAAGTGATTTACAAATCAAATAAATGGAACAATCCAAAATCATATGCATACGTGTCTTTATGCTAGCATTACTGTTTTCAGATTATTTCATCCTAGTTAAGATGAAGATGGAGCACCAGGTATAATTTTGATATGGTCCATAAGAGAAGACCACCACCATGCAGCTGGAATGATGGAAGTGGTATAATGAACTGGAAATCTTGCTGGTGACAGAAATGACTGTTGTTATTCACAATGTGTAACAGTACTGCTAAAATACTACTCTTGTAAAACAGATGAACAACTCACAGTACGGCATTAAAGGAAAAAGAGTGAGTATTAAATGAACCTTTTTTCCTTCTCACTTCATCTCTGGAGACTGTGCTAGGTTCCTTTTTAGCTATTTTTCTTTCAGGAGTAGAAATCCTGCCTCTCCCCGTTTTTAAGGGTTTCTCTTTTTTATGCTTATCGAGAGACGGTCTCCGCAATTCTCTCTCTGCTTTCTCCTCTTTAGGAACAGTCTCTAACTGTTCTGTCATGATGCTCCTATCATCATCTGTAGGATCAGAGTAAATTATAACAACAATAAAAAGAGAATTAGTGAAAAATCTCATTGGATTTCAGTGGGATTTCAATTTTTTTTCAAAAAAAAATTAGTCTGCTTCATATTGGCATCATTTAAAAAACATTCCTGAATGCACTACCATAAGTTATTATTTTTTAATTATCAGGAAACTACTCTTGAAGCAAAGAAAGAAAAAGAAGAAAGGATAAGGCACACCTTGAGTATCCACCCATATGCTGTCAGTGTCCAGGATCGAGTCATCGATGGTTGTTTCATCCTTATAATCATCATACGTCTCTGTCTTGTAATCAGTTAATGGGACTTCTTCCCGCTCAGGTGAGCCAGGAGCTTCTAAAGAGCTTTCTTTTGTCTCTTCTTCAATATCAGCAACCACTTCCACATCCGCCTCCTCTTCCGGTTGAAAACCTTTCTCTTCAGCATCAGCTGGGGATGCTTCAGCGAAGCGCACACTGTGGGAGCTGGCTTCTCCATCATCTACTGTTGTCTGTACTATTGTGATGAAGTCATCCTCAATTGTAACAACAGACTCTATTACTCCTTTCGGTTCAGGCACTTCCCCAGGGACAGCTTTACAGACATCTTCCACTGTTTCATCAGGTTCTTCCAAGTCTCCTTCTATGTATGGTTGCTTGCTCTCTTCCTGTTCTGGTTGACTCGCTTCTTTTTGTTCTTTTTCTTGTTTCAAATCTTTCTCTTGTTTAATCTTTTCCTCTTCTTCATCTTGCTTATCTTCTTTCTCATGTTCTTCTTCCAACTTCCTTCCTTCCTCATGCTTTACTTCTATCTTATTCTCCTCATGTTCTTCTGTTTCTTTAATGTCTTCCTTGTGTTCTTCTGCTTGTTTAATATCTTCTTTCCGTTCTTCTAGTGGTTTGATCTCTTTCTCTTGTTGTTCTTCTTCTGTATCTTTTTTCTCATATTTTAAATGACAAGGAAGATCTTCAGTTTTCTCAGAGTCAGCTAACTCCAGAGACTCTACGTGATCTTTTTTAGACTGTGGTATGTTCTCCATTTGAACTTCAGCTGGTTCTTGTTGAGTAGTTTTTGATACCTCTGCTTCTGTAACTTGTTGTTCCACTAACAATTGTGACACAGTCTCTTCTTCTGAGAGAGATGGACTTTCTGGTTCTATTTTGCCAGCATATGGCTTTGGAGTATCTCCAGGCAAGCCCTCTTGGGCATGGTCATTATCTCCACTTGACTCATATGATTCTTCTTTATCTACTGCTTCTTGATGCACAAGATCAGGCTTACCACCTTTTTCTTTAACTTCAGATTCAGACAGTTTGGTGGCATCTTTCATAGAACTTGGTTCAATTTTTGGACATACAGTGGGTTCTTGGGGCAATGTGGAGGGGACCTCATCTTGATCCACTGTGCTCTGCCCTGAAACTAATTCATCAGCACGAACTTCTAATTTACTTTGGTATTCCTGCTCAACTTGTCGAGCAGCAGTATCCAAATCATGCTTTATAGCATCATAATCTGGTTTATAAGAGATTTCTGCCTTGCCCGTCTCGGTAGTGATGTGCATGGCATCTTCCTCTTTCTCAGTTATCAAAGACACTTTCTCTTCCACTCCAGCTACATTTTTATCATCTATAGTTTCCAAAGCGGAATCAGGCTTTGCTCTCTTATGTTCTGCATCTTCAGGAGAATAAGTTTCTTTAGAATCAGTATGTTCCTCGCTTTTTTCTAGCACAGTATCTAGTTTATCAATAGCTTTTCTCTCCAGTTCAAAGTCTTTGCCTAAAATTGATGAGTCACCATCTTTTTCTTCTTTGGATCTCTCGGCTGCTGCCAACTTTACTTCTATCAGTGAAAGATCTGCAATGACACCTCTTTTAATTTTCTCATCAAAGGGGCAGCTCTCTCCTGTCAAATTCTCACTATCCTGGACTGGGGATGGCATTGGCACCGTGTATTTATTGAAAACACAGTAACCTAAATCTTCTAGTTGACTGTCAGCCTTTAGAGTCATGTGGTTTTCATCTGCCATAAGATGCTGGGTTGCACTGCTGTCCTCCGCCTCCGAAGGAATGGACTTTCTCTGGGCCCCCTCTGCCTCTGTGCTCACAGATGCCAGTGTTGACCTTGTGCCAGCTAAGTCTAACATTTCAGGTAAGTCAGGAGCCATCACAGTCCCATTTTTGTAATAATCTTTTGCCAGGATGGGTGACTCACACAAAGGCTCTACCTGCATCTCTCCCTCTTCTTTCGTTTTTGGCTCCTCCGTTTTCTCTTCTTCGCCTTCCCTGCTGTCTGTTGGGAAGGTGGGAGTTTTTTCTACTGCTGGGGTGGTGACTGGCAAATAGTCATCACCTTCATCCCCACTGGCATTATCGAGAATGTCTGAACCTAGGGGTGACAGGTCATGTGTACGTCCAAAGTTAAACCCCAGTGCTATAGAGTCCAAGCAGGACATTGGTAGGTTAATTGACATGCTCCTCTGCTCTATGGCAGATCTTCCACCAAGCCCCAAACTCCTGCTTAGTGTTAGGTCATCTTTATTTTTATTGTGGAGTTCTCTCTTATCTCCATAAACATTGGGGTCAATAGTGTACATTCTTTCTGTAGGAGAACTAGGTTCCATAGATTCATCTTCTTGGAAGCCTTGAGCAAGGGTACTGTATCCTATCTCATGAGTGGGTATACCGGAGAGTTGGTATGAATCTGGCTGATATTCCTCAATGTCTTTTTTAGAGACAAGGAAATCTTTCTGATAAGGGTCATACGCCTGTTCTTTAGTATCACTCAGTTCATAGTAATCACTGCTGTGCTGCAGCATTTCACTTTTTACAGCTTCATCTTTAAGAGCAGAAGTCTCAAAATATGTAGACATTCCTGACTTATCCTCTTCTATCTCCATTTTGTGAATGTCTGGATCTGTAACAGAAAATCCTGCTCCTTTACTATTGTTTCCGGAATCTTTTCTCTGCAGAGTTTCATTACTTGGTTCAGTAGTGGGCTTCTCTGTTTCAGATAATGCAAGTTTATCGAAAGACTCTTCCATTTTTTCAGGGAATAATTCCTGACTGTATCTGTCTGTGAAGGCCTCCATGCTGTGCTTTTCCTCCTTTTTGACATCCCATGTTGTTGCATCTCCACTTGCCTCCAGATCACTTGCTTCAGTTTCTTTTCCTTTAACTAAAACAGTTGTGGGCTGGTCATCATGAGTGACAAAACGCTGATCATCTAATGCTCTGTGCTTTTGTTTACTGGAAATGGAGTACCCATCTTCATCACTTTCATCTTCTGTCATATCTTTCTCTTCCTCCCAAAGAGGAACACTTGGGACAGATGTTTGTTCTGCAATTGTTTGTAAAACAGGAGTAGTCACTGCTGCAAAGTCTTTTTCTTCCTGTTTTTTTATTTTCTCCTTGTCAATTATTTGATCTTTCGTAAAGTCTTTGGCAATTTCTGAAGCAGTAGATATTTGCATTCTTTTGTTAGTCTCTTCCAACTCAGATTTATACTGAGCAGCTGACAGAGTATCAGAAGAAAAGGTACATTTAACTGCAGAGTCTGAAGATAAAAAAGAACTTATGCTTTCAGGAGAGGGAAAGTCGTTTTTTTTAAGATCCACTTGATCATCTTTAGACTGTATGAGTAGTGCTTCACTGGAAAGATTCTGGGATGTGGAGTCCTTTTCATCTGTTTTACCTTCTTGGTGCCACTGTGATGATAGATCTTTTTGTTCTGGATGTTGATGTGAGTCTCCTGTAGAATCAATATCAATATCTGTTTTTATGGAACTCCCGAGTTCCTCCTTTTTTGGACTTGTATCCACAGTCTGTTCAGGAAGAATTGGAAGAAACTTCTCTTCTCCTTTGCCCAGTGATTCTGCTATGTCTATAGTCTCTGTTTTTGCTGGCTGTGGAACTAAGGCATCATGTACAGATTGCTCACTAGTCTTACTTTCTTTCTCTGAGTCCTTCGTGCCTAATGGCTCGGCTGCGAAGAGGCTTGTCCCTTCCTGGACATGGATTTCCATCTTCGAGGCTGCAAGTAAATCTGTAGTTGTTTGATTGGATTTTATAACAGATTACTTAAAGCATTTACAGGCAGCAGTAAACTAATTTACAACATCATTCAGCATGGCAGAATGGCAGAATGCGGCCACATGCAACAAGGGCACCTATTTAGAGGTCTGTTAACTGTTGGTTTTTTAAAACTCTTGTTTTAGGGACAAAGCTTTACAGGTATAGCAAGAGTAATCTATGCTATATACATAAACCAGCATTTCTAGCTTGATGTCAATGCTGGTTGAAGATGGTGGAGCATGTAGATCAAGACATTTGAAAGGCAGCAGATGGGGCTACACTGAAGTAAACCTGCCTCTAGTCAAAAGCAAAATTACTCATCAATCGCAGGGCAGTTTTGTCACAACACAAATACTAAAGATAAAGACAACATCATGTTAGTATGCTTTAGTAAGACCTGAAGTTGATACAAATTCTAGAATGCAGTCATATATTGGTGTAATTATATATACACTTGAAATATGCAATATAAGTAGTATAGTTAATTTTCAAAATCCACTTAATGATGTAATTCTTTTGGAGGTGAACCAAATAAAGGTAATATTGTAATGCATATATACCCACTTCCTCTTGTTAAAAGAGAAATAGCATTTTCTTGTTGTCCAAACTTTACAGCAAAACAAAATACATATTGCTAGCTTGAAGCTGTACTTGTAAAATGTGAGATCTGAAATCCATCTTTGAATTTCTGGTTTGAAAAGAACATAAATTGTTATCACTAACTTGTTTATTTTTAATGTTTTATAGAATTATGCCTTTATAAATTCTTAATGGAGGGATTACAATCTGCACTGAACTATATGGCCTGCACAAAACATTCTAAACTTTCTATTGGCACTTCAGAAGAAACCATTACAGCTCATCATACACCAAAGAGAATCTTTTCATTAATGCTGGAAGAATAAAAAAGCGATGCATCATTAACACCATGACCAGTGGTGTCACTAGGTGGTGAGGGGGGTGCGGACCACACCAGGTGACATCCTAATGGGGGGGGCACCACTGTTCCTCAAACATCTGCATTTTGGAAGAAGCAGGCTATGGCATTTGCCTGTATCTCTTTCAAATGTGGAAGAGATGGTGTGAATGGGGTGAAGCTCAGTGTAAGCACAGGCGCCAGATTTTTTTTTTTTAAATCACATTTCAAATTTAATTTTTAATTTTTTAATTTAAAAAATTCTTTTAAAAACATCACATTTTATCAACTTTTAACTTCAACCACATAAAACTATGTATATGTAAACACACTTATTCTGTGTGTATGATATTGTAATTTAAAAGCATAACTTTAATTTTGCTGGTTGTTTATCTTTCAACTATTAGCATTACACTCAGTGATACATATGAATTACGATTTAGGATAAATTAGTACAAAGAACGTTACTAAGAATTCTGTATGAGTGTGGTATGGAAGGAAGTCAATAGAGGAAAGGTGACACCATGAGTTACCGCACTGGGTGACACCAACCCTAGTGACACCACTGACCATGACTTTCTGCACACTTCATTTGGGAGTAAACTGTGCTTCGTAGGACCTATTTTAGGCACGAAAAACCATGGTAAGGTTGAGCTGTGAAACATATAGTTGTTGTTGCTGATATCGTGATCTTAGGAACAGGAATTTGAAGATAATTGATCACAACAGGAATGATGCCCCCATATTTCAACTATATTTTATATATTTGATTTATTTCTCTCAAATGCTGCGTGCTCCAACACTGCCATTAGTTTTTAATAATCACAACTCCATCAGACTAGGAAAGATGACAAAGTCCAGTAATAAATTGCACTGTGAGGACCATTAAACAAATCTGTTAAAAACCATGGGCTGTGATCCAGAGAACCTGTTCCAAATGGGAGAACAGGCATCCTCTTGCCGAGCAGCTGTTATACAAATAACACAAGCTGCTAGCAGAATATTCCTGCATTAGAAAAAGCTGTTCCATATTGTGAATGCACCATATGGTATACAATTCTTATAACTAAGTGTCTTTGCTGGGAAATATCTCAGAGGCCAGAATTCTGACTTCGATAGTGGCTAACTGTGTTCCTCTGGAAATTCACATACTGGGCAGAATGGCATACAAAAAAACCACTATATCTGAATAGGGAATTCAGTTTTAACCTGTCTTGGCCCACAGCCTCTGGGTTATTTGCTCTCCCTGAATGTGTCCAATGCTTAAAAAATAAAGCCTTTTTTATTTTTTAGTAAAAAGAGGAAGCCATCATTTTATCTTTTGGTAGAGAATTCCACAAATCATGCATCATATGGAGAAGTAGGTTTGCTTCATTTGTTTCAAGCCTCTTGCTCCACAACTGCCCTGAATCAGGCATTTATTTATTTATTGTTGTTGATCCTACCCTTTAGTCAATGATCTTAGGGTGGCTTAAAGTAAAATCAACTTAAAACAATAAATAATTGCAAAAGTCTAAAAGATTAAAAAAATATATCAAATAGTTTTTAAATTTTAAAACAGACATTTTCAAACTGGGTATAACAGTTTAATGCACTGCAGATAAAAACGTATCTGTCTATTATTCTCTTTCTCTGACTAAGGTCCGAAACACACTGCAGCAATAGTCCATTTTGAGACCACCTTAACTGCCCTGGCTCAATGGCCTGTTACAGACTGCCAAAATAAAGCTGCTTCAAGTCTCTTTGGAGGTATGCTATTTAAATGATGTATGCATCCTAAGAATCCGGAAGCTGCACCAAAGCTGCACTCCGGTGCTTAGGAATTGAGTGTGGCTTTGGCGCAACCTCCAGACTCTTAGGACCCATGCATCATTTAAACAGCATACCTCCAAAGAGACCCGAAGCAGCTTTATTTTGGCAGTCTGTAACAGGCCAATGTTGGGAATTCTGGAAACTGTAGTGTTGTGAGACATTTAGCCTTCTCTGTCAGAGAGCTCTGGTGCCACAATAACCTACAATTCCCAGGTTTCCCTAGCACTGAGCCAGGGCAGTTAAAGTGGTCTCAAAGTGGATTATTTCTGCAGTGTGTTTTGGACCAAAGTTCTTCTTTCTGTGCATAGATATCATATGCATAAGACCTTTAAAAATAAATGCATAAATAAAATTAAAAGAACAACTTTTCATGGCCTGCTGCCTATTCCTATTTTCCTATTCATTTTCTGCTAAGACCTCCAGCCTACAATGCTTTCCTATGAGGGTTACACCCAATTTAGACTATATTAGCAAATACAGAAACTTTTTCTCACCCTGTGTGTCCACAGTTTTGCACACTTATGCTAACCTTGGCTGCCATTTTCTTGCTCATTAACCAGATTAGGAGAGTTCATCAGACATAACATTGGAAAAGTTATGCTTTGGACTATAGTTTCTCAGATCTCCCAGCTAGCCTGGCAACAGTTTTCCAAACACTGCTTCAAATTTGGCCTGGGCTTCTGCCATTGTGAATACACTGATGCCACCTCAAAATGTAAGTATAACAATGACGTAATGTCATTTAGGAATACCCTAAATTATATTGGTTCCCCAACATAGATCCTTACGGTGGGAACCATATTATTTACTTCCATATTTAAAAGCAATCTTTTTATTCCTGCCTTTCCCTATATGTTTTATAACAGGGATTGCTCAGTAAGAGAATTGGTCCTTTTAGTCTTACATTTACGAAACACTGCCCGAAGGGTTTTTTTCTGATATTTCAAAGTATTTCTTTTAAAACCTCTCAACAACCCTTAAAATCTCTCAACAACTCTTACGTAGGGTAAGAGGACAGGATCTTTTAATGCTCAGTAACTTATCAAGAAGCACACAGCACATAATGTGTCAGATCACCCACTGGCAGCTACTGACTTCCATGTCAGTGGGGTGGTGAAGCCACTCCAGGTTTTGGGTAGCTTGAAACGATCTAAAACGATTCTGAGGACAAGGTTAATTCATCACCTTGCAGAGCTTCTTTAAAGCCTGGATTACGACCTGGATAAACTGCCCCACTGATATGGGTGCTGCCAGCCAGTACTGAGATCACCAATGAACAGGATCCCGTTATTTCTCCCCCAAAGTTAGCAGCAACCATAGAGAGGGAATTTACACTTGGGCTGCTGCACTGGATGGGATTAATCCTACCTTTCCCAATTTTCCTAATCAGTCCGAGAACATCCCTAGTGCATACTATCTATCCTGCAGAGCAAAATATTTGGATGGGGGGAATTGGGGAAAATAGCACAGGGAACCCCCCCCCCCCAATTGGTGCAGTGCCATTCCAAATTCATAGAATCATAGAACTGAGAGTTGGAAGAGACCACAAGGACCATCCAGTCCAACCCCTTGCCATGCAGGAAATTGATCACATGCTATTTCCATTACCCGATTTTAACTGTTTTTTAAAAAACTGTCATGTTTATTTTGGCTCTACATGTCAATACTGTCAAGGGATTATGAAAAGTTGGTTAGGCAAGTGGATTCTATATCAGCCATCTCTCCTCTGATGCTCGCCAAATGTGTTGCTCCCATCATGCTGACTGAGGTTGAGGGGAGATGTACACATTTGTAGAGCTTTATATTACGAAAGGTCGTTCTATTTGTTCAATTATTTTAGCCTCGACTAAACATGTTACAAATACTTGTGGAGTGGGACGCTATGGTGAATTCTTGAATTTAAGCCAAATTTTTATCAATGCAGGGTACTATACAGTAGTATGCAAAGAAATTGGATCAGTTACCCATGTAGACTTCTAGATCACAGCCTCATCTAGTTAACCAGAGATGAGCAATATAATTAGAAGGGCAAGTTTAGAGGTTTCCAGGGAATTCTTTTCTTCACGTAAAAGAATTTCGTTATGATATTCTTAGGCTAGTGACATTGGATTTCACCCTCAGTGTTTAACCTTGCTCTTCATGACAGTATCCAAAGTATCACAGGGATCCATGTGAATTTTCTTTCCACAGCAGGGTTTTAATAAGGGTCATCAGCTTGTAAAAACGATAAAGTACATGAAAACTCAAAATTCTGGCAATGGCGAAGGAAGGTCATGGTGGACTGCAATGAATGATAAAGATATGACATAAGAAGCAAACAGCCTGAGAGAAACTGAGCCAGAATGCACTGAAGCACAAGCAAAAATACACTTGCACACTACCAACAAAAAAAAAAAGCAAACATTTGTACAAATTAAGCCTCTTTATGTCATAGTCAGGGTTAATCAGTTTTGTTTCTTGAAATGAGAAGCAGATGAACCTCTGCACCAAAAACAAAAGAAACAAAATATACATAGATCAGCAATGTGACTGGCAAACACATCTGCAATGAAAAGGGATGGAAGGCTTTGTGGTACACCCGGTTGGCTGCTTAGCATAGCATATCATGGGTAGAAAAACACTTTTTTGAAACCAAAGTCAGGAATTAGCGGCAATGGCGGGAAACCATGTCATCACACAGCAATCAGCTTGCCTGTTATGCACTCTTCAAGCATAATAACAAGAGCATTAGTCAGAAGGATAACAAATGCAAAGAAGAGTAAATGGAGCAGAGTGGATAAAGCTTGGAGAGCGGCCCCTATGCAGCCAACACATGCAGGTCCCTAAGGAAGACACACCTTCCTCACCCAAGGAAGGCAATTTGCATTTCATGGGTTCCTCCTCAGCTATGTTTATGCTTTCCCCATTGCGAGTCACTTGATCTTCAAGAATGGACTCCTGCTGGGCCTCCCTGAAGCCTTCTGCTTGTTGCAAAGGCTCAGCAGGACCACTCATTTCCTCACATCCCTCACCAAGGGGAACAGCAGGTTTGGGTTCCTCGGGCAATGAAGCTTTAGCTGTTTCTTCTTCTTCTTCCTCTTCCTCTTCTTTGGGGGAGCAGGAGGGAGGGGAAAGGATGGAAAAATGAAGCAACAACTTCAAGACTAACAGACAATACAAGGTGCAGACATGTCAACCAAGTTGCCCATATACAACATTTTCAGCTCAGAATGTAATTTACCTACTTCTCTTACCTTAGCTATTATCCTCATACAGCATTTTTTAAAAAGCATATATAATTGCTACGGTGAGCAAAGGCTTTTTCTTTCTGTCTTAAAAACTGTGGTTCAGTTCAGGTGACACCCAGTCACTAAAGGGTTTGTCACACAAGGCACTTACTGCTGCTCAAACATTGCCCAAGTGTTACCCAAATGTTTCAGAAGCGTCGGAGGTGGGATCATCCATCGCGCTTCTGAAACGTCATACAGGCTTCTTGCTTTCCTTCCGTCACAGAAGTGTTCGTGGGGAAGCCTTGGAAAAGCCATTTTTATTAACGGGATCTTTTGTTAATAAAAATGGCTTTTTGGAGGCTTCCCCACGAATGCTTCCACGACAGAAGGAAAGTGGGAAGCCTCTATGACGTTTCAGAAGCGCAAAGGATAATCCCACCTCTGGTGCTTCTGAAACATTTGCGTAACACTTCAGCAACGTTTGGGCAACAGTAAGAGCCCCATATGATAAACTCCTAAAACAGGGGTGGAAATAATTATACCCCCAAATGTTGTTGGATTACAGCATCCAGTATTCATGACTATTGGTTATGCTTGTCAGCACTACTGGGAATTGCAGTCCACCAACATTTGGAAGACCATACCTGTTCCATCCCTACATTAAACCATTATTTGTTGAGTGGGAAATACCTGTTGACTCACACATTTCTCCCACTTTCCATCAGTGCCACACCTAGAATGGCACAAAGATAGCTATCTCTAACCATAAATAGCTTTAGAAACAGAGACTGAAACCAGTTTGTAACACTGGTTTCATTCTTTCATTTAGATGGTATCTATGGTTAGCAAGAACTGTGGCCATAAAGGTTCAGACATAACACTGAACCATGCTTAATGTTAACCAGGAAAGGAAGGGGGGGGGGGGAAGAGTACATGAACCCAAGGCGGAAGAAAAAACCTGGAATCCCACAAGGCACTCCCAAGTGCCAAACTATGTTTTCACACAGCACAATGCCTTAACCACACACAGGTTTTCATATAAGATATATAAATAAATCACATTTTTGCAAGAAATAGGGAGCTGAAAATGTTTTATAGTTCCCAAAGTGGAAACAGTTGCAGAAGACATTTGGGCTAAATTACCTATGGAAATGGGAATGTATGGTGATGACAGATGGTTTTGAAAAAAGATGTGTTAGTATTATAATAAAATGCATTACAGTTTGAATTATCGCATTGTCATAGACATAGAACTGGCTTTGAAAATTCTCTGGAATGGATCAGAATGTGGCCACAACTATCTTAACCTAAAAGAGGTAACATTTTATTATTATTATCTACTGGCACTGGCTGCCTAATGGGCCCTAAGTACCTATGGAGGGCAAGTATTTTTTAGCTGTGATGTCTAACATAACTTCTTCATTGCTGGGTCAGTTACAATAAAAAATTAAGGCCGGTCTTTCAGAGAGAACCAATGTGATATAGTGGTTTGAGCATTGGACTCTGGAGACCAGGGTTCAAATCCTTGCTCAGCCATGGAAGCACACAAACACAACTTTCCAAGACTTTTACAGGAATTGAAATAGTTATGTTATTTCTGGTTTAGCTGATTGTCTCTGATGATATTTTACTGTGGTTGTTCATGGCCAGGATCCAGTGGTATACTTCTGCTAGATCCTGTTACTTCTTCCAGAATTAACCACTCACCCTGCATCTCTGAACAAGAGGGCTAGGAAATTTTGGGAGTATGTTTTGGTGTCTTAGAAGGTCATAGAATGAGGGAGTGATGAAAAAAGTCCCAGTTTCATTGCTAATGAACATGAAAGTAACACATAATTGGATCTTGTCCATCTTTTGTTGCCTTCTTCTTTTATACTGCTTTTAAGCCATCTTGTGGGTCTGGAGGATTAAAATTAAATAGGATAAATAAAAGGTTCCCCAGGATATCCCTACTGAAAATGAACAAACAAGGCACACCACCCTTGTGATGCAGCAGCAAGTACAAAGAAATGTAAACAGATGTCTGGAACACACTCTGTGTTTGGCACAGTGAGCAGCAATATGAGCAATTCTGGCTCTCTGTAGAGACTAACTATAAGAACATTAGAGTTCAGTTTAGAGACTGCACATGTCACAGCGCAGCTTAACACTTGCCTTTCTGTTCAGTAATATACCATAAATCTGTTTAAACCACATACTATGGGGGCAATAAATGAAGGGATGTGTTTTTAATGCTTTTTTTGTAACTATAATAGGATAGGAACTGCCCAAAAGAAAGCAAATACGACTGGTACAGGCTCATAATATAGACTTATAGAGTTGGAAGACACCACAACGGCCATCCAGTCCAACCTTCTGTTCAGAAAACGCAAACCTACTCTTTCTTTCCCCCTGAAAAATAATCCATGCTATTCAAAGGTTAGAGTCAGACTGAACAGACCTACACATCACATATTTATCATGAAACTTCCCCTTTTCTGAGAACATCTCCATGGACCCGGTGAAGCTTCATGTTGTGAAAAGAGATCTAAATGCAGACATGTCCTCTCCACTGAAGTGTGCAGTGGTAGCCTTTCCAAAGGGTCAAGCTCTGCCTACAGTGTATGGAGGACCTTGCCCACTGAGCAGTTTATGAGATCAGGGCACATATGCTTATGCAGCATGCTAGCACAGATATAGAATGGAATGCTATTAATACTACTAGAAATGACAAATGTGACATACTATACACATAAATCTTTATGATACTGGCTTAATAATCTTGGCTTGTTTATAACATATGATTTGAACAAACCATCAACTGTAAAATTCGGGGTTTGTAGAAAAACACAGTTTGTTCCTACAAATGGGAATCTTTTCATTTCCTACCCTTGAACATGAAAGGGAGGACGGACCATACAAACACAGGCATGTAACAACAATCTGTGATTTGTTCGCTGTTGTGTCCAAACAGAAACCACTATGTACCACTGTGGATAAGGTTTAGAATATTATCTTGCGAACTCTTTGCTTCAACAGGTGTTGTTCAATCAAATGGAAACTTTTTCATTCCAAGTTTCATTTTCACTACTCCTTATTTACAGCATATTGTTTTTTCCTGTCAAAAATTCTTCAAATACATAGCATAAATAGTTTTAGTTATTTAAAAAATAATATTCTAGTACACAAATACAGCTGAAACAAAAAAAAATCATCTCAAAAATCAGTTCAAATTTTATATAGCTGAATTAACTCACTGTCAAGAGAAAAATGTATTCCTTTGGGACCAATCTCCAAAAGGTAAGTTAATGCTAAATCAAGGCTGGTATAACTAGTGCTCCTTACAGTCATCTCAGTTAGTTCAGTTTCAACATCTCTGGTCACAATAATAAAAAGACATATGGAATAGTGAGGAGATTTTTTGCTTAACCTCGTAATTGACCAAACCTTAGCATTTGGCACAGGCCAGGGTCCAAACAATTGCATAACTAGTTCCATAGTGCACCCCTCCCTGCACATCATGAGCATGAGGGAGACTTTCAAAGGTGATTTGTAATGTGACAAGGAGGCATATTATCCAAGAAAGAGAATGATAAAAATCCCACCAATGTTTTGACAAAAATTCCACTAGGCAATGCCTTGATATTTCTTTGTATCCCTAATATGGGCAATAACTTCACTGGAATAGAAACAACAGTGCTCAGCATGGAAATCAGTGTAAAAATATGTCCAATACAGAATGGAAATTTTTGAGTGTCTGGCTGGCTTCAGGAGCCATCTCATGTACAATAAAATGAGGCACACATTTAATATATTGGGAGAAAAATGCACTTCTAAGAAGGCACCATAATGACTGTGTTAGTTACAGATCCAACCAGTGCTAATTCTGAACAACATTTAGCCAAAGGCATAAGATATTTCTAATGCATCTTCTCACAAAATTGATATGCTATACACCAATAACACTTGTTGTATTTCAGGTATATTATGTTCATCAGATATTTTACACTGGTCACAATACTGACTCTCTGACAAAGTAAATTGTGCTTTTTTAAATTTATAATTATTTCTGACAGGTTATAGTACTGTTGTTGCAATCAGTGCTATACCAGGATTAAAAATGTGTATTCTTTAATTTTAATTTTAGTCCTTTAAACACAAGACAAATACACCTTTGTTTTAGCCTCAGAGATGAACTGTTTCCTGACTCATAACATGGTATGAAGAAGGACAGGATCCAAAATCTCAATTTTCTCTTTAACATAAAGAGAAAAACACAACAGCAACAAACATAGAATTGCCAAGTCTTCTGAGGCTTAGTGAGCAGAATCTGACAGTTAAATGTTGATATTTAACAAATTCGGGTGGAATCTAGTAGCATCAGGTAGGTCAGCGGGAGTGCTTCATACTCTAGGACATAAGCTTTGTAGTCAGGGCTTTATGGCGCAAATAACAAAGTTCCTATGCAAAGCAGAAAATGCCCATCCTTCTTGATTTTGATTTCTCACTTATGTTTTTCCTCCCCCAGAAACCTGGAGAAGGAAGCTAAACCTCCAAGACATGGCAACCCTGGACATAAAATGATGAAATGAATGTGTGACGGGGTGGAGGAGAAGAGGAAGAGAGGGACCATGCTTTGTTCACCTTCATGCCTTAACAAGATCTCTGCACTCAGGGCTGTGGCACAGGGATGTGTACTAGCTTCATTCCATTCAGAGCTGAATAAAGGATGCTCATAATACTCCTCATCTGAATTGTAGGGCTCATCATCAGGCACAGACACTGAAATGGAGGGGGTGAGGAATTTATACCTCTGCCCCATGGCAGATGGCTCCTGCCCTGAGCTACTGCGAAGAGGTCCCACCTCATCCTCCGCTCCTTCATCTACAGATAGACAGAGACAGGAAGAAACTACAGGGAGAATTTGGAAGACAGACAGACAGACAGACAGACAGACAGACAGACTTTACAACACAGGATGGAAACATGCAGGTACGTACTAGACACTGATGCAACACTATGGGATGGAAGAAACCAGTGATGCCAAGCTCAATGTAATCTTGCATACATTCAGTGCATTGTGAAGTTTAATGCATCTATTATTATTTTTCCCACAATGCCTGTGGAAGAGTATAGAAATCTTATCCACTGATGCAAATGAACTCAACGTCCATAATAACAGTGTTATTGTAAGGACGGAATTGATAAAGGACATGAAATGAATGTTCTAGAGGTTGGATCCAAGGTCTGTCTTCTGCCCTGAAAATTTCCTTCCTCTGCTGACTATTGAGATATTCTCCACACAGTCCATCCCACTCAGTACAGTAGCATATTGAGAAGAGTGGAAGGGCTGCAAGGAGAGGAAGGAAGGTGCTAGCTTCTTCTAGACCAGTTCTTGATGCCTGAATATGGATCCAAATCAAGGGCAAAATTTACCACAGTATGTCCCACAAAGACATAGTGAAGTAACATAAAATCAGAACAGAACACAAAATTTGTCAGGAGGAAACAAATAATTTCACCAGTTTCTTTTTCAACAATCATTTTCGTGCATCTCAGAAATGGTTTTTAATCAATTTTTGGAAACCTCTACTTCTGTAAATGAGCAAAAATATACTCTAATCCACAAAGAATGACAAAATTATTGTTAGGTGGACAGAATCTCTTTGTAACCTAAAGTAACAAACAGCAATGCTGATTCTTTCTCGCTGAAATCTTCCTACCTACCACTTATATTTAAAGCTAAGAGAGAATGTGGCTACCTGTTTTGACATACAAATTTACTGGATAAGTGAGGTCTAATTTTTGCACAAAAGGCATGCTTTGGGCACATTTCTATCCAATTCTGGTTCAGCCTCCATGACTCATACACCCTTTTTGATGCAAAGAGTAGACTACCACTCACTGCTTTATATGTGAGCAGCCAGACACAGACAGCGACAGTAAATGTAACTGCACCTGTCACATCTAGTTTATGCCTCAGGAGTGTCTTCTTTTAGAGTTTTCCTTGGAATCAGGGCTGGACCACTTTCTATTAATGGTGGGTTGCTTACTAAAGGCACTCCATATAGGGACTTTTCCAACATGCCTCTGAAATCCTGGACTCCTATGGCCCAAGATGTGTCTCAGCCACTGACCAAAAAGAGAGTATAAACATACTGACATGCCTTGATTCTCTGTTTTCAAAAACAAATATGCATCAGCAAAGTACCAAGTTCTTTCTTGTTCTTTGCCAAAGTAAACCCTGGGCTTGAAGGATTATTCTTTACCGGATTCTTTATTGCAGGGCAAAATCATGGAGATGGTGACTCCAAACATGCTTATGCATCAATATTTACTATGAATCAGAGCCCTGGGCCAATGTCAGCTGCAAGAAGAAAGATAAAGATACATGACTACTTAAGCAGCTTAGTAAACAAGATGCATTAGCTAAGGAGTGACAACCCACCCTCAAATGTCTCTGAAGCTTGCCTTTCCCTATACAGAATTTCAACAATGTGTACATCATTTATATTCTATTCATGAGGACACAGAAAGCCACATATCCTATTTCAAGGTACCATAACTGAGGGTTAAGCAATGAGAGGGAATGAGTCAGCCAATGAAAGCTGCTGTGACCTTATTGCTTTCAATCCAGAGAATGGGAATCTTACTTTCTGGACTCCCAGAATAGCCATCTTGGTTGGAAGATTGGGAGCTGTAGTTAACAACAACAACAACAACTTGCACTTCCATAAGTTAAAATTAGAGGATGAATTTCTTCATCCTGTAGCCCCTCCATGCCCCCTAAAAACCCTAAAATTGCACCCAGAAGAAGAATCATAGATACTGGCATAACCACAAGAACCAAACTGAATTTAGGCCAAGGCTTCCAAGGTGCTTCATAAGCGTGCACGTGCGCATGTACACACACACACACACACACACACACACACACACTAATTCCTAGGCTCCATCCCTCCACAAGAGGTAACAAGCAATCCAGTTTCCTTCATATGCAAAGGTCTCATCACAGAATTTATCAGTGAAGTAGTTTAAGGAACACTTTATGACCTAAGGTTGCTGTGCCATGTCTGGCAGGATCATATACATCCAAATGAAATAGTCTTTCTTTTAAATTATTTGGAATAGCCACAGGATGGATTAGCCTAAAAAAAGAGCAAAATAATTGCATATGTTTGGAATACTAATGTGTAGTACCACATTTACTTTATAATGTGATCCTAGTTCCATGCAAAAATTTCAGGTCATAGACTGTCATTTGCTAAAACATTTATTCTTTAAGTGTCTTTATATTTCCCTCATCGGATGCAATTCTTGAGGGATGAAAGTTACAGTAATATCTTTAATTTTTATTTTAAAAAGCCTTTTAACCAAAAATATAAACTTTTCACAATTTTTCTGTCTACTGCAGCAGTTTACTCCTCAGTTTAAAAAACAAAAAGAATGTGAAATATGAGCATCCTCTTCCTCGATAGTTCTACTGAAATAAGGCCTTTTGACATGGATTCATTCTGTCTTGGCACTGCCATACTAAGGTTAGCCATCTAGCTAGCAGATAAATGTTTTTACACAAAAAATTATTTCATTTTAGCTGCAGGATTATCTCTTGAAAGTGATAAAATAATGCTTTCTCAATCAGCATTCATTATTTTAAATTGCTTAGCTCTCATCAATCATTGGTTTCCAAAGCTCAAAGACATATATTAACAGATGAAATTCTATGAATTCCAGGCCCTTCCCTATTGTCTTTCGCATTTGTATTCTTAGTTTTATTCATACAGCTGGGCACTCTTCTGGCTTGCTCTCACATAATGTTTAGCAGACAAAGAGATAAGTAGTCTTTACAAGGCAGCATCCACCCGCTTTGCCCAGCAATTTTTGATGAAATAGGATCAGACATTGCTCAGGAATACCTCCACACCCTGAAACATGAAATCCCGCTACTCTATTTTCAATATGCAAAACAGTTCTAACAGAGCCAAATTAGGTATCTTACCTCCCAAGGCAGTCCAAACAGACCCACTCATTCTGTTATGTAGGTGAAGCAAGTTATCAAAATAGATCAATGAAGCCTGGAACAGGAAAGCCTTCTTTCCTCTGAAACAGGTTTGATTCACAAACCTCTCTCTGTCTCCTCTCGCTCTTTCTCATTTGTGTTTGCTGCATGGTTGGCCACATCCACCTTTGTCATGTCTACTACACAGTGATTTTCACCACAGGATGACGGAAAGAAATCACCCTCCAATTCTACGCTAAGCAACCTGCTGGTAAGATTACCACCATAAAAATGCTGTGGATGGACTGTAAGTTGTCCAAGGTTCCCCTCCTGCACCCATCAATCACGCCCATCCAAATTCTAAGCTGAAGAAAAGGTTTTGCTGAATATTTTTTTATAAAAAGGGGAAAGGTCTTCAAATTATTCAATGACTGGGATGAAGAGACAGATGGCATGTTTATCAGATTTGTACATGACAATAAATAAGGAGGAGTGCCCTACAGGATCAAAATATCCTAGTATATACTCTAATTTACACTTAGGTACCACACTAGTAAATACACTAGTGTATACCCAATTTACACTTAGGCACAAAAAAATGAAATGCACAGACATAAGATGGGGGACATCTGGCTTGACAACAATACATGTGAAAGGGGTCTAGGAGTCCTCGTAGATCACAAGCTGAACATGAGTGAACGTGTGATACCAGGAAAGGACCTTCTGCTTCCAGGACAGAACCCACCGGACCCTAAAAACTTGCCCACAGACACCCCCCTTCCTGCAGGGAACAGTCCTGTCTGCTGCTTGGCATCCTGAGCTCTCTAATTGAAAGGGAGGCCAGAATAATGCTTGACTCAAGCCAGGGATTTTGTCAGGGCAAAATGCAAAAAGACACTATCTACAGCCAAAAAGAAAGAGATGCCTCAATAGATAACAGTAGTCATCTATTAGTAGTTAAGGAGAGACAATAAATAAAAGTAAAAGGTGAAATAAATAGGATTAGACTCCCTAAATACAATTGTTCAGCAATGTGTGCACAAAGACAAAGAGAACTACTATAATAATTGGATATGCTTTGATAGAGATTTCCTGCATGGCAGGGGGGTTGGACTGGATGGCCCTTGTGGTCTCTTCCAACTCTATTATTCTATGATTCTAATAATGCAGAGAAAAAGAAGAGGACAACAAAAAAGGAAAAACAAGAGACCTTTTCCACAAGACCTGAGAATTGAAAAGGAAATTTAAACCCAAAGTGGGCTTGTTCTATGACCATTAGGGGAATACAGATCAAGTAGAAATAAAAAAGGCAGTGAAAACAATGCACTGAAGAACTGTATAAATAAGATGGAAGGATGACAAATTCATTTGAGGAGGAATCATTTGAAGATGAACCTACAATTTTAGAAAGTAAAGTGGAAACTGTATAACTAGGGCACTTGGGAGAAATAAATCAGCAGGAACAGGTAATATACCAATAGAGCTGCTTCACCCTACAGAGATGGAAACTACTTTAGTTCTAACTAAAATCTGTGAACACACATAGAAAACAAAACAGGGGCTCACAGATAGGAAATACCCAATCTACATTCCAATCCCCAAGAAAGGGGACATCAGGGATTGCAGTAATCACAGGACCACTGCATTAATCTCTCATGCAAGTGAAGTGATGCCCATAATTCTATAATAAAGAGTTTTACCATTTATGGAGTGAAAAAGGTCATGTTTGTTTATTTATTTATTTATTGCATTGGTATGCTGCTTTTCTCCCAGAAGGGACCCAAGGTGGCTCCAAGCTGGGTTCAGGAAATGAAGAGGCATTAGGGATCATGTTGCAAAGATATATTGGCTAATGGAGCACACCAAAGAATTTCAGAAGATAATCAATATGTGCTTCATACACTATAGCAAAGCCACTGATTATGTAGATTATGAAAAATTTTGAATCATTCTTTTAAAAATACATGTGTCGCAATATTTGATTATCCTGATGTGTTGCCTATACTTAGGACAGGAGGGTACTGTCAGGACAGTACAGAAAAATAGACAGGTTTCGAGTTGACAAGGGAATCAGGCAAGTCTGCATTTTATCATATACACCCCCTCTGTTTAACATGTATGTTCAGCGTATCATACATAAAGCAGGATTAGACTCTGATGAAGGAGGCATGAAAACTGGAGGAAGGAACATCAACAATTGAAGATAAACAGATGACACCACACTACTAGCAGAAAATGGCCAAGTCTTGGAAGGATGAGTAAAGAAAGTCAAAGAAGAAAGTGCAAAGTCAGATTTACAGTTGAACATGAAGAAAACAAAAATAATGACTACAGATATGCTTTACATAACTTTAAAGTAGATGATGAAGACATTGAAATACTTCCAAGATGTCTTGGCTTAGTCATTAATCACAATGGAGACTGTATTTAAAAACCAGAAGAAGAAGACGAGGACTTGGAAGAGCAGCTATGGAAGAATTAGACAAGATCCTGAAGCATAAATATAAATATATATAGTTGAGTACTGAAGTTAGGACTCTTCACACCATTGTATTTTCCACTTATATGTACAGTTGTAAAAGCTGGACAGTGAAGAAAGCTGATAGAAAGAAAATAAACTAATTTGAAATGTGGTGCTGGAGAAGAGGGCAGAAGATATTGTGGACAGTCAAAAAGACAAACAAATGGGTCTGAACTCTCACAAGAAGCCAAAATGACTAAACTGTGACCGACTTACTTTGGATATATCATAAGAAGACATGTCATATTAGGAAATATAATAATACTTAAGTAGAAGGTAGTAGGAAAAGAGGAATTTTGGATGGAGAGACTGAATCAAACAAGCCACAGCCCTGGGTCTGCAAGACCTGAGCAGGGCCATTGATGGCAGGATGACTTGGAGGTCTCTTATTCATGGGGTCACCATAAGTCAAAATTGTGTTGGTTGCAGTTAACAACAATTACAACTCGCTGCTTCTAGTTTATTTTAGTTTCTTTTAAAAACACACACATCTAGAACAGTAAGAAAATGCCCCTTTAGAAGTACTTCTAAAGTTACTTCTAACTTTATATTAAACATATTCCTAGCTAATTTGGTATAAGATTTTAGGCTAGCTCTCTCTGGCTCTGATGTCTTCAAAGATACTGGTTTTGAGAATTACTAAATTTTGGCTGGATTGCTCCAATGGCTTTCTTATTGAACTACTGCTTCCCTCCCAAGAAATAGTAAGTCAAATTGCTCTATTGTAAAGAGAGCAAACATTAATAAGTGTGTGTGTGGGGGGGGGGGGGGGGCATTGATCATGTTGGCATGTTGGCATGCCAACATTATGGCTTTAGAGTTCTGCCCAAACAATGACATTTGGTTGATTTTTATAAATACAGTTTTCTCTACTATACAAATTTTTTAAAAAGCAGAAATACAATGCTGAAATTGCCAGTAGGAGCATTGGGAACAACTTGATCTACTGAGTCACAGTGACCTAGAGATGTTTCATCTCTTTGAAATGCTAATACACAGAAAAACATGCTGGTAGTTAAATAAATTAAAGCATGAAAGCCTTAAAATTCCTGAAAATCAACCCACTAAAATTTTATAGATAACTGAAACCAATGAGGGGGAAAAACAACAGCAGTAAAGTTAATGACTAGTATCTAGATTTGATTTTATGCTGGCATCTGAAATTTTAATCCCAGTCCCAAACAAGAATGCCTGTTATGTAGAAAGTTAAGATTGTCCTAAGAGAGAAGTGCAGTCAAATTAACCTTTAAATGTGAGGTGCTCCTTTCCCCCTAAAGCGAATGCCTTAAATATCATTGTCCATCAAAAAAATGAGTGCTACACTGAGACAATATAAGCAACCTACAGTTGTAAAATGTTCATGAAGTATATATACACAAGTCTAAATACAATTGCTAGTCCCAAGAACAGTAGATCCATTGAATCAAAGAGAGAAGGATAGTCACAATTCAACAATGGATGGGTTTACACTAGCAGGGACTAGCCATTGATTATAGGCCAGATTTCATTTCCATATAGGTGTCTAAGAAACATGCTACCTAGTTGACAAACATATTGATACAAATTTGTTCTGATTTAAGAAATTCATACATCAAATTGTCTTCCATGTTGGGTCAGCTCCAGAAGTGGGAAGAAAAACTGAAAATAGCTTCAATCGTAACCTCAACAGAGAGTTGCCGCAACCTACAGCCCCCACTTTAGAAATAATTTTCTACTATTTCTTTCAGTGTTTTCACTGATTAATAAGGTACTTTGCTACCATTATTACTATCATTATTCTGCAGTACTGTCACTTGTCACTCATGTATCATCAGTCAAGAAATCTAAGGGATCATTGAACGATTTTGAAGAATCATACAGTAGCATCAGATAATACACATTACTTTGGAGTTTCTATTTCTTCAATAGCAGTCACAGAGGAGGGAACACTGCACACATAAAAAACCTTTCTGCAAAAGAAAGTTGCCTTATTGGAGGAATCTTGATTTTAGGGGGTAAAAGAGAACCTTCTCGCATCTTACAAACTAGTAAGGTTTATTTTTGAGGCCTAAAACCCACTTCATAAGCTGCATATGACGCAATGTGCTGCAGCCACCAAAAGCTTATGTCAAATAGAACTTTTTTGTTTTTAAGGTGCCGCAAGGCTTTGTTGTTTTTAAAATAATAATGATGATATACACTGACTCAGTTAATCGCTGTGAAATATGAAAACAAGTATCCAGTGACAGGTTTTCTTTTTAAAAACAAAACACTATGACTTAGTCACAATTAATTGAGCACATTTAGTTCCTGTTGAGTTTGATGGGTAATATTAAATACAGGGTTAACCCCTCCACTGAATGTGAGAAGACTTTAAAGTTGAGAGCTTGATCTGCCTTGTGTCTAGAATAATGAGAAATAGACATTAAATATACCAGTTATAGAACAGTAACATTTTGTACTACAGTCTCAGAAAAATTTAATACACTCTCACAAAAAATATAAAAATACAAACTGTTCATAACAGCATTACTTGACCTCAAAAGGCAGATTTACTCAAATGACTGGCAACATATTCATATGCTGATTAGTTCAACTCAGATGAGGTTTCTTCATAAGCATTTCTTACACAGATTGAAATAATTATTGTGGAATGAATCAAACATCCAGGTTGTTCCACAATGTTTGCAACCCCCCAATATGAAGGGCAGAACCAAGAGAACAGTGAACACAAGCAGCTGCACATAATGCATGTCTTCTTTTCCCTCCCTGTAGCCAGTTTGGTGGGCTCAAGACTTGCCTATTTCTATGGCAAGATCCTATAGTGTGAAGACAGTACTACGTTTATGCACACAAAATCACTCAATAGTTGCATAACTAAGAATTTGTGGTGCTATGCATCCAACTGTACAACCAAATGTGCATGCCCAGCTATGTGTGCAGCGCACAATGCTCATCTGTGTGAATTGCACATGTGCATTCATAAACAAATTTCTTATTCCATTAGCTCCACTGCCTGCTGGTTCATTTCTGTGCACAATTCAAAGTGCTGACTATGACCTTTAAAGCTCTTTACAGCTCTATTCCTGATTAACAATAAGGATTATATTCTCCCATATGAGTCTTTCCATGTTTTGAGATCCTCTGTGAAGGGCTTTGGCTCTGTCCCACCACCCTCACAGATATATCTGGTGGGAATGCAAGAGAGGGCCTTCTCAGTGGCTGCTCCCAGGCCCTGGAACTCCCTTCCTAGAAAGGATAGATTGGCACTCTCCCATCTTTCCACAGACAGATGAAGGATCCAAGGGTGTTAAAATTTCCCCTTCACAGCTGAAGTTTTTTTCCCATCAGACCTTTGTGGGCTGAGTCTTTCACAATGTACTCTGCTGTATCTTTTTGGTTTTTTTTCTTTTTAATGGTCATGCTTTTAACTACCTTTATAACTACTGATAGATTAATTTATATTTTTAACTTCTTGATTATGTGAATTTTTGTAGGTGTATTTGTTTTAACTTTTGTAAGCTGCTTTGAAACCCAGGACTGGAGACAAAGCAGAATATGAGATAATATAATAGTGAATAACTGTAAATGTCCCTAGTGGAATGATGGCACAACTATGGGGCTATACAGGTTGGAAGAAAGGGGTGGCGAGACGCCGCGCCTTCCTGCTCCGGATGAAGACTGTGGCAACCAAACGCCATGGCCAGCAGGAGGCCTAAAAAGAACCCGCTCCTGGTGAATTCTTTTTAGTCTTTGTGCGGGGCACCATTGGCGTACTTGTGTACGATGATGACAGCCATGCGGCACAGCGCTGTTCGGGTGCTGCACCGCATGGATGTCATTATTCCATGCCCCATAAGGAAGGGCGTGTGCAATGATGGTGACCAGGGTGCACAATAGGGTTGCTTAGTGTCTAAACACTCAGCCCCGCGCACCCCTAGTTTGGGCCCAGGCCGGCGCAAAGCACCCGTCTGTCAAGCCCCTATGTTTGGCTATTCCACATCAGGCCAAATGTTTCTATCACTTCCAGATGGGTCCTTATCCACATATAAGACACCCATCAGGATTCCAACCTGTCTGTTTGACAGCAGAGTGCATATTTTAAGGTACCCAAAAGACCACTCCTAAAGAGCTTAAAAGTATCCTGTGTTAGGAAATATCTTTTACATCATTCAAAGGGCTAAACTAAATAGAAACCACTTAATTCTATAATAGGTCTAGAACTTCCTGAAGAAGATCTAGTAAATGCACAAGAAAAGATCAAGATTATTTTCAAATGGATGTTTGTTATTTCATTTGCTACTTTCAAACACTTTTTGGGTGGTTCATGTGTGTATTATAATAGGACAGCCATCTTGCTTTCTATGTATTTTAAAAACAGTAGTATCAGTCTTCACATATTTTAATAGCTCTGAGAAAGATGAAGACTTGATTGTTTGCAAAGTGTCTTGCAGTGATAAGTATAACTTTAAGGGCCAGAAACTGAGATGACTAAATTCATCTGAAATCTTAACTTTCATGAAATTAAAAGGACCTTTAGTGTATCATGAGCTTGGATGCAGAAAGAGATGAACATAATGTAAGTATCCACAGGAAGAAAAATGATTTGTAATGTTTTTCTGAATAACAGTTGATCCTAGAAGACCAGGCTTCTCCACACTATAAAATACCAATACAAACAGGTTTCTGCTCATTTTTTATTACTAGGTACAGTTGTCAACTTTCCCTGTCACACTCCTGTGCCGTTCAAACCTTTATGTTAAGTGTAGATTCACTGACAATATAAAATATGGGAAAGCAACAGTATGAAACAATATGTGGCCTTTTTTATCTGCTTCATTATATCAGAACAGAACCGATTTCCATATTTAATCCTAATATCGTTCCCATTTTCCTTACATTACACTGTTCTGCATTTTATGGTGCTAAATTTAATCTATAATGTTTGTACTAGTGGGGGGAAAACTCCTTTCCTGTTAAAGTGTTGCTTGAAAATGTTGGCATTCTGCTCTCTACAAGATGACCTTGGGATCATTCTCAGCTGGAGAGAGAAGATTGTTGTGTAGCTCTCCTGCTTTAGATGTTGAGAGAATTCCTGCTGCAGAAAAAGGTGCCATTCTCCCCCCTCCAACCAGGTATACCTTTTCTCATTACAGAGCCAGTGATTAGAAATGTATTGCCTCGTGAAATGTTCTCTTCTCTGCAGCTCTTGAAGGTACCGGAGTCTTTTCAAGTCCAATTGCAATATCTATTCAACAGTAATGTATTGCACATAACCTTTATATTGCTGTAAGAAGGTACTCTCAGATATCGCCATGCACACGTATAGGGAGAAATACATAAATACATACAGGCACATATTGATAGTGTTGATGTTTCACAATCATATGCAGTCAATAATTTCCTGTTACCAAAACAAACATTGCTCATGCCTTGCTTCTGTCATGATTCATGACAGAATCTTCCTCCTACCTCTGTCACAGGGATCCTTGGATTTCTCTCCTTAAAGATGGTCCCTCTAAAGTGCCCAGGGGAATTCTTACCTTCTTCCAGTGTTCCAGTCTGCTCTGAAGCAGGTGATGGGGGCGGGGATGGAGGCAGGTTAGTTGTCTCTTCAACTGCTAAAGATCGAACAGTAAAAATGAGACACAATGATTAATTAATTTGATACTGGGATATGCCAAAAGAAGAATTCAGTATAAGAGGTTAGCAGCATCTGATAACATTTCAAATCCATGCAGCTTGAGTCTTTAGCTTTTACACAAAGCCTGGTACCCACAATAGTAACCATTTATTTTGGACGATGGAGCCTTATGTTCAGAAATCAGTTCCACTGTCTTTGAAAACATTTCTTTTAACAAAAGATATATATATATATATATAAACAATAAGGTGGGTTGGTTTTTCTTAACCTCCCAGGTGTTTGAATGAACAAATGGCATTATAATTATTACATGCCTTGAAGAAAAGTAACTTCACAAGCTCAAAGCGGGGGAAAAAGCAAACTGAGTTAAAAACAAACAAACACACAAGTCCAGGGTGGGGAGTGCAGAATATAGAGGAGTCCAAATATGTGATAACTTTGCTTACATTTATTTGAAATAGTGGCATTTTACTATTCCCATAAATTGCTAAAACCTTTTTTTAAAAATAATATGCAACACCATCTTCTCGTTTCTTCATATATAAATCATTTGAATCAAGCATTGAAATGCGCCATTTTAGGGCTGCCCAGTACCCAAGGAAACTGTCTCAAGTCCAACTTGCTTACCAGCATCCAACTATCAAACATGAAACAAATACAGAAGATGGCAATAAGCAATAGTTTCACTAGGTGTGCGAGAACAGCACCCAAGCAACATTTTCTAAATTTCCCTAAAATTATTTTGGCAGTATTTGGTCAATATTTTAAGTCTCATTCATGTCAACAAGAGGATTTAGCATACACTCAAATCTCTTCTACTGAATCTAACAGGACTTTAAAATAATTAATTTCATCCTTATTGTGCCCATCATTCTAGTTACTGCATGCAATTTCAAGAAAAGCTTTTTGTAACAATGCAAGTTATTTCTGCGGAACTCTACAGAGTATTAGCATTCCTCCTGATAGACCTAGTGGCAGCTGGTATCTCCCATACCATGGGTGCAGTGAATCTGCTCTGGGTTCCAGTCCAGATTTTAAAGATGATATCCATGATGCACATTTTGATGCAGTACAGAGACAGTGAGGTATAGTGGTTTGAATGTTGGACTAAAACTCTGGGATATCAGGATTCAAATCCATGCTCAGCCATGGGAAAGCATTGGGCGTCCCCAGAAGAGGCCAATGACAAACCCTCTTTGAACACATTTGCTAGGGGGAAAAAAACTATGATAGATTCTCCTTAGAGGCATTGTAAAATTGGAAATAATCTGCAGAGGCACCTTCATCTCCAACAAATTGAAGATGCTGCTCCCTGCATCATACATAGTTCCTCAGATAGCTTGGAATAAAACCCACAGCAAATTCACTGCACCCCTAACATGGATGCCTGCAGCTACCACTGCACAGACCAGTGATGTTATGTACTTCTTAGGTCTTCTTAATGCCAACTTTGATTCAAGCCAAACATGATATATTATTCATTCTACCATACGCAATAATACATATACAGCTATCTCCATAAACTGAGAAGAAGAAATATCGACATGAGGTTTCATGGACTCAGTCAACTTCATCAGATGCAAACATATTGTCTACAAAGCCTTATACTACAAATTTCTTCTTCCCAGTTATCTCAAAGGTGCTACTAGATTCTTTTATGTCTTTTTATGCTAAAACAGACTAATGCTGCTGCCTCTTTAAATAGCTCCATAAATAGATGGATTTGTATCCTGTAGATTTTTCCCCTATAGTCAGGGTTTTTTTATGTTTACAAAATGGCAGCTTTAATTATATGACACTCAGTTTTGGGGTGCAGCTCAGGAAAATATTTCAAAATGTATACAACATGTTCGGTACAATCTTTTCTTTTCTCTTTCCTTCTTTCTTCTTTGGCATCATGCAATAGCCTTATGTAAAGTGATAATTTAGCTACTTTTTAAATTCTTTTCCTTGAGGAATCATCTCCACCTTGAAACCTTGATGCTCTCATGCTTTTTATGATCAAAGATGGCCCATCAGGGAATCTGAATTTTTAAATAAAACACGACAAAGTATGTGGCTGAACTGGAGTGAGTCTCTGTGACACCAATATTTTAAAACATTAAGACATTATTAATTGGACTCTGGTTTGTTTAAAAATGACATATCATAACATGGAATCTGCAAGTATAACTTCTTCTCACCTTGTTTTCCCAGCTTCCCACCCTGAAATATTTGCTGGCAAGAAGGCAGGAGAGAAGCACACCAGATGCAAACCATACACAAACATGAAGCAAACCAGAAATGAGGGGAAGGGAGAGAAAAGTGATGCTTTGGTCATTCACTATGAAATTCACAGCTTAAGCGACAAACCATGGCTGACACAAACCATGGCTTTTTGTGACAGCTCTCAATACTTAAAATAAATAAATGAATTAATGCATTAAAAAACAAAAGGGTAGGCCACAGCTGCGCTGCAAAAGCTTGATGTCTATAACACAACATACAGCTGAGATGACTCTCTTTACCTAAAGGTAATGGTGCTGGCTGATCTTTGTGCTGGGCTTCTTTTTCCTGTTCACCTTTCAGGACTGCCACAGCTTCAGCTGTTACTACTTGGACTATCCTTGCGGATACTTCTTCTGAGACAGTAGTAGGATTAACAAGACAAACAAAAGCACATTAATGTAAGGAAAAAATAAAAAAATATGGAGCCTTACACAAACAACGATTACAGATTCTGCCTCTACTCTCACTGTAATGTGGGGCTGCAAATCTTCCTAAATTTCATTCCTGCATACAAGAATTAATAAGTTTACAATTTTTCTCCTCTCTGTGAAAAACTCATTCAAAACTACACAGTTTTCATAGACTATTTTCAGTTTGAAACTTATGGCTGTTTTCTGCACAGAAAACACAATTCCTGAAAAAAGAAAGAGTGTTTCCTGTGCAGAAATATTGATAATAATAATAATAAATGTTATTTTCTGCACAGAAAGTGCTCTGCAGAAAAATATTACTATCTGTGCAGGAAATGCAGTTTCTCACGCAAAAAAAAACAACAACAGACAGACAAAACCACACATTTTCCACACAGAAGTCACAAATGGCATTGGTTTTCACCATCTAGGATTTTTCTTGTCAGTATTTCCTGACACTTGAGAAACCCTATTGTTTTTAACCAACATAACCAGTATGTTAAAACCATCTGTACACCTAAGATGATAAAGGTTAAAGTGAGGAATTGTGGCCCGGGGTGGGGGGAGTATGAAGCCATGTGTTTCTAATAACTAGCCTGGGGTGGGGGAACTCACCATGCATTTTTATCTCTCTCTCTGTTTGGCATCTTTGAGTAACAAATTAAAATGGACAAAGGTGGCAAGAAAACAAGATGAGATGCTGAGCAATCCAAGGGGTTGTTTCCACTACGTTTTAAACCAGATCTCGATCCGGTGTAAATCACGATGTTTCCCACGTAATTTGAATCCCTGAAGTGATTCAAAAACAGGGAGCATGGTTTTCACCCATTTTTACCCATTTAACCCACGTCAATAAGACGCTGGTAAAATGGGATGTTTTTTAGGCTGAATTGATCTTTATTTGGAAATAAATCGATTCAGCCCAAGTGAGAACCAAGCAGAATCGAATTGGATTCGAATCTGCCTTGGTTCCCACTGGCAGTGGCTTTCCCAGCCATACCTCCATGCTCCATCCTCAGTCCTCTGTCCTGCCAGCCTGCTTCTCTCCTTCCGCCCCAGTCTCTCCTCCGCCTCCAGTATGGCCAGGAAGGATGGAGGGAGACATGGCGGGGAAGCCATGGCTGTCACTTCCTGTGCCAATTCTTTAAACCAGTGCAAACATAGTGGGAACCACACTATTTGCTGAACCGGTTTCAGGAATCAGTGCAGAATGTGAATCAAGAAATAAGTGGGAATGAGGCCCAACAATCCCCAACATCATCTCTCTGTCTGCTTCTGCTTCAAAGCTAGCAAAAGCCACTGTCTCATTGGTCATGGATGTATTGGTATCTGAAGAGGCTCCTTGGGAGCCTGATCAAGTGTGAATTCATTGATACTCTCAGCTGCTATGTAACATCTGAGCTCTCGGCTGTTCTCTTGCCTTCCCCATCTCATCCTTTCCCGCCATTATCTCGACTGCCATCTACTCTTTTGCACCTGCTCTGATGTCTGTAGACAAGACAAAATACCTTAATTGATTTCTGATTGCTGGCTTATCATTGGGGTTGTTCTCTGAATGATTCTTGAGCAGCCAAGTAAGAATTCCTTTAGTCATTCCCAGCCCAACTCTTGCAATAAATTGTTAAGAAAGGAAATTCCTTAAATTCCTTAATCAAGAAGCTCAGAGCCATGGTGATGAACCAAACTTCTATTACACTGGTGAAAAATAAGCAGGTCAAACTTGATAGGACTGATAAAAGCCAACATATTTGGGACACCAAAGATTCCTAGCCTTGCTTTAGAAGAATTCAGTTGTCCACTATTGCACAACAAATACAAAAGTATTACTGACATTTGAAACACTTCTTCATGAACTACCCAGCATGAAATGGCAACATACAGGAAGTCCATTCCCCACAATACGCAAGAACTGCTGACCTGTAGTTACTTCTTTCCTTTCACAGGATTTCACAAATATACCAAACAGATGAAAGTATTATTTATACTGGTAAATGATTTGCTTCCATTATTAAATGTAGTTAAACAATTCATCATCAGAATGCAAACTCTGGCTACATATACACTTTAGAATGAATTCTGTTTGACATTGTTTTAACTGCTACGGCTCAATGCTATGGAATTCTGGGATTTTTAGTTTTAGCTCTGTCAGAGAATTCTGGTGCAACAACAAATTACAAATCTTAGGATGCCATAGGATGTAGCCACAACAGTTAAAGTGAAGTCAAACTGCACCAATTCTGCAGCAGCTCTGGGTGGCATCCTGTTGGTTAGTCTCATCTGGAGCAAACATATTCAATCAATTTTTTCATGGTGAGTCAACACATGCGATAAATCTAATGGATTCAATGGGCCTACTCAGGACTAAAGGCGAATTTAGGTCATTGCATGTAATAAGCTCACACGCAAAGGCATTTGCCCCTACACCAATAAGTAACAAAACATCATACCAAAGAACTACAAAGAGATCATCTCCTAAACCCTTAAAGCACTGGTGAACCTGCTGGCTTCTTGTATATAATCTTGTTCTTCTAGATAATCAGTTTACCAAGGCATTCATTTCAAAATCAGTCTGTGGTATCTTTCTGCAATGATTCTTACAAAGATTTCCAAAGAGACAATAGGTGGTTTAAAATAATGTAAAATAAATAACAAAATGAAATTGTTGGCAGAGAGAACAGTTTTTCAACAGAGTAAATATGAATGACAGAAAATCACATGTTACCCAACTGGCTGACATTTTCTACAGAACCTACACATTGATGTGGAAAGAGTGGGTCTAAAAGGAAAGGAGTTTTCAATACCCCTTCCCAGATGCCTCTCCCCTGTTTTCAAACTGAATGCCTAAAGGGGGACTTCTAGTCATTATCAAAAATGTAACTGATTTAGAGCTGCTGTGGGTTGGGGAACTCAGATGAGCCAAGGGTCCAAATTTGGTCCAAATTGCATTCCCACCAAAGATGCATTTACATAGTTTTGCTGCTTCAAAACAGGGAGTGATAAGATGTTCACACCTGGTTTTGAGAAAAAATAAGTTTAAAAGATCACCTCTGCTCCTATTAAAGCAAAACCTTTCACCTTGCTTTAGAAGAGAACTGTGTCAGATTCTGCTATAATGAAATATCAGAAACTGCCATGATGAGAAATATGAGGGGATACATTAATAGTGAGGTGGTGATATGGTAAAATGGAGATAATGGGGATAGAGAAATAATGGGGATAGAGAAGCAGAGCTATGGTTCACTAGAGGAAAGCACAGGAAGGGAAGGGAAGGCAAACAGCAGAGAGGTCTGTAATTCAATTGAAATGCAAAAATGGGGACAGAGAGACAATGGATGGAGTAGTTAAGATATATGGCTCTGTTAAGTCCTGAGTGAAGAAGTGTTTGATGGTCAGCAAAGCCTTGGTAAAGATGGGTTGATAAGGAGTTAGGAAGTGGAGCGGCCAGTTAAAAGGCCTCTTTGATATGTTAGATGAAACATGGGCTTGGGACTGGACAAACGGGGTCTGGAAAGAGAATTCTTAAAGATGGGATGTTTTCGAACACAACTTAGATTTGACTCCAACTTGTTTGAAGCGAATCGCTGTTTTGTAATCCGAATAAACTGACATATCTCATGCTATGTTTAATTGGCTTTTCAAATCTTGGTTCGTGAGTCACAATTCTCAGTTCTAGAATATTTTTTTAAGTGGGAACAGGAAATGATATGACAACATAAATGGACGGGGTTTGTGCAGACCATGGATCACATTCCAATCCCCAATCTAGATACCTGCAATAAAAAGAATATGAACAGATAGACAGACAGACAGACTCATCCACTTGTCTCAGGTTAACAGAAGAATGGTATCTGGCCCATATATGCAAGGAATGAACTGGCATTTATGCATATATTTGTGCATGTAAGTTGATTTCTGGCATGCATTCTTTTACTGATGTTTCATCCTCTAAACAATAATGCTTCACTGCTGTAATAAAATGTGTTCTGTGGGATAATGATAAAGTTATTGAATCCAGTCAACAGACAAGTATGTCAGATCAACAATATGTCCAGAGTTTGCCAAGGTGAGATTTGCATCAATGCCAATTCCTTTTATAGGAGCACCAAGATCTTGTTAGTAATTCACTGAAATGATTGCAAAAATGCTGGGTGAGTGAAAAATAGATTAACATCTAGCAGAATGACTCATTTTCCAGAGATTTCTAGTGGGGGCTGGGATGAAAGGCAACACATAAATTCTTTAATAATAATAATAATAATTTGTTTTATTTATATACCGCTATTCCAAAGATCATAACGGTGAACAGCAAGTAAGCTAATTAGCACTAAGCTAATATAGCAAGTAATTAGCAAGTAAGCACATATAGTAAGCTCAGTGTATTCCCCAACTATTTTTAATGTTACTTTTTAGCTGTTATTGGTTTTGCAATTTTACATTTGTTGGCTGCTAGTGGTCAAAAGGAAAGGTTATAACTATTTTGATGCTTTGAGGTGTTAACTAAACCTTTCTGACTATAAAATACCTACAACTTTATCTCTTAATGACAAATAATTTCATATTCTATGCAATTTACTACCAAACATTGTATTTCAATTGATGATTCCATGGTTTTTCAACATTACTAGTTGTGTTTATGTGTTTGTATGTCCATCGTATTGTTGGAGGTGGGCGTTTTGTACTCTGTTGCCTTTGATATGCAGACTTAGGTAAAGGCTCAACATCCTCAGAAGCCTTTCTAATTTATATCATAACCTCATCTCCATTTTTATTATGTAACAGATTGTGATTTATCATTGACAATTTTCATTTATCTGCCTAAAATATATATTGCACAGAAATAACATCATATAATATTCTTCCTACTATAAATAAAACAGAAACAAAACATTGCTTAAAAAAACCCCAAAATTTTTAAAGGTTTAAAAACAATGCAGAATAAGGTAGATGTTAATGCTTGTTGGGATCTCAGTAAAGACCGAACCAAGCTGACTTTCGTTGGGATTGAGTTTCACACTTGAGGTGGTGCTATAAAGCCCTTCTCAGGTACTCACTAACCTAGGAAATCAGGAAGGTAGGAACATGCAATAAGATGTCAAGGAACAGAAAGTCCAAGCAAGCTCATACTAAAGGAGTTTGCCTTTCGGGTATTCTTTTCCTGAAGCCATTTAGAGCTTTGTAGGTCAAACTGAACACCTTAAAGAAGCACTAAAATAAATAGGAAGCCATTGAAATTAGTCCAAGACTAATGATATGTCTTGCCAGACAACAATTGGGCTACCGAATGTTCACTACCTGTAGCTTCTGAACATTTTGCAAGAGTGGCTCGAAATAGAGAATATTACAGTAGTCTCAATGAGAAGTAATAGAGGCATAAATCACTGTGACCAGTTTGCCTTTCCCAGGGAAGGCACTGCTGGCTCACCGCTGAAGCAGGGTGAAGGAATTCCTGAAGCTATGCCAAGGAATGATGGATATAAACAAGGACTGCTCAAAGACAGCCCACATGCTGCATGCTGCTATTTTTGGAGGCTCCAGCCCTTCTCCCACAATTGATTTGCAAGACAAGGAAAATCACACTTCTGGCAGCATCCAGAAAGTATGGTCCAAAACACACTGCCAAAATAATCCAGTTTGAGACTGCTTTGGCTGCCCTGGTTCAGTGCTAGGGAATCCTGGGAATTGTAGTTTGTTGTGGGACCAGAGCTCTCTGACAGAGAAGACTAAATGTCTCACAAAACTAGTTCCCCAGATTCCCTAGCATTGAGCCAGGGCAATCTCAAGCGGTCTCAAACTGGATTATTTCTGCAGTGTGTTTTTGGGCCTAGGTGTCTCTTGTAAGAGGAGGCATGCAGCCTTTTGCAATGAATTGTTCATGAGCCAAGAATCTGAGGCAGGTGTGGAGGCACTGGTCCATAGCAAAACAAAACAAAACAAAACAAAACAAAACACACACAAGAAAAGTGACCCTCCAGACACAACTGGATTAAAAACAAAAAGAAAACACAATGATAAACCCACATTTCCAGGGGTGTAGGCCACAACAAGTACTAGAGTGTGTGAAAATTGGCACCCTAGACTTGCTGTGACATTGCCCACCGGTGGCATAAATACTTGCAAACTAGCCTTGCTTGCCAAAACAACAGATTATTTTGCCTAATCCACCAGCTCTGCTTGCTCTACCTCCTATCCCACACATTGTGCATGCATCTCATTCGATAGCACTCCACTTCTTTAAAAGGCAAAGGTTTTCTCTTTCACAAGTTCGTCTAGTCGTATCCAACTGTAGGGAGTGATGCTCATCTCCGTTACTAAGCCGAGGGAGCCAGCATTGTCAAAGACGATCCCATGGTCATGTGGCCAGCATGACTGCATGGAACGCTGTTACTTTCGCACTGAAGTGGTACCATCTACTTGCACTTTCACATGCTTTCGAACTGCTAGTTGGCAGAAACTGGGACTAGTGATAGGAGCCCACTCTGTCTTGCAGAGTTTGGGTCTCGAACTGCTGACTTTGAGATCACAGCCAGCTTTTTCCATCATCTGTTTGGGCCTGAAATCCCTGTTCACCCCACTTTCAATGTGAGTATTTAGCAGCCAGCATCTTCAGACTATTTCCAGCAGCCATACTGCAGAAAGGGCACTTTGGCTACTGATTCCATTTCATTCCTGATTTTGTCTTGACCTTGCAAACTTGGAACTGATCCTTTAGCCACTAGTCTTAGTCAACTAGAAAATGCTTTATTCCAGCATCAAGACCTTGGCATTGTTCTTGCAGCCAAGAAGTATTCTAAATAACAGAAACTTTCTATGACCCTGGTCATGGTTTTTTTTTTAAAGGCAGCACTGAAAGTGAAGCTTTGCTGAGTAATGGGAGATTTAATGTAAGGCATTCAAAAACACAAATAAAAACAAATTACCACTGGAGATTTTATCAAAAAAGACTCAGTTCATGGCACTTCTTTGATGGATATTTCTGGAGACACACAAGGAAAAGCCAATGCAGCAGAAACAGTCTTTCTACTGTTAATGATTACAACAAAAGTAACCCAGACATTTGGTAGTAATGGACCCTATAAATAGCAGATCCAATGGATAAGTCAAATCCTTGGAGGGTAGCTATTAAACTCCTCACAGTTGCTTTATGGTTCAATTAAAGTTCAAGGGAATCTAATATTTAAAAAGAAAGAAAGAAAAGAACATCCAGCCAAATACAATGTGATGCTAGGTAAGCTCTAAAAAGCTCTGATACTGGTGGAGTTTTCACATTGATTTACTTCTGCTATTTTCTTTGTATTGCTGGAACGATAGCAACAAAAACAGGATTAAGCAAAAATAAAGTTCTTGGAAGCTGAAACAAGCTTATTTGGTGTGCATTTCAGCTTTTAGATCATATTTGTAGTATTTAAGAAGAAAAGGGGAAAAACGGGTTTCTTTGGTACTTTCACTGGCTTATTCCACCTTTGCACCACTTGCTGATGTAAATTATATCCTAACAGGGTATTGATTAAAAAAAATTGTTTGACCATTTGCTACAGATAAGCATTTATTATGGGAAGATCAGAAACAGGATGCAATAGTAGGGTAAAAAACAGACCATACTGAGGTTAGAGTAGCCACACTGACCTTCTCAAGGTGTGAGGGAGGTATCTCTTACCTTTACGAAAGGAAATTATAACTGAAAGACTGATAAACAATCCCAAAGAATATATTGTTGTGGTCAAGTCTGATGGCTTTTTGGGCTCCCTTCCAGACCTGTGATCCTGTGATGGTAAGAGAGGGCAGCCAAACATGGTGGGGTCAGGAGGACAGCTGGAGGTTCCTTAGTGACACTCAGACGTACCTTCTTTTCCACTGAGATTGTAGATAAATGGCCCACTATGAGTAGTGAAGGCTTTCTCACATTCATTCATACAGGCCCATCTTGTGAGGACACCTAAAAGAGTCTTCTTGGTGGCTGCTCCCAGACTTGAAATTTCCTCTTTCAGGAGACTAGCTCTATTTTCACTGTCAGGTAAAGGCCTTTTCATTTCATTAAACATCTGGAGATTTGGAGGTTTTGCAAGAGGTTTTTTTTAAATGGAATGTTATCTTTATTGAAATGTATCAGAATCTGAAAATAGAAAAGGTTGGAATAGAATTGGTCCAAACTAGACATGGAGGGCAACTGGGGGCATGCTGAGCATATGTTTGTCCTATAAAGCAGATAAAGGAGAAGTGGGTGGGAATCTTAGTGTTTGCATACAAAGGAGCATATGAAAAAGGATTATTTTCTCCCTGCTCAGAATATTTCTGGTCCTGAAGCTAGCCAAGTGGTGGTGGTGGTGTGGGATACCGAGAAGCGAAGAGAAGTAGGTAATAGAGTACTCTTTTGTGTAAAGTGTAAATCTGCAGTCCCCAGAGATGAAGTGTGAATGTAAAAATGAGTACATTCTGCTCTATATAGAAGGGTAAAAAACAAGAATAGTAATATGATGATATATCCCAGTAAGTATCATCTTCAGTTAAAAATAACAGGCAGAAGAGAATCACTTTCACATTTCATGTTCTGAAATCTTTGAGATAGAAGCCAGAGAGTGGAGAAATTTTGCTTTGAACTATTACCCTCACCTCTTCTAGATAAGCGCCATTGACGACACGAAACAGGAGGAAGTGTTGATGAAGAAATTAGTTATATTCACAGTTGTGATATCAGGAAATAAAAACAATCTCAGAATAATCTCTGGCAAACTTCATAGCAGGGTGCAGAGCAGTTTCCTGGGCAACAGCATTACTAGTTGATAAGGTAGAAGCTAGACAATAAAAGGAATGAGTAATTCCCAGCTCTTAGTTAAGTGCATATGCTAAATGTTTTTCCAAAATAAGAAAGGAGGAATGTTCCTTACTTGACACACACAAACAACATGCTCAATCCACCCGTGGCTATTTTCTTTTCTTTCTGTGGGTGCCATAATATAGGGCATAAGCAGAATTTGGACAAGTTATTTTGTTGGATTGGAATGCAAAAATAACTTCTCCAAGCTCTGGCTATATAGAGAGAATTTTACATAGTGGATTTGTCACATGTGGCAGATTTAACCATACAAATTCAATGTAACCTGGCACTCATAAAGAAGTTTAAGTAATATTTTATGCAGCCATCTCAATTAACGAAAAATGGGATGGATCCTATGAATCAGGGGGCATTTGTCATATCAACCTGTCTAGCATGGAACCTCTGAGCTTCTGTTATGGATGCTGCATACTCTAGAAGATTCTGATGCCATCATAATTATTATTGTTGTTGTTATATTTATTTGCATCCTGCTTTTCTTCCAAAATTGGGACCCAAAGTGGCTTACAAGTGTGCTTGTAACTGTGGTATGACAGAGAATCGCCTCTACTGATTATCTCATGTAGTCTATGATAACCTAACTGGCATTTGCCAGCACTGTTGGATGCCGCTGTTAGTGAACTAAAAGCGTATCCTAAAATACATCTAAAATTGCCTTGAAGACATAAATCAATGGAACAGGGAGTTGTAATAGCAGCAGGAACACACTCTATCTTCACAGATGTTGTCACTGATGAAACTTTGGCATGCTCCCGCTTACCAATCTTCTCAGGTTTCCCCAAAATGAAAACTACTGGGAAAGGCCAAGTATGGATGGATTAACTTTTTTGAACTATTACTGCTACAGTATTTCAAATTTATGCAGTGCCAGCACTGTGGTGGGTGTTGTAAAGGTGTGCTAGAGTCCTTTTCTCAAGCAACTGTAATCACTGACACTCACATATAGGAAGTGATGCAAAAGATTCTTTTAAAGGGAAGGCAACAACAGTTACTTAGTCCTAGGTAAACGTTGTGGCAGCAAGAAAAGCTCTCAAGTCTTTGATCATTCTCGCACCCCATGATTCCACCTCCATTTCTGTTAATTTGCAGACTATATATTTTTGCAATTTGCATTAAAATATATAAGATACATTACAATAAGTTATGTTGTAATATGAAATTAATAAAAACATTAACCTCTTGGTCCTTGATAACACTTCTCATTAATAAACTGCAAGTTACTTTCCAAAGTCTGTGCCATGATCTCTGATTTGCACTCTGGGAGGCTAAGTGATAAATTTATCAGAGTTCAAAAGGTAAACTGCAACAGGACACAGAGCCAGAAACATTATACATGATCCATCATTTAAATTTCATTTTACTATTGGCATACTTAATTTTGTTGAAACTACTTATTTTTTTAATATTTATTTATTAAGCATATTTATATCCCCCTCTTCAGCCAAAAAGGCTCTCAGGGTGAATTACAAATTGGCAGTGGCATCACTGGGGTGTGTGGGAGGTGCAGACTGCACATGTGAGACCCCAGAAGGGGGTGATGCCCGGTCGGCCCACCACCCCCTGCAGGTGCTCCTTGGGCCTGCCCAGGTGCCCCTCGGGGCCCCACAGGTACTACTCTGAGCCTCAGGGAAGTCTCTGGCTCAGGTGGGCATTAGACGGCCATTTCCATGGCTTGTGTGGCTGTTTCCCTGGCCCGTGTGGCACTTCTCCCACCCGCACAGCCTTTTCTCCCACCCACACAGCTGTTTCCCTGGCCCACATGGCATTTCCCTGGCTCACATGACCACTCCCATGTGACTCTACCTTGAAGTCCCACCAGAATTCCCACCTGGAAATCCCACTTCCTCAGTAGTCCCACCCCTGACACAGGGTGACACCCAGTACAGGATCTCCACTGTCCTTAGGCTTACAATCTAAATAAGACACAAAACATAATGAAAAAGCAATGACAGTGGAGGAAAGGCAGTAGATGCTTGCTTGTCTTCCCACGCTCAGAGGCCAAAGTAATGGCAGTTAGAAAGAATATGGAGGGAGAGCCTCTCATTAGCTGCTGAGGCAAAGGTATATGCCTGTTGATAAACTTTACAAAACTGTCAAACAGATACCATTTACATTTTCCCTGGAATATTGGTGCTTTTCCCCCTGTAGATCAAAAACCTCTCCTGCTGTTCTTGGAACAGTGACACTGCTATATCCTGGAAAGCCCTCCTTCTAAAACTGCTGTCAATGTCTAACATGATCATGATAGGTAAGACGTTTCCACAGCACTCCTCTATCAAAAGGATTACAGTCTGCATCTGCATCCATGGATTCTTTATCCATGGATTCAAGCATCCACAACTTGAAAATATTTTTTTTAAAGTATGAATTCCAAATTAAAAAAAAAACTTGACTTATATATGTGACACCATTTTACTATGCCATTGTATTTAATGAGACTTGAGCATCCATGGATTTTGGTATCCACATGGGGTCCTGGAACCAAACCCCAGTGGATAACAAGGGCCCACTGTATATTTAGCTATTATTATCCAGACTCTGGTTATTTTGCTTTCTTTTTTGTAATTACAGATTTACATGGCTTTGCTCCCATTTCTCCCATTTTGGGAGAAAAGTGGGCTATATGTGCAATAAATTAATATATAAATATTGATGGTTTACTTTATTTAATTCATTTGTTTACAAAACATTTCTTGAACACTGCCTCCTTTATCTTAATGCCATCCAGCAACACTGCCTGAGCCTCCCCAAAGCCATCCATGTCATCATAATTCAGCAATGCAAATCTTTGCATCATCACTCTTAAAAAGGCATGGCCTTCATAAACTGGCAGTTAGAACAAAAGCTGTCTCATCTCTGATTCAGCACCCCCTGCCAGGCCACTAAAGTGGCCAATGGCCAGAGGTTGTTATGTTATGTTATGTTATGTTATGTTATGTTATGTTAGGGGAGATCACAGATGTTACACAGGGCTTGAATCACAGTTTATATGGGCCAGCAAACTGGAACTTGTAACTGGAATCCTGCACCCATCAGTATAGCAGCTTAGAGTATCCTCTCCCAAAACATGCTGTCATTTCAAGTGCTTCACAAGGCAAGTAAGCTCTATGTGAGAATAAGATCAATAAAGCTGAAAAATTAGACCCAAGGCTGTCTTGTATAGAGCTGGAATTTGAACCCAAGTCCAGAATTCAGCATGCTTCCTTGATATTCTTAGGCTGCATCTACACTGTAGAAATAATGCAGTTTGACACCACTTTAAGTGTTTTATCTCCAGTCTATGGAATCTTGGGATCTGAAGTTTTTCTTTAGCCTTCTCTGTCAAAGCATTCTGGTGCCTCACAAAAATGCAAATCCCATGATTCAGTCAGATGGAGCCATGGCAGTTAAAGTGGTGTCAAACTGCATTATTTCTACAGTGTTGACGTGTTTTAGTCCACTTCTCAGTAAATCTAGACGGTAATAGGATTATTCTTTGTGCATTCTGTTAAAAACAGTCATAGAGAAAGGTTAATAGCAACTGAATAAGATAGCCATCACTGACCTGACATGTAGTCTTTTTATATAAGAAGCACAACACGGAAGAGGGGGGAAAGACATGTGGAAGAGTTAATTCCATCCCCACTTTTTGTACTGACTTTTGCTGTACTGCTGTATGAAAGTTGTTAGGATCTAGGGATGTGGAAAATATTGGGCCCGTACAGACAGGCCAAAATAAAACTGCTTCAGGTCACTTTGGAGGTATGTTGTTTAAATGATGCATGTGTCCTAAGAGGCCAGAAGAAGTGCCAAAGCTGTGGTCCAGTCCTTAGGACTGAAGTGTGGCTTTGGTATGGCTTTGGCATGGCTTCTGGCTTCTTAGGGCGCATGCATCATTTAAACATCATACCTCCTAAGTGATCCGAAGCAGATTTATTTCGGCCTGTCTGTAGGGGACCATTCACATTTTTTTTCATCCTTGACAAAAAAGGGTGTTTTGACACATCTTGGTATTATGCTTTATGACTTAATAATGAAATGAAGGTTCTTAGTGTCTAGGGATATTGAGAATATTCACAATTTTTTTCATCCTCAACACGAAAGGGTATTTTGAGACATCTTGGTGCATTATGATTATTTTTGCACATTTTTGATCATTTTTTTACTTTTTGGAACTTGTCTTTGAAAATGTGCAGAAAACGTTCAGGACCTTGAGCAAGAAGTTATGTCTCTGGAAAATGTAATATTTTTCATCCAAATAAAATTTCATCCAAAAAAAATCTCCAGAAATTTTTGCAAAAAAATATGTGCAGAAACTCTTAATCTCACCAAATGAGAAAACACTGGATTTCCCCCATTTTTTATGAACAAATATGAGATAAGCAAAGATCTATAAGCCTACAAAAATCCTTTTTGACCCACAATTGTGAAACCATGTCCCATATAATCATTCAAAGCAAATGCATTTAATATAGAACATGATCAGTCATCTAAAGGCAAAATTCTCCTCTGCAGTCAGTGCAACACCCTTACAGAGTCCCACTCTTACAGTACCCTTTGCATTGATTTCATATTACAATGACAATGGCTGTTTCTGCATATGGCAGGATACCCTACAGACAGCTTGCAGTATCCCAGCCCTGTAGTTGTCCTGATCTCCCTCAAACAGACAATTTCCATGATGCTTTTTAGCTGTGTTTAGCATTTTGTGTTCACTTTAAAGGCTGAATTAATGAAGGGGGAACTACAGTAAATGGTAGCTTGGCGATGTATGGGGAAGGAAACTAGGCACAAGCAGTTGAGAAAATTCACACATGTTAAAAACGAAGAAAAGGCAAAACAGAGGAATTGGGGACATAGGGGCAAAGCAGATGGACCATCAGGGGCAGCCAGAGGCTGCTCTGGTCACAACCAGGCCATGCTTTAATTGGCTCCTTTTTTTGCAGTGGCTTCAGGCTGTCTTTTGCAGCCTCCGAGTGGCTTCTGGCCACTTTGTGTGTTATGAAAATGCTATGCTCCCAAAGTGACCGGAAGAAGCTTCTTTTGGCTTGTACATTTCAGGCCAATGTTAGCAGTGATTATAGCCTTAAACTTTAGTGTGATAACTTTGTCTAATTTTGACCCACAAATGTCTTAATCAAATCCTTCAAAGCCAATTCCTCTCAGTGCTTCTTTGAGGGGAAACACCAAAGAATGCTGACACCACCATTTTCCTGCCCAGGCATTTAAAAAGGTTGGCAGTTTGAGGCGCAGGTGCTTCATGATGGGGTGAGCTCCCATCACCAGTCCCAGCTTTTGCCAACCTAGCAGTTTGAAAGCATTCAGATGCAAGTAGATAAATATATATCATTCCTGTGGGAAGGTAAACAGCATTCTGTGCAATCATGCTGGCCACTTGATCACAAAGTAATCTCTAACAATGCTAGCTCTTTGGCTTAGTAACGGAGATGAACACTGCCACCTATGATCGGACAGAACTTGGCAACCTTGTCAATGGGGAATACCTTTACCGTTATTCAGAGAAGTGGATGCTTCCTTTTTTGCTAAGAGTTAAAGTACAGTACTTACACTGATCCATGGATAAGGTGCCCCAGGTTTTGGGGGTTGATTTGATATTTTTATTAAAATTTCTAGATTTATACATGAGCATACACAGTATTTTCTTTTAAAAATAGATCCGTACCAGGTTTGTGGGACAATGTTCCAGGTTCATGAGCCAATGTATAATTAAATCATTAGAACAATAAAACGTCACACCTACACAGACTGAAAACTTCAGAACCAAGTAAACAATACAACAAACTTTACAATCACTGAAATTAAAGACCTTCTCAGATACTTCTCCAGCTGCTGTGCACCTTTCTGAAGTAGCAGCATGCATTGATCCCACCACTGTATGAGGAGTAACTACTTTTAAAGTTGTCTCCTGCATTTGGTTGAAGTTTGTTAGAATCATTTTAAACCACCTTCTGGAAGACGTAGATCTCAATGGACAGTGAGGCATTTTATTTATTTTTACCCCACAGGTATAATTCCAGTGGAAGGCAAAACTCATGTGTTTCACAAACCTCTTCAGTTTAATGCAAAAAGCCCCATATGTATTTTTGTGCAGAATAATTTCCCCAAAATTTTTAGGATGTGCAAATACTTAGCAAAAAGCATACAATATTCTCATTGCTTCCTGGCCTAATTTTTTACCTGGGAAACAAATGACAGTGAATTTTATTACAATCCCCAATGTAAAATTCCTTCTCAGCCATGTCAAGTGGTAGCTAACCTTTGTCAATAGCAACAGAACAAGAACATAAAACTAGGACATGCTGAGCGCAGGCATTGTTGGTGGCAATGTTGGATTCCTAGACCACCCCCACCCATATATATACTCCCGTAGCTGACAGGGGCATATATTTTCCCTATCAAGTCATCTCCAAGTCTCTGCCCTGGAAAAGCTCCCAACATCACCAATTATTTCTCTGAAAAATGTTGGAAGAAATAATTATTTTACTCTTACCCCACAGTCTCCTTTGTCTCTCACACCAAGCACAATGACCGGCTCCACTAAAGGAGAGCCGAAGTCTCTTAAATAATTTTAAAGATTGTTTGTCTCATGGTGTTGTGAACTTCAGTGTTGTGAATTTTCATCTTCTCTCACACAATCCTGCTAACTATTAGAAACAACAATGGAAGCAAAATATATGCATGTGTGTGTATGTATTCCTAACTACCTAATAAAGAGAGCTTAATAGTAAGTAGGAAAAGAATTCATGCCAAGACTAGATAATGGAGACCTGCGATCACAAAGCAGCGAGCTGAATTAGAGTAGGCTGCATGCGTGACAAAGTGGCGGCTGTGAATTAGAAAGCTGAAACTTCATGGGAGAAAGGAAAGAGGATTACCACAGTAGGGATTGAATGAATTAACAAGAGAGAAAGAAAGGAAGAGAAAGAGAGTCAGAGAGAGATGTCAGTGCGGGCATGGAGAGGTGGAATTGGAGGGAATGAGGAAAGAAGAAATTGAAACTTTAAAAAGAGTGGATATAGAATAAAGATAAAGGGGTGGTTAGTAGCATGAAGGAATGAGATGAGAGCAAAATTTAAACTGGAAGAAGGGTCAAAAACAGTAAAATAAGACTGCAGGGAAGAAGAAGAAGGCAGACACTCTAGGATGAACATACAAAGACAATCTGGAATATTGAAGAGACAGGAGGAGATTTGAGCAGGATGGTTAAGCTTTTAATCACTGACCTAGGATCTTCTAGATCAGCAAAAACTTAGGGCACTGTACAACTGGAGTTCCTGGCCAGAGCACATGGGCCTCATGACATGCAACACAATTAGATTTTGTCTTCATAAATAGGACTGTCACATTGCTCTCAGAAGCAAATATGAAAATCCATTCATGTCTCTTTAACGTGAAAGCCCATTCATGTCCCTAGAAGAGATTGTTTCCCAATCTCTTCTAGGCCCCACAGCCCTAGGAAATGTTTGATTGATGTTCACACCCCCTACAAAAGTAATATCACATTTGAAGATGAAGAAGTCTAATTTCTAATCTTTTGAACTGCATCAAATACAAATCTAAATTGAGCAATTAGATTTTCTAATTTATTCAGAAACAAAATTGGGTGATGACTTGTGACTCGTCACTCAAGGACACAAGCCTCTCTTTGTTGCACTCCCAGAAATTCCATTTTGCACCCCCTGGCAGTATGGATACCCCAGGTTGGGAACCCCTGCTTTAAATGTAATACCGTAATACTACCAGGGTGAAAATGATACATTAATAGAATAAGGTTGGGGGGGGGGGAGGAAGACCTTCAAATTACTTTTTCCATTCTACACCTTCTTTGACCATAACCACTGTCTTGTGCCCTTCTCCAAGCATTCTAAGAATTATTTGTACACATCTTGTGTATGCTGCTTTGCCTTGTGTTTGATTTGCTTGAGACAGAGGAAGGGAGGACACAAATGCAATGTTAAACAATATAATCTGTTTTTCTCAGCTGCTTTGATCTAAAGTAGATGATACTGAAGGTCTACTGGGAAATCCAATACCAAATTTATGTTATAATTCTCAGCATCATTTAGGCACAGCAAGCATGCAGACTGGATTTTGGAGATCACAATTAAGCAGCATGAGTGGTTAATACCTGTTATTTTTTTGAAGATGAGAATGCAGACTAGTTTAGTAATAAATGTTTAATGACATTCCATAAACAAAACAACTGAAAGCTTTGCAGGACAAGCCTATACGTGTCTGTTCAGAGGTAAGTGCCACAGACTTGTTCCCTCTTTCCCTCTCTCTCTCTGTCCCCCCTCCACTCTCCAGACATATATGTGATTATAAAGCAAACCAAGAGCACTTCTTCCAGGTTTGTCCTGGATCCAAGAAGGCGGCAGTAAATCATTGGAAGTATATACAGTATATACTTATTGAAGAAATTAACAAACAGAACTTTAAAAATATGTGTCAAGAGCAAAATGTTTTGGTTTTGCCTTCTTCAGTTGCCAAAGATGAAACTGGGCTACATACTAGCTGATGGTTTAAATAGAACACTATAACATAACTACAGAATACTGCTAACATGGAGTGCATTTACACCAGTGATTCCCTATCTTTGGTCATCCAGGTTCTTTGGACTTCAACTCCCAAAAGCCCTAGCCAGCTTGGCCAGCAGTCAGAAATTTTGGGAGCTGAAGTCCCAAACATCTGGAGGACCAAGGTTTGGGAACCACTGATCTACACTTATAGGAAAATCCAGTTTACTTTCAGGTTACCCTGATCAGCAGGGACCACAGGCTTGTCTACATGATCACCATATACAAAGAGTGAGTTTGGGAGAATTGTCCACACAGCTCTCTGTTTCAAATTCATCTCAGTCTGATAAATTGCAGTATGCACAGTCATATGGCCACTGTGTTCTCCCCCCTTTCCCATGCATGTGAATGTACATAGTTCTGAACTCTTCCTCCCCTGGTCCTACACTGATATTGCCATGGGTGCAGTACACACACACACACACAAATATCTGGAGTAAATTCCAACTCTTTTGTGTCTAGATTAAAGCCCCGAGGCACTGAAAAGACACAGATTCAATCTGAATCATCCCATTCATTATCAGGACAGTTCCCTGTGGAGACAAGGTGAGATTGTTTTATTTGGCTGGTGCAGACATGATCATGGTTTTCTGATTTGCCACCTAGTATGCAGCCCATTTTCATCCTTGGCAAATGAAAAAGACAGAAGCCAAAGCATTTTGCTCTGGATCTGTAGTTTAAAGTTCTATTTCTTAATCATAAGTGTGTGTATGTGTATGTTTTTCTGGGGGGAGACTGCTTCCTAATGGCAGCAGTAGTAGCAAGTCTCCAGTTCTGTTCCCCAGAAGTAAAGCAATTACCCTTCTATAGTCAAATGGGTCCAGCAGCAAAATAAAGAAAAGAAAGGAGGATGCCATGTGATTAAAATGTAATTTTATTTATATCCCACCTTTTTCCAACATGGAACCCATGAGTCCCAATTTTGTGGTGAAAAAACAGGATATAAATGAATATAATAATATAACAACAACAACAGTTCACAAGGAAACAGTAATCACAACATAGTTATCAATGTCATTATTATTTTGTAGGAGACACAATGCAAAAAAAAAGGAGAGAGAGAGAGAGAGGCAGATTTAAGTTAATTTTCAAAGCAAGGACAAAAAGTAATTAAACTGGAAACTATAAAAGTCTTAAAGCAACATGGGCAGAACTGGTGGGGGGCGGGGAGAGGCTGGGAATAGAAAGTGAACAGTGCTCAGAAAAATATGGACAGCTATTATTCCTTTGGCAGGGTGAAAGACAATCGTTTCCTGTCAATGCAGCACAGTTCTGACATATCCCATTAGGAAGACATTGACATGAAAATGCAGTAGCACAGTGCCCTTGTCCCCTTGAAGCGCTCACTGCCAGACAGACACTACAAAACCCACTAGGCCTGCAATGCAGCACCAGCTGCACAATTAATCTGCTCTGAGCCTTAATTCCCAGGCCACTAGCTTGCCGGTATGTTGAGACAGACATCTTCCTCTTGCATACGGCCCTGAATTATGTTGCCTAATAATTGACGGAGATGTAGCGGAGATAACAGAAGATCGCTGTTTGGGAAGACCAATATATGTGCTTGTAACAGTCCAAAATCTCTCAAACATACATCTTTGAAGAGTATCAATTTCCTCTTCTCTTCAAGATAGTATATACATTCAGAGTTTTCCTAATCTAAAAGGCAGCTGTATTTTCTTCACAAATACGGGGTTGACACTACAGCAGCGTGCCAACTGGCAGACTGGATTATTGTTGTCACTTTGTGACTGCTGTGATTATTACACTGGCTTTAATTCAAATTACACAAAATTGTCTACAATTTGAACAGCAGGTACATTGCCCTTATCATGACTACAGAACAGTAAAAATACAACTTCAGAATTAATGTGTTGCAGTTGTGGGGAACAAATAATTTCAAGTAAGGCCTGCATAATTTTTTTGTTGTTTATTTTATCCTCCTTTCACTAAAAACATGTCCTGCATAAGACACACACACACACACACACAGAGTTGCCCCTTTAAACTCGTGGGGAATCTGTTCCGGACCCACCTGCAAGTTTGAAATCTCACTCATATTCAGGCCCATAGGCTTGAATGAGGCGTGTGCATGAGGGGTCCGTGCCACTGGCGTGTGCCCCATTAAGATGAATAGTGGACGCCCCTCCACGGATTTCCAAGTCCACGCATTTCAAGTCTGCGGACTTGGAAGGATGAGTGTGTGTGTGTGTGTGTGTGTGTGTATACATGTGACCCAACAGACAAATATACCCTCACTGAAGACAGTAAATTTCCTGTTTTTGTTGCTTGCCCTCAGATGCAAAATGGAGTGGTGGTTAGATCCTCAAGCATCTTTTAGGTCATACAAAATGGCTGATGATATGCATTTCGCCTTTTAGGTCACTAGTTGTACAGGTTCATTCTGAATATTGAAAATAGTGGTCAGTTCAGAAAAAAAGATAAACCTTTCAGATCACCATTATTATTTATTATTATTTTATTTTCTTATATCCCATCTTTCTCCCAACATAGGGACTCAAAGTGGCAAGGTTGCACAATGTTTTGGTCCCCAGGGGACATAGATGTAGCTGGTTCAGGGCTGAAGCAATGCACTCTTGACCTCAGACAATTAGACACTGCAAATGTGAGCAGGATTCCAGCCTTAGCTGATTAATCAGTGTGGGATGGTTTGAATGTGTAGAGATAAATCTTCAAAGCAATACTGCTTCTTTATTTATTTAGCAGCTATTTTATCAGCCTAACAGGCAATGAAAGCAATAGTAAACAGGCCTTTGCTTCTGATAAAGCATGGTTGCTTTCACTTATTATATTGTCAATTATGCCTCACTTAACTTAGAAACTGTACAAACTGGCCATTAAGGCTGGCCTGGGGGTGGAGTCGGCACATGGCATCCATACGATGCATGCCCCAACTCCACTCCCTGGCCGGCGTGACACCACACGCCACACCACATGGTGTGTAGTGTCACAGCACTCCTCTGGCGCTGCATCTAAATGACGCAACGCTACAGGAGCTCCAAAAAGCCATGGTACTGGCGACTATGGTGCTCTTTCCATGGCGCAGAATGGAGCTGTGGAAAGGTGAGATCGGGGCCACAGCGTGCATTGCCATGGCCCTGATCTGGTGCTAAAAGAAGCATCCTGTACAGCCCCTCAATCTACAAAAAGAAAAACTTAGCACTTAATCATAAAAAAGAGATACTTAACAATTCTATTTATATTCATATTTTAATACACAAATTAAATCAATTTTACTTGATTAATTAGTCCGTCAATTAAAAAAACTAATCCAAATATTCCTTAATATGTGGCCTACTCTGTTATCAAGCCAGGTTATAGTAGGCTGCTTGAATCTACTGGCTGCTTGAATTTATTTGTACCCAAAGAACTGTGGCCAGAAATGGACCGGCACAGAGGAGGAGTTAAGAAGTTAAGGCTTCAGGAACCCAAAAGCCTGAAGATTACTGATCTTTGCACCCATTAGTTATTATTCAGCACTTTGGACAGTATTATGGTTCACACATACACACACCTCTAGTGCATTTTATACTCTCTTTAAAATGTTCTCATAATCTATTGGTAATGGGGACATGATGAGGATAATTGCCAAAATTTTCTAAGATGTGAACAGCTATTTTATTTTATTTTAAAAAGATAGCTTGTGCACACAAAATTATAGTTCATTACAATTGTCAAAACTGAAGGGGGGGAAAGGAACTGGAAAAAGGAAACCAAGGCGGGATACAAACCGCCGCTTTGCGGCGCTTCCCCGCTGCCGCCGTTTGCTCCGCGCGGGAGCTGCAGCAGCCAAACCGCGCGGCTCCCGCGTGGAGCAAAAAAGAAGCTCCATTTCGGAGCTTCTTCTTGCGGCGCACTGATGACATCGCGAAGCGCCGCTGGCGCATTCACGACGTCATAGGTGCAGCGACACGTCTGGACGCTATTCGTCCAGTACGTAAAGATGGCGGCGCCCATGTGGAAGGAGTGCTGCCATCTTGTATGTATAGGATACATACTAGGGTTAGGGGGGTGCGGAAGCACCGCCCCTTCCTAACCCTAGTACGTATCCTATACATACTATATGGCGGTTTGTATCCCACCCAAGCAAATTCAGAGGCCCAGTTCTTCAAATAGACATGATTGTTCCTATGTGCATGGTCATTGAAGAGACCAAATGTAGCTACTGATAATTGGTTTTGCAAGGGTGGGGATTATATGGCCCTCCAAATTAATCTATTACACTTTATAAGCATGACTGCAATGTTCATCTGTAGCAGAAAACCATCCTCTACTTGGTCATGCTCACCATCCATTTCTCCATGATGATCATACCTGGGGAAAAGGTTCTAAAAATAAAAATTTGTTTTGAAAATGTAGTGGTGTGGAGTTTTTTAAAGTGTTACTTTGTATGGACAGACAGTGGGGGGAAAGCCATGGATACGCAGCAGGTTCAGTAATAATTCTGATTTGCAGAAAAAGCTTTATCATCACAAGTGCAACATTAACAAGAGCCTGTAGTTCTCCTCTTCAGAACGATCCCTTCCATTCCCCTATTATTCTCGTCTTTCATTCTGCAAGAGAAGGCAGGTACATTGCTCCATCCCCAGCAGAACTATGTTCCTAGAAGATTGTAGATAACATGTTTTTGCTTGGAAATGAAGTGTGTTCTTCCTGTGTGCCTTTCACCCCCAGCAAAACTGATAGGATTTATGTAGTGGCAAGAGGAGTTTTTATATTGGCATGTCTATGAGGTGCAGCCCCTGATCCTAGAAGCTGCACATCAAGATTTTTGTGAAACATATTTCTCTTACATTTCCTCTTTCTTAGGTACCACATTTCTGAAGGCCTTAAGCCCTCATAAAGAGTCACAGCATACATTCCTTATTTTTATCCAAACAAAACAAAGCCAATATAAGGAGCAGTTAATGTAAGCAGACTGAAATGCACTGTTTTAGTTACACATGACATATGACTTTTTTCTTGATGAAAAGAAGAACATTATTATGTTGACTGTGAATTCTCCCAATTTCATACCTTAGCATCTACCTACCTACCTACCTACTAACCTGCCTGTCCCTGTTTATTTTTGGCCATGTTCTCACAAACCGTGCGCAATACAACTGAGCCAAAAACAAAAATGGCCTTGCATCCTTTGTCTGACAGGCTGGATTCTTCGTAGTCTATTCATGGAGAGACTGTTCGGCTTCGTATGGGTCTGCTCCTGAATGCTAAACAACCTCCCTTTCTGTCTACTTTCTCTCAGTGGAGCTAATACAGAAATTCAGACAAGCGCGCTCACATGTTGGCATAGCAACACTGAAGAGAAAAGCTGCAACCCTTGGCATTCAGATGAGGAACAGTATCATCTTGTTCATGTAGCTGACTGTTTTGCAGAGTTTCAGAGGCACCTCTCTGATTTGTCTGAATAAGAACATATTTCATAACAATGAATTCATAGTTTATGAATGGGTACCTATTAGCCCCATGCCATTATGTACCATGTATCTAATCAGAAATATGCAGATGCTCAAATGAGTTTATAATGGTTGATGAACTTACAGCGCTAGTGAAGGATATAGCAAGTTTAACTCAAAGTGAGCTTTATAAGTGGGGGGAGGGCTTTGCCAATGAACTGCATCAGAACAACCCAAGGCTATTAGCAAAGGACAAGTGGATGCTATAGTCAGGCAAGGAAAATATATGCAAAGCCTTTTGATGCAAATTCATTCAGGGAAAGGCAATAAAATTATTAAAGGAATGAATGTATTGCCTTTCAAGCATATAGGTATGAATAAAAATCCACTCTCCTAGCTAGCTCTTTGAACTCTGGTTCAGGAGATACTAAAAAGCAATGTCCCATATTTATGAAGTATAGAAAGCAAATCCAATTTCAATGAGAAGATGAAGGACCAAACTTATGTTTAAAATGTGTTCCAAAGTCCTCTTCCAACAATGTCTTTATGCTGAAAGCTATAAAATTTGCTTGCACATTCCTTTGCCAATAAACATTATTGGGTTGCATCATGACTGTGGCAACTATTCTATATCCCTTTACCTGGGAGTAATCCCACTGAACTCAGTGGGGCTTACCTCTCAGTTAAGAAACGTAGGATTGCACTATTAGCCGCATGTAACTATGTCCATACGGTTTCAGTTAGACCCAAGTAGAACCTCAGCTGATTTCAGTGGGACCTAAGTGCAATTAATTTAACCTGGATCCAACAGTATGGAGAAGAAGAAAGACAAAAGAAATCTCTAATTTGAAAAAGAAGAACACTGTTGTTGTTATTTTTGTTTAAAAAGAACTATAAAAAATCCCATGAGAGTATGTATGCTAGTGTGTTGCAGCAAAAAACAAAAGTCTTGCAGCCCTTTAACACAAAAACCTTTTATTTGGCATACACTTTTGTGAACTGATGAAACAGGCTGCCATTCACAAAAGCCATGTTAAAAAGAGTCGCCAGCTATGAATATATTTAAAATACTAATCACATCTAGCAAAGCTAGAATGGTTGTGTGCAAATCCCACTTCTCTTATTATCATAATGATGTGGTTACCACTGCAAGCATTCATAAGCATTCAGGCATCTCCTTAGGCAGGAAACTGTTTGTCTGAAATAGCACCTATACTATTTCACCCTACAGTAGAAATGCTAGGGCAACCATCGTAAATTATGCAGAGACATTTAAAACCTCACTGCAATTATGAGCTCTCATAATGCTTCATGTAGGTTTCCCCCTACTACTATTATTGCTATAGCTGTGGTTAGTATTAGCTAGTCTGGCAGCAAAGAATGATGATTCAGGATTATCATTCTCCATTAAAAAATAAACCTCTCACTTAAATTTACTCCCCCCCAAAAAATACATAAACTGATTGTGCAATGCCTCAAATTGTTTCATGTCCCTCTTTGATTAGACAGTTCTGTACTCCATCCATTTCTCTAATCCTAAATGAACGTGCACTTTGTTGTTTACATGGGAATTCCCACTTATCTATAGGTACATCACACAGTGGAAATAACATATTGGACTTCATTTAGGGTATAGGAATAGACAGAGTAGAAAAGGATCCACTCAGAGAAATGAGAGACCATCCCTATGTAGACATGCATCTTGAACATGTGTGTGCACAAAGGGAACCTGCACCAGCCCTGTCCAACATCCTTGGGCATGTTGGATTCAACCCCCATCTCACATCTGAAATCCTTACATTCAGGGTGAAGGACAGAAGGAGATTCAAAATGTGTTCATTTGAACATGATCAAAATCCTTTTTCAGGCCAGGAGGTGCTAGTCACATCACCGTATGCCCTTGGGTCTTGAGAGAGGGAAGAAGTGTGGGCACCCACATCCTCTTACATGCTTTTTGTCCTCACATATGCATGACAACCACCTGAAAAGGGCTCCTGAGAGGAATTAAGGGACCAGTCAAGGGGGGGGGGGGAACCCATGCTTAAGTGACTTTGGAGTATCAATTCAAACACATTACTATACTTGTTGCTATAGTAACAGAATGAATTATGTTCAAATCCCGTTTAGCTTCTTATCACTTTCTCATTTTTGGGCTTCAGTATAAAGAAAATAATGAGCCCATTGATTTTGGATTTGGAGGTTTACTTAAGGTGACTATACTTGCATTATTTGCAAGTTTCCCACTCACTAAATGAAACATCTGTGGATGGCTTGCACTTATGAAGCAGCTACCACAGGTTAGTGAGCAAAAAGCAATCATGACTTCTCAAGAGAGACAAGTCACAAGTTCAGCTGCAACTAGACATTCAAGTGACTGACCAGAGAGACTGCTAGTGGTGTACACACATTTGTGGATCAGAACTAGATACTGGGTTCTATAACCAAAGTCAGGTTCTTCTGCAGAGTGTGCAAAATCATAACATAAAAATGGATACAGAGCAATCTTAATTTCATGTACAGGGTTACGTCAATTCATTTGAAACTCTTTTCATATATAGTAAAAAACCTGTAATAGTGTTCACCTTAGGATCACCATAATTCAGAAACAACCGGGACTGCTTCCATGTGTTGCAAACCCACTACATAGGGAGATTCACCTGGGATCACACCACAAAGAAGCTCTTTCTTCACTACTTAATGTCTCCACATAGGGGCCACAGTTTGTTTAAAATACACTTCACACCAAATTACTTTGGTTGCGATTTTTTTGCATCAGATCACATCTGAAGTCTTGCAGAACTAGAGGTCTTGCAAGATTTCAGATGAGATTTGTCAGGCCTTACACAGGCCTAACAATGAAGGAATCAGATATTTTAGGCTGGACTTTAGCACAACCCACCCTCCTGCCCTCACTACACTTGCTTTTCCTGCTTTTGGCATCCCCAGGCTTTAGCTAGTCACTTTTGGGGGCTGGGAAGGAATTTTCCCATGTTATTGGAGCATGGGTTTTTCACCTTTCCTGTTTTTTCCAACTGCTTGTGAGCTTACCTACTGTTCTGTCCATGTACTCCTATTTGCAATTATTGATTTTGTATTTTATTGTTGCTTTTTGTGTTTGTAGTTATCACTGGGCTTTCCTTTATTTAGGGTCTTAATTGCTTTAACTGCTTGTGGTACCTTCTGCTTATCTATCAGCTTTTCTACCTCTTGCTTTTAGGTAGCATTGCTGTTTTGTCACAACTGGTGGATATGGAAGAGAGGAGGGGACATTGGGCAAGAGTTAAATGAGGGGGTAAGTTAACCAATGGGTTGAATAGAGAGAAGACAGGGGATGCCTGCAGTTGGGGAGGATGCATGTGACCACAACCCCAGTCTAGATTTCAGATACGATACATTGCTTGACCAATTTGGAATGCAATATGCTGAGGTTTAACTGACCTACATGAGTTTCCACCCCCATGATGAGCATTAGCTGGTCTGGAACCATTGGGCTCCATGTCCCCTCCTTCTTATTGTTAAATACACACTTTATAATTACATGATTAATCATTGCAATAGTTCCATTAAAGTTGTAACCAAGCTTACAACACATAGCCCAATGTCCAGCCTTCTGTCTCAGCTGTCTTACAATATGATTTGTTTTAAAAAATGTCTAAGTAGCTTGATACACTCCAAAAGCAAAACTTGTACATTATGTTTAATATGCCAATGTGAATATAATTTAGGATGTTTGTCAGTTTCTAAAGCAGTGTGGTACAGTGTTCGGTATTTAGTTCAATTACTATCACTTGGAGTAAAGAACAGAAAATAGAATGGTTAATTAGCATCTTATTCCCCAAGGGACTCATCAGCAACAGAATAAGAGCATACTTACTTTGGTCTTTGACAGCATAACTACTAAGCAGATCTAAACATAAGACCCACGGGTTTATGCATGTGGTCTGAGTATGGTCTGTTTTCTTCTCACTATCACTTCTCAGGAGTATTTACTTAGGAGTATCCTACATGTAGTGTTTTGAAAGCACCAATTCCAACATAAAATGTTAATCTGAAACACAAAGTCTAGGGTCACTTCTTTTAAATACCAGACTTCAACCCCCTTGACCCCTGAACACAGAAACAATCTTTCTTTCTTTCTTTCTTTCTTTCTTTCTTTCTTTCTTTAAGACTCTTGTCAATTTTCAGGCCCCAAAGGTAAATATGCAGTACAATGATAGGAAGTGCCGCAATGCTGCAGCACGAAACACCACAAGTTCAGGAGCATTTGTTTTCTTTCTGCATGTTTGTGTGTATGTGCACATACAGAAAGAGATTCAGAGAAAGAGAGAGAAGGAGGGATTTGGAAATGGACTGGAATGGGAGAAAATATGAACATTGATTTTCTGTCAAATCTCATAAAGACAACCCATGCTTCTAAAGTCAGGAGAAGACAGCACCCCTTCGATATCTCCTTGAGAAATAACACCAGGCTTGGGAACTGAATTTCTCACATTCCCATACATCAGCGCTGGGAAATGTGGATGGACAGTTTCCAAGAATGAGCAATGCATTTCGACTTCACTATGAATCAGTGGGAAATGGTTCACTGCTTTGCAGGGGAGGTGGGTAAGGCCCTTGATGAAAATAAGGGGCAAATGAAACTGGAGCAAGCCTCTCTTGAATCACCCTCATGCTGCAGAGTCAGCAGATGTGGTCACAGGCAATCATTCTGCCTGGCTGAGGAAAATTTTCTCACTATCTCGGAAGATTGCCTGCAGGAAGATTAAACTGTCTGCACAAGGTAGGACTGTGGAGACTAGGCATGGAGAAATAGTAAGTGCATAAAATATCTTGTATTGGCTTAATTGCTGCAATAACCCTCCAGACAAAAAAAGAACGAGCATTATAGGATCTTCACAGGGGATTAACAACAACAAGAAGAAAACCCCAGGTTGCAGTTTGGATAAGATAGCTCCAGCATCAATAACACTGCATGGTATCCTCTATCTATCTATCTATCTATCTATCTATCTATCTATCTATCTATCTATCTATCCTTTTACAAGCAGGATAACCCTGCTTTTATTTTCCTTCCAATATCCCATTTGCCTTAACGTATGCACTGAGCTGCCGCTACCTCTCTTGCTGTATTCAGTTTTCTTAGGATTCCTCCTTTCTCCCCTACACTAGCAAAGAGCCTGCTGACCCACCCTGTCTTTCATGTCTACGATTTAGTTACTTCTTTTTCTGTCAATTTCATGCTGCCTGACAAGGATTGGGAGAATGGTGTGGCACACAAGTATAAGCAGCCGCAACTTGATCTGCGCATTGTTAGGGGCTGGGTTGCCCAATCTCTTCTGTTTCAGTCTGAGAAAAGCTTAAAAGGGTCTGTGCAGTAGTGCCAGCAAATTACACTGAAAATAAAACCCACCACTCCAGACACTGGAGGCCCAATATGGACTCACTATTGACTTCTTGCCCCTCACCACAGAAGCTGCTTCTGCTGCCATAAGAAGCCACATTTATGCCTTATCTATATATAGATTTGCAAGTCAGGCTAGAATGGGATCTTTCTGTGAGCAGAATAAACTCTGCTCTCAGAAGTTAAAAATCCAAAGTGGCATTTTTTGTCAACAGGATAGCAGAAATCCACATATTCAGAAATATCCATTTTGTTACCTTATTTCAATGTGGCATATTTATACACAGCGAAATGGTAGCAAGGACAGTACAGTATATTAAAAAAGTTATTCAAGCACACAGAGATCCAAGTCTCAGTTTATATAAACTTTTCCTGCTGATGCACCAGGGAAAAGAATAAAACTCTTATCTGACACCCCCCTCCCCATCACTAGAACATCACTAGTTTATTTGCTTTCCATTTTTCAACAGTGTGTGAATGCTCCAGTGAAATCTCTCAAAGCCACATCAACCATCTGACTCAAAGGATTTTAAAAGTGAGGTCATACTCAGTAAATCTTAAGGGATGCTGAAAGCACAACACAAGGGGAAGTTGAGTTGTGCAAACCTAAATATGCCACTTGCAATGATGGATTATGTGTGCTTGGGTGATTACTGCTATTAGTTTATAGTGTTAACCCTGTGGTTACTTTTTCTGAGTTTTACGTCCAAAACAAATTTAATCCAAATAAACCACAGTCAAGATCAGAAGAATATGAAGATTAAACAACAGTTTGTCTGAAATGCGCTGAGGTCACAGCTCAATAAAGATGAAATAGTAAGATTTACAATAATGATTTCTATACACTGAAGTGTCTGCTGTTGATTTGAATTATTTGTTATTGTTCTTAATAGTCTCAAAAATGCACTACTTTTCAAAACAATAATATATTTGGTATTGTTGTTTATAAAATAGGAGCCATATTGTTGACTGATGATATGCTAACAGAATTAAAAAAACAAGCTCCCTTTCTGAAACAGGCCTAACAATCAGAGGAAGAAGGAGGTAAATAAATGAAGGGGAACATTTTACAAATATTGAAATACTTCTGAAAGGCTGAGATATAACGCTGATAGTAAAGTAGATATGGGAAAGCCCTGGACTGTGGCACAAGGGGGCTGCAACTGGGAGGGAGGGAGAGAGAAAGCTCTGTGACAGGTTTGCCTCAGAGTTGCCCTAAATCAAAAATGACTTTAAGGCACACAGCAACAAAGCTTTCCAAACATCAAATATTTTTGATTTCCACAAGGGAGATGGATTGGGCCATTTATGACTTCACAGAAATGACTTTTCAGAGCAACTTTTGCTAAATATTGTACTAAAATATTTTAATTAGACTGTTTTCTCCTTCACTTGTTGAAAGATGTCCCCCTCTTTATAGCCCTGAGGGATCTGAAAACCAACTACAAGGATTTTTCTAGAGTTTCGTAGCTGGCACATTATGTTTTAATGTATTTGCACAGGCAAAATTCCAAAAACCACCCAGTTGACTAAAATATTTTTTTAGATGGGACTCCAATTGACCCTCAAAGGAATGGCTACCTAATTGCATATAAAGGGTATAAGAGGATTTTAAAACATCCATAGATTCATACTGACAAATAATGCATTTCAACATTATTCTTTCTAAACACTGCTTTCGGACTACAACTCCAGTGGACATTTTAACAGTAGTTGTAAAACTGCTTGAGGAAACGGATTGAGGAAACTGCACTGGTGATGTCGCAGGCCAGCCTTCCAGAAGGTGATGCCTTTCCAGTGTTTTGAGGTACAATTTACATCAGCTTCAACCTGTGTAGCTATTTGCACTCAGAGCTAGAGTGCAAATAGCTACACAGCTTGCTATAGGCATAAGCCCAATCGACTATTGATTTTCCTCTGGTTCAACCACTGAACCATTCTGAAAATTGGGCAGAGTGGTTTATTAAGAGCTCAGCAAAGCAGTAGAGAGAAAAAGGGGCATGTCTGCATCAAATTCAATCAGGATGCAATCATTTTTAATCTTTCTTATCTGTCTTCATTAAACTTGGGTAGGACTTTGGCTTCCAAGGGAAAAGCAATGAAATATTTGAAAAGATGTGCATGAAAGTGTTTCCAGCTGAAGGGCGTATTTCAGACTTATATGTAACTAAGGGCCCATTCACATTACAAAAAAAATCGGTTCTGAAGCCGATTCAATCACGTGAAGTTCCTACTCACCCCGAATCTCACACAAGCGAATCCGGGGCTTGCACACCCGTTCCGTGTTAAATGGCCCCTAGCGCGGTGTTTTTGAAATCGGCGCAAATACCGTTTCTTTTGGAAAACCCCGGGTCCTGGGAATGAGAACTTGGCCTCGATCACGATCGAGGCAAATTGAGGGAGGGATTTAGGTCAGAGGGTGGGCAAAGGGCAAGGCATTTCCTCCCCTCATCGGAGGGGAGGGGGAGGAGGAAAGAGCCCTGGGAAGAAGGGAGCAAGGGAAGGCATTCTTTAGGAGCCTCTTCTCCCTGCATCCCCTGCCCAAAGCCCTCTGTCACTGGGCATTCCTTCCCTTGCAGGAGGAAAAAATTCAGGTCACGAACGGAGCTCATGTCAGGCAACCCCCCCCCCCCTTTTCAAATTCAAACAATTTTTTTGGAGCAAATATGCGCATTGAATACATTATGTTTGTATTCCAGAGGCAGATGGAGCTGGGCTTGCACTTTATATCCTTGGATCTCCTTGCCTTCTGCAGAGGGGGAAGCTACAAATGTTGCAAACAATCAATGTTACATTTTTAACAATTTTTTTGGAGCAAATATGCGCATGGTTTGTCTTCTTGAGCAGATACAGCAAGGGAAGCAAAGGGAAAGCTAATATTGCTTTTAAAAGCATAAAAAAAATGCATGGCAATCCCATCCTTTGCCTGGGACAGGGGCAGATCTGACCCCAAAGCCCACAGGTTTATAAAAAGAGAGAGAGAGAGAGAGAGAGAGAGAGAGAGGCTTCTCTCTCTCTGCTTCAGCCGCTGAAACCCCTGTGCCTGGCTCTTTAAAAAGGGAGGACACTTTCCCCGATGCCCTGCAAACGTCACCATGACGATAGCTTGATTGGCAGCAGCCACCTCGCCAGCAGACACAGAATGCATTTGATTTCTAATTTGCAGGTCAAAATGCATTCGATTTCAAATTTGTAGTGGGCACTTGCTAACGGAGCGATTCGGGGGAGGGGCATCCGGATCAGCCCAGTTCCTTCCAGGTCTTTTAGACCAGTATGAATGGGGCCTAACATTTTCATCCAGGGAGTTTCCCCCAAACTTGAACCATGATGCTTTTATTTAAAGAGAAAGATTTCCAACACTATCAGTTTATGAAACAACTTTAGGGTCTGAAGATTTTAAACTGTCCAATTGCTGAGAAATTATGGATATGGTTCTCTACCCCCCACCTCTGTAATGCAGAGGTGGGATGGCCCTCCAGAATACAAATCAATGTATTCAAATTACATGAAAAGAGGTTCCACCGAAACACTAGGAAGAACCTGTTGACTTCAAGAGCTGTTTAAGAATGGTACAGACCATCTTGGAGGGTAGCGGGCTTTCCTTCATTGGAGTTATTTAAAAAGAGACTAGATGGCTATGTTTCAATGGTACTTTACTTGTGTTTTCCTGCATGGCAGGAGGTTCAACTAGATGTCAACTCTGTGATTTGATGTTCTGAACTGCAGCACCCAGTAGCCTTTGCCAGCTTAGGCAACAGTGAGGACTGCTAGACACTGACAACATCTGGAGGGCCACATGATCCCTTGTTGTAAGGCAACCTTTGATACATTGTGGTTCTGCAATAGCTAATAGGATTTCATGAAACAGCACTACTACATTTTCTCTGTGTGTGTCTTTCTCATCCATCCTCTCTCAAATCCAAGCCATTGATAATACATATGGAAATGCTAGTTGCATAGCCTTACACTCCATCCTAGGTGATTCATAAATCCCTCTCAAGGCCTGAAGATCCCATCTTTAGCCCACTCCTTTACTCACCCACATTCCATGAGTCACCTTCCCTCTTTTTCAATACTAACTTGCTGTTTGACAATTAAGACAAAGCACCTCATCATACCTCATATAAGCTGTTATGCCTAGTGATGACGATACATAGAATTTATATCCTAATAAATCAAATGTACTGCAGTAAATAGACAAATAATGGCTCCATACTTTGTGCTTTCGGCATAGTTTAATCTGTTTACAATTACTTACACTGTGCCTCTGATTTGCAGAGCTTTGGTTTTTTACCCTGCAGCAAACTACAGACTTTGTTTATATGCAACCTCATGGCTACTCAACTTGAAGCTGCACACTTCATTAAAAACAACAAACCAATAAACAGACTTGGACTGAAATCACAAGATAGTTTTGGATAGTGTTGAGTCAAAGCTTTGGCCAACTTTGCTCCTTTTGTTGTGTAACTGTAACTTTTTAGTTACTTTTATAGTTACAGGTGTATGGCATCACTAAATGATAAAACAAAAATACCACATGGTTCAAGCATTGGTTCACACCACTGTTTCATGATCTGCTGTGCAGGTCAAGATGGCAACAAGGTTGATGGGGAACAGTATGTTTTCTACCGAAAATGCCAGCATACAACATTCAGCTTTTTTTAAAGTAACTTATTTTTACTACTTTTGAGAAACGGGAAAGTAAATAGTAATGACAATGGAACTCTTGGGGGTCTCAGAATGATAACAGCAAATGATAACAGGAATGTTTCACCTTCTGGCTATTGTTTAGACCAACTATTACTACTTGAGTTCACTGGTTCTATGCACTGATTCTATTTCAGTGTGAAGCAGTTTGAGGTGTGGAGCCTGGATAGAAACTATTTGCTCCTGAAAATAGAAGGATGAATGAACCTTACCAAAGAGGAGTGAATGAATCTTTCCAGATTCAGGTAAATAAGAGTAGTTTTTTATAATGTGGTGTGGGTGGGTGCGTTTTATGATCATTGTCTATTTTCCCAAGCCATATCTATGCATAAAGCTATAGCAGGTTCTGAAAAGGCAAAATGGGCTACACAGCTTCACAATTCAAGATGAGTTTATTTGCAAAACAAAATGTGCCTTATTGTTAAATACTTCCTGAACATAAAACAGCATCATATACAAACAGCTGTGCAACATTATTTTCCCCTGGTGTACTAGTCTTCATTTTATAAAGAGCTTTATTGGGAGGGGGTTTAAAACTGTATCTCTTTCACATAAATCAAAGGGGTACATCCTATTTCAACATTTCATTCTCCTGTCGGACCAGTTCTAACCTCAGTCCTATCACTTGACAGAGCTTCATGTTATACCCGATATAATAATATACATCCGAGGAATCTGGCAGTGTTCAAAACATCAAGACTCACAAACATTAACATTAAACAGCTGGTCTCATTTTAGTCACAGCAAGCCACATGTTCGTCTACCAATCTTCCATTTAGCTGTTATAAATTTGACAAAAGCGCATGTGGCGTCAGCAGTCAAATCCAATGTCGTGATTGTAATGGCCTCAATGCTGAACTCTAAAGCAGCTCTTTTTTCTTTTCTTCTCTCCACCTCCTCCCCCCCCCCCCCTTCCTGCCTCTTTCTTTTATTTTCCTGGAGTAAAGCAACTTAACAAGCTTGTGAAGAAATCCTTTGTGACAGTGTCTGCCCTTGATTTCCCTCTCCAGGCTTGATTCTATGAAAGGACAACTATGGAACACAGACGCCTTGCCTTACGCCGAGGCAGGCCATTGCTCTTGTCTAGCCCCTATTTCTGCACAAGCTGGCAAGAGCCTTCTAAAATCTCAGAGCCCTTTCACACTACGCAATTATTGCCCTTTGATTCCACTTTAAATGTTATGACTTCATCCTATAGTATCCTGGGATTGTCCACTGAGGGAAGGGCCTGTGGAACCCTCGGCCAGAAAATCATATTCTGGTGCCTCTGACCAAACTATACAAACCCCAGGAGGACACCACAGGATGCTGCCATGGCACTTGAAGTGGAATCATTGTGCTGTACTTGGGTACTGAGAAATACTCCCCATTCAGGACCTTCTCCAGACCTATTGCCTTAGGGGAAGGGACACTTGGCTTCTTGAATGTTGCTTAACTATTACCCCCCAATCATCCCTCAGGTTGGTCAAGGATAATGTGAACTGGAGTTCAACAATATGTAGAGGAACACAGATTCTCCAGTAGTATATTAGCTGAAAGTCTTCTGGAAATACAAACATGGAGCATAGGACCAAACTGTCTGCAAAGCATATGCTCCACCACTGGCAAACCTCCTTCCCCCGCTGTGTATTTTATCCTTTCCAAATATTTTCAGGATATGACCTTGCCCAGGCCAAGTCATAGTGTCCTCCACAAGAGACTCTGGCCCACTGGCCATGTTAGTGCACTCCCCGCTGTAGCTTTGTCCGAGCCAGATGGCCAGAATGCCAGGGACTAAAGAAGAAATAAATGCAATGTTGTTTCCTTTAAAAGCAAAGATTGAAAGAACAGGACAGAGGGGTGGATTCAGGGGATGTTTTTACCTGCAGTTTCTTTCTCTGCTGTCGCTACTTCTCCATTGATCCCATTCTCTTTGGTTCTGGAATATGAGCTCTGTTGCCCACGTGCCCCATATCCTCCATCTTCATCCTCTCTGTATGGAAATCCATTGGCACTTCTGACCAGTCCTTCACTTGTGCCACTTTGCTCCTTGATCTCGGGAGAATGCGAGTGGGAAGAAGCTTCCGCTATCTGACTTGAGGTCCAGTGCGGTGCCTTAGCTTCATCCTTCCTTTCATCAGCCATGTTTCTGATCCTTTGCAACCGTTTCCCCTAGAAATAGAAATGAATGCAAGATCACTGGTGGATCAAACAGAAACTTTATGCAGATATATACTTTGCAAATAGTGAAATCTATTAAGACTGGGGTGGGGTAACTGTGAGGGGGCAGGGACAATTTTTCCACCCAATTTGCAGCTAATTTTTGAAGGATTCTCAGCAGCTCTACTCAGCACAGCCAAAACTGAGGTTTACTGGAAGTTGCAGTCCAACAACATCTAGAAGGTCAAATGATCCCCACCACTGGCCAAGTGAACACTTATGTAAGTTCATTTGATTCAATAGGTCTACTCTAATAGGGATTAAGAATTGGATTTAGGCCCATGATACATGCTGAGACTTATAATTCTGAAGGATGCAATGCCATTTCAGAGTACAAAGGAACATAAATTAAAGTCCTGGGAGTTTGCATATCTCTTCAATGTGTCCAACATGTCCTTCTGCCTCCAAAATGATCAGTATGCTGGGTGGCTCTCAGTAATATCTAGGAGCAGAAACTGGGTCCTTGTGCTTAATAGAAAGTTACTGAGAGAAATGTAGATGAATTCATTATTATGTTGTTTGTAGGACACTTTTTTCCTAGTTCAGAATGCCAGAGAAATACCTAGAGAGAGTCACAATCTCTGTGTGTGTGTGTGTGTGTGTGTGTGTGTGTGTGTGTGTGTGTAAATAAGGAAATTACTACCTGCCTGCAATACATTCCTGAATGTAGAACTGATAAGCAAAGAACACATGATGGGTTCAATTACAGTCGGCCCTTCTTATACACGGATTTGTTATACACGGATTCAAGCACACACGGTTTGAAAATGTTAAAAAAAGTATAAATTTCCAATATCAAACCTTGATTTTCCATTTTTTATTAGGGACACCATTTTGCTTGTCATTATATCTAATGGGACTTGAGCATACACGGATTTTGTTATACACGGGGGATCTTGGAACCAAACCCCAGCGTATAACAAGGGTCCACTGTATTTATAAGTGCTAGTAATTTTTTTAAAAAACACACACACACATTACATTAAGTAACATATAATGTCACTACATTAACTGCAGATACACAATCAGCAAGTAATTTGGTGTTATTTCTAAAAATGTCAGTTTAAAAAGCAAACAACAACAACAAACTATGCAAGAAATGGGGAAGATGAAATCCAGCTTTCGAAAAGATTGGTAAATGATGAATTCAAAAGATGTGCCCAAAGTCAGCCTGTCCTTTTCAATAAGGATATGTATTTCCATATTTCCAAGTACCATGTAGCTACTTGAAACTATTTGCCTCCATGGTAGAAGGTTTGAACATTGACTCCTTCAGCCCCTTTTCATGCCTTTCTGTTCTGCTACCATCAAAATATAAAGTTTTGAACATCAGCACACATCCTCATGTTTTGCATGACCTGCTGAATTGCTGGTTGGCCTAAACAGTATCTGACAATTTTCACCCTGAACACCATTGCAAAAGGGGCTGCCTGTGTTCCACTGAGGAAAAATATGGTACTGCAGCTCCCAGGCCTTGCTGAACAGCTGCTCAGCAGCAGGCCTGGGAAGAAGGATAATGTTTGGTGGTAATCCTAGCCATTACAAGACTTCAACATGAGATCTTGGGTGAGATCATCCGCTTGGATTCCTCGAGATTAAACGGAATACAAATTATTGTTGTTGTTGTCGTTGTTGTTGTTATTATTATTATTATTATTATTATTATTATTAAATGTTATGCATACTCTCACAGGGCTGCAAGATGTGTGAGGTTACCTGGCGTGCTAGTGGGTTTATACATGGATCTGCCAAATTCCTGGACAGCCAGACATTCAGTTTGACTCACCCACCCTCCCTTTGCTCATTAAGCTTCCCATCCAATTCCTTAAATTGAAGCCAGTCATTTATGAGGACCTGCAAGGGATTGCTATTGTAGCATATTTTCCCCCTTCCATCTTCCTTGGGGGTTTCCACCTGCTACATGTGTGACATCATGGATAACTGTTCTCTGTTTAAATTTAATTTTGGTCAGCAACTTATCAATCATAGCTGATTGGGGCTGCTTTGTCTCAACAGGCTGATAGGGAGGTCAAGGGAAAGAACACAGCGTGCTATAAAAGAGAGAAGGGGGATCCTGGAAGAATGGGTCAACCAATTTGGTACGGCGATGGAGCATGCAGTTTTTGCAGCTGTAGTACTGTGACCACTTACGGAGTATTCAGGCATTTTTTTTTTACTGGAACAAAGTGAATAACCTCATTCATGCATTCTGGGTTTGTTATTCACACTATGGAACCACATCTCTCCACAAATCACATCTCCAAATCTGTTAGTTTGGTTACTCACATGTGCGGGCACCCTTCCATTGTCCCCACACCCACCAGCACCCCTAAGTTGGTCAGAAGTGTCTCTTCCATTATTCAAGGAGGTTGGCATCCCTTTTTCTCTCTCTCCTTTTTCTCTCTCTCTCCCTCTTTCCCCCCAGCAGTGGCTATTCTGCTGGGGAAAGGGCGGCACTTTCTCAATTGTGGAGCTGTCAACAATGCGCATGTATTCAAATTGTGTTCAAGGCATACACAGTTTTATCCTGAGACTATTTGGATATATTCACAACACACTGCCAATGATGCAAATCTTTTTTAAAAAACTCAGAAAATACCCCATTATCAATTATCCCAGGGTAAGTGGGTTTTTGGTATCCGTCCCCACCAACTTAATTGGGTGCATTTGAGATGCATGTGAACAACAGAGATTCAACCTGGATTCATCCTGGATTATTTTCACCATCTGAATAACCCCTAATCTGTTTTTTTAATATCTGTTCTCCCTGTTCTCTCCTCAGGTTGGTGAATTTCAGATCAAGCATTAGCATATCCTGCAAACTAATATTTAGACAGGCATTGGTCTGGGTTATGTTGTATATCATATTCTCCTCTTTCATTCCGTACTTCTCAAAGTGCTGTGGTTTATGCATAACGTACTTTCCAATAAAGTTTCCATCATTTACATCAACCCACAATATTAAGGTTCAGCCTCTCCTCTCTCTCTCTTGGCACAATGCAAATCTCCTATTCCTATTCAGAACAGAAAAGGAAGCATCTGAGTTCTGTCTGCTTCGTGAAGTCGAAGGCTTTCATGGCCGGCATTCACATTTTTGTGGGTTTTTCGGGCTATGTGGCCATGTTCCAGAAGAGTTTCTTCCTGACGTTTCTGTCTGCTTCATTTCTACCCCAGAGTAACAGGCATTTTCGACTAGGCCATATGCAGATCCAGTTCAGCAGTTTATCTTAATCAAAAATAAAGGTTTTTTTTAAATACATACATTTTTGGTCCTAGCTGCCTCACACAGAAATCATCGGTCCAATGAGAAATATTCCTTACACACCTCATACTACCTATCACATTTTTCCTAGTTTGGATTATACTGAACTAATTCAAGGACAATTAAATCTTTTTCTGCAGCATTTTGTTCCTTTCACAGTAGGAACAAAGGTCCCCCTGTTCTACCTTGAAGTACTATTTGAATAGCTAAAGGTTTGGATGACTTGGTCCTCATTTGCATTTTTATAATCTGCTTAATTATAAATGTAGTTAAAATCCCCTCAGCCCTTTACTACAAAGCACTCCTGCAAAGGTGAGAGAAACAAGAGAAAATCCAGAGAAAATCCAATGTTCAATCTGAAGATTTTACCATTTTGTAAAAGAAAGAGCTAGTCATGCAATCACAAATGAAGAATGTATCTATATTTTTACATTCCTGTTTCTGCAATAGGCACTTTCTAGTAATTAAATTAAATATTTGAAAGGAATTCATTACTTTGTCCTACAACCAGTATTCCTTAAGTGAAGAGGGGCATCATTTTAGACTGCAGTTAGTGAGCAGAGGTATTTCAGTGTCTGGAAGATGGTAATTTTCAGCAAGGTTAAATGCTCTGTTCTTGAAAACATTCAAGATCAAACTCTTCCCCTCCCTGCAGAAGAATGACTATGAAACTAAAGAGCATTTATATAGCTCAGAATCACTGTGATAAAATTAAGGATGTAATTCTTCACTAAAATTATTCTCAAAGGCAGCAACAAGTAAATTTAGCAATTTTCTACCCATTGCAAGAAAGTCTTCAAAAACCACATAGTTTTTGAAAGCTATTTGCAAATCTTGACTTACTCTGCACAAAATTTGCATGTTGCTGTTTTGCAGGGAAAACGGCATTTTTGCCATGAAAAATAATATTTCAACACAAAATAATATTTCCTGTGCAGAAAATGTCATTTCCTGTGCAGAAAATGTCATTTCCTGTGCAGAAAATGTCATTTTCTGCACAAAGCTGTAATTTAGGATATGTTCTGTGTAAAATTCAGGCATGGTTGATTTGTATAGAAAATAGCACTATCTTTGTGAGAAATAATGTTTTAATGAAGAAATATTAATTTCAAAGCAGAAAATGCTATTTTCTATGAAAATCAACCATGTCCCAAATATTCACAAAACAAATTCCCAATTACAGTTTTTCTTTCTATACACAAAGCAACATTTTCTAGACAAGGATTAATATATCTGCATTGGAACATTATTTTCCATACAGAAAACACTTGTTTCCTGTACAGAAATGCTGTTTACTGCACAAAACAACCACATGTAAATTTTGTATAGAATAAATCTTGAACTGCAAAGATTCTTGTCAGTCCAGGGGTCTTCTGGTCAGGATTTCTTGACACCCAAAACCCAAGTATTTTTGAACATTCTTTCTACCAGTAGATAAAAAGGGTGCTGCATGTCTAGGCTTACCTACTGAGGAATATTTCCACATAGGTGCAAGTTGCAATTATCTGGTTGCAAGATCTGAATGATTAGGATTTTTCTTTTACTCTTTGTCCTAACATTTCCACCACTGAAATAGGTTTTGCATTTTCACTGCCATCTACAGCAGAACTAAGAATTGGAAGTGAAAGGTTCCTATAGGTTTAACCTCTGTATCTGAGGTTGTGAAGTTGCCCTGGTCCTTGTGGGGCACTCCTAAGATCAGCTAACTTCCCCACTTGACTATTTACCAACGATTCCAACTCATGGGAAATGTCTAGGCCAAACAAACAACCAAACAACAACAGAGTTAGGTTTTCCCCCACCTTTTTACTCTTTATGGACATGAAGTGAGAAAATACAGTCAAGTAACAGGAAAAAGAAAATCCAAATCCACAAAACCAGACGGGCTGTGTTGTTTTTAAAAAACAGGATAGGGAGTTACTGAGAACCTGATGCCACTGAAAACTACAAAATAAGAAAGAGAAAGGTATTTTGAGTATGAATAAAGGAGAAGGATGATCACAAAATAGCTTTTGACTGCCCCCTGTAAGCATATGAAAATTTGGTAATGTCATTTGATCTGGTGGGAACTTCTGGAGTTTTTATGCATTTGATTAATGCACTCTTGCATGACCTGTTGTTTGATCAGGTCCTGGTATACCTCAATGACATGCTAATATACTCCTAAGATCTTGAAGTGCATATCAAATTGGCGAGGGAGATCTGGCATGCCTGTTGGCTGACTAGTTGTGAGTTCACAAACCTAGCTTGGGGTTCTTGGAATATTACATTTCAACCCTAGGGATAGAAATGGACCCAGAGAAAGTTTAAGTGGTGTTAAACTGGGAACTACCCAGAATATGGAGACAAGAGTTTCCTTGGCTTTGGCAACTTTTACAGACAATTTATCCCAAACTTTGCTCAGGTGGCTTTGCCCTTATTAAAAATGACTTATTAAAAATGAAATTAGAGAAGTGGGGATGAAGAGGGGAATCCCAAGCCCTCCACAAAAAATAATTGGACATAGAGTGTCAAAAGGAATTTGAAGAACTAAAAATATTGTTTACAGTAGTTCAGAATCTATCTTAAAACACCCATCAGACCTATCACAACCATTTGTATTTCAAATGTTTGTGAGTGATGTTGCTAAAGGAGTAGTACCTTTACAAAAAGACAATGCAGGGTGGGGGGTACTAAGGCCCTGTGCTTTCCTTTCAAAGACGTTTGGGGGACCTACAATTACATTGACTCTGCTGGGAGAAGGAAGCTTCTGCTAACCACTGGGATTTACAGGTCTGGCAGCAATTTTTGGACGGGGCGCCATGCCCATTTGAGATTTGGACTGACCATCGTAATTTGGAGATGTTATAAACCCCTTGGAGACTGAGCCCAAAACAAGTGTGCTGGGCTAATTTTTTCTACAAGTTTAACTTCAAAATAAAATATCTGCGCAGAGGAGGAAATGATGTCACTGATGCCCTGTTCAAGTAGCCCCAACATGAAAGCAAGCAGAAGACCTCTACAGATACTATATTTTCTTCTTCAGCAGCCCTTAAATGCCACCACAACTGCACCAAAAGAGAAAACAAATGACCCCTAAACTTTGAGTTTTACACAGTGCACATTTGTGGTAATGCTCTGCGCCTTCATAAACTTGACATACTTAGTATGTCTTAATCAGGCCTCAAGTAGAATCAACGACTATTGGAGTCAGAAAACATATTTTGTTTTAAGTGAATCACTCTCCCTGTTGAAGGACAAAAGGTCACACACTCCAATCTCATAAAATCACTACCCACTGTGCCCTAAACCTCTTTAATAGGTTTTGTGCAAGAATGTACAGAGGATCAAGGGATTAATTAAAATCTTCTGAGTATGAATCAGGATGGTAGCTTCTGTTCACTTACTTGACTGGAGTATCAAAGAGTAGTCGCTCTTCCATTTAACTGTCCAGCAGCCACAGATTATATCCTGGATTACATAATTTATCTAATTTTTGGAAAATCTGATACTTCTGCTCAGTTGGAAAGTGAATATGTGCTACTGAAATCATGCATTTATTTTCTTATTTAGCTTTTAAGAGAGGTTTTTTTAAAAAGCTACTACAGTAAGGTACTTCATAAAGCATCTTCTCCCCTGAATGTTGACTGTCTATTTCCTTGTGTAATGCACTCTCCAGTCCTCATCCCATTTCTGTCTCTGTATTCTGATATTTTGCTGTTACTGATTAAATGAGAAGGATTCATTCTTATACTAGTTTAATGTGATAGCTTTTGGGTTTTAAGTTCTGAGACTGGATGGCATTTGAATTCACATTCCTCCACCCACTTGAAGGAGCCAGCATAGTGTTAATGGTATGATTGTGGGATTGCAACTCTAGGAGACCAAGATCTGAAGCCCAGGCATGGAAACCCACTGGCTGACCTTGGGTAGGTCAGTTAATAATCTCTCAGTCTTAGATGTGTGCAGTGGCCAACGTCCTCTGAATAAATCTTGCCAAAAAACCCATTTTGAAATGGTCACTATACATTGGAGCTGAACTGCAAGCCCATAGCAACAATCATTCCCTTGCAGTTTAAAATTAGGAAGGGCTCCATGATATGAAACTTCTGAACATGTAATTCAGATACTACACTAGATTTATGTGTTAATATTGGGAGAGAGATGGGCAATGTGAGTCACATACAATCTCCACCTATTTTTGCTCTCTCTCTGCCACTCATGGGTGAACATGTATACACATGTACATACACACACACACAAACACACACACACACACAGAGCAAGGGAGGGAGAGAGAGAGAGAGCATTCCACTCCTGCTGCTGAAAGTTATGTAGTGCCAAAACCTGGCCTTTCTCCAGCCATTTAGGGTTAAAACAAGTCCTGCATCACTTTTCTTCACATGCTACCAGTGCTAGCAGCCTTGTAAGCAACACACACATGTGCACCACACACACATACCTTTGGGAGAACTGCCTATAAGTACATTTATCAGAAAATTACATGCTAATAACAATACAACAATATCCAGTATTTATGCGTACTTCTACACTGCAGAAATATTGCAGTTTGACACCACTTTAATTATGATGCCTCCATTCTACAGACCCCCAGGGATTGTACTTTCATGAGGCACCAGTACTCTTTGGCAGAGAAGGCTAAAGACCTTGCAAAACTATAAATTTCAGGACACCACAGGATGGAGCTACAGCATGTAAAGTGGCACCAAACGGCATTAGTTCTACAGTGTACTTGCACCCATGTCAGTTTAGCATTTTCCCCCTAACACTGATTTTCTGGAACAGCACAAAAATGAAATGAAGAGTTATTATTCTAAGAAATATACCCAGGGGGGAGGGGGTGGCAGGGAAAGTTTTCGGGGAACTGTTTACCAATCTCTGAAATAAAAACTATACAAATGCCTAAATGTGATTGCTAGCTGTTTGCTAAATGATCATTGTTAAGATAATCACCAAGGCTTCGAATGCTTTTATTTCATTTCTTCCATGTTCCTCTCTCACTCTAGAAAAAGAAGGCAACACTTCATGAACTCAATGAAGTAGGTCAAAGTCCATGAAGGTGTATGCCATACAAAACATATTAGTCTTCAAGGTGCCACTAGTCTCTTTGTTTTGTCTCAGATGTCTTATGGCTGTGGGCATGTCCACATAGAAGTCTATGATAGGGCCCTGTTCAAATATTGCTTACTCAGTATGAATCAACATGTGAACAAGGTGCTACCTTACCCTCCCACCTCTATCATATAATCCACCAATGCACTTAGGTCTTCTGAGATATATTTACTCCAGTCACCCAGGACTAGATTGGCAACTGTCAGCCACAAAACTTTTTCTTCAGCTGCCCCTAGACTGTGGAATGACCTGCCGGAAGAGATTTGACAACTAAATCCACTGTCCACATTTAAAAGAGCATTAAAAACCAGTCTCTTTCGGTAGGCTTATCCAGATTTTTAATTGCGAATTTTAAATGTGAATTGTTTTAATATGTGTACATCTTGCTGGTCTTTTAAATTGATGTGTTTAAACTGATGTTGTTCATCTGTTAATTGTTCTTGTTCCCCACCTCAATCTGTAGGAAGAGACAGGTAAGAAACAACAACAACAACAGCAACATCATCATCATTGTGTTCCTCATGCCCAAAGTGACAAGTTCCTGTGCATCCAGAATCTCTCTTCACAAGCAAGGATACTGGAAAATCAAGGTTTTTCCTTCATTCCCAATGAAAAAGTACATATGAGGAAAGTTTGGAATTGTGAGGATAAGTGATGACAGAAGGGTTGGGGGTATGCATTTCCCCGCCTTGCATGTTGATTTAACTGGGAAAGTAACCCTTGAATAGGGCTTAGGAGGTAGTTCTTTGTGAGATTTTCAGTACATGCTGAGAAGGAAATTAAACTGGAACATGGGGGAGACAGCACCTAGTGAGAAGATGGAAAAGAATGCTATTGAAATATTTGTATTTTCCCTTATTTTTGTATCAACTGAAAAACTTAAAAACAGCATACAAATGATTATGTAGAACTTTTAATGTCTTAAAAAGCCTCTAAGACATTTTATGACTACTGTTTTCAACACTACTACATCAGATAAGTACATTACTACATAATGGGGTTTTCTTTATACAACTCATTTGAGCAAAAAGGAGATTGCTTATGCACAAAATCTCATGGTTTGTATTGTTCATGTTTCTTTGTTTCTTCTCAGTTAACAATGTTCTCCATTTTGTCTTAGTGCAGAACTTTGTCCAGACAATGTGATCTTGTTGAACCCTCCATCTTTCAGGATCTTGCTGAAATAATTTTGGCTTCAAAAGGTTCATAAAGATCTCTTCTTACTTGAACTAACAATAAAATGTACTGAAATGAAAAGTACTAAGAGTACAGTTGTATTCATCAGTAAAATGTTATCTAAACATATTATATCAAAACTTATTTCCACTAAACCAAAGACAGTCAGTGTACTGTAAGGGACATTTCCAACACTCAAAACTGCCTTTATGGTAATTCTTACTGAGATTTTCATTAATCGGGGGGGGGGGGGGTGATCTATACTGCAGAAATAATGCAGTTTGACACTACATAGAATGCAGCTCCATCCTATGGAATCCTGTCATTTGTAGTTTTAATGTCTTTAGCCTTCTTTACTAAAGAGTGCTAGTGCCTCACAATACTACAAGTCCCAAGATTCTGTAGAATGGAACCATGGTAGTTAAAGTGATGTCAAACTGCATTACTTCTACAGTGCAGATGCGCCTTAGCTGCAGAAAAACACTAGTTATGCTTCACCTTGTATTGACCTTCTTTAGTGTTAAGAAGCTATGCTGTTCATAGATAAATTGCCAATTTTTAATTGTTTAATTGTTCTAGAAATATTAGACAAGATAAGATACCTCATATCTTAACATAGCATGCACGTGCGCGCATATATATATATATATATATATATTCATTCTTCCAAGGCTTCAATTTCTGTAAACTTTAAAGACACTGTCTGAAATTACAGTGGCATATTTAATGCTATCAAAATATTCTTTATGATTTTAATTGCACACTGTTATGCAACCAGTTTGCCCACAGAAGATGCAATGTATATGTTTTTCTCTCTCCTTCCTGAAATGGTAAACTGAGGCCATGTTACCAATGGGCATAAATATCTCTAAGTTGCCTCAATGCAGGCAGAAAAAGAGTAAACTTAAAATGTTACTGGAGAGTTCAGCATCTGGCACTGAAAAAATGCCCCCAGCTTCACTGTGAGTAGGATATAGTTGGTACTCATTAAGTCCTTTGCTCAGATAGCTGGGCAAAATAGCAGGGTGTCCTGTTAATGCCATGCAAGGAGCTAACATGCCTGACCCATTTCAGCCAAGGGCAAGGATTTACTGTATTGTGGTTACATTTGATCAGTTAAGAGCTCCAGCTGGATTTTAACTTGGGGTGTACTTTAATAAAACTTAGACATAAATCCCACCAAGCCTGCCTCTGTAATATGACAGCCTTTAGGATTCATTCCAAAACAACCTCATGAAGACTGTCCAACAACTGTAACATGTGGATTTCTCAAACACAGTGCCTCACCATTTTGTGTCAGGAAAGGCTGAAAGATGGCTAAAAGACCTGCTACAAACATGGGGAAAATTGTAATTGCTTTGGTTTAGTATTGTAAAACATTGAAGATGGAAGATGTACAAGTTGCCTGAATGATTCTAGAACAGGTTCAGGATGCAGGGTAACTTGACTGTGTGTGTCCCCCTAGAGAGGAGGTTCGTTCCTTGGAGATGTGAACCATTATCATTTGGGTCAGAGTTTGAAAAAGTAACTTTTTCAGGATCTGGTATGGGTAGGTAGAAAATGTTTGGGTAATGAAATTTTACAGATAAGAAGTTGTCCAAGCAATTTCCTCATTTGGGTGAGTTCAACAACCCTGCAGCTTTCCATAAATTATGTTATAATCAGGTGCTAAGAGTATGGAAAAGATGTCAAGAAAGCTTTAATGTATGCTTAGGAAGAACTTCAATTTTTATATGCACTGGGTTCTGCCTATTGAGGCCAATCTGTTCCTGCTGAGAGGAATAAGCTCTTATATTCTGAGCTCTTAACCCACTTTTCCACTGTGGCTCTACAGATCCCTGGGGGTCCCATGGATGGACTTCAGGGGGTCCATAAATTGAGTGAAAAATATAATTTGTCTTCGATTCCCTTCCGGTTACCTTAAAAATTCTCTTCTTTTTTTTTTAGTCCAAGTAATGCAGAGTGGCAAGGAGTGTACATAATCAGGTAATAGGTACATCAGGTACATAATCAGGTACATAATCACCATTGCCATGTTATGAATGCTGGCTGTTGACAGGAATTAAAGAAAACATACTCCACCTTTATGATTATATTTGTTTACATCAGCTCATGGTGAATTTTAAGGTAATTTTTTGTCAGAATTCAGCTTTAAGTGTCTTGGAGAATTCTGGCTCTCATCTGACCAAATAAGCAATGGGAGATCTGAATCCCTTTGCTATTACATACCTTTGTGAATCAGGATTTTCAGCAACTTTTTCCATCAAAACAAAAAGTCAAAATCCATTGGAGGGCAAAGATGACACAGGGCCTCGACAGACGGGTGGCCTGCAGCCGCCTCTTTTTGCCCTGGATTTCATTAGCTGGCTTCTTCTTGCACCCCAGAAAGGATGTCATAGGTGCTGGTGTGCCATGATGATGCCCCTTCCGCCCACTGCCGTTTGGACGCAGCGCCAGCATGCGTCATCATGGCCTATGCTGTGTGGGTAGGCGCGTGCCATAATGGTGGCTGGGCAGCATGGTAAGGGCTGTGAGCGTGCTGACGCTCAGCTCTTACCACGCATTCAGGCTGGCACAAAGTGCTGATCTGTCAAGCCCGACAGTTTCAAATTCATATTCAATCAACATCACCTTTCTCACTGAGATTTACTTTTGAGCACAACTAAAATTTATTTTCTGTTATATTCTTGGTAAAGATAGTTTTTAAAAAATCCATGCTGTAAAATAAAGTGTATGCAATTTGTGTGTGTGTGTGTGTGTGTGTGTGTGTGTGTGTGTGTGTGCGCGGGTACTTATGTCTACTTTTCTGGGGAGGAGGTTTTACAGTTTTCTTCAAATTCTCAATGTGGTCCAAGATCCCTGCAAAAGGGTTTAAAAACCCTGCTCTAGAAGCAGCAGCAGAAGCTTGAAAGTCTTACTTCCTTACTGATTTATTATTTATACCTCTTGTTTTAAACACAGAAGGGCTTGGAGCATGTTCTCAAGTTGCTGTGGTCAGAATCACTCATGCGTGTATCTATGCTTCTCAATTCCAGAATTAGAAAAAATACAACAGAAGGAACAGTAAAAGTCTTGGCATTAGCATTCCACATTATTATTTCACATATAGCACTTGTCTTGATCTTGTGCTCCTCACCCTGTGAAAAGCACCCAAAGGCCTGAGATCTGGTAAAGTCCAGCAAAAGAAGACAGTGAAATTTCCTTTTCCCATTTGCAGCCACAAATACTTCCCTTTAAAGATTTGGGTCCATTTCTATCCTGCATGTTTACTTATATTTAAAGTGAATTGAGAGTGTTTGATATTGCTACCTACCATCAAGTTAATTTCAACTCGTGGTGACCCTATGAAAGAGAGACCTCCAAGTCACCTTGTCATCAACAGCCCTGCTCAGGAATTGTGAGCTACTCCCTGCAAATTCAGAAGGAATTTTGAAATTTCTGCCAGACTGCAGCTCTTCTGTAAAGATAACACTCTGCCACAACTTTAAAAAGTACAGCAGGTCTTTCTATCCATGGGGATCCAGTTCCAGCCCCCCATCCCACCACATATGGGGGGAAATGCAAAAGCTTAAGTCCCATATTATCCAGTGGATGGTGACATGAATGCACCTATATCAGCATGCCCATGTGCATGCAAGCACTGCCACTGGATAACAGGGGATAGGATGATCTGCAGATGCTCAATTCCATGGATGGGAAGGCCGCTGATTCTGAAGGCCTGTTGCACAGTATGTGTAACCTATACCACTTTATATTCACTCTTTCCTTCCCCTTTTCACCTCCTCCTCCATTGCTTTAACTTGTCATGCTACTCTTTCTATACAGAGTGCATCCCTGACTGTGGAACTCCTTTCCATGGGAGATCAGGACGACCACCTCGCTGCTCTCTTTTTGCCAGCATCTGGAAACATTTTTATTTAGACTGGTGTTTGGTGGGTGAATTTTACTTATATAGTGTTGTATGCTGTTTTAAATGTTGTAATGCTTTTTATTTTTAAATGGTTTTAACTATGCTGCTTTTAAAGTATATTTTAATATGTTTTAATACTAGTATTATTTAATTACATTTTAACTTTTGTAATTAATGTTTTAGTTTTATCTTTTTAAATTGTTGTAAGCTGCCTTGAATCCCATTTTGGGTGAAGGGAAGAATATAAATCCCATAAATAAAACCAAATATTACTTAGGCCAAGACATAACCCATATCCTAAAAAACCAATCTGGCAGAGGAGGAACAATACATTAGCATGAAATTACAGAAATCTCATTTGCTTTGAACAGGTTGGGAACCAGGTTTGTCTTATCTCCTTTTAGATCATTCAGAAGGACCTCCATATGGTGTCCTGAAATTTTATATTTGACAGTTTGCTCAATATGCACTGAGATATATCAACAATATATTCTAGTTTTCTCACACACCCCAAGAAAGACACTATTTCTAAGAGTCAGTTTGCACATTGCAGTTGGGATTACGGATATGCAAAGACTAATTTCTCAAGCTGTGTGAACAATATAACATCTGAAAGCTGATCCTGAGTCAGATCTGTCTTGTCTTTTTAAGATGCTGACTCATCTGCCCATAGGTGAGTTTCACAGATCAGCAGTTTTATCCAGAAGCAAGTTCAGCTCATACATTTACATTAACACCTACTCTGTAAATCATCCCTAATACTCTGCTTGTAGCTGTAGCTTGCAGAGAAAGCTGCGGGGTACCAGTGCTCCTGACTGGGATTTATTCCTTTAAGGAATGCCGGTATACCGTTGCCCTTCAAAATATCTATGAAATATTGCTAGATATTTTTGTTTAGATGGGGAGCTCATTGATTATAGATAAAAAAAGAAGAAGGAAGGAAGGAAGGAAGGAAGGAAGGAAGGAAGGAAGGAAGGTAGTTCTCAATACATTGCAGTTAAAGATAGCAGTGCACTTAGGGAGATGAAAGCAAGATCAAAGATAGACAACAAAGCCTATGCCTGAGAACAGATAATCATGACTGAAGCTTTGACAAGACTCAAGACTTAACTAGTATAGGGAGATGTGTGAGAAATGAAATACTGCTGTATGCAGGTATGTTTTAGATGCTGCCTCCCTGAAGGAAAGCATTTCTTAGGCCTGTTACAGACTGCCAGAATAAAGCTGCTTCGAGTCTCTTTGGAGGTATGCTATTTAAATGATGCATGGGTCCAAAGAATCCAGAAGCTGCACCAAAGCTGCACTCCAGTGCTTAGGAATGGAGTGTGGCTTTGGTGCGACCTCCGGATTCTTAGGACCAATGCATCATTTAAATAGCATACCTCCAAAGAGACTCGAAGCAGCTTTATTCTGGCAGTCTGTAACAGGCCTTAGTTACAATTAGGAATGTTCTGTTTCTGGATCTGTACTACATAGTTATAGAAGTTTTAACTGTACTATGGAATCCTGGGATTAGTAGTTTAGTTGAGGTGCTCAGAATCCTCTTCCAGAGAGCTCCTAGGGCTTGCAATTTGAGGAGAGTTTGCACTCTAGCGCAAAGGACTTTAAGTACCTTACTGTATGGCAAACCCCAAGAACTCATAGCATAGAGCCGTGACAATAAAAGTGACATCAAACTGCTATAACTGTGTAATGGAAATACACTCTGACTCACATCCTCTGACAATGCTGCATTGGGAATGGTCAGAGTGTGGAATTAATATGTTACAAATACTGGCATAACTTGTAACATGCAAGGGGTGGGTGGGGTATAATGTAGTTTCAACAACGATCATCTTGATAACTGTATAGCAACTGACAACTATACAGCAACCATTACTTCTCCTTTCCCACATAACAAGCAAATTTTACTCATTACTTTTACTTGTTGAGAAAAGGCTTAAAAACTTGTAGTCAATTTGAGGTCCCTCCTTCAAAATGTTTATGGAATTTTTTGTTTGTTTAGATGGATTTTAAACAAACACACATACACATACATATATATTTTTGTGTTGTTTAATACGTTTTTACATTATTTAAGTTATTCGTTGATTTTAATCTGGAAATGTTTAAATTATATTGTTCTATTTATTTGCTGCCCTAGTGGGATGAAAATACTTTTAAATAATAAATAAATAAATATTGTGCTGATCATGAGCTATAAAGCCATAGAAGGCTTAGGTCCAGGCTATCTGAAAGACTGTGGCCCTATACAGACAGGCCAAAATAAAGCTGCTTCAGGTCACTTTGGAGGTATGATGTTTCAATGATGCATGCGCCCTAAGAGTCTGGAAGCTGCACTCCAGTCCTTAGGACTGGACTGTGGCTTTGGTGTGACTTCTGGACTCTTAGGATGCATGTATCATTTAAACAGCATACCTCCAAAGTGACTCGAAGCAGCTTTATTTTTGCCTGTCTGTATCAGGCCTGTATCTCCCTATATGGACTTACTAGAGTCTTAGGATCCACAGGGAAGAGCTTTGGGTCCCACCACTATCAAGTTTGGTGAGGACATGAGAGAGGGCTTTCTTAGTGGCTGCTCCCACTTTCTGGAATTCCCTTCCATGGGAAGCTTGGTTGGCCTCCTCCTTGCTCTCTTTTTGATGGCAGGAAAAGACTTTCTTGATCAAGCAGGCATTTAATGATTAATAGGTGGCAACGAGCCTTTTATGGGTCTGTCTATATTGCATTTTTAATGTTACTGTTATTTTTAAAGAGAATTCGATACTTTAAAAAACCTAATGGTATATTAATGATATTTCAATATGAGTTTTGTTTAATTGTGTTTTGACATTTTTATTATCAAGCATTTTAACTAATCTTGTTTTTAATCCTATGTCAGGAGAAAGGTGGTGAAATAAATAAATAAATAAATAAATAAATAAATAAATAAATAAAATTTAATTGAAACAAGTACTGGAAACATGCTCTTTTTCAACAGTAAAACGAATAAATGTAAGAATGCCTTGTGAAAGGCAACTCTTCACCCTCTGGAAATGGTGTGGGAGTAAAGGCAGAATCCTTAAAGCTGGGGAAATTTCTTGGCAGAAGGAAACATCAGGAGGAAATGATGCTGGAAAGGAAATCAGAAACAGAGAGAGCAAAGTCTCTTGGTATTCACTCTTTTTCATTCACAGGTATTTTGGTTCTTGCTAAGGCCTAGTAAGGTTCCCATATTCTTAAAGTCACTAATTTACTGGGACTCACCTTCCAACTGTTCCAATTTGCCAAGGACAGTCCTAACTAGCTCTCTGTCATCCCCCTTTTCAGCTGCTTTTAAAATGTCCCAATCTTTCCCACCCATTTTCTCACTTTGTTCTCAGGCTTACTTTAATAGCTGCAAACTGAGTTCAAACTGCAAAAGCAGTTTGCACTCAGTTAATTTGGCACAGAGGAGAGGAGGTGGCAGATTCTTGTCCTTCCCAGTAGGTTAATGCAAAAGCAAACTGCAGCCTCCCCTAGCTTGTGTGTTTTTCCTTATTAATAACTTTTGCCACCCTGGTCACATTTTGATGTTGCATGGCTCCATCTGTCCCAGTTTTCCTCTGTGAAATGTTGGAGAGTATGGACCCCATAACATGACAAAGATGAGTCTGAGCCTAAAACAATGGCATATGTTACCCTTAATGTAGGCTTGAATGAGGGGGAATTGTTAAAACGAGACAAGGTGATTCTGGCTCCTATCAGACCCCATGAACCACAGAGTTTAGGAAATTTCTTTCTGCTCTATTAATACTATTTTAATGCTTGACTCTGGTCACAATACTCTAGCATCTGTGTTGTTAAGACCTCCTTCACTAAAGCTATTTAAAAGATTTTGGCCCAGCTGACTTGGCTAGGGACTTCTGATTTTAATCATTTAATCATTCACCGTAAAAAATCATGACAATTTGCTGTTCATTGATATTTCCCTCCTCCATCTTTTCAGTTTTGTGGACTTAAGTAGGTACTTGCTGACCTGCACAGTATTTTTCTTTCTGATCCAACTTCTAAATTCAACTTTCATTAAAATCCCTATGAAAGTATTTAGTTCAGAAATACATAAAGGGCCTTGAAGTTAGCTCCTGACCTCTTTGAGCTCCAAAGCAGCTTCCTAACCAAAGCCCTGATACATAAAGCTTTACCAAATTACTTATGTCCACCTCAGTTATCCAGCCAATTGGAAAGAAGGGTAGGAGAGATCAGCATTTCATAAGCTTTTTCTCTTAAAATATACTATGAATTCTTAAATTATAATCTGTGTTAGCAGCAATTAGCCAATTGGACAGGAGAGTGGCAGAGATCAGCATTTGATAGATTATTGCATATAATCGACTATAAATCGACTTCATGTATAAGTTGAAGGAAAGTTTTGAGACCCAAATTATGGATTTTGATATGAACTGTGTCTAAGTTGAGGGTAAAACTTAGGTCCATGTAACAAAACATGCAAAGGATGAAGCAAAGGAAACTCATGCCAAATAACATACAAAATTCCAGCAGGCATAACTGTTTGCAATCACACTAAATGATGGATGGATGAGATAATAGAGGGGATCAGTGTTTTCAGGACAGATTACACTCTTGCCTTTCATCAGGGGATGGCTCCTTTATTAAATAAAAGTACAGTACTTACATTGACCCATGGATAAATTGACTCAGATTTTGTGGGTCAAATTTTTGGTTAAATTTTTTAGACTTACACATGAGCATATAGAGCATGCTTTCCCCCCTTAAAATGTAGTGTGAATGCATAAGTTAAAATCTGTGTTAGCAGCAAAATGTGCTGGAAAAAGCTCTGCCTCCCCCTGCCACTTGTGCTAATGAACAACATGCTGGCAAGTCAAGGCACCACAGCATGAAAAATAAAGCTAAGACATGTAAACAGAAAGATAGGAGGCATTAGGGAAAATCCTGCTTTTGCTCAGGAAAAGGCAGAGAGGATGGCGTTCAGGCGGAAAAATAATTTCAGAATCCCCAGTTTATGGATCCCGGCTCCAGATTGTCAGAAAGGACTCCTAATGGGCCCTGTATACTCATAATGTATGTATGAAAACAGATGCTGCAGGGCTCAGAATGAAGTCCTGTGCATTTTCTTATTCACTAAAAGCAAGCCATTTGCCCCGACAATGACCTCGGCTCTGACCCAAAGGGACTCTCTCTGTTTTGAAAGATGATTCATGCCCTCTGCAAGCAAAACTGAATGAAAAGGCAGCATTCAGACTTCAGAGAACGTATCAGCTGGGATTCCTTCAAATTTTCAGTCTGACATGACTGGGTCAGTAACCATGCACTTGTTCTATCTCTTGAGGCTCTAAAGTCCTCCTTTCGCCTTCTTAAGAAGTTCCTTGAAATCGGATTGATTTTCCACGGCTCGCTAATTATTGCTGCTAGACTTCTGCTGGGCTGTAAGAACCATTTATGCAAAGCTTAAAGTTGACAAAGTTAATCATCCTCTATCTAGTGTCAACTTGTAGTCTGTAAACAGTCGCATGGAGATGACTGTTACCCTCTTAACAAACTGCAGCAGCTGCTCCTTAAGATGCACCAAAGATTTCATGGCAAATTGTATAAGAATTATGATCATAGTGCTAATTGAAGGGAAGGGGACATGAAACATATTTTTAAAAGAAAGATATTGTAAGGGGAAAGCATTCAGGCACATCATTTTATTCGATAAATGTTATAAAAGGCATTATTTTTTGCCATATTGAGAACGAATCCACAGTAACTATGGCAACTATTGGACGTGTGTATTCAAAGTCACACAGTAGTATAGGCCAAAGTCTAATGTTTTTAAATTTAGTGGGTTGTCACAATGCCCTGTTAGCTCTGAATTCAGCTCAAGTTGCCATATTTTATTTTTCACAATTTGGGACCTTATTTCACTACCATGCCAAATGTTTCACATGCCCTTATCCAAATCCATGTGACTTCAAGGAGATTTTGTTAAAATGGGAATGTATCTCAGTTTGTTAGCAGAGGCGATGTTGTTTTATCTATTTTAGGTTTAAAATTGCTAAAATTCAGCAGGAGCACTTTACAAGTATAACTCAAAATCCAACCATCCGAAATGTAAGGTGTAAGGTGGTATACACTCCTCCTAACTCTACCAAAAGTCTTGGAGGGAAATCTGTGGGTACTTCCGTAAAATGACTTTAACAATGTTGGCTATTAATACTATGAAAACAAACCACAGGATTTGTTGATATCGTCAAGGAATATCAACCAGATGGTGGCTGTGCCAATAGTTCTGTCAAATAGTTAATATATAATGGAAAACAAAAGAATCACCAGATTTCAAAAGCTGTGCTGTGGCACTACATTTCTTAGGCTAACTTTCATAGACTAACCATAAAATCTCTCCAAAATCTGTCCAAGCTTTAAAAAACTCCAGATCTCTTCACCAAGCAGGATGGGGAACAGTGGTTTTGGGGAAGTCAAGTTGTTTGCAAGTTGTTTTAATATGTAATGGTGAAATAAGAACTGCAAACTCTCAAATGAGGTTGATCAGGTTTTATGTTTCACCACAAATGAATATTATATGTGTTGGAATGGGTATCCAACAGCACTCATAGAAGATCCCAATAAAAAAATTGGTAATGAAACTAACAATAAAAGTGGCTTATGGAGAACCTGATGAAGAACGGTAAGATTTTGTTAAACATCTGAGTCTGTGGAGAAACAGCTACCGACACATGGAACAGCTGCGACACAAACTAGAATTAAATAAAAAGGGACCATTTTTGGACATATATCTTCGGTCACCCTGCTACCTACCACTCCCTTTAGTCCTTTTGCGGCACACCTGGAAAGACACTGTGATCCAGTCTTAGACACATATAATGGTATTTACTATTCTTGAGTATATACACTAGTGATGGCGAACCTATGACACGCGTGCCAGAGGTGGCACTCAGAGCCCTCTCTGTGGGCACACATGCTGTCACCCTAGCAGAGTTTGCCAGAGTTTCTTACTAGAAAGCCAGAGGGACGTGGCACTTTGCAATAAAAAAGTGGGGTCTGGGTTGCAGTTTGGTCATGCAGTCTGTAAAAGGTTCACCATCACTGATACACCAACAGAGGGGTAGTGATGTGCACCAAGATGTTGATCCCACTGAATGCTATGTGAAGTGTGGACAGATTGCTTCCACATGTTCAAATATGCATTCCAAATCACATCCAATTTACCTTTGTGGTTCCAAGTATCATAAACGGTGCATTTGCAGATCTCCTTTTCTTGTGCAGGGCACTGTGCCCACACTGTGACATCTACATATGGCCCAAGGAAAGTAACTAAAGCTGACCAACCAGCTGCTCTCTGCGATCAGATAACCAGCCAACAGAACATTATCATTTTTCCCCAATGTGTTTCAATGTGTATGTACACACATTGGCCATGGTGCATACACTAATACTTAAAGGAAGAACAACACATTAGTCTAATCAAAGAGAAGTTAAGATTTTGGAAGAAACTGCTCTGCACACACATATTCATTGAGAGATATGTTTCACTGCATGATAAAGAAGCTTTAACAGAAAACACCCATCGCATTACACCACTGCAACAGTTTTTTAAAATTCCAGAAAGGCAGGCTGAAAGAATGACAGAAACCAAACACAGTAATGCTGCTCCTCAGTCAAAGCAAAGCAAATTGGAACTACTTCATCTGTCTGGGGAGAATGAGGCTTGAATAGCACATACTGTTGCTCAAATAATATATCTTCTGGCTCCTGTTTCAGAAACCATTTGGGGCTTCTATTTTCTAAATGCACTAACATAGAGCATCTCCCCCCCCCCCCCTTTCTATTTGGCATTCTTCCTGCATTAGAGGAACTGCAATAATGAACAGTTGTACTGCTGCAGTTGTATTGATTTAGCACAAGAAACACACAGAAAAGACCAATTTTTTTTTGTTGGTTCCAGCACTTTTAAATTGCTATGTTTGTTACCATGAGAACTTGATTAAAATACTGCCTCCATTCTGGGGAGGGGGATGGTAAGATCTTCTTTCAACCTTTCAGTAAAAGCTACTTCTAGTACACACTTGCTGCATTGCAGTATTTTCACGATCACCATCGTGTTCTGCAGCAAAAGGCAGCAGAAATGCCTTGGCAGGTTTTATTTTGTTGAATCTCCTTTCCTCAACAATATTTAACTGTCAGAGCAGCTTTCATCCAGTAGTACACATAATGAGTTTGCATATTCATACATGTTATTTAGATTTCATCCTGATAAAAGCACTATTAATCCAAGGATCTAGCTCTCAAAAATAATGCAAGTTCTAGAGGTGTGCATCTTTGTCAAAATAACTCTGAAGTGTTGTATATTTTCATGTTTTTTTTCCTATCGTCTCATTTTTATCTGTACAATTTTACAAAATATATTCATAATGTTAAACAGTACAACAGGAACAGTTTAATAACAGATTTGCCCTACAATTTCGCTTCCCTATCTCATTCTCCCCAAAAGGATACAAATAGCCTTTTAAATTATTAAGGACTATTCTCAAAAGCAGTATTTTAATCTGTAGTAACTGGAGCGTCATTATTTACAGCAACCGTGATGTGAGTTAACCCACCCAAACCTGATGTAAAGAAGGAGATAAATTATGGAGACTAATTATTAATCCAAGAAAGGGGAGGATAAATCTCAACCAAATATCGGAACCAATGCATCAATATGAATTGCATTAATTATGGAGGAGGCCTGAAAAAAGTAAACCAGAATGAAAAGTACTGTTTGCCCCAATGGAATTCAATACAATTTTGAGGATTTTTTCTGGGAACAATATGACAACTCTATGGAGTTTAGCTGCTAACGTAGCACTGAGGAGTGCAAAGAAGGACAAGCAGAAAGAACAGGAGGAAAGGAGGAGCAGAAAAAGTAAGCCTGCAGCACACTGAGGGAAAAGCTGGAGAAGGAGCAAGAGGAGAGAGGTTCGACAGAAGATGACAAGAGGCAAGAGAGGTAGTAGGTATGGATATGGCCACTGACAAGGAGTATTAGGAGAAAGAAAAGAGTATTAGAGTATTAGGAGAAAGTAAAAGAGTATTAGGAGAAAGAAAGAAAGAAAGAACCAGAAGGAGTGGAGGATAAGAAAGAAAAACATGCAAAGAAAGAATGAAAGGAAAAGAGACTGTAGGTCTTGGAGGAGATGAAATGTTGACAACATATTAATTTACTGAAACATGGGTAGGCAAAATTTGGCCCTGAAGCCCTATTGTTCTTCCAAGCCTTGTTTTACAGCCCATTTCACCCCAATTAACCCTTTTATGGTGAAAAAAAAGGGGGGGGGAGAATAAAATTGGCACATTCTAGAAGCTTCCAGGAGTGATTCGCCTTTCAAACTGGTTGCAAACCTTCTGCTTTGTTTAACATTAAAATGCATGGTTTCCTAAACAAGAAGAATAGTTCTGGCCACTTCTGGTTTTGTTATGGGGAGGAAGCATTTTTTGATGCTCCGTGGGCCCCTTTGGGAGTTTCAGGGCAGAAACTAGGTCCCCATACCCACCAAAGTTGCTTGTTACTGTACTATGGTCTTTTTCACACAGGGAAAATTGGAAGGTTAAACTAACATCAATCCAGGATCATCCATGGTTTTCATGTTATTTCGCAAGAGAATTTCAAACGACATCTAAGGCAATGCAAATGCAGTCCAAATGCAATCGCAAGTCATCCCAGGAACAGGTAAATTCAGAAAAACATCAAATTTATAAATCATTTTCCACTGTGAATTTGCAGTCAATTTGCATTCGCCTTAGTATGAAATGTTTCTCTAGATTGGCCATGGGATTCCCTTTGTTGCAAACAAACAACAGTTCCTATGATCCTTTTGTTGTGATTATCCTTACTGTATTCCTTCTTCTTCTTAAAGGGACACACACACACACACACACACCTCTTTCCATCTGCAAGGGCAGAAGCGACCCAGAAGAGGAAGACTGGGGATGGGGGGAAGGAAAGGGAGAAGAGGATGGAGGGTGGGTTGGGTTTGTGGTTGCTTTTGGGTGCCTTCAAGTCGATATGGTATTTTCTTGGCAAGTTTCTTCAGAGAAGGTTTGCCATTGTCCTCCTCTGAAGCTGAGACAGTGTGACTTTGCCCAAAGGCAGCCCAGTGGGAAATCGAAACCACAGCCTGTCTTCCTCTGAAACAGCTTCTGGGGCAAGGAGGATTTTCCTCGCTGGTTTCCCCTCCCTTTCTGGAACATGTGGGCATATCTAAACTTGTGGAAGTGACAGTTTGGAGCATGCGCAGAAAAGGTATTTCTAAGCTAGAAATGGGGATTTGTCCTTATCCATTTGAAACCCAAATTTGCACTCGATACACTTACGTGCCTAAGTAATGTGCTTTTAGCTCCTTGTTGTGCTCTGTGTGTGATAAGCATTAGCAAATTGGCTTGCTTTTCTGGGATGCCCACACTTTAACCATTTTCGGAATGGAAGCACATAGGTCCCTGTGTGAAAAAGTCCTACATGGAAGGCAGAGAAGGAGGCTGGAAAGTGGTGAAATCTACCAAGGAAGTTCACTCTTTGGAAACAAAACTCTAAATTAAACAGTGTATGTGTGCAACGACTGAATTTCCGCCTTGCTTTTGTTGAATAAAACTTTCCCATGAAGAATATTCAGCTGTTTTACCTTGGAGACTTTGAATTCCTTGCTCACACTCACTAAGCTGATTACTGTCCCATAAAGGGAAATGGGGCAAACAAAGAAAAGCAATTGCTGCTTATATAAACATATTTATTTCATTAAAGATATGGGGCATTTTCCTAATAATCTGGCTACTACAGACAGAGGAGCCCTTCTTAACTGACTCTACATTTGACAAGACACTTACCTGGCCCAATGAGGGTCATTTTGTATCCAGATTAAGACTTGCGAAGTTAGGAACAATTTTATTAATTTTAAAAAAGTCCTGGCATTGTTTTCATACTCACTGCCTTACATCAGAAGTGCATACAGCAAAATTAATGGTGAATCTCATCTATTGAATATACAGTCAAAGCAAAACAATGTGGAGTCGCAGGCTTTCATGGCCGGCATCCATAGTTTTTTGTGGGGTTTTCAGGCTATGTGGCCATGTTCTAGAAAGCAGACATTAATCCTCTTTTGCATATCCTCTCATCCTGAGGCCTGCCATTAGCAACAAAACAATATGCATGCAAATCACTCCTCCTTTCCCAGGGTCACACAGTACATATATACCAAACTCTTTTCCAGGCAAGCAGTCTCTGAAGATACCAGCCACAGATGCTGGCAAAACATCAGGAAGAAACTCTTCTAGAACATGGCCACTCAGCCCGAAAACCCCACAAAAAAAAAACTAAAGCAAAACAAATTTGACAGCATATCCTGAATTCAGATATAATATATTTGGGGAGATATTTTTTCTCTGAATCAAATCTACAATGTTCAGTTGTTGCAGAAATAAATTTAAAACCACAAAACATGGACACTCCACTGCCCAGTGCTTCATGGGTTGCTGAGATCAACAACATATTTTATTTTTAGACTGAGTTTGATAGCCAACAAACAACTTGCTATAACAAGAAATGCAGCCCTTATTTAACGACATAGCCATGTTAGTCTGTGGAATCAGTCTTGAAGCACCTTTGAGACTAACTGAAAGAAATAAGTTGACAGCATGAGATCTCATAGATTTGAGTCTATTTCTTCAGATGCATTTGGATTGTGGAAGTAGACTTAAGTCTACAAAAGCTCATGCTGCCAACCTTTCTTTCATTTAGTCTGAAAGATGCTACCAGATCTCTCCACAAACTGAGCCCTTATTTAAGACTACTAAAGACCAGAATTACCATATCTGGAGGCTCTCAAGCCCTTCTCTACATGATAAAAATACTCCTCATTCCAGTCGAATAGAATGTGATCCAGCCACACACAACTTGAAGAATCTTGGGCTTTTTTGCAAGAGGGAGCAAAAAAATTATTTAAACTTCACAAAAAAAGGCTTCAAGATTTTCACCGATGTACCAATGGAAATTGGCAGAAATGTGTGCTATTGTACATGGGGCCATCTTTTTGGTTTGCATGGATTCAGATGGGTGCAGCTTTTCAACAGAGAAAGGACGAATAGTTGCAAATAGGTGTGAATTTGCAAAGGAAAGTGAAGACAGTCAATGCAAATATGCAAAAATCTGCAGCTATGTGAATAATAGACTTAAGTACAGACCTTGTGGGATCATAGAGAATGAATGCCAATTATTTAAGGTGGAAGGTAGGAACAAATGTGGAAAAATTAACAGTAAGATAGCAAAAGCCACAAAGCAGTGATCCTGCAGGATCACTATCACTAACTTCTGAGCCAGCAAATATTAAGGACATTCAGTATTTCAGATATTGATCACTCCCTCTTGCTGGATCCTGGTTTGAGGACTTTTGGGAGGGGAAGGAGGGAGTTGAGGAGATGGTCAAGTGGGACATTTTGAGACTAGACCTTGGAATTGGGCACAGTGAACAGGTTATTTACTGGGCTGCAATCCAAAATGCAGCCCAAACAAAGTTTTATTTCCTCAGTCAGAGCTAGGTCTTAGTTTACTACACGACCCTCAAACCCCACCTACACCTTAAAATCCAGCTGCAAGCTGGCCAAAATAGGAACTGGAAGTGATGTTACTTATTTAACACTGCTGACAAGCTGGTGCAATGCATGCGTATGGAAATCAGCCCTGCATCCCATGCAGTTGCAAATACTCCTGCCTCAGTACCTCTTTACCCTTGACTCAATACTTCATTTGATAAGAAGAGTTCATTTCCTAGATGTGTAAATCTGTCAGAGGCCCAATTCGTGGAACACAGTTGAACCAGAACAAATTCAGATTATGGGGGAGGGGGGATGATGAGGAGAGTATGTTGCTCCTTTGCAACTGGCTTCCAGTGCCAGACAGACAGTTATCTACATTTTCCCAAAATAAGCATATTTACTGTTGCAGGGCTAGGAAGAATGCCACTTCTCATTTATGTCCAACCTCCACTGGGTCTGTCTTACAGTAACCTCAGGCAAATAGAATAGGATGAAAAGTTCAGCTTACAAAACAAACCATTCTCCTGAAATGTCAGGATACTTATCGGGTATTGGACTCCTCCCAACGGAAAAGGTAGTGCTAATTAGGAGGAAAAGCAGTTGCTTTGATTTGCTTTATTTGGGGATTTTATTTATGAATTATTAACTTTGCATTTTGCTAGAAATCAAGCCCAGCTGTGTAACAGATGGGCCCCCAAACAGAAAAGTATAGTGCCTGATTTCTTAGGAAACCAAGAAAAGGCTTTCCCTTAACTTTCCCTTTTGCAGTTGCTGAGGAAGACTTGGCTCATTCAGACAACACTAAACCAGTATGAGAACAAGCCTAACATCTCTATATACTGATCAGCTCATAAAAGCCCATTGTCACTGGGAAAAACCATCAGTTTCTCTTTCATCCACTGTGGGGATTGCAGCTAAATTCAGAGGAAACAAAAGAGTAGAAGACTAATGTTGGTGGCAGAAAATGGCATAATCCATGCTAATGAAAAAGCCCAAGGTTTTGATCCGGTGATCCCTAGCTTCACTATACCATTGGTAGCCCTGATGTCTCTGTGTTTTCCTCATCCCCATGGGTACATCAAGAAAACTTTTCACATCTATTTTTGATTAATGTGTTCTCTAAAGCCAAGCAAACTGTGGTGAGTCTTAACTTTTATGAGGCCAAATAAACTAACATCACACCATAGTTTTTGAAACTGGATTGCTTTCACTAACCATAATTAGGATTAACCACAAGTTGGAGTGCAGATAATATGCTCAACTGCAATTACACTGGACGCTTTGTACTTGCTGGGGTTCTGTTCCAGGATCCCCCGTGGGTACCAAAATCAATGGATGCTCAAGTCCCATAATCTACAATGGTGTAGTAAAATGATTTCCCTTACATAAAATGCCAAAACCAAGCTTTTGTTTTGGGTGTTTTTAAGTGTGGGTGTGTGTCTCTGTGTGTGTAGCTGTGGATGTTTGAGTCTATAGATTAGAATCCAAGGATACAGAGGTCCAATTGTAATTTAAATCAGAAATGATCTTATCATCTTCTTTTCCCAGTCATGCCAGAAGGGCAGTGGGAAGTATACAAGCCTGGGAGTGGCTAGACTTGTTCTCATAATGCTAAACCATCCTTTAGTATTTCATCCAAAAGCATCTGCATTCCATCCTAAAGCAGCTATTTCAATGGTAATAATGCTTCTCATTCATTCTAATCACTAATGCGAGACCAATGCAACATCTTTTATTCCCTAATACTTAAACCCTCACTTTGATCAAGCAGAACCTTCAGAATAAGGGAAGATCCTGCATTATGAACATTTATAAGATAGGTGGGAGCCTAGCAGAGCAGAGTTTGCCTTCTGACTCAGAATATTATAGACTGATGAATGGTGGGACAAAGCTAATAGCAAAAAAAGTCTCACGTCATCTATGAACAAGTAACATATTTACACACCAGTTACATCTAGATTGGACTACTGCAAAGCATTCTTCATTCTTTGAGGGCTGCAGAAATAGCAGTTGGTCCAAAATGAAGTAGCAATAATGCTAGCGGGTCTTTGTGTACACAGTAGTTTTATATAAGTCTTTGTCAGCTCTGATAATCACTTTGTTTCAGGCATAATTTTGAGAGTTGGTAGTCTCCTTTAAAACTGCAAATGAGTTAGACTCAGAATATTTTAGGAACTCCCTATTTCCACATCTGCCTGGCCAAAGGTTTGATAGAAAGCCTAACTATGTCCTAACTATGGGGGGAGTACAACTGATGAGAATAAAAGAAACTCTGGAATTACTTGCCCCAAGAGGCAAGAGGGTCTATTTTCCTACAGCGCAGGACAGACGGTCCCAAAGCGCCATGCCATCACCATTTCTAGGGCTAGGGACCATGCACCAACCACACAGTCCCTAACCCTAGCATGGAGGGGCGGTGGACTAATGGTGGCATCCTGTGTACATGGGCGCCGCCATTTTGATGTAAGCAACATGCAGCATATACACATAGCTGTATGTTGCTTATGATTTGGCAGCTGCGATATCCCTCCAGAGGGAAATAGGTCGCAATCAGGCCGCCCTTTTGGGGCAGTCTGTCCCGGGCCTAGATTTCTCAATATAATGATAACCTTCTTGTTCAGGAAGGCATTTCCTTCTTGAGTTGCATATAATGTTATATTTATACTGCTGTATTATTTTATTATTTTGTAGTTTTCTTGCTATGTTATTTTTGTTTCAATTGCCGTTATCCTTAGTGGTGTTTAAACACTAGGAGAGCAGAATACAATTTTCAATAAAACAGAGAGGAAAATAAACAAAACCTGCTCCCTTCTCACTTCATTTTGAGGCTTTAGTTCCTTCCTTTAGAGAAGGCATTAGGGACTGGTGCTGCAGATTGTAGACAATCCAGGGATTTGCAGTCAGATGAAGCACTAGAGTTCAATGGCTGAGTATTTTAAATGCTACTCTTTAAACTACCCATCCCAAGTTTCCATGAGATGTTGCTATGATAGTTAAGATGGAAGACAGTGCTATATTTGTGAAATGGGAATGAGTCCCAACTCTTCCTTTCTGCTTGTTCACCTGCCTCTTCTGAGGATTACAGCCTTGATCTGAATGACATCCTCTATTTTTCTGTTGTTTGCACTGGGAACATTATGTGATAAAAAGCATGTCTACTTTTGGCACTGAATGGGGATGCAGCAACAAAAATTCAGAGAAGACTACAGGAAGGAATATGTTTTTAACCCAATCAGACCCATGTTCCCTCTAGCACAGTATCACAGGTTCTAACTGCAGTGGCTCTCCAGAGTTTCAAGCAGGATCCTTTCCTAACTCTTCCTGTGAACTCTGGAATTACTTTGTGGTTTTCCTATCCAGGCACTAACCAGCTCTGTCCTTGCTTAGGTTCCAAAATCAAAAGAGATCAGTTGTGTTCAGGGTGCTGTGACAAGTGACCTCCCCTTGCACTGCCCATTCCCAGGCTGAGATTGGGCCCGGGAGGACAGAAAGCTATGGCAGTGGCATAGAAGTGGACTAAGACAAGGGGTTCACTGACTGCATCTTCTATAAATTTAGTCTCCCTCCTGATCCCCAAAAAGTGGAACTGACACCGCTTCTCTAAGGAGAAGGACAAAACCTTGGGAATCTGAAAGACCCGAAGATATCACCTCTGAATTACTCAAAGGTAAGATGAGCTGGTGAGCTTCAATTTTGGCCATTCTGTTCTCCTTTATTTCATGAAGGCATAGTGCCATCAACATAGCCAAAGGGAACTGTAATTGAAACCTTTAAGAAAGTTGTTAGATGGGATCCTAGCCATTGTAGAGCCTTGCATTTTCTTTTTAATAACAGCAAAAATAAGCAAGCAAACAAAGTATGCTCTTTTCTTTGATAACAAACTCAAAGATTAAGTGGTTATTATTTTATTTATTTGTTTATTTATTTTCTGCCTCTCCCTATGTATTGAGGTGGGGAGCAACAATAAGTGAATTACAAATAAGGGTCTGTTCACTCGGTACTGGATCATGGAATAGTTCTGACTTAGCTGGTAAATACACAAAATCAAATTGCCAAGTTGTTTGCAGCTTTTTTAAAAAGGCAAGACATTTTTTACTTGTAGGAAGAAATTTGACACAAAGTTGTTTTGAGGTTTGGAGTTTTGAGATTCAGTGTCACCGATCTACTGACAGCATCCAATGCTATCTCTCCTATCCATCCATTTCAAAGAAGCTGTCTCTGTACTGAATCAGCATCTGTTGTCAGTAATGGATTGAATGAGGGAAATAAAACTGGAACTTAGTCCATACGAGACAAGGCATTCTTGGACAGTTCAAAAGTAGATCAGGGAACAGGGATTCACCTGTGCTGGATGGGGTTTCCCCCTGAAATCTCAGGCTTGCAGTTTGAGTGTCTGGACTAAACTCTGAGCCTGAATGCCCAGGTTTCTGCAGTGGCCAGGAGTACATTTGCAGTTAAAACTAGTGTGCCAGCTGTGCCTGTTCCTTGAGATGTCAGGTCTGGCTATGGTGACACATGCCTTGATTGTATCACATTTAGACTACTACAATGCACCCTAAGTGGGGCTGCCTTTGAAAACTGTTCAGAAAGTAGGTCCAAAATGCTGTGGTCAGCATTCTGACCAAGGCCAGGTATTGGGACCACGTGACTCCCTTGTTAAAAAACTTCACTGGCTACTAATTCATTTCCAGGCACAATTCAAAGTGCGGGTCATGACTTATAAAGCACTATATGACTTAGGTCCATGATCTGAAACACCCTGTCTCCTATACAACCCTGTCAGAATACTAAGATCATCAGGAGGACCCTGTGAATCTTGCCACTAACGCAGGCTCACTTGCTGAATACAAGAGAAAGAGATTTCTCAGTGGCTGCTCCCACCTCTGGAACTCATTTTCATGGGAGGCTAGATTGGCTCCCTTTCTGATCTCATTTCACCAGCAGGCAAATACCTTCTTGTTCAAGCAGGCTTTTAAAGAGGAATCACTCAAGGGAGGCTTCTTATTGGTGGGATGTGTGTTCTATTTTTTTTTTAACTTTTGTGTGCCTTTTAAATAATATAATACTGTTTCAACATGATGACTTTAACTGGGTTATTATTGATTTCTTTTTTTGACATGCTTCCCACCCCAGGAGAAAGGCAGCATATAAATGAAAATTCAAAAGGAGGGGGACAAAAGGGGAAAGTGGTGGTAGTAGTAGTAGTAGCAGCAGCAGCAGCAGTAGCAGTCCAACCTTGATAAACATCTACTATTTCTTACCCTACACACACACACACACACACACACACACACACACACACTCATCCACACACACAACTATCAATCCCATTTATCAGAACAGAACTGCAGTCCTCAAAGATTAAAACAAGACTGAGTTTCAAACATTCTTCCATTCCATTTAATTCATACTTGACAGATTTTACCAGGTCTCCTCAGCAAAACTGATTCTCATCCCCCAAAATAGAACCCTAATATTTGCTTGTTTTTAATTAGTACTGTACTGTCTTACTTTGCATTTTTCTGGTATTATACAGAGATCCAGCATGGAATTGTAGTTTCTGCATTGGACTATGATCCTGGAAACCAGGGTTCAAATACCCACTTGAACATAAAAACCCACTGAGTGACTGTGAGCAAGTCACACTCTCTGAGCCTCAGAGGATGGTACAAGCAAACCTCCTCTGAAGAAACTTGCCAAGAAAACCTTATGATAGTTTCGCCTTAGGTAGCCATAAGTCAAAATTGCTTGGAGGCACACAGCAACAACAAATAGCTATTATTTAGGGCTGTGCGATATCCTCCCCTCCCCAAATATTGTGGAAGAATTAAAAGAGAAGTTATGCTAAATCCATGATTATGGTATTCTTAAGAAGGGAGTTCAGGGATTTATGCACCACTGGTGATCACAGATCGGAGCAATGACATGTTTTCAATCGCCTTTGTTACTTCATTTCACAAGCCTTTCCATGGAAAACGTGGGAGACATCACCAAAGGCTTAAAGTAGAACATAGCACTGAAACAACTGTACAGTCATGTTCTTAAAATTATTTTTTAAGCAACCAGTTGTACATTTTTTCCAGCAGCACTGCAGGGTTATTGCAGTGGTGGGGGGAGCATTTCATCTTCTGTAAGCTATCCCTATTGTAGTTTTCAAACCTGCAGTTTTCTTTGAAAGTTTTCAGACTTTTTGTCACCTTGAAAAAAAGGTGTGTTGTGAGTGAGGGTGCTCCTAAATGTCCTTGAGCAAGCAGGGATCACCAGCATTGAGGCCATGCTATTGAGGACGCAGCTGCGCTGGGCAGGACACGTTTCTAGGATGAAGGACCATCGCCTCCCAAAAATAGTATTCTATGGTGAACTCGCCACGGGTCAGCGTAAGAGGGGCGCCCCAAAGAAGAGATACAAGGACTCCCTGAAACAACATCTCAGGCTTGGCCAAATCGATCACCAACAATGGTTCGCCCTGGCCTCGCATTGGGAGGCATGGAGACGCACTATACATGATGCTGCAGCCTTTTTCGAAAGCTCACGGCGAACAAGTCTCGAAGAGAAACGACAACACAGAAAGAACCACAACCCGGAAACATCACTCAAGGAGACTTTCCACTGTGCATTCTGCAACTGGACCTGTTTGTCCCGGATTGGCCTTTTTAGTCACCAACGTGCTTGTACAAAGCGCGGGATGTGTCCTTCCTGAATCTTCGTTCGTGAAGCAAAGCCAGAGGTTCCTAAATGTGTTGCTAGTGATGCCCTAAATTTGGAGGCTCATTTCACTGAATAGTCTAACTTAGAGCCATGCTATTCTTTCTTGGTTTCAAAATTTGTCAGTAACTGTTCAGTTCCTGTGTGCCCTTATATAAGATAGAAATATTAAATAAAACTCCTTCATCAGATCTTCTTTTTCCCTATATGTTGTCTGGGGATGTAGATACAGCTCACTAACTAAACAAAAACTAAAGTCTCTTTCACACTACACAGTTATAGGATTATGATCCCACTTTAACTGCATGGCATCTTCCATGGAATCTGTGATTTGCACGAAGAGTATTTAGAATTCTTACCCAGAGAGCTGATCAGACCTGATCTGATCAAACTATATACCACAGGTTCCATAGCATTCAGCCATGGCCTTTAAAGTGGAATAAAGCAAGGCTGGATTTCAAACCTCTCCCCATTCCATTAAATCCATACTTGACAGATTTTCCAGATTCAGTTTACAGTGTTATAGCCATGTAACCTGAAAGAAACCTAAACAATCCAAGTTTGCAGAAATTAAACTCATGTCCATCAACCTTGAACTCCATGAATTTTTTTGGTTTGCTCAATTTGTAGCTAAAACGTGTATTATTGTTGTTGTTTGTGCTCAGGTCAACTCCAATTTATGATGATCCTATTTTAGGGTTTTCTTGGCAAGAAATTTCACTAGGCAAAACAGTAATAGACAAGAATTCATTAAACAACCAAGATGATGGTGGCAAAATAAACCACCAGCAAGTAATCATTAAAATACAACAGTATGCTTGATATCCTAAGGGAGGGTCCAGTTTATTAATCCTTAACATCATTTCATGGGTTTCCATGTATGTGAAGAGGGGAATAAGAGTCTCTGTTCTCATTTAAATGACAAAAAAATGGATACCACTTAAAATTCTTCACTGTTCCTAACTACAGAAATATTAGTTCTTTGACATGCTGTAACTGTCCACTTCTGAGGATTTGCAAAGTTTTTTCTATGAGGCTGGATGTTGCTGTTGCACTTTTTGTCAAGTTCCAAAATGTCGACTATTACCCTGTGACATGAATCCTAATAAACTGTTAATTTTAAAGTTGAGTATGACTTTTATTTTTAAAATGTTATTGTTAAAATGTGTTATTCCACCCCATTTGTTACCCTGTATTCTGTAGTTTATTATTTATGTGTTCCACATGACTGCAAATAAAATTTCTCCATCTGATCTGCTTTCTAAATCTCCTCCAATGTGACCAAGCAAAATGCACACTGGTGCAAAATTATGTAAAATAAAAGAAGTTTCATTTCAGTCTCTTTACCTATGATTTAAAAGGAGAGAACATGTGTGTATTTATGTATGTATGTATTATGCACCAGTCCACATTCCATCTTGCAGAGTTCACAGAGAAAAATAGATGCCCCCCTGTTTCCCAAGCAGCTCAAGATTGAAAACAAACAATCAGTTTAAAACCAAAGATCACGAAGGAATAAGGAAGGTGGGTTACGATGAGCACCGGAAAAATAAGTGACATATTCTTTTAACTTGGTTACAGTTAACCAAGTTAATTGAGGATTAAATGAATAAAATGAAAAACTTTACAGAAAAGTTGTGCTTTGAGAAGGAACCTGAAGGTGAAGAAAAAGGAGGCAACATGGACTTTTGATGAGAGGAATTCCATGTCGTGTGATCTAGACACAAGAATAGTCAATGTCATGATGAGTAGACAAGAAATTTTCAGAAGACTGAATGCTGTAGATTTGGAAGGAGACACAAGGATGAAACAAGAAACAAGGGCTGAAAGTTAGAATAGAACCAGGTCGTGGGTAGCTTAAAAGGCATCTGAGTGTCGTAGACTGTTGTGGGCAAAGAATTCTGCTTTAATAACTCTATACATTTTAAACCCTATTTAAAAGGCAAATATCTGGCCTGAAGAGTTTATAATCCAGGTTTAAACAAAATAGGCTTGACAGATCTCCACTCAATGTGAATTTGGATATATCTGGCCCACATGCTGATTCTTAAGCCTCTAATTCCACCCCCAAACTCCAAACCCTTTCATCAATGCTCTGGCTTTCCAGTGTGTTCAATCCTTTATCGCAACAGATATGCAACTTAAGCAATAAATAAATAAACGGGAAATATTTCCCACAAAGATATTAATTCTGTCAAAACACTCACCATGACAGGATGTTAATCCTTATTATCCTGAAAAGATTTACCTGAAACCATGCACTTGTCCCATATTTTCTTATCTGTTGTCTTGTGAACGTGTCTAATTTTCTTGATATGAATGATTCATCTTTATTCATAACTTGTGATTATAATTTTAGATGGTATTTTCTATCCCTCACAAGCAAAATAACTATGGTCCCAAGTGATGTGTCATGACACTTTCTCTAAATTACAAATGTGCCCATCAGCTCATAATCAACTCAGAGACTCCTACTTTAGAGAGTCCACTGGTGGAAAGAAAACACTGGGCCACCTTATCTTTCATAATAATAATAATAATAATAATAATAATAATAATAATAATAATAGGATTTATTTATATGCCACCCAATCACTGGGAATCCCGGTGGCTTACAACAGAGGGGATAATAGACAGTTCCCTGCCCTCACCAGCTACTTTCCCCCCAGCTACTTTCTTAGGATCCCTTGATACCTTTAATCAGTTCTTCAAGAGAGCATTCTACTCCCCAGATGTGAAAATTATTAGATCTAATGTGTACTCAGAGTCATTTTGTTTCAGATTGACATATATCTGGACCTCATGTGTGGCCAATCCTCCCTACAACTTAATAGGACGGAAGAGATAATCAAGCTAGTCTGGGGTAAGTATACACTGGAGGTTCAATTAGTGAAATGTAACCTTTGACAAAGTTATCTCTGAAATGCATTGTGAACAGAAATCTTTCTTTATACAGTAGTTGTGTTCACAGGGACCATATATAGTGTATATTTACACCACATTCATATTACCAAAGCATCCTAGGAGCTCTATTTTCAGTCATTATGTGGAGACATTTCTGACTTGACCACAGAACGGTAGTTCCCAGAAGGGAGTAAAAATTAATTTTTTCATGCTTTTAATGTAATTTGTTTTGTTCTGAAAATACATTATACCTGCTTGACCCATTTCTGTGTAGTAAATGACTATTAGATAAATAATTTTACAGTGCACATCTTCAGCTTAAGTCAATGATGGCGAACCTATGGCACGCGTGCCAGAGGTGGCACGCAGAGCCCTCTCTGTGGGCACATGTGCCGTTGCCCCAGCATAGAGTTTGCCATAGTTTGTTACTAGAAAGCCAGAGGGACACGGCACTTTGCAATAAATAAGTGGGTTTTGGATTGCAGTTTCTAAAAGGTTCACCATCACTGGCTTAAGTGATGAATCAGGGGTGGCTAATACTTTAGGTAAAGTATAATAAAAACAAATCTCACAAGAGCAGGAATCAAAACTAATGACCGTATATTTAGACAACCAAACAATACTCCAAAATATCCAGAAGTGTAAAATGAGGATGGGCAACTATTGCAGGTCCAGGGGCCATCTTTGTGCCCTGGCAGCCTTCAGGGTCAATAGGAATTACTCAAATCTAAAAGAAAAAATCCAAAGTGGCCAGAAATACACTTCTGATTTTCAAAAAATGTTTTGTTTCATTTTGTTTTTAATCACAGGGAGGCCTTGTACCTACAGGCTCCCAGTGCAGAATTTCGCCCTCTTTTTCAGCCATCAAAAGACTGACCTAGAAATTCAAGAGACACTGAAAGCCATAAAAATATCCTTGGAATCACACTTTGCCCACTCCTGGTTGTTGTCATTTCCTCCAGAGCATTTACAATTTATGGCAACTCTAAGGTGAATTTATTGGCAAGGTTTGTTCTGCAGTGTGTGTGTGTGTATGTGTTGTCATTGCCTTCCTCTGAAGTTGAGAGAATGTGACTTGTCTAAAGTCACTCAGTAGATTTCTATGGCTGAGCAGGGATTTGAAGTTTGGTCTCCCAAAAGTCCTAATCTAAATTTGGTCTCCTAAGAGTCTTAAACTCAAACCACTACACCATGCTGACTCTGGTTTAGATATTTCAGCCTATTTTCTGGAAGATAGTAACATACATTGCAGGTCAATTCTCACCCGGGAGGACATTCCAAAGACACAGAAATGAAGAGAGGCCTGACATGAGGAAGAGAGATGCTCAAATTATAACATGATCATGATGAAAGACAAGTACTGCTGGACTTGGTTCCCTTCCCACCACCTTTCCCTTCTCCTTTTGTGTCGTGTCTTCTTAGATTGTAAGCCTGAGGGCAGGGAACCATCTAATTAAATGATCATATATACAGTGCTGTGTAAATTTCAGCACTATATAAATAAAGCTTAATAATAATAATAATAATAATAATAATAATAATAATAATAATAATAGAAATCTAAAGAAATGCTTTAAAACAAAACAAGAGATAAATACAGAGTCAAAAAGGGTCAAGAAATGATACACATAGCTAATATGGTTTTTTCCCTTCCTGCCTGTTTATGAGACCTCCACCTACCCAGAGACTCTCTACCATCACTAATTTTGGTGCTGAGCTATCCACATTTCAGCAGCATGAGGTCTTTTGAACGGCATGTGGAGGTTTAAACCAAGTCCATAGGGATGTGTACCATGTTTTAAAGCAGTACTATTTTTCTGGAACCCTCCAACATGTATGATTCTCATTGAAACCAAGGTATGTTCTTTCCATGTGCCTTGTTGATAATAAAAAACACAGGTTGTGTATCCTTGGTGTGGTTTCCGCTTCCAGCAGCAAACATTCAGTGCAGTGTGGTGCAGGGGAAGAGTGCAGCCCCTTGTGGTTCAGAGGGGAAGAAAGTTGGCCCTGTGATCCAGCCCACTTGCCTGGCTCTGTTTTAAAACAAGGATTGTTCCCCACAACATGAAAACATGAAAACTATCTTACCTATTTATGTAGGTGGTAGCAATTCCTGTGGTCTGTCCTGAAGAAATCAAGAAAAGTCTCAGTATCCTGTGAAAAACAAATAAGTTCCCTTTCAGTTAAGAAGCAATTATTTTCAAAATACTTTTATTCCTTGTCATTGTCACTGTGGATATTTCTATGTCTAATCCTAAACATTTCCTTCTGGGTCAAATGGTTCGCTTGGTTCTGGGCTTAATGTTTGTGTTGTTGTTGTTGTTGTTTTTGAAAGAACTATTTTTCTTCTGTCTAGGTTTAGTGATCTTAGGGGGAAAGCAGACTGGCAATATGCAGTGTCTTCCCAATGACTTGAGGGCACAGCATAAGCATGACGCATGCCCCCAAGATACTGGGAACACGCTGTGAAGCTGCCCCACTGCCCTCATGGTGGAAGTTTTTTGGTGCTCCAGTGGCATGGTGTTTAGACACGTTGCGCCACTAGAGCTCTGAAAAACCACCGCCACAGCAGCAAAAGCACCTTTGTGGGCTTTCTGACGCTTGTTTTTGTGCCGTGAAAATGCCAGGTTGGGGGTGTGGTGTTGCTGAGGTGCCATGTCATGCAGCTCTGCGGCGGCCCCAATCCATCATTTTTGGTCTGTCTGTTTTGGTCCTTAGTATGTTTTATCAAACTTAAGACATGCCCTGTTAGACAAGAATGACTCAATTAATAACATATTAGTTTTTCTATAATGGATTAATCTACTTAAGGATTGTGTTAAGTTTTGATATGACGTCATTTTCACTTTTTTCCACATTTGAATTCTTCTAACTTTTCAGAAATTCCAGTTAAAATGCACTGAAATAAAATTATCAGTCATCCCCAGCTAGAGCTGGTTTAGATGTAACACACGTGAAGTAAAAAAAATTAGGGATGTATGCAAGTCTTACTATTGCCTGTTGATATGGTGACTCCATGAATTTCATAGGGTTTTCTTAGGCAAGGAATACTCAGCAGTGGTTTGGCCAATTCCTTTCTCTGAAACACACCCTACAGTATCTGGTATTTATTGGTGGTCTCCCATCAAAGTACTATGCAGGGCTGACACTGCTTAACTTCCAAAATCAAGTGGGATCTGATGTTTTTAGAGCATTTGCTTGGGATGTATACCTTCATAAAATTCATTTTTGCATCCAAGAATGAATAATTTTACCATTTTTGTCTTCTGTGTAAGAAAGTTGGTGAAAAACTGTATAGTCTTTGACTATCATTCACAGTTCAGGATTTGTCCCATATAAAAAATTGCATGTGGATTTTTGGGTGGAAAACATGATATTTTCTCTACATTTTGTTCAGAAAATATATCTTCTGCACAGAACAAGTCTCAATTGTGAAGATTCTTGTCCATCTAAAATTTTCCTCATCAGTATTTCCTGACATTTAAGAAACGTTTTAGCCATCATTCAAATATCTTTAAATATTCTCCCCTTCCCAAAGAAAAGAAATGATCAGAGAATAAGCTAGAAGAACTTAAGGCAGGTATGAGCCAGCATCTCCATCTATGAGAATCCTCCTTCTCAGCACTTCTTTCACAGCATCTCTGTGTGACAAGTGAGGCTTCTCTCAAGGATGTGTACGTGTGAAAGATTCACACCTTTCTATTTTAGGTACAGATCTAAAAATATATAAAGCATGACAGAGGGAAAAATACAGTTTTGGAAACAAGCACACCCACCCACCAGGTAGACAGGATTGTGGAAAAGGCCTTTGACAACCGACCTGCCAGTGAATTCTCACTTGTTTTGAATTCCAAAAGTAGTTTATCTGTTTGTTTATATAATATGCCACCTTTCTCCCCGAGTAGGACTCAAGAAATCACTTAAAACATGATACAATTAACATTGTCACATTTAAAGCAGTATAAAATTATATTAAAACAGTATAAAATTCATTTTAACACATACAAAAGTTAAAAATAAATAAAAACACCCCCATAAGAAACCTCCCTGATAGTGATACTAAAAGCCTGCTTAAACAAAAAGGTATTTTCCTCTGAAAGCAGGGAGGGAGGCATCTTAATCTAATGTGAAAGGGATTCCAGAGGGTGGAGCAGCCATTGAGGTGGCTCAATCTCATGGCCTCACCAAGCATGCATGTGATAGAGGTAGGAGTGAGATAAAGCCTTCCCCTGTAGATGTTAGCACCCTTGCAAATTTATATGGGGAGACATGGTCTTTCAAATGGTCTGGACCTAAACAGTACGGGGCTTTATAGGTCATAACCAGCACTTTGAATTATATCTAGAAACAAACCAATATCATGTGAAGCTGTTTCAAAGAGGGAGTTACATGGTCCCTATAATTGGCTCTGAGTTACAATAGTCCAAGTGTGATGCTATCAAGGCACATGATAGTATGGCCAGATCTGACATCTCAAGGAATGGGCATAGCTGGCAGACTAGTTTTAGCTGTGAAAATACACTCCTGGCACTGCTGAAACCTGGACATCCAAGATCAGAGTTGAGTTGAAGAGAACACCCAAGCTGTGATCCTGAGATTTCAGGAGGTGTATAACTCCGTCCAGAACAGGCAAAGTCCCTATTCCCTAATCTGCTTTATGACTAACCAGGAGCATCTCTGTCTTGTCTGGATAAAGTTTCAATTTGTTTGCCCTCATCCTTACTAACAACAAACATTGGTTCAGTGCTGATACTACTTCCTTTGAATCAGATGGGAATGAGAGAAAGAGTTGGATGTCATGAATATATTGGTGACACTGCACCCCAAAACTACAGATGACTCTCTCAATGGTTTCGTGTAGATGTTAAACATCACAAGGGACAAAACAGAATCTCAGAGGGAGATACCCAGAGCAATGAACAAAAATTCCTCAGCACCTCTGAGTTCACCCCTGTTAGAAAGACCAGAACCACTGCATAACAGTGTCCCCATCTCAGAGAGTATGCCCAGAATGATACCATGGTTGATGATATTGAAAGCCACTGAGAGGTCCAGAAGAACCAACAGGGACACACTCTCTTATCTAGTTCCCTGTATAGGTCATCCACCAAGATGACCAAAGCTTTCTCCTTTCCTTAACAAGGCCTGAAGCCAAATTGAAATGGATCTAGACAATCCATCTCATTCAAAAAACCCTGGAGCCAGGAAACCACCACACACTGCAGACCTTTGCCCAAAAACTGAAGACTAGCCAATAGCTATTTTTATTATTGGCCTCCCCATGATTCCCTTTAGGCAGAATGGAAACTTTCCTTGCTGCAATGAGGTATTCACCGCTCCCCTTACCACTTTATTGGTCCTCCTCCAGAAGCTAGGAAGAGCAAGGATCCAGTATACACATGGTGGCTTTCACTTTTCCAAGGATCCTGTCCACATTGTTAGGCTGACAAACTGAAATATATACAATAATACAGGAAAGGCAGGCACCAAGATTATGTCCACTGGACCTATCTCAATTACAACATCAGAGCAAATCTGAGCAATTTTGATGGCAAAATGTCTTGCAAATTTTTCAGTGGTCTGTTGAGTGGTCTTTATGTTCTTCTTGTGTGCCCCTGTGTAAAAGGCCCCTGACCACTCAAGACAGCTCAAGAGAACAGTGCTATACAGATGCAATGCTCCCCTGTATAATTTCTTCACTGCCACCATCACATTGTAGGCCTTCCAATGAGCTCTGACACGTGTTCAGCCAGACTAGCTCCAAATCTTCCACCATCATCGCTCTGGTTTCTGTTTCACTTCTTTCATCACTGCCAGCTCCCTAGTGAGCCAGGCCCAGGAGTCTCACTTGGCTACACTTCATGGTGGTAGGTTGCTTTGGGGCAATTGTGTCCACCAACCTGACAGGAGCAATTCTTTTGGGGGGTTTGATACAACAAGGCCAAACTTAATTGTGTGTTAGACATGGAGGAGAGGTGTCTCGGTATAAAAGAGTGTAGATTAATAAGCTTCAGTGTGTTTACAATGAGCTCATGCCAAAATGCTGCTCTATCCTGCAGCCTTTGCAAAGCCCTGGAGGAGGGGGGAAGAGGCACCCGTCATCTCAATGCAGTAATGAGCTGTATTAAAACGAGCTGATTGGAATGAGGGCTATAGCTCACATTGATTTGCAAGCAGTATCCATGAGATGCAGAGGAATTTTAAAACAAATTAATTAAGCATCCTCTGGCTCAGCAGAATGATCAATAGAAGGGAGACATCTAAGCGCCTTCAGTATCAGCAACCTTGCTATGCCTTCTGATGTGCCACTGCAGCAAAAAAAAATATTCAGCATGTTTTAGCTCAGGGGATGCAATCAAGAGTTTCGGTAATAGTAGTTATTTGCTCTAGAGATACCTATTAGATGGAGATATAATCAAAACCATGGTAAGGTCTGCAGCATCTAAACATTCAGATAATAGGGATGAAAAAACAGATTAGATTTGCCTAGTCCACTTATTTTACAAGAAATGAAATGAAATAAGCCAATTAAGAGTTGTAAATTTTTCCTAAAGTGAGGTCTGGTTTTAAAAGCCTTAAAGCTGTATTAAATACAATTTATATATTATAGGCAAGGCATTCATATAAACAAATGTGTGCTTTTTGTGTGGGGATTGCTGAAGATGTTAGCATTTACAAAACCAAATTTGGCTAGTACTTGTCACATGGCCACCTCTCTGCTTAAAATGATCCCTGATGTTTTTATCTGCATAAACCAAAATTATTTTTCTAACATTTCTTAACTATGTTGGGCATTCGAGATTACAGTTACAAATGTGTAACCTAGAATTATGCATTTCCAAAAAATATTTATTATAATTTCACATATAGAGAAAAACATATTTGAGATAGTTATATATCAATATAATAAACATCTTAATAAGCACTTTTACCCATTTCCCTCCTCATGATCCCTATGTACTGAATAATGTAGGGAATATGTAGGGATCATGAAATTCACCTACGTAATCCTGATTTACCAGGCAGCAGCCTCTACAAGGGATGAAGGTCTATTCTCCAGTCAATCATGATGCAGGAAAATGATGTTTCCACCAGCCTCCTGTGAGCGATCTCACAAGTACCCTGGTTCACGCTGTCACACTAGAGATTGCTTGCAAGAAGGAGGTGGAAAATACGGTCCCTGTTGCTTGCAGTGACTGCTGCCCAGTAAGTCAGGCTTGGGCTGTAAGACACAACTTAGCTACACAACTAAGGCAACTAATGTAACTATGTAGTGCAGGCAGAATTTCAGCCATGGTTTGCACAGATGTATTCATTACTCTGCAAGAAAATATAACAGATTACATATTGAGAGCAGACCATCGTAGATAAAATTAGGGGTGCTGATAATAAGGGAGACAAAATGAGGGCATTATCCTCCAAATATGAATTCTGCCTCCTAATTACATGTCTTTCAGTCCCCCAGTTTTTAACATTGCAGAGAGTGAGACACTGAAAATTGTTAACAACTATTTGTTTTGTTCACATTCCATTCATCACTTTGCCTGCCTCTTTTTTCTTTGGATGCCTAAACTGTATAGTGGGTCCTCCACATTCACTGGGGTTAGGGGAACAGGATCCCTGTGAAAGTGGAAAAACTGTGCGCACATATGTATATACACACACACACACACACACACACACACATATATATATATATACACACACACTTTTTTCTTAGTTGGCAGAACACTGGCCTAGGAATCTCTAGGTCCTCCAGTGCAACTGTATGATCAACATCTGCTGGACATTGACCATAGGATTACACTGGATGACCTACAAATATCTAGAGAAGTGTTCTCTCTAGGAATCTCTAAGTCTTCCAGTGTAGCTTTTGGTAGAAGTTGACCACAGAGTCACACGGGATGACCTAAATATTGCTAGAGAGAACATAATAATCAAATTTGTGAATAATCAAATCCCCCAAAAGACGAAGTTGCAAATCTTGAGGACTGAAAGTTCCTTCTTCTAAGTGCTCAACTGAAGTTTTCAATTTCTGCAATGAAAATTTGGGGAATGAAGAAAAATGTCACTGAGCAGAATTTTTATGGGGGGGGGGGACAAATTTAGGGAGTTCTAAGGTGTAAGAAGCAAGGCACTGAATGATACAGCAGACTGTGAAAAGCAATTGCAACAGGACTGCTTGGAATCAATTCAGCTGGTGTGGCTGCCTGGCTTTCTAAGGTGGGTTTTAGGGTGTCAAATCAGGTGATGTAGCTATGATGACAGATCTTGGCCACTGTGTCCCCTTCTCTCCTCTGCCAAGCAAAGTCTGATGTGCTGGCAGGATTTTGTTTTGTATTGCATTTGTTAAGAGAACAACAACAGAGAAAATACTTCAGGGATGGAACATTTAAAGCAAACATCAGGGCTCTGCCTGCACCTGAGGGTGACAGTTACATGGGGGTAGGGGAGACAGTTATATGTAGCACAGCATGGTCACAGCCATAGAAACTCTCCAAACCAGTGTAATCATTGCTGTATAAATGACATTTGTTCTTTGCAATTATGGCCCACATAATATAAGTGAAAAACCGAGGAAGATGTTTAACTTATAATTAATGCTGCGGCACTTACAATGCTTTGCACAGAGTAGCATGTCATTAAAATTACATCTCTTTGGGGGGAAAACAAGGTGCCTGGCTTTGTAGCCAGTCAGACAGGAGTGAGTCTGAGGGTTGTTTTGTTGATCCTGTCAAGAGGAGGCATTTTAATATGCTGCTTGAAATATGTGCCACCTGCTCCTTTTATTAGCTATAATTTACGATGCAACCAGCACTTGTAAATTCTTACAATAGTTTAAGAGACCAATAAAATCATGTGTTCATGGGTTTCAGTCCCACAGATCACCCTCTTTGCCACAAAACCTGAAGGTGGAGGCTACAATCCCAAATGTTTTGTACATGACACTGAGCTTTATAGGACAAATGTCAAAATTAACCACAAAAACTATTGTTGATTTTGGAATTATTTCCAGCTACTGCATTGTAAATTATGAAGAAAAAGAGACTCTGATGGAAGGCAAAATAGCTAACATGAAGGTTTGAAATCCTAATAGACTGCATTAGTTCTTAGTTTTTAAAAACACAAATTGGCACCCTGCCTCAATGCAGACTTTACACTAAGGCATAGTTTGCATTAGTGATAGCTAAACGCTCAAGTGATGTTTTGAACTGCTGGTATTTATGTTATTTATATTTATAGCAATATACGTCTCTGCCTGCTTCATTATCACGTGCAAGAAATAATAATTTCAAAGGTTTTCTCAGTGCTAGGTAAGATTATGAGTTTTTCAATTATTTTTTTATTACAAATATTTATGCACATCTTTTCAGTAGGTTTTCATAGTATTTTCATACTGTTTTTGGAGATAATTTTTTTGTACAAAAACCTTTTTCCATGGAAAGACAACATTTTTGCACAGAAAACAGCATTTTAGCACAGACTATGTTGTTGAGAGGCAGTGTGTTGTAGGGTTTTGAGTGTTGGAGTACAACTCTGGAGACCAGGGTTTGAATCCCTTCTCAGCAAAGGAAACACACTGGAAGACCTTGAGCAAGTCACACTCTCTCTGACTCAGAAGAAGACAAAGGCAAATCCTCCATGAACAAATCTTGCCAAGAGAACCATGTGATAGGTTTGTCTTAGGGTTGTCATAAGTTGGAAATGTTTTGAATGTGCACAACAACAACCATGCTTTAAGCACAAATTATTTTTTGCAAGGAAGTTCTAAATGCAAAAATCAGAGTGTATGCTGCATATATTTTACCTCTTTGCACTTCGTTTTTTTATTTTTCCTATTTGTCCCCTTTTAATTGTGTTTCATGTTTTGGTGGCTCCTTTTCTATTTATCATATAACAGCAAGTTAGTGCTTTGATATACCATGTATTTGTATCTTTTTTTGGCTTTTTAGAGTATTGGAGGAAGGGAAGAGTTCCAGCTGGAAGGATTGTGTATGTAGATCTTTAGTTATACTGTGCCCATTGTATGTTTGGACATTGAAAAGATCGTTTAAATTTGTTGGTTAGCACAAATTGTGGCTTCTCATTATGACTGAATTGATTCTAAGTTAGAATGCCTGAGATGAACTCTCTTGTATATAACAAATGCCATAAGAAAACATATTGTGGCTTATGCCAGGATGCTTCCTTGAGCTCCTATGCTCTGATGAGAGAGATTCTACACTAGACCATTGTTCTTCCTAATTCAAGTATTGACGTGTCCCAAAAAAAAACCTAATGGCCTTCTACTTACTCAATTCATCTTCATCTATTGTTTTAGGATAGGCATGGACACAGTGTAGTCCGTGTGCTGCATGTGAGCCCCAGGAACCAACTTTTGTGACCTCTGAAATTCACTCACCCAAAACCCAATACCTCACATTTTTAAAAAAAATCAGCATGATTTTGGAACAATGTTTACTGCCAAATGAGGCAGAAAGCCGCTCAAACACATGAAATACCCACCACACGCACAGTCACTGCAGAACCCTGTCCTACTCCAAATATCTCAATTTTCCTCTGCATTTCCTCTCAAAAATGTAATTTCCTCTTACATTTTAAGAGGAAAGCAAAGAATTTGGGCCTGCTCTGTAGAGTGTAATCCATTGCCCATTGGCACTAATGAAGTTGCCCACTCTTTTGTTAGGGCAATAAACCTTTGCTTCAGGATAATAATGTGGCCCTGGTACCACATGCACCACTCCCAAGGTTGTTTTTATAGCCCTCAACCCTTTCAGATTCTCCAGAGCACCCTTTTTCTGCTGCTCAAAAAGAGATGAACATTCTTTCCTGAAGGAGAGAATAGAGTAATACAATGTCCCAAAATCATGCTGATTTTTTTTTAAATGTGAAGTACTGGGTTTTGGGTGACTGGGTTTCAGAGGTTACAAAAGTGGGTTCCTGGGCTCACATGCAACACACTGACTACACTGTGCCTATGCTTACCCTAAAATAATAGATAAAGATGTTTGATTTTTAAAATGTCAATTTTTCAAAACCAGAAGGGGATTTCTCTCCACTTCCTTTTTGTTTGGTTTGGTTTGGGTTTTTGCAGTCCATGTGGGCCTGGGGTGATCCACAGTCAGAAACCTGCCCTCTAGATCTGCTGTTAGCCATCCTTATTCTAGGGGATCAGAAAAATGATATATGATTCACTTTCATATTATTCTACAATGGACAGATATCAAACATTACCAGACCACTGTCTTTCAGGCTTTCCTCTGCCATGTTAACATTTCGCAGTTGGCTGCAGAAGCACCCAAAAATCTAAACGCATTCTCATGGGAATATAGCAACAGCAATACCATTTACATTTCTAGACCACTTAATAGTGAAGTCAGCACTCTCTAAGCAGTTTACAATCTGTAAGCCGATTGCCTCCAACAAGCTGGGTACTCATTTTACTTACCTACAAAAGGATGGAAGGCTGAGTCAACCTTGGAGCCCTGGGATCAAACTCACAATGTTGCGGCTGCAGCACCAGCATTTAACCATTGTGCCACCAGGGCTAGGGCTCCTTCTAATCTCCATCTAATTATTTGCATTTACAAAAAAAATAGAATATTTGGGGGAGGATCCCCCCAAAGAAAATTGCATTGCACTGAGCTGAAACAGAGTCACTTAGCAGTGAATCAATTGTGTGATGTCACACATCCACAATGCCAACAGAATATCGTGTAAAAGAGCAAAATATTAATATCTGCCATCTGGCCAACAATAGCTAAAAACCAAAATATACCTGGTACTTGAATTAAAGGGCATAGCATTTCTTTTGAATATAAGCAAAGTGGAATCTCTCTGTCTCTAACCAAAACAATGATATTTATTTTACTATCTCTGTTACACACATTATAGACTCTTGGAATTCCTACAGGCATACTGTATTTAGTTTGAGAATTTTTACAGCAACAAGAAAAATCTGTGGTGAAAGTTTTAGATAGCCATGAAGATTACACAAACAGCAGCTGTGTCGGCATGGAGGAAAATAAGCATTCCACCCCGATGTCTGTACTAAACTGTTTAGATTATGCACGGGGCCAAAATGGATGAAACATGAACTCAGTCCATAGTCCAAGGCAAGAGTAAAAGAGTTTCCATTTGCTCTAAATCTTGGGAAAAACTCTGGGGAATCCCCTGAGCATTGGGACTGTGTGCTGATGTGGGATAGGGAAAGGAGCATTGGCAGATGGGTGAGCTGCTGACCTCTTCTCACCCAGAACTTCAAACTCCCCACTGTAGCACTTTCACTTTCAAGTTCACGTTAGTGCCTCTGGTACCATTCCTTTTGAAGATGTGCACATTGATTCCACAAGCACACATTAGCACATAAGCACAACAAAAGCACATTAGCACAACAAAACCATCAATACAGTGCACTGACACTCAATAGGATGGTTGTTGCCCTCACCAGTCATGCAAAAGAGGGAGAGGAATCTTCTTAGGAGTAGGCAGACAGTGCTGCTAGTATTGGCCCATTGTGGGTGCCAGTTGTGTAGACAGTGGATCCGGAAGCCCCAACAGTAAGACAGGTTTTTCCAACAATGAGGACACAACCATAGAGTGAGTAAGACAAACTGTTTACAGTGGACAATAAGGTAAAAATAATTTAAATTTCCTAGAAGCCCTCAATAGTAATACTCAAATACAAAATTCAAACACAGAACAAGTAGATCCTAAGACTTACAGAGATGCAGAGCAAAAAAAGTCAGCTTCCTCCTTTCCTGGTGGTAGGGCAGTTTCTCACTGACACCATGTTTGTCCCTGAAACATTGTCTTGAGCCTAGCCAATCCAGTGTGAACTTGCCAAGCACAGTGGGTGAGGCTTTAGGGTACTTTGCCAGTGTACAGTCCAGTGCTCTGCCCATTACTGAGAGAAAAAATTCTCAGTAACCAAAATTATCTCATCAAAACCAGTGTAAACATTGCATTACAGTTGAACTTAAAACTTGAGGCATGTGCAGTGGGCCCTTGGTATCCACTAGGGTTTGGTTTCAAAAAACCCTGCAGGTATGAAAATCCATGGCTGCTCAGGTCCCATTATATACTATGACTTAGTGGTGTCCTTTATTTTAAAAAAATGGCAAAATGAAGGTTTGCTTTTTTAAAAAATTTCAAGCCGTGGATGCTGGGATCTGTGGATAAAGTATCTGTGGATAAGCAGAGCTCACTGTAATCGAAAACTCTTAGGGCAGTATCCACTGCTAGGCTTCTGTCAACACATGAGCAGAATCCAGCACTCCCTCCTACAACTCTGCCTCCCAATGTTCCCCCAAAACTGGCCTTGCAGGGATGAGAAACTCTGCAGAACTGGTTTTCAGGCACCACAGAAAGCTGAAGAAGAAAGGGGACAAAAGATCCATTGGGTAACATCAAGCCATTGTTGTTATTGTTGCTGTTGTTGTTGTTACTGCTTTCATTAGGTAGCCATGGCACTGGACTGAGGCCTAGATGCTTAACCACATCACTATAAGGAGACGGTCACCTTTTATTTTTCTAGGGATCACTTTCATTAATTCACAGCACCTCTGCTACAAAAGACTTAACTGCACAGGGATGCTCTAGCAGTTAACAAGACAACCCTGTGAGAGAGCAGCTGTGTTTTGGCTTGGGGAGCACTTGGATGAGCACCCTATCATTACTCAACAATGCCTGTCTGCTCTGCTCTTGGGAAGGATCCCGTGTTTATTTCAGCAAGCTCATTTTCAAAGTAACACAGCAGGCAGACAGGCAGCATGAGAGAATGAGGGGCCGACAAATAAACCTACTGACCTGAATTTCTGCTGCTGGAGGATTGCTTGACAAAGAAATCAGAATCTGCAAACAGTTTATTTTCTTCACAACCAGCTCACCTAGCACTTTTTTTTTTTTTTGAGTCTCTCTGGGTGATTTTTATTACTTTAAGTAATCTATTGACTCTTCTAGCCAAGGTTCTCAAGGAATTATTTACTTCAGTCTGTACCCTGCTTGTTGACCTACAATTCATCCCTGCAACCACCACCAGCATGTATATATATTTCAATGCATGATTAAACAAAAATTAAAATAATTTAATATTAGTGGCCATGCTCCCAGGGAGATTCTAGTAGTTTTTGCACCTTGAGTTCTTGTCCTAGTGCCTTACAGCTCAGACGTCTGATAAAACGGATCAAAGGGAGGAGTCTGAAATATCTTATTGAGTAACTACCTCAACAAAAAGGGGGCTGACTTTGTTCTACTACCACAAGATGTGAGACTGAGATCTAACCCCAGTTGTTACTAGTGGTTTTCGTGTCAGGCATGTGGTGAATCTGGGGCCCTTTTACACTACACAGTACTATGATTCCACTTTAACTACCATGGCAGCATCTATGGAATCCTGGGATTATCCATTGAGGGAAGGGCCTTTGGATTCCTCAGCCAGAAAATCCTCCTCTGGTGCCTCTGACCAAACTACCTCTAAAAGAGGCAGCCACAGCGGCTAAAGTGGAATCATAGTATTTCAGTTATGTAGTATTAAATGGCCCCCAGTCTGAATATTAATTCAGACTTTAAGGCAGTATCCAAAGTGCTGAACCTGTTTTGGGGTAAAGTTACACAGGCTGGATATCTCCTTTAAATCCTGGAATAAAACTGATAATGAATTCACTTCATCATTGACATGAAAGCCAACAGAATGAATACATGTTGCAAATTTGCTAAGGTGCATTTAAGGGAACATGTAAGTCACTTGATTTATAAGAGATATTCATATCTCATTCACATTATCATTTGAGTCTGTTTTTGTTGGCCTATCACCCCTCTGCCATGGCTTTCAAGTCTTAAAAAAATCAACACATGCTCATATCATCTCGACTGGTCTACTGCTGCCATATACAGTCCAAAGTACTTTTGGTACTCATACACCCACAAACTGTTTGCATGTCTGTGGGCCATTGCACAAAGCAAACCTGTTGAGCATGTTACCACAACAAGTGACTCCCAAGTGTATGACTGAAGAGTTCCCAAGTGCTATGTGCAAAAAGACAATACCTGTCACAGCAAATACTCCAACAATTCAGTTTAACAAAACACACACACACACACACACAAAACTGGAATTTATATGATGCATCGCAGAACTTGAAGTCACATTATGCAACTTCAAATGAAGTGCTACTGTTTGTACATCTACTAGATAATAAACTTTAAATTTTGTTATAGTTTTCTTGAAGAAAAGGACCCATAAGTTTCCTTTGCAAAGGAATGGAGTGATCTCCCAGTTGACTCAAACTTATGGATACTGCTTCCTAGTGTTTTCTTGATCAGATTGATTCAGAGGAGGTTTGTCCTGTGTGATTTGCCCAAATTCAACCAGTGGGTTTCTATTGTTGAGTGGGGATTTGAACCCTGGACTCGCAAGTCGCAAACCACTGCATCATGATGGCTTTTGCGGGGGGATACTTGTTGCTCATAAGAGTAGCACAAAAGGTTTAAAAAAGAATTTCTTAACATGTGAGTCATGGTCGGCAGAACAGTTACAAGGCTACCTGCCTCTCTTACTTCAGACCAATTTAAATGACAACCATATCCACTGTTCATGTACCTTGTCACATTATTTCATTTAATCATACTAAGCTGGTGCATAAAGCATGTCAGATTAATCACTAGAAAATAATAACATAGCATTTCTTTTATCCCTTCCAAAGAGGCTTCCATACTTGTTTCTTTGTGATCTTTAGAACGCATTCCACATTTTTTTAAATAAAAAGCTAACTGAAAAATGCCTTTGATGCACAGTTATTCAAAGTATACCACACACAAGCATGTGATGTTAAGCAAAGTGTAATATTCATGCATGCCCCTCATAATCACTGTATGCCATGCAGACACATGATATGGGGAAATGATGTCAGTATCTAGAATTCAGGTTCTGAGTACTGACACCAAAATTCAGATTTTTGTAATCAGGAAACTTAATGGCCAGATAGGTAAGTCACCATCTTTCAGTCTGAGCTACCTCAGAAAAAGTATTATGAAGTTGACACACCACCTTGAGTTCCTATAATCTTCAGAAGGATGACAGAATAAATAAATAAATAAATAAATAAATAAATAAATAAATAAATAAATAAATAAATGTCATGCTCTTGTATTCACATGCAAGCATATGCGTGTGTATGCACACACACACACACACACACACACACACATCTTTATGTTTGCTCTTGCATTCAGGAAGAATGCAGACCCTTCAAAGAATATAAAAGAGAGCAAGAGCAAATGAAACAGAAAGAGAGAGTTCCAACAATATAAAAATAAAAAAGTACTTCGGAAATGCTAAGTTGATTAGCCAAAATACACAAAGTTTAATCAGATTTAGATCCAGTCTCTCTCTATATATATACAATCTGTTTGTGTTTTAAAGGCCTGAACATTTATCTTTGTTACTCCAAAGTTTCTTACATCTGAACAGATGACTTTGTGCAGTCCCATTTGTGGCACTATGATACAACATGCAAAGAGAAATTTCCTTTCATTTGGAGACTTTACATTTTAAGAATGGCAGTGAGATGTGCTAATAATCACAAAAGGCTCCATTAGCCTAGCTTTCTGTTAATTTTCAGATGTTTTCCCACCATCTTCACCCTACCTGACATACAGTAGTTGAAGCAATACTGCCTCTCCTCAGTTCTCCTGGCTACATACAATTTCCATTCTTTCATTCTTTTTCCATCTAATCCCACTCCCCAGAGCTTTATCACTTACTTTCGCCTTCCCTCCCATTCTATCAACTTGTTCTCCCTTGAGCTCCCCCCAAGAAAATCATTACTGGGATATATTATTAGATTCTCAGCATTTTAAAATGTTACCTCCATTACACTCAGAAGCCAGTAAGGGTCTCTGGTTAATGGAAGCAACCCATTAAATGCAGAGTTAATGTCTTTTCTTGTACAAGTATATTTGGTTGGAATGTAACTCCCACATGTTACAAACAGTACTTACAAAAGTGTTAAAAACAGCAGTGAAAAAAAGTTTCAGGGTTTCTACCCCTGTTCAATGCAGAGCATGGAAATTTCCATTTCTAACCAGAAAATAATATTTGCTACATATTTTTTTGGAATGCCATGCTTTGAGGAGCTGTAGCTGATTTTTAATCTGGCATGCTTAATGACTTCAGCACACTCAACCCATGGTAGCGTCACTAGGGCTTGTCTCCTGTTAGACATCTAGGGCCTACCCTTGCGGTTTCATCATCAGTCATCCTGTGTTTCAGATTTGGGCACTGAAATCTCAGATCATGATTTAGCAATATAATTGGTTTTGTTTTGTTTTAAGTGCAAAAAGTAATGTATGAGAGAAGACATGGCTGTGTAGTTTGTCACTAGCAACAACACATGAGGAGCCATGCAACAGGAGCTTCTAAATACAGGGTCTTGTATGCAGATGAATAAATGCATTTTTAAAACGTCAAGAAGTGCACATTTCTGCGGCATAAAAACTGTCCTATTGTGGGCTCAGTGCTGGGAAAAGATATAATCACAACAGAGAGAGAGATTGGCTGTGGGCTTGAAATAAGAACGTTTATACCACACACATGTGCATATACATACGCACACTGATTGTGTGGAAAACCCAAAATAATTGTGTTTTTTATTCTGGCAATTTAACAAAATGGATTTCTGGAATCAACCTATTGTCTCAAAGGTAAAAGGTAATATAACCTTAGTAGACAAAAGCTCACCCAGTCCCATTCATAAAATAAACTAGCCTCTCCTATGCACAATGATCAAATTGGAAATGATAAAGCAGAGTTTAGGTCAGTCATATCCCCCTTTTTCCTCTAAGCCTCTTCTGCCCCCAAATCAGAGCCCTGATCACAGGTCTTACTTTTAAACTGTTGCCTTTGTAAGCAATGGGCCAAAAATGAAAGGATGGATCAGGGTTCAGTGCTAGAGTGCATGTGTTTTTGCATGCCAGATGTCCCAGGTTACATCCTGACAACTCCACTTAAAAAGGGTCCAGACAACAGGAAAAGGGAAAGAACACAGTTTGATAGCCTAAACAGCTGTTAACTGTCACAGGAGAGGAGACAATGTTAATCTAGATCAGGGGTTCCCAACCTGGGAGATAGAATTTCAGTGGATGTGACAAAAATACATGTGTGAATCTGGAGTCAGTCTTCTTTTGTTAATCACGATAAAATCTAGGAATCATCTGAATCCAGAGGCAGAATTACAGGCTGCAGTCAGCAAGAAAGTTCCACGTTTTGACAAAATTATGAATGAGAAATGGGAGCACAGAAGTAAATGAATTTTATGTTCACAATTGGAATTAATTTTATTATTAACATTTTTTTCTGAATAAATTAAAATCTAACTGCTCAACTTAGATTTACATTTTATGCACTGAGTTAAAAGCTTACTTTCTAAAGTTCGATTTATTCACCCGCAGTACTGTACGGTGGTTCAAAGATTAGACATGAGACTTCTTCATCTTCAAATGTGATATTACTTTTGTAAAGGGATGCAAATATTAATCAAACATTTCCTAGGAGTATGGGGCATAGGAAAGGCTGGAAATCACTGATCTAGATGCACTGACCTGGGATAAGACATTCTTTGTCTCACATTTGCAGTTTTAGACAACACCAGAATTTTGTTGGTTGTCATGGTTTCCTTGACTTCGAGTGAGTTTGCCTTTGCATTCTGTTTGCCTTTGCATCCCCACACCACTGGAATATTCAACATACTTTGCTAGGTAGTTGGACAGTGCTGAGAAAGGGCCATAAATTCTAACTTCCAAGTCTATCCAGATAAAAACACACTGCCTATGAACAGAGAACAAAGAGCAAACTGCCTCTGTGATTCTATGTAGTCAATTAATCCACCAGGAATTTATCAAACTCCTTTTTAATGCCACCTAAGCTACTGACTATTGTCACCATAATGGAATTAATTCCACATTGATTCAGCATTACATGAAGTATTATTTTTGTCTGTCATGGTTCTTCTGCCACCCAGCTTCAACAGATAATGGTCTCTCTGAGTTCTAACACTATGGGAGGGAGAGGGGGAAAAATTCAATCCACATTCTCCACACTTTTATACAGCTCTATCACAATCTGTGACCCACCAAGCCAAATGCAATCCACTAGAGACTTGATCACTTGTAGTGAATAACCTCCAGGTTTTAATGTGACTCGTACAAGAACTATCTAATGTACCCATACAAATAAATTCAGCACTTTGGATAGCACCTTTAAATGCATGGTTTCCTGAAGCATATTTGCTGTCTGAGAGGGAGCCAATAGTCCTAACTGGACTAGATCAATACCCAGCTTTTGCAGCCTGCCTGAGAAAGTGCAAACTGGAAAACTGCCCAGCTTCTGAATATGTCATGTGGCTGGTGTACTGGGCTTGTCTTGGTGAAATCACAAGTTGTACAGGCTTGTTCCGATGAGATCTTAGTCTACACTGCATATTGCACTGGATAGCATTTTGCCATCTAACAAGTATAATATAATATGCATGCCATCTGGACAAAGCACAAAGTTCAGTATATCAGAACTGATTGTTGTGACTACAGCAAATCCGAAAGGCTAATTCCCAAATTATCCAAATAATGTGAACATTACCCTCCATCTAGATATTTTCCTGTAGGTCCTTTATGGGATCATTGGGAAGAATGAAGAAAATGAAGAAAAACCTAAAGGTCTATTCAAGGTTGATTACATGTCAAGAAAGACCTGCTAATATGAATAGTGTTTAATAGGTTTTTTTAATGGACACACTTCCAAATACAACAGTATAAAAACAAGCATCCTTACCAATTCAGTACAGTGTTAAGATATGTAAAACTACTTTGGACAGTGTTGCTTTGACCACTGAGAAGGTTTGCTTTTGTTCTCACAGAGAGTCGCCTTAACTTATGTTTTTAAGACTAGATTTCTGCATTCCATGGAAAATGAAGCGGAAGATGATTAGCCATTTCATATTTCTCTGCCACATTTCCCTTTGTCAGTTTAAAAATACAGATATAGCATGATATGGGAGCTGGGCTTTGATCAACGCACACCCCAAAATTAGTCTTGAGCCACCCCAGATCAAATGGCCAGAAAAGTGGGAGGTTGCCCCTGTGGGGTGCTGTATACTGCTAGCTTTTCCACCTATGCAAGTCATGATCCTGAACACTGTTGTCCACAAAGAAATGTGAAGCTGGGATTAGGGTTTAAACTCTTGGGCCCTCAACATGGCCTTTGGAGTAATCCAAATCAGCATGCCCCTTCAAACAATTTGCTGCCTTCTGGGAGACCAGCTGAACAAGGATCAGTCACAAAAGATTATAGTTATTTCTACAACTCTTACTTCACTTGTCATGGTGCATCCAATGACTGCAGAAATGGATACCCTCCTATGTGTCTACCAAACTGGAAAGTGTTAGGGACTTTCTGCTGTGGTTCTAGAGCATGTTCTAAGGGATGGTAGGAGAGCAAGGAGAAGTATATTGTGCAAGCAGATTACTTGTGTACCAATGGATACAGCTTTGAAATGAGATGCAGTTTCACTTTGTTAAATGAGTCACATACTTAGCAAAAATGAAACCCATTTTTAAAAAATATATATGTAAACTTAGATTTATTTTCTTTTTCTTTTTGTAAAATAACACATTGTCAGAAGTTACTCAAAGCAATGAGTCACTGTCATGCTCTCAAGACATTGTAAATGCTAATGAGAAAGTGTTGTACCCCACCGTAATCTCTTCCACTAATTTGCAAACATCTTTGCCTGAAAGATCCAGAGCAGCCTAAAAGACAGTGAAGGGTCTAGGCCTCAGTTTGAAAATCCCAATTTCTTTGAAGAATTTCGCAGAGGTTGCCACCATTGCAATAACCAAAAACATTCTCTACTAGAACAACCTCATAACAATTATGTAACAAGCACAGGCCAGTAAATAAAGTTCCCCACACTGGAACTCTATATATGGAAATGCTTCATATACTGACTTGTGCAGCATACATTGAAAGCATACAGAATTTATTTAAGAGAAAGAAAGACAAGGCAGGAGGATCCAGCCATGTCTTTCCACAAGTGGAACAATGGAATTCAGAGGAACAGGAAGGGTGAGCAATCATTCAGTCCTACTGAAGAATGACACCCCATCCCTGCACCCCAAAACATGCTTGTGGGGCTTGCAAACCCTCTAGAACCATTTTGTAGATAGATTCAGGGGCTTCAGTGGGGAGAGGAAAGGAAATCTGTCATAGATTTAGCTCAAAGTCCAAGGTTAGCTACAGTCGTCCTTTTCTGAACTGTAAAACAGCCTTAGGCAAGCCTCAGGTTCTCAGTCCCATGGTGACATGGGAATATTCTCGGTCATGTCAATAATTAAGGTAACTCTCTTATCTGTCTTGAGACCAAGGTAGGAAATATAAATTCTGGGATAAAATAAAAAGCGAAGCAGGGTCAAGATTAAAAATAAATAAGCAGTTGCACTGTTTTGAGAATAGGAAAAATGAGCTCAGTCCCAACTAAAGGCAGCTACACACAAATTCTTTCCAGGATCCAAATTTGCAGACTGTGGCACACACTTTTATATGCCCCCTACCCGCTTCCAACAAACTACATTTTATCTAAGTTAATTGGGTTCTAATAACAAGGGAACACCTGGGTTAATGCAGATGCAGCACTACACAAAGATAGATATCAGGAAAATGGTGCAACAGGAGATCCTTTTAATGCTTCTTGTACTTCTTGTTTGGTACCAAACCAGCAAGATTTCAAAGCTCTTGACACACCAACTGAAATATTCTTTTATTTTTTAAAGAAAAGATTTTATACTGATGCTAGGTGATTGCTCATGCTCCATTTATTTATTCACACAATTATCAGAAAATAATATAGGGAGGTGACTGAGACACCTTCAAAGGGCATGTCCACACAAGGCTGTTTTGAGGTCTAGAGATCTGTAATTCAACCAAAGGCATCCCAGAGAAGGGAAATGTCCCATAAACCAGTTATAATATGCAGTATAGGCATGCCCTGTCTCCCTTGAGGCCATTATAGTTTGAAAAATTGCTTCTGAACTTTATGAATGACAATGTGAATGCAACTAATACAACAGTAGGATTACTCAAAATAGAATCCCACTGTGCATTGTAAATGTTAATTTAGCATTTATAGTGCAAGCCATTACTTCATTATGTCAGAAAACTAGTAAATCCAGTCACTAGCAATTCTGCTCTCCGTTTTGTCATTTCTGAATATAGAACGCACTCTAAAACCACTTCTTAAGTGGCTTTCCTGACAAGATGACCTCAGCAGTTTTAGCAGAACCATAATATAGAAACTGAAGATTTAAAAACTGGGGCTGTTATCACATAGCTGTCAGTCAAGTAGTCCTCCCAGGTGATTCAAGTAAAATTATAAACAAGGTGACAATTTTTGTTCCCGGGTTATGCCCAGCAATCCAGTCTGCCAAATCGTGTTTTATTGAAACAGCAAAGCGTTTCAATTTAATTATTTATGTTCATTCCCTTGTTGACATATTCAGTTAGTAATGCCTTGAACTTTCCATCTGTTGACAGTCTATGTTCAGTCCACAGCTCAGTTTGTAGTCAATACTACTCATCTCTGGATAACCAAGTATATGAACTGAATGAGTAGGGGTGATTTTGTGCAGAGTTCCATCCTATACCAAAAATAATAACAACCCTGAAACATTTCCAACATTTTGCTTAGGAAGAACTGGGAGGAAAGTGGTAATGAATTCAGAATTCATGAATTCATGGTAATCATTTTGAGCAGTGACATTATCACATAGTCATATCTATGACGGTGGCTATAACGATGGCAACAATGGTGGTAATGTCACTGTTCTTAGAGAGAAGAGGATTTTTTTTTCCATTTCATTGGTAGTAAAACAGTACTAAAGAGCCATTGTGGTGTGGTGGTTTGAGTGCTGGACTACAACCCTGGAGATTTCCCCACTCAGCCATGGAAACTGACGGGGTGATCTTGGGCAAGTCATACCCTCTCAGCCCCAGAAAACCCTGTGATAGATTCACCTTAGGGTTGCTGTAGGTCAGAAAACAATCACAGTCACACAACAACAACAACAACAACAACAACACCCTGGCAACCAAGAGGGGAGTGAAGAAGTTCAAAGACCCTTCAACAATATGGAACTAGAGTATCTAAAAGACCATTTCTCCCTATACAAGCCAGTCCAGGTGTTATGAAAGACTATGTGAAAGCAACTAATACAACAGTAGGATTACTCAGAATAGTCCAGGTTTTAAGATCCTTATGAGAGGGCTTTTTCTCAGTCCCACAACGATCACAGGAACAAGACAGGGAATAGGAGTGAATCTTTTCAGTGGTTTCTCCCAGAAAGTGGTATTCCTTTCCATAGGAGGTCTGGTTAGCCACCTCCCTGTTCTCTTTCTGCCAACAGTTTAACTCCTTTTTATTAAGGCAGGCCTTTAGCTGACTTTTAATCATAGGGCAGATCAGTCCTGTATGTTTTCAGTTATGTTTTAAATGTATTAAATTTTTTACTATCTGTTTGTAATACTATTGTCATTTAATTGTGGTCTTTAAAAAAAACCATAATGTTTTAAATTATTGTAAGCTGCTGGGAGTCCCTTGTCTGAGGAAAGGCAAAGTATAAATTGAATAAAAGAAAAAGAAAGAAAGGAAGGAAGGAAGGAAGGAAGAAAGAAAGAAAGAAAGAAAGAAAGAAAGAAAGAAAGAAAGTTCAGACTATTAAAAACTGCTATGCCTGCCCTGAAAACATATGCAAATAACCACTGATATAGCTGGTGCTTTAACAATTTGTTTTAAATTCACAGATTTGTTCACATGCACACAGCTGGTCTCATCTAAGTGGGGCTACAATTGTTTTAAAGTGTGAGCTTTAAAACAATTGTTTTAAAGTTATTAATAGGGGAAAAAACCCTGAGGTTTCTTTGCACATATTTTAGCTCTATCTGCTTTAATTTTTGTAACCTGCCTTGAATCCCAGGGCTGGGGAAGAGGTGTGATGATAACAGCAACATCAACAGGAAGAACATTTTCCACAGATGTCTACTATATGAATGTCCACTATCACCCAGCAAAGTCAGTGTCCTTGGAAAACAAAGGATTTTTAAGGTCTCCTTTCTCCTAGAAACCCAGTTAGGATTCTGAAGGAAGTATAGCCAACAGAGATGTGTTGTAAGTGATAAAGGGCCACACTACCACGGAGTATTGAAGAAGGGGGAAGTGAGGAAGCTATGGGCTGACTGGTGGGCCTTAAACTGCGACACTAGAGGCACATGGGTTAGGGATCTCTCCACTGTTCACAGCTCAGTAACAATAAACTACAGCTGCAGCTCAAGTCAAAGGTTCTGTAACCTGCAGGCACATACTAGGGGTCAAACAAAGAGCTGTTCCACAAACATCATACCTGTCCCATAACTCATTCTCTTGTTGAGAACTGGGGAACCTGTGGTCCTTCACATATTGTGAAAGACAATGGAGCTGGAATCCAGCATCATCTGGGGGCAAACATTGTTCTGAAACACCATATCTTTCTTTCTCTCAATTTTTATTATGTGTGTTCATGTGAAGGGGGGGAGAATATGTATAGCTGCATGCACACACATAAGGAGAATGGGCTAGAAGCCAAAAGCCCTCCTTCTAATAACGCTCCCAGTCTTCCATCTGTAAAATGGGATAAAAATGCAGGCCGATCATGAAGGGCCATTTAACACAAGTAATATACTTACTGGTATAATATCAAAGCTTGAGATGTTCACTTTTAAAAGCTATTAGTTAACGCCGCAATTTCAAAACTGCCCAATTAATTACAGTCATATTAAAAATGTGCAAAAGTAATGTCTTACTTTTGTGTGATGGGAACTGGTAGACCACAGGCCCGTTCAATTATGCTGTAAATACAAGAAACCAGGTAGTATGAGATTTGGGGACAAAAAAGATACTAGCTGGTATGAAGCATTGTGCAATGTCAATGTAAGAGGACTGAGACTGCATTTACACTGCAGAATTAATGCAGTTCGACACCGCTTTAACTGTCACGGTTCAGTGCTATGGAATTCTGAGGCTGGTAGTTCTGTGAGGTATTTAGCCTTCTCTGTCAGACAGCTCTGGTGCCACAACAAACTACAAATTCCAGGATCCTACAGCATCGAGCCATGGTAGTTAAAGCTGTGTCAAACTGCATTAATTCTGCAAGGTGGCAGCAGCTTGAGTGTTCTTTGCCAGGCTGGAATGAGTACAGTGCCTTGTGAGCAGCAAATCTATGGCAACTTTGGTGTGGACGTGTCCTAATATGAATTGTTCAAACTAATATGGCCATTTTCAAGCCAAGTACTTCCTGATTGCCTTAATATGTCAACCCACTGGGCCTCTCAGAGAAATTTAGAGATGATGATTCATTCCGAGAGAGGATGACTCAATCCCTCTTGGTAGCCACTTTGTCATCAAATGTGATTGAAAGAAAGAAAATGTATGTTGCTTTCTCCCACAGCCCTCTCCCCAGCCTGGAGCCATAATATCACACCTGGCATCACCCGAAAGAGCATCTGCTCTTCTTTTGTCTGCTTGTCTCTATGAACAGCAATGTAAGGATACCTGTGGTCAGATTAAAGAAATAAGAAGTGATGTTCTTAATGTGAGTGAGGAAGGACAAGACAAAAGTCTTCTGCCGGTTCCCTGCAAAGCCCTTTCCTTGATCACAAAAGCATTAAATCCACTACCAGTCGGGTTTACAACCTCACGTAACTCTGCTCTTGTGTACAAAAAAAATCTTCTTCTAGCCAATTTGTAAGGACCCTTATCATGCTGCTGGATAAGAGAAGAAAAAACAAAGAGTGGCACGAAACAATTTTAGTTCTGCTCACTGGGCTTGACTAATCATGATGCTGGAAATGAGCCATGCTGCATGCTGATTACCCACCTTGGCTGATTCAAGGGTCATTTTTGCAGGTCTGTTTCCCAGCAAGCAGCTGCTTGGGACTATATTAAGAAATGCACTTCTGTAGATAATGTTTCATAATGCAGCACATGGCAAACACTCTTATGCAGTTTTTGCCATATGTTCACTCCATCTCTTCAATCTGTACATTCATATAGAGCAGGGGTGGGCAGCTCTGTGGGCCTAATAGTCCTTTTTTTTTTTTTTTTTGCCCCAGGATCCTCCAGGGGCCACTTGGACTGTCAAAAATGCCCCAGCCCTAAAAACCCATCCAAAAGTAATTGGATACCCACTTCTGTTTTTGATTTTTGTTTGTTTGTTTGGTTTTGCAGATGGATGCACTGAAGGATGCACTGCCACTTTGGGAGTCATTATTATGCACCCCAGCTAGAGGGGTAGGAGCCTCCATACCAGCCTGGGGAGGCACAGTTAAAGATAGGAGCATTAGGTGGCAAATAACATTTCATTGCCTTGATACTGTGCCATTGCATTCTGCTGCTACGTAAGGAAGAAAAGAATGGCTAGAGTCACTGTAAAGACACATGCACACACACAGAGGCATACACACTGGGGATGGAAGCAATATTCATAATTTTTCCTTCCCAACTTGAAAAACAGGTTTTTCAATCATCAGAAAACCCTGTTAGGTAAAATCATAAACTAGTGAGAATTTTGAAGAATTTTCTCTTTGTATTCAGTGTCTTGAAGTGTTGTGTTGGGGTTATTCTGTGGGGAAAAACAGATGGGATGCAATTCATGAACAAAGTTACGAATATATACATACAGTTACAGATTCCTAACTGGTTTGTGATCATGAACCCTACATATTCAACAGGGTATAGAGAAAGCATAGAGATGATAAAAGTCCCCCAATCCTGATTTACCAGGCAGCAGTGACTGTGAATGTTGGGGTCTGTTCCCATATTGATAAAGACACAGAAGACCGACATGTCCACCCCTCCTGTCAGTGATCTTTGGTGTGATAGTCAGAATCATCTGCTCACACTGGAAATTGCTGGCAAGACTGGGGTTAAAACATGAGTGTACTGGATCCTGATTGACAGGAGAAAAGACACCATTCACTAGCAGTGACTTCTGCCTGGTAAGTCTGGACTGAAGCATGCCAGGAGACACTGCTAGCTGAGTTAGGAGGTATGCTGTTTAAATGACGCACGCATTTTAAGAGATCAGAAACTGCCCCAAAGCTTAGGGCTGGAGCATGGCTTTGGCATGGCTCCCGAACTCTTATTTAAACATTTAAACAGCATACCTCCAAAGTGACCCAAAGCAGCTTTATTTCAGCCATAATTTTTTGTGCAAAACTCTCCCCTTAATTTTTGAAGCATAAAATGGGTTTCCTCCACAAGCAACAGTGCTTTCTGTAAAGAAAACCCACTTTCTGTACAGAAAACAGTATTTTACACACATACACACACACAGTGTGTTTTTCTGCAAAATAATTCATCTGCAACACTTCCGGACATCTGAATATCAAGTGGAGGAATATCCATCTTTTCCTGTAGTTGGGATAAAGCTAGTGTAATTATTCATTCTCACTAATGTGTGTGTATGTGCCTTCAAGTTGCCTGTTGACATGGTGACCCCATGAATTTTTCATAGGGTTTTCTTAGACAAGGAATTCTCAGAGGTGGTTTTGTCAGTTCCTTCCTCTGAAATGTAGCCTACAACACTTAGTATTCATTGGCAAAATAGTCAACATATAGTCCAGAATATTTGATAAACATATTGTGGCCCTCCAGTTGTGTTCTGACATATAAACTCTATCATAGAATCACAAAATCTTAGCATTCGAAGAGTTCAGAATGGCTGTTGTCCAGTCCCCATTGGCTATCCCAACCAGGTCTGAGAGTAATCCATACCAAAAATACCCGGAAAGCCACAGTGACCCACTCCTGCTTGGGTAACTAGAAATATGACAAAATAACTCCTCTTAGCAAACTCTAGGGTAATTACTATTTTGCTAAAATTCTGGAAACTCATTGAGCTGACAAATTGAGACAAATTCTCTTCCCTCCTGCCCCAGCTAAAAGATTGAAGACTATATTCTCAGCTTATACCAATGGGATTCTAGAATATTAGATCTGGAGGCACTGAAGCACACCTTCTATTTTGGTGACTGTCTGGAGAATATGAGTTGCCTACATGATCTATGGGAATTTTTCCTACCTGTAAGACATTCATGTGAGGAACAGTAGGTTGCCAGGGATCAAACTCTGTCTTGGCTTTGTGACATTGTTGCTTACCTACATTTGACTGGCTGTGTGATGATCTAATGCCATCAAATTGCCGACATGATCTATGGGAATTTTTAAAATTTTAAAATTGTATTTTTTTTAATACTGCTGCAGTTGTTGGACCAAATGTAGGGGAAAAAATATGAAAGGGAGCATTTTCTTGAACCTTTCGGTCTCCTTTGAAATCCCTCCCTTCCTATCTGAAAATCAAGAGAACACATTTAATGCAATCAAATTTAATGCTGCCTTGTGTATAAGTTTTTTCATGGGTGAAAGAGAAGTAGTTGTCATATCATATTCAGTTCTTGAACGAGCATTCATTTCAGTATTGTCTCTATATTGTTCCCATCAAATACACTGAGAGCTGAAGTTGACCAAGGCTAAAGAAAAGACTGTTCTGCATCATAGTTGGTAACCTGATTGTTGCATACAGGAATACAAGCATGAGCTTTGATCTAATTTGAAACTGCTTCACGTACCCTTTATTATATTAAACTACAATGGGGTAAACAAGAGCCACACATTCCTGCTTTACTTTGCCAGTGGCCCAAATTCCTCCCTGGTGAACATGTTTAAAGGAGATGTATTGATCTCCTTTAAGAATCCATTTCAGCCAGTCCAATCCACTTCTGCACACTTTTAATTTATTGTTCCACATGTAGCTTGCCTGCACAGCTCTGAAGACTAGACAATGGACAAAGCATGATGAACAGAGGCAAATGCACAGATGAGGCCATTGTTTGGGGCATCATATGTGGAAGTGAGGAAAAGTAGGCTTTATGGACTACACTGTCCAGAACTCTCCAGCCAGCATGGTCAGTAGCCTGGGAGTTGTCCAAGAAATAACTTTCTCAAACTCTGTGAAGGACCCATATAAGGTACTGATCATTGTTGTGTTTCTATGTGTGACTCCCAAATGTTATGAATTACTCCACAAAAAGAAGTACATTTCCATTAGAAGGAGGAACTAGGGAAAGTATTTTTTCCATTAGTAGAGGATTCTGTGAGTAGAAGGATTAGTTACTGCCCTGAAATCATTTTAGAGCTCTCCTCCCCTTCAGACATGTAAACTGTCTACTATATAAACCAGAAGAACAAATATTGTACCAAATACACAGAGAAATTAGCTCCCATTTAGTGCAGCCAGCAATGATATGGCAGATAGTGTGCATTGGATGACACAGTTTAATAAAAAAAAAGCAGGCATTTAGAAATTTTCATACTTGGAGATAAAAATAAATATAGATTCCATAGGGGACTTCCAATCAATGGCAAGCAAATAGTTTGTCGTCATTGAGAGACCTCTCACAGCCCTTCATTCTGGCACCCAGTTATTTTTCAGCCCTGTGCACCCACTGAACTACAGCGTACAGAAGGTTCCAGGTTTAATCCTCATTCAGCATCTCCAGCTAGGGCTGGAAGAACACTTGTCTGAAAGCCTGAAGACCCACTGCTAGACAGTGTGGATGTCACTGGGTCAGAAGGACCAGCAATCTGCCTCAGGAATGTACCATGTTGCTTTTTTACTTTGTCACATGAGTGCTATCTTGACTTTAAAGAACTAGTAAGCAGAAAGCAGGATAAAATAAAAACTGGTTAAAAAATCAGGAGTTGCAACACTCCCTTTGTATTTGAAGAAAGTATTAGGAACACATTCCAATTTGTATACTGGAGCCTGGAAGCACAAGTTAAGAGTGCAGAGCTGCACAGCATCTGATCAACCATACTGAATATAGCACAGCACCTATATATATCAGGCTAAGATGGCCCCACTAAACCACCTATTTTTGCTGTCTAACTGCAGCTTTCAAGTACTGATGCACTGGGAAACCTCAGTGTTCAGAACCACATGAAGAACTTCCACACATAAAAGAGGCTATCCAACTTTATGCTGTCCCTCTCCACCTGATGAGAGCCACATCAGGGAGAAGAGCCTGGTATAGCATTCCTCTTTCTTGAGTGCCTAGATGTACTAGCTTCGAAGGCTTGTGTAAATTGTTAGAAGAGGTCAAAATAGATGCCCATATTCCAACTTCACCAAGTGGTTAATAATTTGGTTGAATGTCTTCTTTTGGTATGTCCCTTAGCTAAAACACTCGATATCTTAGGACAGGACCTAGAGAGCCAAGATGAACCAAGAACTTTCAGGATAGCTTTGGTAAGGAACCAGACTAGTTGTCTATCTACAAAAGTATGGGCTAGAATTTGATTCTAGTGAAATAACATTACCTGCCCTGAACACTAAGAATAAAATGAAGAGGACCATAAACAAAAAATATATTAATGCATGACTTAAACAAACCTCTGTGGCAGTAACAATAGAAACATACACAGCTTCAAATAAACACGGCCACAGATTTTTTTTTCTCTGTGTGATCATTCATATGATATAATATGATACAATAGAAGCATTATTTCCTGTTAGGCCATTATTTCATGCATTGCTGCTGGAAAAGGGCGTAGAGATCCAGGTCAGGCCCTGCTGAGGTTAGGCTATGGGATCTGAGACCCTCCCAGAAAGTTTATGGCTAACCTTTCCATCAAAACCACCATCAAAACTCATACATAGTTGAGTCCCTTCATTATCAGTCTGGAATGTAATAAAGGATCAAACACTAAGAAATATTAAGGCAGTTTTTGTCATGGAGCCCTCCCAAGAATAGGAAATCCTGCCTTCCTATGCTACATGTACTTACTTGGGAGTAAGCTACACTGAACACATGGAGGGCACTTTTAAGCACAGATTGTGCTTGTAGTAAGAGCCTTCTTATTTAAGGATGTTTCAGTGGCAATGGGGGGGAGAAATACTTGCAAGTAGGCAAACAATTTGCCTGCCAATATTGCCACACACACCCATAAAAACAGTTCCAGCATCCCTAATTGTATGCTTGTTATCAATCACTCCTAGATTACATATGGATTTTTCTTTTCTAAATTTCTGGTATGGATACTGAAAACTGATTTACTTCTCTGCCAAGGAGATCAGCAGGTTTTGCTAAAAACATCTCTCATAACTGGGTGGTTCTGTCACACAAAGGTAATCACTCCATTAATTATGCTTTATGCAACTTGAATAAAGTTGTTTTAATAAAGGGCGAGTGTCACAGGATCTACTGTGCATGACATGACACCTGCACTTCTGAGAAATTTATGTTGTAGGCACAGTGGAGGCCTTATGCCGCCTTTGCCAGTGCTGCAGCAAAAACCCAAATGACATCATCAAGGCCAAGGCCAGTAAACACTAGCAGTCCCTGAAGCACAAGTTTGGAACACTTTTTAAGATGATTTGTTATGGAAACTGCTGTTTCAGCTTGTTGCTTGCAGTTGCGGTAGGTTAAATTTTTAGAAAGGCAAGATAAATCACTGCTGCCCAGCCTTTGACAAATTGATGGGAACTTGCCTGCACATTCCTAATTCATACCTTTTGGCCTTGATGCTTCCTAGTTGCAAAACATGCCACAAAGGAAATATCTGTAGGGGATTCGATGGTGGGGAAACAACAGCAACAAATGAAGAATGGAATTTTGTTGGTTGGCATGGGGTTTCCTAAGGATGGTGGACCATGTTATCAGTGATCCCCAAAAGCTAATGTGATTAATTAGATTCTGACTATAAGAGAGGGCCTAGCTCTGAAGTATGTACAGTACATTCAACAGCTAGGCCATGGCACGTCCATCAGCAGGGACAGGGAAACACCAACTTTTTTTATGCTGTTGGGCCCCAACTCCCATACCTTCTATCCTGGCCACTGGCCATGATGGCAGGGATGATGGAGGCAACACCAACTAGAGGGGTGTGGGTTCCCCAACTTTATTGCAGAGAGAGTTTCAATCCATACAGCAGGTGGAGGATCTGATGTCTAATTGTTTCCACCGATTTTAAACTTTTTCCATTCAGGCTTTGTCAGAGCATTTCTTCCCAAACAATGGATAGTCTGAAACCCTCAGAACCAAGAAGTATCATTTTAACTAGGGAAAAGTGACTTCTAGGAGGGTGTTCAGAAGCAGAAAAGTAGTAGGTGAAATAATATTCAGCCATTTTCCTATCATCTGATTCCCCATTCCAAGTTATCCCTCCCCCCTCTCTCTCACACACACAAATACATACTCACTGTGGGGTTCCAAACAGATCCAAAAGAGCCACCAGACTTTGCTATACATGCAGTATTGTATGGTTTAGCACTTAAATGCCAGCAAGTGGGCATCTCACCCCCTTCCTTTAGGAAGCCAATTGCAAATTTCTGTAGGGGATGGTGATGATGAGCAAACAGAAATCAGCAAGAGGGGACAGAAATTATTTTCAGCAAGGTTTAAAAGTAACAAGCAATTCTGTGTACATTTATCTGGTGTTAACACCACTAAACAGACTGTATTTGGTCAGAACAAGTATGCATAGGACTGCACAAAAAATTTCATAAATACGCTCGGTGGTACAATTTTATCTGCCAAGTTGGGGGGTGGAATGTGGGGTCCTCCATCATCCTGGCACATGACTGTGCAGGAAAACATCTTTTTGTAGGTTATTCATCTGACCACAAATAAAGATTGAGGATTATTAGATCTCATTGGAAGAAGCTCCGATAACACCAAATGGGAAAAGGCCCTTTGTCAGAGGTTGTGGCAAACCACCACCAGTCAGATTGGACCAGGGGTGTGCAAAATGTGGGACTGGGGCTCCATGTAACACCCTGAGGCTGTTTTTGTGGCCCTTGATTCTTTCAGACTCTCTGGAGTTCCCTTTTCCCCTGGTCCAAGAAAGGGTGACTTGACCATCCTGGAACCCTCCTTGAGAGGTGATTTTCCTTTAAATAGTTTGTGGGGCCCACCTGCAACTGTTTGGTTTAAAAATAAAAAACATTGTCAATACCAGACACGGATGTCCAACCACTTTCAAGATTTGTCTCTGTGTGTGTGTGTGTGTGTGTGTGTGCAGGGGCATTTTAGATGCAGTGCACTCTTGTTTTACATGGGGGATCTGTTTTGGACCCCCCTGCATAAAACAAAAACCGCGTATGTTTGTGCCCCAATACAAGTAATGGGGCTTGGGCGCACTGCACTATGGGCACACACACCATTGTTTCTTCTGGTGCATGGCGCTGGAAGAAGCAGCGCTGCTTTCAGCGTATGCTGAAAGCAGCGTATAATGCGTCCGTGTATGATGTGGGAGCACTATAGTCAGTGCAGTCATCAGAGAGTCCAAAGGGTTTTAAACCACGGCCCTCAGACCCAACAGCTTACCATCATTGGACATGTGGTCATTTCCAACTTATGGCAACCCTCAAGCGAACCTATCACAGAGTTTTCTTGGCAAGATTTGTCTAGAAAAGGTTTGCTTTTGTCTTCCTCTGAGATTGAAAGAATGTGACTTGCTGAAGGTCAGTCAGTGGGATTCCATAGCCCAGCAGGGATTCAAACCCTGGTCTCCCAGAGTCATAGTCCATTGCTCAAACCACTACACCATGCTGGCTCCCACAAGTGGATTAGAGACAGTGTTAGGAAAGAGATTAGGAAATACTACTACTACTACTACTACTACTACTAATAATAATAATAATAAACAGACTAGTAGTATAGGAAAGCTTTGTATGTTCGCATTCTTTGAGAAACAGATGAACATAACAACAGTAATAAGGAGCATGTAGCAAGATAAACACAAAGATCAGAGGATGATTTTGAAACCTAGCGGCTTCTCTAGTTTTTTCTAACAGTATCATTCAGGGGTGAGGAAACCTTCTAGTGAGGAGAAAGCCATTCTTTCAGGAACCGCCTCTCCAGGACACTCCAGTGTCCTTGATGTTGGCATGGTGTTAGCTACCAAGGAAACCCAACTTTCCCAGGCATGTGGAGCCTCTAGGAACCCATAGCTTCAGGGTTTACAGGGCACCTCAAAGCAGGGGGTCTCAAACAAGCTGGTTGTGTGTGTGCTCCTCAAACAGGAGATAAAACAGAGTAGACTTCCTTGAGTTGCTACTTACACATGCTAAGAAAGCTTGACATGGTGATCTCTAGGGACCAATTACACACACACACACACACACACACACACACACACACACACACACACACACACCTTTTATGAAAAGGTGATATGCCCGTGGTGCTCTTATGGGGAGGGTCCTCAAAGGACAGGCCATGGCTAGGTGGCCTAAAGCTCGATGAAGCCTGAATATCAGAGGATCCCCATTTTGGGAATAATTGATGGGGAATAATAGAATCATAGAGTTGGAAGAGACCTCAAATGGTGTCACTTTTCTGATCAGCATAATGTCTATGTTTCATGGATGCATACAACACCTAGGACTGTAAAGCTGAGTACACAGATGTAGGCACAACCACATTTCACACACAAACACACACTGTACACAAACACATGCATGGAGAGCCACTTAATGCATTATGAAACAGTAAACCTGGGCTTGCAACAGACAGCTACAGACAGTCGTGAAGCTCTCACAACCAACTGTATCTGTGTGGCATATTTATTTGTAAATACAGCACTGCAATCTACTGAATGGCGCGCGTGCCCATGGCGTGCGTGTATCGCGCTGCCGCAAGCACAAGCTCCATTCTATTGAATGGGGCTTGAGCTTACGCCGTATTTGCCTTACGCTGGGGGGGGGAGTCCGGAACAGATCCCCGCGTAAGGCAAGGCTCCACTGTACAAATGTTCACATTCATACTTCACATGATGCTTTTTGGTTGAACAAACATAATAAAGAGAAATCTTAAATCCATCAATTTTGTGCAGACTGTCACATCAAAAAACAGGTGTTCCACACATAATCTCCTGAAGCATAAAATTTGTGTTCCGCACCCTTAGGGTGGGTTAAGAGTGCCCAAAACAGATTAGGCCCCATTCAAAATCCAATACAAAGGGGCTAAACAGACCGTCCAGATAGAGCAGCATCCTACCGCTCCTTTCAGCGCTGGATTGGCACAGTGGCCTCGATCCTATGCTGCTCCTTTTGAGTGGTAAAAAACTGCCCTTTCTGCAGCAGCAGCGGCTTTTCAACGTTTCTTTGGTGCAGCAATGCTGCACCAAAGAAATTGTTTGACACTACCCACTGGATGGGTGGGTGGGCAGGTGGTGTGACATCGGCATTAGGGCAGAGTCAGGGTGTGCGGCGTGTGGTCGCCAAGCCCACACTCCACCCCGATGCCGGCGCTTCTTGCCAGTCTTTAGAGGCCCAAAGAGAACAGATTCATTGTTACAGAGGGCATGCGCGCGCGCACACGCGCACACACACACATCCTTCTCTTCTTTTCCAAGTATCTCATGTCATGCAGATAGATGCAAAGTATTTTTACATCAATGAAAATAACGAGTGGAGAGCAAGACAATATATGTATATTTCTATGTGTCTCAGCAACAAAATGTTCTGCAGCTTTTGTGGCAACATGTAGGCGTAGGCTCTTATCAACTGATTGAAAAAAATATCAGAAAGAAGGCATATGCAGTTCCCTCATGTACTTGATATGTTTTAAAAGTCAGTGAACAAAAACCAATCACATGGATATACATATCTCTTAGTTACCATGGGAAAGAGGGTTAACAGAATTGTTTTTTCTCCTCCCTATGAAAAATAGCAGCTGTCTGCAACAGATTCTAGTAAAGCAAATCAAGGTATATAATCTTTATACCTTATGGAAGAGAATTTCAACCATCGAAGATTCCATAATTTCATTACAGTTTATCTTTCTTCAGGATAAGGTTGAATGTGTGCATGTGTGAGTCTGTGCCATTTCTGCAGGTCTGACAGGGGATGCAGGAATGCTATGCTTTTTACTTTGTGCCAACTCCAGGGAGGAAAATGACTGGGCTTATGTGAAACCATCTCCATGCATCAAGTAGTTTTGTTTGTTTGTTTTTAAAAAAGAATGCCATCATTACAATGACTGCTAGAATGACACGCCACGGCCAAAACGTAATACCCAGGGGAAACTATATTACAGTACACAGCAGGGTGGAATGAGAAGTCATATGCAAAAGATCACCTGCAAATGAAACACTTCTCCCTTAACTGAGCACAGACAGGTGAAAAACAGTACGCCTTACCTTTTGTCTGCAGCCTAGTCAAACACGAGGAGTATCTCACGCTAGAAAGAAATGGCTGGTGAATCTGCAAAAGAAGCCCCCACCCACACAAATTAAAATCATTACACAGAAAAGGTCTGCTCTTCTACGTCTATACAATCTCCCATCCCTGAATTCAGTTTTTTAAAAAATGCCACAAAAATCCATGCAAAAATTTACCAAACCCCCACACATTAAAAAACAACAACTTCATAACCAAAATATATCTACACCCTGTGCCTCACATACAGAGTCTGACTTCCTCTAATAGTTATACATCCTGCACCTAATAGCAAAAAAAGCTCAGCACGTTGCAGGTATTTAACAAAAGGAATTCACATAATGCTGATGGTAAAACAAAGGGGTTAGGGATAAAAGGGAGAATCATTACCAGTTCCTGTGCTGCAATACCACAAAGGCATATCCTTAAGTAACTGCAGCATAATCATTCTCCCAAAGCAGCGTTGAGATCCGTGAGCTCACCGTCTACTTCCAGACAGACACAGTCTGCCAGCCACCAGCTTGTAGCTTCGGCAAATGTGCCGGGGAAGAGGAAAACTGCAAATCAGACAAAGTCCCCGCAGTGGTGAAAAGGGAAAGAGGCCGAGTGGGAGACACAGAGGGAGCTCGCTGGCCACAGAATTTTCCAGAAAGATGGCAAGGCAGCCAGCTCCGCCATCATTCACTTACAATGGGATGCTGCACTCTCCTCAGCTTAAGCAGCCTGTCGAAAGGATTCCTGGTATCGAATGCCTGACAAGCATTTTAATTACAACCAACCAAAACGTGTCCTCAGTAATCAGGCCTCTAATCCGACGAATACTGTCAACTGGCTTGCTTTTATGTCACTGGCAAAAGCATAGACAGACAACAGAGCACTGTAGTCTGTGCAAATTTATGAACCCAGATTCTTTTTAAAATAATGTTTTACCCTCAGTACTATGTACTTGTAATATTCTACCACCACCACCCCCTTGATTTCTTTTTCATTGTATCTTCCACGTGTTTTCTTCCCTGACTCACAAAGAAATACAAGACTATTTTCCCGAACATGATAACAGTGTGAAAGAAAAGTCTGAAGTCACAAACAAAAGTTGCAACTAGATTTCTGCCATAAGTCAATATCCACTCCTATAACTAGAGACACAAACACACTGGATTAACCACAAACCTTCTGCTGGGGATTGAAAACATTAGCAGGAACATGCTGTGTAGGTAGGTAAAATCATGCAACTGAATGAGCGTTTCAAAGATGAGCCTTCCCACTGAATCACCACAGATTATATACATATAAGTCATCACAGTTGGTGAAATATTTTTGTTTGGTTAAGCGGAGGGCAACAGATGGTGCTCAAATGTGATCTGAATTTTATTATTTCTGTTCTTTCAGAATTGCTGCCCATAATCCTATGTATGTTTTCTCAAAAGTAAACCTCCCAAATTCTATAGGACTAACTTTCTGGTAACGATGCATAGGAGTGTAGCCACCATGCTGTTCAGAAATCTAGTTGCCTATTGAATTTGTTTTGCTTGCGGCACAAGAAATAATTGGCAACTGATTGGGAAGTGCTTTGGAAAGATTATCTTCTGATATATTTGTTAGGCTTCGTCCCCTTTGAGAAGCTGAGAGAAATAATGAAGAAAATTAATCCCCGTTTAATTCTGCTGTATAAGAATGTGTCTGACAATAAGTCTATTTGGCCTAAATCCTATAGTAATTTCTCATCTAGACTAGATCCACTGAAAAGGTGGAACTCACGTAAAAGTTTCCATTGTTTCTACTCTATGGGTCTACTCTAGTGAAAATTATTGATATAGGCTAACTGAATATAGACGGATGAGTATAAACTAATATTCTTTCTCTTAAATGAATATGAATACAATTCAGCTACAAAAGTGTTCCATAAGTAATACTAAAATCTGGATTAGAAATTCTGATATATACTTAATTCTTCCTAAAAACAATAATAGATTTTAGGAAGTTAATTTTAAAATAATAATAATAATTGCCCTCATAGTTTAAAGGACCCAACCCAAGTAGTTATTGGTCCAAAACACACTGCAGAAATAATCCCATTTGAGACCACTTTGACTGCCCTGGCTCAATGCTAGGGAATTCTGGGAACTGTAGTTTTGTGAGACATTTAGCCTTCTCTGTCAGAGAGCTCTGGTGCCACAATAAATTGCAATTCCCAGGATTCCCTAGCACTGATCTAGGGCAATTAAAGCAGTGTGTTTTGAACCATTGTTACAACTGTACATTTTAAATAGCAATTTTTCTATCCTCATTTCTCAGAATGTAAAATACTTTTGGTTACATTTTTTTAAAAATCCATCTCAGTGTTTTTCATTACACAAGATATACTTCGCCAATGTATGATCAAGCCATGTCCCCATGGCTATTAAAATAACTAAAATAGTTACAGCCGCAACACAAAAGAAAGCAAAGGTATCCCTCATTAAACTATAGTTATACGTCCATTGTTAGGAAATTTACTGACTTCCAACTAACTGGTATTAGTAACTAGTTATTTCCACTACCTGAACATTAGTTCTGATTCCTGTAGCACATAACCTGTAGCACAACTCTCCCAAGAGGTTTGAATTTGGGTATATCCTGTTTCCTAATCCAGAATATTGGCTTGGCATAGAGGTTTTTCTTTGCAGTTTTTCCACTTTCATGGAGATCCTATGACCCTAATCCCAGTGAATGTGACAGATCCACTGTATATGCAAATACATATATTTCAAAATCTACAATACAGAACACTTCTGGTCCCAAGAATTTCAGATAAGAGATACCCAACCTGTAACAGGAAACAGAACTGGACTAGAACTAGACATATGCCTCTTTCAGTAGCATTCATTCTATGTTTTGCACCACATGATATTTCCAGAATGTATTCTAGGAGGCCTACACAATTTAATTCCACTCTCTGAAAGCCTGGTCCACATCTCTGAGAGAAACAGTCATACCATGATGGCTTGTTGCTCCCACATCAATGGAGTATTGATTCTGCTCTGGATTTTGGTGTACAGTTTAAAGGAGCCATCCAAAGTGTTTGACTCTATCCCCAAATAAGTTCAGCACTTTGGATACCTCCTTCTAAGTCCATGCCAAAATACAGAGCAAATTAACCACCCACTCCCACTGACATGGTAACCATAAGCACCAGTATGTGAATCAACCATCAATCATTATGTGCACAACAAGAGAATATATAAGATCATTTATTCTGCACTCAGCCAGCCAGTGACCTGTTTTCCAAAGGTTGATTAGATACGGATATTTCTCAAAATGATGTATGGGTTGGTATGGATAACAGTCTTGACCTGAGTCAACAAGGCTGTCGGATCCAGCAGACTCAGGGCAATGCCCTTTTTGATTAAGTCTATCCATTTGGCATGTGGTCTTCCTCTCTTCCTCCTGCCTTCTACCTTCCAAGCATTATTGTCTTTTCTGGTGAGTCTTTTCTAGCCATGCCTTCTCATGATGTGGCCAAAACATCTGGGCTAATGGAATGGATTCCCTATCCCATTCCACATTTCAGTCCCACACAACCGGCTACTCAGAAAAGTTATGTTTACCATACCTGGAATTATGTAGATTAGTTTCTAAAAGAGGACCATGTCTAGTTCATGTTATAGAGACTGTGGCTGCAGGAGGAATGATCAGGAGTGTTTTTGTTGCCCCAGTGGGACAGATCCATGGGCCACCCCTCTCCTGCCATGCTAAGATACTGGCTGGCATCTTGTTAGTGACATAAACAAATGGAAGACATATTATGCTGGCATATGTCTTTTTCTTTTTTTCCCCCTTTCTTTTTGTCATTGGAGAAGTTGGTATTCTTTTCCTCCTTCCACAATGTTCAAAGCTCACAGGACTCCCTGTTGTGCTATGATAGTCTCTAGCCCATGGTCATTCCATTGCTGGTGGAGAACACCACAGACGGGAGAAACATCTGGCCATGCCCCCATAGCCAGATGCAGATCAATTACATCATCCATTGAGACCTTTGGGGGATCCCAGTAGAGCTAGGTGGAAGATTTCCTCAGTAAGCATTCACTATAGGAATACAGTCAGTTGCTTTTCTGATACCCTTCCCCCATTCCATTAGATAAAGAATGGCTGAGGCATGCTATCTCAGTGCAATAGTGAGCCCTGGGGTTAGTGGGGGGGGGGGGGGGGAGAGTAGCAGAATCCCACATGCAGAACTATTAAACTACACTCAACCATGTAGACTTTCAGCAAATATGCCATGTTACGAATGTAAAAGAATCCAGGTAAAATATATATTCTTTTCCTTTTGTATTCTGTTTGCCCTTAATACATCTTGGAATCCATCTGTACAGAGATGGAAGAACAGTGGGCCCTTGTTATCCACTGGGGTTTGGCTCCAGGATCCCTCGTGAATACCAAAATCCATGGCTGTTCAACTCCCATTAAATATAATGGCATAGCAAAATGGTGTCCCTTATATAAAATGGAAAAGCAAGGTTGGATGTTTGGAATTTATACTTTTTTTTTTGGAACATTTTCAAGCCATGGATGTTTGACTCCATGGATAAAAAATCCATGGATAAGAAGGGCCGACTGTATAGATGAGGGAGGAATAGTCACTGTCATGATTCAATCAGAATTAAGGCAAAAGTGAGACTGACGCTCTTACGCTTTTAATTTAGATCTGCTAACATTCAACTGTTAGGCCCATCTAGGGTAGACATTGAAGACATTGTGGCATGTATGTAAGTGTCCAACTAAGCATCCAGCAATTGATTTAATGGGCCTCTTTTAGTTAGGACTAGCAATTGCATTTAGGCGATAGGTTGCTTTTCTGCCAACAGCATACGCAATAAAAGCAGCATACACAATAAAAACTAATAAAAATCAATTAAACAAGCATTTAAAATCACAGTTAAAAGTAACAAAGCACAGAGCGACAGAACATAGCCTCTACAGATAGCAATTCCACAAAGGGTTTAAAAAAAAAAGAAAATAGATTATTTTTAAATAAAAAAACTTTTGCATCCATCTGCGAAGATTAAAGAAATCATTGCGGAGCTTCCAGGTTCAGGGGCAAGGAGCTACTCTACTGATAGCAGTGATACCTGGTGGAATGCAAGGCAGATAAGTGTAACTGGGGAAGGAATCACTACAGATAGAGTCAAGGGGGTAGGTGCAGGGAAAGTGAATGAGATTGAGTTTTCATCCCATCCTTCTCCGTTACAATTTTGCATAAGTAATACATTACAATGGTAGCATCAAACTGAATTTGACAACAGTGTCTTCAATTAGTTTGAAGGGCTGGGTTTTGTCACACTTGGTTCTGGGTGGCCTCTTCCATCCCGTTCCTGATTAAAGAAATTACTTTAATTCTGTCCATACAGAAGCCAAAAGAGAATAGAGCTCTCACAGCTAATGCTACAAATAGTCTTCACAAGCAGCAGCCTATCCAGTCAAATGTAACCCTCACCATAAAGAGCTTGACCAGCACTCAGGTTGCAAAATTTGGGGCAACATTGGAAAATAAATATTTACGGGGTACTCCACAACTTTCCGTGAACCGTACTTGCAGCTGATAGGTTACACTTCACAATTTGGGGAGCCTGCATAAATATAGCTTCTCCCTTCTCATGAAAATCAACAAATCCTAATGTGGTTGAGGACACTCCTGTTTTCCTGGTCATAGAATGAAATGGTCCCTGCTCATTTATTTAGCAACCACAGGTGTATATTTAGGCAGACCTAAAGCAATGCATCTCAGCATACCTGGGTGCTGTAGTCCCTGCCTTTTGTTCCCATCCTTACTCCCTTTGGATGGAAACTACAGCTGAAAGCCCTGAAACACACAAACAAGATGCTGTATTGCATGAGTGATTTCTTTTCTTTTCTTTTCTTTTTTAAAGAGGATCCTTTGTAAAGGAGGTTAAGGCAGAAGCCATCTCTATTACCCATCTCTATGGTAACTTGCATAGAAAGAGATCGCATATTAGAAAGAAAAAAGCAACAGGGAAGCGAGAAGAAAGAAGGATTTCAGACTAGGTAGGCAGCTAGAAAAACAGAACAGAACAGAACCCAAAGTTTCTGAAATCATTCGGGAAATTTTCAGTAGGATAAAAGGACTGCTTTTCTTTGCCTTACTGTCTTACGTTTCTTCACAGGGAGCCAACATATGAGTACCTTATCTGCCCATCTCATTTTGGCAAGGCCTTTCCAGCTCTTCAGAACTGGATTGGCCACTTCTGTGCTTCCCAGATTATTCTGAACTGTCAGCACTTTTCATCCTCTTTCTCATTCTTACATGCTGCTCACTTTCCTTAGCTAATGACACAGCAAACACACCATCCGTCTTTCTGTTTATCTTAGGACCCTTTAGTACTAAGACCATCCACACAGTTTCTGTGATAATACCTCTGCTGTGCAACATCCCAAATTATTGTGCAGACATTGTACTGCAGAATTATTCCTTCTCCCTCCTCGGTTCATATCAGGGGTCTCTACTTCTTCCTTTCCTCTCCTTCCCCATAGACAACATGATTGTGTAATTGACTTTGACTCTCTGCAACACTTCTCTCTCTCTCTCTCTCTCTCTCTCTCTCTCTCTCTCTCTCTCTCTCTCTCTCTTTTTTTTTCTTTCTATGCCCCACTTCCTTTTTGGATTGTCTTCAATGTACCATTTATTTTGTCTTATCCATAGCCCATTTTCTGGGAAAACTGTAACTCTGGATGCATCTACAGTGCAGAAACAATGCAGTTTGACACCACTTCAAGTGCTGTAGCTTCATCCTATGCAATTCTGGGTTTTGCAGTTTTACAATATCTCTAGCCTTCTCTGCAAATGAATGCTGGTGCCTCACAAAACTACAAATCCCAGGACTCTAGGATGGAGCCATGGCAGTTGAAGTGGCATCAAGCTGCATTATTGCTACCGTGTAGATGCACCCTCGGTCTCTGTTTTGGTTATGAAAGCATTTTATTATCCATTGTATAACATTATTCACACTCTACATGTGATGATTTGATGAAACATGTTGATTTCTGGGCCAGTTCTACTAATCTGCTCAGGACTACAGATGTAAGAGTTTCCTCTAACATCAGAGAGAAATCCCATCTCAGTCACTTGGATTCTGAAAAATCATAAAACCTTAACAGAGGAAAATAGTAATGTTAAGAGATCTGTGTCCAGCAAGTATACTACCATCAGTAAGTAACTAAGTACCTCCTACATCTGGTGTTGTTAAGGTACAGATGACCAATACCTATCAGGCAACCCACCCCCCCAAAAAGCAAAATGCAATGCAAAATGTTGTATATTTTTAGACAAACAACATATCACCTGTTAGTATCTTTGATTTCATGGACTAGGAAAGAAGCAACTGTACTGAATTAAGAAATTAGGTTACTTCTGTGTTGCTAGAAATGAGGGTATTTTTCCATTGGGAACAATACGGAGAGATTAACTCACTTTACATTAGGTCACTGTAACATTTTCCCTCGAAATATTTTCTGTGTAGTAGTTTGAGCATTGGACTAGGACTTTGGGAGACCCGCTAGGCCATGGAAACCCAATGGGTGACTTCAACAAATTACACACACACATACACACACCTCTCACCAAGAAAACCCTGTGAACTTCCTTAGGGTCACGCTAAGTGAGAAATGACTTAAAGGCACACATCAACAAACAACAGTTTATCTGCAGAGATTATCGCACGTGCCTTATCCTGTCTTTTTCCCAATGGAATACACACATGTGTAATTTCAAAGATGGGTCTTGTCCTATTCTCCCATATGTAGCCCGGGCTTATCCCGCAGCTTTTCAAAGACAGGAAAATCCCATCCTTGAAAAGCCATGGGTTGCATACGGAATGTATGTGGGATAATACAATAAGGCCCATCTATGAAGTTAAATGTGCATATATTCCATTGGGAAAACCACAGGATAAGGTGTGTGTGATAATCTCCTGCTTCTTCTTCTTTTACAATTGGAAACCTTTAGAAATCATACCTGGCACAAATGGCTGTACGCGCCCACTAATTTCAAAGGCAGTTGAGGTACATGGAATAATACTGTGTTACTGTAGTTTAATTTCTTTTGGAAAGAGTATGAATGTGTTGATTCGTTATGTTCAGTTGCTGAAAATCACAAATACCAAATGGCGCACACCATAGACTTTGAAATATCATTCATGGAACGGACCATTCCATAGATCAGAATGTTGTACAGATCAGAATCTGGTGACCACTTTCATTTCTTCTAAGTTTAGTACTAACATACAAAGTGTGGCAATTGTCATGAAGCTTTCATGAAAATGAGTGCTTATTTTCCTGACAAGTTATGAATTAGGCCATGGTAGGGGTCAGCATCTACTAAAAGCCTGAGGAATATTATTTTACACTTTGTGTTCATCTACACTGTAGAAATAATGCAGTTTGACACCACTTTAACTGCCATGGCTCCATACTACAGAACATTGGGATTTGTAGTTTTATGTGACACTATCAAAGTTTGGCAGAGAAGGCTAAAGTCTTTGTAAAACTACAAAACCCAGGATTCCATAGGATGAAACTACAGCTTAAAGTGCTGTCATACTGCATTATTTCTACAGTGTAGATGCACCCACTTACTCAGAAAAAAGGTGCAGAAATGGGACAGTAGAAAGTTCAGGTGGGTGTCACTTTGGGACACCCAAATCACTTCCTATTTACAGGAGCAAACAAGCAAATACAACCCTTGCCCCTGAGAGTATCCTGAAGAAAGTATAGGGACAAAATTTGAGCCTCTTGGAAGTCTCATTTTCACTCTGTCCACCCGCCATCTTTGCATGATAGTTCCAACATTGTAGAGCATGAGACATTGAAAATCATTCACACTTAAAATTCTTATATAGTTTCGGTGTGTGTATTCCCTTGGTAATTTTGCCTCCTTTTCTTTGAATGCCTAGACTGTAGTTCTAAATATTTAACTGAAATTTAAAGTTACTGCAATTTTTAAAAGTTTGGGAACTGAAGGAAATTTTCATGAGAGGGATGGGAAAAATATTTGGATTTTTTTTTTTTTAATGACTGAAAAATGTGTTCCTGAGCGTTGAGAAACCTTGATGAGAAGAGACCTGGACTGGCGACAATCTTTGTAGTTTAAGATTTATTCTTCACAAAAATCACAAAATAGCTGCTTTGTGCAGGGGGAAAAACATTTTCTCTTGTACAGAAAGTGCTTTAATTGGGAACTTCTCTTAAGCAAATTCCATTACTTTTCTACAGAAGATGCTGTTTTCTGGGTAAAGTCACCAAAATGCAAATTTTACACTGAATAAATCTTGAATTGTGAATAGTCTTCAAAATCTGTGCACTTTTTATGACTTCATCACAGCAAGAGAAAAATTACTCAAATTACTTGTAGCATCCTTTGAGAAGAAAATCGTTGAAGCATTATATACTGAGTTCCAGGATTGTGTTTTTCTGATAAAGAGTTTAGACTCGAGAATTTTATCCATTCATTTTATAAAAACTTGCTCTAAATTTCTTAAGCTCCAAATCCTTACTCTAGGTTTTGTACTCTTGTGTTTTCCAGTGCTTTTTCAGCCTACCTTTTGAACCATATGTGTGAGTGTGTATATATGGCAATATCCATTATTAATTGGAACATAGATTAAGTATTTTTTTACACACAAAGTTTTTTCTCTCTCTCTCTTTCTCTCATTAAAGCTTGAATTGAGATGAAGCTTGGGAAAGTGTTCTGCATTTTAGATCAAAGAATAGTGAAATGGTTCTGCTGCATGTCAGTTTGGTTTATTATATTCTCCTGAAAGACAGAATTATGTTTTATTAATCCCCTTGTCATGTTTCACAAGACAGCTGTAGCTACTTGCTACAATGTTAGATTTGTAAATAAAATATTGATTTAGATCCAAATGAAATGGCTTGGTTGATTTAAATTCTTTCCAGCCCATTTCAACATACATGAAAAATAAGAAAGGAACTATGATGATAATTCTAAACATCAATTGGGATTCTTCAGCATTTTAAAGTTTAAATTGATTTAATTTTCATGACTTCTCCACAGAAACCCCCCCATACCATTCTCTTAGAGGGTTAGTAATCTTTAGGGATGTAAATCTTTGACTATGATTCCATGCAGGAATGAATACTTTATATTCTCATCCGTAAGTCTAGAAATGTTGGGTAAATAACTGACCCCCCCAAAATGGGGTCAACTTATTCATGGGTCAAACTAGCAGAGCTAGTTTCTTCTTCATCCATCCAGCCTTTAGGCTTGCTGTAATCTTGTACATTCTTTGGCATCATTTTGCTTTGCTTTGCCCTTTACATCCTTTGTTACATGTTCCTTGATTTATTCATGGGTCATATCAACATCCATAATTTTGGCCCCCAAACCAGCCCTTGAATTTTACATGTGGTCAACTTATAGCCAAGTATATATGACAATTTCAAAATTTTCTCACCATCACAAGCATTTTAATGCATTTTTGATGTGTTTTTTTCAGATTTGGGGACCTTGGAAGAATTCATTTGCATTTAAAAAATCCTTTGGTTTTGTACTAAAAAATTCTCTCTCTTTTTTTTTAAAATGCATTTCATTCAAAATTCATGGTTTTCTGCCTAAGATGTCATTTGTAAAAAAGTTGGGAGGAAATTGCACAAATAATTTTTTTTCATAAACAAAGTTTCCACAAAAAATAATATCAAAGTGGAAAAAAACATTGACAATTTCTTCATTGATGTGTCTCAGTGTGTCAAACATCATTCTCAAAGCATTGAATGGGCTCTAGGATGCCTTTAGGTCTAGTGTGTGTGTGTGTGTGGTACTGTGGGAGGTAAGGATGATATTCGTGGTACAGTTTCTTGGTATATTTAATCTTACTTAAAAACCCTATTGTTTTCTCTCCTGTATGTTGGATTATGGCCATTATTCTTGCCGCTTTATTATTGCATGAGTACAAGTTTCAGTGCCTTCCCTGTTGTGTTCAATTAAATTATGCTTTGGTGGTAGCATTTCAAGGAACCCCAGGTTTGGGTCTAGCACAATATTTAAGACCCTTTTAACATACATATCATTATGGAATGAAAAGGAGATTGTAGTGAGAATTGCAAGCACAATATAATTATTCTGTATTAGGAAAGAAGGAGTTATAATGGGCACCAAAAGGAAATATAAGCTTATATTTCACAAGGGAGGCTACCTTATTTTAAAAGAAATCAGTTCTGCTCTGCACAGCTACACTCACTAGTTGTATTTTAAGAAACAGAATGGAGAGTGGGGCGGGTGGGAGAGCCCATGTTGTCAAGCTTAGGCATTTGAAAGCTCTGGCTTCCAGTGTTACTATATGGGATGCTGGCTCTCCATTCATAGTTGTAATGAAAGCTAACATAATGTTTACTTTTAAAACTAGTATATACATGATATTAAATGTTTTTAGCAGAGCAAGGCACAGTATATCTTTTTGTAAAAACACAGGCTGCTGTCATATTTTCATTAGGTTTGATGACCTCTGAAAGTTTATCTGGTTACTGATAAGCACCTTCTGCAGATTTAAATTCTCCCACTTCTAAGGACTTTATCATTGTTTCTGAGTGTCTTCAATTTATTTCTGACTTATGGCAACCCTATGGTGAACCTATCATGGGGTTTTCTTGGCACGTTTCTTCAGAGGAGGTTTGCTATTGCCATTATCCGAGGCTGAGATAGTGTTACTTGCCAAAGGTCACCCAGTGGGTTTACATGGCCAAGCTGAAATTTGAAGCCTGGTCTTCAGCATCCTAGTCCAATGTTCAAACTACTACGCCACGCTGGCTGTAATGACTTTATCACACAAGGCTAAAAAAGCAGAATTTTAACAGGATAAAAGTGTCTTTGGCCGGTACTTATCACATGACATCAACTCCTCCTGCTGCTGCCTTGCATTCCGTTTGTTACTACAGTGCACCTTCTCATTGATGGGTCAAACCAGGGATGTAGCCAAGGGGAGGGGGTTCTTGGGGTCCGGACTCCCCCCTCCATTAGAAAAATGAATGGTGTGTGCTGCTGCGCCTCCGCACCCAAGCCCCATTATAATGGTGGCACTTAATCTGGACCCCCCCCCCTTCCTAAAATCCTAGCTACGTCCCTGGTCAAACCCATCACTAGGCTCTCAATTTTACTCCTATTCCATGACTGCCTTTGTGTAATAGGCCTTTTCCACTGCAGTTCTGCTTCTCAAGTAATCACTTGGTGCGAATGACCATGATTCTGTTCCTCTTCCTCTCTCCCCACTTCCCCCACATTGTGCTGCCAACAGCTTCCTGAAGCCAGCTGTTGTGTGCACACAGCAGTCCCACATTTTGGAAAGGGGAAAGAAGAGCACATTCACACAATAACCAGCTTTGGAAAGTGGTTGGCAGCTGGGATTGCTTGTGCCACTCCATCTTCTGAAAACACAGGGCTGCTGTGTGAATGGGGGTGGGGAGTGAGGAGGAGTGATCCTGGTCACTAACACCTTCCTAAAGCCAGCTGCTGTGTGCACATTCACACAACAGCCAGCTTTGGGAGGTGGCTGGCAGCCAGGCTCACTTGTCCACTTACCTCCCAAAGTGCACGTCTGCTGTGTGGATGTGCACACAGCAGTTCCATGCTTCTTGAGGAGGGAGAAGCAGCACATGCAGGTGGTTGGTATCTGCCATTGTTCGTTCCTCCCCTTCCTCCCAAAGGTGATATTTGACAGTGCAGAAAACAGATCACGTGGCCATGTATTGTCAAAGAACTATCATGGGGAAAAGTGTGATAAAAGAAGGAGGCCAAACCAGCATGCTTCCATTCTTAAACTGGAATGATAAACTAGAATAAACTCATTTTGTGAGTTTAGATTTTGTGTGTTAGAGTTTGAAACAGAAATTGATATTCCTTGTACCAAATAATGCTATCTTCTGTAAAGAATAAGCCCTGACCTGCAAAAAGTATTTGAAAAGACATCCTCAGAGAGAGAGAAAAAATGTGAAATTATTCATTGCTTACTTCAAGGAGGAAAATGGAGAAATAGTATATCCATAATCTAAACCCAATCCCCCCAGATAGCTTGAGAAAAGATTGGCTGACCAGTGTAGGATCCACTTCTGCCCAATTATCTTGTCACCTGTGATGAAGTAGGTAGCATGGCTCTCCAAGCTGGGCATGTCCCAAACACCTATAGCCTACAGTTCCTTAAAGAGATCCCCAAAACTATGGGTGACAGGCACTCAGGCCCAGTACACCCAAACTGGGCCCTGCTCCATGTTAAAATGACTGAAACTGGGACAAATAAAATTTCTAATGGACAAAATTGTTAAACTAGAAACTAGGGCATGGCACCTGCAATACTAGAAAAAAAGAAAGTAGGGCAGAATTATCCAAAACCGGAATGAGGGTTATGTGCTGGGGGGCAGAAAGAACACTTCCTAGCCTCACTTTTATTATAGAAGGTCTGACCTCATAATTCCTATTTACTAGTTTCCCCACACCCCCAAAAAAGCCAAAGCCCACAGGTAGGAGCGAGAAGTTTTCTGGACCCTGCTGTGGGCTGTTCCCCACTGCTAGGCACAAATAAGATCCACAGGTAAGTCTCTGTTTGCATTCTCTTTCTTTTCTTTCCTCCTCTCCTGCTTCAACTCAGACTATAAATATGTAGAGAGATCTTAGCACCTTTGAGACTAATGGAAAGAAAGAAGTTGGCAGCATGAGTTTTCGTAGACTTAAGTCTACTCCCACAGATGCATTTGGAGGAAGCTCTCAAAGTTAGTCTCGAAGGTGTTACAAGATCACTCTATATGCTGATTCTACAGACTAACACGGCTGTATCTTTGAATTCTCAAACTATAAATGCTTAATTTCAAATGTCTGCTTTTGAATCAGGATTAAATCCAATAGATGAAAGAGCAGAAGGAAAAGATGGCAACCACACCAGTGACATTCTACTGCTCAGTCATCGTCAGAGACTTGGCTCATATCGCTGCCACAGAAACCAGAAGCTGTATTTGCAAAAATGCACTGATAGTGACAGAAGGAAAATATTGCCCAGAGACAAAATATCTTGTCAGCATGTCCCTAGTTCCCAGCACTGAGCAGGTGCTTGCCAACTGAGCATGCAGGGAGCTGGAGGGAGGGCGGTTCTTTTTCAAACTCCAGGAGTACTCATCAGTTATTCATATGTCAATATACAATATCAAGAATTCTACCTGTTTTTAGAAAAAAAATAATTTGGGGATCATATGTTTGTAAACATGCATATCTGCATGTTTGTGTTCGCCAACATGATACTAATAATAAAATTCCTATTATGGAAGACATGTACTGTCAGCTCCAGTTACAATTCACACAGAAACTGTCTTACAGCTGTGTGTTGCTGGGTGGCTTGTTCGTTTTTTAAACATGCTGATATTGACTTTTCTATTCCCCACCCTGCTCAAGCATAAAAACCCACCAAGCTAGTCACACTCTCTCAGCTTTGGAGGATGGCAATGACAATCCCACTCTGAATAAATGTGTTAAGAAACCCCTATGATAGGTTTGCCTTAAGTAACCATAAGTTTAAAAAAATGACTTGGAGCTACACAACAAAAACAGCAGCAACAACAACAACAGGGTCAGAGATGGTAAATTCTGTTGGTCTCTCTCTCTCTCTCTCTCTTTCTCTTTCTCTCTCTTTCTTTAAAAAGGTTTTCAAAGATATCACCCCTTTCAGAACAATAATGGTTTTTTTGTGTGAAAGAAATGTATGTATTTTGAGAGTGAAAAAGTTAAATGAATAATAATGTACAAAGTTCATGTCTCAGCAGCTTAAGTAAGAAATGGGGTGCTTTCATGCTACACAATGGTATTATTTTAGCTGTCATGTCCAGGTTCTATAGAATCCTTCTGGGTTTTGTATTTTGTTGAGAGGCATGAGAGGAGCTCCCTGGCTAAGGAGTCTAAGGAAGCCTTATTTTCTGAACTTGGTGTTTCTGCTGGTCTTGAAAGAAGTTCTATTATTATTATTATTATTATTATTATTATTATTATTATTTATATAGAGCTGTAGATTTGCACAGTGCTGTATATACAAACAATAAATAGATAAGAGTAAATCTGCTTATGGCGTACATCTACATCACACCTGATTCCAGGATTCCAAAAGCCTACAAGCAACCAATCTATTCCTTAACTGTTTTGCAAAGGATTGTTCCAAAGTAGTGAAATTCATATGCTCTCCTTATTCCTGTAAGATTTTTTTTTTTTTTTTTGGGGGGGGGGAGACTTGGAAACACTGCAGTCAGTTCAGTAAGCCAAATGTTGTTTCTATTTCTGAATGCATCTAAATGAAGACCTATGCCCTAGCTAGAAAAATAAGCAAGTGCTTTCTTTCCTATGTGGTATAGAACTATCAATTTTTAAGAAATAATAGAGGGGTGAAATACCTCACCTCCCCCCAAATGGTTTTCAGGGGGGATGGCTAGTTAGTCCAGCTGGAAACTACAAACCTGAGAATGATTTAGTCAAAAGGCTAGCCTTTGGAATTCATACAATGGCAAGCAGTAATCCAGTATATTAAGCAGGATGAAACAAACAAACAAAAATCAACAGCCACTGTTGCACTCTCAGAACAGATAGCATGATGGAACAAAGGGGCCCAGGGTAGCACAATACTAAATTTACATGTATATGTGCATTTTCTATAATTTAATCCCAAACATCCATGTTCCAAGTGACAAACTCTGCTTAGCAATTACTTGTATGTAGGATTGACATTTGTACCTAGGATGCAAAATCACTGTTAACATGGACTGCCCATGAGTCCGACAGTAATGAGTCTCAGACCTTGGCTATCTCTGTGTGGGCAGCTTCATCAATTGACAGTTCTGAAGGGCTGAGATCTAGATCTGGGATTTACAGATGCTGAGTCTTGTAAAGGCCATTACCTGCAAGTCTCAAAGCTGTCTCATGACATAGCTTCCGTGAGAGGTTTTGAAAAATCACTTTACCATGGAAACGCCAATTCCACTAGATAAAATCAAGAATCTGAAAGTGCTTTACATTCACAACTGTGGGTGTTCACATAAGAACAAGCCTGAAGTACTCTTACTTTCCAGTGGTTATGATGACTTCAGAGGAGCTTTAACTGAGGCTGCATCTACACTGCAGAAGTAATGCAGTTTGACACCACTTTAACTGCCATGGCTCAATGCTATGGAATTCTGGGGTTTTAATTTTGTGAGATATTTTGCCTTCTCTGTCAGAGAGCTTGGGGGCCACAACAAACTACAAATCCCAGGACTCCGCAGCATGGAGCTATGACAGTTAAAAAGGTGTCAACATACATTAATTCTGCAGTGTGACAGCAGCCTGAGAAACCAGAACTGATGCACCACAAATGAATATGACTGATTATCAAACAAACATTCATTCTGAAACACAATGGCTGCAATCCTGAATTGCCCAGTATTGTGTAAGAGGCAAATGCAATTCCACAATGGCTCCCCACACGCCACCTCCAGGAATCATGATTTTGATGCAAAATTACCCTTAGAAGGCCTTTCCATGGCTAATTGTGAAATGAGGTAGGTGGGAAATTATCGCATTTCAGCATCAATTAATCAACTTCCTTTGACAATTTAATATTCATGTGTTGATGAGAACACTAATGTTTCAAGCTTCAGTAGGTAAATCTGAAGGGTCAGAAGAGAGGGAACAAAATATTTAAAAGGAAAAGGACGGGAGCCAAGGAGCAGCAATTCCTCCTGTGAATCTCCCCACAACCTATCCCCCAAAAAGAACTGATCTGCCTAAAGTGGTTTTACTGCAACAATATAGTCAATATCTTGTTAAAGTCTCAGTGCAAACAGTATATGTTCAGAATCTAGTCCTTTGGCTTTGAATAAGGCTCAGGTTATTCAACATTGCATAACATGTAGCTCTTAATGGCATGCTGAAATTGGCTAGTGTGCTGAACCATGCCAAAAAGGTGAGAAGAAAAACCAATGAAGCACATCCATGAACTTCTTCATAATGACCATGAATTTGTATTTGAACATTCAGTCACCAGGGGTTTCAGCACCTTCTAGACACCTTGCTACAAAACGTGCTCTACAAAAAGAGCAGATGAAGTGGTGAAACTGTTCCTTGATGGTACCACTGGTGTCTTTTATTAAGTAATGCAGAATACAGTACTAGTTATGACACTCCATGCATTTGAGACAATTGCAGGTAGGCATAAGACAACTGAATGCTCCCCCTTAACAAATTTCTCACATCATTTTATAGGGAAAGGTGTTCAAACACGTAACCTCTCCTCCTTCAGTTTGAAACATGAAACTGCTAACAATTTTGTTTGTTTATCTGCCGTTCGTATAGACTAGAGGTGGGACAAGCGTGGCCCTCCACACATTGTTAGAGTTCCCATCAGTCATTGAAAGAATAACTAATCTTAATGATAGGTTCTGACAGTAAATTTGCAAACACAGTAATGTGATTTTAACTTCTCTTAATTTGTTGTCTGTTTTACCGGAATTGCATCAGGGTGGGTTAAACACACATCCAAGCTGATATCTTATTTCTAGGAAAGACACAAAATGTGTCTTCCTAAATATTAAGTTCTTAAAATGGTAGCACCCAAATGGTCGGTTTGGCAAATCACAGTAATAGAAATGGCATCCTAGTGTTCTATAAAGTGTATGTTATCAACAAATGGCGCGTCTAAGGTAATGCAGCCCAAGGGACTAAAATGATTTTATATCCAAGTCACAGACTGGCATTAGTATGAACACCATGGTCCTCCAGGTGTCTGGGAAAATAAAGCAAAAAAGAACTGTAGAAATTTCATTTCACTTCTAGGTCAATGGCTGACAATGATAAATGGGTAACAAGCTAAGGCAATAGGCTTGTTTGATTTTTTTTAAAAATGTTGGGAATTATTACTCCAAACCTCCTCTTTCCTGAACCAGCCAACCCACATCAATGGGATAGTGAAGCAATTCCAGATTTTTGTCTGATCTTTAAAGAAGCCATCCATGGTGCTGAACATATTTGACAGGTTGGATTCAGCACCTTGGGTAGCTCTTTTAAAGTTTGGACCTACCAATTGTGCAGCGTGAAGTGCCTGAATTCTCCAGTACATAATTTTGGACTTATTTTTGTATGCTTCCCCCTTGCACCCCCCCCCCCAAAAAAAACCCTATGAAGCACTTGATGTAGTAAACATCAGGAGAAAATATGTGTACACCCTAATCCTGATGTGCTATTCCATTAAACACAGAGGCTCCTTCCCTCCCTTCCCCTACCTTGGCGCTTTCAACCTTAACCTTCTTCAGTAATTGTCCCAGGTCCTTGTTGGTTTCTCTTAGTAGTACTGTGTAATCTGCATATCTTAATACAGTTACTGTTCCTTCTCCTGAACATTCCCTGCAGTACTTTCTGGAAAAGTGATGCTGGTGTTGGATCAAGCCCCATTATGTTGATACTGAACAATGTGGGAAAGAGATGTAATGTAATACCCATGACACAAATTAAATGACTGGATGTCTCACTCTCCTAACATCAAAAAGACCTGTAATTCCTTTCCAATCACCTTTTAGTATTTAGACTAAATGCCAAAGTAAACAAACAATGTGTGTAAATGAGCCTTCAAGTCAACTTATGGCAACCCCATGGATTTCTTAGACAAGGAGTCCTCAGAGGTGGTTTTGCCAGTTCCTTTCCTTGAAATATTGCCTACAGCACCTGGTTATTTGTTGGCAGTCTCCCATCCAAGTACTAACCAGGGTTGACTCTGCTTAGTTTCCAACATCAGACGGGATCTGGTGACTTTATGTTATTTAAGCTAAGCAGACAATACCTATATAGAAAAATTCACCCAACACTTTATTGTGATCTTCAGCATTTTAGGGTCATTTGTATGCTTCTTCGGGATGTGCTCAGCATAATGCTGCCCAAAGTATTTTCTGAGATGGTGGTTTTTGATGCACACTATTTTGAATGTTATGGCTTATGGGAATGCACAGACACAGTGCTGAAAGCCCATGTGTTAAGATGGAGTGAATAAGCACAACGGCTTCTTCCTTTCACACAGCAGAATAAACAAGAAGAAAATATTACATGAATTCAGAAGCTCTTTCAGCAAGCCAAAGTGCATGTCAGTCATATCAAAACAAACCCAAAACTGATGCTCTCCTGCCAAAAAGATGAGGTAATTCAGAACTCCAAAATCTGAGGAGAAATTCATACCGTAAGAACTCTGCAGTAATCTCTATTAATTCCTAGTGCAAACATTTCCTGAGCCTGGTAGAGAAAGACAATCATGCTGCAGTCTCTGCGGGACATTTTCCCCAGCCAGTCTGGATGGACTAGCCAAGTTGTAGCCTAGAACAATTTACCTGATCCTCAGCCATTTAAAAATTTTGGTTTATCTTTGCAACTGCATTACTTTTAATTAGTAAGTCCACTACTACTGCAGTACTTATTAACACTGATGCGTAAAAGATTCATGTGTTTCCATTGCAGCTCCAAGCAACATGGTACCATCACTACTGGCCATATTCTTCACTTGGGCAATTAGATTGTACAAATCCGAAAGGTTTAACTGCTTGCAACTGCCTGAAGGGGGGAAAAGATTTCATTTTGAAATTACAAACTTACTGGACTGGGTGAGTGACTATCATGTTTACTGTCTCTCCATAACACATTTTAATAATAAAAACTAAACAGTGAAACATTATATTACCTTTGCAAATATAGGACAAACAGTCTAAGTCCCTATTTATTTGAAAATTTACAGCAATAAAAATATACTCCCAGCAGAAAATGTATTGAAGCTTAATTTATGGTAAAGAAATGCATCATTAAGGGTGTATGATTTTAAGGAAGGAGCAAACAGAAAATTACAAAAGTGACAGATACCCTCTAGTAAGAGTGCTAATAAGAAAATAAAAACTAATTGGTTTTTAAAGAAAAGTAGGGCGGGATACATACCGGCAAGAAGTAGTGTGGCGGCGGCGGCGGCAGTAGAGTTAGGGAGCACGCACCATTCACACGCTCCCTAACCCTAGTACGTACTAGGGTTAGCCTAATACATACTGGCGGCCCAAAATGGCAGTGCCCTGTACACACGGGCGCCGCCATTTTGACGTGATGGATGCTTAGCATCCACACATCCTGGCACGTTTGTGACACCGCAAGTGCACCATTGGTGTATTGCAGTGTCACAAACGTGCTGCATTAAGAACCTGCTTTTTAAGGGTACTTTTTGTTCCATGGGGAAGCCCCGCGGTCTGGAGGCTGCGGCTTCCCCGCGGAGCAAACCTGGGCGCTCTGTATCCCGCCTAGGTTTGTCTATTCTATGATCATTCTTTACTTCCTAACCCTTTCTCATCCCACTGTTTCCTCAGCATTAGAAAAATGCTACACACAGAACCTGATGAAATCTTGATTTTAAAAGCAGATAACCCGGGTGACGCCAAGCAGTTGAGCCAAGGATAGCTGTGAGTGGATCCCAGCTACCATTTTTGGGCTCCATTTCCAGAATCCCTATGCTGGGTTGGTAAATCTCAGAGTTATAAACAAAAGAGATAACTTTTAAATGTTCCGATAGAGGCTGAAAAATATCTGGTGAATTACGAGATGAGGCAATGCAGAATCTGGCAAATTTGGGCACATGACTGACCACTAAATCTTTGTTAATGCGCCTCTGAACAGTGACTACATGTTAAGACTTGGTTTGTCAGAATGCAAGTGTGTGCATTTAAATGAGTAACACAGTAGAAAATTGTCTTCTCATAGGGAGAAAACATTTCTGTCTAGCAGTAAGGTAAATGTGTTGTCTTAAATACTCCTGTATATCACTGTGTGGAATAGAATGTAGGAGTGTATTGCTGGAAGCATATTGAATTCAAGATCATTCCTTAACAGCTAGATTGCAATAAATTTAATATACATCACTTCCACAAACCTGACAAAGCATCAAAGGGGCATCAAACCACTTCCACAAAGCATCAGACCACCTCCACAAAGCTGTCAAAGCATCAAAAGGGATGCATCTGGACTGTAGAAATAATCCAGTTTCAAATGGCTCAATAATTTTCATAACTGCAGTTTGTTGTGACACGAGAGCTCTCTGACAGAGAAAGCTAAACATCACACAAAATTACTATTCCTGGAATTCCATAGCACTGAGCCATACCAGTTAAAGTGGTGTGAAACTGTATTATTTCTGCAGTGCAGATGCAGCCTAGGAAGATCATTTTAGACATTTTTCTAAACCATGTTCAAGACAATTTAACTGTGCTTAGACCAGTCTGCCAATGAGTTTACAAACCAGTTTGTGTTCATCCAAACCATATTTACAATTGTTGATTTTGCTCCACAAGCTGCTGCACAAGGAATACAGAATTCTATTTATCACCTTATGAAACTGTGAAGGTGGAAAACAACAGCACATAAGCAGCTCTAAATCATAGATTATGTTTAGAAGCTCAAACCATGAGTTTTACACTATTGTCAGTGTAAATCATGCTTTGGATTGATATCTGAATTTAGTCCTAATATAGTAGTTTCCCTAATTTCATATAGGTACATATTTGTCTAACCTTAGGATACAGTAATGGAACCAAAATCAAACAAGTAAGTAGAAAGTTCTCTTTTGCAAAGTCTGACTAGGCATTAATTTTCTTTACCCTGAAGGGCCGAGATTAATAGAAATACATATTTCATTCAACTTCAGAACATTACAAATGCAATCACATACAAACACTACAATCCTGTAGGTCCTTCATGCAATTTAAATTCGTTTGCACTTAACTAAATTGGAGATGTGCTAAGACCCATGGTTACTTAATTTTGAAGATATGTAACCAATGTCCACTGGAAATGCCTGATGTGCACCAGAACCCCTTTGTGGGTGTCCCATTGTGCATCAGTCAATCTGTGATGTGGTTGAGAAGCAGTAGTCCTCTACCAACTGCAGATGTTGCTCATCTTTGCAATTTGATTTCCCACACACATAAGTCAATTTACAAGCATGCAATTCCCCAACAAGATTCCAGCCAAAATATGACATACCGCTACCAAAAATTAAGATTTCTTGTAAGATGTTCAGAAAGGTTATATTATGTCTGAAAACATATATACAATTTAGTATCAGCACATACATACATGTATATACATTTATAGATGAGAACCAGTATAGGTGGGCACATGTGTCGTCGCCCCAGCCCAGTTTGCCAGAGTTTGTTACTAGAAAGCCAGAGGGACACGGCACTTTGCAGTAAATAAGTGGGTTTTGGGTTGCAGTTTGGGCACTCGGCCTCTAAAAGGTTCACCATCACTGGACTAGGAATCTGGGAGACTAGAGTTTGTATTCCTTGGTTTGTATATAACACAGGTCTAAGCTATGTAGAAGGCCATATCACCCTGTACGAGCTGTCCCAGGCTCTGTCCCAGATTTATCTGTCCTAATACTATTGCAAGCATAGTTGGTGGAGACATGAGAGAGGGCTTTCTTGGTGGCTGCCCCCAGACTGGAACTCCCTTCCCCAGGAAGCCAGAATAACCCCCTCTTTGTTGTCTTTCCATTGGCGGGCTAAAACATTTTTATTCAGACAATAAAATAGAAAGTCTTGAAAAAATAGGCTGGGGAAGTTATACTGTTTTGATTGTATTGCTTTTAAGAGCTTTTATCTTTTTAAAACTGCTTTTTATTCTTTTGATGAGTACTGTGTTTTAATACTTAACAGTTTAGTTCTATTTTAATGCTCAATTTTGTATGTTTTTAAGTGTATGGTTCTTTTAAATTGTAAGCCGTTTTGACTCCCAGTTTTTGGGCTAAAGGGAGATGAAAATAAATATAGTAGTAGTAGTAGTAGTAGTAGTAGTAATATATTTGCTCAGCCATGGAAACCCACTGGGTGATCTTGATCAAGTCATACTATCTCAGCCTCACAGGAAAGCAATAAAAAACACCCTATGAACAAATCTTGCCAAGAAAATCATGTAATAAAGTCTACATGACTTATTACGGTCAGTATAAGTCAGACATGAATTAAAGTCACGCAACAAGAATTTGTTGTTGCTGTATGCTTTCAAGTTATTTCTGACTTATGGCGGAAATATCATGAGGTTTTCTTGGTAAGACTTATTCAGAGGTTTGCTATTGCCTTCTCCTGAGTCAAAAAACATGTGACTTGCCCAAGATCACCCAGTGGTTTCATGGCCAAGCTGGGAATTGAGCCCAGCCCAACACTCAAACCACCATACCACACTATAAAGAAAAATAATTCACTCAGTTATTATTTGTTACCTCGTTCATAGGACTATCTTTCCCAATGTCAACCACGGCATATTAAAAACACACTCCAAATTCCTAGATCCAGTGAATCAATGGGATTTACAGAAATGTTGACTTACCATCTAGCAATTCATTCACTGGATCTATTCTAGTTGGGTCTAGTAGGCTACATTTAAGCTGCAGAAATTTTTATAATGTGAACTACATCTTGGGTCCATTAATGTCAAGGACCAATATTCCTTGAATTCAGCTGGTGCAAATCACTTAGAGTTTTCATCAAACGCCACACAGAGACTTAGAATCCTTGTATTAAAATATACTAAGCAGCTTCAAAATAGCACTGTTCTCTCCAACATTTCCTTCAATGAAAGTACTGAGTTCTAAAGCTAGATAACAGTGCTATTATTTCTTAAATGTTTCTCACCCACCATCATAAAAGCAAGAACGACTAACTTACAACCTTCAGGCTGAGTTTACAGCTTTTGATGTCTAGATTCCTTTGGCTGAATGGAAGACAACCAGTCAGGTGAAACATCTGTAGGTTGCCTCTTGAAGTAAGTTGCTTATAAACATTTTATATGTTTTTGAAATTAGTGCAGACTTTATCTGTATGTATTCTTTGTATTTGTTATAGTTTTGTTCGTAGCTTGTAACACTGGCATATTAATATGAAGGGAAGTTTCTATGAAAGAAGTCTCTGTACCAAATGTCCACACAGGCCCCAGAAATGGTCATCTGCGGCCAGAATTGACCTAATATTAACAACGCAAACACTTGCAAAATTTTTGAAAGAGATGGAGGTCATGCCAAGATTAATATCAGATCACAACCCGCAAATACTAACTTTGAAAAATATTATAAAAAGAAAAACAACATTTAATTGGAGATTAAATATAAATATTCTAAGAAATGAACAGGTAAGAAATACGATAAAGAAAACAATAGTAAATTATTTTAAGGAAAATTTAGATAGGGGAACAAAAATGGATATCGTTTGGGATGCGGTGAAGGCTGTAATAAGGGGAAGTTTGATACAACAAAATGTAATTATAAAAAGGGAAAAGAAAGAGAAAATGGATCAATTAAATAAAAATCTTAAAGAGAAAGAAATATTACTAAATAGAGATCCAATGAATAAAAAAATATTGAATGAATATAAAGTTCTAAAGGATCAAATAACGATGGAATTGACAGAAGAAGTAGGAATGGAAATGAAAAGGGCAAACCAGCAATATTTTGAGAACGCGAATAAGCCAGGGAAATGGTTAGCTATAAGATTGAAAAAAAGGAAACAAACAAAAGTGATAACAAAAATTAGAAAAAACAATGAGTTGATAACAAAACAAGAATTGATTATGGAATACTTCAGAGAATTCTATGGAAACTTATATTCTAAAAATCAAAACAAAACCTACTCCATGAAGGAATTTATGGGAGATAAGGAAATTTTCAAAATTAATGAGACACAAAAGGCAGAATTGGATAAGGAAATAACGCAGGAAGAGGTAGAAAAAGCGATAGAAAAGAATAAAAATGGGAAGGCACCAGGGCCCGATGGATTCCCAATAGAATTCTATAAAAGCTTTAAAAATGAACTAAAGGAACCTTTAAAACTAGTTATGAATGAGATTAGAAATGGAAATTTTCCAGAATCATGGAGAGAATCGGAAATAATATTATTACCAAAAGAAGATAAAGATGTATTGGAAGCAGCAAATTACAGACCAATTTCCTTATTAAATCTTGATTATAAAATATACGCTATAATTATGGCTCAAAGACTCAAAAATTGTTTAGAACATTTGATTGACGAAGATCAAAGTGGCTTTCTACCAAAGAGATATATGAAAAATAATTTAAGATATTTATTGAATGTATTGGAGTACTATGAAAAACACTGTGAGAAAAAATTGGGATTAATCTTTGTGGATATGGAGAAAGCTTTTGACTCAGTGAATTGGAGAGCATTAATGGAAATTATAGATAATATTAATATAGGACCGAATTATAAGAATTGGATACAGCAAATCTATACAAGACAAAAAGCAAGAATCAGAATTAATGGAGAACTAACGAAACCAATTAATATAGAAAGGGGTACAAGGCAGGGATGCCCTCTGTCTCCTCTTTTGTTTTTATTAATAATGGAAACCCTAATAAATAAGATTAAGAGTTCGGAGGAAATACAAGGTGTAAAAATAAAGCAATTTGACTACAAGATTAGAGCCTTTGCAGACGATATAGTAATAAATTTGGAAGATCCCCAAAATAATATAGGAAAATTGATGGAAATAATTGAAGAATTTGGAAAATTTACAGGTTGTAAGATTAATAAATATAAATCGGCGATTATTACAAAGAATATGAGAACGGAAGAAGAGACAAGATTACAAGAAGAAGCGGGGATTAAAATAAGCAAAAAGGTAAAATACCTGGGTATCTGGATTTCAAAAAAAACGAATGAATTATTTGAAAATAATTATGTAAAACTATGGACGGAGATAAAAAAAGATATGATAAATTGGAAAAGATTACAATTATCTCTATTAGGTAGAATAGCAGTAATAAAAATGTCGGTACTGCCGAAAATTTTATTTCTGTTCCAGATGATTCCTATTATTAATTCAGAGAAACCATATAAAGCTTGGGATAAAGATATTACAAAATTTATTTGGCAAGGTAAGAGACCAAGAATAAAATTGAAATTAATGCAGCATGCCCAAGAAAGAGGAGGTATGGCTCTCCCCAAATTACAACTATATGCGGAAGCATGCAGTCTCATGTGGTTGAAGGATTGGATAAATTTAGAGGAAAGGAGGTTGTTAGAAATAGAAGGGGAAGGTTTAAGTTATGGTTTCCATGCATATCTAGCATATGAGAAAGAAAAGGTTAATCAAACTGTAAATGATCATAGTGTGAGAAGAAATTTAATAAGAGTATGGAGTAGATATAAAAATAGGATTATATATAGATTTCCTATGTGGCTTTCACCTCATGAGGCCATTTATAGGAAAGAGATGATCCGGAGAGAGAAATGGTTTAAATACAGTGAATTAACAAAGAAAGAACAAGGTAAGATTAAAATAAAAACACAAGCAGAAATGGAACAGATAGGATTTGATATGGGGTGGTACGCATATAGGAGAATATATGAGAGAACATTAAAAGATCTAAAAACTTATGGAGAGGTAGAAGATAGAACAGAATTAGAGAGGTTATTAACAAAAGATCAGGATAAATTGATTGGGAAAATATATAAGAAATTATTGGAATGGGAAATGGAAGGAGAGACTGTTAAAGATACTATGATTAAATGGGCCAGATATATTGGATATAATATACAATTCGACCAATGGGAACATGTATGGACAAAGGGATTAAAATATAGTGCTTCTCAAAATATAAAAGAAAATTGGTATAAAATGTTTTATCGATGGTATCTAACTCCAGAAAAAATAGCCACAATTTATAAAAATAAGGATAATAAATGTTGGAAATGTGGGGAAACAGTAGGTACGTTCATACACTGCTGGTGGAACTGCAAAAGTATAAAGAAATTTTGGAGGCAAATCAGAGACAAAATTGAGGAAATACTGCAAATTAAAATGGAGTTAAAACCAGAAAGCTTTCTTTTGGGAATATTTGAAATTAATAACGAAAGGAAATATGGGAAACAACTCTTTTATATGACCACAGTAGCAAGAATTTTGATTGCGCAAAGCTGGAAAACAAAAGATATTCCGAAGATAGAACAATGGATTTCAAAACTCATGGAGATGATAGTAATGGATAAAATGACACAAGTAATAAGAGATGAACGAATGGGGAACATAACACAAAGGATTAAGGACGAATGGTTATTAGTGTTCAGATATGTGAGGAAGCAATATGGGAAAGAATTTATTTATGATTATTGATTGACTGAATTAATGAGATTTGGAATACTCTGATTTGTGGTTTAAAATAAGAGTAGGATATCAAGAGGATAGGGTAGCAATCGTAGTGGAGAACTAGTAGAAGTACAATAGACAATATATAGTTAGTATTAGTTAAGGGTGAAGGTAAGAGATACACAAAGAAGAAAGGAAATCAAAGGGGAAGGAAGTCAAATGGATGAGTGTAAGTAAGTAGGGGGTATGAGTGGGATAAGGAGATGTACAAATTGCTTAGAGTAAGGGGTGGGAGGATATATTGGGGTGGGGGTGGGTGGGTGATTTATGTCTATGTTGGAAAAAGATTGTGTGGTGTTATGTTTGTTTCCTTTTTTGTTTTGTGTGTTATCAAATAAAAATTTTTAAAAATTAAAAAAAGAAAAAAAAAGAAATGGTCATCTGCCAGGGACTAAAGACCATTTTACAAGAAGTCACAGATTTGTTACCTACTACTACCTAATAGTTTCTTTCATGGTTGTTGCTCACCTTAGGGTTGCCATAAGTTGGAAATGACTTGAAGGCACAAAAGAATAACAACAACAACAAAGTGACTAGAGCATGTACTTTTATATCAACATATCTTTTTTGTCCAGAGATAGAGGTTGCTTGTTCTAAGAAGATACATTAGACTTTGTGTATTTTTGTATGTGTGCTGTAGTGGTTTAGCAATAGACGATGATTCTGGAGGCCACACATTCAATTCTTCACTTGGCTGTGTAAGCCTATTGGGTGACCTTGGAAGAATTACAATGCCAGAAATCCTCATTAAAACCAATAGTTTCTGATTATTTGGTGCTCTTTTGGAGGAACCAAATAAACATTATTGAAACAAACTGAGGAAATCAGTAACTAAAGGAAAATACAAATAGATCCTGACATTTGTGTTGTGAGAAGGAGAGAGGTTTTGTCCCAGTTTTGCTTTGCTTTGGTTCAATTTACAAAAAAGGTTTCTCAAATTGTCATCATCTTAAGAATGTAATTATACAGCAGTCGAGAATCCAAAATGCCTTAAAAGCAATCATTTTCCCCCTTCTCCCTGAACTCTGCTTTGTTTACCATCCAACCTAGTTCTGTAAAATACCAAAGCTGAGTCACCAACTCAATATTTTGTGACATTTAATTGGTTCTAATAATGCTATCAAGATAAAGATTTTTTTTGCTATATATTGATTGTTCTTTTTTCTTGTTCATCTCCAAATGAAATGTTGACTTGTGTGGCTCATGTACATGCAAGGGATTACTTTTTCAATGGCAGGAGGATTGTGCTATACCACTGCAGCATCCACTCTGTGGATTCATTCTTGGCTCAATAGCTGAGTCTAATTAAGCACCTTTGTGGCAAACTGTCACCATTTCTCATGACCTCATACATCTCTGACTTGGTTCATCAGCCGCTTCTGGTTTATGGTTTCATTCCTCAGCCTTCCAAGGTTCTTTGTTGTGCAATTTTAAGCTCCTTACAAGGTGCCGAGAAAATATTAAGTTTGTGCTTTCAAGGTTTCAAAAAGGATAGGTTCTGAATTAGGGATGAGGGATAGATTAGAACGATCTACTTCCAACATTGGAAAGTGTGCTCTGTGAAATCATACATGCAGTCCCAGCATCAGCACCCAGCATGGTGGAACAAACGCCAGGCCTTATAGATCCAAATATTTAACTGCAACACTCAAATTAGCAAGGTGAAAACAAGTGGTAGGTAAATCGATATAGGCAATGATATGAAAATATATATATATATATATATATATATATATGCACGCTGTACTTCATCCACCCCTTCTCTTCTCACCACCAAGCTCAGTGTCTTGCTGCCCATCTACCCTCACTGCCCTCAGTAAACTCACTTTAGGGCAGCTCCACAAAGGGGGAAAGTGGCAGAGGGCAGCTTGCTAAGAACCCACAAGTCCGATCTTAGCCCCATACATTTTCATAGATATGAAAGTTGAGGGTAAATCCTTATCTGTAAGAATAAACTCTTGGTATATGAAACATTCAAAAAGATCTCTAGCTGTGTTGTGCCTTAAAGAGGAAGGACAAAAGGAGAGACTAGAAAATATGGTAATGAATGATTTTCCAACATAGAAATAAGAGACAAAGACACAGTGACAATTACCAAGGAGGAGGAGGTGGTATCCAAATTAATATGAATTTTGTTTTAATTTTAACATAACTTTGAAAATTCTAGTTTAATGCTACATTTAGACCAGTGTACAAAACAAGCTATATTATAGTATATTAATAAGCCAGCTTCTGAAAACATGGTTTGCAGCTGACTTGTATGAGACCAGAGTTAGAATTTTAAACTCAAATGACATCTGCACTGCAGAAATAATGTAGTTTGACCACATTTTAACTGCTCTGGTTCAATGCTAACAAATTCTGGGATTTGTAGTTTCGTGAGATATTTATAGCCATCTCTGATCAGAGAGCTCTGTTGACACAACAAACTACAAAACCCAGGATTTCATAGCACTGTGCTATGGCAGTTAAAGCAGTGTCAAACTGCATTATTTCTGCAGTGTAGATGCAGCCTTAGATTCAAATCTAGTGGGTTCAAAGACAATTTAAACTGGGATTCATTCCAAGTGAATGTGAACCAGACCTGGGATGCTGCTCCTTTCCTCCTGCTAATGAGTTGCTTTCTTATTTGTTGCAGCAACAAACTGTAACTTTGCCCCCACTTTTACATTGTTGGCTGTAATGGCCATGGTTGTAATTTACTATTTTCCACAGGATCACAAATAGGTTGTCTCCCTGTTAATCATTACAAGGTATGTGTGCTGACTCAGTCTGAGCAATGTAAGTGGGGGCATGTTACATGGGTGGCTGCCTTGTAACTAAAGTTTCTATTTTCTAGTCGCTGGGGTTATAAGTCAGATCCCCATGGGCCAAACTGGACCTCCCAAAAGTCTGCAAACAATCTGCAGGCTACACAACACCCTGCTCTAAACATCTTATATCAATGGGCCTCATTCTCCATCTTTCTTTTCCAAACACTTCATTCCTTTTCCTCCCCCACTTTGTTTTTTCCTCCTTTCTATACTCAATATTCAGTTAGTATTCTTTCCCACTGAGCATACTCAGCCCTCACTGGACTGATGAGGAAAAACATGTTATGGTTTTGCAAATACTCCTGCATCTCCTGATACTGTTCTCTTCTGTATGACTGTTGAAGTTCTGGCTTTTGACCTCCCCTTGGAAATGGAATATAGGATATAGATGGTGATGTATTTTTCAAGCATTTAAAAAGAAAGATAAATGTATGACAGAGAAAAGTGAAAAGACAGGTCTTGTAAATACTAATATGTTAGCTACGGTATTTATTTATTTATACATCTGACAAAATAAACTTCTAAAATCCATATGGCCTCCTACCAGGATGATGATAATCATGAGACTGCTCTCGAACTGAACTGTTTCTCTCTCTCAAATGACAACATCTAAAATGCAAGGTTACTGAAACGTCAGAAAATCTGGCGTTTTAAATTAAAACTAGGCTGGAAATTTAAGTCAGCAAGGTAATGTGAACTAAATAGAATGCATGGAAGATTATGATGCTGACTGAGCAGAATGAAAGCTTGAGTCCAGGCAATCAATCTCCAAGCTGTTGAATGGAGCACCAAAGTGAAGATGTGACCTAAAGCATTATCCAACGTGATTCAGTTTAATTACTTCATATACATTTATCCATATGTCAGCATTCTCTCTGAATCCTGAGAGTGGTGCCAAGGAAATCCTTTCCTGCTCTAAATCAGAAAATGCTACTTTCAATAATCTCAATTCTTATGCACTAGGGACTATGCCATTTGTTCCTATAGGAAAACCCTTCCCAGAATAGTGATACCCAGATATTCTGGATTACAGACCCCCATCTGCCTCAGATAGCATAGTTAATGGTTAGGGCTAAATGTTGTTGTTGTTTGCGTCAAGTAATTTTCAATTTATGGTGACTCTAAGGCAGTTTTCTTGTGGGGTTTTGTTGGCAAGATTTTTTCAGAGGTTTGCCATTGCCTTCCTCTGAGGAAATACATGGATGATATTTCACTGAGCAAGGCTGCTATAGGAAGATGACCATCTCCCATGGATGTTCTGGCCTCCCATGAGGCCCAGGAGAAGTAAGAGTGTAACAGGAGGACTCAATGGGTGTTCTGTAAAGTCAAAGCAAATCTAGCTGCTGTCAGCATGCTGCTGAAGGTGATAGAAGGTGTGTTGTTTCACAAAGAGAGCAGCCTACAGTCAACTAAACCCCTTAAAAGGATGGCAGAGCCTGGTTGGCACACTCCTGCATAGCTGAGAGGGCAGGAGAAGCTGAAGAGGACCAATCCTCAGTGTCAAGACATTGGGTTTGGCTATATGCTCAGGCTGGGAAGACACACATGAAATGGGATAGCCTGATATCTGTCTGATACTTTAATCCTCCCTGAGACAATGTGGAGTTCTGGAACCAGGAAACACAATTGGTGCCAGATATAGAAAAGCCAAAGGTCATTCTATGACCTAAGCCATAGAATGCTTTACTACAGTCCTGCATTGGTACCAAGATGTTTATATACAGGTGTGAAGATACACATTTTCCAAGCTAAGTTGGCATATCCTGGCTTCTTTTTGCTCTGTTTTTTGGCTTTGTTTGTTTCTAGCAGCTTTTGAGGTGGGCATCATCTAAACACCTCACCTTCAAAGTGGCTAGAAGTCACTTTAGTTTGCCTGTCTTTTTCACCTCATATCTGCGAAATTGAGATAATTTGCTGCCTTTTGCATGTGTTCTAAACTTGGCTGTCTAAGAAAGGCTGCCTTGCCCTGGATAAAGGTGTCTCCTTTAATAACATAGCCCAGAAAGGATGAAAAAAGAAGAAGAAACTTAGAACTTCATTCCAAGTTCTTTCCATTTTGTTTACTCCAGGACCTTGTTTTCAAATAAATTTATGCCATATTCCTCTTCTCCTACTTTAGGCTTTCTCACTGCTAAGTCTTTCTTAGTAATTTCTTTTACAGCCTTGTGTGTGTGTGTGTGTGTGTGTGTGTGTGTGTGTGTAAGAGAGAGAGAGACAGACAGAGACAAACAAACAGATACACAGACAAACAATATGTACTTTCAAAAGCCGTGGTCCTAACAAGAAAGCACTCCAATTTTTACCTAGCTTTGTCCAGACAAAATACCTGAACTAAGCCTGTGATATGTAAATGACCCCAAGTAAAGTTCAGCACACCGTTGCAAAGTCCACTTGCTTTTCTGCCTCTAGCCCTGTGTGAGCACTCATGTTACACAACCCCTCTAACAATGTGCACAGAGAAACCATTTCACATGCTGGTATCCATTCCTCCAAGAAATTCATTTAATGAGGCCTGTTTTTCAGCACAGTTAGAAGGGAAACAAGTATCTCTCTGTGCATCTAGAAATCAGATGAATATGATGGCTGGGGTCAGTTTGCCTGAGTCCTTGGCACAGTGAAATAGGCAGGAGAAACAATTAAGTAGTCAAATTTAACGGAAAATTGATACATGCTGGAAAAAAAATGAAAAATAAGTATGAACAACAACCAAATCCCACTATTTATTACTGTATTTTCCTCACCGTTCTTTTCTGCATCAGAGAAGTGGAAAATTTCTGCAACAAAAAAGTGATTTCTGAAATCTAATGAAGATGTATACTTTGTCCTTTAATATTTCTGCTCACTATGGATAGTATGCCTTATAACAGAGCTAGTGTGGTGTAGTAGTTTGAACACTGGACTACGACTCTGAAGACCAGGGTTTGATTCCCAGTTCAGCAAGTCACATGCTCTCAGCCTTAGGGGAAGGCAAGGGCAAATCTCCTCTGAACAAATCTTGTCTGCCTTAAGGTCACCATAAGTAAGAAATAACTTGAAAGCATGCAACAACAGCATAAGGGTAGAGACAAAGTACTACACACAATGATCACACAACACTGATAAATAATATAGCACATGCAGGAAAAAATGCCTTACGTTCAGCAAGAGCCCTATGTTTTACCCCACCCTTTCCAAAAGCAAAACTTGAACATGACAATTTAGGATTATGCATGTCAATGAAACTATTAGGCATGGATGCATTACATAGGACTCAGCTGTTGTTTCAATGGTACAGCATTTTTCAATACCTGTGCCAGGATCAAGGACTGGATAAATTATGCAGCAGTATCTTTGCTTAAATTTGCGTAACCTATTAAGAATTCCTACATTTTTATTCAGAGATTTACTCTCAGGTAAGACTTGATAGGGATGTAGCACTAATCTGCTTCTAGTACAGTAATTGTGTGCTGAGGCCAAATCCACATAGGGCACTAGTTCTCTAACCACATTCATATGAGCCACCTCATCCTTCATTCCCAACTGAACAGTTCTACCTTCTAAGATTTCACCAGATATTGTCTTGCATGCTTTGTAGCCATGATGGCTAGAAGCCTATTTTCTCTCTTTCCCTACTCCACCCACCTCTTGTTTCAAAATTAAAGTTGAGATCCTGAGGAGGTTAACATTCTGGGCTCAAAACCAAATATTGTACTTGGTTGGAAGCAGGATTTTATTGTGCAAAGTAGTTGCACTTGGGTCACTCTGAAATCAATATAAACTTAATTTAGTCACAACTGACTTTGTATTGATTTCAGTGGGAACAAGCGTGATTAACTTTCTTTGGATTCAAACCTCTGCTTGGATTCAAACTTCTGCTTTAATGAATTCTCAACACAGTATAATTTTATAACACAGTTCCACAACAAGTTTTCATCTTCCTCTCTGTTAAATGGTAAACTTGTTAGCAATGAGCAAAGCAAGCCTTTCTGTTGTGATTTCTACTTCCCATGGAATCCATGGAAACTCAGAAGATGTTGGGTATCTTTGGTTTCATAAGCCATAGGTCTAAGATGGGTGTGTTTCAGAACATACATGAAATATCCATAGAGAAAGGAAATCAAATTGAACTGGACAAAAAGTCAGTTTGAGATAACTGTCTACACCAGTGGATTGACAATGTTCAGTTGTTCTGCAATGTAATCAAAATGAACATATGAGGAGGAAATGCACTAGCCCTCACCCTCTGAACTCTCCAGAAAGAGGGCATCCTCCTCAATGGCCTTCCACATGATTGAGGACCATGAAAGATCAGAGTGTCTCCGGGGCTCTAGTCATATGAAGAGGCTCCAAATATAGAGGAAGCTCTCCTTTTCAGCCCATAATTTTGCACATGAGGAGAGGAGACACAATTGCCACTTAACCCAAAGAGGAGATCACCTGACTAGAGCAAATACCTTCACGGAAAACCAAACCCACCACATCACCACCGCATTCAATTCCTTTTTTGGTTACAGACTCCATTCTTTTAAAGGTCTGCTCTTTATCTTTAGCTGCCTACCCTGGTTGAATACCTCTTATCTGAAACACTTAGGACCAGGTGTTTTTTGGATTTTGGAATGTTTTATTTGGAATACCTGTGTTTGCATATAAAGTGGGCCCTTGTTATACGCTGGGGTTTGGTTCCAATATCCCCCGAGGATAACAAAATCTGTGTATGCTCAAGTCCCATTAAATATAATGGCATAGCACAATGGTGTCCCTTATAAAAATTGGAAAATCAAGGTTTGATGTTTGAAATTTATACTTTTTTTGAACATTTTTAAACCGTGGATGCTTGAATCCGTGTATAAAAAATCTGTGTATAAGAAGGGCCGACTGTACATATATAATGTGATATCTTGGAGATGGAACCCAAATCTAAACACAAAATTGAACTATGTTTTATATACAGATTATACACATAGCCTGAAGATAATTTTGCACAATATTTTTAATAACTTTGTGCATGAAACATTTATGTTCACTGAACCACCAGAAAGCAAACTTGCCAGCTCACCACAGAATTCAATTCCTTCCTCCCTTTTTCCCCCTACTGATTCCATTCTTTTATAGAACTGCTCTCAGAGAATATCAATGACTAGTGTGATCTGCATTGTACAGAAGTTTGACTATTTACCTTTAACATGCTCCCCTGGTACAAAAATTAAACAGCACAGTTCCTCTAAGAAGCAAATCTCTTGAAAGCTAACAGTACTCCAGAGTGCTTATGAACAGGAAGAACAATCGCAAGGGAGTGCTTATAAAAAGAATATCCATAAGGGGGAAAAACCAATCCTACTTTAGAAGCTATTCTCAACTTTTTCTGTTATGCAAGCAAAACTTCAAAAAGCTCCCAGTCTCATTTTCTTCAGAATGTGAATTCTGTGTAATGTAGCCACTGTGGAAATTTTATTGAGGTTTAATGAGGAACAATGGCACATGGACCACCAATAAGTGGTCCTAAGAAATCACCTAGGTGAGATACAGTGTTTTAATAGCAGTTTTCAAATACAAATGGAACTGTTATTTTTGTTGTGCTTACACCAAACAATATGATATCCTTAAAGCTTACCAGAAATTATGAGCATAATAATAGATTGTCTCTACAAATATTCTTCTCCAAATTAGTATGTCTTTTGGGCGGTATATAAATAAATCCTATTATCATTATCATTATCATTATCATTAGTTTGTTTTCTGCCATGATGGGACCCAGGTTCTTTGAAAGAATGACTGGTGAGAGATATGGAGGTATGAAGGGGATGAGAAACACAGTTCCATTTATAAAAATAACTCAAATTCCAATACCTCTTGACTTAATTTTGTGAAGTAGGGAGGGAAACCTCTTCTTAATCTGAACAGAGTTCTGCAAATGTATTTTGCCTGATACTGCATCTTCTATCCACACTATACATGGCTGTTGAGCTTAAAGCTTGGGCTTCAACCTGAGCCTTCATCATTTTGGACAGATGCTTTTTGTTCTTGTTTAATTCACACCTTACCTGCTTAGAAACAAGAACCTCTTGTTTCTCTTAACCCTGATAAGTTGGACCAAACTAAAGCTGAACTGGTTTCTTAGCAAATAAAAGACACCTTCTGAAAGACAACACAGAATTAATAGAACTAAAGCTGGACCAGCATCTGTGCACTTCCTCCAAGTCTAACGCTTACCAAACCCCTCCTAATAACATCTTCCATTTTCTCTCAAAAGTGGCCTGTGCCACCTTGCAGGTCAGACAATGGAGAAAGAAATTGAAACATGTACTGCAAACCTCTTGTAGCGACAGTTATCAACCTTTTGGAGCAAGCAAGACAAAACTGAACGAAAACCTGGAGGCAATGCTACTGCAAAACATGTATAGTATACATGTAGAATGGTTCCCAATTGGCAAAAGGGTCAGCCAAGGATGCATTCTATCACCCTAGTTATTAAACCTGTATACAGAAAATACCATGCACAGAGCAGGCTTAGATTCAGAGGCAGGAGGAGTAAAGACTGGATGAAGAAACATTAACAACCTAAGATACGCAGACAACACCATACTACTAGCAGAAAATTACAAAGACATGGAACAATTACTAAAGAATGTCAAAGAAGAAAGTGCTTAATGTAGGCTTAATGCTAAATATTAAGAAAACAAAAATAATGACCATGGAGGAATTACATGAATTCATCCTAGATAACAATAAAATAAAAATAGTCAAAGGATTCTCATAACTCGGATCAAACATTGATCAGAGCAGAGACTGCAGTCAAGAAATCAGAAGAAGACCGAGTCCCTGTGCACACCGGCCATTTGGGCTGACATGGGGGCAGAGTTGGAGCATAGTGTTTACACAACACACACTCTGTCTCTGTCCCAGGGCGGTGTGATGGCATGCCGAGGGAGCACCGTAAAGCTGGGCACCACGGCTATCATGGCCTTTCTGCTTTTTGAAGCTCCTTTTTGTGTCCCGGAAAGGCCAGATTGGGGCCATGGAGTGCAGTTGCTGTGGCCCCGATCTGGCTGTAAAAGAGGCAGCTAGAGACCGCCCCTTCAGGGTTGTATGTACAGCCCCTAATACTGGGAAGGATAGCTATGAAAGAAGTAAACAAAACCCTAAAGTGCTCAATACTAAACTTAAGATACTCCAAATCTTTGTATTCCCCATTACTATATACGGATGTGAGAGCTGGACAGTAAAGAAAGCAGATAGAAAGAAAATCAACTCATTTGAGATTTGGTGCTAGAGAAGAATGCTGAGGATACCAAGGATGGCCAAAAACAAGCAAACAAACAAACAAAGGGGTTCTAGAACAGATTAAACTTAACCAACCCCACCCCACCCCCGGAAGCCAAGATAACTACATTGAGGCTGTCGTACATCATGAGAAGGAATGACTCATTGGAAAACATAATGATGTTAAGAAAAGCGGAAGGCAGCAGAAAGAGAGGAAGATCACACACCAGATAGATAGACTAAATCAAGGAGGCCAGCGGCCTGAATTTACAGGACCTAAGCAGAGCAGTGAAGGATAGAGGGTCTTGGGGATGTCTCATTCACAGGGTTGTCACGAGTCAACATTGACTCAAGGACAGTTAACACCAACAATACATGCAGCACTCTGTACCTTGGTGTGGTCTTGCCTTGTCTGAGCCAAAGAGTACATACCAGTATAGCATAGGAGAGGCAAGATATAGTCTCTCCTTGCCCACAACCAGGCCTGTTGGCCTATTCGTGCCCATTCATTCATTTCAGGAATCCCATAAACTCCTATTGCCTCTGTTCCATTTTCATGGAACATGTGCCACTGGTTAATGGGATAAAAATAGGCATACTGGATGAGACCAAAGGACAGTGTAGTCTACTATACATGAAGTAACCTGTGTCATTTTGGGAACTTTCAAGATGAAGCTGATGTTATTCACTTCTACTATAGACAAAATACAGACTAAATTTTGGAGTATCATTTTTTTAACAAACAACATCACAAATGGTGGGTAGTGTAGCATAAACCTAAGGAAATGGTTTCAATTTAAAATCGTGTATGGATTGATGCAGACATATGGCATTTGTACCGAAGCCAACAAATTAGTCAGAGGGAAATCTGCCTTTGCATTCCTCATAGACCTCTCCTCTCTCCAAAATGCTAGATATTTCAAGAACCTGACAACTCCAAAGGATCAAAGGCATTAATTGATAATGGCAGAAAATCTTTATTTAGGCACTGATTTACCCAACCAGCAGCAACATACTAAGAAGTCCCCTCCCTGTCACCTGAACAAATGTGAAATTGATAAGTTCATGTACAGAAGGAGACTCAGCACATGAGCAAGACCCCTGTTTTTCCAACCTCTTTGCTCACTCAGAGAACCTCCACACAAACAACAATAATGAAATGGGGCAAAGCTAAGCACTCCCTTCTTCATGTGGTGACTCATACTAGGTGAAACAACACTTAAACGGTGCAAATGCTATTAAGGTACATCTAGTGCCTAGATGTGAACAGACATGGTACCAAATTAATTTTTTAATAGATATTGCTAAGAGTATCCATAGGATTAACGCCGAATCTACATTTTTGTCTGCAATGCTGGATCTTATTCTTGTGGAAAAGACTGATCATTGCTAAGCACATTCTTTTTCTTCAGAATAGCAGCTCCTTTTTTTTTTCTCTTCCACAAATTTTTATACCCCCATCATTATAGTGAAAGAGGTCTTTGGATGTAAAGTCGACATATTGCAAGAGCTCATTGTGGGGTGCAATGCATCTCTGTGAGTTCCAAGAGGAAGGAAATGCTATGATATTATTTAACATTACAAATGGATATGATATTATTTAGCATTACTCCAAGTTAGAGTTTCCCCCTCATTTGTTGCTGCCCAGGCTGGATAAGCTCCCCTACTTTGAATATGGGACATTTTAACCTTTGTTGTTAATTAGACTGTAGTATAATACAGCTTGGCCTATTTATCCTTCCTCTCAAGCTTTCCTCTCCTCAGTTGCTCTCCCTATCTGTCAACAGCATCAGCATTCACCCTGTTGACCAGGCACACAGCCGTGACGCTGTCTTATATTCTTTGCTCCCCAGTCTGCATTTCAAGTCATACTGCTTCCTAGACAACACTGTCGAAATCTGTCCCTTTCTCTTCCCATTCTCTTGCCTAAATTCTAATTTAAACTCTAGACTGCTATAGTTTCTTCTACACACACACACACCCCATCGCACTATTCTCATCTCAACTCTCCTATTGCTCAGGCCATAAGAACACATCCCCTCTTTTCCATGTACCACAAATCCTTTAATTGCTACCCTGGTTCTATCCACATCTACCATAAAGTCATTTTTACCCTTAAAATGTGCCCTGGCTCTAAACTCTGTTTTGGCTCTCATTTTATTCCATCCTTGCCCATAACTTCCCTCTTCTTCAACCTTACCACCCTCAACACCACATTCAAAGTCTCAAAAGCAGTGCAAGATCCCTTTGCATACAGATTTTTCAGACTAACATGGCTATGAGCTTTATCACACTAGCGAGATCCCGTGGGAAAACAGATTTAAATGAGAGTTAAATTACATTTGAATGTAAACAGAACCCGCAAATTCGGGAAGTTTATCACACCGAATTGCTGCTAAAGTGAAATAATTTTCCTGCCATTTTTCTCCGGTTTAACCTCAGTTTAACTTCGCGTTATTTCACATTAACAGCAATGTTGTGTGATAAACTTCAGGCATTTCCAGCTTTTCTTTAATTTAACTCTCCTTTAAATCCCGTTATCTAATGGTATCTCTCTAGTGTGATAAACTCCTATGTCTCTGAATTCTATCATACTACATATTTATAACAGTTTGATACTTCTTTAACTACTATAGAATTCTGCTGGTTGACTGTCTTCAGAGAAACCTTATCCCACAGCAGTTATATCCATGTTAGTCTATTGGTGATTTTCAGATGAGTGAATGAGAGTTAGCTGAATGATTCATGAGTATGAAAACATTGTTTTTCATTTAATCACTCTGCTACCCACACAAAAGAACCAGGGAAAATGGATCATTATGCAGCAGTACCTGTTGTATAGTTGTGTTGCAGCCTTCTATTAATCATTTCTGTGAAGCTATGAAGCATGATACTTGAAGAATGCATGTTTTGTACTGTGACGCTTTTTCTGTATTTGGCACGTAAAATGGGTGACAAATCAGAAGACCTGACTTTTAGTGTTGAGTGCGATGTTTGTACAATGAGGGGAAAACAGAGCATAGTGTAAGTATGCATTCATTCCAGGTTTCTAGTGCATGAGGGACATTAAGAGGGATCACAGAGCACCCTCTCATAACTTTATTAGTTTTTCCACAAATTATCCCAAATTGCTTTTCGTCAAGCATCTATCAGCCTTCCCTACTCTATGACAGATGGATCCAATGAGATTAGATGGCAAGAAAGAAGAAATGCATGACACCTCTCATTGTTTCTGGCTGGAAGATTTACTACTACATTTTAAAGAGCTATTTCCAAATATTTAAGCAGCATACCCATACACGAGTGCAGAAAATGTGACTGGTTAGAGATGGAGCCATTGTTTAAACCTAGACAAGGTGGTTTTCATAGGAAAAGTAAATGGTTCAACTCCTGTTAACTCTAGTTAACCAGGTAGAAGGGTGGCAAATACTAGGGAGCCAGGAAGTTACCTCCTTTCTGGGCAGTAGTGAGCTATATGGTCTGACTCAGTATGAGGCAGTTCTCCAAGTCCAAGAATTATTCTGGTTTACTGAATACCAGCTCAAGCTTTAGGAAGCCAAGTAAACTAGTATTTTGGGTCTTTCCTAGTTCTGCCTTTCAGGTATTTAAATGGAATTCTTTAAAAGTGACTACGAAATTCTAACTGTAACTATTTCATATTTACAATCACTACTTAGTCATGATCTTGACACTATTTCTTTTTCGTTGGCATGGCCTTAGCACAGGTTCAGACCATGTTCAGGGCATGCATTGTGTAAACACCAGGACCCCAACATGGTCTGAAACTGTGTCATTTTGCCCATCTGTTTTGGGCCTATGACTCTGAAGGCCAGGGTTCAGTGCCTAGTTCAGGCGTGAAACTCACTGGTTGACCTTGCACAAGTCATATACTCTCAGCCTCAGGGGAAGGCAATGGCAAACCTCCTCTGAACAAATCTTGTCAAGGAATCCCAATGATATGTTTGCCTTAGGGTTACCATAAATTGGAAATGACTTGAAGGCACACAACCACAAATACCTTTTAACTATTGTTTTTGAATGGCTTTCAATCTGTCTTAATTTTAAAAAATCCTTAATCCCAACTAGAGTAGATTCTCAGAAGCAATGGAATTTAGGTAAGTGTTGATTTACCTAATTTCCATTGATTCAACACATTTAGTCTAGTTGGAATTAACCATTTAGTTCAGCCTGCTGACCACAAGGTAATTGTAAGTAGGTGACTCTGTGTTAGAACACAGATCAACAATGGAGAACAATCAATAGAATGTCTTGAACAAAACAAAATAGACCTTGAAACATTATTTACCTGACATTTTAATCCAAAGCAACACATTCAATGTTATTTGAATTTGAAGTATAAAAAATACTTTTTAAAAAAATTAAGTGGCAAACAGATAGCTCCTCCAAACAATTATGGATGGAATTGAGTATCAGACTTATTGGTGCATAACCTGGTGTTGCACATCTGTAGTGGATCTGTATTACACAGTTCCTATGTAGTCACACTCATGGCACTATTGCCTCAATTGTAACAACCCTCCTCAGGTCTACTTTACTGGGCATCAGCCATGCGCTGGGGGAGGGGGGTGTCCATGCTGCTGGTAATTAGGGCATGGGCAGATGACATTCCCCCCCAACCCACCCAAAAAGCCAGCAAGGCTGTCATAATCAGAATCAGGACCCCTGTTTCACTTTCTTGTCACAGCCTCACTGGCTGGCAGAAGTAGTGGGAAACATTCACCCTGTCCTGATAGGCAACAGAATGGATCCTCTTCTCTCCATACAGCAAATGCTCAGTAAAGTATTAATTTGTAACTTTCTACACAACAATGGTGCAGTACAGACCGCTGAGAAACGGCGGCCTTCCGACACCTGTTTTTACTCTGGAAGGACAGCACAGCCCCCAAACCATGAACCATCACTCCAGAGTAAAAAGAACCCAGAGTAATGATGTGAGTGCGCCAATGGCGTACTCTTGACGTAACTAGCGTGGCATGACGTGCAGACACTATGCATCTATTATGTCATAATGGCGATGCCCTTGTACACGGGACGCCGCTATTATTGCACCGCCAACACATTTTAGGGTTAGGGACTGTGCGGTTGCTAAGTGGTCCCTCACCCTAAAATCGGCGCCAGCACGGGGCTTTTGTGCGGTCTGTACTGCACCAGTTATAACATAACTAAGTTGTCCATATAGCACTCCTTCCAGCATAAGTACAAACAGAAGGTTAGGTTTCAGAAGCAGAGATTATTAGACACAATCTGTCCCCACCTCTCTAACCCTCTGCATAGGGTTTAAAGAAAGTGTTTGTAGTTTAGATCACAGATACCATCAGAATACATGCAATTTCTGTTCATATTAAAAAAAATTAAAGACACATACATATATAAGATGTAGTAAGAAAGGAAAAAACAAAAATTTATTCTTCTAAGAAAGAGAGTACAGGATATGGAATACATTAATAACAGAGTTGGATGGAAATTCAAAACCACAAAAAAGAGGTTTGGAACCACAAAAAGAGGTCTGAAGATAGCCCTGTCATAAAACCATACTTAAGAATTGTCTCCATGTATTACCATGAGATCTTCATAAAGCAGGAGAGAGTTCCCTATGCAAAAGAAATGAAATACTGACAAAGCAGTTTGTTTAACAACATTGAGTTGTTTTCAAGTGAAACTTGCTACATACATGACATTTTGTCTATTCTTAGGTTCAGGGAGGGAGCATCTGGGCATACAGCCATGTGAAAATATGTCAGTTCTGCTGCCTGCATTTGTTTTGAGAACCTACAGCCACGCATGAGTCTCCATCACATGTAAATGCAGTCAGATACAAATTGATGCTTTTATTTTAAAAGACTAAAAATCAATTAGTGCAAGTGATATCATCCACTTGCATCATGAGTACAGTACTTACATTCAAGGGGCCCTGACTAAGTGAAATAAAGTGCCCCACCTCACTTGCCCTGTCTAAGTGCATTTCTGAGTTTACATCATCATAGGTACATCAGGGAGAATGGGAAGTCTTATGCAATCCCTCCTATAACTCCATCCAAGCTTTTTCTGGATGGCTTTCAGTCACCTATTGGTAAAATCAGAAGCTATGGACTTTTCAGAGGTAACAGTGTGCATGGGCACATGTGCCTTTTCCCACGTGTCTCAAGCAAGTGAACCAAGGAAGCTGCTAATGATAAAAAAAATCCTCAGCCAGTCAACCAAACTTCCTTATGTGATCACTTCTTCCACACCTTCAGCATAACAATAAAATAGGATAATAAATGTAAGAACCAAAACTGTCAACAGAACCTCCTGGAAAAGTGCATTACTTAACACCTGTCCCAACACTGTAAAGCAAAGGTTTATATTTAACTATTATAACTGCTTAAATAGGAAAAGTTGCAGCTGTGGCTTTTTCCACATGTTTGCTCCATTTTGCTTTTATCTTAAATTTGTACAAGAAAAAGAACCAACCCAACAACCCTGGCAACCAGAGAATTTGTGTTTGTTTGTTTGTTTGTTTGTTTGGTCAGTAATATATGTATCCAGAAGCACAGAGAGACAGGTGAAAGTCATGTTGCAGCTGATGCTTCCAAACTGATTTCAAAGTCAGCCCCTTTTGCATCACTTCCCAGAAGACCAGTCATCAGATATCATCAGTGTACACACACATCCTTTGCCTCCAGAACAGGATGAAGTTATCAAATCTCTGAGGGCCAAAAGAACATTATACAGTTTTGATTCTTGGCTTCTTTCTCATATTTGTCAGGTGGGAACAAATCAGAGAAGGGAAGCCAACCACTACCAATGATACCAAAGAATAAATCAGCCACAGAAGGAAGCTCCTCCTCAGTTGGAGAAAGTGAGGCTCACAGGCTGCATATGGTTTTTGGGCCTCCATGGCCTCCCATTCATGCTTTAAAAAAAGAAAAGTGGCTCCCAACTCCTCCAGGTCATTTCGTTTAGACTTCTCCTGGACCTAAAAAGGGGGACAAAAATATTCCAAAACTGCTCCTCACATTCAAAATTGCAGCTTTCCAAAGCCCAATGGAGGGATCCGCGCACATCTTGGGTAGTTGGTGCTGTTGGACCTCTCAGTGAGGTTCAATACCATCGACCATGGTATCCTTCTGGAACACTGAAGGGGTTGGGAATCAGAGGCACTGTGTTGCAGTGGTTCAGGTCCTACCTCTCAGGGAGGTTCCAGATGGTAGTGCTTGGGAATAGCTGCTTCTCCAAAAAGGAGCTGTTATACGGTAGACCACAAGGTGCCATTCTATCCCCAATGCTATTCAGCATCTACATGAAATCGCTGGGAGAGATCATCTGGAGTCATGGGACAGGGTGCTATCAGTATGCTGATGAAACCCAAATAAACTTCTCAAGTCCTTCAAAAACAGCTTCAGCTAAGGATATTGTGTCTCCTCAGAATGAATGATAGGAAGATGTTATGGGTTGGATAAAGAAATTGAAACTGAATCCAGACAAGACAGAGGACCTATCAAGGGTCCTAATCTGGGGCTGGAGGTGTGCTCTTGGATCTGTCCCTCCAAATGTCAGCTCAGAGAGATGCAAACGTCAGGAGTTATAAGCTTCCGCTGATATGCCAACTGCACCCCTTCCTAGAATCAGAGGACCTAAAGATGATGGTGCATGCACTGGTAACCTCAAGGCTGGATGTCTGCAATGCACTCTACATTGGGCTACCTTTTTAACAAGTCCAGAAACTTCAAGTGGTTCAGAATATGGCAGCCAGATTGACGGGTACATCCAGGAGTGATCACATGACACTGATCTTAAAATCACTCAACTAGTTCCAATTAGTTTTTTTGTGGGTTTTTCGGGCTATGTGGCCATGTTCTAGAAGAGTTTATTCCTGATGTTTCACCAGCTTCTGTGGCCGGTGAAATGTCAGGAATAAACTCTTCTAGAACATGGCCACATAGCCCGAAAAACCCACAAAAAACTATGGATGCCACCCATGACAGCCTTCGACTTCACATTAGCTCCATTTAGTTTCTGTGCAAGGTACAAAGTGTTGGTTATAACCTTTAAAGCCCTACATAGTTTGGGTCACCTTCTCCCATACAATCTACCCTGTACACTCAGGTCCTCTGGGAAATGTTTGCTCCAACTGGCCAGGAATAGACTGGCAATGGTTTCCCAGATGACTTTTTCATCTGCTGCCCCAGACTGTGGAATGACCTGCCAGAAGAGACATGACAGCTAGAAATGATGATTGCATTTAAAATGTCACTAAAGACATCCTGCCAATTTTAAATTATGACCTTTTAATTTATATCTGAGCTGTTATGAATGAATTTTAATGGTTTTATCATATTGTATTTTAACTGTGAGTTTATGTTGTCTTAATTATGTTTTGTATTTTAACATACCCTGTACCCTGCCTCAAGCCTTGAGGAGATGTGGGAAATAAATAAATGAAATCATAAATCATCATCATCATCATCATCATCATCATCATCATCATCATCATCATCCACACCTGGTTTAGACACTTCCATAGGAAGTAAGAGTGTTCAAGCAGCGTGCATGATCACACCACTCATTCCTGACAAACCCGAGTTCCCACAGTTCCCTGGCTTCTCTTGTGTGAAGGCAATCATTGTATGAAGTAGTTCTTTTACAATAATATATGACAACACTTATGTTAATGTAGAAAAATATAACTGGCAAAGTTCCCACCCACCAGCACACCATCTTCCCCCTTTTCCCTTGCAACAATCCAACTATATAGGTCCAGTGTGACTGGTTCCCAGGCCATTCCACACAGATGAAGATTCCTTGCCAGTCTTCTAATCATGGCTGACACTCTCTAAATGTTAAAATAAATACACAAAATTTTCCCCACTATCACTTTCCAAAGGAAAGGAAAGGAGGAAGGAAGGAAGGAAGGAAGGAAGGAAGGAAGGAAGGAAGGAAAGAAATAAGGAAGAGCCACTGTAAGTCTGTTTCTGGCTAGCAAACACATGCCGTTAATCCTTTCTACTGTTGAGGATTTCTGTATCAGAGAGTGTTACAAATAATTATAAGTTAATCATCTCTTATCCTTACTACAGAAATTCAAGTACACTGACCTGGTTGTAGTGTAAACGCACACTCTCCTCTGGATTAGTTGCCAATGTTAAACACCAGCCTCTTAGCCCAGCTGAGGAAAAACAGGGACAAAGTTAATGCAAAGTGATATTGGAATTACCCCTTGAAATGTATTCATAAGAAATGCATAATGATCAGTTTTAAAATAGTCTCAAAATAATCTAAGGAAAAGAAAATCTGTTTAAGTTGCTTAACTAATGGCCAAGAAGCCATCTAAAAGGGAGTTCTAGAAAGGAATCGGTTATGTAAAGAACGGAATTGTAACTGACATGGGAGGGGTTGTTTTAATTTCAATTAATATTTTATTTGTAATAGTCAAGAAGGAAGCCTGTCTTAGATCATCCATTGTCAAAACCATATAAAAATGAGGGTGAAATCTGTTAATGTAAATTTATTTGAGGAAAGTTCTGGCATTTTGAAGAAAGAGCCAGGATATTCTGAATCACATTCACACGGGTTTAAGAAATGGGAGAAAAATGGAATGCCCTTGTCATGATCGCACCATCGTGCGAAGGTTTTCACACGACTTTGGGCTCATCCAGTACTTCTCCTGTCAATAACTTGGAATGCTCCTGTAACTTCTTATTAATGGGGAAACCCTGTGTATGGTTTACCTATAGCATTTCAGTCATGTGAAGGTGCCGAAGCCAATAACATTCAATTCATTCGATTACAGAGCAATCTGGGACCTTTTCCCAGACTGCATTTCAGTACAGGCAATTCGTTCGCATTGCTAGGATTCTTTTTGGAGTGGCTTTCAGCCTTATTCCTAGGTGTAGGGCATGATTTTGTTTCAAATGGATAAAAATAATGTTGTGAAATATATACATTTTATTTTGTTTTGTTCGGGATTGAAATATTATTTTCAGACATGCGCAGTCGCATCAAAACAGTGCATGCATGAAACGTTCCATAACGATATACTAACAATACACGATGTCTGCAGAATGCAATTGTGTTTTCCTTTCATTTTTATATTGTCATTATCATGCAATTGCGCAACTGTGTAAAAATATTGATCACTTTAGTGCCTTGCTTCCACTATCTTCCAATAGCACGATTCGTGAGATAATCTTCACTGACTGGAGTGACATTTGTGACAATCTTCAATACAACCTGGAATTAGGTTCATTTAAGTGGGCTGAAGAGAGAACTGCCCGTATCATGAAGTTGTACCTGATCCAATTTTACCTTTTACTGCATATAATCATGAACAGCCCAGGTTGCCATAAATCTGACAACTGGCTCCATCTCTCAGATGGTGTGTGATTTCTTCTGCCAAATTTAAAAAAATGAAGTTTTATATTACCGTGTGCATATCTGTCTATTAATATATCTAGCAGGAAATGTAACAAAAACTAACACAATAAAAATTAATTCCCTTCTACTCTTGGCCATCTCTTTGTGATTGTCTATCTCTTATTTTAACCAGTGTTGTTATATTTTTCACTGTTGGCAGGTCTTTATTTTATTTTATTTTATTTTGTATTAACTTAATTGATTACTCTGTGCAGCGTTGTGTAAATTTACAACACTTTAGAAATTAATAATAATAATAATAATAATAATAATAATAATATATCTGTGCTTAACAATGCATTCTTTGTGAAAGGAGGTTGCACTGAATTCCTAAAGAATAAAAATGATAGTATTTCCTGTTTTAACAGTGAATGATTTCTCATAAAGAGGGAGGAGAGCTGTAATAAAAGAGCCCTGATGGCTTGGGGCATGCTTCAGCTAAGGATGCAGATGGCTTTATATATGAGCATCTGAAGAAGACCAGTTTTTAGTTGAGATTAGTGGAGGAAACGGGTGCTATTAGTGTATTCAAACCGCCTGAAGCAAATATAACTTTCTCCCACAAAAGCTGCTGACTTAAAAGAGCCATTTAACAACCCTGCACAAGCTACGGCTTGAATCTTACACTGACAATATCAGTGCAATTGTGCTACTGAAAAGCAAACCTTTTATCGGTTACCTATGGACCCAGGCACCGTTCAGACTAGGTTATAAACCGGTTTGCAAACCAATTTATCGAATTTCCCTGATCTACTTGGTACAAAAGTGCTAGTGTGAATGTGGCCTTAGGTAAAAATAAATAAATAAAGGTGCTAGTTGTCAAGGCAACCATAAATGAAAACTATTGGGGAGAAGAGTAATTTGGGAAGGGGGGAGGGAATTAAAATTAATTAATTAAAATTCTTTAAAGAAGTTAAAGCACTGTTAAAGGTAAAGATTTCTCGATAGACTGATGGTCAAGGAGATTCACATTATCCTTGCCTTTATTTCTATATCCAGGTAAGTGCTGCATACAGAAACAAAGAAACTTGTGGAATCTCAATAAATAACAACTTTATTTGGCAGAAGCTTCTGAGGGCTGGCTTATGGTCCATTATGCCAGTTTGTACATGTTGAGTTTACCTTATCTAAAATATTTGGGACTGGAAGTGTTTGGGATTTTTTGAGATTTTGGAAAACCTACATATATATATATATATATATATATATATATATATATATATGTGCGCGTGCACACACACACACACACACACACACACACACATCATGAGATATCTTGGGGATGGGACCCAAATCTAAACACAAAATTCATTTATGTTTCATATACACCTTATGCACATCACCTGAAGATAATTTTGTACAATATGTTTTAATGATTAATTTGTGCATGAAATGGTGTTTGCATACCTGTACATTAAACCATCAGAAAGCACAGGTGTCACTAACTCAGCCACCCATGAAAATCATTTTGGATTTTGGAGTATTTCAGAATTCAAGATAAGGGAGACAACAGGTCTGGCACAGGTCAAACTCCTCAAGGATCTTTTATGCCACCCCCAACTCTACATGTCTGGCCTGCTCCGTGCCTCTGTTTTCCAGATGTTCCACAAAGATCTGAAGATCTGGGGATGCCACCCTATTTATCATTTCCTTTAGTTCCCCTTCCCTTATTACATTGTTTCCAATTTTCAGGTTTTAGATTTTAGACTAACCCTTTGGTACTCTCTAAATATATAAGTATGCATATACACTCACATACACATGACTCAGAGGCATGGGGCCAGAGGAAACCAGAGGAAGGCTCGAGAATTTATAGGCCCCAGAATGTATGTGAACAAATGAGTTCACCCTTTGGTCTCTGGAGAGCATGAAAGACTGACCCCTGGATCCTAGGGACAGGGAATGACAGTGTTTTGGTGGCTCCAGCCACTTATACATATTATATGTACATCTGTGTGCATTTGTCATAAAGCCCAATCTTTATGTGTACATCTGTCATTAAGCCCAATCTGAGTATAAATACAAATCAAGCAGACACAACAGCAATGACGTCAAACAAAATAAACAAATGCCCAGCTCTTTTGTTATTTTCAATATACTCAAAAAGAAATAAATCTTTTAAAAAATAGAAAGTTGATCTCTTTTTTGTCGACAGCAGCTGGACTAGAAGTGGCTAATAATTGGAAAACAGGTCTTGTATCCCTGGATTGCTGATGGAAAAGAGTTTGGGATCAATGGCTTATGGAGAAATTAACAGATAATATGAAATATAACTCAAAACAACAAAATCAAAGACCTTTTCAGGAAAAATGGTCTCCTCTTATAGATTATATTAATACAAATTTTACACCCGTTTCTCCACCATCTAGCTACTGTTCTTTATGGTCAGATTTATTTTAAATAAACTGAATTGTGTAAAACTTTAATAAGGAAGGTATTTCAATGATAGGAAAAAATTTTATACCATTGTCTTATGATTGTAAGATTTTGTATGATATATTTTAAATCAAGTAAAAAACAAAAACAAAAAGTTAAAGTTAAATGAATTAATCCTCTAGTTCTTCTTTAAAAAAAAAAAAGCAGGGGTAGTGAAAGAGAGGGTCCCAAACTGCTTGGGCCTTGGAGCTAAAATATATGCAGGAATGATTAGAACAGAATACAGCGGATTCTATCCAGCAGTGCAAATGCAAGTATGTTTCTGCTTGCACAACAGAATGTCTCCCTCACCTCCTCCCCACTGCAATAGTCTCTTTGCCCTCTGCAGATCTGCTCCAGAGAGTTCTTTGACCTTTAGGAGCAGATCTGGGGATTGCAATGGGAACGTGGGGTGGGGAGGGAGTGGAGTGGAGAGGAATCAGTTCAGTTGGTGACAACCATTCAACGGGCTGATGAGCACAGATACAACTGAATGAAGTTTATTTTTGAATAACATGTGCAACATTTAGCTGCACAATTACAAAATCCCTTTAAATCCCCCTTTTTACTCTATTATCCATCATGCAATTGGCTCTTGCTAGTGCTGGAAGATACCTTACATCTTGTTCTTGTACTGTATATGCATTATCCTACTTGAGAGTATGTATTTTCCCTGGAAAATGATTAACCATCCATGATGAAGCCAAGCCCTCCCTCCAGTCCATCTGCCTTGGTCCAGGCCTTGGAGGTAGAGAGGAACTGCTGGACCTCTTACCCTTTCCCTCCACCACTCCCTTCTCCTTCTGTGTCATGTCTTTTTAGATTGTAAGCCCGAGGGCAGGGAACCGTCTAACTAAAAAGACTGCATGTACAGCGCTGTGTAAATTTACAGCGCTTCATAAATAAAGGTTAATAATAATAATAATTGTTCTCCATGCAGGCGAGACAACCAATAAATTCCAGTGTGGAGAAGTATCCCAGTGGGACTACATGCTGTGTAATTACAGACCAGAGTTACCACATTAGTATCAGTTCTCCTGCCCTCCAGCAAATACGAAGTCAAATACAGGAAAACCAAGAAGATGTATTTCAATGTTCATGATTAGGGTCAGCACCATTTCGAATTCTGACTCATTACCTACTTGATTTATTGTGCTTCTCATATTCAAAAGAGTAAAGAGTCTAGACCATTTTTCTTTACAATGCAGTGCACAGTCTCTTCACTGAACAGAAAAACCAGTGCATTTTTTTCATCAATAAATGTAAAATCAATAACAAGTTTCTGTCTCTTTTTGCAGAAGGCAGAGGGACATTTTATAAAAACATACACTGGGTCCTTGCATCCACTGAGGTTTGGTTCCAGGATCCCCCATGGATACCAAAATCTGTGGATGCTCAGATCCCATTAAATACAATGGCTTAGTAAAATGGTGTCCCTTATAAAAAATGTCAAAATGAAGGTTTGCTTTTTGAAATTTATATTTTGGAAAATATGTGGATACTTAAATCTGTGGATAAGGAATCTGTGGGCCAACTGTTCAACCCAGATTATTAACCAGTTAAAAAAGCACCAACACAAAATGCTATTTTCAAATCATTTTTAGTTCTTCACCTGCAAAATTTTAGTGATGTGTGCACAATATTTAATATAAACAAATATAAAGTAATCTACACTGATGTGCCTCCACATACAGTATGTACTTAATGATGTCTGAATGGACAGTGATTCACCATGAAAGTGATCCTGAGGGTCAAGACAGCCCACTCAGACAAAATAATAATACATTGTTTAGCATCATTGAAAAAGGCAAACAGCATACTAGAGATGAATTTATTGGGAAACCTGATGAAAATAAGACAAGCCTGTATTGTAATGACTTTGTATACATTTATGGGCATGAATCCCAGGAAAGATTCCAGCACAGATCATTAAACAGTTTGTAAACACTTAGAAAGGAATGTCATGATCACTAAAAGTAAAAAAAGTAAAAAACAAAATGATCACTAAAAGTCAACGTGAGGTTTTTTTAAAGTTAAAAAGTTTTATAAACTTGGGTAACCTAAAAAAAGTCATGCCAGATTAATTTTATCTCTCTCTCTCTCTCTCTCTCTCTCTCTTTTAAATAGAATTACAAGATTGACAAGGTCCTCATTGAAATACAGCTAATAATATGCAGTTTAGACAATTCTACTGTTAGGTGGATTTGTAACTGGTTGACCAACTGAACCCAAAGGGTGCTCACCAATGTCTCCTTTTCATCTTGGAGACTAGTAGCGTGCCTCAGGGTTCTGTCTCAGGCCCAGTGCTATTCAACATACTTAATCAATGACTTGGATGATGGATAAATGTTTATCAGATTTACAGATTAGACCAAATTAGGAGGGCTGGTTAGAGGGGTTTTAATAACTGTATAAGTAAATATGTAAGAAAAGTCACGCTATAACAAACTAAAGACCTGTCTAAGCCACATATTAGCTAACCAGTGCATGAAATGGATAAAGATTTTTCTATCTGTCTACCACATTCTCTCAGAGAGAGAGAGAGAGCTCTACAATTCAGGTTTACCCAATGAAACTGATTGGCAATAGATTCAGGACAGAGGAATGAAAGTGTTTCCTCATGCAACACAAAATTAACTTATGGAGTTTGGTGCTATACAACACGGCAATGACCACAGAGTCAGGCAATTTTTAAAAGGGAATTAGGCAAATTCATAGAGGATAACTCTATTGAAAGGTAATAGCCATATTGTCAAGAAGGAGCTGCAAGTTTCAGGAGCATTATATGACCAACTATTATTTGATGGGCTTGTCAGAAGCACCTGACTGCTCCCGGTTGGAAAGAGAATTCTGGACTAGATATACCTTTGGGTTTGGTGGATTTATACACAAGAGCTCTATCAATGTGATACTGATCTTTTTGCACAATAAAAGTATACGTTGGCATCATTCTGATGAGCACTGGATAAGAAAGAACATTTGAAACAAACACAGTTGTTTCAGGCATATTTCGAATGGCACAAACAAAAGTACAAAGCAATACAATATGGGTTTCCAAATTGATGAAAAAAGTTTTAAAAAGACACCAAAACCCAGGGTTTTTAGTTTAACCCAGAGTGTTTGGGGTTGTTATTGTTGTTTAAACCAGGTTTTTTAAATTAATGTTTTCATGAAAAAATGGAATCATGTTTGTTGTGTTAATGCTGTGAAATATTATTTTAAGTATTAGAAAGTTTCATCTACCATGTTTCTATCCTTTTTAGCATTAACAATCCAATGTGATTAGGCTTTGATATGACTTACATCTTTTAATAAAGTCTTAATAATAATAATTATTATTATTATTATTATTATTATTTGTATACCGCCCTATGGCAAACCAATCCAGGCGGTTAACAACAGTAAAATATAAAATATAACAATTAAAAACACTTTGTCCCTCCCCCCCTTAAGACAATATTAAACAGTATAACATATTAAAACACAATATCAAAGCATAAAAACAACAATTAAAAGCTAAAAACCCTGATGTCTTTACTATTTATTATTCCGATTAAATCAGACTATATGTTGACTATACATAATAAAACCTATAAAGTTTGTTTTCACGGGGGATCCGTTCCAGGCACACACACATACGACACGAACATGGAAAACCGTGCATATTCAAGCACTATTGGCTTGAATGGAGGCATGCTCACATGGGGGTGTGCAGGCGTGTGCCACAAGTGTGCGCCTCATTTTAACTCCCTCCATTCACCCCCTGAGGATAATGAATCTCAATTCCGCGAGAATGGAGGGAGGACTGTACTCCTAGAGAAAGATGAGAATATGCATAAATTACTGTTAAGTATTAATTCTACTTAGTACTTATAGGAGTATAGGACTGCAACAAGGAATATAGGACTACAGCAATATAGGAATTAAAGAGCAAAATGCAGTTCAGATGCTCTGGCCACTAGCTTAGACAATAAATGTCTTTTAAGAAGTGCTCTTTTAAAGCAAGTTGTTCTGATTGAACTTAGGATAACTGAAGAATATATATATATATATATATATATATATATATATATATATTTGCTGAATGGCATTTCTTGCAGTATAAAATAAAGTGACGAAAAAGAAGCAACAGGCACTGGATACTGATCTAACAATGAACAACTGCCAATAAGCTGTTAAAGTTAAAATGCTTAAATTCAAACAGTCATTGTTGTTCCAGTAAGAAGGCTACAAACCAGACTTCGCGCGCGTGTGTGTGTACTGAATGGATGAATAATCAATTTATAAAAAACACAAGACGTTTTTATTTTAAATGCTTTTAGTTTAAATCAAGATTTAAACCATGGTTTAACACAGCCTGGTTTAAACCAGCGAACCTGACATACTTGCATGTTCCTCAAGGAAAATATGAATGTTTCATGAGCCGGAAGCTGCTATATGTTGCTCTTGCTGTGGAGGCTGAGTGCTATATAGCAGCAGCTGCTATAAAAATATATTCTATTATCTACAGCACCATCTATTGGCCTTGATCAATTTTACAAGACATTGCCAATTTGGTTAGCCCTCCATTTACTCGCACTCCTTGCAATAAGTTATAGAGGGTCCTTGGTATCTCCTGAGGTTTGGTTCCAGGACCCCGGTAATACCAAAATCCGTGGGTGCTCAAGTCCCATTACAATGGCTTAGTGGTGTCATTTACATAAAATGGCAAAATCAAGGTTTGCTTTTTTGGAAATTTTAAAAATATTTTCAAGCTGTGGATAGCTGAATCTCTGGATGCAGAATCCATGGATAGAGAAGGCCAACTATGTCTATCAAATAAATTAGGTTTTCCTGCCATAATGTAAAGGCAAACTCTTTTAAAATTATCGTGGCTAAACCTTTGGCATGCAAACCTTGTATGCTGTTTTATACCGAGCTCCAATCATCTGTCTTTTTCTTCTTCTCCTCTCCTCACACGGCCAAATTGTCACAGATCTGTATAACCTCAGATGCAAACATGTTATCAGTTTGGGGTTGTTGTTTTTTACTCAAAACCCACAAATCCGCACAGTCCTAACTGGTAAGGATGGCCCAGGGCCAGTTTAAATAACACTATGCCAACAGAAGCTGTGATAAATCCAAACACATCCCTAGTCTAAGGATATTGGAAATTACTTAAACCTGTACTCCACCTAAGCCTAACTTTGTGCTGGCACCGTGGCTGTGTCCAGGGCTAGAGGAGGTTTGGATCTAGCATAACATGACTACTTCTTAATCCAGTTTTGGCTATTCTGCTGGCAGATCAGTCACCATACTAGCTCTCCCAGAAGATTGCTCCAACAGAGCCAGGGTTATGTAGAGGTTTGAGCGCTGAGCAAGAACTCCAGGAGACTAGACTTTGAATCCTAATTTGGCCATGGAAATACATTAAGTGAGCTTGGGCAAGTCACATTCTCAACCTCCTCTGAAGAAATGTTGTTGTTGTTATTGTTGTTGTTGTGTGCCTTCAAATCACTGCTGAGTTATGGCAATCGTATGGAGTTTTCTGGGGCTGAGAGTCTGTGACTGAAATAAATCTTGTCAAGAAAAATCATAATAGGTTCATTTTTGTCACTGTAGCAGATCCTCCAGCAGAAACGTATTTCTGCTAGCAAAGTAGGCTTGCAATTATTTCTGACCCCTTTACAACTGGTACATCTTTGAGACAGAACTGCACAGACTGAGAACAAGCCTATCGCAACAGTAGAGTTCTCAACAGCCATGATATAAGAGTGGCTCTAATTTGGTGATAAGCAAAACAAACAAAGCAAAGGCATGATGCTTTGGCATACACAGAGCTTGGTTTCAATCCCTGGTATCTCCAGTTCAAACTTCTTGGATTGCAAAGACTATAAAAAGCTTTCATTAGTCAGATAGCCCAATAAAGATTAGATGAACTAATAGCCTGACTTGGTATAGGACAGTTCTTTGTATGGTGGTTATACAGCCACTTCCTGGCTTTCCTCCGAAAATTTTACCATGACTAAATCTGCTTAAAATCCCTGAAACTCTGCTCCTCAAAGTGCTTCACTGAAGCAAATCCAAAGCTTAAAAGCCCTAATTCTACAAAGAACACTCTGTCCTTAATTCTCAAATCAGTCATCTGTCCTTAACTCCTTAGGTGGCATTTTTTTGTGGCTGTAAAAAGATTTATTCATTTTCGGGTCATGAACATGTCACTTCATGAGTTTTTTAATGGCTAAATTATATGTTTAAACAGAAAGTAATTATATTTAATAATGGAAATTTTCATGCAGAATAATCCTAAATGGACGTCAAGACAAAATATTTAAGCCACATGTATATTCTGTCCATGTTATATTCCACCCATTCATGTATAGTTATTAAATATACATGCATTTGAGAAATAAAGTCCCCTTCTTCCTCTTGCTAGGATCTGGGCTTGGGATAAGGGTACATGACAGAAAGCCACATTATTAATTCCTCAACAGCTGCAAGTCATGACTATACCAAATCATGTCAGACTAATCTGATCTCTTTTTTTGATAAACATTACCAACATGGTAGATGAAGGGAATGCTGCAGACATAGCATATCTTGATTTCAATAAGACCTTTGTCAAGAATTAAATAAACTGTGTGCTGATCAGTCCATGGCTGAAAGCCACAGCACTTGGGATGGGAAGAATGTTCCAAAATGGTCACCAAGTAGTCAAAAGATGTGTTGGAAACCCTGAAGAGAAGAATCCTGGGCCTTTGAGATACTTTACAGTTTAGCACCTGTTCTAGATTTGCATGTGGCTGTTTTGCACAGAAAACAGGTTTTTTTGTGTGTGCAGGAAATAGCATATTTTGCACTGAAATGCTGTGTGCTGTGCAAAAGTACCATGTATGAAATTTTCCTGGAATAAGTCTACAACTGCAGAAAGTCTTGTGTGAAGTTTTTTTAAAGATTTTCTTGCAGTATGAAGAAAATGGCCAAGATTACTCACTGTTTCAAACAAGAAGAAAATCAACGAAGAATTATATTGCTGCATAGCACCGAGGCAGCATTTCCATCCTGGAATCAAAATGAAGATTATAATCCAGTGATGCCTCCTTAATACCCAAAGCACCTGCCATTGAAATCCCTCAGATGTTTTACTCAAAAAATAGATTTCCAATGTTACCCTGAAATACAGCTTGAGGTCCAGCTGTCCCCTGCTTTGGCACAGTGAGGAAAGCCACTGAGTTAGATTTCCCCCCAGCGAAGGCTTATCATAACCCTAAGGCAAACTGCATTGGCCAAAACAGGAAAGGGAAAAAGTTATCCCGAATAACAGGACAAATGCACTTGGACTGTGGCATAAACAGCACAGCATTAACATTCATTACTTCCGGTGGACTATTAATTGTACAGATAATGGACCACTACCGTGTCATGTACAGAGCCAGAATGGTATAGTGGTTGAAGTGTTGGATGAAGACTCGGGGAGATCAGGGTTCAAATCCCCATTTAACCACTGGGTGACCTTAGGCAAGTCACACATCTCTCAGCTTCAGGGGAAGGCAAAGGCAAATGTCCTCTCAATAAATGTGATGAGGCAGCTAATAATGCCAACACAGGAACATAGTGTCTAGATTGAGGGAAGTAATAGCACCACTCTATTCTGCTTTGGTCAAATCTCACCTGGAATATTGTGTCCAGTTCTGGGCACCACAAGTCAAGAAGGATGTTAACAAGCTGCAGCATGAAAGGTCTGGAAACCATGAGTTATGAGGAAAGGTTTAGAGAGCTGAATGTGTTTAGCCTGGAGAAGAGAAGGTTAAGGGGTGACATGATAGCAATGTTTAAATATTTGAAGGGATGTATTGAAGAAGGAGCAAGCTTGTTTTCTGGTGCTCCACAAACTAGGAAACAGAGCAATGGATTCAAGCCACAAGAAAGGAAGGACTTCCTGGTGGTAAGAGGTATGGACCATACATTCTTGGAGTGTGGTGGAGTCTCTTTCTTTGGAGGTTTTTAAACAGAGGGTGATGGCTATCTGTCAGGAGTGTTTTGATTATGTACTCCTGCATAGCAGAGGGTTGGGCTGGAAATTTTGCAAAATATGAAATTTTGCAAAGAAAGCCCTATGATAGTGTTGTCTTATGTCAACCGCAACTTGGAGGCACACAACAAGAACAGCATAGCACCATAACTTCCTCTGAATGGTATAAGTGTTTGGTAACCATTATACACACACACACGTGCGCGCACATGCACACACACACAGAGAGAGAGAGAGAGAGTGTATGTGTGTGTGTGTGTGTGTGTGTGTGTGTATATATATATATATATATATATATATATATATATATATCCCTATGTTTAGGAACAGAAAGATGGGTTGTTGTTTTACACTAGTCTTACAAATATTAGGCTTTTCCCAATTAAAACAAAAATTAAATTACAATAAGATTGATAGAAATGTTTTCTACATGATGTTTGAACCCTTAACGTATGGGGAAGGAATGATTATTTTTCATTCTTCCTTTATTCTGACATCAAAGCTCGCTACCAGTATCTGTATTTTGATTTCAGATTGGCACAAATATTTTTCCACATAAGAATAGCATAGGAGAATTTAGCTGAAGGGAAAACAGCCCCTACAGAATGCTTGTTACATTAGGATCATACTAGCAACCCTACACTGCTTTCCATCTGGTATTTGTTGGCAGTCTCTCATCCAAGAACTAACCAAGTCTTAACGTGCTTAGCTTTCAATATAAGACAGGATCTGGTGCCTTTGGGGTATTTAGGCCTCTAAATGAATGCAAAGCCCCTAGCATTTCAGATGTATACATGTGGCCAAGCAACATCTGAGTGTGGTCAAGATGGCAAAAGTTACTAATGAGGAAGAACATACAAGCTAGGAGATGTTGCAGCAGTTTGTTTTGGCCTGAGAAAGCTCGAAAGATTCGAAGGATTCTGTCCTTCTCTCCTCTCCCTGATGCCGAGCTACTTGAGCGCTATCTATTTCTGCATTTTGAATTCAGCCTGTAGCAATCGAGGAAAGCTGCGGAAAAAATGGGAAGTGTGAGGAGGAGATAGAAAATGGGACATTTTAAAACCAGCTGAAAAAGTGGGACAAAAGATGACAAATTGGGACTGTCCTTGCTAGACTGGAACAGTCAGAGAGTATGTGAATGGAGCTTTATTCCAATGCAAACAGCATGTGTGGGCACCTTGTTCCAAACCAGAACTATGGGAGAAGACAAAGACTTTGAAAATCTCTACCACATGCCTGTTGTTTACTTCTTGACAGCCATTAATTCAAGTGCCAGTTGCGTGAATAGCATCACATCTCCTTGGACCCCCACATTCTTCTTGGTAATAAAAGAAATTAGATTGTGCAAAGAAGAGGGAGGCTTTAGAACCTCAGCTGATGAATGCACAAATGTATGGATATGTGTAGAAATGACAACCTGCAGACAGCTGATCCTACGATGTTTTTTCAGAACTAAACTTGGATTTACTTCCCAGTAAAATGCTTCTGATTAGAGCTTTTGAAATGAAAAGCAAAGATATTGTAGCCTGGCTGTGTGGACAAACCTCAGCATGCAATCATAACTATAACCTTTAAAAGTGTGGGGGGGCAGAGAATGAGTGGAAAGTGGGCATCACCATATGAATCCTGTGAATGTGTCCTGTATAAATTGGTGGCAATATAAATATTAATTATAGTAAACCCTATTGGCAACAGTATGTTTGAGCATTGGACTATGACTCTAGAGAACAGGGTTTGAATCCTGGCTCAGCCATGTAAACCCACTGGGTGACCTTGGCAAGTCACACTCTCTCAGCATCAGAGGATGGCAATAGCAAACCCCCTCTGAAGAAATTTGCCAAGAAAACTTTGTGATGGGTTCTGCGTAAGTCTGAAATGACTTGAAGCCACACAACGACAACAATGCTTAAATCAGACTGTGTATGAAGCGGGCGGGGCGGGTGGCAATTAAAAATCATGGAACAAGAATTTTTAAGTTCAGGCACAGGTCACTTTAACATCTGTAATTCCTTCAGTACAAACATGAAGCCTTTTAAACCGCCACACTTTGAAGGAGCCATTTATATTCATTACTGCAATAGTTAACAGCTGACAAGAAAAATGTAAAAATCCTGACATCTTCTTGTCACATTATCCCATTTCTTCTATGAGAAGTGGTTTTCTACTGTGAAACTTAAAAACTTGACACAATGAAAAATCAAACATCTCCCCAAGAAATGTATCCAGCATGAAAATGTCTATCTATTAGGGATACCCAAGGGAAGACTAAAAAATAGCTAGGACATAGAAAGGACAAGGCATGAGAGGGACCATAGTTGTTTTGAGAACTTTTCCACATAGTTAAAAATTCAATGACAAAAATTCTAAAACACGTTCTTTGTTTCTGGCAGCAAGGAGAGAACAGATGTTCAGAGCAAAAATATAATCAAGTAGTTGTATATTTTCCTTTTGGTGTCTTGTCAACCTGGATGACATTGTGGTTATTATATGGTGTTTACCTCATGGGGGATTCAAAATCAGATACTCTTTTAAGGGAGTCAAATTTGTCCACACATATGAACACACAATAATATAGCAGCTAGACTATTTTTCCTGCTTTAACACAACCTTTTTCTTCTGGAGTGATTTTATTTTCCTTTCCCTGTACAAAACATAATTTAATGATGTACAACCCTCATTGTTTGCGGCTTTTCTAGGTACATGTTCAATCATCCACAGGCCATTTTGGTCATAAATGTCACTGGTTATATGTGTACATTTTTTGAGTGTTAATGGCTGCATAAGTCTTCCACTTGCACGGCAGTCTCAGACTTGTTTATTGGCTTTCTTCCATCCCCTGACATAATAAAATAATAATAATAAAACTTTATTTATATACTGCTTTTCCAAAACGATCAAAACGGTTCACAACATCAAATATCAAATAGCCATCACAAAACAGAATAACATAGACATATTTTAAAATATCATATAAAAAATCCTGAGTATCTTGGAATTGCTTGGAAGCAGCACCTCATGAGGTAGCAAAGAAGGAAATCTTGCCCTGATCTGGTCAGGAGCAGAAGAGCTCAAGAAGCAATGTGCTCTAGCAACTGCATTCAAATGGAAGGTGGTTGCCTTGCTCCTAAAGATGGAAACAAGATCAAATGCATTTTTTGTTGTTTTGTGCCTTCAAATCTTTTCCATCTTATGGTGACTCTAGAGTGAACTTATCATGGAGTTTTCTTGGCAAGAGGAGTTTTGCCTTTGCCTTCTTCTGAGGGTGAGAGTATGTAACTTGCCCAGGGTCACTGAGTGGATTTCCATGGCTGAGTGGATATTTGAATCCTGGTCTCAAGAGTTGTATAAAAATGCTCAGAGCTATGCTGGACTTCACATTACATAACATTGCATGGACAGATATACTAATTCCATCAACTTCTGTAGCCTTCTCCAAAGAATGTCCCAATTTTCAGGAGAGGCTATCTTAGACATCTAATTATGAACAAAGTATTGGGGATATCACTTATTTGGTAATTTCCTGCACAACTGTATTTTTCAGTGACTAAACTCTCAACCAGTATGCTTCTTGCCTCCAAAAAGGCTGAAGGGAGTATGTTTGTGTTAGCCTACTTGCAAAAGTGGCTTTTTGCCGATTTTCTTTCTCTCAATTCTCGCTAGTTGCATCCACTTCCATATTCACCACCTCTGGCCTAAACCATGTTGCAGCTGCATTATGAAAAGTGTAACTGAACATTATTTTATTGTTTATTGATCTGGTTACACCAATAGTCCAGAGTTAAGAATTCACTTGTGAGAAAATGCTAAATTTACATGCTAGGAATGCTTCTGATCCTCAATCATCTATTCCCAAGCAAACGTCACATCCGAATCCTGAACAAATCCAACCCATTTTGCCGCTGACAGAATGTTTACCAGCTCCTTTCTTGCAACAAATATTCTTGGCAGCTATTAACCCAAATTTAATAAATGGTAGCAGCAGTGCACTCTGTTTTGGGCTTAATCTACAGCATTTTACACAACATGCCAAGCTTTTTGATGTGTTTAACAGCGACTGTCGGCAAAACAAGGTCTTCCTGGTATCAAAAGCATCTGTAAAAAAATATGTCAGTGAAAGCAATGTAGGAGTTTTATTTCATTTGAAAGTATGGCACAATTCCACAACCCATCCACTATTAGTCGGGTTCAAAAATGAGTTCAACATTTAATTTAAATATAGTATATCCTCCAACTGCCTCGGTTTGGCAGGAATCATCCAGCTTAATCCTCTGTCATCCCACTTTTTCAGTTGCTTTTAAAATGTCCAAATTTCTTTCTTCTTCTACTTCCCCACCACCACGGCCTTTGGCTTACTCCCATTGGTGCAAACTGAATCTAAAGTCCAAAAGCAGTTTGCACTCATCTCAGTGGGGAAAAGGAGAGAGGATGAGGCAGAAACTTACTCAGGCAAGAGCAAACAGCTGAAATCCTTTCCTACTTTGTCTGTCTATCCTAGCTTATCATTAATACTTTTTGCCATCTTGGCCACACTCTGATTTTGCTTGGCTAAATGTGTCCTGGTTTTCATCTGTGAAATATTGGAAGGTATCATATATGCAAAGCATTTCAGAAGGACTTCTCACAATAGCCAGCATTTTCTTTTCATTCAGAAGCTCCTAGTGCAGTCTTTATAGGATCGAAAAATGCAAGCAAGTGGCTCCCTCCTCATGTATAAAAATGCACAAAATAGCACCTTAGGGAAAAGACTGTGCCAGGCCTTTTCTTGCTTTTCTATAAAGAGAACGCTGCTGATGTGAAGCAGGTCATAGGCTGCAATCTGATGTACACTTGGCCATGTTAAATATAGCACAACTTAATTCACAATAAAAGTGCCTTATGCATTCACTCCCCTGCATCCTCAGCTGATACATTCTTACAAGGAAAGACCCAAATCAACATGATTGATTTGTTTTATTTATATACCGCTATTCCAAAGATCATAGCGGTGAACAGCAAGTAAGCTAATTAGCAAGTAAGCTAATTTGCCCCCAACAGTCTGGGTACTCATTTTAGCGACCTCCTCGGAAGGATGCAAGCCTGAGTCGAGCTTGGGCCCTTTTGCTGGTCTTGAACTCGCACCCTTGTGGTCTTGAGTGAATGGCTGCAGTACAGGCATTTAACCACTGCGCCACCAGGGCTCCTAGGAACATAAAGCATCCCTTAGTAATAAGGAATTATTCATTAACTCCAAATAAACAATACTATAAACTGTTTATTCTTCCTATACACTCAGCTTTACAACTCTGCCAAACCTGAACAATTATAAGAAACTTTCCCTATTCCATTCACCTTTAATGCAAGTTTACTCATCTATTATTAGGCTTATTTCGACAAACCATTGCAAGCCTTCCTACACTACATTTTCTTCTTACACTACATCTGAGTGTGTGTGTGTGTGTGTGTGTGTGTGTGTGTGTGTGTGTACTTCTTCCCTAAGTTTTTTCTTGAAGGGAGTGACAAATAATTTCAGAAATTTTCTTCCTGCTGTAAAAAAAGTCTTCAAAAACTATTAACAATCCAGGACTTATTCTGTGCAAACTTCACAGGTGGCTGTTCTGCACTGAAAACAACATTTTATGCACAAAAATCAGCATTTTTTCCTCATGGAAAATATGTCAATAAAAATATTAATTAATGTGCAGAAAATGCTGCTTTCTTCACAGAAAATGCTATTTTCTATGGAAATAAACTATGTGTAGATTGTACACAGTTAAAGCACAAAAAATTACATTTTCCGCATGGAAGATATTTCAGTGCAGAAATATTAATTCCTGCATAGAAAATGCTGCTTTTTATGCACCTATTGTACTTTGGCTACTTTGTGAGAATGCAAGAATCATTAGAAATGACAATGATGCTGGGAAAGGTAGCAGCAGAAAGAGAGGATGGCTATATGTCAGATGGTTAGACTCGATTAGGGAGGTAATAGGCCTGAGCCTCCAGGACCTGAGCAGGGGAGTCGAGGACAGGGAATCTTGAAGATGTCTCATTCACCAGGTCACCATGAGTCGAAGTCACCTTGAGGGCATTTAACAACAACAACAACAACACAAATCAAACCTGTGCAAATTTTATGCAGAGTAAACCCCCAATAACAACATTTTCTGTGCTGAAAATAGTATTTTCCACATAGGAATTCCTATTTCTGCACACAACAACTTCAAACTAAAGTTGCACAGGATAAGCCCCAAACTACAAAGATTCTCATCAGTCCAGGATTCTTTACCTCAGGGTTTCTCAGCACTTGAAAAACATGTTTCTCTACCTTTTTTCCTAATGAATATTTCCTAATGTTTTTTTCCTTCCCTAGTATGAAGTGGGAAAAGCTGCACCAGAGTATTCCTTTGTCACCAGGGTGACCCGATATCATAACTGCAAAGGAGAACAAGGCACTGCAAAATGTAGTCAAGAAAAATGTAGGACATTACCAAATAAAAGCTAAAAGCACTTATATAAATGTAAATTCATGCATCTTAGTCATGCTCAGAATGGAGGACCTTTTGAAATTCCTCCTGGATAGAAGGTTGAAATGTAGGACATATCCTTGAAAAGGAGATCCGTCACCTTGTTTGTCACTCATGAAAAGAAATCAACATCATCAGCCAAGTGTTTACCTATAACTAACCTTCCAGGAGTGTGGACCTATATGTATAAAAGAACTATATGCCATCCTTTAGGTTATATACCTGGGCAGGGGATGGGGGGAGAAGGAACAAAGAGTGACCCTCCAGTTGTGGGATTATAATGCCCAGCAACTTCACCATTGGCTATGATGACTATGAATGATAAAATTTTCAATATAACATCTGAAGGGGTGGCCCTTTGCCCACCTTTGATCTAGGTCAATCAGAGCTTCCAAACAATAGTTTTATGTTTATTAGCAATGAAGATTAACCCATGACAAAACAGAATACTCACCTTTTGGTGGATCTCTCAGCCAGTGATTATCTCAGTTCAGATCTACAAGAAAAAAGCAGAAATCTCTCATCAAAGCTGGAAATACCCATAAAGTTCAATTTTAAGATTTGTCAAGCAAAATCAAGCCACAACTGCAAGTTCCCAACATTAGTGTGACACTCAGATGCTTAGTTTCAGGTTTTAAGGATTCTTACATAGTTGATTATGCTAAGTAACGAAGTCACTCGGATCTTCCTTTATACATGTACTACTGTAATTACCTTATTTGATAAGAATATGAACATTTCACAGGTAGGACTCTTGTTCAGCATTATAAAATACAGGAGTGGGGGGACGTCACATTTTTAACTTGAGAATCTTCAAGTGACATAATTTGAAATAATGATGATAATGATCATCATCATCATCATCATCATCATCATCATTTTAACAGAAAATGGAATTATGTTTTTCACATGCATATCTACTGTTACACATTTGTTTTCCAATGATGTTTGACCATCGTGTATTTGGCCAAATACAGTGTAATCTGTAAGTCTGCTTTCAGGGATTTGAAAGAAGACAACTAGATGGGCTTGTTATAGGGCAGGGGTAGGCAACCTGCGGCCCGCGGGCCGGATGCGGCCCGGCGAGGCCTTGGGACCGGCCCCAGCCCGGTCCTGCTGCCGATTGCCGCTGGGGCCTTTGGCGTCTCGCGCGAGGAGCATGGTGGGGCAATTGTCTATAGAAGCCTCAGAAACATGCATTTATCTTAACATTTTTTTAAAAATTAGCAAATTTTTTTTTGCGTGTCCTCCATTTTTTATTTAAAAAGTGCCCTCCATTTGAAAATTTTGTCCTACATTTGTCCCGATTTATTTATTTATTTAATTTAAAAAAAAATTAGTTATTTATTTTTTGGCTTCGGCCCCCCAGTTGTCTGAGGGACAGCAACCTGGCCCCCGGCTGAAAAGGGTTGCCTACCCCTGTTATAGGGAAACAACAAATGTATAAAATGTATACAACATACAACAAATATATGCTGTATAACTGTATCATTCTTCTCATCATGAATGGACCACAGACTTTACTTAATGAAGCACCCTCTCTTCTTTCTGTGAAGACAGTAATGCAACCATGTAGGGTAAATCACATGTATTAAAACATTTCCCTGTTGAATTGAGCCTTCAATAATTGTAACTTGTTGAGATGTTAAGTTAAATTTCCATCTATTCTTAATGAGCTCCAAAGCATCAGAATAAATAAGGAAAGTAGCTCTAAGTGTTGACAAGTGAATTAAGTTTCTGTGGTAAACATGCCCTTCACCACAATTACTCGCTAGAAGGCACTGACCATTTAGAGATGTCAGCTTACTTAAAACAGAAAGCCATGACAGTTTGCAAGACTATGCATGAGAGCTTTAAAAGTTTATCTTAAAGGCTCTTTAACTCAATGCCAAGGTAACATGGTAATGTAATATCCATCTAGCACCAATGGATGCTAGTACTGAAAGGATTACAGTTCCTGCTTTCATATATTATAGCTGTATCTACTCATATTTTCATCCATGAAAAAATGTTGGACAAAATCCTTTACATTTCACATGACAGTGCCAACACAATCTGGCTTTGACCTCAGAAAGAAAATATGGGGAGAGAAAGTGTATTTATGATACAGATACCGAGCTGATTCTTTCCATTTCAGCGACTTTGCTAATGCTTGCATTCTGAGAGGTAAGCATCATACTGTTGACTCAGTTGAGGCCCACACCCAACACAAAAATGGCATGAGCCTTGCTGCAATAAATACAATCACTGCCAGCACTTCTGACGCACAAAACAATTATAGTCTCTCTAAGTAAGGTGGCATTTTTTACAAATCTACTTAGCAGTTAAATGAATTACAGGTGCTAGGGAAATACACACCCATCTTAAACACTTGAATTGATTCCCTTGCTCCTCTTCACTAAATCCCAGACAATAAAATAATGGATAGCATCAAGGTTTGAAGAGAGGCATGCAGTTAGCTAGTGTTAATTTAAAAAAATACACTCAAGATTATGGAAATCTATGACCACTGACTGTTTATCCACACCAACTGACTGAGCCGATCGGGTAAAAGTGTATGGCCCAGTGCTTTATAGACACAGCAGGAGGCAATCAACCTTGCCTGCTTCCTTTTTGGTGACAATAGATAGGACAAAAAGTACTGACAAACCCTATAGAATTTAGCTTTGTTGAAACATGAAAATACTTCTAAGTGGGAAGCATTTTCTGCGCATTTTAACTGTTTGTCAGTCCCATTTTCCTGGTCCCTCTCCCTGGTAAATTCTAATTTTATTTGTTTATTTGAGGATGCTTCTTAATGGTTTATTAGTGCAATGAAGAATGGTCATTCTTCAGTGTCCACTTCTGTATATATTTGCTATAGAAAGCCCACATCTAGACATTACACAAATGATGTGATTGACACTAGTGCTTTGAATTTCCTGTGGGTTTGCAGGGGAGGAAGTAGTTGTGTTAAAAAAAGCACTCATCCTGAACAGGACCACAGTATAGATAACCATTTCTTTCATATGGTATTTCCCACTGAAAATCCACTCCAAGCTACTTTTTTTAGGTCCCAAATGCATCTTTGATACACATTTTTAGCCCATGAAGGACCAGTCCTATGCGCTGACATTTCACGAACATGTGAACAGAGTTATGCTCAGAGTTTGATGCTCAGTGACATCGGTCCAAAACTCACTGCAGGAATAGTCCAGTTTGAGACCACTTCAACCTCCCTGGCTCATCGCTTGGAAATCCTGGGCACTGTAGTTTATTGTGGCCCCAGAGCTCTCTGACAAAGAAGGCTGACAAAATGTCTAGTTCCCAGAATTCCATAGCATTGAGCCAAGCCAGATGGTCTGAAACTGGGTTATCTCTGCAATGAGTTTTGGACCATAGTTTCCTCTGATGACTGACTTGGGAAACTAGTTAAAGCTCTGTCTACAAACCAGGATTACAAACCAGGAGAGAAGCACTTACACCAGAGTTTCTTAGTTCAGGCACCATAGGAAACCATGATCTGAGCAACAAGGAAGCCTCTTCTAATTGGGGTATGAATATATAGACCTGTTTGGTTTCAGTTTTTAGCTATTACATATATGCCTGGCATGGGAATGGGTAGAGGAGAATAGCAGGAGCCTGTCTGAAAATCAGAATGATTTGGGGGTAAGATTTGTCCACAAACACCCAGCTCCAAAAAGTGGACAAGCCTCCATTTGAAAGAAAACCCTCTGGGAGAAGAAATGACACTGACGGATGTGCACCACTACAGAAAAGTGGTCAAGTTCACTCAGATAAAGTGTTATTCTTCATTTCCCTAGTGAGTGACTTCCAAAACAGCATTTTATTTTTTTTTAATGAGTGATGTGTTTTTATACTGTAACGGTTTGATTCTATTTTAACACTCACCTCTCCATGTTTTTAATTGTAGTCTTTTAAACTAAGCTGCTTTGAGTCCCAATTTTTGGAGGGAAGCAGGATATAAATAAATATAATAATAATAATAATAATAATAATAATAATAATAATATAATAATAATAAATATTTATGTGTTCCGAAAACTGAATGCGTTCAAGGCTGCAGTTATAATACGTGCCTCTTTATTGTAGGTACAGTACCAATAAATGTTTTATTAGGCTGAGAGAGCTAACATGGGTGAAAGCACTTAATGAGGAGTTGTATAATCCTGCAAAATTCATTCCTCTCTAACCAAATTAAGTCCCAAGAGCTATAGTGGATGACATACTCATCCACTACTACAGCTTTAGCCATTTTAAAAATATCATTTGAAGGCCTAAACTTCTCCATCTCTCTACCTCATATCTCTACAAAAAATACAAAAGGTGCTGTTGTTCTCTCTGGGGGAGAGAATCACAGTGGTTTTATGCGTTTCTGATTCCTGTACATCCATAGATTGCTTACTTCTGGGAAAAGCCAGCTTTTCAGAAGACTGGATAGCAACTGTGAAGAGACCCTGTTTTTTCTAGTATTGGATCACAGCAGGGACAAGTCAAGAGAGGCACACAGTGGCAGAACACATGCTCTGTGTGTAAAAGACCCACTTCAACCTCTGGCAACTTTTGGTAGGGAAGGAAAAGATTCCTTCCTGAAGAACTGGGAATCTGCTGCCAGTCAATGCACACAATGGGTAGATAAATCCATAGCAGATTCAAGAGATGTCAAGAGCAACCAAAAAATATCCTTGAGAGACCACAGAGTGCCCCAGGACCACACTTTGGCCCCTCCTGGTGTAAACCAACTTTCCCCAACCTTTCCCAAATTTAGTACAGAATTTTAAAACTTAGACCATTATTGATATGCATTGTGTTATAACAACAAAATAAATAATTTGTTTCTTTATTTGCTGCAGTCCTCAATACTTTTTGTTCATTTTTTAGGGACGTAAATCCTCCGAATGGATAAGAGAATAGCATAACATTGGAAAAATTCCTATGAAAATGCCTATTAAAAATGCCCTTTAAAACTTTCATAAATAAGTAGAATCTGTTACCAACTGTAACAATAAATTAACATTGTTCTTTCTCACTACGTTGTGTTTTGGTATGCGGCTTCATTATACCCTCAGTATCTCAAAATATAACTAAGTGTAAATACATTTTTTACTTGTAACTTGCTACTTCAAAGCTCTGCCACAGTTACAGATACAGTGGAGCCTCCTTTTTATAGGCGGCTTTGAGCATAGGCTCTCAAAGCCGCCGGCGCACGCGGGGCGGAAGGGGCGGCGCGTCCCATTCAATTGAATGGGCGCGCGCACCCGTTGCGCCTCGCACGCCGCCGTGCACGAGCCCCATTGGAAACAATGGGGCTCGAGCATAGGCAGATTTTTTTATACGCGGAGGGATCCGGAACGGATCCCCCACGGATAATAAGGTTCCACTGTATATGGAGCCAAGCTCTTTCAGTTACATAAAGAACATTATTTAAAAAGTAAGCTAAGGAATTGCAAAGAGTTTTGCTAGCTGCAGCCCAAATACAATTGGTCATACCATTTTTTTCAGAATGGATGCTGCCAAATTACTTAACTATATGGATTTTTTTTAAAGAACAGAACAATTGAATGGTCAAATATGCTAGTTTATAAGATGCTTGGATAAAGAGGTTTCTATCCAAACTGGATCCTCCATAACCTTCAACAATATTTTTATAAGTCACCAGTGTAGGGTATTGATTAGTACATGTTTCTTAAAAGAAATCTTAATTAGTATGCTCTCTGGTGCAAACCATACACACACACACACACACACACACACATATTAGTTACAGTTGTCATGCTGATTGAGCGATTCTGGCAATTCTAGTGCCAAAATGTAACTTTCTCTGCCCATCACAGATTTTATATGAGTGACAGGGGCTTGATCCAGTCCTCATTAATCTTAAAGGAAGAAGCATCATGGAATTGCTACTGGAAAGAACTGGAGGTGGCAATCCAGCAAAGCTGATTGATCCCTGTGTGTTCTGGGAGGTTTCCTTGTCAATGGCTAAAGGAAGATACCACAGTGTTCTCAAATCCAATATATATGTGAATGGAAAATTGCCCTGAAAAGCCAACACAGCCACATTCAATTTCAAGAAGGGGAATTTCTCAAACATGAGAGGATTTGTGAAAAGACAGCTGAAGGGCACAGTTATGGGTGTCAAATCTCTTCAGAAAGCTCGGAGGATATTTTGAAAAGCTATAATAGAGGATCAAATAGAATGTATACCACAGATTATAAAAGGTCCAAGCAAGTCCAAAAGGATATCACTGTGGTTAACTAGCAGATTCACAGAGAGCATAAAGCAGTGGAGGAAGGTCTGTAGTCTTTTTTGAAATGAAGAAAATGGGGCAAAGAAACTAGCAATCCAAAAACTGACAAGAAGGAGTTTGAGCCAAGGAATTCAAAGCCCAAGTTGTCGGCTATTTCAAAAAATGACTGATAAAAATGTCTCAGAAGCTGTAGTAAAACAGACAAGGGATGCATGAGCATTAAACTAAAGACATAGGACTTTTAATGGACTATTAATTCAGATGTCTCAACTTGTCCAATGGCACTTACTCCTTCCTTCATATGAGCACAACTGCAGTCTGGAAAGGACCCAAGCAAAAACATAATAGGAACTTCAGCTTTCTCATTCAGAGATGTCTCTTGGACAAAGGAGAGAATCTGGATTTCAAGAAGAAGCAGGGGAATGAGAAACAAAGATTGCATACATCCCCAAGTTTCTTAGTTACCAAATCTATATTGTTCAGGGGCTCTCTCATTTCTCCACCAAAGTAGCAAACTCTCTCCGGACCCTTAAGAAAGCAACTCTAGATCTCATCTTCCCTAGGTTTATGGGCAGTCTTGCACTGCATATCAAAGTGTGGGTCTATTTCTGTACAAGACAGGCAATAAATCTTTCTCTTCTCCCAAGCTGTGCTTTGGTCTCTGTGGATGTACAGTTTGCTCAAGCACAAACAAGCAGAGGAACTTGCAATATGAGACAAAAGTAGGAGACCTCCTAGGAAGGTCCACTAGCAGCTAGGTCATCCCCAGGTTCATTCTCACGACTGCAGAGGAAGTGCAGGGAGAAAGTGAACAAGCTTCTCTCAGAGCTGCAACCAGTTAGAGGTTCTTGAACAAAGATGAAAAACAACGTGATAGGGTAAGAGCGGACTCAAGATATGCTGAAAGAAACCAAACAGACTGGTTCTGATCAGTGGATAAAACCTGTAGGATTGCTTCCTTCCTAAGTACTGAGTCAGCTAACAGCAGGCTTTCAAGGGGAAGGGAAACTAGCACTCAAATTGGCTGTTTGTGGCCACTTGTGCATTCACATATATGGGGCAGAGAGGGATTTGCACCTGCAGAGACTTCCGCTTCTCCATCCCTCTCCTCTCTTCTGTGTAAGGCCAGGCAATATCACCAAGAGCTTAAAGTTATGTCACTTTCCTATTTCACACTGATGCCCCAAAGCTCAAATGTTAATTCCTTCAGTCTGGTTCTTCAATAAAACCAGTCATGAAAAGCTTCAGTAGATGAGTTGGGTAAGTGGAAGCATGGCAATGTGACTGACACATGTACCTATTCTCAGTCATGGAGAAGCAACTTTCCTGTCACCCCCTTTTAGCTGAACGAAACCAGTATATAATCTAAAACAGAAAAGGGCTCTAACCAAGAATGATGAGAAGGTGGTGGTGGTGGTGGTGTGCTTTCAAGTAGTTGCTGACTTATGGCAACCCTGAGGCAAACCGATCATGGGGTCTTCTGGCACTGAGAGTGTGTGACTTGCCCAAGGTCATTGAGTAGGTTTCCATGGACAAGTGAAGCTTTGAACCCTGATCTCCAGAGTTGTAGTCCAACACTCAAACCCCTAAACCTTGCTGCTTCTCGTGAAGAGAAGTGCCACCATGTTTAGCTAGCCATAGGGATCAGATGTAAGATGTCCAGAAATTTTGATGCCATGAGAAAAAACTTTTTAATGAAAATTATTTCAAATGTATTCATCATTCTAAAATAAAATATTCCCTAGTCCATTTTTTTCTGAGGGGGAAAAAGGCTTTGGAGAAAAGGGGAAATATGTTCATTTGATTTTTAATGTAATTCTATACATATACAGGAAGCCAGCATGTCTCAACATCACAAATAGCACCTTCCCATCCCCATTTGGTTTGGTTTTTTATTTTTATTTTTATTTTGTATTAGTTGGCATAATTTTATAATATATCTGGTCAATATTAAAAGATTTAGTAACTTTTGGCTTTTCACATATATTAATACTTTGAAGGATTAATTTTTCATTACTACGTTTTTATAACAAAAACCCATTTTAAAATGTGAAAAACCCAGTGAATTATAATGTATTGTGAAAAGAACTATATAATGAAAAAAATAGTATCAAAGATTAAGTGGATTATAATTACTGGTTTTTGTAACATTCTTATTAATGGAGAATTTCCATTTAGTTAGGAAATGCCCAATTTCATAGACCTCTTTCAGGCACACACCCCAAATATTAGATACTATTATGAGATTGAGAAATTGCTATAATGTTATTGATACAATCTGAGTAATTTGTCTTTAATTATCTTTATACATTGTAATCGGATTGTAGTTTTAACACAGTGCCTTGTCTATATCATCATCTCTCCGCTTACTCTTTGTAACATGGAACTTGCTTCACAAAGTTGCAGGCAAGAAAAGTATTAAGCATCCTCCATCACCATCCATCACTTCTGGGCTTCATGCTGTTCCTTCCAGAAACCGGGGGAAATAAAAAGACCACTCAAGAGGATTGTTTTATTTGGCACCATGTGATATCTGTTCCAGCCCAATCTACTGTAATTTGACCCAATAAAATGCCAATGGGACAGAGACAGTCTCTGTTCCTTTCAACGTACAACAAAGTGACATATCAAAGTGAATTACAATTTTTCTCAGAGGCCACAAATGATGTTCCTGGCACAGTTCGTCCCTTGACTTCCAGGATAGCAACATCAGCAACAAAACCCACTCTTTCACATGAATAAACACCCATGCAGATTTCATCCTAATTCCAGAACATCCTCACAAGGTAATGCTTTGCCACATTATCTCTTGGTTCCTAAGTGAACACTCAGCAGAAAAGAGCCATAAGGAAGCTGTTTTCCTGATCCAGAAGTGATGAGACATTTTTCTCCAGTTAAGGTTTACAAGCCACATGACTACTATGCTATGGAACTGATTCCTCCTATTGTTAGTGTGCCCTTGGATATATCCAGGTGGAATGTGCTGAGGATAATTACTCAGTGCCTTTGACTCCTATTCATGGAAGGAGAATCAGGAAGAAATTGGCAATGCTCAAGCATGAGGGCTACCTCAGTATGGATCCTCTTTTGAATGGCAAACCTGGTGGTGTTATAGGGACTAAACAGAGATGTCTACCTGGAGATGTCTCATCCATAGGGTCACCATGGTTCGAGAGTGTAGGGTAATTTAAGTTTCCTAAGGCTTCAGCCTTTGGTAAGGAAACAAAAATATTAAATATCAAAAATGTTAAAGGCAAGCCTGTTAGGATCTAGCTTTAAATTAGTAGAGAAGCAGAAACGTGCCTTTGTCTAACAGTATGCTTTCCTAAGGACTGAAAATAAATCCAAAAACAACACTAGTAGCTTGTAGTTCAAACAAAAGTTTACTAATGGCTTTAATCTCTATATACATAAATGCCTTATCCTAATCTGGCTAGTGAATAGTTCAGGTTGAGAAGAAATATTTATCTCAACATCTTTCCAAAAAAAGGGGAGAGAGGAGGAAGATGGAGGACCAACAGTTCAGTGTGTTAGTCCCAAAGGGGGAGTGACCTAAATCTCATGATTAGTTTCAATGGGGGGGGGGGGGAGTTTGCCTGCAGGAAATCCCTATCTATCTAAGGAGGGGGAAAGAGAATGAAAAATCTTCCAACAGAGATATAAGGGCTGTGGTGGGACACTGCCCTTGTCCTAGCCAGATTGGGGCTGTGGCAACTGCATGTTGCATGCCCAATCTGGCCTTTCCACAGCGTCAAAAAGGAGCCATTTTTTGTGGCTCCTTTTTGTGCTGTGGAAAGAAACCATTGCCGCAGTAGCAAAGCTTTTCGGTGCCCCTTTGGTACTGCACCAAGAGAGAATTGTGATGCCTCCCACCTTGCGGTGGGTGCACAGCGTCACAGCAGTATGGGGTAGAGTTGGGGCATGCAGCATGCAGTCACTACACCCCCCACTCCACTCCGATGCCGGAGTTTATCGCCTGTCTGTACAGCCTCTGACTCGAGGATGGTTAAAAACAAAAACAAAAACAAACCAAATCTATTGGCTCACTGTGGTTTGGGTGTTTAATTCACCCTAAAGGGCTACGAATTTGATTCTTTCAAACACAAACACCAAAAACTACAATGTGGCAAAAACACATAGGCTGCATCAACAGGAGTATAGCATCCAGATAAAGGGAAGTTAAGAGTTCCATTCTATTTTGCTTTGGTCAGATTTCCCCTAGAATACATTGTCTAGTTCTGAGCATCAAAGTTCAAGAACATGCTGGAAGATGAAAAAGATGGTTAAAGTCTAGAAAACAGATCTTATAAGGAACAGTAGAAGGAGCTGGGTATGTCTGCCCTTGAGAAGAGATGACTGAGAGGTGATATGATAACCATGTTAAATATTTGAAGGGATGTCATATGAAGCAAGCTTGTTTTCTGCTGCTGCAGAGAATAAGTCATAGAGCAATGGATGCCAGTTACCACTTAAATATTAAATATATGTTCTCAATAATAAGAATAACTCTTATTTGTAACTTTTTAAACAAAAGTTGGGTAGTCACTGGGAGTGTTTTAGTTATGTATTCCTGCATAAGGTGGCCCTTGAAGTCCTTTCCAGCTCTATGCTTCTGTGTTGTACCAATAACCTCTGTGCATCTTGAGATCTCCTCTCTTTGTTCACAGAAAAATACTGATGTAATTAAAAACACTTGAGAAAATAGAGCCTGATCAACTAAATATATCATCCTGAGGTGAAATGGATTAAAATAATATGGTGAGTCAAACAACTACTGGGTCCTTCATAAACTTCAAAGAGCATGTTGGAGGACTCAGATGACTCACCTGGAACCATATAAAGGCAATGACTGTGTGGATTGGCATTTCCATGTGGGAGCTAGCTATGTAACTGCTACCATTTGAAAATGCTTGAAACAGGATCATCAAGGCTACAAGTCAGAAGTGGCCAGAGGCTTCTACATTGATAATCCAGTAAATTTGTTGTGCACAACCTACAGTTGGATTCCTCATACTTAATTATCTGTCCAGGGTGCTGAATCTATTTTTGTGGCAATATTCAGCACCTTGGATAGTTCCTTTACAGTCCAGAATAAAACTGTAGCCCTGTGTAAGTCACACCTGCTACCATGTGAAGGAGGTATGGATCAAAAGCTTTATGCCATCCAGGCTGGATCATAAGCAGTCCCTGGAGATAAATCAATGAGACACACTACTCGTATGTGTCATTACTTTCAGAGAAATTGGGCACTGCTTGTGTATAACGCATCTCATAATTATCTTAGATATGCTCCCAAGAAACAATACATTTCTTTTTGATATCTGAGTAGAATAGCCAAGGAAAACTACATTGCCATCTGAAAATTGAGGAAAACAGTTTGCAGAAGAAGATAATGGGTTACTATGAACTTGTGTGCAAAGTCCAGCTTTGCCACATATGGGCCATGTCTAATGGTTATTTTGGCACTCAGTATCTTGAGTAAGTTCTGTGCAGCATCTATGCACTTGTTTGGCTGGTTAGTAGGGAATTGGGGTGATTCCTCCAGGTCTCCTGCTCTTGCAACCCTCTGGAGGCAGCAATCACAGGTTTGGGGGTGAGGCTGCCCAAACATTTGGACAGGTGGTCAGGGAGTTACATGATATCTAGGAAACTGGGTGGTTCAAAACAGGGATGGGGGGCACATCCAACCAACAGGCCACATTACCCTCATCCTACTTTCAGAGGATGGATGGACATAACAGATCTCAGTTTTGAAGAAACTCCTCCTCCTAGGAGAAGGGAAAAAAGAGGAATGTGATGCTTGCCTTCTATTATATTTTTAAGTACTTGTATGAAGATGCAGAAAGACAAAGAGAGATGGAGATCTGATTCTGATGCTGAATTAAGTAAAGGCAGCCTTTGAGCTGATTAAGAGTTTAACTGATTAATCTAGCCAATTAATCCATTAAACATGGCATTTCTAATAATATATACTCACTTTGGGGGATAATTAAAGACGTAGATCCCAACAACCAATCATTTATTTATATATTTATATAGCATTAACACGAAAGAATTGTATCTACCCTAAAACCCCTAACTAATTCATTGTTTCATCAGATGCTCTATGATAGACTCTCACACATAACAGAGACCACAGCTAGCCAAACACCCACTTGAACAACACACTCTGCTCTTTTTAAAAAGTGATGTCTATAAACACTTTATGTCATGTTCACAGTCTTTAAATGATGCCAGGAATCTCTCTCCCAACCCCTTCTTTTCTGGAAATATGTATGTCACCATTATTTAAATCCTTTAGGTTATGTTGCAAGCAGGTAGTATCACATGCTGTATGTTCTCTCACACATAAAAGTGTTGCAATTTTATAGGGCTTTATTTAAAAATAAAGGCTTAGCTTGCATATTTTGCATATAAAATACCTCACATTTTTTATTGAAACATAAATCTTGCATATTTATTTTATCGGCAAGAAAACCTTTATTGTTTCTGACAACCAACCAGTTCAGAACATATTACAAATTCTTTGCATGCAGCCATATTAGCTAAACCTGACATCAGAAATGTAGTAGAAAAAATTCTATCAACTTACATTGCACCTTGACTGACAGAGGCTTGCAATCTGATTCTCAAAGGAAGCCACAGGGATGGCAATCACAACAGCATCCTTTTATCCTTTTGAACAACATGCACCCAAATTCTTTGAGGAGGGAAAAATGGCTTTTAAAGAAACCCTTTATTCCTTGTTGGTTCATGAGAAGATACTGAGCCACACCTATGCCATGTGAGAATCCATAAAAGGAGCAAGATCTTTGTTGTTGTTACTTTTAATTTTTTAGCCTATCCTGTACACTGCTGGGTAAGCCTGTAAAATCTGAGTGGCAGCTCTGTCATTGCTGTGCAAATCTGCTTTATTCATCTTATCCCAGTCACACCCAGCCATAGCATTAACCCATTAAGTCAAACAATCTGCACAGCAATCTCATTCATGTGACAGGTATGCTGCATTCTCCTACCCTATGCCTCTGAAGTGTGTATGAAATCCAGTCCCCACCCCTACGGCCCACACAACAAATAATGAGTGAATCCCGCATACTTTGATGGAAGCTAAATGAAAGGTGATCCAAATAGCTAGGAGCAAAGAGAAAGAGAACTAACTCATATTTCCTGCTCTAATTTTGGCTACTTGTGTGGGTGAAGCTTAAGACTGTGAACTAAGAAAAATTCATGCCAAAATTTCTCTCGCTGTTTGCCCTGGAAAGCAGATGCTCTAAGAAAGCAAAACAAAAAAAGAATCGAAACCAAGGAGCAGTTTCTACATTTCTGGGTGCTATTTTATTCTCTAGACTTGTCTAGACTCCAGGAAACCCTTCTCCTTTGAACACGAAAATGTGAGAAAATGTTCAGTAAGTTTCAGTTATTTGGGTCTGAATAACCATGACATTTTAGCCGGTATTATGAGCTGCGGTTTTCAAGGGGCCTATTCAGACTGTATGATTATAATGTTATGATTCCACTTTAACTTGCAAGGCTACATCCTATGGAGTCCTCCTGGGATCTGTAGTTTGGTCAGAGGCATCAGAGGAGAATTGTCTGTATGCGGGTTCCAAAGGCCCCTCCTTCGATTGTTAATCCCAGGTTTATTGGATGCAGCCATGGCAGTTAATGAAATCATAACATTCTAAGTATATAATGTGAATGGGTTCCAGTATAACATGGAATTCTCATGCAGATAGGATTTTGCATATGGTAAGAAAATGAGGTGGATTTCTCTGAGAGGCAAAACAATATGTCTGTTTCAAATCCAGGATTTATCCGATTTCAGTGGAAGCTTGATGGAGTCCAACATAGTTCAGATTTCAGAGTCAATGCATGAAGGGTAAAATGTCACATAAACGGCAATGGAAACTTCATGCCCCAGAGGCCCCATGCTTAAATAGGGTTTGTGAAAACTTGTTCTGTTAGTATTCAGTCTCAAGCATACAGACACATTTACAGAAATATTTGTTAAATCAAATGTCATACTTCATACATGTCAGTTGTTGTGTGTTTTTTTAAAAACCACAGTCAGTGTGACATATGCGGTCAAAAAGTTTCCTAATGGCCCATCCTCATCAAGCAAAGAGAAGAAAACATCAATGCAGCTTAAAGGTTTGCCCTGGAAAGGTGTTGTCGTTTGTTGTTGTTGTGTGCCTTCAAGTTGTTTCTGACTTATAATAACCTAAGTCAAACCTATCGTGGGGTTTTCTTGACAAGACTTGTTCAGAGAAGGTTTGCCCTTGCCTTCCCTTGAGGCTGAGAGCATGTGACTTGCCCAAGGTCACTCAATGCATTTCATGGCTGAACAGGAAAGTGAACCCTAGTCCCAGGAGTTGCAGTGCCCTCAGACCACTACACTATGATGGTGTATGAAGGTTTTACCAAATAGGAAAAAAATCCATACATTTTGATACTGGAAAATCCTATGAAGCAAATTGCTTGGGTTAACATGTGTGTTACTCCTACAGAAAAGTATGCCATTAGTTCTGAAGTCTACACAGTGAACATGGTATGTAGGTGGCGAAACTCAGTTTAAAAGATTTAAACATCTGGGAGTTATATTCCATGATATCAACTCATAGGTACTACCTACAGATCTCATGCAGTTCAAAAAATGCTAGTAAACCATATTGGGGTTTTTTAACATTAAAAGGCTCAAATGTTCCTAGCAGTTATCATGCTATATAGTGGGCTGAGGTTTGATTCCAGGTCCCCCTGTGGATACCAAAATCTGTGATGTCCCTTATATAAAATGGCAAAATCAAGGCTTGCATTTTGGAATTTATATCTTGTTGGAATATTATCAAACCTTGGGTGGTTGACTCCATGGATGCAGAATTTATGGATGCATAGGGCTGACTGTACATTACAAAAATCTCATCTACTTCTTTTGAAGGTCTGAAGTGTGGGTTAAGGATTCAAACTCAGTGCTCAGCATTCAGTGCTCAAGTCTGCTCTCTGTGGACACTAATACAAGCCCCTAGATGTATGCTAAATACAGTGATTCTACTGGAAACTGGCCAGTGTTTCTCATAGCCCAGAGCATGGATGGCTGCGTGTCATTTCTGGCTTGAGGCTCATGTTCGACTCTTGAGACTAGGGCTCAATTCCCTGCTCAGCCATGGAAGCCCATTGGGTGTCCTTGCATGAGTCACATATGATCAGCCCCAGAAAACCCCATGATAGGATCACTTTAGGATTGTCATAAATCAGAAATGATTTATGCAAGCATAGATTAAAATCGTGAATCCATTTTCTCAGCAACCTTTTCATCACTCAATTCCACACTTACTTCTGGCTCTCTGACTGGAGCTGTATGGCTCCCGATAGGGTTATAGTTTCTTATCAGGGCAACTGTTGGTTTCCTTCCTGAGCAATACTTTATCCTTCATTTTCATGGTCAGCTCTTAATATCCCTGACTGTTTTCTGCAAAATCCACCTAATTCCACTGTACTATATATCAGTGTTTTTCAGTCCTTGGTCCTTTAGATGCTTGGGCTTTAGTTTCTAGAAACCCTGGCTACTGGCAGTGTTGGCTAAGATTTTGGGGGATGCATCCAAATGATCTCCTAGGCCAAAAATTGAGAACCTTGAGGACTCTTGGTTGACCCTTGATGCAACCTTAAACAAACTGTGAAGGAAGGAAGGCCTATGAACCAGGTAAACTTTATTCAAAATTCACCCTTATTTACTGAATTAGCATCCTAATTCATCCTGCTTCTCTTTATATTATTCTGGGCACCATGCCCATATTTTGGAAACTACCCCTAGGGAAATGCATACTGATTAACACATTTTATCACTAGTAGAGCTGTAGAAAAGGAAGTAGAAGGAGTTACACGCAACCTTTCTCACCTTCAGTATCTGAGGAACAAGGGCAAATTAGCAACTAAACATTTAACAAATCCAGCAAAGATCTCTAACTTCTTAACAAAGCAGAACGGAAGAGCAGATATTAAGCTTTCTTAATATTCAACTGGAACCCTCCTTTGCTTTCTTTCTCAACTTTTGTTAGTAGTCATTCCAAGACTTTGCTAATTTCTGCTACTAATAGTGGAAGGTAGTGAAAAAATAGGAAGACCACATTAGAAATGTGTTGATTCAGTAAAGAAACACACAGCCTTTAGCTTGATAGCCCTAAGGATTATTGATGGAGCACCTTATTCATTGGGTTTCTAGACGTCAAGGCTGACTTGATAGCAAACCACAACAACATATGTCAGCATAGCCTGGATATTAACCAGGTTCTACATTTTTATTTGGGGGGTTGGATGGATGGAGTTCCAATCATTCCACTAAAAAACAAAGTCTCAAGGCCTTACAGTTCTCAAGAGTGTGGAGAAAAATGCAGGCAATCTTTTGTGACTCACTTTTAAAAAAGCCAACCTGTTTCATCTTTACTTTTGCTTACACACACTTGCTTGGCACTAAGTCTTGCCAAATTAAGTGGATTTAAATCTGGGGGGCAGAAACATCAAGCTCAAAAACAACAAGGCTTCTTATTTTGTAAAATAAGAGTGGAGTTTACCAGTGTGAACCCCACTGAAATGAACAGAACTTGTTAGTCTTCCATTATGGAGGGCCCACTGATTTTAATGGATCCACTCTAGTTGAGAGAGTTGAGAGAGTTGGTGTGAGCAATGAACTATGAATCTGGAGAGCAGAGTTTGAATCCCTGCTCAACCACGGAAACCTACTGGATAACTGTAGACATGTCACACACTCTCAGTCTCAAAGGCAGACTCCCGCCCCGATCAAATCATGCCTCAAAAACCCTGTGATCAGTTCATCTTAGGGTTGTCATAAGTCAGAAATGACTTGGAGGCACACAGCAACAAAACTCTAGTTGAGATCAGCAACTACAAAATAATATTTCTTATGGAGAAAACCATGGATGGGATATATTTGAGTAAAGACAGGATTGCCCTGGATAAAATCTGATGGGTAAATAGGGGTAAATAAGTTTTTGGCTTGGGGTTACACAATTATAGTGCTATGATTCCTGTGTAACTGTCCTGGCAACATCCTATGGAATCCTGAGATGGACAGTTGTTGAAGGGGCTATTAGGACCTTCAGCTGGAGAACCCTCCTCTTGTGCCTCTGCCCAAACTACACACCCAAGGAAGATTCCACAAGATGCAGCTTGGCAGTTGACATGGAATGATAGTGCTATAACTTTGGAGTGTGAATGGGGCTTAGTTATCTTCAGAATTTATGGCATGAGCTCCATTCTCACGCCAATCATGTTAGTAAAATGAACTGGGTACATACTGGTTTGGAAGCATTCCATATTGCACGTCTCTTTAATTGTGCAACTGGGCTCTTGCACTTTCTTCCACACTCCTGCCCTATGCCCTACCCAGCATGCCTTTCAGGAATTAAAAATATATATATATTTTAACACAATTCTGAATGTATGCTAACTCAGTTTTTTTTTTAAAGGAAAGAATGGAAAAGGTTGTTGTTGTTTTACAGGAAAACAGCCTGCTTGGGAATAGCGAGGGGGAAAGGGAATGCTGATACCATGTGAATGCCTAATACCAAAACTACCGTGGGGGAAACTTATTTCACCTGAAGACTAATGTTAAAGTTGTGCATTTGGGAGCTTGTTGATGGGTTCTCCCCATCAATGACAATGGCAACAATGCTTTGAGAACAAGACAGTAATGAGACAGAGACATTGCTGTATGATAAGTATCACCAAAGGGACTATTTTCCAACTTTAATGGTAGTTTTAAAGCTGCATGCAGGAAGCCCTTTATCTTACAGTTCTATCCTATATGTGTTCAATTGCAAGTCAGTGTCAATATAGTCAATGGATCTAATAGGCAATGGTAGTCAGTGTCTTTGATATCAGAAGGGCAATAATTCAGCCCATTTTAATCTGAATATTAAAGGTATTGTCCAAGATGCTGTACCCAATCCGCAAAATAAGTTCAGCACCTTGCGCAGCTCTGTTCAAGTTCAGACTAAAATCCAAAGAGGATTTATCACCCCAGTTACACCAAAGCCAACAACCAGTGCTGCTTACAGGTATGTTTTCACAAGATTGCAACTTTAACTGATTTTCAGTATACAGTATGGGAAACTTCCATTAAATTAAGGGGAAGGCACAGTTAAGGAGTCACAACCAATTTTTCTCACCAGTGACTTTAAGAACAACCTTACCCAAAGACTGAACCATTTCTTATGGACCAAGAAAGGAATGGGGAAACCTGTCTCCTTGTTAAAGTCTAACTTATCAACTGCTTTTAAAGGCACAAGAGCAGAAAGAGAGGAAATGTGGCAATTCTGCAAAGTGTCAAGGCTAGATTGAAGTGGCTGGGACCCTGGAGCAGTTCCAGAAACAGAATCCCTCTTCTTGCACATTAGTGCTGCATTCTAGAAGTGGTGGCACATACATTAATTAATGAAATACATTAATAAATAGTACAATAGAGCACAATGCAATCATCCATATGTGTGAGCCCATTTTCAACCCTGCAACTTGAAGGAGACCTATAGCTCAATCCTGTGTATTTGTACTCTGTTACTAAAGAAACATGTTAAAAGGCGGATGATAGCAGAACCATTATGTGATTCAGGAACCTGCTGTGGGAAGAAAGGAAAAAACAACAACACCTTTTCCTACACAACAGGACCCCCAATGAGTGAAGATGCTGGAGCAACTGCACCAGTTGAACCAATGGTGACCCAGCCCTGCATATTCTGTTTAAAAAAACCTGAGAAGCTGCTAACAAGTAGCTTGGGACAGCAACTGCTAGGTGCTTAATACTGGGATATTAAGCGTTCTCACACCAAAATAAATCACTGCAACAAGAGAGAATTCCTCTGAGAAAATATTATTACAATTGCTTCTATAGGCTGTAGTTCTACCCAAAACTACTCTGTACTAAATTTCAGTGAAATCAAAAGGATTCATTCACTCATAGTAATCAAAAAGATTCACCTCCAGATTGTTTATGTCACATAGAAAATCCAATTGATTGAAAGGATCTACTCTAATTAGGACTAACTAAAGCATTTAATACCCTGTTTTCTCCAAACAGGGGCTAAACTCAACAAAGTAAGGAAAACCAATAGGGGTGCACAATTTAAAAGAAAAGAACCCATGACATCTGTTTGCTTTCCTGTATTGAGCAGGGTATCCACTTTGGGCTTCATTCAGAATTAAGTCTGAGATTATTCTATCCCCAAAATAAGGTCAGGACCTCCAACAGCTCTTTTATACGTAAAGCCGAAGGCTTTCATGGCTGGCATAGTTTTTTGTGGGTATTTCGGGCTATGTGGCCATGTTCTAGAATAATTTAATCCTGACGTTTTGCCAGTATCTGTGGCTGGCATCTTCAGAGAATAAATTCTTCTAGAACATGGCCACATAGCCCAAAAAACCCACAAAAAGCTCTTTTATAGTTTGAACTAAACCCAAGAATGGATTGACTGCCCCACTGACATGGAACCTATCCAGTCCAATTTTCCTAATACTTAAAATTCCCATTCCATGAAATGAAAGGAAGGTGTGGATCTCAGTGAAGAAAGTCAAGATGGATGCAGCATCATGAATATTAACAATTTGTTAAAATTTGATTTTTTTTAAACTATTATTATTTTGGCCCACAGGCAAAATATGAAATCCTATCACAGCAGTGGCCTACTGTCCACCAGACAGACAAGTCTGAGATTAGGGGTGAAAGCAGCACCAATATGCAAAGCTAACACTCTAAATGTCACACAGCCTCATTTGCATTCCTTCAGGGACTTTGTTCCCCTGCGGCATTGCCAGTGTTGAAGAAAGATTTGACTGCTAGTTTCTCTTATGTGGCTGCAACAAGGGCAGGAATGGGCTACCATCCTATTTACTCCAGGCAGTGAAATGTCTCAAGCTACCTCTGTTTGTAAGTATTATTTTTAATTTCTAGGTGTTTGGACATTCCATAGTAATTTTAACATATTGCATTGAGATGCATTTACCAGAGTCCATCTTTGGCCCCATACAGACAGGCCAAAATAAAGCTGTTTTGGGTCACTTTGGAGGTATGCTGTTTAAATGATGCATGCATGCTAAGAGTCCAGAAGCTGCGCCAAAGCCACACTCCAGTTCTTCTGGGCTAAGTGGGCAAGAATCTACTCCCATGCTTTTCACTAACCCTATGAATGACAAAAACATAAATGACTATCTTCATTAATTTCAAACGTTCTGCAGCAGAAAGTATTGCAGGTTTCAAGGTTACAGTGTTTGTCACTGCTTGGAAAAAAAAAACATTAATGCAGAAGGGAAGATGTGGGGATGGGGGAAGGAGATCTGCTTCCAAACCCACAGAAATATGTATCATTTTATAACTTGACAAAAGAGCTTTTGGGGTCCATTTGTGGTTATGTTAACATATTCAAAGCATTTACTTTGGTGTTCGCTGCTGTCAGGCACAATTAGGCTAATGAACATCATTCAGCACCAACTCTGGCTTTTCTGTAGTGTGCAATGGCTACGATCCGCATAGGACTGTCAAGAAAGAAGAAAAAAATGACTGATCAAAGGAAAGGAGAGAGTAGAACCATAGAAATACAGGAATGTAGAGATAGATTGCTATTTCCAGTACAAAGAGAGAGAAAGTCTAGAAGAACAAACTGAGAGCACAATGTCACATCATAACCGGGAAATCTTGTTTTTCCTTTGAAAAGTTGTAAATCTGTAGGATACAGATGTTACTGTTCCTGATGCTTTGCCACTGGTTGCCTTTCTTGTCCTTCCTTCAAACCACCTGCAGCAAGAGGAATTGTAATTCTGTCCGACTTTAGTTGTGGGGACAGGGAAGAGGACATGTGAGGGTGACCTCCAGGAGCTCCAAAAACGCATGATTTCTACACATATTCAAGTAATTAGAGATGTCTGAAACATTAAGATGGACATACAATGTAGTAATAGTCCCACTATATTCTGTGCTGATCAGCCCTCACCTAAAGTACTATGTCCAGTTCTACATACCTCATTCTAAGAAGGCTATAGACATGTTGGAGGAGAATCAAAGAATAGCATCAAGGATGATAAGATGTATGGAAAATAAAACATATGAGGAAAGGCTGAAGGAAATGGCATGTTCAACTTAGTGAAGAGAAGACTGAGGGATGATATGATTTTTATTATTGTATTACTGTATTGTATTTACTGTATTTTATGGATTTGCTTTTGTAATTTTGTAAACCACTTTGATCCTTTGGAAAGGCGGTGTATAAATAAAATTTGTTGTTGTTGTTGTTGTTGTTGTTGTTGTTGCTGCTGCTGCTGCTGCTGTTGTACTCTTTAAGTATCTCAAGGGATGTCACAGACAGGAGAAGGCAGGCCAGTTCTCTGCTACCCCAGAGGCTTGAACCAGGCCTAATGGTATGAAGTTACAGGCCAGTAGATTCGAACTGACTATTGCAATGAACTTCTTGACAGTGAGAGGAATTCAGCTATGGAACCAATTGCCTAGAGCAGTGGTCCCCAAACTGTGCTCTTTACGGGATTTTGGACTTCATCTCCCAGAATCTCAGGCTATTGGCCAACATGGCTGAGGCTTCTGGGAGCTGAAGTCCAAAATGTCTTAAAGGGCACAATTTGGAAACTACTGGCCTAGAGCAATGGTGGGCTCTCCTCTAGACGTCTTCAAAAAAAGGCTGGAGAGCTACCTGCAGGGGATGCTTTAGTTGGAGATCCTGCACTGAACAGGGAGTTGGACTCAATGGCACATGAGTCCCCTTCCAGTCCGATGACTTCCTGATTCTATGACAATGGGTGACTTCAATATAAGATCATCAAGGTAAGTAGACAGCATGACATACAACAGAACCTTGCCCAAACTGACAGGAGAAACTAGTGCAAGCGTGTCATAGCTTGTTTCCCCGTTCTCTCTGAGGCAGTTTTTCCAGAGGTTTTACCTCCCTGCTTTTAGTACTGAAGTGCGAGCTTTTACATGACCCAGTGGAGGGCAGGTCGGCAATTTTTTTTAATAGAGTGATAGATTAAACTGAGAAATAGCTAAACAGTTGCTTCATACTTTGAGTCACTCGCACAAAGATACATTAAAAAGAGGATTTGACAGCATTCTTCCATTAGATGACTGAGCTGCTCTGCTCACTCCTGTGCAAAATTAAGACTTAGGCCTAGTTTTCAAAGGCAAACAAGACAAAACCATGGAAACTGTGATCACAAGTTCATTTCAGACCATTTCTATGTCAGTTTGTGAATTCAGGAAAAAATTCAGTATGAAAATATGTATGTGTTTTCAAGCACATTCTCCTATCCATATTTTTATACACACTCTTCCTTGGGAGCACATTTTTGCTAGCAATTTCCCTTTCAGTTAAAATGTTGTGTGCGTGTGTGCGTGCGCGTGCACGTGTGTGTTTTCTATTCAGTACACTATAGGTGCACTCTTCCTTAATATAAACATCTTTGTGCACATTTTTTGAGTATGGAACCAAATCACAATGTTTTGAGAAGTATGGTTTTCAGCATGCAAGTGTGTTTCAGCTTAGCTTTGGGACACCTACACTGTATAAATTCATAACAAAATTCAGACAGAACAAATTTCTCATCCATCCTTGAACACTGCTAGGAACTCCACACTGAACATCTGAAAGACGCTATGAATGTGATGCTGCCTATCACAAACCATCAAAAAGATCAGGATTGTGACTGTACTGACCCACAACCAGCATTGATGTATTAAAATGGGGCAGGAAGACACTTGGACTGACTGGCAACTGATCTGTATAATTGAACTTTATTGCACAGGCCCTGGAAGGGGCCTGTCGTGTTCTAAAAGGGCACGTGATGGGGATGGGAGGTGGCAAAGAACACATCTTACCGCACAAGGAGAACACCGCTGCCAGTGCCGCATGTTCCCATTGCATTCTGGATGTGTCCCAGGGGGGGCGATTTTCAGGAACGCCTTTCAAGCATTTGTGAAAATCGCCCCCTCTGGGACACATCCATAACGCAATGGGAACATGCGGCGCCAGCAGCAGCATTCTCCCTGTGTGGTAAGATGCATTATTTGCCACCTTCCATTCCTATTGGTGCCCTTTTAGAATGAGACAGGTCCCTTCCAGGGCTTGTACAATAAAGTTGATTGTCTTGGGCTATAGATCGGGGCTGAAAACTTGGCAGGGCAACCATAAACTGGCCAGACATCATTAAGGCCATACTTTTTAAGCCATATTAGCTGTTGGCTTCACTAGTTGCTCAGGTAATTGGTGATGACAGTGTTTTTCTCTATGTCACAAAAAAAACATCAGCTCCTAACATCTGATGGATGAACCTTTATGAAAGGGACAGAAGCAAGCCAAGCCATGTTTCATCCCTGCCTTTTGGTAACTCTAGGCTTCCACTTTCTTTCTCATGCTTGAGAACATCTAGTGGGGAAAAGATGCAAAGAGGAGTTGCCAGATTAAAACCTGCAGAAGGCTCCCATACTTTTAATGGTTGTGTAGAAGAGGGAATATCGGTAGGTATTGCTTGTCACGCAACCAGGTAACAAGCAACACCTACTGAAATGTCTCCTTCTACACACCCAAAGAAGGGACTGAAGCCCTACACTTGAGCCCTAATTCAGAGCATAGAAAAGGTGGTGGATTAGACATACTGGAAGAATTCTGCCACCACATGATCTTCTAATAGTAAGGCCATAAAGATGGCTAAAAGGGTGGGGTGGAGGGCAACTACATAAAGACTGTTGGTAGGAAGAGCAGAAGATCCGTCTGCTCCATGAACAGACAGCTCTGCAGTCAGATCCTCTCCAGGACTGTTGCCAAAAGTGAAAAAAGAAAAACACCCTAAAATATTGTGGTAAGATATCCAATTAATAGACTGCCATTTGTTTAGATATTCAGTGGACTGCTCATGCCACCGGCTGCTACTCCAATGGGTTAGCAAACACTATAATTAGATACAGCACCAAGCAATTAAGTATAATCATTTTCAACAGTGGGATTCCAGATATTTCGCTGTTCTTTGCCAAAAAGATATCACAGTGGAGTAAAACTTTAAGAACTGTTGAAAGCAAGTTTTAACATATAATTTCAGGGTCAGCCCTCGGATATAAATAAATCACTACATGTGCATAATCCTACCCTCCAGTAGAAAAAAAACTTGTGTCTGCTTTTGCATCTCTGTAAAAAGAAACTGAGAGCCAACGTGGTGTAGTAGTTGGAGTGTTGGACTATGACTCTGGAAACCAGGGTTCAATTCCCCACCTGGCCATGAAATCCATTCGGTGACCTTGAGCAAGTCACATGCTCTCAGCCTCAGGGGAAAGCAATGACAAACCTCCTCTGAACAAATCTTGTCAAGAAAACCCCATGATAGTTTGCCTTAGGGTTGCTGTAAGTCGGAAATGACTTGAAGGCACACAATAACCAACACACACACACACACAAATCTAGACATAACTTCTGGCAAATTTCAGTAGACAAGAGTATTGGGATCTGAAGTTAGGCCCTTGGAAATAGGGCTAATAAACTGCTGTGCCACAATAGTCCAGAAGGGGCCCTATGCCTACTATGTTGCCTACATTCTTGACTTTCTTGGTAGTATCATTATTTGTAAAATTATCATTGTAAAAAAATCAGTTAATCCCAAAAGTGAATAATGATACTAATGCTATCCCAAGGTGTGTGTTACATTATACTGAAGTTTTTTAGTAGGTCCATCCATGCTGCAAGAGAGATCAGGACTGGGGCCCAAGTGAGGGAAAGAAAGCCACAAGTGAGCAAAGGGATGCGGAAGCACCCGCAAGTGGGAGAAACAGAACAGGATTAGTGGGCAAGTGGGTGGTATCAGAAGAAGCCACAGGTAAAATGCAAGGCTTCCAACGATGTGGACCCGTGATTCCCAAATTCTGCTTGACCAGCTGTTTTGGACTTCAACTCCCAGAAGCCTCAGCCATCCTGGCCAATAGCTTGGGATTCTGGGAGCTGAAATCCAAAGCACCTGGAAGGCCAGAGCAGGGACATAGCCAAGGGCAGGGGTCCGGGGGGTCTGGATCCCCCCTCTGTTAGCTACAATGAATGGTGCATGCTGCTGCGCCACCGTGCCCAAGCCCCGTTATGATGGTGGCACTTATTCTGGACCCCCCCCCCCTTCCCAAAATCCTGGCTACGTCCCTGGCCAGAGTTTGGGAATCACTGATGTGGATGGTAGTGGCTGGAAACAGTGATCAGCCCACTATGGAGGCCTTTGCCAGGAGGAAGAGGAAGAAATGTAGCAGCAGCACTTCCAACTTCCCAGACCAGGTAAGCAGCTCTCTCAATTCTTTGCCAATTCCTCTGCCTCCAGGTTCAGCTCCCAAACATTTCCTGGAAACAGCCTGGATGAGCTGCTGAGGGGCATGGGATGCAGGTAGGAGGCAACCTCTGGGTGCAGGTTGAAGAGTGAAGTCAGAGTAGTGGTTGTGAATGCTCCCCCACCTCCCCATGAAGGCTCAAGGGACCTTGTGGGAACATGTCTTAACCCACGCCTAGGAAACCTGTACCTGAATTCTATGGCTCAGTGGCTGCGGCTTTCCCTAGGGCAGAGGTTCCCAACCTTTTTGACTCACGGAGCCCTTATTTCTATGGCGGAGCCCCTAAGAGGCCTACCCTATGTCTTACAAGTTAATGGTGTTTACGAGTATACATAAGAATATATTTTTATTATTTAATTTCATTCAATTTTTATTTCTTTCATTTTCTGGAGCAGCTGCAGAGCATCTGAGAAGTGTATGCAGAGCCCTAAGGGCTCCTCAGAGCACAGGTTGGGAATCGCCACCCTAGGGCATTCAAAGTGCTAGAGTAAATCCTGTATATTTGCAGTTCTGTAAACCTGTGAAATACCTCTGCTGAGTATTTGTCCCTGTCTGGTGCAGCAATATTTTCTTAGGATAACACTATATCTGATCAGAATTCTATCCCTGAGGCTGAGTTTGTTGAGTATAGGAGCAAGATGGGGCACTTCTACATCAAGCTGTAGCACTACGTCCATCTAGCTACCCCAAATATTACTATCCTGGTACCAAAAACAAAAACACTCACACCAGAAGGGTTCATTTGTTTATCTTGCAATGTAAGATATACAGTATGATCATCTGCCAGCATTTTATGCCGGTCTGTTTAGTCCTAGTTTCTCAGGTACTATGGGATTCCTTATTGATGCAACAGACTATCAGATGTAGACTGCAGGAATCTCTATCTAGTGCTCTCTCTCTCTCTCCGTAAGGCGAGATTACGAAGAGTGCAATACAACCCATGGTAAACAAATTTTAGTCAGAACATGGCTGGGGTCAATAATATTTTGTATTCGGTGGAAAGCCCTCAGTTATCTATATCTCAATTCAGAAAGACAGAGCAAAAGAAAGCCAGGAGCAGAATACTTGTATTTATTTTTGCTTGTCCTTTCTCCCATCACAATCTCTTATTTAACCTGTCTGTCTGTCTGTCTGTCACCCAAAATAATATTTTGTAACAAATGGTATTATATCTAGTCAAAGAAAATGTCGAATTAAAAAGTTTTTTCTCTTCCAGAAATCTGGCCTCGTTGTGAAATAAAGCATGCTTTTGCACCATGTGCTAGATATTTGTATTGCTTGAAAATATAAAGAGCTTTTATCTCTTTTTTTCATTGTAACCTTAAAATGACTGTTCATAGGACAACTTTGAGAAGGTAGTTTTCAACCCCTCCACCAAACCACTAAAAAGAACCTCCTGGTTTGGGGGCTGACAACAAAAATAATGTTGAATTCTAGGTCTCATTCATTTTAATGGGGCTTATGCACAATCCTTGAGAAAATATGTCTTAAATCTTTTCACTGCTATTGTTGGTCTCTAGACTAGCCTTGTGTCTGTTTCTTTTCTCCCTGTAATCTATTTAATCCAACAAAAAAAACTGTTTGCAGGACCAGTGCATATATTCCGGAATGCAATCCTGCCAATGTTAAATTTTGATATGCACCGGTTGCCTGGGACTTGCAGAAAGGTATCCCATGTGCACAGGAAAAGTATACAGTGCTGCATTCACACTGCAGAAATAATCGTGTTTTTTTTTTTAAACTACCATGGCTCAATGCTATGGAATTCTGGGAACTGTCATTTTCTGAGACATTCGGCCTTCTCTGCCAGAGAGCTCTGGTACCACAACAAATTACAGACCTCAGAATTCTATAGCACTGATCCATGGCTGTTAAAGTGGTGCCAAACTGGATTATTTCTGCAGTGCGGATGTAGCCCAGATGTACAATTTACATCACACACACAAAAAAAATAGATGTTGTGAAAATGATTTCTAGCTTATTCCCCCTCCCATCCTACTTTTTAAATGCAAATTCCTCCCTACCCATGAGAAGGGCCAATTTAACCATGTGATCCCCAGCTGCTGTGCCAAAATGATACAGCCCACTCTCCCTCAGAGAGAAGTGGGCCTGGGGCAATACTATGCACCTGCAGTAGTGAGTGATATATTCACTGCCATAATGAAGGCAGCAAGAGCCACATAATAAGCCACACAGTGGATCATCTTCTGACCTCCTCGGTAACTTGATTCCAACCAGACGGGGAACAAGGCCTTGGAGCTGGGCATTAAAAATGCAAGACTGGAGGCCCACCCTTTCACCAGTCAGTCTCAGATGGCTTCTATGAGTTGTTCCACCCCTGCTTTTCAAAGGAAAATCCCAAATTAGACATTCCCATGAATTGGTTCCTGCAGCGATGCTCCCTGTCAAGAAGAGAGCAAGCCTATTAAAATAATGGAATGGAATATTTTCACCGGAGTAACTAAAAACTATAGAAACCAAGTCATTCTACTCTAAATCTTGCACACACTAGGAAGAGCTACAATTTCCTTTTTAAATAATAAAAAAATGCTACTGCAGCTGATTATGTTTTCCAACACATTCCTGGATATTTGGCACTTGCTCTTGGGACACATGAAGCAGCATTTACATAGGTTTGTTGACGTGTGCAGAAATACCAATGACAAAAAATGTTTCCTTTGATGTGAAGTAATGTTTGTAATTAATAACCTGAAAGTAGTAGCACTGTTTTTTTTCTTTAGCTGCTGCTGCCCCTTCTTCACCACCTTCTCCTCCTCTTCCTTTACCACTACCTCCTCTTCCTCCTTCTTCTTTTCCTTTTCCTTCTCCTCCTCCTCCATCTTCATCTTCAGAACTTTGGCCATGTTTACTGAGGATTCTGAAATGCTCCATCCCTCTGTCTTCTCCACCCACATTCTTTGGGCATTGACTTGGCATTATATAAGGGCTGGGTTGAGAAACCAGTATCATAATAGCTTTGGGGCACTGAGAGAGTCTAAACAATGAGAAGATTCTCCTTCCAGAAACACCTTCTCCTCCCACTGAAGTCAATGACATCAGAGGAAGAGAAGTCTCAGTTCAAAAAGTGTCTTGGCTACATTAGATAACCTTCCTAGGCAACCAGAAGTGACTCATCATGAAACTTAAGGTGCCACGGGTGTTTAAAGAGGGCAAAGTGAGCTTTTAAATATATAATGCAATGTAATATAGAACCCTGAATGAAGTTTCAGAGGATCATGCAAGCCCAGCATTTGACCAAAGCTAGTTAGACAGCACCTTCTTCCAAACTAGCATCCCATGATTAGCTTTGGCTAATGGAATTAATGCACATGTTTTCTTTTTAAATTATAATTCTTTAATTCTATACCTTAAACACACTACAGTACAACAGACTGCAAACACAAAAATGCATACAAATATATATTATCTCCATCTAATTGTTACTACAGGTTGAGTCTTCCTTATCCAAAAATCCAAAATCTGGAATGCACCAAAATCCAAAATGTTTTTTCATGGCTGAGATAGTGATACCTTTGCTTTCTGATGGTTCAATGTACACAAACCTTGTTTCATGCACAAAGTTATCAAAGACACTGTATAAAATTATCTTCAGGGTATGTGCAGAAGGTATATAACATAAATGAATTTCATGTTTAGATTTGGGTCCCCTCTCCAAGATATCTCATGATGTATTTGCAAATTATATATATATATATATATATATATATATATATACACACACACACACACACACACACACACACACACACTTTCCAACTGTCTGACCTATTAAAAAAAAATTTCAAGTTCAGACCCCGCAAGTGGTATCTTTCCTTGTTTTTTAATTAAAGTTTTCAAACGGTTCCTAATCATTTATGTATTTATCCAGAGACTTCTCTCTTATCATTATTGATAATTAATCCATATCCGCTATTTCAAAGATCTTCACTGTCCATTCTGTTTCTGTAAGTATTTCCATGTTTTTCCACTTTTTAGCATACAGAAATTTACTTGTGTTTTCTAATGGGGGAGTTGTCACTGGTTTTTAACATGCCCTTGAGGCACTGCATCATTAAAGCCCAAAGGAGCGTATACAATGTGCTAAACACTATCTCCAAATCAGGTTCAGCACCTTGGACAGTGTCTTCAAAGGTCAAGCTGAAACCAAGTGGAGCACCACTCCACTGATATGGAAGCCACCAGTTGACAATGCGTTGTAGTATAGCAAATACCAAAGGGTGTTTAGTGTATGTACTAATATGGGGGCAGTACATTCATTCTTGATTTTACTGCTTCTCTTCCAGCAGCTGCTCTGGGAGCTCAAGAAGAGATAAGTCTCTGAAGAGATAGGTTCCAACACAAGAAGACTTCTATTCAGCTTAGATCAACTGCAGGAGAGGGATTAAATCAAGACCGCAGGTACTCTCTCCCATTCCCCTACTGAAAGAGAGTGTGCAAAGGGGATCTTCTAGCACCTTTGAGACTAAAAGAAATGCAACAGAAGCTGTAGCATAAGTTTTTGTTCATTTGATCTACTTGGAAGTATAGAAATACATAGAAATGTAAAGAAGTACAGTTGTGTTTTCACACAAAACCTTGGTTTTCTGCACAGAAAATGTGTTTCCTCTGCAGGAAACAGTCTTTTCTGCACAGCAAACCTATTTTTGTGAAGAAAATATTTTTCTGTAAGAAAAAGTGCATTCGTCACCAACTCTTCAGGATATTAAAATACAAGAGGAAATTGGCAAAATTCTCACTGGTCTATTATTCTTCCCAATAGCGGTTTTCCAAATGTCAGGAAACATGTTTTTCACACTGAGAACAAGTTATTGTGACTATTCTTTCCAACCAATGATGGAGAAAAAGGACAGGGAATGAGTATGGTTGAATATTAGTTGGCATTCCAATCCTTTATCCTCTTGCAAGCCTTTGAGTGTTCACCCATACCTCCATTTTTTGAGTCTTTTGGGATGCCTTCTTTTGTACGGTGACTATAGATATATAGAATCGAAACTGTAAAGATAATTTGTGGACACCCAGTATACATGTAAACATACATTTACACAGGTATGAGAGAAATAGAATGATACTGTATGCAGTATTCAGTACAATACCCATTATTTTATTTCCAACCCCTTTCTTCCCATTCCCACTGAATTTGCCTTTTATTTCTGCGGCAGTCTGAGTTGGTAATACTGAATATACATTGTGAGAACTTGGGCAAAACCCAAGGTAACCTTTGGTTTGGAGTAACACTAATGCAGAATTCTGAATCAGATGGGAGACCTCCTCCTACCACACACACCAATATGCTTACGCTAACTATTTTATTGAAAGGCAGAGGGTATGGTAATTTTTGAGACTGGAGGCTATGGATTTATTGACCAGTTCTGAGCTCATATCCTGTAATATTATAGTTCTAATTTTGAGTAGCTTTAGAAAACAAACACTGGAGGTTTCAACATTCCACAGTATATGAGAACATGAATTTTGAAATGCATTTTACCTGTACAGAATTAGGAAAAAATGCACAAGCACAAGCCAAAAAGGGAGGGGGGACCCAAAACAGTTGTTCCCCCTGAAACCTTTTGAATATTGTCTTGTGGTAAATATTATTGTTCAGTAAAACAATGGAAACTGGAGTGAAGTTTCAGACTATTTTTGGTAGTGATGTTGGGAACTTTATCCTTGATCATAAACGAATAACATATTTTCAGCATCCAGGCAGGAAAACCTGTAATTGCTGCTTACCAAAATACTCCCAATTATTCATTCTTACCTTCCTCACACCAAAGCTAAATGCAGGGTACGACATAGATTAAAATAAAATATATTATTAAATACATGAAAACATTTAAACACATATGTTAAAATACCTCCAAATATAAAATTAAAAATACACCCATTTAAAATTAATAGGTAGGCCTGCTGGAAGAGATGTGTCTTTAATACTGTTTTAAATTCAGACAGCATATTTAGCTGTCAAATGTCTCCTGGCAGAACTTTCCACAATCTAAGGGCTGCTAATGAAAAAATCTTCTGGAGGACAGTTGCCAGTCTAGTCCTGACCAATTGAATTAAATGTCCTGTAGAATACCTGAGTGTATAAAGTGGAGTATATGGGTAAAGAATTGAGATTGGAGGGTGGATACCTGGAGGCAGGCATTCTCTTAGGGGCCATTTCTCTCCTCTCTGATTCAAACCCCAACATCCATCTGAAAGATTGCGTCTGTGTGATGTAGTTTGCTGCCAGTGAAGCATGAGGAATAACTTTGTGTCTCAAAAACATCTCGAAGGTACAAGTTTTCCTGCACCTAGGCAGGAAAACTTGGTAAACCTGGTTAGAATTAGTGCACTTTGAGCCATATTTTCCTTGTATGTTACAAATCTCAGTCTTCTCAGCCAGAAATACTAAAGTACTAAGAAGTCTATCACATGGTAGGCCCAAATCCCATGCATAAATGGGATTTAAATCACAGGAAAATCCCGCAAGAGAGGGATTGTTTTCAGATATGTCATGTGAATTAAGCATTAACATGACATTAACCTGTACAAACCCCACTTTTTAACTTCAGGATTTTCTCAAAGTAACGTCATCTGAAAACAATCCTATTCTTGAGGGATTTCCCCAGGTTTAAACCCCATTTATGCATGGGATTTGGGCACTTCCCTCTCGTGCGATAAACTCCTAAGAAAATGTGCCTTTTGTGTCAAGAAAAGTACCATATATTGGTTTCGTTTTCCTGTCTGTCTTACAGTATCTCACATTAAAGATTAATACACGGGCAAGTTATTGTGCTAAAAAACCTTTCCAAAGTTAATGTAAATAGATTAGATTGTAAAGCTTCCTAAAAGCAAACAAAATGTATGAAACCTTTTCTACTAACATTCCAGTCTCTACTTCTAGTTTACTTTGATAAGTGCTCTGCACTTTATTTACCAGTGTGCACCACTGAAGGCTTCTTTTTGACCTTGTTTTATACAGCCAATGCATTCCACTATTTAAACAAGGCTCTGAGATAACCACTTCCTGCTCTTCACATTGTGGCCTACCTCCCAACAATGGCTAGCCTGGGTAGTTGTACTTGTGGAAGAAAGGAAAAGGCTAGAAATGGAAGGATGATAAGATTAAGTGTTGTTATTATTATTATCATCACACTTTGCATTGGAAGTGGTGGCAATGATTGGAGTAGTTGTCATTTCATCCTTCACCCCCACCACCAACTCACTGGCGGGAGTTACTCTTCCTTTTTGGAGACCAGAGAGCTCCTTATACACTAGACCAATGGTCTCCAAACTGTGCTCTTTAAGGGATTTTGGACTTCAGCTCCCAGAATCCCAGACTATTGGCCAACATGACTGAGGCTTCTGGGAGCTGAAGTCCAAAATCTCTTAAAGGGCACAGTTTGGGGACCACTGCGCTAAACAGTTGCCTCCACTTTTAATGGTCATGGCTGCACCCTGGTCAGTAGTCTTGTTGTCTGGTCAAAGGAACCAGAGGAAAATTATTTGGCTGAGGATTCTAAATGTCTCTCCCTAGATCAAGGGTGTAGCCATGGCGGTTAAAATGAAATCATACCACTATAATTGTGCAGTGTGGAAGGACCCCAATAATTTACAGAAGTAATGCAAACTGACTTAGTGGTGAGGGAGTAGGACAGGAATATATAGGCCTCCGCATATTGTAGGTTTCCAATACCCAACAACCTCACCAACTACCTAACAGACATAATGCAAGTCCACTAAATGAAGCATGTCTCAAGTTCCTCCCCTACAGTATCACTCTGGCACCCTTCTGGGAAGGAATAATGGCATCAGCCAACTACCACAAGGAAATCTGCTTCCACCAAGACCAGCACAGAATTTTTAAAAGGACAGAAGAACGTGAAACTATCCAGCTCCTTTGCACAGTTTAAAATAGTCTTCCCATTAAAAAATGACAAATCTTCCCCACCCCTGTTTTTATCCCATAAATGAGGAAGGGTTGACAATATGGTTTTCCTTTTCCAAAGGCACTGAATTTCCCATGGTGTCTCACATATTATGTTCCAATCATTGATCATTTTGAACCTTAAAAGTTTCATAAGGTGGTGGTGGTGATTCAGGAAATACTATATATATGCATGTATAAGTCTAGAAATGTTAGTTAAAAAATAGACCCAGAAACCTGGGTCAACTTATCTCCATGGGTCAATGTAAGTACTGTGTCTTAACTCTCATCAAAAGAAAAAAAGAACCATCCCTTTCTATGAGTAGATTGGTGAAAAGCAAGCATCCCAGGAGCACTTCCAAGAAGGACCAACCCCCTCTACTCTCTTGCAGCACTGCTTCAGGCTTTTTAAATGCCTTAGTGGAAAAACAGTGGTATTCTTTGGCTTTCCTTGGCTTTGCTTCATCCTTTACATCCTTTGTTACATGCCCCTAAGTTTTACCCTTGATTTATCCATGGGCTATATCAAAATCCATAATTGTGGCCCCAAATTATACATAAGATTGACTTATACACAAGTATATACAGCAATAGAGATCTTCATTGGGTTCTGAAAAAGCATCTAGGTTTGGGCTCTGCACTGTAGACCACCTCTGTTTAATTCAGAGAAAGGAAAGTATCAAAGGAATTGGTCCTGATCCTAGACAAAGCTTCAGATAATGAGTTATGAATAGCACAATTATTCTTCTGAGGAGTTAATGGTTGTATAATAAAGTTGCATTTCAAAAGCAATGCAACTGGAATTATGTTGCTTTCTGGTGCACATTTTGAGTTACTTTTCATTTCCAGATATTTCTTGAGAGGAATTCTTCAGTTTTTCAAAGGTATTTTTTTAAAGAAATGAGCAAAACAACAATTAATGTCCCAATGATGATGTTTAACCATGGCATCAAGTAACAATAATGTTTTATATTTGAAACAACCTAATTTGTAATGGGAATGAATTACATTCTTAAATAAACTTCCAGGCCCATGATCCCCGTCTAATAGCTCAGGCCTCCCAGGGCAGATTCACCTCCCACTCCGAGAATCACGCGTGCCTAAATAGTTTTGAGGCGAAGAAAGATAATCCACAACTACATATGATAGGCAGCTTTAATACTTGAACAAAGAAAAATATTATTCACTGTGAAATTCTATGGGCATTTTCCATAAGAGCATTATCTTTAGTTCCCATTCCTTCAGCCTGACAACAAAGAGAAATGTGCTGAGTCAATACCTTAGAAATCACAAATAAAAGGAATTAAGTTCACTTTTTAAATGTGTTTCTAAGTGACAGAAAAGTAACAGAATTTGGTTGCTAGAAAAGAAGGAAAAGACAAAGGATTAGACTAGCCAGGACATTTCCAATATCTTCCAACTGACTTTTTATAAAGATAAATTTTTATTTCCCCCAGCTGGCATACCTTGGCCATGCTGGCCTAGTGGAAATCAGAAGAAGAAAAACAAAATGAAATTAAATCCTTGAACATTATCTTTGGAATACTTGCTGTCTGATACCCAGGAGTAATGGAAATATGCCATTGTTCAGTCAAAATCTACAGAATAAGAATAACCAACAGCTATATGACCAGCAGCAATTCACACTTATTCCCCCCCCCCCCAAGATTAATCTCCAGTCAACATTTTTTTTGCTGTTAGAGAATAACAAACTGGTATGCAAAATACATATAACATTCATCAGTTGTCAGCGCCTTCGTATTTCTAAAGCATGGCCATCTGCTCAAGTGCTCACATTAATTTAAAATCTGTCAGAGTAAGAAATAGAGTAAGAAATACAAATGGAAAAGTACTTCATGATTTCAGCTCAGTTCCACAAAAGATGTTTTAACTTCTACTCAACACTCCCATCTCCCCTCTTACGTGGGTAGTCTCCAGTGGGAAGGGTGCAACACAGACACTTTTTCTACTTGTCACAACAGAGATCACTCATGAAAGGGGATTGAAATGTCAATCAGCTGCTTCACAATTAACAGGGGAACAGATCCCTATTGACTGCAGAAGCTGCAGACTGTTAACTAGGTATTCAGGGGGTCGGGGCAGAGGGCACTATATAGTTATTTAACTACAGTGGTTTTGTAGCTATGTAGCTGATAGAGAATTCTGGCCATCATCATTATTATATTTATTTATAGTTTTCTTGTCACCTCTTAGTCTTCTCTTCTCCCACCTAAACATAGCCAGCTCACAAAGTCATTCCTCATAAGGCTTGGCTTCCAGAACTTTGATCATCATTGCCACTCTTCTCTGAACACATTGCATCTTGTCAACACCCTTAAGCTGTAGTGGCCAGGAACAGACACAGTGTATGTCCACAGAATAGACACAGACACCACAGGTGAGGTCTGACCACAACAGAATAGAATTGCACTACTGTTTCACTTGATATGGACACTATGCTCCTGTTGATGCAACCCAGAATTCCATTGGCATTTTTGGCCACCACATCACATTGTTGTCTCAAATTTAGCTTGTGGTCTACTAAGACCCCAGATCCTTTTCACATACACTGCTTTCACCCACCCTGTATTTGTGCATTTTATTTTTCCTGCTTAAATGTGATACCTTACATTTATCCTTGCTGACATTCATTTGGTTAGTTTTGGCCCAACTTTCCAATCTGTTAAAGTCATTTTAAATATGTTATTATCATCTAAAGTATTAGCTACCTACCTACCTCCCTACCATTTGGTTTCATCTGAAAATTTGATATTAAGACAGATCTCTTTGCACTACCTTTAGGGAAAATGGGACTAGAGGTCCCGTGATTTTTGGTATCTGCGGGGATGAGGGCAGAACAGATCCCCTGCAGACACCAAGGTCCGATTGTATATTTTTAACCTCTTTAGGAAGTCTGGGCTAATTCTAGGATTTAGCTTTTCTGACTTTCCTCCCTTAAGTCCTAGTTATTCATGTGTATTGCCCTCTCTTCCATTTCTTTCTCCTTTAAATCTCAGCTCATCTGAAAGTTCTTTGTACATCCACCCTGGTTTCTTTAGATATCTCCCATTTTTCTTTCTCATCGGAATTATTTGCAATTGTACCTAAACAACAAATACAATTCTATCCCCATTTTCACGTAACTACCAGTTACCTTTCAGCAAAATGGATAACCAAATACAAGACACATTTTTCTCACTCTACTACTATCAGTAGGTAGACAATACTTGACTACATGGAATAACAGTATAAGGCAGTACCCATTTTCCACCTTTGGGAAAAAAGAGGAACTGGAAAGAACTGAAAGAGCACCAATTTAATGCTTCTGACTGTTTATTCATGATCCACTGTGTCCAAGGTTAGGTGATATTTGGAGACAGTGATCATGTCTGGATGCAGCAATAAGGCAGGATTCTTTTACATTCTGATTTATGCTGCTTGACTGCTCCTGTTGTAATCCCAATTTCTCTCCACAGTTTGCTTATTGTTATGTCTGGGTCCAGTGCTATGACTTGTCTCTTTCTGATAAGCAAGGCTTAAAAGCCATGGCTTGCTTAAAATTCCAGTTTGTCAGGTGAGATGTTTCTTCCAAATTGTGGCTTATTGTTGTGACTGAATGCATTCAGTGGCTGCTTTGAATGCTCATCCAAACCTCTCCAAACCATGATTTGTAACTCTGTCTTGTAAGTGGAGTGGCATGTTCAGACCCTACACAGTTAGTAACATTTTTGGATGTCTACAGTCAATTTTGCTAGACAATAAACTAAGCCAGAGTTTTTGAATTTATCAAAATGCAGTTATTTTGTTCCATTCATTATAAAACAATGTAGGGATGTACTGCCGTGCTTTTTTCAAAACCATTTCCATGCATCTGAAGAAGTAGACCAATTCCACAAAAGCTTATGCTACGACGGCCTGTTACAGACTGCCAAAATAAAGCTGCTTCGGTTCTCTTAGGAGGTATGCTGTTTAAATGATGCATGCATCCTAAGAATCCAGAAGCTGCACCAAAGCTGCACTCCAGTGCTTAGGAATGGAGTGTGGCTTTGGCGCGACCTCCGGACTCTTAGGACCCATGCATCATTTAAACAGCATGCCTCCAAAGAGACCCGAAGCAGCTTTATTTTGGCAGTCTGTAACAGGCCAACTTCTTTCACTGAGGCCCAAAATCCATGGAGCTTCAGGCCATGTTGGGGGCATAGCATTTAGATATATGCCCTGAATGCAGCCTGAAGCTGCATCAAGGCTCTGTCACCGAAAAGGAACTGGGCCAAGAAGGAGCAGATAGAATTGCCCATTTAGGCTTCTGTCCATACAAACAAGGAGAAAGTGGCGAAGTACAAAGGAAAAAGAACAAGGACCATCCTCATTTAGGTAGAGACACTTTGAGTGAGCAGAGGCCTCAGTATGTCACCATAAAACAGCCCTTTTCTTGTATCAAAATGCAAACACTGGCTTTAAGATCTCTGGTCTTGTAAAAGATCATTTTTGCTGAACTGATATATGTTAAAAGAGGGGGCCATTTTTATTAAAAGGTACTACTGTAAGAAAATTTGCAATTGCAAATGTTCCTTAAAATTAATTAGTAATATAATGAACTAATAAAGCAATCAAAGAAAGCAATTAAAATGAATATATTACTGGTCAAATAAAAAATTAAAGTTACAATTAACTTTTGTTATAATTCATTCTTAGGAATCCAAAATTTATATTGACAGCATAGCTACTTCAGGTTTGCTGACATCTGCATGTTAATAACCATCAGCATTTATCCATTAAATTCTGAAGAATAAGGGGAAGATGTGCTATTTTTCCGACATGCCTTGAAACAATAAAAATAGTTTCCAGATAAAGCCTTGCATTTGAACATAACATTTTATAGCCACATTAATAACATTTTAAAGCCATAATCAAGCTGGCACCTTCAATGCATAAGTCAAGCCATGCATGTGGGCCAAATTATTTGCAATGGACATATTCCATTGACTGTGTTGAAAGCAGAGTTCAGCGTGCAGCAACACTGTTTATTGTAGTTGTGCACTGCACATTGTGTACGGTATTTATGTATTTCTGTCCCAACAATGAGATCAATACACTGTGTTGGGACATAGGAGAGGGCCTTCTCAACAACGGCACCCCAATTGTAGAATGATCCACAGCTCTGGAGGCCTTGGGAAGAGTATTGCACCAATACTCTTATCATTTAGTTGCCAAGTTAAAACCTGGATGTTCATCAAAGCTTTAGGGACTCTTTGGCCTGTTCCAGACCACCAAAATAAAGCTGCTTTGAGTCACAGTGGAAGTATGGTGTTTCAATGATGCATGTGTCCTAAGAGTCCAGAAGCCACACCAACTGGTGCGACTTCTGGACTCTTAGGACACATGCATCATTGAAACACCATACCTCCACTGTGACTCGAAGCAGCTTTATTTTGGCTGTCTGTAACAGGCCTTTATCTCATCCCAAATAGGGTATACACAGTTTTCAAAACTTTTAAAGTCATTTCAGTCTTTTATTATTGAAATTTAATATGATTTAATTTAATTATTTGATTGTTTTAAATTATGTAACTTGTTTAAATGCTTTTTGCAACCTGCCCTGGGATCTTTGATATAAGGATCTTTGATATAAGGTGGACTATAGATATTTTAATAAATAAAGTGAATTTAAAAGTGGGGATGTTTTTGAACTCTATTCATAATAGCTTGGGACTTGTCCTGCAGAAAATTTACTTATGGTTTTTTTAAAACAGGAAATAGCATTTTTGCATAGGAAAATGGCATTTTTGCCTGCGCTTTTTTGCACACAAAAAACTGGTGAAAAACCTGATGAATGCCTGATGATGGGAAGATGACTGCCAATTCAGGACTTGGATGAACATGCTGACCTGGCATGTATTACAGAGCCCTGGTTGGATAAGCCTGGGGTGGCAGGGTTTCACCTCTCTCAGCTTTGGACAGCAGGGTTCTCTGTCCAGTAGCAGGCAAAACTTGGGATGCAGAGGGGCAGAGTGATCTATCAAGATAATATGCTCCTGACCAGATGCCCTATCCCTCCTTAGTCAGCAGAGTTTGAGTGTGTTTAATTTAAAGGTGGGTAGCTGGGACAGATTTGGGATTCTGTTGGTGTACCACTTAGCCCACTGCTCAACAGCCTCTTTTGGTGAACTAGCCAAGCTGGTCTTGGGGCTAGAATTCCTGCTGCCTTGACAGATGATCTTGTTGACGTCCTGGCTGATCATTGGAATGAAGAAATGGCCATGGTAGTGAAAATGATGGCTCCTGAGCAGAGTCAAACCAGCCCCCTGGTTTTCCAGGGAGCTGATGGTGATGAAACAAGTGAGAAAGCAACTAGAATTATGTTGCCAGGAAACTCAAAATAGGTCCAGTCAAGCACAAGCTAAAATTTATCTGAGGTTTATCCAAAACATTTATCCAAAGTGACACAAAACCTAAAGTTAGAAAATTGCCTTTAAAAATGGAATAAATCTTAATTTTTACATTTACAATAAAGTTAGGAGTTCAACACCTTTCCCCACTGCTTGGGAGCCTGTCAAAACCCTATTTCAATGGCAATATTTCATTCAGGACATGCATATAAACACATGTGCACACAAATAGTAGAAAGATCACAACCAGCAACACAATGATAGGAGAAGCTATACTACTCAGCACACTATAAAGACATACTGTATATACTCAACTATAAGTCAATCTCATGTATAAGATGAGGATAATTTTTTAGGACCAAAAGTATGGATTGTGATATGACCCCTGGATAAGTCAAGAGTAAGACTTAAGGTCATGCAACAAAGAATCTAAAGGATAAAGCAAAGGAAAACAATACCAAAGATCTTACAAAATTGCAGGAGGCATAACTGTTTGTGTTCACACTGAAGGATGAATGGATGAGAGAGCAGAGGCGGGTCAGTGCTTCCAGGACAGATTACACTCTTGCCTTACACCAGGGGATGGTTTCTATTTTTATGGGAGTTAAAGTACAGTACTTACATTGACCCATGGATAAGTTGACTCAGATCTTTGGGGTCAATTTTAAAATTTCTGTACATATTCATGAGTATATACAGTACAGTCAAATAAGAAACGCAAATGACCAATGCTCAGACATAGATATTCTGACAAAAATACAAAAGGCCCATTGCCCTAGGGACTAAATGCTGGTTCCATTTTTTCCAGTTCCTAATAGCAACTCACAATTTGTGTCAACCTACCTGCAGCTATGCTTACCAGAACTGTGTATCATGAGGAGCTCTGTTGTTGCTCCATGCATAAAAGGCACTGCTCATTACTGCCTTACTACCATGGTAATAATCTCTGAGCCATAGTGTTTTGAGTAGATCTATTGGAGATTCAGGCTCAGACCTATCAGTCACTCCTTTGTTCTCTAAAAATATCTCTGGTTTAATTGCAACTAGCTACAGTTTTCTAATCCTTTGTGACTCCAACCCTCTAAACCTATTATCCAGAGACAGTCAAAGTAAATCCTGAACAAAGGTGTGGGTCAGATACTGCTGGCCATCTGTCTGCCAGGTGCTTTGTGGCTTAGCTGCTGTCAATGAATGCCCTCCCTCCACTTATCACTCCAAGAGAGCCATTTCTATAGTACAAACAGGCCTATTTTTAAAGACCCAGGCACTGTTTTGTTGGAAATCAATAATGTTCTAGGGCCGATGTGATGTTAAGAGGATGTGACTTTAGAAAGATTGTTTCCTCAACTGCTTATCAGTAATGCCTTAAAATAAAACTTTCCTTCTGAATTAGAGATAGCTGCTAAGGTGAAATCGATGAAATCACTGTACACTGCGTAGAGTAAATCATTCTACACTATGCAATGAATGAAATAAAAAGTATAATGTAAGGGGTAGCAAGAAAGCAAGTGTAGACTTTCAATGGGTAATATGATGCAGAAAGCAAGACTAATATGTGTTGTGTTGAATTATGTCCCTTCTCTAATAGAAGGCCCTTGGATACAGCAGAACCTTCAATGAGTGAAATTGGTTGAGTATGTTTTGCAAATGTTAACTGCGGTTTTGAATCTGGAGTGATTTGACGATCTCCTTTCAATAGGCAAATAGAGCACATTTGTGGCTTCCCACAGACATGTTGTTAATCCTGTGGGAAACAGGATACTGGATTGCATAGGGCATTGATCTGATCCCCCACAGGTCTTATGTTATTGTGATTATGACAAGTGTTTATTCACATTTAAAAAATCAATGCTTCTCCCCCAATATCTACCAACTCCTTTCTTTTTAAAATTCCAATTCTGATTTTGTAAAAATCTTGCCAAGCATATGCTTGGTATTGGTATTCTGCTATACAGAAGTATTATTGGGTTTAATGCTTGGCAGGATTTTTACAAAACCAGAATGGGAATTTCAAAAGAAGGGAGTTGGTAGATATTGTGGGAGGGGCCTTAATTTTTTTTATGTGAATGAACATTTGTCATAATCACAATAATGTAAGACCTGTGAGGAATGACAACAATGGCCTATGCAGTCCAGTCTCCTGTTTAACCCATGTCACTGGGAAGCCACAAACATGTTCTATCCTGCTATTGAAAGCAGATAGTCAAATCACTATACAGGTTTGCAAAGGATTTCTCAAAACATCTGAGTATGGCCTCAGGTAGCCAGGGAATCATAATATGTATACAAATTGAATTTCTCTTATCTAGAATTCCAAAATCCAAAATACTCCAAAAGCCAAAACTCTTTTCATGGGTGGTAGAGATAGCGACACCTTTGCTTTCTGATGGTTCAGTGTACACAAACCTTGCTTCATGCACACAATTATTTTGAAATATTGTATTTAAAATTACCTTCAGGCAATGTGGGTAGAATTCAGAGATATAGCCATGTTAGTTTGGAATATCAGTATGCAAAGGGTCCTCACAGCATTTTTGAAACTAACTGTGTGAAAGAAGTTGTAGAATGATGTTTTGTAGACTCAGGTCAAAAACTCACTGCAGAGATAATCCAGTTTGAGACCATTTTAAGTGCCCTGGCTCAATGCTTGGGAATTGAGGAAACTGAACAAAATTTCCAAATAAAGATACTGTATTTTATATTTTTATCCACAAAAATTAGAAATTGATATTTTTTTAAACAAATAGAAACACCTTTATTAAACACTTATTGAAAAGATAAACTATCTTGAGACACATTTCTTATATAAATATCACATTCGACATGTTAGACTGGTTATTAAGTTATATTACATTGCAGCATTTTTCATTTGCAAATTCTCTTATAATTTGCAGGCGGTTGTTTTAATATTTCTATTTCTATAGAAAGTATTGATAAAGATGGTAATTTTGACGAATAGCCAAACTGCAAAAGATTTTTATGCAATTTAATGTTGAAAATGCTTGTTCATCTTCTGCATTTGTCCTCAAAATTGATAAATACATTCGAAGTGCAATATTTGTATTCAGGAAGTTTGCCACCAGACTTCATTCAATTTGTGATGAAAATAATACTAATACTATTTTGCACACTGGAAATAATTTTGAAAATGATTAAAATTATTATGCCTAGGGCCTGTGAAAATTTTATTATGGCCCTGCTGTAGGCAATTGATTCCATTGTTGGAACCAATCTCACTGTCAAGACATGCCTTCTAATGTTCATGTAATGTCAAGCCATTAGACATAATAGTTCTACCTGTTGAGGCAGCAGAGAACAAGCCTGCCCTCTACTCTCTGTAGCAGCTCTTAAAGAGTGCAATCATGTCAGTGCTTATTCTTCTCTTCACCAAGCTAAACATGTCCAGCTCATTCAATCTCCCCTCGTATGTTTTATTCTCTGAACTGTAGCCCAAGATCCAGCTCTCAGTTGACTCTCTGTGACCTTTGATATCGAGTCCATATCGAACAGGGATGTCTTAGGCAAATAGCCCAAAGATGGGTTCCCCAGCACAGAAAACCAGCTATACCAGATTGAACAGGATAGCTCAGCATGGAGGAAGTCCAAGGCACTCAGCCATGATGGGATCTCTCAAGATCGGAATCAGCATAATCCTTAGACTATGGAAAAGTGGTAGTGAGCTGGATTGGGAGATTGTTTGCATATGGCAGACAAAAGGAGTTTCCTTCTGGGAACGAAACTCTTTTCTTCTGAGAACATTCACACCGATTATCTGGTCATTATTGTATATTACATCCCATTCTTCTCTCCTGCTAAAGTTGCTTAAGCCTATCAGCTCCTTAAATACTACCCTAAGGACTCATTTCTGGGTATAAATATGAGTGCCCAGATAGAACCTCTGTTGAATTTCAACTTGGCACTTCAGTAGCTGGCCACCCCACATTCCATAGGCAGCTACTGAGCTACCTCCAATTCAGCTGTCCCAAAATCGGAGGTACACATGAGAATCTGCGGAGTATTATCTCTTAGCAACCCTGCAACTCACTATTACATACCACCTTTACTTCGTTAATTTATGTGTGCCCGTGCACACATGCACGTGCATGTCTAAGAGTGTGCTTGTGTGTGAATTCCCCTTTTAAAATAAATTTATGTAATTTGAAAACTGCCTCTGGAGTGCTTTGGGTTCAGAACCGTTGTACATAGGCCACATCCTAGCTCTATGTTACCAGAACTTTCTCACCACCTCCTATTGGGCTAAATTAATTTCCTCATTGAATACAACTTGTGAGTGCCTTACCATCCCTACCTCCCCACAATTTAGGTGACAAGACCACTTATCATCCTTGTTGCCCTTCTTTGAACCTGTTCCAACTTGTCTATATCCTTCTCAACATGAGGCACCCAGAACTGAATGCAGTACTCCAAACAAGGCTTGACCAGCGCAAAATATCGTGGGAATATTATTTCCCAAGACTTCAAAATGATGCTTCTGTTAATGCTGACTTAGGGCCGGTACATACCGGTGTGAAGCGGCGTGGCAGTGGCAATATAAGGGCTCGGTGTGGCTCAGCGTCCACATTCACCAAGCCCTAATATCAGTGCCGTTATGTCCTAAGGCTGTGGCCCTATCCACACGGGATGCAGCCTCATGATGTAATGGCACCAGAGCGCCCAAATGACTCTAGCCAGAAGTGCCATCATAAGTGCTGACTCCCTTTCTTCTCGTCTGTGGCACCCCTTCAATAGTATTTACTTTTTTGCAGCATCACACTGCTGGTTCATGTTAAACTTATGATTGACAACAAAACCAAGGTCCTTTTTACTTGTAGTACTGCTATGCCAAGTATCCCCCATCCTGTACCTCTGCATTTGGTTTTTCTGGCCTAAATGCGCATTTTGCATTTGCCTCTATTGAATTTCCTCTTATTATTTTCAGTCCAGTTTTCTAGTTTATCCAGGGCCTTTTGAATTCTGTTCCTATGTTCCAATGCGTCACTGATAACAATCTTAAGGAGCATCAGCCCCAGAACAGAACCCCGTGGCACTCCCCTTGGGTTCTCCTTTCAATAGAAAGTGCAGCCACCAATGACTACTCTTTGAGCACAGTTTTCCAAACAGTTATGGATTCATCTGATGGTATTTTATTTACTCCATATTTAGTCAGTTTTTTTAATCAAAATATCATGGGGGACCTTATGAAATGCTTTGCTGAAATCATAGTGTTATAATTATGTAATGTGAAAGGCCCCTCAGAAGTTTATAGAGCTAAGTAAATTCAGCTTGGGTGGGGAGTAAGTCAGTGATCTATGGCTGCATCTATACTGCAGAATTACTGCAGTTTGACACCAGTTTGCTATGGAATTCTGGGATTTGTAATTTCCTATTTAGCTTTCTCTGCCAGAGAGCTGTGGTGCTACAAAAATGTACAAGTCCCAGGATTCAATAGGATGGAGCCATGACAGTTAAAGCAGTGTCGGCCTGCAATGTAGCAGCAGCTTATGTCCCTCCACAATGCTAAAGAGGCAACAGAGATCTGGAAGTGAGAATCATACAGCTATTTTCATGACACTCTGTTTATAGAAGACTTAGGGAATGGTCATCATGGAGTGGCTTCTCACTCCAGCACTACAACAGTGAGAAAGAAATCAGACTGCCACCTCACAGGGTTGTTTTGAGGTTAAATCTGATAAGAAAAAAAGTACTGTCATGGTATGCATTAGGGACAGTAGAAGCTATACATCCTAATAAATAATAAATGTTTTTGAGTGGGGAAAAGCTTTCTGAGCCTTAGGGACCTAAAGGCTCACCATGTTCTTTAAAGGCAGTGGGAGCAACTTTATGCGCGCATATATATATATATATATATATATATATATATGAGAGAGAGAAAACTGGCTGCTGGCATGAATGTTTGATGATCAATAGATGTTTATTTTCAATGTTGGCTCAATAGTGAGAGTTGAATTTGCATCTCCAAAATTCCCAAGGAATGGTGTAGGCTTCAGATCAAGGAGCAGATGTTTCCCACTCTTCATTCCTTCTCTACACCAGTTATAGGACAAACAACAAGCCCTTCAGAATCCTACCCACTCTTTAAATATGCCTTATAAATTTCTGTTATAAGCTCAAGCGGAGCAGATTTTACACTGAATCACACTCCCCTTACATTAATAAACATGCCCTGCCCCATGCTGAATGGCAATGAATAAATGAACAGATTTTTTCAAGAGTTCCCAAAGCTGGCAAAAGATTTGGGGAAATCTCTCCAATATTTTCAATATGTCACAGTTGAGCAAGCAATGTCTTATTCGGCAAATATTTTTCTTCCACATGAGACTTCTTGGTTTCAGAGTGCGTTGGAGAGCCTACATATGGAAGGAGGGACTGTGTGTCAGGAATTATCTCCAAATGTGGTCACTTGCCAAGACCACCTTGACTTGCCAAGGCTTCCTGTGAATTTTTCTGACCAGATGCTTCTAAAAACCATTTCACAAAAAGAGGAGGGAAAAGCCAAGGTGTCAAATGCTCTAGGCTTTGTGATCACCAGGCAGCCTTATAAAAATGGCACTCTGCTTATGCAAACTTAGTTCTATTTTAAATTTTGTCCAGGTTACCTGATCACTTGAGTAGGATTGGAAACGTGTGATTCTGAAGTTAGTTATGAAAAACTGGATTGTCAAAAACATCCTTACTTGAAGTTATGAATACAAGAATAGGAGATGGAAGAAAAAGCTGCTTCCAGGCTGTAGAACAGCCTCCTGCAGGAAGTTACTACCCCTTCCCCACTCTTTCTACTAGCAGGCAAAGACAGGTCTTTGGGTTTTATATCTGGCAGACAGGTCTTTTAATGGGCCACGCTGGGATTTTATCTTTTTATTATTATTATTCTATATAAAACATGTGTTTTAAACTGTTTTAACTTTATACTTTTAAGAGAATTGCTTTATCATTTTTAACATTGTTGTTGTTGTGTGTCTTTAAGGTTTTTTTCAACTTATGGTGATCCTAAGAGGAACCTATCATGGGGTTTTCTTAGCCAGATTTGTTCAGAGGGGGTTTGCAGACAGTAGTGGAAGTGAAAAGAAAAGAAACAATTGCTTCCTCTGAGGCTGGGAGAATGTGACTTGCCCAAAGTCATCCAGCGAGTTTCCATGGCCAAGTGGAGGTTCAAACCCTGATCTCCAGAGTCACAATCCAACATTCAAACCTTTATGTCCCACCTTTACCCCAAGTCAGGGTGGTTTACAATAATAAAAAAAAAACATCATGCAAATTAAAAAGCTAAAAAGCAATTAAACCATCTCAAAATTATAACCTGATAAAAACACAAGACATCAGTAACCAGCAACAGGAACAAATAAAAGTCCAGAACATTACAGAAGGCCTTGTACAGTGAAATTTCAGCTGTACATTTTTTTTAACTTGAAGAATGCCTTGGGTCCCATGCCAGGAGAAAAGTTGTGCATAAATTCAATAATTAATTATTTTATTTACTACTGCAAACAGTAGTGGAAGTGAAAAGAAAAGAATTGCTTTGTATACAGAAGCAATGAACACAAGGTACCACAAATAAATCCATAAAAGGTTTATGTCAGTTGGGGAACACCACGGTCTAAAATAAATCACACCATGGCACTCCAGTACCAGCATAAAATGGTGACAGGGAGCTCCCACATCACTAAGGTTAATCTATTCCAGGTCTTGGTTTGAACTTTCAAGAAATTACCAGCCATCTACAGCTTGAAAATATTTTTCAAAAATGAATTCCAAAAAGCAAATCCGCAAAAAGGGATGCCATTTTACTGTGACATTTTATTTAATGGCATCCATGGATCTGGGGATCCATGAGGGGCCCTGGAACCCAACCCCAGTGTATACCAAAGGCCCACTGTATTTGAGAGACAGGGAATGGCACCTTGGGTAGGGTTGCCATAAGTGAGGACCTCCAAACCGGGACAAATGTAGGACAAATGTAGGGCAACATTTTCAAATGTAGGACACATTTTTATAAAAATGGAGGACGTGCAAAACATTGAGGTTTTTTAAAAAAATGTTAATATAAATGCATCTATGTTTTTAGGCATGATCAAAATGGAGGACATTTTGGCATTATTCCTAGACAGGTGGCAGAAATGTACCTGCCCTCGAGTTCAACTGTACTTCTCAGAAGTGTGTACTTGGGCAAGGGACTGTGGTTTTTCTTCACTGCGCATGAATTTGTAAAAATCACAGCAAGTTACATTGGCCGTGCCTCAGAGGCTTGTTGATATCAATATCACCACCACCACCATCATCATCATCATCATCATCACTATAATTGGCCAAGAAAGGCAGACTTGTTAGCATTCAAAGCACCATAAATACACAGAAAATGCACTTGCATATATTTAATAATAAAAAATAATGAAAAATAAAATAAAAAACAAGGCAGGGGTGTATATATTTGATAATAAAAATTAATGTAATAAAATAAAAAACAAGCAATAATAAAAATTAATAAAATAAAACAAAAACAAGCAATAATAAAAATTAATAAAATAAAACAAAAACAAGCAATAATAAAATTAATAAAATAAAATAAAAACAAGCAATAATAAAAATTAATAAAATAAAACAAAAGCAATAATAAAAATTAATAAAATAAAATAAAAACAAGCAATAATAAAATTAATAAAATAAAATAAAAACAAGCAATAATAAAATTAATGAAATAAAATAAAAACAAGCAATAATAAAAATTAATAAAATAAAAAATAAAAAGCAATAATAAAAATTTAAAAAATTAAATAAAATAAGTATTTTATATTTTTAAATATAATTAAAAAACCCAAAATACCAAGGCAGACCTAATGGCCACTGACTCAGCTTTCGTCCTCCTCCTCCTCCTCCTCCTCCTCTGGCCCAATTCTGCCCTGGCCTTCAGGCACCCTTCCTCCGGCTCGTTACTCCTACTCCTACTCCTCCTTATGATGGCTGGCTGGCGCGCGCGCATGCGCGGAGTAAAGTGGGGCAGGCATGCACGCTGCCACTGGCCCCTGCTGAGGCCTGGGCGGCGCACGCCAAGGCGCACAAGCCCTCACACTGGAGGCGCGGTGGCGGCGGCACTTCTACCGCCGAGGAGGAGGAGGAAGGCGGAGCCGGAGGAGGAGGTGGGTTGGTGCCGCAGCAGCCGCATTAGCAGCAGCGGCAATGGCCGGAGCGGGCCCCCAAGCCGGGAACAAGGCACGAGTGGGGCCCCAAACCGGACCAGGACCAGGAGGGGCCCCCCAAAAGCGTGATTGTCACGGGGGCCGCCGGGTTATGGCAACCCTAACCTTGGGAAACCCCATGAAAGCACAGATTCAAACTCAGAAAAGATTCACAGTCCTACTGACTGGCAACTTAAATTGTGTAGCAATCCAGCACAAGAAAGTCAGGCTCTCCTTTCCATCTGCTCAAGGCAACTGCAGTTGGGTGCCTAACCTTCTTGTACAGCATCATATGATTTAAATCCCAGGCAGATTTGTGTCTACCATTAATTAGTATGAGGTGGCTGCCTAAGGCATTTTGGAATGTCATGGAAGAATTGCAATTTTTATAGTTATTGAACTTGTTTTTACTGCTAAAAGGGGTGAGAGGCATTTACAGGATTTTCTCCCTCATTTGCCAAAACAACATGGAAGCAATGCCCTTTGAGGAACAGCTTCGGAGCTGAGTACAGCCTGGAGAAGAGAAGGTTAAGGGGTGACATGAAAGCAATTTTTAAATATTTGAAAGGACATCGTACTGAAGATGGAGCAAACTTGTTTTCTGCTGCTCCAGAGAACAGGACATAGAGCAATGGATTCAAGCTAAAAAGAGATTCCACCTAAACATTAGGAAGAACTTCCTGATGGTATGAGCTGTTTGACAGGAGAACACACTCCTCTGGAGAGTGGTGGAGTCTCCTTCTTTGGAGGTCTTTAAACAGGGACTACATGGCCATATGTTGGGGGTGCTCTGTGTCTTTCTGCATGGCAAGGGGTTGGGCTGAATGGCCCTTGGGGTCTCTTCCCACTCATGATTCCATGAAAGTGGCTGGTAGGGATGGTAAATCTCAATTTTTCCAATTCTCAATGGAAAACAATGAAACAGTCTGTAGTTGTAGGATATTTGAAAAATTGTTTCTCACAGTGATGGGCAACTGTGCAGTTTTCTATGAAAACTTGTGTAGCTTGCCCAGAAAACCAGTTTTCTGAAAACTGCACAGCATTTGGCACAGAAACTGAAAGCTGCACAGCTTCCCTCATGGAAAGGAAATTGGGCAACATTCAGACTGGCAAAGGCTATCATTTCAATCAGCCTGATTTTTTTTTCTTGCCATGTAATAATAATTGGTTTGCACAACACTGAAACCTGAAAAGGCAGTGCATGAAAAGATTTTGCAGCAAAGCTATGCAATTTCTCAAAACCATGCACAGTTTTCAAAAGCTGTATTTTGTGTTGTGCTGGGAACAAAACAAAAAAAAGTTGAGGGAGCCTTTGATGTGCCACTTTTCTACCTGTGCAGGTTTTTTAAGGAGTTGAAAACTCTAAATTGAACCCCAGTTGGGAAACTGGCAAATTTTTGTTCCATTCCCAATGGCTGATTTGACTGCACCTTCTACTGTCAAGGAATGTCACCATTTTCTGTTCTACATGAGCCCACAAAATGTCCTGGGACAGCCCTTTACCATGATCTTCACAGGTTCAAAAGCTGGTTTTACACAGAGACCACATGCTACGCATTGCAGAAGTCACACTTTCAGCATGTAAAGGATGACAAGGATCTGACAGAAATCAATTTGGTGGAAACATCCACAGCCCTTTCCAGGATATGCCCCAAGAAACCAGCTGGTGCAAATTAACTCTACCAGTCTATTCCACCCAAATGATAATTGGAGCAGACACCATCTTTTGTCAGTCACTGTCCTTCAGAGAGAAGAAATTCAAGAGTTCCTTACTGAGGATGCAAAACTACACAGAATTTTCTCATCGGGAAACATTTCTTCCGGTTCTCAGACAGCCGTCAAAGGGCGCCTTGGGGCATGGGAACTCAGGACCTCTGCAATGTTGGCCTTGGCAAGCTCAGTGCTCATCATGTTCTGTGTATTGCTGAATAACTCTCTGCTGCACTGATTATTTACATACAATAAAGAGCTGTGTGTGTATGTGTGTGTTTTGTCTTGAGTGGTTAGAAGTCAGAAAGATAGGCTCAAACGTTCCAAAGAATTAAGAAAGATTTACAATACATCTACATTTCAATTAACAATGGTATCAATGAAGTCACATTTCTCCCTCACCTATTTAAGCATGCTATTCATATGGTACGGCTTAAAAGCAAGTAAAGCTGTATAAAATCCAGGAAATAATGATAATGGTGACAACTAACAGCATACAAAACCCAGACAACTAAAAATATAAAAGCAGATAAATGGTTTTGATGATACAGACGCTGGACCCATTCACACTGCACAGTTACAGCACTATGATTCCATTTTAACTGGCATGGTTGGTTCAATGAAGGTTTTGTGGATTTTAAATGTTGTACTTTGTTCTATGGTCAACCCCTGGATATATTTTCTGGATCTGAGGATAGTGCATTTTAGCCACAACAGAGGAATCCTAAAGAAGAGGGAACCAAAGGACTGAGACTTAACTCTTTGAGGTTTCTACCTCCAATGAAGGTTAAACTTTTTCTTTGGGACTGCATTTGACAGGTTTTACCTACACAACATCTAAAGGTTTTTCCAGATGCAACACACAGAGGAGTCATGAAAAATTCAATGTTGCCTGCCTAAGAAAGGGATTGCCCCAGCAGGGACGTAGCCATGATTTTAGGAAGGGGGGTCCAGACTAAGTGCCACCATTATAATGGGGCTTGGGCGCAGCGGTGCAGCAGCACCCACCATTCATTTTTCTAATGGAAGGGGGGGTCCGGACTCCAAGAACCCTCCCCCCTTGGCTATGTCCCTGCTCCCAGAACAGAAACAGCCTGGATCTCAAGATCTGGCAAAAAGAGCCAGAATCCTGGTGGCTTGGGGGGGGGGAGTATGCACAACGAACACACCCAAGCTGTGGGGAGGCCACTGTGAAGCCACCTGATTGACCACACGGTAGTAGTGTTGCAGCATTGTGGCATTTAGAGTCCACACACTGCTGAAACATGAAAAAACCGGCACAGCAGCAGCAAAAGTGCCTTTTCCCGGCACAATAAGGAGCGGCATTTTGCAGCTTCTTTTTGCACCAGGAAAACTCTGGGTTGGGACCATGGCATGTGGCTGCTGTGGCCCCAATCCAACATTCAAAGGGGCAGCAGCAAGCCACTCTTTCAGGGTGATCTCTTTCACCCCTTTGTCTCCTAGTGCTCATGTGGCTAAAGGAGGGGCTGCATTGATATCATTCCTCTAGTTCATTTTAGCTGACAATAAAAATGTCATCTTGACAAAATGTGGGTCTGTAACATCAGTATTTTTTCCCCTTCTCCTGTATGATTTTTAAATACTTTTACCTCATGAAGAAAGCAGTGGAGCTTTGAAAACTTGCATGATGCATTTTGTGCATTCTTGGTTGGCCCCCAAAAAAGTTATCAGTATTTTGTGGATTTTGGATGTTGTATATCCTTGATACCTGAGATACTTTCAGCTTGGACCTTGAGCTATGGCATCTCAAACAAATGCTAGTTAAATGTGGAGAACATGTTTTTGAAATATATGTTACATGAAGCAAGGAGTTGCAAAGCTATAGTGTGAGAGAGGGGAGGAGAAAAGAGCCACAAATAGACTAAATATAGCATTGTGCTCTCAAGCAAGTATTTCCTCATTAATACTACATGAAGCCATTCCTAAGCAGGCCATAGAGATTTTCAGGAATATATGTCAGTACTATCCTTGTCATGTTTAGAATCTCCTTAACCCACATGGCTTTAAAAGTACATCTCCTTGTAAGCCAAGCCACCAAAGAGATCTCTTTACTAGCCGACGTGCTTGGATTTCAGCCTAAATGATATTAAAAAGTTTCCTTTTTTAAATTACTTCTGTGGAATTTCATCCAATGTTGCCTTTCTTCCTCTCTGGTAATCTGCACAGTGCTCACTCAGTATTTTCTGCTCTTCTTAAAATAGCTCCGGAAACCCATTAAATCCTCCTTCTGAAAAGTACAGTATATGGCATAGTACATAGTAGAAATCTGTATTTTGTGGCAACAGTTTTGCACCCAGGCGGGGGAAACAGCTCACATTCACACACTGATCCTTGATCTTCTCTAGAAATGTGGAGGAACTCAGCAAATACAAATACTTCCTTGTGCACCCTCATATTGGACTATGAATCTCTAAACCACACCTCATACATTTCCACCACCAATGCATCTCTTTATCTGATTCATTATCCCATCTCATCCTCCTCCACCCCTCTATATAGAAGACCACATGTATGAAACAAATGCTCAGTCTTTACCCTTAGGCCTAATCTACACTACAAAAATAATAGTTTGACATCACTATCACTTCTATGACTCAATGCTATGGAATTCTGGGGTTTGTAGTTCTGTGAGACATTTATCCTTCTCTGTCAGAGAGCTCTAATGCCATAACAAACTAAAATTCCCAGAATTCCATAGCACGGAGCCTTGGCAATAAAAGTGGTGTCAATCTGCACTAATTCTGCAGTGCACTTTAGACCTTAATCACATGTAGGCTACCCTATTCATGCAATCTGCTTCCATCCACCATCCTTTTTAAAGGAAAGAAATATGTAAACCAGATTCTTTTGCTGCTGGCAACAAAACATATGAAGTCTTCCCAAAATATATGAAGTCTGTCCTACAACACAGGGAGCACACCTGCTCCTTTGCTGTACAAAGATGGAGTTACATCAAGTAAGAGCATGGAAACTGAAATTTTGTTTTCTAAAGTTCCCAGAAATCTCCATCTAACATGGTCAGTGGCCAAGCTATCTGCGGGATTCTGAGAACTGTAATCCTAAATGTAACTTTTCCAAATTCTACCAATGCATACAGCATACAGACTGCGGCACAGTGCTTATGAGCAGCAGCAGGATGTCACCCAGTGCAGGAGGTGGGGCTTGGGGACCCGCTCCCAATCCCTGCTCCATGTGGCTTCACTTCAGAGTAAAGCCACGTGGGGCAGGGACAAGGGGGTGCCGGGGTCTCTCCCTCCCTGTTCTGCATGGCTTTACCTTTGGGTCGGGACCCCTTTGAGGGTTGAACGACCCTTTCACAGGAGTCGCCTAAGACCATAGGAAAACACATATTTGCATGTAGCGATGAAAATAATTGTATGGTTGGGGGTCCCCACAAAATGAGGAACTGTATTAAAGGGTCACGGCATTAGGAAGGTTGAGAACCACTGACCTAAAGTAAAGCCATGTGGGACAGGGATAGGCGTGCTGGGCCCTCTCCCTCTCTGCCATGCACCATGGCAGGGAGTTGGGGGTACTCACCGGGTGTCACCCTCCCCCCATTTTGTGGTGTCAACCCCCCCTTAAGTAGTCTCACCTGGTGCAGTTGGCACCCCCCTAGTTATGCCACTGCTTATGAGTGCTTCTGATTGCATAGAATTATGATGCAATTACATTATATGATGTAATGGATTATTAAAAGTTATTCTTATTATTTTAAATCAGAGTCTGTTGCAAGCATTCTTGACTTAGGCGGGATACAGACGGGCAAAAAGGGGTGTATTCATGACGTCATGAAGGTAGAGCCTTCAGATGGGCCTTACCTGAATGCCGCCATGAACACGCCCCCCGCACGCCCCAAGCGGGAAGAAGCGGCATTAAAAAGGTGCTGCTTTTCTCCGCTTCTTTTCCGTTTGATGCGCAGCTGCGCAGCTCCATCTGTAAGCTACTGCACCGGTACGTCAGAATTGCTACGCCGCTAATTTAAGTTGCCCATTTAAAAGCTCCGTGTCTGCTGCGTCGCATAATGAGTCAGGGTCCTGGAACATGCGCAGTTTGCAGTCAGGCTTTAATTGCAGCGTCAGCTGCCATGCAGGTGTGGAAGCTGCAGCACAGCTGCAGCGCATTTTAAGACTCGTAACCCTAACCCTAACCCTAACCCTAACCCTAACCCTAGAGCAACATGTACACATGCGCTGCTAGAATCGGGGAAAGTCTGGAATTTAAAGTGAACCCCTACACACATTCCTGTGCCATTTTCACCTAACAATAAAAAACCCTAAAACTTTAAATATTTACATATGTACAAGGGAGGTGATGGGGGATGGCAGGGGGACAGCGGTGGCAGCGGCAACAGCTGTGGCTGTGCATTGCAGATTCAGCAGGAGCGCGGGGGCCAAAGGAGAGGAGGCATCCATGATGCTGGTGACACTGGCAAAGTGCAAGCGGACAAGGATGCCAACACCAGCTGATCACCAGCTGGCAGGAGACCACCACTGTTCTTGGGCAGAGCGGGGGGGAAAGTTTTAAAGGGGCTTGGGCACTTTAAATGTACACATAGGCTTTCTGCCGCCACTGCTTAGTGCTGCAGCTGCGCAGCTGCGCATCCGCCAGCTGGCAAAGGAAAAAAAAAAGCCCCGTTTTTGGCCGCCCGTGAGGAAGCTGCCTCTCTCTTTGCAGCGTCCTCCGAGGCGGCGGTTTGGAAACTGCGGGTCAGAAACGGCCCCAGGTGAGGCGTCCTCACTGCCCCCCATGTGGAAGCCCCATCTCCTGAGCCACGCCCCCGGGGCGGGCGGTCTGGAGGCTCCGTATTCAGCAGAATACACCTCCAAGACGTCTTCCCCTGCCCGTTTGTATCCCGCCTTAGAGTCTGAAGGAAGGCAACATGCAGGCCAATAGCCAGGGGCCATGAAAGAACCAAAAACAACACTTAAAGATCCCAAACAGGTGTGTATGAAACTGTAACCACCTAAAAATAAGTAATCTAGTCTGCTGAAATTAATTATACTTAAAATTATTAAACAATTGTATTTATCTTTTTTTTTAAAAAAATGGGCCAAATGATTGCCCAGTCATCCCAGTGTACTTGCATGCACCAGACAGAAATTGGAGGTGGGAACAAGCTGGAGAGTTGCTGAGCAAATGCATGCATGATTCTTTTGTATCCTCATCTGTAAGGCTCCACCTGGAAACCACTACTCTATAGATGTGGGTATGGGAATAGAGAGCCTTCCCATTGGTCTTTCTGGTTCAAAGGCCCACCCAGCCTCTCCCTTAGCTGGCCATTTTGCAGGAGAGGGAGTCTCAGACATTTGTATTTTAGATTTTTGCATCAGCCCATCTTGAACCTTTCTGTTGAAAAAACAGAAACATAATATAAACATAATAAATACATAATAAAAGAGACAGAATATTACTTTTTAAACAAAATAAAAAACTATGATAATAATTATATAATAAGAACAATGTTTATCGTTGTTGTTACATATTTAATAGTTCAATATATATTTTAAAATATAGAGTTTGTCCCAAAAAGGCTATGAAAAATAGTAAAACTAAAGAGTAACACGTAATTTTGTAAACACTATAACTGGTAAGAACAACAGGCAGAATTCCTTCTCGGCAGAGTACACACATTTCTTTTGAATGCTTTTAATTCATTTACGACTCTTATACTAATGACTTGGTGCAAACCTCTGCCAAGGAAAACTTCTGCTCAGACCTTGGCACAGATAATACTGCTTTTACCAAGATAACTTTGGGAACTGCTGACCTGGAGATCAAGCAAGAGACTTTGAAAGATTGGAGAGAGAGAGAGAGCATGCACAGCCCTTCGATCTATGCTTTCACTCTTCCCTTTGCCATTTCTTGGCCTGGGCCACTCTGGAGAAAACACTAATTCCTATCTCATCCAGTAACAGTGGGATATGGGTAAGCAAAATAGTCAGGGATGGAAGGAATGTGGAAAGTAGCAGAACTTGGAAGTATTACTTGCTGGGTGATAATTCTCCCTAGGAAAAACATGCCCACTGCCCATACGTTTGAAGGACTGGGAGCTATCGTCCAAAAAAGTAATATTTCAAAGCTCTGGGTAACTGTTTTACATGTTTCAAAGGCCCTAACATGAGTGAGTTAATTATAGTGCCACCCAACTAATTTAATGTCCTCTCCAAAATTATGCCAACCACCTTAGATATAACTTATTTTTGTCCACAACCCCAGGCTTTGAGCAACACAGAAAATATATATATTAAAGTATACTTTGTGGATTTGTAATAAAAATAAAAACAGCATTGGCAAATTACCACCTTACCTATGTCAAAAAGCCAGGCTAATTATGGTGCCCCACACCCCTCGGGACTGGCACTTACACTGGCAGCTTGCAATCAAATATATGTATATCTCTTAATATCATCAAGACCAATAAGGTTCACACCAGGGGCCCTTTCACTCTACACAAAGCCCTTTTGGACTGAGGATCCTAAATGCCTGTCCCTCAAATGCCAATCCTGGGATTTCTAAGGACGTAACCACCACTGTTAAAGTGGAATCACAGAGCAAAAAACGCATAGTGTGGAAGGGGTCCTTGACGGGATCATAATTTGTTGGCTCATCCCATTCCCATTTACAGTTAAAACAAGGGAGAGGGGCACCTTATTTTCACACTAAAAGGACGATGGTAGTGAAGTCTTCATCAGCTTTCTATGTTTCACTTCTCCAGAGTTCAGCACACCTTTTCTTTTACTGTTATGGGAGATCTCACTCCATAGATCATGGCTTTTCTATATGAATGAAGGAAATACATGCAGAGGGCCATCATATCTACAACATGTTCAGCCCTTTTTAGCCACTTGCTACAAGGTATGCCACAACACCAGGAGCCCTGGTGGCGCAGTGGTTACATGCCTGTACTGCAACCACTCACTCAAAAACCATAAGATTGTGAGTTCAATACCAGCAAAAAGGCCTCAAGCTCGACTCAGGTTTGCATCCTTCCAAGGTCGCTAAAATGAGTACCCAGCTTGTTGGGGGCAATTAGCTTACAGTTTTAAACTGCTTAGACACTGCTAGTTCAGTATGAAGTGGTATATAAATGAAGCTGTAAAAAAGTTTCAAAGAGCTACGTGTCAAAGAAAAGATGCAAGCCATGGCACATTTACCAGGAAGTAAATCCTACTGAACTTAGTAGGGTCCGCTCCTAATAAATGCACCCTAGATCAGGCACATTCTTCCTCCAAACATGTTTTGTCAATTCAGCTCTGGATTACTAAAAATGTGCCAATATCTTTATCTCTGCTTACTCAATGTCACTTTAATCAACAGCTCTTAATCTCTTAGAATGAACAACTCATGTTCATTTATACAAATAAAGGGTCCTTTTAAAAAAAAAAGTCTGTTTCTTCAAACTACAAAAGAAAAAAAGAAAAAAAGAAATCAGCTTCTGAATTACACATACTATTTAGTTACATACGTAGATATGATGGCCCTCTGCATGTGTTTGCTTCATTCATATAAAAAGGCCATGCTCTACGGGGTGAGATCTCCCATTACAGTAAAGGAAAAGGAGTGCTGAACTTTCCCCAGGCCTTACCTGCCCGTTGTTTGTCCAGACTTGCCTCTGTGATTTACTTCTCTATATGAGAACCAGAGGAGAAAGTTATGATAGACTGCATTAATCAGTTATGGAGAAGTGAAACATAGGCCTGATACAAACGGGCGTGAAGCGCTGTGCTGGGGTCGATTTAGGGTTAGGAACTGTGCATCAACCGCACAGTCCCTAACATGGCACGGCGCCATAACAATGGCAGTGCCTTGTGTACACAGGCGCCAGCATTGTTACATAAGTGCTGCATGGCATCCGCATGTTGCCGTGCAGCACTTATGTAATGAGTGCACCAGTGGTGCACTCATTACATCGGCCCTGCAGTGCAAAAAGAGCCCAGATTTTTGGGGGGGCTTTTTCCCCCATAGGGAAGCTGCGCGGTTTGGCAGTTGCGGCTTCCCTCCGGAGGAAATTAGGCCGCTGGCAGGCTGCCCTTTTCTGGTGGTCTGTCCTGAGCCATAGAAAGTTAAGGAAGACTTCACCATCCTCTCCAGCCTAATCCTTTTAGTGTGAAAATAAGGTGCTGTGAATGGGATGAACAGATAAATTATGATCTTGTCACATTAGGACCCATTCCACACTGGGCAGTTTTAACTCTGTGATTCCACTTTAACAGTAGTGGTTACATCCTTAGGAATCCAGGACTGGCATCTGAGGGAGAGGCATTTAGGATCCTCAGCCCAAGAGGGTTTTTGGTGCCTCTGACCAAACCACTAGTTACATATGTAATTAAGTACATACTATTTAGTTAGTATGTTAGTAAAGAACAGATATCAATTTTAAGCACCTGATAATGATTTGAAGATTGGACTTGAACTGCAGTAGACCAAAATTTGAATCTCTACCCCAGCATGGCACAGTGGTTTGAATGTTGGTTACAGATCAGGATTCAATTCCCAGTTTGGCCATAAAACCCACAGAGTGACTTTGGACAAGTCACATTCTCTCAGCTTCAGGGGAAGGCAATGACAAACTTCCTCTGAACAAATCTTGTCAGGAAAACCCCATGACAGCTTCACCTTAGGGTTGCCATAAGTCAGAAACAACTTGAAGGCACACAACAACAACAACAACCCATCATAGAAACCACCTGCTGACCTTAGGCAGGCAGGTCACACTCTTCTCTCAACCTTAGCGGAAGGCAATAGCAAGCGTCCCCTGAATAAACCTAGCCAGAAAAATCCTAGGATAAGGTCACCGTAAGTCAGAGGCAATTTGATGGCACATGACAACAAACTCATATGAACTTGATAAGGAAGCAGATGGGGTAATATTACTAAGTTATTTGGGGCACTTTCATACACCAGCAAAAGGCAAGCACTGCAATGCTTTCTTCTTAAAGGCATAAAACAAATCCTTTAGAAAGCTGAGGATGTTTTTGGAATTAACTTGCTGAAAGCTATTAAGAACTAATTGCATTATTGCCAGTAGAGCTGATCCGGTGAGGTTCTCCTTAAAGCTTCAATACAGTAAAAGGTCGAGAGGATTGCTTTGGAACAAGAAGCAGTCCTTCGGCCTGCTTACAATTCAACAGGGGCTGGGGGAGGCAGTGTTGCTCAGGTGTCCCAGCATTGTGCAGATTTAAGCCCTCATAGCAAGCATTCTTAACTCCTAAACCAAAGAAGGTGAAAACTGAACCAGTTTCATTTTACTCCATTTCCAAATTCATTGTCCAACTCAATCAAAGCACTGTGAAACCCCTTTTTTTCTTTTTTGCACTTCCCCAGATGGTGCCTGCTTTTCCTAATGTATGCATTTTATTTATACATGTGCCCCTTTGACTACAGTATATTTCTGCGTATTTTAAAACTACGGGTAGTTTAGTTCACCTGCATATAAATGGACAAGGAATCTGATGCTCCTGGCAATAGCAAGATAAGAGCACATGCTTTTGTTAATAATCGCACAGACCACATATATTTGTTTTAAATCCTAGTAAACACAAGTTTCTTTTCCTTTCCTACTTACAGGCTCTCCCTTTACCAAGACAGGAGCTGGCAAGGCTGAGCACAGTACCAATGCTGTCTCTGTGCAGAATGTTTTTACAGCAGGTACCTTTGGGAGCCCTCCTGGATCAGAAAATAGGATAGAAATCAATGGGCTCAATTCACGGCTGGCCAGCCTATTGTGGAGGCAAGTGCTCTAGAGACCACTAGGGCTCACAGAAGAAGGGGGTTCTGCACAGACACCTGTCAGACCCCCTCCTCAGAAACAGCCACCCAGCCCTTCACGCCATCTGCCACATTTTGCCAACTGAGGAGGAAGTGCTGTGTCACGACAAAGACAAGGCCACTCCACATAACCTGCACAATGTGAATCAAGCTGCCCCATCTTACATTGATCTGCATGGGTGGAATACTCCTCTGACTGCTTAAACCATACGCTCTGATCATTACTCATCATGCACATTTATAGAGATTTAAAGGGGCATGGCTCAATGCACTCTGGGAAGCTTTGTCTGGGGACCGTGACTCATTTCCTTTTCAGGGATTTGGTTTGATTGTTGTGCTTTCCCTTGCACCACGGATTTTGGCCCTGGAGCCACCCAAACAACTTGCTCGTCACACTGTGCTTGCTATTTTATAGCTTTGTAAGGGGTTAAGAGATCAGTAGCCCTGCCTTGAAGCAGGAGGGATAACTAGCGTGCCTTTGATCCCTCCAGCACTCAGTGACTTTAATCTGTGCTACTGTTATATCAGTTGTGTACCATTTTAACTGTTATGATTCCTATGAAATCTTGGTATCGGTCATTTAGGCTGGTACTTATAATTCACTCTAGTCAAGCACATGAGATCTCCAGTGGATATATTCTCCACCCTGAAAATCCCAGGATTCATTGTTTTGGACAGCGGTGTTTTCTAATGCTGTCGTCTTTTTACTGCATTTTTTTCTTTTAAAAAATACCTTTAATAGAGAAATTCACATTGGGGAAAAGAATTAGCTGGAACACTAGTGTACTAATTTTCCACATGAATAAAGTGAGGTCTGGGGCAGGGTAAGCAGATGTCCAGTATACAGAGATCAAAACACTGACATGCCCTCTCTCTTACATCAAGAATTCAACTCACGCATCTAAAGTCTCTTATAAAAACTATGACCCACCATTCCATCTGGAGTCTGAAAATGGCCTTGTCCAGAAGGATGCAAGCATGTTAATTTGATGAATATGAACGCATGAAACAGCAAAAGTCATAATATACATCTCCATTCCACACACTCAATGAAGCAAAGAGCAAGTCAAATTTTTATATAAATTGTGAAAGAGATTTGAAACATGTCTAGATTAGTGCCTGAGCCCAGCAAATCAGTAAAAGTCCACAGAAGTCAATAGAACAGATGACTGGAGCTCCATACACAGCAAAGCTATACTGTTTTATATGAGATGTATACTTGGAGCTTTCACTTGGTCACTTTCATTTAAAAAAATAAACAGACAGAGTGTCATTAATAGTATCGCTATACAGAGCAAGGCCACAAGGCATCAATCAGCATATGTAGTTAAAATCAACAAAGGGATACACAATGAAGACCGATTGGTTTCAGTCGCACCATTGTTGAAACCATGAAGCAGAATTAAGGATGCTTACAGCAAATGTCTGTGTGTATTTACTCAGAGGTAAGCCTGAATCTGTTCAGTGAGAATCATTCCCAAGCACATGTGTACATTTTTTAAAATCATCTAATCAATCTGGCCACTTGCCCTAATGTTCATGCCAAAGAATTTTGTTTCCATACATATTTTCCTGTCATGCAAACAAATGAAGCGCATGTTCTTTGCAGGGAAAGGCACAGAGAAATTCACTGCCTGGAAACCTCATTAATAGTGCCAAGAATGCTTTTTCTTCCCCAAATCTAAGAAAAGGACACAGAGGCATCATGCCTCTGAAAGCCTTGCAGTGTTTGTTCAGAGGGCCCTTATGCTGGAACTGTACCCTGTGTTGTTATAGTGCAAACAAACAAGGATCCCTGCTGGCATTACAGATTGGCTCCCTTGGTAGCTCACCTTCTCTGTAAAGGTTTTCCCACTGCTGAAAAATACCAGGGAGACCAAATTTGGAGGGATCTAGGAAGAAGAGGCATCACAAAATGTTCCCAGCCAAGGCCAATTTGGGAAGGGGGAAAATGAGAGAGAGAAAGCTCAGAAAATATTCAGAAATTACAAATGAAACTTCCTAGCATTCTGTGATAAAACTCTCTCCAGCTGTCTTAGCCACTGCTATAGCTACTGCAATCAGTTTCCGGGTAAGGTACAATGTGTCGGTGATTACCTTTAAAGCCCTACATGGCTTGCAGGGACGTAGCCAGGATTTTGGGAAGGGGGGAGTCCAGATTAAATGCCACCGTTATAATGGGGCTTGGGTGCGGCAGCATGGCAGCACACACCATTCATTGTATCTAATGGAAGGGGAAGGTCCGGACCCTAAGGACCCCCCCTTGGCTACATCCCTGTGGCTTGGGTCCAGAATACTTAAGGGAACACCTTCTTCCATACTGCCCGTCCCGCACATTGAGGTCTTCAAGTAAGAACTTACTTCAGTCAAAAAAAGCTAGGCTAACGTCTGTCACCCAAAGGGCCTTCTCTACTGCTGCGCCGAAGTTGTGGAACGACCTGCCCGAAGAGATCCGCCATATCTCCACTCTTGCAGACTTCAAAAAGGCTCTTAAAACAGATCTCTTCCGTCAGGCCTTCCCAACCTAGGTCACTCTAGATTCCTCCCTTGTGTATGTTTATGAATATGATCTCAATTTTCTGATGTATGTCTCTCCACCCACCAAATTGTTTTTAATTTTAACCTAATGATGTATTGCATTTTATTGTTTTTAAACTCTGACTGTTTAATTCTAGTTTTAATACAATTTAAATTGTAATTTTTAATTGTTTGATATTTTATTTATACTGTTGGAATCCACTTTGATTCCTTTGTGGAAAAGCAGAATACAAATAAATATTATTATTATTATTATTATTATTATTATTATTGGGGAGGAAGTTGAGGAAGGGACCATTTAGTATTTTATTATAATGCATTTTACTGTTGTAACCTGCCCCGATTCCTAGTGATTGGGTGGGCTATAAGTAAATTATTATTATTATTATTATTATTATTATTATTATTATTATTATTATTATATTCAGACTTTTTTGTCTCTAAAGATTATGTCTGAAACATACTGGGCATTATCACCAAATGGAAAGGGATGTTTCATCCCAAGCTGGCTGTGTGGAATCCCCCTCTGCCCCACCTGAACTACTGTCAACAATAACATATGTGTTAATTATTATTAGCATCTATTAATCCTTTTCCTAGAGTGTTACCTAATTGTTGTTGTTGTTAAGCCATCAGGTCCTTCACGTTTCTGCTTGCAAAAGCACCATGATTCCAGAGAGCTGGCTTACCCTCTTCTGCCACCAGGAAGCACTTCTGCACTCATGTTTTCTCTGTCTTCCATTTACTCTGAAGGCTTGAATATTTGACTCCAGATGTTTTGGATCAAAACTGGTATAATCCCTTACCACTGACCATACTAGCCATGGTTTCTGGGAGTTAAAATTCAAAACATCTGGAGAACCAAAGGTTCTCTCCCCTGACCAATTGAAACCATTGGCTTATCTAGTAGGATTTGCTCTATGTGAAGGCACCAGCTATCCAGTCTTGGGCAAAGGAATTTTTCTGCCTTATTAAAGCTGAAAGCAGAGCACACAGGCTGAGGCTCAGAACTATAGGGTAGACTGTGGTCCAAGAGAGGCTAGGAGAGATGCACACAAACCACAGGCTGGTCTAGCATAGAGCTACAGGCCTTCCTTCCTTCCTTCCTTCCTTCCTTCCTTCCTTCCTTCCTTATTTATTTATTTATTTATTTATTTATTTATTTTAGATCCGGCCTTTCCCCAAATGAGATTCCAGGCAACTGAAAAAGATACAGCTAAAACATTAGCTCTCTAGAGATCAAACGCATACAACCTTCAACTGAAAAGCCCAAAAGCAATTTTGTAGCTTTATTCAGAGTTTGGACAAGTTGGCTGGGGATTTTGGGAGTTGTATGCCCACATGTAGAAACAATAAAGACTAGGATATAGAAACAATAAGGACTAGCCAACAATAATTTTCATTAGCCATCTATATCAGTTAAAGCACTTGTGAGAAAAAAATGAACTTTTGTAAAGCCTCACAGCACAAGCTAAAGGCAATTCTTACTGTACACCAGCTATTAGGTGACTCAAAAGTACAAAGTTCCCAGGGATCATGGGATGTCTGTATTCTGTGTAGTTAGCATACAATAGAAGATATGTTAAAATGCCAATAACAGTGCCCCCGAAGAGGAGATACTTTTCAGACTCCAGTGTCCCTTGAGAAATATAACTACATATATATGAGCAAGATGGGTAGATACCTCTCCTTTCTTCTACTTTACCCCACAATTACTGGTATAGAGTTGCAAGTTTTAGGTCATCCTCTTGTTGACTGGTCTAAAGACATATACTGTTTGAGAGGGATAGTATCAGGCTTGACTTTACCAAAGATGTAGGTGGGGAAAATGGATCAAGGAAAACTTCAATTCTGCCTTACGACTAATGGAGGGGGTGGGGAGGGGATTGGGAAATCTATATTGACAAGGCAGAAACATGAGTTCTTTCTTCCAGTTTCTGAAAGGCAATTATGCACATCACATCAAATCGCCTTTTAACAGAGTGCCCCTCAGTTTAACAGCACAGCTGGCGGTTAAATCTACCCTTTCCTCAACAGAAAAGCCCTTTGCTCTGTTGAGGCAGATGGCTTTGGACCAGTGCCCCCCTCCTTACATCCTACAAAGTGTGCGTGCGCATGTATGTGTGTGTTAACTCTCATTTGATACAGGGCAAGTTTGCTGCTAATGTCACTGTCATCTCTGCAGAAGAGCAGAGAAAAAGGAAACAAAGACCTGTAGCTAGAGAGGAGGTTGGAAACCAAGTTTCCCTTTGGATAGTGCACATGCAGCACATCTGGCACCAGGAATCATAAGGGATGATGGCTGCAGTATGGAATCATGTATGCATTTAAACTGCATACAATTTGGGCAGTTATTCAGTAGCCTGATCCACATGTATTTCCTTTGGTTGCATACTTATGTTTTCCATCACATGCTCTCAAACCATCACCTGCCTTAAGGCACAGAGGTAAACCACATCATATTGACTGTGTAAAATAGATTAATATAATCTGTTTGAACACAATGGATTCCAAACCACAGCTGGGGATCTGTTTGTGCTGAGTCTTTGCTGTTTGGTCTGGGACAGTTAATTCCCAAATGTTTGCTTGGAGGGGTATTAAGCGTTTAACCACAAAATATGCTTAGAAAACACCTCCATCAGGGCTGGGATCTTATGGGTTTGGTTAACAAAAACCTCTTGCAGGTGAAATTGTTAGCAGACCCACAAATCACACAAAGAAGGTTGAGACCATGCTACTTTACTGCAAAGATCCCTTCCTATTAGGATCACAACAGTGAACCAGTCGTATATCATCCTTTCCAACCTACAGTGGTCATACTGCACATATCTCTTCTCAGAAGGTGCTGGAAATGAGAATGTGTACAGCTTCCAGAAGGTCTGCTCAGAATATCCTTATGATCTTGACCTGAATCATGCACAAAGCATCTTCTTAGTGATCACTTTCAGCTTTTCGTCATCCCTTTTGTCAGCTGGGGCTGACTGCAAAGACTCATTTGCACAATCGACACTGGGGGAAAAGTCACCTTTTTGAAAAATTTGCACCGGTGAATCGACATTAATGCTACAGCTTTCATGCCATAGTAAGTCAGAAATGTGAAGGGCCTGTTGCTAGCATTTTACATCAGGCAAGGGTGACGCCTATGATATCACCATTTAAGAAGAGACAGTGTGTCACAGAGAGCTGTGGAGTAAGATCAGGACCAGTTTTGGAGCAGTAATGCTCTCTCAGCACATTCTCTCTGGCTTCTTGGGTAAGAGCTCAGTTGTTATGATCATATCCTCTTTTAGAGGAGAACAGCTTCAGAAAACCTATCAATCCTACACACACACACACACACACACACACCTCGTGGTGTAAACAGTCTAGACACCCAAATTGGCATGGCTGCAAAAACAAGCCCTTAAATGCTTTGGCATACAGTAGCAGTGGTGACCGGGGAAAACTAAATAGATTATTTGTATATTTTAATGTATGTTTTAATAGTCAATTGTTTAATTTTATGTTTTAAGGGAGGGTGGGAACTGTGGGGATGTGGGGCTTTGTATGCATTTTGTAATCTGTAAACTGCCTTGATTGTCATGGACAGAGAGGTGGGATATAATTTATTATTATTATTATTATTATTATTATTATTATTATTATTAGTTTATTTTAATGAATGTTTTAATAGTCAATGGTTTAATTTGATGTTTTAGGGGAGGGTGGGAACTATGGGGACGTGGGGTTTTGTATGTATTTTTTAATCTTAAACCGCCTCAATTGTCATGGACAGAGAGGTGGGATATAATTTATTATTATTATTATTATTATTATTATTATTATTATTAAAATATAAGCATATCTAAAAATTAAGAAATTATAGAAACTCTGTGTGTGTGTGTGTGTGTGCGTGCATGTGCGTGCACACATGGTCTGGGATTAAGTTAATATTCTCTGTCTGTCTGTGAGTGCATGTGTGTGAGAGAATGTGCATACAGATAAAGAAAGAAGAAGACAGATGGGAGAAAGAGGAAGGAAGGCGTGCCATTTACCAATGGGGGGTATAAAAATTGTGTGATCAATTATGAAACTGACTTTCCTGACTAAAATAAACAGCTTTCACGGGGAGTAAGCAAGAAGCAATTAAGGTAAATGGCATCCAAGCACAGAGAGCCGCCTCCTTGGAGGAATACACATTACCACACAGGATAGGAACATGCCTTAGTGGAACTGCAGGTGACAGGAGGAAGGTTCTTTTCCACAGGTGGAGAAAGAAACAGACAGAAGAGAGACAGAGAGATGAGGGATGTGGCAGCTCTGCTGGGTGAAAGAATGGAAGGAAGGATTTTTACAACCCAAAGAGGCACACCCCCTCCTTTCCCAAAACCTTGTCTCCATTACAGCCGCCTTCATTTAAATGCCTGGGTGTAATCAGCATCCCAAACCTGTATGCCAGTGAGTCTCTCTTTGGAAGAGCCTTGCTGGCGAGACACAAAAGGCTTGCACCAGACAACTGCACCAGCCCAGGAAAGGGAGGGCTTGAGGTTTGGACACTATCTACCTGCGGCAGTTCAGGCATGGATCATTTTTGCATAATGTTAGGCTTACATCAAAGGGCTTTGTTCTCCAGTGCCTCACTGTGGTTACATACACACAACACACACACATATGTTTGTCCGCATCTCTTTCCCTGTGGTAGATTTTCTCACTACAAAGGGAGAAGACAATGGAATGTGTGTGCTTGTGTCCCTATTTATTTACACATATTTCCATTTGCTCACAGAGATGCTGTTGGGTGTCCTTGATCCTAATCCCTCAGTGCACAAAGCTGCTTCTCCAGGCTTCCAGATCTCTTTGCTCGAGCTGAAGAAGAGTCGTGTTACATTTGGAAGAGCTTTTTGTGTTCTTGAAAAAAATGTCCTAGAATGAATTCACAATGTTCAGCTTCACACACAGCCTTTGAAGCACTGCCACCTTCAAAGCCATCTGCGGAGGTCCAAGGAAAGATGACGGAGATGCTCCATCCCACCATCAGCTCCACCTTCCATCAAACTTGCCCTTCTTCTGGACAGACTGAAATGTCTTGGCAGCCTACACAAAAAAGCCTGCTTACTGGGCTCTCTCCCCCTTGGTCTGGTGTTGGAGGGGTGGCATCTCCTGAAAATCTGCTCACCTCCCTTCAGCCCTCCCCATTTTCCTGAAATTTCCATCTTTAAACAAAAGAAGAAGGTGGGGTGGCATGGAGATAAAGATGTCGCAGGATCGCACCTTTGAGGGGGTTTGGAAGGAGGGAAAGAGGCAAGGAGGAAAAGCAAATAATGAAAATTACATTTTGCTTTTCCAGTGTGGGTGGGAAAATGATCCTGGCAAAGCAGCTGAGAAAAACCCTCTGGCATTCCATGTGTATTAAAACAGCTGTAACATGGCAGAGACAATGGTGTCATATCTCAAATGGCATTCAATATATATCCTCTTTGCCACAAACCACCAGCACCCAAAATACAAATGTCTCTCAGCTTAGAAGTCAAAGACACCAGCCTCTTAGTTTAGTCTGGACTATTCAGATCACCAGATAGTCCGGTAGTAGACTATCAGTCTACTACCAGACCTTAACAGGTCTTCTCGCCTTGAGAGCTTTCTGCCTTCTCGAATAGCACCCAACGCTTTGTGACATTTCCAACTGTGCTTTCTCTGGTTCATACCATCAGCCCTGATGTTACACCTAAAGAAGTGATCCCAGACAGGAGATGTAGCCAGTTCCAAGTCCCATCTTTCATCCCTGGGTCTTCTACACAAGGGACCATCTCCATGAGATCTTAATAAGATGCCTCATGAAGAGGACCTCATCCACCTGAGGAGCTCTCCTGATAGATCTGGAAGGGCATCTGAGGGGAAAAGAAGTCTAGAGGTGGAAAAGGGAAGGCAGATGGGGAGAGGCAGGGTGGCAAATCCCCCCTCCAAACAAACAATGCCTGTCTGGGTTTTTGTCTGGGTTTCTGATGGTGGAGAGATGGATGCAGGGTGGCCAGATGCCCTCACCACAAAGGAGGACCAGGCACAATGAAACATGGAGGAGACGACCAAAGAAAAGCTCAAAACACTCATCTGCAGGTAAATCCCTGCTCCCAATGGAGGACACTTGGGGATGCCTCCTGGGCAGAAAGAAGGCTGGAATGTAGGGGGAAAGGAGGAATGTCCTGGAAAAGGAGGACATGCCTGGGTGAAGAAGGACAGAAGGTGAAGGAGACCAGATCTCCTAACCTCCAAGGACGACCAGGCAGGGCAAAAAGGAGGACAATGGAGACAAATGGAAGAAGGCATGGCCCCAGAAAGACTCAACAGCGTTCCCATCAAGATAAAGGCAAGCTTTTTAGCCCTGCTCCATTGCCTTCCATGTCAGGAGGCTGAAATGGAGGACAGGTCCTGGCAAAGGAGGAGATCTGATCATCCTGGATGCTCCAAATGGAGGACGTTGTGGGGGTCCCTTTTGGAGCAGGAGGGTCTCTCTAAGAAGGATGGAGCTGGGAGGAGAAGGCAGAGGCTGGCTGCTCCAAACCTGGGGAAGAGAAGGGAAGGGGACAAGGGAAGAAGCCCTTACCGGAGAGCCTGGCTGAAGATGCTGCTGCTGCTGCTGCTGCTCCTCCTCCTCTGCTCCAAGGAGCTACAGACCAGAAGAGCTGCAGACAAAACCTGCTGGTGCTGCAGCCTGGGAGCAGCTGCCTCTGCGCCGCCTCCTCCAAGGCTGGCCCTGGCGACACGCCTCCCTCTTCTTGCCTCCCTCCCTCTGCTTGCACCGGGTTCGAGCCGGATCTTCCACACACACACCGCTTTCTCCGCGGAGAGGACAGGATCATGGAGGGAGGGGAGATCCTCCCCCCCCCCAGGGCTGTTGCTTCTGCTCTTCAGAAAGCCAAGCTGTCATTTTTTTAGTGTACTTGGCACATTGGAAAGCCTATAGGAGGGGATGGTGAGAACTTGGATTTTTGTTGTTGTTGTTGTTAGCTCAGCCACCTTGGGCAAGCTACACTCTCTCAGCCTCAGGGGAAAGCAAGGAAGGGAGGAATCTATCCAAGAAAAGCCCAGAATAGGGTGGCCAGAAGTTGGAAAGGACTAGAAGGCACATCACAACAAAAATATATGTTCAAATCTCCCAAGGCCATTGTATTGCCCATCACCCTCTATGGATTTGAGAGCTGGACAGTGAAGAAAGCTGACAGGAAGACAATGAACTCATTTGAGATGTGGTGCTGGAGGAGAGTGCTGAGGATACCATGGATGGCCAGGAAGACAAACAAATGGGTCCTGGAACAGATCAGGCCTGGAAGCCAAGATGAGAAAACTGAGGCTGTTCTACTTTGGCTACACCATGCAAAGAGAATGATGCTGGGAAAAGTAGAAGGTAGCAGAAGGAAAGGAGGACCACATGCCAGATGTAAGGACACAGGCCTGAATTTGTAGTACTTAAGTAAAGCAGCAGAGGATGCAGAGGCTTGGAGATGTCTCCTCCACAGGGCCACCACAGGTAGAGGCCAACTCACAGCCAGCTACTAACAACAATGGCATTTCAATTTTATATCCTGGACTTTAAGACCCCCATGGTCAGGAGAAGGGGCCTGACTGCACAAATACCCCTCCTTACCATCTGAACTGATACCTTGACAAAATGTGGGCCTATGACTAACATCATCATTTCTTTTCTCCTGTAAGATTTCTTTTAGGATATGTAGGGGCTTGGAGATCAGAAGGTTGGCAGTTCAAGGCCCGGGTGCCACATGATGGGGAGAGCTCCCATCACTAGTCCCCAGCTTTTTCCCTAGCAGTTTGAAAGCATGCAAATGCAAGTAGATAACTAGGTACCACTTTAGTGGGAAAGTAACAGCATTCAGTGCAGTCATGCTGGCCATGTGTCCACTGGAGCAGTCCTCAGACAACACTGGCTCTTCAGCTTAGAAACGGAGATGAATATCACTCCCTACAATTGGTTACGACTAGACATTCATGTCAAGGGACTACCTTTACCTTTATGATTTCTTTAAACACTTTCCTGATGAAGAGGCCAGTGGAGCTTCGAAAGCTTGCAACACATATATTGTGCAGTTTAGTTGGTCCAATAAAGATACTACATTTTTGAGGATTTTGGATGTTATTGTATTTTGCTGTGTGGCCAACATGGCTACCCCAGATGTGTTTCATACATGAGTGGACATCCTATAAGAATCTGAGACTCAGGGTGCATGTACATGGTAGATACAATACAGTCTGACATCACTTTCAGTGTTGTACCTCCATCCTATGGAATCCTGGGATTTGCACTTTTATAGGGCCCTTAGCCTTCTATGCCGAAATGTGCTGGGTGATTCACAAAAGCACAAATCCCAGTATTATCTAGGTAGGAGCTGTGTCAGTTAAAGTGCTGTCAGCCTGTACTATTTCTACTGCGTAGACACACCCTCATTCACACTATGATTCCACTTTAGCTGCCATGGCAATAGTCCATGGGTGGACAGGTAAAGGAGGAGTACTTAGAATCCTGAGCTGGAGAATTCTCCTCTGGTGCCTCCGATCAAACTAGAAGGCCCCAGAAGGATCCCACAGGAGATAACCATGGCACTTACAGTGGTATCACTAAGGAGGTAAGGGGAGTGTAGACCTCACTGGAGACACCTAAGAGGAGAGTTTTGTGAGGCGCCCAGCACTTTGGCAGAGAAGGCTAAAGGCTCTATAAAAGTGCAAATCCCAGGATTCCATAGGATGGAGCTACAGCACTTAAAAGTATGATGAGACTGTATTATTTCTGCAGCGTACACATACCCTGAACCTGTGATTCTCACAGGATGCTCACTCATGTAGGAAACATATCCAGGAGTAGCCGTGTTGACCATATAGTAAAGAACAATAACATCTCAAATCCACAAAACAGTGATCCCTTTACTGGGCCAACCAAACTGCATAATATACATAGTATGTGTCTGTGTATGCGTGTGTCAGTGAAGCACCTGTACCTTATTCTCTGCGGACATGACTCTCTCCATGAGAAGGAAGCCAAAGCAGGAGAGGAAGAGAGGCAGCACATACCCCTTCTATCCCCTCCCACTTGCCCAGCTGCCCAGCCACCCCCTGGCAGCCCTGGGTGGGTGGGTGGTTAGGTGAGAGAGGAAACAGGAGGGGATGCACCCCTCAAGTATAGTTATATTGCGTGACAGTAAACTGACCACTGTAGTGTAGGAAAGGGTGCATGGTCCAGTTTAACTGAGGTCACCTCCAGCAATCTGGTGTGATTGGATGTAAATCCTGTTATGTCAAGCAGAGCATAGTTGGGAAGAAATGTGTAGGACTGCAGCCCAAATGAATTTATAGCAAAGGGGTAATTAGAACCTGAGCATCCTGGCTTACAGGGCAGACTTCTTAGTCAAATTGCTCAGTTAATGCAAAGTTGGCTTCATTGACCAAAACACTCATTTGCATTACAAATTCATCTCACCCCTTTTCTAGGCCATGTTAACAGTGATTCCATGGAGCACTTGGAAGAGTGTCAAAATGAACTGTATCCTCTTCTATGAAAAAGTAAAGATTCATAACCATATATCTCTTTACAGCAAGAGTGGAGAAAGTGTAGCTTGTAGGCCATGCATAACCAAAAAGAGCCCAATTTATCCCCCCAAAAGTTCAGCTGCAAAAAACTCAGATTCCCCCAGAATGTGGCTATTTGAGTCCCATTGTCCCCCATGACAGCCCCCAACATTCTCAGAATCAGATTATTTTGGTCTGTCCCTAGAACTGGAAGCAGAAAGAAGCAACATGGTCCTTTGGGGGAGTAAGGAGTGGCCCCTACCATCTCCACAGTTGTTCACCCTTGCTTTATAAGGTGCCCAGCCAAGCCCTCCAGTTCCTTGCCCAGTTATTTGCATCATCCAGTAGTTTTCTAAGCATCATTTTCAAGGAGTAATTTAAATGTGTTGAGGCTGCACACCTCAGCTTCATCACACATCTTTTTATAAAAGGTGTTGTTTAGCAAAACAGCATCACAGAGTAAGCAGTGCTATCACAGAACATCGGGAATTGTTAAGCACCTAAGATGCCACTTAGCTACCACACAAAGCAGGGTGCCAGTGTACGCCAGGAAAAATGCTGGGTTATAAATATTTCCCCAGCACCATGAGATTTCAGGTTAAATAAAAATAATAATAATAAAAGAAAACAAGAAAAATTTAAACAAACTAAAAACCATATTTATCCCATGAAGGTTCACATGATTAAAAATATCTGAAAAGGGTAACACAGTTGTGTACATGTATATTTTGGAAGCAACCAGCCAGGCCTCAAAAGCTTTGATGAAAAGCTTTCATTTGGCACCAGAATGAAGGCAACATCGGTGTCAGTGAGACATCCAAGGGGAAGGCATTTCCCATACTGTACAAGGTGCCCGAGCAGAGGAGGGCCATTAAGATTAAACCCACTGGATCAATGAAATTAATGTTCATGCTGTTTTATATTGCTAATTAGAAAGCTATTGAGATTTAAACTGTGCAGTTTAAAACTGCTATGGAAAACAAAGGACAGTCCGTCTACAATGCTCATTCACACTGCCTCCCAATGGCTAAGAAAGTGAGTGCTGGGTAGATGGTGAATTCTGTTAGTTGTGGCATCTGATATCACTGTAGCATTGTGAGCAGAGGGCATCAAGAGGGAAGAAACTGAGGTGGGTGGAGAGTGGTGACCTGAAATAACTTGCCAGGTCTTTGGCTGTAGGTTTCTACTTAATGAATTGATTAAGTTACAGATTTTTTAAAATATATATATGCAAAACTATATTTTCTTTGGAGACAAAATGTCACCAACCTGAACGAAATGGCAAGAGAATTCATGTTCAGGGTTTTGTTACAGAGCAAGCAGTCGCCATGGAGATAGCAGTGCATGGGTACAGGTGCCAAGCTGCAGCAGGCTTGATATTTTCAGTATCAGCCAACATAAAAAGTAAAGAAAACCACATCTGCCAGTGTGTTTTATGTTATGTCACAACATGTCAGGACTCGGGATCATGTGGCCCTCCACATGTTTTTGGACTGCAGCTCCCCAACTGCCCTAACCATCCTGGTGCATGGTCAGGAATGCTGCTTGGAACATCATTTGGAGGTTCACATGATTTTTACCCCTGCCTTATATTAAGGCAACAATAGTGTGCCTGCCTATATTGAGTAAGATCCCTAGAAAAACATCTGAGTAGATGTGTCCAATATTGCATTGCTTCAAAGGCTTTCATGGCTGGCATCCATAGATTTTTGTGGGTTTTTTGGGCTATGTGGCCATGTTCTGGAAAAGTTTATTTCTGATGTTTCACCAGCGTTTGTGGCTGTCATCTTCAGAGAATGCTAGCATGAAAACTTCCATGAGAATGCCTCCATGCCAGCATTCTCTGAAGATGCCAGCCACAGATGCTGGTGAAACATCAAGAATAAACTCTTCCAGAACATGGCCACATAGCCCCCCCAAAAACACCAAAATTATTGCATTACTTCCTCAAATCAAACCTCTGGTTTGTGCTGGACCTTCTTCTAGATCTAAATACTGTCTTTCTCTAAATACCCTCATCTAGTATGATATGTTTCAGTGTTTGTTTCCTAAAGAGAGAAACTTCTCGGAATGGGAGTTGACCATTTTGAGTCAATTTTTGATTTCAGGAGGGGTTTGAATTCTGACAGTTATCCTAAGATTTGGGCAGTGAAATATTTGATATCACACTTTATTGAAAGAAAAAAATAACAACTAAGTTGCACAACCCTTTGCTTTCAAGCCTAATTGAATTTTTTATTTAGAAGTGAGTCCTATTGAGTTCATTAGGACTTATTCTTTGAATGACACCAAGTCAGAGCATCAATTCTATGTTTTTGAGAGGGAGATGGCTGTTAGGCAAAACACATACTATACACCAGAGCCAGGGCAATGTACAAGTGTTTTTTGTGTTGGATTAGGACAATGAGAAATAATATTTTGAGATCCTTGTGCAATGATGGAAATCTACTGGGTGACTTTGAGCAAATCAGAATCTTTCAGCCTTAAAGGGAGGCAATGGCAAACCTCTTCTGAATAAATCATGCCAGTGAAACCCTATGAGAGAGTCACCATAAGTCAACTGAATGCATATAACAACAATGGTGTACTATTCACTATTAGAATTAGAAAAATGGATCCGTGAAAAGAACAATGCCTCACAAACATAACACACACCTACAGATTAGCCTATATGGAACACAGTGTGCTATAACCAGAATTGCAGGAATGCACCCACACAGCAACAAGTGGCAAAGGCTCTTTTCTTTCAGGGGATGCTACTTTGAATGGGTAATTTGTATTCTTTTTGGTTTGTGTTTCTTCATTTGTTTTGAAGCTACACGTGGACATTATTGCATACTTGGAAAGTGCCACAATTGTGACATTCTACTGACTTGCTACTTTTGAGTTACTTTAAAAAAAGATACTCACAAACTACAAAAAAAGGCCAAAAGTTTCCCCACATTACCCTTCTCTCCAAGCAGATGAGCAAACTTTACCTGCTATATTAAAAGGAGTGCAAAGACATTACCAGTTACATTATTTTACAAAGACAATGTCAGGGTTCCCTTAGGAGCCTCCTTCCCCAAAATTGTGGCATCATAATGCTTTTTCTCTTAAATGCTACTTACAAGCTCTTTAAAAGAAATCAACAAGCAAATCTTATATTTTCATTGATAGTAGACCCGTGAATTCAAAGTAGTGAATATATACTGTAGTTTTTGGAAGACGATGGGATTGACGACAGACAAGATCAGTCACTCGAGTGTTTAACAAGCCAACCAGTAACAATAATAAACATTGACTAAGATCCAAAACACACTGCAGAAATAATCCAGTTTGAGATCGCTTTAACTTCCCAGGCTCAGTGCTAAGGCATCCTGGGAACTGTAGTTTACTGTGGCACCAGACTTCTCTGACAGAGAAGAATAAATGTCGCACAAAACTACAGTTTCCAGAATTTTCTATCATTGAGCCAAGGCAGTTAAAGCGGTCCCAAACTGGATTATTTCTGCAGTGTGTTTTGGACCTAAGAACAATACAAAGAGTTGATGTTTTTGTAACCTTTTGATTGGCCTGCTAAAAAAAATTATAAGCATATGGGTTCTAGTTATATACACATTTTCTCTAACGTGTATTTAAATGGACTATGCATCCCATGATTCAATGACTGCAAAAGAATATTTCTACTGTGGTCCCCTGTGTGACAAGTATAATACAGAGTGCATTCAGAAACTCCAATACTGCCTGTTCCTGCTAGTATATGTGTGGTATGCAGTCATTAATAAAAGTGGTGGATTCAGGACATAGTTTCCAGAAAGGGAATGGCTCCACTCTCAGAAGATGCCTCTACCTGATTTTCAAGGATCAAGGATCAGCAATGTCCATTTCAGGAGGCTGGAGGGGCTACCATGGGAAGTAGCTGGCATGGAGGTCTGCTTCTCCCAGTTCAGTTCTATGCATCTAAATCTGGATTAAACACATTATTTCTATACAGAGTATAATGGTTTAAATCAGAAAACTAAATCTCTGCAGGAACTGTGGCTGCTGAAGAATTAATGCAGTCTGACAACACTTTAATTATCACGGCTCCATCCTATGGAATCCTGGGATTTGTGGTTTCTGTGGCACCAGAGCTCTCTGACAGAGAAGGCTAAATATCTCACAAAACCACAGATTCCAGAATTCCATAGCATTGAGCCATGGCAGTTAAATTGGTGTCAAACTGCACTAATTCTGCAGTGCAGATGAAGCCTGTGTCATCCACTAGTGTAGATCCAGATGCTACTGGATTAGAACCCTTCATGTTCCAAAGTACGGAGAAAGAAGAGATGAATATGTGTTCCTTCACTTCCCTCTAGTGACATTTGTGGTGCTTGCATTTAAAAAAAATTCTTTCTCCACACACACCCCTCCCATGTCAGAATCATACCCTTCCCAATTGATTCAGGCAAAAGCAAACTGCTGCAGCCTCACCTAGACTTGCCCACACTCTGATGTAGCTTGGCTATACATGTCCTGTGAAATGTTAGAGGATATGGAGAGATAAGTTTAAATAATGAGTGGGGGTAGTATGCAATTCTCACCCCTCTTTATATATATATGCACACTGTGTTGCTGGCAAAGATTACCCAAGTAGCTTTTCTTGTGTTATAGAATCTGTTCAGCTATCTTTATATGTGTATTCATACCTTTGAAAAATGCAGTTGAGGCCTCACACTAGACTTAAATCTAAACCTGTCAGCCCTGCTTCTGTTCAAGGCCTTTATTTGCATGTTATTTCAATTTACTGCATTGTCTCAGAGTTGGCAGCTACTGTATTTAATGTCTGCGTGTAAAGGGAACATGAACTCCAAGACAGTTTTGCATTGTGAAAACTGGAAAGTCTGCATACTCTTGCTCTGAAATACATCATTGTATCATTTTGTGAAAGATCTCTTACATCATGATTAGCATTTTTAAAAGAAGAAAAAAAGCTTGTGGATTATAGTAGTGCAGGACCTAAGTGATACGCTACATTCACATGTTAAAACAATAGTCACTACTCTATGGAGTGTAGATGTGTATATTAAGATCATGCAAAGCTGCTATTTGATTCCACAGATTTGCAGTTATTCGGTTTACATATGCAAATACAACCCCTCCCCAATATTCTCCCAGTAAAACATTATAGTATTTCAGCAGATGTTTATTTCAACGAACGTGGAACGCACAGACACAAGTGTACTCTCTGAGAGCACAGCTCAGAAACTAATATTATTATGAGTCATTTCCACTGCACAGTTTGTGTGCAAACCACACTGCAATGTCACTGTACATTGTAAGATGTTCAGCACCAGCAGCAGCCCTGCGAGGAAGGTCACTAGCAAGTACACATGCACAAAAAGAGGCTATACTGTATATTCATCCTTCCACAAAGGAGCATTCCTGTTCAGGGCTCCAGCTAACCTGTAGGAAGGGTCTTTGAAGCTCTCAAAAAGTGAAAAGGAACATTGTTTTACCCACTCTCCCAAAAGCGCCCCTCCTACATTTTGTTGTTGTTATGTGCCTCCGAGTCATTTTTGACTTATGGTGAACCTATCATAGGGTTCCCTTGGGAAGTTTCTTCAGAGGGGCATATGAGGGGCTGAGAGAGTGTGACTTGTCCAAAGTCTCCCAATGGGTTTTATGCAAAGGCAGGGAATCAAACCCTGATCTCTAGGGTCTCTGGGGGTCTCTGGAGAGCAAGAGCAGAAAAATATGGCCATCCCACATGCCTGTATGTGTGGGTTTGTATGTATATGGGTTCTAGTTGCCTGCCAACCCATGGAGATGCCATGAATTTCAAGGGATTTACTTAGGCAAGGAATATTCAGAGGTAATTCAGTTCTGTCCTCTGAAATATAGCCTACAGCACCTGTATTCTTTGGCAGTCTCCCATCCAAATACTAAGATGACCCTGCTTAGCTTCCAAAATCAGATTAGATCTGGTGGCTTTAGGATATTTAGACAGACGTCTCATCCCCACCACCACCACCACCACCATCACAAAAAACTTTAATATCTAGGGAAACCTGGGCCCTCCAGATGCTTGAGACACAGCTTGCACGATCCTGAATTCTTGGCTGGGTGGGGTTAATGGGAGGTGTAGGTTGTGTCCAATCCTCTCTCCTCACTAGTACTGCAGACCAACCCTTGGGCTCCTATCATTTCTGTTCTAATTTTCAAACCCCTTCCTAGGTCTGGTTCTCAGGTCCGAAGGTGACACTTATACTGGACAGGTGGATGGATATTTGGTGGACTCAGTTTGATAGCACATGACCCAATCCCCTGAATGAGTCAAAAATGAAAGCTATCCAGGCACCGAAATAGACAGTATATGTTTATTGTATAACGCACATGTTAAATGTCTGGAATTAAACTGGTTCCAAATATGATATAGTGTAACACTCTCATTAAAACAAAGCAGTACTTTTCCTGAACTACACTCTCAGCATCCATCAAACCAACATTCCTGGAGTAATCTTATCCAAGCTACGCTATAACCATTTCTCTATTCCTTACTCTCCCTATTAAAATTTAGACTGTCCACACAAGGGGAAGTGCAATGAGGAGGCAGGAAAGCAGTTACATAAATTGGCAGAATGAGATCTACTTCTCACTCATATGGTTGACCTTGTCAGCCCTGTGATGTTGGAGATTTCCAAGTGAAAGAGATTGATGGGACTGAATGGTCCTCCGTGTAAAATGAGTTGAATCCATATAGAAAGGAAGAGGGGAGGAAGAAGGTTTCTAGTTAACCTTTTCCCTCACATGCTCTTTTTTTATATGTGAAAGTATGTTTGTGTTATGTTTTCTGTAATCTATCATATGTTAGGTATGATGATACAGTGGGCCTTGCTATCTACTGGAGTTTGGATACCAAGATCCATGGATACTCAAGTCCCATTATATGCATTGGGATTACATTATATACAATAATAAAATGATGTCTCTTATATAAAATGGCCAAATAAGGTTTGCTTTTTGGAACTTTAAAAAGAAATCAAGCTGAGGATAGTTAAATCTATGGGTGTAGAATCTGTGGCTACAGAGGGCCAACTGTATTAAGGGAAGCCACAGGTCTACCATCTCAGTCAAAACTAAGCCTGAGAGGTAGGTAGGGAGTGCAAAAGAGGATAACCAAGCAATTGCCTAGAGTAAAATTATGGACCATAAACAAAGTCAGTGTCCAGCTTTTACCCAACAACAACAGAGAAACAACACAGTCAGGAATAAATTTATGGGACTGTCTTAGTAGTGGAGTCTTGCTGAGGTCTTGCAAGAAAATGTTTCCTTTTTTCTATTCAGTAGCCTAGGTTTCCACCAGAGGTTTCATTGGATGTTTTTCATTCTAACAATAGGATCATAGTTTTTTGTGAGTTTTTCGGGCTATGTAGCCATGTTCTAGAAGAGTTTCTTCCTGACGTTTCACCAGCATCTGTAGCTGGCATCTTCAGAGAATGTTTGCTTGGAAAGGACTTGGGTATATATATTGTGTGACCTGGGAAGGCAGGAGTGAATTTGCATGTATATTGTTTTTAATAATAATAATAATAAGCTTTATTTGTATACCGCTTTTCCATGGACGATCAATTTTTGTTGCTAATGGTAGGCCTCAGGGTGGAGGGTCTGCAAAAGAGGATTAATGTCTGCTTGATAGTGTTCATTGTCTGCTGGGAGATTTCTCATTTGCATTTGTTGAGTCTTGCTATCTTTCAGGACTGGTAGCCAAACCTTGTTTACTTTAAGAGTTTCTTCTTTTCTGTTGAAATTGTCCAGGTGTTTGTGGATTTCAATGGCTTCCCTATGCATCCTAACATGGTAGTGGTTGGCATGGTCCAGAACTTTGGTGTTTTCAAACAGTATTTTATGCCCAGGATGGTTTGTGGCATGTTCTGCTATTGCTGATTTTTCTGGATGGCCCAGTCTGCAGTGCCTCTCGTGTTCCTTGATTCTTGTTTGCACACTGCGTTTGGTGGTCCCTATGTAGACTTGTCCGCAGCTGCATGGTATGCGGTAAACTCCTGCAACTGTGAGAGAGTCTCTCTGGTCCTTGGCTGAGCAAAGCATTTGCTGGATTTTCTTTGTTGGTTTGTAAACCATTTACAGGTTATGCTTCCTCACCACTTTGCCTATTCTATCTGTGACTTCTCTGATGTATGGTAAAAATACCTTCCCTTTGGGTGGCTGCTTGTCTTCACTCCTCTGGGTTTTCCTGGGCCTGACAGCCCTTCTGATGTCTGAGCTGAAATAACCATTATCCTGCATCCCCACCCCTGGTGTCACCCAGTGCAGAGGGGGCTGCCAGGGGCAACAGTGGCCAAAAGGATGTATTTGACACTCTCCTTTGCCACAGCAGCAGAGGTATTCTTGTGAAGAAGCCTCAGCTACCACAGGGAGATGTCAGCCCTCTTCTGGGGTGTCATCCAGTAAAGGCTGCACACACACACACACACACACACACACAGTGACACCACTGAGATTACCTCCAGGTATATTAGAATTGCCACATGATGTGGCTTCTTTTCATATTCACAAGAAGATGAACGATACTATTTGCTAGTATTCCCACTTGTCCAAAAGCCAATACAGAATGAATGTATTTCTGCAGCTACACCCACACTGCAGAAATATTGCAGTTTGACACCACTTTAATTTCCATGGCTCAGTGCTCAATGTTGGGATTTGTAGCTTTGTGAGATAGTTAGCATTCTTTGTCAGAGAGCAGTGTTTTCACAACCAACTACAAATCCCAGGATTCCATAGCACTGAGCCACGACAGTTGAAGAGTGGTCAAACTGCGTTGTTTCTTCAACACAAATGCAGCCTAAGCCATTGTCAGAAGGAGGTTTTTGCTTTCTTGACACCTTGGTTAGCCAGCAAGACACCTGCTGTCACCTGAGCAATAGGGATGGGTTGAATACATTCAATGCTTGTTTAAACCCTTTTGGCTAAGATCCAGTGCATAATTTATAGCAGGGGGTGTGCATTGTGCAACCCTCCAGATGTTGATAGATGGAAAATCCTAGTATATCTCAGTATTGGCTATACTGGCTGGTGCTGATGGGAACTGCTGCCCAACATCTGGAGAGTGGTATAGTTCCTGTTCTTCCCCAACCCATATGCATGCAAGGTAAAGTGCCAAATGGAACATTTTCTTAAAGGATGTTACTGGAGATGTGTGTGTGGGGGGGGGTGGTTGTGTGTTAGCGTGAAAGGGAGCATTTCAAATTGATATGACACATATATATATTGGGTTTAAAGAAGCTCCCTGGTGCTATCTGATGTTTATGATTGAAAACATGTCTTTGGAGGCTTCTGGAAACTGGAGGGTTTCCATGGAAACAGTGGAGTCAGCATCCAGTAGTCCATTTGCAAATAGACTTCTGTTTTTTTGTGTGTGTGTGTGTTTTTGTATCTCAAAAGCAGAAAGTGTTTGATGGGGGAATCATGGTGTAACAAAATTGTGCAAGATTTTTCAGAATTTTTGCTGGTAAACAAACAACTGGACATAAATAAAGGCACAAAAGTGTTACTTGGCCCAGAACAAAAGAACTGGAGTGATATAAGAATTTTCAGAAACACATTCAGCTGGATTGATTTCATTCCTCAATACGCAGTTTTCCAGGGCTGACCCAAGACTTTTTGGTACCTGAGGCAGAAAGCAAATGAGACAGTGCTCCACTCCTGCAGAAGCTGGTTGTTTAAATTTACAACTAAGGCAGAAAATTCCAGGATCCTTCCTTCCCCTGCTTAGGAGTAAAAATACCACAGTATGATACAGTGTGGTAAAGCAACCTTGAGCTATAACTCCCAAAGAGCAGGGACGTAGTCAAGGGGGGGTTCTTGGGGTCCGGACCCCCCCTTCCATTAGAAAAATGAATGGCGTGTGCTGCTGCGCCGCCGCACCCAGGCCCCATTATAATGGTGGCACTTAGTCTGGACCCCCCCCTTCCTAAAATCCTAGCTACGTCCCTGCAAAGAGTGTCCTTGGAGTACTACTGGAGTGCAGTGGTGGCTGGTGAGTCTCATGTCCGTAGTGCAGTAAATCCAAGTTTTAATCCAGATTTCAAGTATCTATCCAAGACGACTCTAGCCCTCCAGATAGATTTAGCATCTTGGACCTTTAAAGCTAACTAAAATTCAGAGTAGATTCCCTGTCCCACTGTCATGGAAGTCATCATCTGCTACTAGTAGTGTGCCAGGAGATATCAACCAACCTAAAAGTTTAGATCTTCTGTGTCTACAAACTAGTTAACCACACAGAATGATGTTTATTCACTAAAGCACCTCCTGGCATTAAAAGAAAATGATTTTTTTAAAAAAATCTGCTTCTCTATTGCCACAGGAACATAAGATGCTGCCTAAAACGTACAGAAATTTCTTAGGGTGGTCATTCATGCAGAATTACAGAGGACAATAAAAACGTTGGCAACCCTCTGTTAGGAATTAGTTGGGAGACAGTCACGCAGACAAAACACTACTGAGAAGACCAGTCTCAAGAGGACAGCCCGATCTCACCATTGCGTAAACTGTTCCTTGCAAATGACAGTGAAAAATACGAAACAAATGAATCCAGTCAATTAAAGAGCAGGCATATAGGATTGATCGTACACTTATGCAGGCTTATGTCATTTTGCAGTATGCAAAGTCTATTACAGTGCTTTATCTCATTTTATATACAAAACACCCCAATAGGTTAGACTGAGAGACCACCGCTTAAGATCACTCCAATGCCTATCTTGCCTGAATTAGTAAGTGGCATGATATATTTATTATTTGTCGCATTAATATCTTACATTTCTTCCAGTAAACAAAAACAGATTTTTTTTTTTGCTCCCAAGTAAAACTATGCAGCAAACCAGACAGACCTAGTTATGACTGCGTGGTAAACCTACTTTGGGATTATATAATTTCAGAATGAATATTGGTCTGCCATGACTACATGCTTCTTCACACAAACAAATGCTGTATAACCAGGGATAAAAATGTGTGGCCATCCAAATGTTTCGGAGCAAAATTTCCCATCATTCTTCACTGTTAGCTAGGGCTGATGAGAGAGGTGGTCCAATGTGTGGAAAAGCACACATTTCCCACTCCTATTCTTCTATAAACATGTCAGGGAGGCAATCGCCAGGGGTTGGAAATCCACACTGACACCCACCACCTCCACAAGACCTCAGAAGGCCCTACTGTGCTTTCAGCACATCATCTTCCCCTCCACACACACTCAGGGTGCATCTACACTGTGGAAATAATGCCGTTTGACACCATTTTAACTGCCATGGTGCCATCCTACACAATCCTGGGATCTGTAGTTTTGTGAGGCAGCACCACTCTTTTGCAGAGAAGGGTAAAGGCCTCATAAAACAGCAAAGCCCAGGATTCTACCTGATGGAGCTTCAGCTCTTTAAAATGGTGTCAGACTACATTACTTCTACAGTGCAGGTGCACTCCCAGTCTGTTTAGGTCTAGCAGAGGATTTGATTTCTTAGTTAGATAAAGGCTTCCCATGAATTTAAGGCAGCCCCAAACTTGCTGAAATGATTCCCCAGCCACTTTCATTAAAATCATTTCAAAATAAATATATATATTTAAATAAATAAGGAAGGACCTTGGTGGCTTCAAAAATGTCTTGGGGACTCCATGAGCCACATCTTCCTCACCCCTGATCTGTGTAGAGAACCAGGTGTCAGGGGTGAGGAAGGTGTGGCTAGAACCAGGTGTCAGGGAGATGGAATCTAACTTCAGAGTATAAACTGTATGTAGTACCTTACTGATTTATTGACTGATTAATTGCACAGAGGAGTATGCCATGAAATGTGCCCACCAACCACATCTGGAGTTGGAAGTGGAATAGCCCAGGCATTTGCTTGCTTCCTCAGTGAGCCTTCGAGGCTATAATTTTTTTCCATCTCACAAGCTTTACAAATCATTCATATGGCATCAGTCAACAAACTGTGAAGAGAAGCTAAGATTCTTCCATTTAAAAAATTTGCTTGTTAAATATCCCAACAACATTTTGCCTGTTTGCTAGTATTAACATTCTACATTAAGGAAAATTACAGTGTAACAGGCTAAATTACTTGACCAAAGAGCAAGGTTTTTTTTTTCTTTGTTACTTTACAATTCAGCACAATAATTTTGAAAATCTACATTCTAGAAAAGTCAGTTCTTTGCAAACAGTAGTAAATTCACCTCATCAGACAAGTAATGCGACTCATTTGAACATGTAATCTTCCGTATCTTATTTTAAGCAAATTCAATTTGCTTCCTGTTGGATTATTATTGAAGGCAAGCAGAGGAGGTTCTATTATCAGTGGCACTGATGTAATTTCATGGGAGTCAGTGGGCTGACTGAATTTATACTAACATATCTAGGAGAATGCATCCTACAAAGCTCTCATTTCTGTCCATGAAGAGCTTGCCAAATCTAGTTGTTGCATGAATCACATAGGAAAATTAAGTGGATCCTGGCTCCTTTTTAACAAGTTTGCATACAATTTCTCTTCAGCCACCTGGAGATCTGACTATAACTGAAGTTTGTAGATATACAAGGAAGATGAATTTCTAAAGAAAAAGAAAGGTAAATGTTCAAATGAACAATCATCAAGTATCAACCTATCTTCAGACTGCACAGTTAAATCGAGAGGTTGTTTTTAATGTTTGATGCCACATATCAATTCAGTTTAGAGAAATCAATGTACTATTTGGGTGCCAGTGGGATAGACATAAAGTCAGACAAGAACTTTGTTTACTCTCTTAAGGCTTACCCAGAAAAGGAAAAAGGCTTTGAATGTATCAAGACTTTCCAGTTCATTTTGTTTTGATTTTATCTGCATACTGATGGTTTTGCATCCAAACTCCCTCAAACTATCCCAGGTTTCCTCATTCCCTCTTCCTTTGTATTCTTTCTTTTTCCCATCCCACTGATCATGTATCATATCTGGACTCAGGCAATGTTTCAGATATTGACATTCACCAATTCCCACTGAGCCATATTCAGAAGTCACAGTCAGAGTGCTAAAGTGTTTTAGCAATATTGAACTATTTGAGCTTTAGGGTCATTCTCTTTTATTGCTAGCATTCTTCTTTGCCTCTGTCGAATCTGGCAGCAGCCACTTTAGCTATTTCTGGGATAACACAAAAGGACAGCCATGAAGAGGTACATTTCATTAATTTAAACTCACCTGGGGAATGGGAAGGAAAAATTAGCTCCCTGTAGCAATTCCATAGGCAGCCACTGGCTGTACAGTGGTGCCTCGGGTTACGAAATTAATTCGTTCCGCTGTCAATTTCGTAACCCGAAAGGCTTTCGCAAGCCGAATCCCCATAGGCGCTAATGGGGAAAAGCCGCTTTTTGGTGCGAAATCGCGCCGAAAAGCACCAAAAGTTTTTTCGTAACCCGAAAAAACTTTCTTAACCCGAAACAGTTTTTTTAAATTAATTTTTTTCGTATCCTGAAAATTTCGTAACCTGGGTAATTCGTATCCCGAGGTACCACTGTACTTGCTTGGTGATTCTCATCCTCTCAAATGTAACTGCTCTGAGCTCTTGTCATATGCATCCTCCATATTCTCAGAGGTTACTATAGAGAAGGGGAAAGGCATTGAGTTTTACAATTTGATGTGGACATGTCATATGGAGAAAACTTTAAAAAGTCATGACAGAAAACTCACCGATATAATGCGTCTTTTAAAACCGAAATTAAAAACCCACAACCATAGCTCCCTTATATACTAAATGTGCAAAAGGGTTGCCATATGATCAAGGGAACCTAGTAGGGTTGCCAGACTGAAAATTGGAGACAGCTTCTGTCCCTTTAATTGTGAAGAAGAGGGAATTTCAGCAAATGTTGCTTGTCAAGGAACCAGGTAACAAGCAACAGCAGCTGACATTTGTTCTTTTTCTACACATCAATTTATAAGCACAGTCTCCAGTTTTCACTCTGGCAATCCTAGACCCTCCTAGCCACATCCCTGAAGGCATACAGTTTCCTTGGCCCATATGCCCTGATACCTGTGTGTTAAGTCTGTGCATGCTGATGTCTTTGTACATTGGCTTCTTTGATGAAGGACTCGAAGTGTTGAGGGCAGAGCAAGGAAACCATTTGATAATGGGGGCAACGCAGCAAGATCAGGAGTTGTATTTGTATGATTAACATGTGACAGGAGCTCTTGGGACAATTGTCATTTATACTCTAGCAGCCTCTATTTCAAATGCTATGTTTCTCTGAGAACAAGCTAGCAGAAGCTTGTTGTTTCAGAAACCTGGTCTCTTCAGCTTCTTCCGTGTTATTGGGTCAGGGAAATGCACCAAAATCTATGCAGAACCCTCTCTCCAGAGAAGCAGCTTTGCCTCACAAAAAATATTGTCGCCCACTTCTCTGTAGATCACGGTCTACCTTTTAGTTGGAATTGGTCCAGTTCATATGACCACCCATTAATCATTTGTACTAATATTGTGTTGTTCTCTGAATCCATTTTGAAGAAGTTGTCTCCCTTATTCTTCATTAGCCACAATTGCTAGAGAGCCTGTGACAAACTAAATAGAAACATTCACTCTTCATGACCTTCTTTATGACTTGTGCTTGGCATGAGTCAACAAAACAAAACACTCAGCACAATACAGCAACACAAGCAGCAATGTCTCTCTCTCACACACACACATATTCAGAAGCACAATGCCATATGAACCAGTTTGAACCCTGCTCTTGAATTCTTGATTCTCTACTCTGATGTCTCCAGAACTCAGTTATACAGATATTTAATGTTTCAACTGATCACCTGAGAGTTCCTTCAGATTAACCTCAACACAGCAAAAAAACCTTGTTGTCTGTGCATGTTTGCATGTGTGTGTTGTGTGCCTTCAAGTTGTTTCCGACTTATGGCAACCCTAAGGCAAACCTATCATGGGATTTTCTTGGCAAGATTTGTTCAGAAGAGGTTTGCCATTGCCTTTCCCTGAGGCTGAGAGCAAGTGACTTGCCTAAAGTCACCCAGTAACATAGTCTAATCATGGGACAAAAGAAGCGATCCCCTGCCACAGATGCATTTTTTTCCTTCATGAGGACAGAGGCATATCTATTTCTGTATGCCTTGCAGGAAATGGAGATGTGTCACCAACGTATATTGGCTTGGGAAAGGTGAAATGTGTTGTCATTACAGATAGATCAATGAGGAGGGATGCCGAAGCCACATGAGTAATTTTGAAGTTCATATTGAGGGTGTGTTATATAATCTGACCCTCATAATGCAGGCTTCATGAAAAAAATCAATTCCTTCTCATACAGTATGCTAGTTGGTTCACAGGAAGGGCATGATACAATTCACTCTTCAGGTGCCACCATCAGTCTGTACAGAAGATCCTCAGAGACATCCTCCTCTTCTTGCTTGTTCTGAAGAAGACATAGTACAAGGGGCCATGGGGGACAGGAGGAAGAGATGAGTACATCCGTTAACTCTAGGCTTCCCCTTCTCTTTTTGCAAGTTAAAGGCAGCAGGTCTTTCAAATCATCAAAAGGCATTTGATGTGTGAAGCTGTTCTGCACATTATGGAGAAAGGAGTGAAGAAGCTGTAGCCTTCCAGATGATGTTAGACTGTGGCCCATCAATACCACTCAGCATGGCCTGAGTGTTGTACTGTTTTGAGCATTTGGACAATGTTTTTGGGGACCAGGGTTCAAATCTCAGCTTGGCCACATAAACCCACAGGGGAGTGTAACCTGGGCAGAGAGTATAGCCTGGGCAGGTTACACTCTCTCAGCCTCAGAGGATGGCAGGACCAAACCCTCTCTGAAGAAACTTGCCAAGAAACCCCCATGATAGGTTTGCCTTAGAGTCACCATAAGTCAGAAACAACAACAAAATGGCCAATGGTCTGGTATGATGTCAGTTGGAGTCCAATAGCACCTGGAAGACAACAAGTTTCCTAACCCAGCTGTAGTGTAGTACCAGTTCACATTTTCAAGTGGATCCTTCTTCCCTAGGCCCTTTCACACTACATGGTTATAGCACTATGATTCCATTTTAACTGCCATGGCAACATCCTATGGAATCCTGGAACTGCAGCTGAGGGAAGGACTACTCTACTGCTTCACCAGACTATAGGGTTCCATAGAAACCCATCATGGCAGTTAAAGTGTAATCTGTAACATGCTATAATTCTGTCATGCATAAAGTCTTTTCATCTGTTACTTCACTTCATGTCATGGAGAGTATATATGTGGGAAAGTCTTCAGAAATATAAAACACACACATTACATAGTCTGGAATTCTGCAGACTAAAATTCTGCTACCTCAATGTACCAATTCATTGAGTGCAATATGTAGACTAGCTTTGAAACTTTTCACTTAAACACAGTTCTGTTCATGGGATTCATGCAGTGAAGCAGTTATGCTGATCACCCACAACGTTTTTGCTGCTAGCAAGGTGGTAAGTGATTAGTTTAATGTGTTTCCATCAGGGCTCCATAGGTATGCATCTGCCAATGATGTTCCTGCTGGCAATAAACAGTGGATGGTCCTAAAATGGAACACTTATAGATGGGCCAGTACTTAAATGTCCAATTCTCCCAATTACATCATGAAGTCCAAGAAAAGCTGCTTGTGTAAATGGCTCATTACAGCAGAGCATCAGAGAAGCTTATATATGGAATGAATGAACAGCAAACACAATTACTTGATCACATAACGTAGACGTAATGACTGGTCCGAACACAGGTACAGTCCTCAAATAATGAAGTACAAAAAACAAGCATGACGTCTTCCTCAAAGTCCCACGGTGCCCAATCAAAGGCCTGCTGGCCCTCTTCTGCAAAGCTTTGCTGCCAAGCAACAGGAAATGCAAATCGGCAACATGAGATCCTTTACCAGATTGATGTGTACTATAAGGAGACAGTCCTTTCTGCCAAAAAACATGATTTGGCAAACTTCGGGTTTCCTTAGATGTGATCCATCTGAAATCTGTCTAAAAGAAGATGTTAGAAGAGAAGCAAGAATAGAAACTGGCACTAATAGCTGCTGATATAATCCAGCTGCATTGCCACTGCTTTGTATGAACAATGGCAAAAGGAAGTATGTTTGGCCTGTGTGTTTGTGAAGGTGAGTGTGCTAAATAGAAAGTTATACTGTATGATGACCTTGTAATGGAACTAGGGGGAATAAGAGTCTGATCTGAACACTGTTCCTTGCAATTAGCTTTGAGACAAGCAAACTGTGATGAAAATTTTCAATATAATTCCTTACTTTACTACAAGTCATCATATATAATTTTTATCCTACTCTTCCACCAAATGTCTCAGGGCACCATTCATAGTTCTCTCCTATCTATCCACACAGCAGCTAAGAGACAGCAGTAGACTTAAGTCGTATGATCACTGTGGCTGACTACAGGTTCGAACAATGATTTATCTCAGTGGTCCCCAAACTATGCACTTAAATGCATTTTGGACTTCAGCTCCCAGAATCCCTGACTATTGGCCAACATGGCTTAGGCTTCTGGGACCTGAAGTCCAACATCCCTTAAAGGGCACAGTTTGGGGACCACTGATCTAAGTAGAGCTCAACACTCTACCTATTATACTCTATGCAACTCAGTCATACCATATCTGCTCCTGATCATCATTATAGTTATCCATGAATTTTCCCGTCTTTCTACCAAAATGTTTGAAGCAGTTTACAATGTAAAATAACCCTTTAGGACATCCATAGAGTACAAATTAATAAACTTATGAAAGACATAGCTAAAACATCCACAGACCAGACCCTGGGAAAGTTCCTGTTTTGGACAGCTCCCACGGACTCTGCTTTAACTGCTATGAATTCATCCTGGGATTTGTAGTTTGTTGTAGCACCAGACCTTTCTGACAGAGAAGACTAAATAGCTCACAACACTACAAACCCCAGAATTCCATAGCACTGATTGACAGCAGTTAAAGTGGTGTCAAACAGCATTATTTTGGCAGTGCAGATTAGAATTCAGTTATACTTACAAGCCTCAGTGCAAGCCTTTAATTTGATTTAAATTAGCTCATATTATTTAAAAATTATATCCTCAGGTCAGCCCCAGTGGGTCTTTTGGTGACTATTGTAAACATCAAGGCATTTGCCATTCTGGCTGTGAGCTCTTTGAAATCAGAGTGAAATACTGACGGGATTCAGACACCTGAATAAAACACCTGTCTTCAAATTCTGAATATACATTCCGAGGTATATTTTATATTTCTACTGCCTCATTTTGTTTCAACCTCTTCCTCCTTCATATTAGCTTCTCCAAATTATCCCCTTGCTTTCAATATGTATCTCTACCAGCAATTCACCCCCTTCACCAATTGTTTGCTGTTAATGTTGTCACTCTTGTTGTTGTTTTGGGCAGGGGTATACTATACATCTGCCAGTCTGACAGGCCTACACTTTTCCCAGTCCCCCTGCCCCTTTGCTGTCAGCCACCAACCCATGCTTTCACCACCCTACGCTTCTCAGACGAGTGGAGGCAGCAATTGCTTTGCATGCAACGTTGTGAGGGAAAGCGGGTGCCTTTGAATTGGAAAACATCACTCTGCCCCGTGTGTTATCTTTCGATGGCTCCTGCCACACTGCAGAATTAGTTCACTTTGACACTGCTTTATCTCACATGGCTCAGGGCTATGATATTCCAGGATTGGTCATTTTGTGAGATATTTAGCCTTCTCTTTCAGAGAGCTCTGGTGCCGCAACAAACTACAAGATGGCAGACACGCAGCCTATGCCATCTCCCAATGGAGTATATATCAAAGAATTCTGAAATGCCCTTCTTATAGCCTCCACACTATAGCTGTGTGTACCATGCTGTGTGTACAGTCTGAGCAGGGAAATCCCACCAAAAGGATGGAAGGTGGGGGATAATAGATGGGGGTATGTGTGTGGGTGTGTTTTATAAGCTTATCACACGGCACTTGGAGGAACAGAACAGAATGGAACAGAGGGGGGAACGTGTTACTGCACAGGAGAATACCACCGATGCCACCAGGAGTCCCCAAGCCATTCGCCAGCTGTTCCTGGCAGTTGATTTTGAAGAACGGCTCAAAATTGTCCTTCAAAATCGGTTGCCATGGAACAACTAGGGAATGGCTTGGGGGCTTCCAGCAGCAGCAGCGACGTTGTCCTATTTGGTAGCACATGTTTCCTCCCCATTCTATATCATTCCGTTCCATTCCCGTTCTTCCAAGTGTCATGCAATAAGCTCCTTAAAGGTGGTGGTGTCTTGACCCAAAGCAACTTGTAAAAAGTTAAGGCTTCTTGAGGAGACCCAGAAGAAAAATAAAAGAACTGGAGAAGTGGAAAGCAACACGTGATGGCTCCATGGAGTCTTCATTCTCACCATAACTACCATCACCATCAGAGTCCCTTTTGCTGCATTTATAGAGTTCTATCTTCCAGTCTGCCGTTAAGAAATCACTCCAAGGAAACTGGAATACAAATACATCAGATTATATGATTTTGTTAGGGGAAGGGGTAATGCCACCACGGTAGCAGGATGTTTTCCTGCCAGAGCAGAAAAGGAAGGGAAAGCATCTCCACACAATTTAAAGCAAGCTATGCAGTCAATTGCTTCAAGGCAGGTGATGGTGGTTGTTATAAGGCCAGAAATCAAACTGATGGGAAGCTTAAAGAAGGTGAAGAGGTTCCAGAAGGAGGCACAATTCAGTTTTGTCATCAGCAAAATGACACCAGCGACGATGGATGAAAATTCCAGCAGAAGGTAAAAGGCACTGAGCAAAGGAATCATAACAAGTTGGAATTTCCAGTATTTTACTAGTAAATGTGATGAAAATGCAGACTGTGTCGTGTCATCCACCCCTTTAAACACCACCATTCTCTAGTCTGATTTCCCCACTGTTAAATTTCGACATGAAAATACTAGTGGAGTAAGTTGAGGAAGGATAACAGGGGAAAAGAAAATCTTTAGCATTAATTTACTTGCCAAATGTGAATGGAATCCTGGGGTAAAATGCCACAATTGTGGAAAATCAATGCCATGGATAGAATTGGTCATGGCATTTCAGGGAAACAACTCGGTTCCCACACCAGGTTATTTTTCAGTGTGAATGGGGCCAAAATCTTGCAGAAGAACCACATTCACTGAGTGAAACTGCCATGACACGTGGATCGAACACAGGGAGCAAAGGAGGCAGAGGAGACCAAATTCCAACTTCAGATCTACCTTTTCCTGAACTTTTAGAGAAGCTTTGAGAGGACCTGGTAAGAGATTTCCAGAAAGTTTGGGCATTTGAACATCAAGCTGCAAAGTTATCAGCACTTACCAGGCATATACATGATACATAAGAGACAGCAAATGCAGTTCTTCAGCAAGAGACTTTACATGAAGAGAGAATACAGAAACCAGAGCAGCTAAATGATTACCTCCAAAACAAGATTGAAATCCTGGGAAATCAAGAGAAACACCTAAACATACGCTTAAGAGATGTCATGGAACATGCAGGACAAGTTGACTTATTGTCATTCTGGTTTAATTGGATCAATGGCATCTGCCCAGACCTGAACCTTAAACCATCTGATATTGAAAGGTTACATAGATCCTTAACATTGTATCGCAGATCAAATACTTTTGTACAGGACATCATACAGGATGGGCATACAAGATTTGCCCACTATCAGAAGTACAAGTACTATCCAAATTCAATGCCATCTCTGATCTTACCTATCAAGATGTCAAACTATTCACATCCATCATGGCAGCTAGACTGAATAAATTTATCCTGGATTATGTCAATCCATATCAGATGTTCCTGCTGGCAGGTAGAAAAATGCCAGGTAGAAAAATGTCAGATTCAATATGCAGAGTCCTTAACTTAATACATGACTCTTCACGAACAAAAACACCTTTGGCCCTTTTTTCTTCGGATGCTTTGAAGGCGTTTGACAGGTAGAATGAATTTTTTTTGTTCGGAATATTAAAAGAAATGAGATTTAGCAATAGCTTCATATCAGTTTTAGAACGCCTTTATAAGCACTCGGAAACAGTAAATGGAATGGACTCTGAGAAATTCAGTTTATACAGGGGCACTAAACAGGGCTGGCCAGTATCACCCATACTATTTTTGCAATCTATATCGAACCTCTGGCTGAACTCATCATATCAAATCCAAATATAGCAGGTTCACACATTAACAAGACCCAACACAAAATAATGCTATACGCAAATGATATTTTGCTAGCAGTACAACAGCCTGAAAAATCTTTCCCTGAAATAGACACCTTTGGAAAATACTCCAGCCTTAAGATCAACTACCTAAAATCTAAACTGATGTCCTTAAACATCTCAGCTACAGACCATGCCATGCTGGCAAATTACAATTAGTTCACTGATGTGTTTTTAAAATACATATACCTGGCCTTGGATTCACAAGTTAAAAATGTAAGGCAGTTCTTAAAAGGAGAATAAAACCAAGTTCATAAATAGGACACCAACAACTGGGCAACAGCAGCCAACTCAGAACCAATAATCCCCTGCCAAAGAAAAAGTAATCAGTGATGCACAATGTCCAGTCAATAAGACAACTTTACAGATGGGTCAGTATTTATGTTGGGGTTGTGCTCCTGGGCTTGTGATGTAAATTGAGACAGGCATAAGTTGGGGGAGCCAGATAGGGAACGACTGGAGACCAGGGGATGTGTTCCAAGGGACCTGAAGTAGCCAGAGGGTTAGTGATTTTACACAACCTGCCACCGGTTTTAAATTCATGTAAGGCATAACACATCAGTGTTTGCCTTTTCTGGGCTACAGAAAGCTACAAATGCTCTCCAGAGAGACTAGTAGAGGCAGGAATAACTAACCATCACCACTACCACCCATTCTAAGCAGGCAAAGGAAATCCCTTCCTCCAAATGACTGCAAGATCTGAGTTTCCTTCTTCCATTTATGTTCCCTCTTCTAAGGAACCAAAGAAAATGCCTTCTTTTCAGCAATGCCAAGTTGGCAGTTGCTTTGTCCCTCTCTCACTTCCCCAGCCTAAGCAGGTAGAAGAAATCCCATCTAGGAAGTTTGCCTTCCCACTCAAAACTCCATGCAAAGAGCCTTTCTCTCTCACCCCACCCACCTAGCTCCTTTGCCTCACCCAACAGTATAGGCGGGCTGGGAGAGCTATGTATTGTAAGTGACATTTTCATTCATTTATTTATTTCTGAAGAAGTGTTGTAAAACGAAAATGCAATAAATTGGCGCAAGACACATTGAGACTCTCCTGTACTCATTTCATCTCCAAATCCACTGGAACAGAACAATTTCAGTAGGGCATCTGTTAGCTAACCTGGAAGGAACATGCCTCCTTGGCATGGATTTTCACAAGTTTGGTGCCATTACTGAAATGACTCTGGCAGTACTGGCATAGTTCAGTGGCCAGGGTCCAAAGGGCAAGCAAGAATGGCAGGACCTCTTTGTTCTACAAACACAGCAGTTTCAACATGACATAAAATAGCATGGAAGGCAAGATTCTCCAATATGGCATCCTACAAGCCAAGGATTGTAGGATTGAGAGGCACCACCTTTTGAGACCTTCTGCATAGGAATAACTGGAACTATGAGAAAATGTCTCTCCAGCTCCAGGAAGCAGTGTTGGTGGGTGACTCCCATATGATTGGGGTAGTCAATCGAGGATTTAATTCAGATTTTAAAAGTGCTACCTAACTCTAAATAGGTTTGGTACCTTGGACAGCTACTTTAAATCTATCCAAAACCTAGAGTGGATTCATTGCTTCACTGACATGAGAACCACCAGTTGGGACCACATTATTCCTGTCCGTTTTTCATTCCAGACATTTTACTTGATTAGCCAAAGTAACAAAATAAATTCAGATACTAGACTCAAGAATATTTAACAAAACTTGGAACGTTATTCAAAAGAACACAAATAACAGCCCAGTTATGGAAGGCTTAAAAAATCTCATTATTATTTTCAGTCTTCTTAAAAAGAATCTTTCCAAACTCTGAGAAATAATCAATATCACCCAAACAACCCTGGAGCTGAGCAGATACCTCTTGCTCGAGTCCATCAGCCCAATATAATAATAATAATACATAAAAGCTTTATTTTTATGCTGCCTCTCTGTGAAAGACTATATTGGGAATTGGCTGAATGTTCTGTGAAGTCATTGGCATTAATGAGGGTTACTTTAGGGCAGAGGTTCCCAACCTGGGGTGCCCATACCCCCAGGAGGGACAAGATAGAATTTGAGGGGGTGACAAAGTGTGGCTTCTGTCCTTGAGGGACTAGTCATGAGTCATCATTCAATTGTTTCTAAATAAATTAAAAATCTAATTGCTCAATTTAGATTTGCATTTTATGCACTGTTAAAAGCTCATTTAAGTGGCTTGTTCACTCACAGTATTGTATGTGGTTCGAAAAGTAGAAATTAGACTGCGTCATCTTCAAATGGGATATTACTTTTTTTAGGTAGAATGAATATTAATCAAACATTTCCTAGGGGTGTTAGAGAAAAGAAAAGGTTGGGAACCACTGCTTTAGGAGGAACCTGCCTGTGGCCCCATTCAAAACCACTCATCCAAAGAGCCACTCTGTTTCTCCAAGGTGTAATTAAACCACCCAGAAGTCCAGTTCTCTGTCATATGCTAGCAGCCAGGCCCAGGAAGGGCAGGGATTAAATGTGTGCATGATAGATCTCTATGCTCCAAGGACCATGCACAAACTGAAAAGTGTCCACTGACAGGTGGGCAGACAGATATATGATGGTCCAATTCACTTGGAATCTGATTTGGAGATGATACACTACCAAAGTGCCACAATTTTTTCAGGGTCACAGAGTTCCCTGGATGAAGCTCTTGCAGCTTACTTCTTTCTTCTACAATGAGGCAAGACCCATTCTGCTAAAGTCTAATGTTTCTCTAAGTGCACTATACAAAAAGCCTGAAAATTGATTCCTTAATAATAAATGAAAACTCATAAATGAGTCTCAGGGTATTAATTGGATTAATCGGTAGATTAATCAGCAAGGGCATCATTTGTAGTTTTACAATGCAGATTTTTAATTGGATTTTAATTGCAATATCCTCTGTGAAAGGTTCCCAGGGATGAAGACACTGCTTTAAATGCAAGCCAGAGTCGTTGAATGGATAAAAAGCTGGAACAGGGCCTACAAGAAGAACAGCCATTGAGTACATCCTTCCTGAAGAGGTTTTCATAGGTGAAACAAAAAGCTGATGTAAATAATAAACTTTCTCTTCCCCACACAGGGTAAAGGCAGGTGAACACTGAAGGCAGGAAAATTTGCACCTTTTGGGGGGTCTGCTGTACCAGGCAGCTGCTGCACCCTGTTTGAACGACTAGTCAGTTCTGGAGCCATGGACACTTTTGGTGTCCATATATTATCACCCTAAGCTTCCATCTGTAACACAGTTTCTAATAGGAAGTTATTTCTCACAACTTTTATCACAGTTAGTAATATGATTAAGTACCCTGAGCTTTTAAGATAAGATGGACTATGTAAATGTATACATGTAAATAACATATTCCATTACTCTACAGATCTAAACAGTTTTCCAGGCAGTGTGTGTGTCTGTGTGTGTCTGAGTGTGTGTATTATATTACAAGGATTCATTGTGAGAAATTATCATCCTTAAATAGCTTCTAAATATTGCCTTCAAATACTGGAGAGTTTGATCTAGCTGTGACCACCTACAGCACCTGGCACTATTCTTGCACAGACCAAGATCTAAAGCTGCTGTTAGTTCTGACTAGAACAGAGCCATTGAGTCAACTGAGGTCATCCATGTGAGGACTCATTCTTCAATGGTTTGACTCTAATTGAGCCTAACCAACAGGATTTCAGCCCCAGTTAAGTAAGGAGTTACAAGCCAATTTGGAAGTGGAAGAAATAGGGGGGGGGGGGGGGAATCAGTTCCTTGCTCTGCCTCCTCCTCTACCACTGAGAGATACAGGAAGCCTCAGCAGCTATACAGTGGACCCTTGTTATATGCTGGGATTTGATTCCAAGATCCCCTGTGGATAACAAAATCCATGGATGCTCAAGTCCCATGAAATATAATGACATAACAAAATGGTGTCCCTTATAAAAATGGAAAATCAAGGTTTGATATTTGTAATTTATACTTTCTTTAACATTTTCAAACCATGGTTTCATGTCATTCAAGTAAAAATTTGGTAAAATGTGATGTTTCTAAAGATTTATTTTTAAAAATAAAATAATAATTTAAAAAATTAAAAAATTAAATTTAAATTTTATTTTTTAAATTTTAAATTTAAAAAAAACTTAGAGTCTCTACTTTCTCCTTCCACCGAGCCTCACCCTTCTCACACCATCTCTTCAGTATTTTAAATGGACACAGGTGAATGCCATAGCCTATTTCTGCCCAAAGACAGATGCTTGAGAAGCAGTGGTGTCACCCCCTCTTAGGGTGTCACCTGGGGCAGTATGCATCCTGCATGCCCTTCTAGTGATGCCACTGGCAGGAAGACATTTTGGGGATCAGCTCCTTCCCACCACAAGCATGGAACCCCCTCACCACCCTAGTTACTTGCTGGTATAATGCATGCAGAAGATTACTCTTTGTTGATTGTGGATTATCTTTTTAATGCTGAAAAAAACCTCTTGATTAATCAGCTAGATGCAGTGTTTGTTTGTTTGTTTGTTTGTTTGTTTATGCCCCACCTTGTGTCCAAGAGAGGTGTACAAGTAAAACAACGAGTGGCTTTCTTTTCATAGTTACAAGATCGGATGTTGATGTAAGCTGGGGATTCAGGTTTACAATCATAAGTGACTGAATGTGACCCGCTCAAACCCACCTTTTCAGCTGGCAGTGCCCCAATCAAAGTGCCACAGATCTGGGTGCTGGGTAATGATATGTAAAGCATTCTCCCAGTCACTGTGCACATTGAGACAAGCAGTTGCAGCAGTTCCCCAGTTCTCTGTTCCCAAAAGTTTGATCACTTGAGCAGTGTTGGGCCTGAGCCAGCTACAGTAGTCTATGGAGGCTACTGCAAAGCCTCAGTATGAGTCAGGGAAAAGTTCCAGTTCCTGTGGATAGACATTCCTTCCCCTGTCCCACTCCTTTTCCCAGCAGAAGAGAGAACTGTCCATGGAAGAAAAGTAAATCATTATCTTATGTTGTGGGGATTTATTTTTAAAGAGTGTAATATTGACCTTGTCATAAAAAATTCCAGGTGTTTTGTTATCCTTATTTTGCAGGTTTGAGGAGTGTGAAGGTTGTGACTAAGAGGAGATAGCGGACTGCAAAAATCCTGAAATGTACTCCACTGTTAATTCTGATAGCTGGAGGTCTAGCTGAGTCTGAGTTGGTGCCCTACAACAAACCTTCAAGGCAGTCCTATATTTAAAAAGAGAATTATTGAACAGATCAGTCGATCAGTGTCCTTCCACCTAGTGGCATAACCCATTCATTTTCCTTTACCGGGGAATATTAGCCACATCCTCATTCCTATTTTGCAAATCACTGGGGACTAGTGAGATGCAATGACTCAAGCGGTTCAGACACTGACTCTGTTGGTTGCAAGATCGGCAGGTTGGCAGTTCAAGGCCCGGGTGCTGCATTATGGAGTGAGTTCCTGTCACTAGTCCCAGCTTCTGCCAACCTAGCAGTTCGAAAGCATGAAAATGCAAGTAGATAAATAGGGGCCACTTCTCAGTGGGAAGCATTCGTTGCAGTCGTGCTGGCCACATGATCACAAGAGCTGTCCTTGGACAGTGCTGGCTCTTCAGCTTAGAAACTGAGATGATCACCACTTCCTACAGTCAGTCACGACTAGTATTTAGTATTATTAAAGCTCTGAAATAGATGATTATTTGCTCTGCAAGGGTAGAGCAGCTGACAGTCTATTCAAACAGTATTCGTATCAAGGGACTATCTTTACCTTTAGGGGACTGCAGTCCTGTGAAATAAATGTACATTAAATGAACCTCATCCTACCCCCACAAATCAGAGTGGTCAACTGTGAGCCTGAGTCCAATCTGACACTGAGGATTGACTGTAGAAACCTGTTTTGGGTGTAGATCCCCAAAACTCCACATGCAGAACAGTGCTGAACCCACTTATTGAATGGAAACAAGGAGAGGCAGGAGGAGACAAGTAAACTTCCTTAATGCTCTCCTTCCATCTACTGGACTGTCTCAGTAATTACAATGTTCATCTTCTGGCTGAGAAAATGTTCTGTTGCATGACCTAAAGAACCTCATTTGAGTTCACTCCAGGGCTGTTCCATGATATTTTGCTATTAACAAACAGCATTCTGCTGAAGCCAAGCACACTTATTTCGGCCTGTGTTTTACAAAACCCCACCCTTTGCAATGAAGATACAATATTTATAAAATAAATAAATAACAGTTTGCTGCTCTATCATGACCCTCCAAGGTCCTGGGTACAGCATTCTGATTAATGGTATGGCTCACCATTAATGCCAACTCCTCTCTTCTATGTACCACATTGATACTGTTAATGCAGCAGAAGATTTGGAAGAAAAATCAAATACAGTGGGCCCTTGGTATCTGCTGGGTTTTGGTTCCAAGACACACACACCCCATGGATATTAAAATCTGTAGATGCTCAAGTCCCATTAAATACAATGGCATATTGAAATATAGAAATATATAAAATGGCATAGTGAAATGTATAAAAAGGTTTGCTCTTGAAATTTATATTATAAGCTAAGGAGCTTGAGTTGCAGAAGGGAAATTTGAGATGAGAGTCAGCACGGAGTAGTAGTTTGAGTGCTGGGCTAGTACTACAAGATACCAGGGTCTGAATCCCCATCCAACCATGGAAACCACTTGGGTGACCTTGAATAAGTCACATTCTCACAGCCACAGAGGAAAACAAAGCCTCCCTGAGAACATCTTGTGCAGAAAATCCTGTGATTGGTCACCATAAGTCAGAAATCAGTTGAAGGCACCTGACAACAGATTTAGGTTGATCATTAGAAGACCTTGCTTTATAATAGCAAAAAGGGACCAACTCACCAGAGAAGTGAAGTCTTTAAGTAGAATCTGGAGACTGATCTACTGGAAATACTATAATTCTGGATTTCTTGAAGGATATAGATACTGTACCATGGAGGTGGGGGAGCAACACTCCCTCAGGGCCAACCTTGTAGAACATGTATGCCAGCCAAAAAATAGGCAGGGCCATGCCACTGAGCAACTGAGTTTGACAGAAAGTATGCCATGTGGATCCTTCCTTTTTGAAGGGTTCCTAAATTGTGGCCCAGAGTGATGTGGCACAAAGTGAAGATCACAGCAGACAGAGATGATTAAGCCTCCCTCCCCCTTTGTGATCCTCCCCACCAAACTGTCCCCCTGCACAGCATTTCTCTTTGAAAACCTTTTGGGATTTTGCTCCAATAGGAAGTTTTTTCCAACCCTCACTGCTGCATTTGGCTCCCGCAGCATCACTGCTAATCAACTAATTGCATCAGGCACTGAAGCCCAAATATTATAAAGAGTCAGGGTGACATTTTAAAGACTTCCTTTTAGTGGTTGTTGGCATTGACAGCTGCAGTTATACATCCTCTAAATTGCTGCCCTATTGATTAAACTGCATCTTATTTGCAAGGTGTCGCCAGGCTAGCATACCAGAGTTTCCAGCTGACTCACAAATGCACAAAATTATTTAGGGGATCTTCATGTACTTAAAAGCTTTATCTTGGCCAAAATGGTTGTTTGCTTCTCCGCTTCTTTCTTTATATTCTCCTTCTTTCTGCTGCATTGACCCTGGCATTGCAAAAATGCTCATGCACACTGTGCCAAATAGTACATGAAGCAAATGGGTTCCGTCACGTGCATTCCCCCCCCCCTCTCGATGGTCCAAAACACACTGCAGAAATAATCCAGTTTGACACTGCTTTAACTGCCCTGGTTCAGTGCTAGGGAATCCTGGGAATTATAGTTTACTGTGGCCGCAGAGCTCTATGACAAAAAAAGCCCAAATGTCTTACAAAACTACATTTCCCAGAATTCCCTAACGTTAAGCCAGGGCAGTTACAGTGGTCTCAAACTGGATTATTTCTGCAGTGTGTTTTGGACCAATAATTAAAATTTGTGGAACCATTTAGAACGTTTTGCTATAGGTACAAATATTTCTAAGGCTGGAGAACATATTTCACTATGTATTTCCAAGCATCTTAAATAATGTCTCAAATGTGGCATGGCTATATCCCCTCCTTGTATTATTATTATTATTATTATTATTATTATTATTATTATTATCATCATTATCATTATTATGGTAGCAAGAAACAATATCATTACTTTTAATGTTTAAATAACAACAGAACAATTGTCTGTTTGTTGCGTAGCAATCAATATTTATTTATTTCTAGAGAAAGGAAATCCAGAAGTGTTACTATGGAAGTGACCCCCCCTATTTGTTACATAGCAAATGATATTTATTTATCTCTAGAGAAAAGAAATCCAGAAGTATTACTTTCAAAGTGCCTCCCCCCCCCCCCCCGGTCTCATTTTGGCCATTTTTAGCCAAGGTTTTAAATCATCACCGTGTTAATATTATGTTCCATTACTCATTACTTGTAAGTAATGAATGAACAATGTGTTGCTTTTGAAACTGTACAACTAACTAACCAACCAATAATATGCTGCTTTTAATACAGGGGTGGGCAGCTCTAATAGGTCTGACAACCAATTTTCTGTTCCTGGGATGCTCAGGGGAGGTACACAGATTGCTAAGAAACACCTCCAAAAAATGGCAAAAGAAAAATTGAAGAGGTCAGAAGACCATTCTGGGTTTTGAAAAGCTGACATTTTAAAATGTTAAATTATGCACCCTACAAAAAAATGGTGACATGCTACAGGTTTCCAATGCCCACTTCCCCCTCTTAGAGAACAGTGGTTCTAGTATGGCCTGCAGGACTTTGGGGCACAAAAATGGCCTTAGAGAGCTTCTCCCCATCCACAACCTTTCTGACAAGTGAGACCCTTGGAGGGAATTCCTCCACACAGCCTGCATCACTCAAAAAGACGTTTGCAACAGTGGGCTAGTCCACAAGGAGCAAGTCCCCCCCCCCCCTTTAGTGGTGTATCTGTCCCATTTCTGGCAGATGATCAAGCCAATTCCCAAAAATGGTGCCTCCATATCTCCCACTCCCAGAAAATATGGGCTATAGTGTAACAGCATGGTCACAACGGGCACATGTCTTTAACAGGCCCTTAGCATGTACAGAGTGTTTGTCAAAGCATCCTTATTCTCATCTTCAAATAACAGCAGTGTCATTTCATATAGATTGCAAGAACTGCACATTTCCATGAGGTGGCAGCAGAAGTATAGGCAAAGTGTTACTGAAGTTCTTAGTAAAGGTATCCTGATAACTTCCAACTATATAAAATAAATGAGGAGGGCCAGAATATATCTTGACATTGTTTTTAGATCTTCTGAAACAGGCTTTAGTTTTCATTGCCAGGATGACTGATTATACAGGGCAGCTCTTTAGCATTATTGAATGGACTTTTCAGACCTTCAGGCTCCACCAAAAGTCTCCACACTACAGTCAAGTTGAAGATGTTCTCAGCACTGAGTGAGACTCAAGCAGCTGCAATGGCAGTGGCAAGTGGAAAGAGGACATGGTAGTATCAAGAGGTGGTCCTTTTCTGTGGCAATGGCCAATCAGTGTCAGGGGAATAATCAGTGCCAAAAAGACACAGGTTAAATGGACCTAGCGCATGGCCCCCCTCACCAAAACACTTCAGTGACTCGGTTCAAGTGTGAACCAGGGTCATTTAAACCAGTTCAAATCAATTTGCGGCCCTGTTTAAAAGATAGTGGGAATGAGGCCCTTGTTGCCCTTCTCTGAACATGCTCCAAATTGTCTATGTCCCTGAAATTCAAGGAAGATGAAATGAGAAGAGGAGGCAAGAGAAGAAAGAAAGACCATTTTTGTCCATACTTTTTGCATGACCATTGGCTTCAAAGATGAGGAGGGTAGGAACATAGGCACCTGGCCACATTGAGACAGCCACCTACTAGGCTTTGCAGAAGCCTGCCTTGCAAGCTGCAGCACATATGAATGAGTGATAATGACAAAACGAATACAATGTAACACTAATGATAAGACTCAAAACCCTTATTATAATTTCTGAAATAGTAATAAATTACTGACCCTCTCCTTCTTTCATGAAAAGGAATGTTTGTTTCCTCTCATTAGCCCCTCAAAGAAACCAGTTACAAGTAATTTGACACTTTGTGGCAATGTGCTTCCCAGGTCTAGCTCCATTAATCCTCCCAAAGAAAAGAAACAAAATGTTACACCAAAAAAGCATTAAGTAATCCTTTGTTAATGTACAGTTAGCCCTCCATATCCACAGATCTTTAACCACAGATTTAAGCATCCATGTAACGTAAATTACACAAAGCAAACCTGGATTTTGCCATTTTATATAAGGGACACTGACTTACTATGCCATTGTATATAATGAGACTTGAGCATCCATGGATTTTAGAATCCACGGGGGGTCCTGGCACCAAATCCCAGTGGATAGCAAGGGCCCACTGTACAGTCATAATGTATGTAACCTTGTGGTGTAATGTAATTTCTGTAACTTTGTTACTGAAAATGGAATTCATTGCAAGTAACTCATTAATTATAACTGGCTACTTCTCTGCTCAGCCATGAAACCGACTGGGTGACATTGAGTAAGTTACACTCTCTTAGCCTCCAGGAAAGGCAATGGCAAACCTCTTCTGAACAAATTTTGCCAAGAAAACCCCATGATAGGCTTGCTGCAGGATCACTGTAAGTCAGAAATAACTTGAAGGCACACAGCAACAACAACTTTTCATGTTATAAGGAAAGGGTGTAAATAAGGAATGGGGAACATCTAGCCTATGAGCTAGTTGTGGCGCTCTCCAGCCAGATTGCAAAGCTCGCCAGCCAGGTTTCTCCTCCCACTCTATGGCTTCTCCCTACAGTTATGCTACCCCCATCCTCTCTATGCCTAAATACCCTAAAGACAGCAGATCTCATCTGATCTTGGAAACTAAGCAGGGTCATCCCTTGTTAGTACTTGTATGAGAGACCACCAGTGAACCTCAGGCACTGTAGGCTATGGGCCTGAACAGATAGGCCAAAATAAAGCTGCTTCAGGTCACTTTGGAGGTATGCTGTTTAAATGACACACACATCTTAAGAGGTCAAAAGCTGCACCAAAACTGTGCTCCAGTCCTTAGGACTGGAGCGTGGCTTTGGCATGGCTTCCAGCCTCTTAGGATGCATGCAACATTCAAACAGCATACCTCCAAAGTAACCTGAAGCAACTTTATTTTGGCCTGTCAGTTTCAGATGAAAGAATAGGCAAACCCACCTCTGAGTATTCCTTGTCTAAGAAAACCCTATGAAATCTATGGGTTGCCATAAGTCAACAAGCAACTTAAAGGCACATACATACATTGAAAGCAAGCACTAGAGACTGAGTTATTTGTCAGTAGTGAATCACAAGCTTTCTCTAAATGAGCTGGATCCAGAAGCCAGCGCTGTGTAAATTTACAGTGCTTTATAAATAAAGGTTAATAATAATAATGATAATAATAAGACTGAGCAAAAAGATTCCTATTTTGCAACAACAGAAAGGAGTGCTTTTACAGAGCTATAATAAGGCATTTCTGTATTGGATCTTGCCCTTTTCACACATGCACGCAGATATGTAGGGAGCAAGGGGAGGCAAAATGTGTGTAATGTACAGAGATTATCACACGGTTCTTAAATAACGGTACAGAAGCGAGATTGAGACTGTAATCCGTGGCTTTTATCAACCGCATGGTAACTAGTCAGTAGGTATCCTGTAGTCACTGTGCTTCTGCTGCTGCTAGTAGTATATAGGGGTAGCTCCTGTCAAAAAATGATTTATGACCCTTTGACCCCGCCCCCCTAGAATGATTTATGACCCTTTAGCCCCACCCCTGACCACGCCCCCTAGAATGATTTATGACCCTTTGGCCCCGCCCATGAATCTCCCGCCAAGAATGATTTATGACCCTTTAACCACGCGCCATCCAGTTCATCAGGGCTCTGTGGAGTGTCGGGTACGTCCTTCTTCTCCTTCTTCTGGAGAATGGATTTTAAATTGCAACCACAATCACACTCGAGTTCTGAGGAATCGTCAATGAAATCCATAATGTTGGGTGTCTTTTCAGGCTCTTTGGATTCCTTTCTAGGCCAAATATTCAACGGTACGGGAGGGTCACTAAAGCCCACAGGCCCGTGGTAGTTTGGCCAGGATGTTATTCTGGTGGGTTTGATTCTCCGGCTTGTAGAAGGTGCTGCAAACCGCAGAGGGGTGCTCGGCGTCTCCATGTTGCCGGCGAAGAACGTGTCTGGGCATGCATAGAATGGCCGCTTCTCGATACGGGCTAGAGCTCTCTTCAGCCAGCCTACTGGTTGGCTAGCGTGGACCACATGGCTCTCCTGAGATCAAACCATTGGTCAGGGGGGCACGTGACCTCAAGGGCGGGGGTGAATGGGAACCCCTGGGTCAGGGGAGGGGTCAAAGGTGGGCCTAAAGGATCATAAATCATTTTTGGGGCGTGGTCAGGGGCAGGGCTAAAGGGTCATCAATCATTCTTGGGGGAGGGTTCATGGGTGGGGCCACAGGGTCATAAATCATTCCAGGGGGTGTGGTCAAGGGCGGGGCCAAAGGGTCATCAATCATTCAAGGGGCATGGCCAGGGGCGGGCCTTAAGGGTCATAAATCATTCAAGGGGCGGGGCTTAAGGGTCATCAATCATTTTTTGACCGGAGCTACTCCTATATACTACTGCTGCTTTTAATGAATGGGAAAATCCTGTGAATGTTAGAACTGCAGTTAACCTGTTATGGAAGTATGTGCCATAGGTCACTCAGGGGTAATTTAGAGAGAAGGCGTTTCACTGCACCCCTCCTCATTCCCAGTGAAAGCAAGGTTTCTTACTGCGGAGCAGGCAATTCATCTTGGGCAGAAGAAAGGGGATTTAAAGGGTTTTCACTGCACATATGCACACACCTCATTCTCAACGAAACAAGTTTTCTTTAAGTGCTAAAGCGGCAACCATTTCATCTGCAGCATGAAAAACAGGATTTAAAGGGATTTCACTGCAAGACTACTACTTACTTAATCTTGGATAGTTGATGAGTAAATGGAACAGTAGTGCAATAAGATGCATTGTCAGCCTATTATCAATTTGCAACTGTGTAGTAATTTGAAAAGAATCATTGCTGTTTCAGGTGTTTATAAAGTCTTAACAGCATCTGGAGGGAAGCTTCCTGCAATAATCTCCGTAGCCTTTTTCTTTTCTCTTCTTATTTTAAAGTTGAGGGCTGGATTATTTGTGGCCAGAGGGGAGCTCTGTATAATCACTGCAGGTCTCTAGTCAACAACCAGCATTTCTCTGCCTGAGATGGCCCCTACTCTGATATGGGTTAACCAAAGAGTAAGTGAGGTAAGTGTTACACTGCAAGGGAGAATGTCAGGAGTGGAACAAGCTGTCATGAATGCACACTTGTTAGGGGAACTGGTGCTGCAGCCACACTGCAGAATTAATGCAGTTTTACACCATTTTAACTGTCATGACTCCATCCTATGGAATACTGGGATTTGTAGTTGTAGCTCTCTGACAGAGAAGGTGAAGTAGCTCACAAAATGACAAATCCCAGAATTCCATAGCATTGAGCCATGGCAGTTAAAGCTGTCAAACTGCATGAAATCTGCAGTGCAGATGCAGCCTGGCATTCACTGCTTTTGAATCAGGAGCAAATAGGACTTGTATTCTTCATCGCTCCAGCCAGTTTCCAAATGGAAGGGTCGGGAGGCAGTACTGAGAAGAAGTAAACAAGTGCTGCTGAGGGGAGTATTAGTCATGCTGCAGAGTATTAAAGACCTCTTTCAAAGTCTCCTCCAGCCCCAGCCAAAAGAGTCAAAAACCCATGAACCAAGATAACAGCTTTAAGAAAAACGTAGCAAATAAATGATCATGATATGACTTAAGCTCAATTAATGGCCAAGCCCTAACTCATTTTCAAATTAGGAGCTGTTAGTCATACTGAGCAATCTTGAACCTAAAGCATATTAGTAAAAGTTGAGAGATTCTCCCTATCAGTAAGTTTTCCTTCTCCTCCCACACAACATTTTACAAGCTAAGTAGAATGGTATCTGCTTGGGATTCGTGGATACTGGTTGCACTTCTACATGAGCTCATTGTAACTGTAAACCTAAACTGAGGATCCTGGGCATGACCACAAGAAGTGCAAGAAGCACCCTTCCGAGGATCTTAGGTGTGGTTGGCACCATTTTGATGGCACAGTTCTCATGAAATTGGTTTCCCAGCTGTTCAATAGAAGAGCCAGCCAGCGCTCAACACAGTGTCTCTCATGCCTCATTAAATTTGTATATAGATTTTGCCATCTGTTTGCCACATCTAAAATAGCTTCTCTGCTCCTTAATAGCTCATCTTGGCAATACTGTGCACCACCACCATGTTTCTGATGACTGGAAAACAGGTCCTTCTTGCTCATCCAACCAGGAGCTGCAGTTTAACTTGTACCAAGGTGCTGGAGCTAGATATTGAGAAAGTTATTTACTGAACATGTAATCTAAAATTAGAATTAAACATAAAGTTTAACTATACTGTGTAGAATTTCATCCGCTTGCCATGCATGGATGCTTGCCTCTATTGGTATAGGAGGAAAAAATTAAAATAGCAGGTAGTATTTAAGCAAGCAAAATAACAAAATGCACTTTTCATAGAATGTGTAGCCCTGGCAACAGGCATGACTGAGTTTCTCACAAGCTAATTTCTCACTGCTTCCCATCCTGTTTGCCTTGCTAATGGCTCTCCTCCTTCTCCATGCTTTCTTTATTTGGCCACAGTCCACAAACAACTTGAGCAGAGAAGAGCGTCTGGTTCCTGCTATCCCTGTCTGGACTCCTTCAAGCCTAAACTATCTGCACACTTTCTAGGACAGTATCTGGTCAGGTTTCCCCAATAAAGCATACACCAGAAGGACTGCCACTTTTCTGCACCCTACAGCATAAGCCACCCATATGGTTTCATCTTCTTTGTCCTACTCAGGACACAACAATCCTTGTACAGTGGTCATATTATTCAATAATAACATGTGTTAATGAATGCGCTAAAACAGAAGAATGTACGTTGCCACCCATTGAATCATATGGGGCTTGAGTGTCCACATTTTTTCCTATCTGTGGGACAGGTCTGGAACTGAACCCCTATGGATGGGAAGGATCTGCTGTACATGAATGGGAAGTCCTAAAGTCAATCGTTGGGTTACTTGGCCTGGTGACTTATTTTCCCTACTAGATTTCCCATGCAGATTTTTAGCTCTGCAACAATGTAGTCCAGGTTGGGATATTGAGAGGAATTCCAGAAGAAATACTGGGTATCAGAAAAAGAAAGTACTATATTGACATTCAGCATCTTGGGAAACCCCATTGCTGACCCAGAAGTTGGTGTGCTTTGGGAAGGAAATCAGATGGCCAAAAGGTGCTTTCCCAAACAGCATACCATTTTCTGGCAGCTGCAGCTTCTCCTAAGATGCTTCTTAGAGAATCTGAAAAGAAGAAGGAGTAAGGGTTCTTTAAAATTTAATCTTCGAATGGAAACATATCTGTTTTGTGACCATAGTAAAGACACTAGATAGCACAAAGGCTTCCAGGCCAGGGCACAGAAAACAACACTGTTTATTGGGATAGAAGAGGAAGGTCCTCTAAGCTGAGGATTAGGGAAAACTTGCTAAGCCATAATAAAAGCATTCTTGGGTCATATATAAGCGCACAAATCCTAACAATTGCACAAATGACAAAAGAAACCTCTTCAAACAAGGTTCTGATTCCAAAGAAACTGACTTTTGGTATGCAGGTGTATTGCTTTCATACTTCAGTACTAACATACTTCAGTATTATTAGTACTACTAATAATACAAGTCTCTTGATAGATCTGTATTATTTTACACAACTCTTTGAAGACTTATGATCAGGTTCACAATTTGTATCTGTCCGTCTCCCGTTATATTCTCACCCTATCCCCACAACTATGTAACTGTGCTTAAATACCTGTGGCTATTGTGACATTGTACTCTGTCAGTGTATCAGAAGATGTGGATAGATACCCACAAAAGCTCATGCTGAAGTTTTAAAGGAGCTACTAGCTCTGCCCCCTACTCCATCTTTTCCTTTTACTTCAGGTACCACAAGGCAGTTGGTTGTTTTTATTGTAATTTCTAGGAGAATCCAAGAGATGGCAGGACAGCATTGCAAAAATTTACTAGAGCTGATCTGAGCTATATCCTCTACATCTATGTGCCTTGGCCAACTTTCACTCTGCCTTCAAGACAGGAAACTGCATTAAATTTTCAGGGTTGGATCAGTACCACATTTTGCAGCAATAACTGGGTGGGATATGAAGGTGTACTTTGCAGCACATTTGCACTTGATATACATAAATGCATGTGGGCACCACTGCTATTCCACAGTAAGAATAGGAACTGGCCACTATGTGAGGGGAGCAAATGCTCTTGAAAATGAAAATAAAAACTCTGTGGAATCAAAGAGCATTTGTACAGGACTGTCACCTTGCATGTAGACTTCTCTATATACATTATTATTTTGCACAGTGATCTGGCTTGCTCACTCAGATGAAAGCTAACTTTTTTTCACCCACAGGCTCTGCACCTTGCAAATCAATCAGATGGCATGATCTTTCACCACCAACAGGCAACTAGAGTACTGAAAAGCAGAGCAAGGCTGTGCATTGACCCTGAGGTAATGTCTGCAGGTAGACAGACATTAATGGCTAGTTGAGTCTGCCCATGAATTCTCTCTCTCTCTCTCTCTCTCTCTCTCTCTCTCTCTCTCTCTCTCTTTTAAACACATAATAAGTATTCTAGCCACAGTTACCATATGCAATATACTGTATATCCTCATGTATAAGTTTAGAAATTTTATTCAATAAATTGACCCCAAAAAAACCTGAGCTGACTTATCTACAGGTCAGTGTAAGTATTGTACTTTAACTCTTATAAAAAAGGAACCATCCCCTGGTGAAAGGCAAGAGTATAGTCTATTCTGGAAGCGCTCTACTCTCTCATCCATCCAGCCTTTAGTGTGAGAACAAACAGTTATGCCTATTGGAATTTTGTAAGTTCCTTGGCACTGTTTTCTGTTTCATCCTTTAGATCCTTTGTGGCATGCCCTTAGGATTTACACTCGATTTATCCATAGGTCATATCAAAATCTGTAATTTTGGCCCCCAAAACCTGCTCTCTCGACTTATACATCAGGTTGATTTATAGTTGAGTACAGTGGACCCTTATAGTTGAGTACAGTGCCTTACGCGGGGGATCCATTTCGGACCACCACCACCCCGCGTAAGGTGAATTCTGCCTATGCTAGAGCCCCATTTACTTGAATGGGACTTGTGCGCGTAGCGGCGTAACGGCACGGTGGCACGTGTGCGCCATGGGCACACGCCCCATTCATCTAAATGGAACGCACCACCCCATGCACCTTGCGCACTCCCCACGGCTTGAGTACGTAAGCTCAAAGCCACGTATAGCACACCTGCATACAACGCGGGCGCACTTTATATACAGTAATTTTTTCCAGATCTTTCATTATTTCCTGTTTAGTTATCATTAAGAAGTATAATTCTGGTTTCAGTTGCAATTTTCTTTTTGATGTTTCTTGCATTATTTTATAAGTTTGGCCTAGTATACCTTAGCTTTCGTGCAAGACCACCCAATATCGTAAAAAGATCCTAAATTGTCTGCACATCTCCAGCATTTATTGGAGGATCTTTTATACATCCAAGATAACTTTTCTGGTGACTGGTGTCATCTATAAAACATCTTATAGAAATTTTCTCTCAGACCAGAATTCAATGTAAACTTTAAACTTGTAGTTCACTGTTCCAACTATATAGCGTTGCCCAAGTTCTGTGCCCATTTATTTATTGACTCCTCTTCCATTTCTATCTCTAATAGCATCTTATATATTTTTCTTATTTAATGATTGTCATCTGAACATAACAGCAGCTGAAATTCTGATTTTGTTTGTCTCTATTTCCTCTAATTTGATTTACCTTTCCCAAAGTTATCTGTATACATACCAATTACATTTATAAATTTCTGTCTCCAGTTCCTCTCTTGTTTTCATTCTATATTCATTTTTTTGAACATCCAACAATTCCCTATCGGTAATACAACTCTTCTTTGATATAGTTTCTCTTTTATAAAGAGCCTTGTGAGATGAAAAACAGATCAATATCCTTCCATAAAATCCCTTTTTAAATTTTGACCTTATTCTCATTATTGATCCTCTAATATACTGGTCATTAAAGTTCTTGTTGACTTTTATCTTTAAAATACGTAAGCATCCCAACCATACCTTAAGTCAGTGCTTTTTAAAGACAGAATGTTTGTGTTCTTCAAAGCTACCCATTCTTTTAACCACACAATTGCAGAAAGATATATCCAAATTCATATGGTCTTGGGGGGGGGGGGGGGATTAAATTAAAAACTTTACAAGATGCAAAAGAGAGGAAGGGTTAAGGAATAACCATACAAGCCAACAGGTTTGGTAATACACTATCAGATCTGGAAAACTTAGTCCTTTCCTCTCTTTTTAGTCTTTGCTGTTTCCCAGACCATATGGATTTGGATATATCTTTCGGCCACTTTTTAAATGGCATTTCATTAGTTGTTATCAGTAATGTCTTGAACAACAACAAGATTTTTAGTATGACACTCATTTTGATTACTGATATCTTTTCCAGTACTGATAATTTCAACTTTTTCCATTTTAAGAGCTTGTTCTTTATGCTATTCCACATTTGTGCATAGCTGTTTTTAAATATCTGCATTTTCTTAGCTATAGTCACTATAGATATTTAGAAACCTGTCTGTAATCTTTTATTATTTCCAGCAAAGGGTCAGTACTTTCCATTGGGTCCTCTAAAATAATCACCAAGTCATCTGTGAAGGCCCATAATTTGAAGTTAGAATTTTTAACTGTGACTTCCCTAATACTTTTTTCTTCTCTGTCTTTTTTTTATTTATTTATTTATTTAGTGCTTCCAAAGTCCTTATGAACAACGGGGGAGACAGGAGGCAACCTGTCTCATCCCTTTTTGCATTATACATGTATTAGTTTTTTCATTATTAACCAAAATTTAAGCCTTCTGACTGTCATATATCATCTATCCATCTACTAAAGTTATTTCCCAGATCCATTCTATTAAACATTTTCTTCATAAATAGACAGTTTTACATTATCAAAGGCCTTCTCTGCATCTATAAAAGCCAAATCTAACTTCTTTTTTCTCTGTTTTTCATAATACTCTACCACATCTAATACACCATGTATGTTTTCTCTAACATGTCTTCTCAAGAGGAAACACTGATATTCATGTATCCAGTCCTGCAGAAAAAAACTTCAGCTTCTCTGACAATATTGATATGTGTAAATATTTTATTGTCTGTGTTTAAAAATGGAATTGGTCACTATTGGCCGGAAGAAACAATGATAGCTGCGAGCACGAGCCCCATTACTTGCAATGGGGCTCAAGCATACGCATTTTTGTTTTACGCTGGGGGGGTCCGGAACGGATCCCCCGTGTAAAACAAGGACACACTGTATTCCTATTGTTGTTTCCAACAAGATTTGGAATTTCAAATTTATTTTTCTTTCTTTCTTGGATTTATTTTTTATTCCTCTGTCTTGCTTTTTATTGTGCTTTTAATTTTGGGTGACTTGTTCTTCTCCTTTTCGCATTCTATTGTATTTTGGGAGGGGGGAACACTCACATTACTGCTTTTCCTGCATCTCAAAATGTGGCGATATCTGTATATTTATTCCTATTCTCTGCAAAATACAGCTTTATATTACTTTTGACCACCACCACCCCACGACAGAGGAGTTGGAATAGGGATGGGCTGTTTGAGACTGGGAGGGTTTAAATGATGCCAGGACAGTTATGCCATGGTGTGAGGCTTTGGGGGCAGAGCATGAGGCAAGTTGGTACCAGTTGCCCTCACGAACTCAATGCTCCTTATTAAATCAACCTGCCCATCCACCACTGGCATAGTATGAAGATTTTCTTGGTCATCTAGGGGCCAGGTAGGAATTTTTTACTGTATTCACGGGCTTTTCACCTACCCCAAACTAGGTACTGTTGGCATATGGGAAATTGGCTTGGGCAGAGTTTACATAGGAAACTATTTGGTATAAATACTTTCATTCTTATTTGACATGCATAAATAATTGAATTATATTCCGGCGAGCACCTTGGGCACCCTTTGGGTGGAAGGGACTTTTCTGGAACCACCTATTTAGGCCTTGCAACCTGGGGGGGGGGGGGGGGGGAGGCTGGCAGAAAGAAATTGCCCTTAGGTCTGGCTTGAAAAATAAACCCCCTCTTTAATCTTTGCAGTTTGGGAAGGGGTCTTTCTGGTTAGCTTGAATTTTTCTATTAACATACATGATGGCTCCTCTGTTCCATGTGAAAGTTGCTGCAATAAATTCTTTACGTAGTGGATGTCTGCACCGATCAAATAAAACAGCTTCAAACCAACTTGAATCCAAGCTGTTAGATGACGTATAAGGTGAAAGTGGGTGGAAATTGACATAAAGCCATGGTCCAGGCCTAAAAACTGATACTTTCACTTAACATGAAAAATGTGCATCACTGCACCTGCATATAAACAGCATGATGCCAGAATGGTACTGTGGGAAAACAAATACATGAAAGAATGACAAACAGGGCAGATCACCAATAATAAAACTGATGCAATTATAACATATACCAGGGGTAGGCAACCTTTTTGAACCAGGAGCCGGGTTGCTGTCCCTCAGACAACTGGGGGTCCAAACTCAAAATGGTGCCCGGAGTGGCGCGGAAGCTGAGGCGGGGGCGGCAATCGGCGGCAGGACCGGGCTGGGGCTGGTCCCAAGGCCTTGCCGGGCCGGATCCAGCCCGTGGGCCATAGGTTGCCGACCCCTGACATATACAAACCAGACCGTTCAATAGGGGGGCATAGAATGAAGGGGGCATGTGAGGGGGGGGGCTCCATGATTGTGCTTTGCCAGTATTGAATTTATTTTAAAACTCCTTTTGTTTGTAAGAAATCCCCTCTAATTGTTCCCAACTGAATGCCATTAATTCCATTTTAATACTAATCAGCAATAATATACAATAATATGTATGGTTGTAAATCAGCCTCAGATAGACCCCAGCTTGGAATATATTCTGGGGACTATAGCTTGAAGGTTGCTGTAATCCATACTTTTCTAGTCACAATCGAGCCCCTTGCAGCCCATGCAGGACAAGAAAATGGATTTAAAACTTGCATAGCAGGATTAGTTTTATACATTTGATTTTTTAAAATTCAACAGAAAGATGCATGATAATAAATTCCACTGTACTGTTGCATGTTGTGGACATCGTTACTGTATACCTTCAAGTCATTGCTGACAACCCTATCATGGGATTTTCTTGGCAAGATTTGTTCAGAGAGGGTTTGCGTTTGCCTTTCTCTGAGTGAGACTTGCCCAAGGTCACCCAGGGGGTTTCAATGGCTGTGTGGGGATTTGAACGCCAACATGACTAAACTGAAGCTATTATACTTTTGACATTTTGTGAGGTGAAATGATAATATTAGGAAACATGCAAGGCAGTAGGAAAAGAATAAGACTGCATTACAGATTGATTGACTCCATCAAATAAGAGTTGGTCCTGAGTTTAGAAGATGTGAACCAGTCTGTCAATAACTGGGGTTCTTGGAGGGCTTGTCTTCATAAGTTCACCAACACATCAAACCTACATGAAAAGTCACAACACTGTAAACACTGTAAACATATCTAGGGTGGCAAATTAAAGTAGTGGCGTGGAACTTTCAGCCCATAAGTCATTTCCAGCCAGCAAGCTCCTCATATTTAGCCAGTCAAACCCTCTCCTCTTTTCTGAATGGAAGGTGGTGAGAGAAGAGTGAACAAACCTGGTTCGGAGGGAGCTGTTGCCTCAGGATGTCTGGTAACCCTTGATGCAGTGGTTCTCATCCATTGCCTTTCCCAAACAAGATTCCTCCCTCAAAGCCTCCACCTCAAGAAATCTAAAGTACGTATCTTCAGTGGTGTTGTAGTGGAAGTAGATGTCATGCCTCTCCTTGAGATTTTGGCTTCAGAGAATGAAACAGATCCACCGAGATCTACCCATCACCACCACCAACACCACCACCACCCCCCCCCCAGAAGTTTGGATTCTGCAGATTTCCACAGCTGGGCTCTCCTCCAGCTCAGTCTTGAGTGATCCACAAGAAAAGAAGGAGGGAGAGATAACACCCAAGAAAGGACCCAGTCTCTCCCCCACAGGCAAAGTGAGAGGCTGCATGGGCACAGCAGGGAAAACCCCTCCTGAAATATGGGCTGCAAGGAGAGCGGGGACTGAGTCAGCGTGCTTTATAAGGTGCAGGCTTTCCCCCTCCCAATTGTTGGAAACAAACTGGATTTGTTTCTGAAGCCTGTGTTTACATCAAGACCTGACTCTACAGTTTACACCCTTGGACTGTTCCTTTATCTTGTTTTCTGCTATGGTGAATTGTGCATAGGATTTACAGTTCCTGACTTTGGACTGATTGGTGTTAGGTTCTGCTGGCTCCTTCGGCTTCTGAACTCTTGCTGCCTGCTAGAGCAGTGTAAGGACAGGACAGTAGACTCACAGAGTCACAGCACCTGGATCTTAGCAGGGACAAAGACATCTACCACCTTCTCAGGACCTAAGTTCTTTTTTGGGTGTTGCACACAAAACAGTATCCAGTGCCTCGTTGCATAATGTACTTTTCCTGGCTGCAAAACTTCAGGTAGAGGGTGTTGGGTAGTGGTTTTGCCCCTGGGTGCTGACTGACCACAAGGGTGCACCTGCATGACCTTCGTGGAAGTTACCTGCCCAGGAAAAGGAGAAGCCAGGCTCTTTCTGTTTAAATAAGTAGTATCTGAAAGCTGAAAATGTGTTTGTTACTATGCAACAACACAGCCACCTGACTTTCCAGAAGTGCATTGGGTGGGGTGAGAGGCGGTCTATGACAACTGACACAATGAGTACAGCACTTCAAAATTTACACCGTTGGCTTTGAATTAGCACTTTCTCAACATTTCCTTCTTGTCCCTCTGCTCTGCTGTTCCCTCTCTGTGCATTCAGACAGATATTTCTCCTTCTCTGGATGCTATGACAGTGCAAAATTAATGAAGTCTGACATTGCTTCAATTGTTATGGGTCCATCCTAGAGAATCCTGGGATTTATAGTTTGCTATGGTTCCAATATCTTACAAAACTACAGATCTAGGATTCCAAAGCATTGAGCCGTGGAAGTAAAAGCAGTGTCAAACTGCATTAATTCTGCTGTGTAGATGCAGCCTTTATGCAAAGCAAATAAATGTGGTCTTTTCCTGGCTTGCTCCCGTGTTTAGCCTTGCCATACCCTGACTTTTTTTCCCTATCTGTCACAGTCATTCATAGATTTTCTGTGAAAATTTGGGAGAGGTGTTTGTATGAACCTGTATGTACAAAAGCGGTGGAGATGTCTCGCCATGTTATTGAGGTTTAGAAGGCAAGGTCCCTGAAAATCACAACTGTTGTGTTTTAACTGCTGTGGAAATATCCAATACGCTTATGCCATGACACACTGCTTTGTAATGAAAAGGTAGAAATATAGTTATATAAAGTGGTTGTTAACTAATTAGATGAGCTAAGCAAGTCTCCTAATTTAACCAGAACATCATCTTAGCAAAATAACACTTTATGATGTGAAAGCAGCAATTATTTCAGGCAGTTCCTTAGTAGCTGTAATTTACTTTAGTATCTGCATTACATATGCAGTAAATCAACATAGTGGGCAGCCATTTGACTCAAAGGAAACAACATGCAATTTCTTCTGCTGCATTTATTGTTTGATTGTCATTTAAGAATTTTTCACTTGGAAAATGACTTTCTTGTGATCAGGTAATCTTTGATACACTGCTTTTTAAATATTACCCAGTAAAACACAATGCACAAATATTTCTTATTTATATAGCATATTAATTAGGTTGCTAATAAACGATATGGTATCATTGCTTCCAGCCAACTTAGCAGGGGGAAAATGACATGTCATCTTTCATAATCACCATCGCCATCCATGTATTCTGTTTTAATTTAATGTTGCTAGCAGGGTGTTTTTTTTTAATTGGAGGGGGAAATACTCTTATGAATTTCAAAAAGGATACAGTACAGTCTAATACACAATTACCTAGAAATAAACCCTAATAAGTGACCCAGAAGGCATTCTCTGTTTGTACAGCTGCCCAAGCCAACAAAATGAATGATAATAATAATAGTAATAGTAATAAATTTTATTTATGTTTCCCCGCCTCTCCCAGTGGATCAAAGCAGGGTTACAGACTAAGTAAAATCACAAAGTATGTATCTCAAAATTCAATTAAAACCGCTAAAAACAATAAAATATCAACATCAGACACCAAAGGGTGCTCAATAATGGCCAGTGGGGTGCCACAGTGGGGTTTACCCTGGGCTCAGTGCTATTCAACATCTTTATCCATCACTTGGATAACAGAATTGGGGGCATACTTATCAAATTTGCAGATGACACCAAATTAGGAGGAGTAGCTAATACCCCAGGGGACAGGATCAAAATTCAAAATGACCTGAAAAGACTAGAAAGCTGGGCCAAAGATAACAAAATGAAATTAAACACAGAGAAATGTAAGGTACTGCACTTAGGGTGGAAAAATGAAATGTACAAATATAGAATGAGGGACACCTGGCTGAACAAGACTAAGTGTAAAAGGGATCTAGGAGTCCAAGTAGACCACAAGTTGAACATGAGTCAACATTGTGATGCGGCAGCTAAAAAGCAATTTTAGGCTGCATGAATAGAAGTATAATGTCTAGATCAAGGGAAGTAATAATGCCACTCTATTCTGCTTTGCAGAATACTGTGGAATGCTCACCTGGAATACTGTGTCCACTTCTGGGCACCACAGCTAAAAAAGGATGTTGAGAAACTGGAGCATGTCCAAAGGAAGGTGACTAAAATGGTGAAGGGTCTTCAAACCATGCCCTATGAGGAACGACTTAGGGAGCTGGGGATGTTTAACCTGGAGAAGAGAAAGGTAAGAGGTGATATGATAGCCCTGTTTCAATATATGATAAGATGTCATATTGAGGAGGGAGCAAACTTGTTTTCTGCTGCTCCAGAGACTAGAACATGGAACAATGGATGCAAGCTCCAGGAAAAGAGATTCCAGCTCAGCATTAGGAAGAACTTCCTGACAGTAAGGGCTGTTTGATAGTGGAACACACTCCCTCGGAGAGTTGTGGAGTCTTTAAGCAGAGACTGGATAGTCATCTGTTGGCAATGCTTTGATTAAGAGTTCCTCCCTATGGCAGGGAGTTGGACTGGATGGCCCTTGTGGTCTCTTCTAACTGTATGATTCTATGATTCTATGAAAAAAGAAATCAGAGACTTTGAAATTGCTCATCAATTTTGAGCAGCTGAACAACAGGCTGAACTGTTAGGCACACCTAGTCACAGTCACCCAGTCATAGTAATTTCTTTCCCTACTAAGATGTATTCTATTTATGTTTAAATTATAGTAATTATTTCAAAATTTACATCCATGCATGTGAGTCAACATAGGCAGATATTATGTGCTGTATATGTTCATGGATCGATCTGTCTACCGGTCAATGTAAGTACTGTTTCTTACTAAATATACCTTAACTTTTCAGAATAGGAACCATCTCCTTCTCTGAGAAAATTGACAAAAGGTGAGAGCTTAGTCCATCCTGGGAGTACCTAAAAGAATCACTGCCCCCCTCTAATCTGACATGCCATTGCTTCTGGCCTTTTTGAATGCCTGAGCAGAAAAATAGTGGCATTCACTGGCATTTTTTTTCTTTTGCTTTGTCCTTCACATCCTTTGTTACATGTCCCCAAGTTTTACACTTCATTTATTGATGGGTTATATCAAAATCCATAATTTTGTCCCCAAACCTGCCCTCAGCTTATAATGAGGATGACTAATACATAAGTATATACAGTAGATCCATGTCCTCCTCAGAACATTTTTAATATAGTACACACTCTCTCTCTCTCTGTCTCCCTCTCCTGTCTCTCTCTCTTTGATAATGAAGAGGGGGCCACACTAACTTATTCCCAGGTAAGAAAGTATAAGACTATGGCGCGTTACAGACCGCCTAAAAGTGGCGGTCTGCCGGCGCTGCTGGTTGCTCCACGAGGGAGCCGCAGCAGCCAAACCGCGCGGCTCCCGTGCGAAGCAAAAAAGAAGTCCCAAAATGGTGCTTCTTCCCGTGGCACGGTTATGATGCCGCGAGGCACCAATGGCACACTCGCGATGTCATAAGTGCCACGCGACGTGCGGACGCTATGCGCCCGCCACGTAATAATGGCAGCGCCTGTGTGTATAGGGCGCCGCCATTATTACGCCCCCGTCACGTGCTGGGGGTGAGGCCGGTGTGGACGCTAGGTCCCCAGCCAACCCCTAGCACGTGATGGGGGCAGCTCAAAAGCCCATCTGTAACGGGCCTATGTCCTACAAATATGTGTTCACATTCAAGAACTTATCATGTGGTTTTAGTGGAAGCAGGTTAAACATTTCCACAGGCATGCAAGCGTTACTTTATTGCAGCATTCAACTTCTCCCAGAATAGTGTTCACTGAAACATTACAAGTGTAGCTTGTTTAGCAGAATAGATATGTTCATGGCATTATTTCTGTACCAGAAAATGTGGTATCGGAGGCAGAAATAACAGGAACAGAATAGGGCTAGGTTCCTGCACCACAAAATGGAAGAGATGTTGAACATATTTCAGCAAACATTTTGGTTAAAACTAACAATATACCCATCTTCTTAAAGGGATTTCATCATTCTAGATATAGACTAAGAAGATTTTGAATTACAGATTACTTGTTTGATTTACAGATTACTTGTTCATTATCAAACACACACTGCAATGGAGGCGAAAGAGAGAAGTACAAGAAAAAGTGAATGAAGCTTGGAGGAAAATAGAAAAAGAGTGGCTATGATAAAGCAAGTAGACAGCAGGCTTTCAGACATGCAAATCAGCAGGCAATGAGCAGTGATATGCAAAGGGTTTTGATTCTAACAGAGTTGGACTGTGCGAGTTTCACCTCCATCTTACTCCCCTCAAAACTGCCATGTAACTCAATGGAGAGCTCTGGAAAGGAACTTTGCATCCCTACATCCTTGATGCTTTTGGTTTTGCTACTCCCACCACTGGTCCTTTCTTGTTTGTTGGAGAAAGTAGGCAAGATCATGAGTGAGGGGGGCAACAATTGTTCTCTCCTTCCTTGATCCCATCATTATTTCTTTCTGGGGTAGAGGAAAGGGGCAAATATCAAAGGTAAGGGGCCAACAAAAACAGAAGCTAGAGAAATCTTGGCAGAGGCCCGTCCCCCTGCAGACTTGGCAGTTACCCAACCATGCTAGCCTCTGACACTACCTGTGCATGCCCATGGATTCAAATACTCTGGCCCATGGAAAAGTCTCTCCCTGAGTCTTGGGGTCAAGAAGAGGACCATGTTCCCAGTGCTATTGAGTTAGAAATGTTATATTTATGCATTGCTCATTTAAGCTGAGGTGGTGCAGTACAGCAGGAGGAGGTGCCAGCTCTAAATTGGGGTGTCCCTGGGTCACATCTCAGTTCTGTCAGTGGCACACACTCAGCAAATGGTTTATGCCTGGCAGTGTTCCTCCAAACTCAGCCTTCACCTCCAGTATGGAGACTAATGATGTCAACCTCAGTGAGCTAAGTTTTGCTGGGATACAACTTGTGAAAGTGTTTTAGCACTTCAAATATGCCATACCAAAGGAGAGCAATCAGTTCAGTGTCTAGTTTTCATCCTCTCCTAATTATCATCTCTATGCAGCATAATGCCACTTACAAAGCAACATCTGGAACTGTGAATCCTAAAGTCCATATTTCATCTCAATTATGACCACTCCAACCCCTAGCAACAAAATAGCTTACAGACTAGATTCCTGATCTAGAGAACAGAAAACATAATTATCTTTGTGCTAATGTTTGTTTTTCATGCAGTTATCTGTGGGGTTTTATGCAGTTCTTGTAAGCATCAATAATACAAATTGCATGGAATTTTTTTTTTAGGGGGATGCTATATTTTTCAAAATGCCACACTATTATATTGAATTTCTGCAAATGGTGTTTAGAATTACCACTGTAGTTAGCATTGAAGTTACACTGGTAGCTCCAAACATCATCTCAAAGCAAATCTTTCCTTCCAGTATCAATTTGTAACAACTTCTATTTCTCCATGAATGAGTGGAAAATTGACCCCTTCAGGTTTACACTAAGCAATAAAGTAGTTGGTAACACTAACAAAGAACAACTCCAAGCCATACAGCTCAATAATGATGCTATTTGGTGAGGCCGAGGTACTCTTTTTAGAGAAAAGGCCTTGAATTTTATTTTATTTTATTGCTAAAGCATTCTTTTGATCATGTGGCAAGCAGCACATTTGAAATAACTGCCCTTTATAGATTTGCCCAAGCTGGCTGAATGCTGACAAGTATTTTTTTACTTAATTGGGAAACAAACATAGATTTTCTAGAAGAGAATTCTCTAACAAAGCCAGTCCAAGCAATTACTTGAAACATTGAAACAGTGGTGACAGCCAAGAGGTGCATCTAAAATGGCAGATCAATTACTAACATCCAAAAGGTAAGGTTACAGTTGTGAATAAGGCAGGCTGTTTTCAGTGTTATTGCTGATGAATGGTTCTTTCAGAAAACTATTACATCTGATATCATTATCTATAGAACTTTGCTTCCCAAGATGTATAAATCCAGGATGCTATTGGATCAGATACCATATTGGTACAAATAGTGGTAGGAATGTAACTGGCATACTAAATTTCTTCTTACTTTCCACTGGAGGAAAAGAAGAATCCTTCCAATTTTTCTCCTGGTGATCTTGGGTATTATATACAATCAGATGCCTACATCTGCCAGATATACCCAGCATATTGTTTACTTTGTTCTATTCAACATGTATTCAGTTCTACAAAGTAGAGATCATCCTGACAGTGTGAGAACAAGAATATATTACAAGTCACTACACTGATGCCTGGTGTGGGCTATGTTCCTTTGATATAGTTTAGAGGCCACATAGTCAAACGTATGCTACATAGTATGAGGTCTTGGGCCCATTTGAGAGCCTAATGAGATGGGCATGATCAGTACATTACAAACTTGTCCCAACATTGCAACAGGACCTGAAAGACCACTGTGAGTTCTAGGATGCCTTCTCTAGTCACACAATGAGTTGCCCAAGCCAGAAGCAGTGTGTAGTGCATATCCTGAGACTCTGTCAATCCTGGTTACTGCTTAGCCTACCTATGTGATTGTCCATGATGAAATATTTTTGCCTTCAAATCGTGTTAGTTCTTTTAAACCTTTCTTGCAAACCTGGCTTCTCTTGAATATTAGATTACTGACATTTTGAAACTAAGTTATTAGATCTATAATAATAATAATAATAATAATATAGGGGTGGTGGAAGCAAAGGTGCTCTACTAATTTTAAAAGAGAGGGAAATTGGAATACATGTTTTCCATTATTCCATAATGAGCTATGCAAAACTAAAATCTATACGCTGTTCTGTATTCATTATATTTAAGAAAATCGAATATGCATGTCATTCCCTTCGGTTAATAATTGTGCCAAATAGGTACAATGTTGAGTTTCCAGTTCCAAATACAGCGAGAAGTAAATACTCCACCTATTAATTAAATAGAGCGTATCTCAGATGGATACAATTAGAGGGTCTAAATACAGGTAGACATGCGCAAGCAAAGAAGCGAGGATGCTCAGATGCCATGAGGTCTTGTGTTAGCCTGCAGCTGTTGTATGAGCACTGAATGCAAGATGATGGTGGTTAAACGATCCTGTGAGAAAAGTTGTCATATTATTCCAGATAATGACACTCTCGTTGGCAAACAATCAGCACCCCAGGAGAAAAACACACCAGCCAAAATGGCTAGAGACTTACTACTGGCTTGTCTTGAATACAGAAATGATATAATGTACTACACATAGACAGCATAGAGTAATGGTTTGGGCATTGGACTAGGGCAGTAGAAGACCAGGGTTTAAATCCCGGCTGGGCCATGAAAACCCACTCTCTCAGCCTCAGTGGTAAACCTCCTCTGAAGAAACTTGCCAAGTAAACCCCATGATAGGTTTGCCGTAGAGTCACCATGCACTGGAAACATCTTCAAGGCACACACAACAACAACAACAACAACAACAACAACAACAACAACTGCACATACACATTTTCCTGCTTTTATTTTATTTTATTTTATTTTCCTCCTTCCCCCCTAATATGGGAAATAAGGTAGATTACTAAGAAAACAAATACAACTAAGACATTCTATATACAGAAGGCTTGTTTTTCTTTTAAAAAAATTAACTAGACAATATTATGAAAATTAATTCATAATTGAATTTAGAAGCATTTAAAACATGTTTGAACCATGAATGTCAAAGTTCTGCAAACCCATCAAGAAAAACTTGGTCACAGTCAATTAAAAGCTGAAAGGCTATCAAAATAAAGAGGTCTTAGCCTTCCAGCGAAAGGGTCCAAGTGAACCTCCCATAGAAAAGAGTTCCAGAGGCGCTGTACAGACGGGCCCTACAGAGCGCCGTCGTTACGTGCAAGGGGCGGCGCTTCCAGACGCGACTCACCCCTCACACGTGACTAGAGCGTCAAAATGGCAGCACCCTGTACATACGGGCGCCGCCATTTTGACGTGATGGACGCATAGCGTCCGCACTTCCCGGTGCCTTTGTGACGCCGCAAGTGCACCATTGGCACCTTGTGGTGTCACAAAGGCGCCACAAGAAGAACCCGCTTTTTGCAGGTTCTTTTTGCTCTGTGATGGAGCCACAGTTTGTCCGCTGCGGCTCCCTCATGGAGCAAAACAGGGCAGCAGAAGACTGCCCTTTTTGGGTGGTCTGTATCCCGCCAGAGTTCAGGAGCAGCAAACATTGAGAAAGCTGTATCCACAATAAACGTGCCTATGGGGGTAGTGGGACCATCTTGGATTATACGGCCTATACTTTTCATCCAGCCTCACTTTCTCTACATGGATCCTGGATGTGTCTAGAGGAGACTTTCAATCCATGAAGAGATTTATGTAAACCCTTCTACTATGAAGGGCAATTTCTTCCTGATTTTGCAACAACAACAAAACTGTTGTCCCTTTCCACAGGCAACCAAATATCAAACAGCACTAATGCTACTCACTACTCAAAGTGCACATTCCTAAATTGTAACGTGTGCTTTTGTGGATTGCTGGTTTTGCTTCTAATTGCTTTGTTGCAAGTTATTTTTCAGTCCACTGAAGTATCTTTCAGGAGATGCATACAAGAGCAAGACAGAGAATTCTTGGTGCCACTCATTTTCTCTATAATTTCTTGGCGTAAATATGCTGAGTGTATGTAATAATGGGTCTGAATTAGAGGTTTGGAAAATATGTTTCAGTACATCCCAAATAGAATCAGCCTTTATGATAAATAGGATATTTTGTTCCTTTTCCCTATCATAGTACTGTATAAGTGCTTTTAATTAGCCAACTTGGAGGCTTTAATACTCCTAGTTGAAGAATATTAGGCTCCTACTGTTTTCCTGTTCTAAGCTTCTTTTCCAAGCTTTTAGCAGATGATTTTATGACTCACAATTCATTTAGAGACAATTCAACATAACTCTTTCATATCTGTTCATTAATGTAATATATTTCTGAATGTGGTTTTCTCTATGAAGGACAAATCTTCAACAGAAGATTTATCATTTCAGAAAAAGTGAAGCTGTGTGCATCTCACTAAAAGAGCAATGAAATAAATAAACCTGCCGAAACCAATGAGATGGCACCAGATGAAGCCAACAAAACATTATCTAGGCTTCCCCTTTATTTTGGGAATGCATGAGCCATTCATTAGATTCTTGATTAACTAAAGAGACTTACTGCACAAAATAACTAATAACCCTTAGGAAATAAATGGTGTATATTGCATCATGATGTGACCAACCTTTAACTCATAAGACATGATGAAGCAATGTCCCGCCTATGATCTTTCCTAAGTTGGTTTGAATTGACAATAGTCATCCCATCATCATGTCTTGACTATTGCAATGTGCTCAGCCTAGGCCTATCCTTGAAGAAGGTCCAGAATCTTTGTTGTTGTTGTTGTGTGCCTTCATGTCATTTCCTACTTATGGCGACCCTACAATGAACCTGTTATGAAGTTTTCTTGGCAACAGTTGTTTAGGGAAGGTTTGCCATTGCCTTCCCCTGAGGCTGAGAGCATGTGACTTGCCAAGATCACCCAGTGGGTTTTATGGCCAAGCTGGGACTCGAACCCTGGTCTCCAGTGTTGTAGTCCAACACTCAAACCACTATGCCACACTGGCTCTTTCAGAATCTTAACTAGTATAAAATGTGGCAGCTAGCTAACTGGTAAACTGCATTGGAACTGTATTGCTCCAATACTGAAAGACCTGCATTGATTGCTAATTGTTTTCCAGGGTCAATTCAAAGTGTTCATTTTAATCTTTAAACAGCTTAAGTTCTGATTTTCTAAAAGGTCACCAGTCTTATTATAAATCTGACATTGAGATCTGTAGGAGCCATGCAATACCTTCAGAAATCCACTTTGACAAGCAAGTGAGAAAATGCTTTCTCCTGTGTTGATCCCAAAATGTAGAAAGTGCTACTTTAGGAATCCATAGTCCTGCTTCTTGCTGTTGCTACTTCAGAAGTAAATAAACAAATGTATATCAGTCTGATTTTACCCACAGCCTTTATAACTAAAAGAGAGTTTCTAGTCCTTGTGTTGACGTGTTACAAAATCCGAGAATACACAAAAAGCCCTCATATTTCAAGAGGGGTCAAATGTTGCACGGTAAGGGTAACACTTTCTTTCTCATGTGACATATGCTATTACACTGTTTGAGTCCAAAAGATATCACATGATTACTTACGTTGTAGCTATTTGTCCAGTTTATTTCTATTACATAATTGGAAGGAATTTGTAATATTTTTATTATTTTATTTTAAGGTTTTCATATTAAAATTAATATCTTTTAAAAAATGCTCTAAAATAGAAAACAGATACTCATGGCATGGAACATAAAGAATGGTTTGTGGCATGGAATGCAAAGAAAATCAGGCTGAGGCTGCTGTCACACTACAGAATGAAAGCATTGGCACCGCTTTAACCGTCATGGCTACAGCATGTACATTCCTGAGATTTGTTGTTTGTTGTGGCACCAGAGCTTTTTGACAGAGAAGGCTAAATATTACACGAAGCTACAAATCTCAGAATTCCATAGCACTGAAACCTGGCAGTTAAAATGTCAAACTGCATTCATTCTGCAGTGTGAAAACAATCACAGAGAGTATGCATTCCCTAAGGTTACCTAGTGGGTTTCTATGGCTGAGCCAGGTTCAAATGCTCATCTCCAAAGTTATAGTCCAATGCTGAAAAAGCTACATCATGCTGACTCTCATCCCCATACAGACTGCCAAAATAAAGCTGCTTCAGGTCATTTTGGATGCATGTTGTTTAAATGATGCATTCATCCTAAGAATCCGGAAGCTGCACCAAAGCTGCACTCTAGTCCTTAGGACTGGATCGTGGCTTTAGTATGGCTTCCAGACTCTTAGGACGCATGCATCATTTAAACAGTATACCTCCAAAGTGTCCTGGAGCACCTTTATTTTGGCCTGTCTGTACGGGGCCATTTTTGATGCATGGCTCCTTTAAATATTCAATGGCTTTGCAAGGAACTGCACATTTCCAGATGCAGCTTTGTGTGGCAATGTGGAGTAGGTTAGAAATCAAGCACCACTTGTTTGAGAAATGTGATTCCTAAATGACTTTCTTAAAGCAGTCTTGATAGATGTGACTGAAGTTATCAGTTGTGAATGACTGGTGAACAAGGATGCAAAATGGGATCTAGCATAAAGCATGCAAATCACTGTCTAATAATTATTTTGTGCTCTCAAAGTTTAACCTTTTCCTTCAGTTTGATTTTTAAAAAATAACCCCAATGGACATATTTAGAAAATTAAATTTTAGTTTTCTTTCTTTAATCAAATTTCAATATTAGCTTCATAAGGAAAGTGGCCATCAGAAAGCCAGGCTTTAAGCTAATTAAGGCTTTAAAGGATCAGAGGAGCATCTGGCTAGGTCCATGCCATCACACTCAATGATAACATTTCAGTTCACAGTCCCCAGTGAGCAGCCTAAATGGAGGCACACATCTCATTATTTCCTGGTTCCTTCAAGATTTAAAAAGTGAATCCAAGAGAAACAGATTAATACACTGAATTACTAGGCGGTGAACCAGGCAGCTGATATACTGGAGTGAGGAAGAGGTCAAGAAATACAATATAGTAAAGGCATTTAATGATAAAGCACAACGTGAATTAAAAACAGCAAGTTTAATTGTGTCTACCAGTTGCATATAATATACTGGCTTTGCATACAAACAAAATTTTTGAACTGCTTGCATGATTATAATTTTTTATGTATTCTAGTAGCTGTAACAGTCTAAAGTGCTTACTAGTTGCTGGAGTAGTTTAAATAAGAAGCAGAAGCAGGTTTAAAATTTGTCCAAATTTGTTCTTTCCCATTTTTCAAAGCCTTATGCATTCAGTAATGGGTAACAGCATGGTGTAGTGGTTTGAGCATTTAACTACAACTCTGGAGACCAGGGTTTGAATCCCCACTTGGTTATGGAAACACACCAGGTGACTTTGGACAAGTCAGTCTCAGGGGAAAGAAAAAGCAAACCCCCTCTGAAGAAATCTTGCAAGAAAACCCTATGATAGGGTTACCTTAGAGTTACCATAAATTGGAAACAACATAAAGGTTCACAACTAGAAGAAGAATTTTAATTCATGTGTCTAAAATAAAAATGGATCAATCTAACACACCTGGGAGACAGAAAGAGGTTCTACAAGTGCAGCCATCAGGAAAATTCAACTATTTTCCTCACATCGGTATCAAAGAACCAAGACACTAGGGCCTGTTACAGACAGCCAAAATAAAGCTGCTTCGAGTCACAGTGGAGGTATGGTGTTTCAATGATGCATGCGTCCTAAGGGTCCAGAAGTCACACCAAAGCCACATTCCAGCCCTAAGGACTGGAGCATGGCTTTGGTGTAGCTTCTGGACTCTTAGGACGCATGCATCATTGAAACACTATATCTCCACTGTGACTCGAAGCAGCTTTATTTTGGCTGTCTGTAACAGGCCAAAGACAGGGACATAGCAAAATCAAGAGAGAGGGGAGAGGTGAATGGGAGCTTTAAGGAAAGTAATGTGAGTGAGGTTCCTCATTCAGATATAAATGAAAAGGTGACATAGGGAAGAGTCAAGACTGTCAATATAGTCAGTCCTCTGTATCCACATAATCTGCATCCACAGATTCAACCAATCACAATTTGAAAATATTCATAAACAAAAAATTCATATAGCAAATCTTGATTTTGACATTTTATATAAGTGATGCAATTTTACTACACGACTCTATATAGTGGGACTTGAGCATCCACAGATTTTGATATCTACCAGGGGTCCTGGAACCAGACCCCAGCGGATACGAAGAGCTCACTGTACTTGGTTATTGGCTTGTGTAGACTATTAAATAAACAATTTCAAAGTGGTTGAGTTATTCATAGAAGCCACCCAAAATTTGACTAACACAAATGGTATACTGACACCCCTTCCCCCCAAATCTGATACAATGTGTTGGGCTAAATTTCTGAACTTGTGGTCCATTTATTTGTATGAAGAGTGGGTACCCAAAGCCATTTGATGGCAATGGAAGAACATTTTACGATTATAGCGTCTGTGGGCTCTGCCGTTCTTCATGAACTTGAGGTCCACCCTTGGATGCTGATGAATGGCCAGGAACTTGAACACCAAATTTACAAGGCTGAGAAAGTTTTACTGATGACCGAAGATCTCCTTCTGGCCTTTGGAACATGATATATGCCAGCTAAACCTGGGGTGGGCAAAGCATGGCCTTCTAGATGATGGACTGCAATCCGCATCAGCTCTAGCCTTCTTAGGCAATGATGAGAATCAGGGATGCTGGCAGTTGCTGTCCAACAACATCTGGAGGGTTGCACTACACCCATCTCTGAACTAGAGGGATGAAAAGAGAAGGTTTTTTGATCCAGTTCTGCAATTTAAACTAAGGTGGGGAAGAGGAGTAAAAGTTTGAAAAGGTTTTAGAAAGAATTAGCTTAAACAAGAGTGCAGCCTCACCATTCAGTCTGAAAAGCTAATGTACCATTGCTAGCTTTGTTGACTATTTGGGGGATTCTGCTTCTAGTGGGTGCTGCTTGTATAGGTTGTTAATGAAACAAGCATTGGAAAGGAATCATGACTCTCCAGAGCATTCTTAATGAAAGATAGCACAATTTTGCACCACTGCCCATGGCCTTCTCACTGCTCAGGGAAGGGGGAGAATGTAATCCCAAGCAATTGCATGCTATGTTTATAATTGATGCAACATTTATATTTAGCAAGTGAATCACCCCAGAAAACTAATTAGTGGCATGTCCACTTCCTGAAAGGAAAACTCTCATTCCTGGTGCTGTGATTGCTCTGATTTTTGTTTTTTAAATACATCAAACAGCAGTCGAAAACTGATGCTCTCTTTCTCTCTCTCTCTGTCTTCATTTCTCTCTGATTCCCTTACAGGATTATTAGCGTATTAAATTTGCCCTTTGCCAAGTTAATTGGAATGAATGAAGTGTCCCCATGACAGGCGATGTCAACGCATTCTTAACAGCCTGCCAATACCTTCTTACTAAGTGATGTACCTTTTTTTGCTTCCGAATATGGATCCATCTATCACCTCTTGGTTATATTCAAGACTTTTGTTAAGTAAATGCTAGAAACACAGTGCCTGTTCATTATCTGTCTTGGATTTCACGAGCAGTCAGTGCATATGAGGAGAAGGAGGACACTTAGTATTGTTATGTTGTTCAGCTGGCCAGGCTTAGCATCTAGGATGTTCTGTTGTTGACCCATAGTGAAGTGGCATTTTCTGTATTAATTATACTTTAAAATGTGTGCTCTATTTTTCTCTCAACTTTCTTCAAAGAGCTCAGGCTAGAGTGCATGGTTTTCCCTTTTATCATGTTACTGTAACTCTGTGGGATCATATAGAGAAAATAATTTAGCTAAGCTCTCCCACAGAGGCCATTTTTATCATACAAAAAAGGCTGGGAAAATTCTGCATCAACCTTCATTAATTCCCCAGGAATGAATTCAAAATTCTCCTAGAAGCACCTTTGAATTCTGATTGGTCCTGGCTTTCATCTGGAGACTTGCTGGGGAAAGCACTCAAGTAAATCTCTCTCTCCATTGCTTTGTTATGGATTTATTCATATTTTTTCTGGACATTAAGGAGAGAAGGAAGATGCTTCCTTGATCATAGAAGTGCAGGAAATATTAAGATGAAAGCCCCATGCTACAAAACATTTGCGTGAAGTGAGTCATACACTTGTTTCACCTGAGCTGATGTCTGAAAATTAAACTAGATCTGAAGTCCCCCCCCCCCCCAATCCCACCTTCCAAAACAGCCATGGTTCTCCTCTCTGTAGCACTTTGTAGAGGCATCGAAGGTGCCTTCCTTTACGATTGTCAACCTGAGTCTATGGACTTTATCACATGGGAGGCAAGTGTCCTCCTCCCATCATTAAGTCGCCATTAAATTATGTTAATAAGCATGGTTGGGGGGGAAGATTATCACACCCCTGCATGCTTCTCCCATTCTCATTCCATCTGTAAACAGTAATGGAGGTGTCATTTGATATTAACAGAAACTCCCATGAATACTAAATGACGCCTCCATTAGTGTTTACAGATGGGACAAAAATGGGAAAAGTGCACAGGGGTGTTATAATCTTCCCCCTGATCATGCTATTAACAGGATTTAATGGGAATTTAATGATGGGAGGAGGACGCTTGCCTCCTCCGTGTGATAATCTTATATGAGTAGCTAGAACTCCTTCAAGTTAGCCATTTTGGTCACCTGAGCTGCAGAGATGGCAAACAACAGTATTTCATTATAGGCAGATCAACCATAGCATTCCTATTCGACTCTAAGTTTTGGAGTTATGCATTTGGACCTAGGAACTAAAGGTTGGACTTTGGAATGTATATTACAAGAGAATGAATATCATTTTTTTGTCATTCTGTTATATATGTATTAACTAAATCAATTAACTTACACAGTTTCATTCTTCTTGTAAAGGTTTAACGTACTGCATAGACATTTCTATTCCATGTACATTACCTTTCATAGATGTAATCCGGTCTAGGCATATTGCTTTCATCACTGACTGCTTTGTAGTACTTGTAAAGAAACTAGCTTTTTACAAAATTCAGTTCAAATACTTCTCCAGTATAATAGCTGCACTATAATAGTGAAATTGAGAGCTCATTGACAGGATTTGTCCATCAATGGAAAGGTTCACTACCGAAGCAAGGAAGCAACAGAATGGACACAACATCATCTAATAATTACTGGCCAAAGATGCTTTTATCCTGTTAAATCTCTGCTCTTTAGCCTCATTTGGTAAAGTCCTTGTGTATGGAGCCAACGTGGATAATGGGAGACCAGTCAGAAAAAACCTGAAGGCATGCCACAACTACTACTACTACTACTATGCATTAAATATAGCATAGCTGTAGGCCTTGTTCCAGAGAGTATGCCTGATTCTACAGAGTATTTATTATTCTATTTAAAGAGTATTTCTGATTTTATCCATGAAATAGCATTTTATTCACAAAGTGTTCTCATCCATTCTATGGACTTCATCAAACAGCATAGAAGGCTTTCTGTTTCTTCTTTTCAGCTCCATTATCCAAGATGTGAACCAGTCCCTAACTGCTGCAGTTTTTATAACTGTTACAGTCATTTCTCGATCTAGTCTTCACCCAAATATACCGCAGGTACTTTAACTCCCAATTGAGCCTGACAAGAGAGGTCCAAAATGTCTAATTTGGCTTTCTACTCACATATTCTGGCACCCAGTATGTGGTATTTCACATCTCTTGAAGAAGCTAAATTTGAGGAATTTGAGGAATCATTATTGACTTTGTTGTGCCTTGATGTGGGACTTCATGGGTGGCTTCTCTTGGAGAAAGTCTGTCTTTCTCCCTCTCTTGATCAGAGAATTTGCAAGCGAAAAGTTCACTTTAATAGCACTAGCTTATTTCCCAGACATTTCCTTGGTAAACAGTTTTCTGTCCTGTCTGTTATACAGACAATTGTTACTGGCAAATCATAATGGATTCCCCATGATGTCCCTTTTGTCTGGTTAAAATAAATAATATTGTATCTCTTAACTATCCTTTTCTAGTTATAAAACAATGGCCTGTTACAGACTGCCAAAATAAAGCTGCTTCAGGTCTCTTTGGAGGTATGCTGTTTAAATGATGCATGGGTCCTAAGAGTCCGGAGGTCGCGCCAAAGCCACACTCCATTCCTAAGCACTGGAGTGCAGCTTTGGTGCAGCTTCCGGATTCTTAGGATGCATGCATCATTTAAACAGCATACCTCCAAAGAGACCCGAAGCAGCTTTATTTTGGCAGTCTGTAACAGGCCAATATAGAACAAATAGACGCCTTGAGTCCCTACATTGGGAGAAAGGCGGGATATAAGAAAATAATTATAATAATAACAATAATAATAATAATGAGTCAGGAAATGGTTTTTAAAAATATAAGCAAAATTTTATTTTATTGTCATATAGTTCTTCTATCTAACACAACATTAGAATTTGAAACCCCAACATAGAGATGGGATAGATAAATTTTTTGTTGTTTTGTGCCTTCCAGTTATTTCCCTTAGATTTCAGGTCATGGCAGTCTTATTATTTTCAAGGTTATTTTAAATTGTTTTACAAAACTGTGTAACTTAAAAAGTCATATCTGGGGGGAAAAGGTTATGAATGAAGTAGATAAGAAGAGAGACAGAAAAGAGGGGGAAAGATAGGAATAAGGACAAGAGGGTAGAATAAAGGGAGGAAAGCAAGATGAGAGAAATAAA